>OY757007.1:3454999-5854999 GCA_963580505.1 Ennomos erosarius
TGACAAATCGGTACGCTAATAAACAATTAAATAAAAGTAAAATAAATTAACTTATAAATAGTCTTAAATCAAACGAGAGTTAAAAATTTACAAAACATTCATCATCGTTCATTTTATTTTTTTCTATGTAGTATCTTATGTGTTTATTTGGTGCGCAATAAAGTATTCTTCTATCCTATTCTATTCTATGAAATGTCGAACCAAAAATTATATTAACGAACGTTTATACGTGGTGTGAAACGCCCCATTACTGAGCCCCGTTACTTACTTATTATTGCTATTATTACTTCGATAGTGGTGCGAATGTCCCAAACAAAAATGAATACATAGGTGGTTCACACCGCGGTCCGAATCGATCAAGCGTTATAATAGCAGTGGTCGATTCACATCGCGGTGCGAACCACTCGTGGTGTGAAACGCCCCATTACCCAAAAAACGAAGAAGAATAAGACAGCGGTATTTTGGTAAATAAAAATAATTTTATAACATTTCTATTAAAACACGATCACGTAAAAATTTAAATTAATTAACATAGATATACTCGTCATTTACGTAAGCTAAAGATAATATGCAATTAAATTAATTATCAGTAACATATATAATACCTAATTAGTTGAACAAATGCAAGGGGTGTCTCTCTACGTGACTTACGTTGATTTTATACTCACGAGTTTCTTCAAAGTACAAAGTCTGATTGACAGACAAGTATTTTAACCTTAGAATGGTTAAGTACTGATGTGATCTGGGCAGCAATGCAACTTAAATTACCTACGATAGAAAGCTGTTTATCACTGGGAAGTTCCATCTAGATATCACTAAAACCTGGTTTTGTTACCTGACAACATGGGTGTTGTATTGTATTCTATGTATGTATTTATAAACAATAAAGTATATAAGTATTGTATCAGTTCCCATAGTACAAGCTATGCTTAGTTTGGGGCTAGATGGCGCTGTGTGAAATGTCCACACATATTTTTAACACAAAGAAAAACAAAACGCTTTCCCTCTTCAAAGAACCTATACTAACAGTCATTGCCTGGCCAACACAGCAACCTTTCGTATTCAATTCATTTTTAGCCCAAAAGTATGGCCTGAAACACGAAAATCATTAATTCAAAACTACCCTGTAAGAGATAATAAAAAATAGATAAAACCCAGATAATATAATACCTACAGTACAGATGCCTCATCACATACAACAACGGAATAACGCGGGTTATTTTACGAATTATTTTATTTTTGCATAACGCAAGATTATCAAGCGACATTTATTGCGTGTTGGCGAAGTATTGGGCCAAATGAATACACTGGACACTAACTAGTAACTCTCTAGACACGATTACTACATTTTTTCAAGTTCGGGCTATTTTTCGTTTTTACCTGATGGGACCCCATGGATAAATATATAATAATACTTATGTACCAGATTTTTATATGCAGTAGGTACTCAGTAGGTAGCTAATATTAATAATTAATTAATAAATTAATTATGAGGAGATACAATATCAACGTGTGAAGCCAAAGTACAATAATAGTAATAAAAAGACACTACATGACAAAAAGTTATATCCCAAAAATAGACATGTCTGTATTGAGTCTCTATATAACTTCCGAAAACAATAAAAAGGTAAAATGTTTTTGTTTCAGGCAAAAAACCCACTTGCTGAAAAGATCAGATAAAATATTAAAAATAAAATAAAAACTAAAACAATGCAGTTATATACTACTTGAGTGTCATTAAGAACACATTTTAACGGTAAAATACAAAATTAGCACATCGAAAATTAAAAATCGGATACCCAACCCGGAATATAAGGCACAGTATCATACAGTCAAGGAACTTATACGTATATTAAACGCAGTATTAAGTTATTTTTATCTACAATGTTTTTCTTTTTTTGCTTGTTTATCTAATGTCATTGTATTTGCTTTATTTTTAAAGTTGTTTGTCCTGAAGTTCGTGATGTCATGATGATGGGTTCCGACTGAAAATCAGTTATTGAGGTCGTAAGACCTTGATTGCATGCTGAGTCGGGACCTATGTCATGACGTCACGCAACATTACCTACATACGTATTGTACGATGGTACCTTACCTACCCATTATTTTTGTTCTGTATGTTTTATTTTTATGTAATGTTGTGTGATGTCCTGAATAAATGTCTTTTCTTTCTTTCTTTCAATCCCATTCATTCACACGCATATTAAATACCGAAGGACTTCCACTTATTTTTCGTCTCGTGTTAGTGGTCAGACGTCCACTGCTGAGCGTAGCCCTTTCCCATAAAACCTCATTTTGAAGCTTATAAGTTTTTTTTTGTTATACTTTGGCTCCACACATAGTGTATTTAGCCAGTGTCAAGTATTATATTTTCATCGTGTTATAAAAAATATAACGCAGTCAAGTCATAGTCATAGTCCAGTCTAAGTCAGGTAGTCAAAGTCCAGTCTAAGTCATGCTCCAGTAAAGTGGTGGCAACTTTACTAGAAGCTTCTGTGGAGTTTTGGAAGCAACACGAAAAATCACGTTTCACCACATTATATCACTTGCCCTCACTCATGCTCGTAATTCAGCACTTAATGCGTAAAATGCCACTAATTTTAAACATTACTAGAAGCTTCTGTGGAGTTTTGGAAGCAACACGAAAAATCACGTTTCACCACATTATATCACTTGCCCTCACTCATGCTCGTAATTCAGCTAATGCGTAAAACGCCACTATTAACACTGGAAAAAGCACAAGTTTTGAAAAATAATACAATGCAACGACGTGAACTTTTCCGCGTTCCCGTCAAAACCCAGCTTATAAGTTTCATAGTTTGGCCCACAGACATCTAGGTACTTAGGCTGAGTTGCGCCATAATCACAGTCAAAGTTACCAGTTAAAGTTATGACGTCATTTAACAAATTTTTTGCCTAACCGGTACTTTAACTGAAATGCCCATAATTGTTATTGGACCCCATCCAACCCGGTGGGTTGCACCTACCTACTGTGATGATGGTGCAACGTTGGGCAAAAAATGAATGAATGAATGAATGAATGAGTTTATTTGCGAAAAAACTTAGCCTAATACACTGTTTTACAATTACTCTAAATTAATAATAAAATAAAATAAAAGTACCTACCCGAAAACAAAACTTTACTAAAAATCCGCTCATAGTTGGTAGGTATACAAACCCAAAACACTTGCACTGAACTACGCAAAACAGCAGAATAAGGCTTGCCCACTGATAATTTACCCTACCCTCCGAACTAGTATCAACTGTATCTCGGAAGGTAGTGCTCCTTACCCGCGTTCTCACCAATGCATACTGCATGAGACAGAATTATTCTATACCGTTAAAAGTTTGGCATCGCTTCTTACGAAAGTAAATTAATTAAATGCAAGAGTGTTCATGTTGCTTAATTAATTATTGCAGGTTACAAGTATTATGTTATTCTAGGCAACATAATTATAAGAAAATTCCGTTTAGCGAAAATCTATATGACTATGTAACTATTCATGATTTTTTCAAATTTATTAAATGACGTCATAACTTTAACTGCTAACTTTAACTGAGATTATGGTGCAACTCAGCCTAAGTGTTTTGAGAGTGGTTTGGCCTCAAAGGGTTTGGCATTCAATCACACATTATTTACACCGCTGATTTTTGGTGCTTTACAGACGTGAAGTGAAACACAGAGAACCTCTTCAATTACTGTATATATATTCTTTCTTCTACAAATATTCAGTACACAATAAACGAACAGGAGTAATAATACGTCTTGACGCTTCGGCTGCTCAACCAGAATTGACTGCTTTTTGGACCTTGGGGTCTAGCAGCGACGGGAATCGCTAACCGTAACGCCAAACGCTAACTCCAAAATTGTACTGAAATGACATATTGGAAATCGCTAACTTTTCCGCAGCGAATGTCATTTCAATACATTTTTGGAGTTAGCGGGAGGCGTTAGCGGTTGGTATCTTTATGGTATCTTTGCTAGACCCCCTTGTCGTCCCTTCAAAACTTTCCCCCTAAAACTCAATATTATTGTACCGGAACTATACCAAGGCAGCCATCATGATGGCTGATGGTTCAGCGGGTGCCCCTTCCGCCAGTGTGGCCAACCAAAATGGTATTTTTAAACAGTCTACCAACCTCTTAACATTAAAAAGTGCGAATAAATTATGAAATTCACGACAGACGACTATAGCTAGCCAATGTACTCTGTGAGCTAGACTATGGCTAGACTATTTCGGAGTCCGTAGGCTTTATACTACAAGTTTTAATACATTCGTGCCAGGTTCTTTTTGCTGAGTTTTTTGTTGGATTTGCGACAAAAATAGCAATTTGTTTGTACCCTACCTTTTTTAAAACATTCAATAATGCCTGGGAACGCAGACAATTTTTTTCTTTATTAAGTTTTATTGCTGTATCATTCACATTATCACTCGTTGTTTTATTGCGCTATAAAATCGAATTACCAAAATCGTTAGACACGGAGTCAAATAAAAACTTTTTTACTATTATTATCTTCTATATCTTGAGACTCTTGGGTCTAGCCCGGACATTTGTTAGGCATTGGTGGGGCCGAGGCTAACACCAAGAGGCCCCTTTGAATATAATATTAATTGTTTTCACTGACAAGGGATGGTCTGGCATATTATATACTATTTTTTGTAAATACAGGTAAAAAAAAACTGGGCTATTGTGGTGAACTTTTGATGAATGTGACATTGGGTTATGGAATGAGAAAACGGCACCAGCCAATTCTGTCTCATATCAAAATGTTTGAGGCAGGTGATGACTTGCCACCCACTAAATGGGCCTCCTGTAGTGGCTACCGCATATTGGTGCCGAGGAAGTTGGTTTTAGGGTGTCGAGAGGTGTGCTGCACTTTCACTGAACGCTACTCGCGGCGTTATGCCCTTTAACACTTCCACCCTGGAGCTCAGGTTCTTAGCTCTTGCGACTTCCACCCCCAGACAACCGGTTAAGGCAAGCCAGAGGTTTGGGGTCTCATTTAGCCCCTTGGAATCAGGGTACGCGGTGTCGCCACTCACCGACGGCTCGCCACAAAGCCGCTCCTGCGTTATTACTACAATTATTACTATTATTATTATTCAGTCATTTATTTATATTTCTTAAATCTATGTTTTTTATAATACTTCTTACAAAATTAAAATTACAAAAATATTATAAAAAACCTAAACCTAGTGTCCTAATTATTATTATTATTATTATTATTATTATTATTCACGACAATACAAACATTAGAAAAAAGAATTAAAAAATTGTTTGATTAAAATTTTAAATGATACGTGCTATGATGCCCTTTGTGAATTTATAGACCGGTTTAGGTGGTGCTTTTTTTCATTCTTTCTTTCCTATTCAGAATAAACTTCCGTGAATTCCAACTCCAGTCATAGTCATAGCCATCACATGGAAAGTCGCAAATATTAAGCAAACAGTTTACTATCTCAACTACTCTCACATTAGCTGCTTTCTACTTGCAAAAAAGAGACAAGAATAATTTGATAGAGTCCATTTGACCTACTGTGCCTATGGAATTACGGCCACTTTCGATTTACAGTTACGCAAAAATTGTATTTGCAGAAATGATAAGTACCAAGTTTGTTTCTGGCGCCGTACTGTGAACTCATAGTCCGATTCAAAACAGAGCCTATATTGGATAGCTTGTCAAAATCTTTATACAAAAAAACAAAGCGATCCAATATAGGCTCTGTTTTGAATCGGGCTAAGAGCTCACAGTACGGCCTCTGTTTGTACTTTAGACTTCCGACCCAATGTCAATTTGATCCTTAAGTTCTTAGGAAATTAGGTATCAGCCTGAGAATTCCCAATAAAGCCCGCCAAAACCCTTTTTATATACTCACTTGTTGTAATGGCAATGGGCAGGCCAAATCGCTCGTAGAACTGACAACCGATGGAGAAGAAAGGTTGTCGATCTAAATTCATATAATTCAAATCTAAATCATTCCGGATCTAAACTTCTTATCTTATTTACAAAATTAAGTACTTGTGTAGAATTTTCGACTTTACCGAACATACAATAGATCCTAAAAGTAATTGCAGTTCATCTGACAGACAATGTAAGCTTGTGGTATGCGGTGAGGAAGTGATCAAATAAAAGTATGTAGGCCACATCATTGTTACCGCAATTGTTGTTCAGATCCACAATGAATTGGACAAATAGGTAGACCAATTTAGCCAACGCTGACTTTTGGATCTGCAAGGTATCCTGTTTATAGGTCGAATAGGCTCCGTTGGAGGTAAGATGCGAAATGAGGAGATCCGCAGAACTAAAGTGACCGATATAGCTCTTTGAATTAGCAAGTTGAAATGACAGTGGGCAGGCCACATCGCTCGTAGAACTGACAACCGATGGGGAAGAAAGGTTCTCGAGTGGCGATCACGAACCGGATGACGCAGCGTAGGCCCCCCACTGGTGAAAGACGCGGAGAGTCGAAGGATGCAGGAGGCGAGCAGCCGCACTGAGTTTTTTTTTTATGAGAATGAACAACGTGACGAGCTAGTCGTTCACCTGATGTTAAGTGACACGGCCGCCCATAACAGTTGCAGTGGCACTCGGAACTTTAAAATAATAAAGTTTCTGCGCAATTCATCCTGAGACATCACCCAGTCTAGTAATCAGATTACTAGATTGTGAGATCAGGTCATAAAGTCTCATTTGCCCAGTAATTTCACTAGCTACAATGCCCTTCAAACCGGAACACAGTAGTGCTTGCACACTACTGCTTGGCGGCAGAATAACAGGCAGAGCGGTGGTACCTACCCAGACGAACTTTGCAGAAAAGTCCTACCACCTAGTGGCGCTCTCTGAGGTAGGCCTATGATCTACCGGTTGTAATAAAACTCATTTACTATTACTAATAAGAAATTAAATAAAGCAAGTACTATCTTAATATGCTAATACAGGAGGCATCTCCTGTCCCTTTCTCGCAAAACAGAGCGCCCCCACAGTTACTATGAAAAATCTACTCGTGACGTCACGTGCCAAAGATATTGTATGAAAAGCTACCACAGCTTAGTAATGAGGTACTATAACGACCTTCCTCTGACGTCACTGGCCGTTTGAGCTATCTCTTTCTATTCCGGTTTTTAAAATGCTTCTAACTTGGTCATTTTTTGTGATATTTAATTTTTGTTTTCACAAATGTTTATCTTTTGAGGAGTACAATTAATTTATCAAAAAAAAAATTTTGTAATGCCTATTCTCATGCAGTCTCAACTTCTTCTTAAACAATGGCCAATTCACCGTGTGGTCCCGGCGTGGTGTGAAAATAGGACCACCCTATTTCTTCCCATGGGTGCCGTAAGAGCCGGCTAAGGAAATATCCAGGGCATGGGCGGCAGCATTCCCCTCGGTACATTATAATCTGCGATCACCAAGCCGCCTGCCAAGCGTGGGGATTATGGGAAACTTTTCCTATGATAGAGACTAATAAACATGCTAATTCACGAGTTTAAGCATGCTAATTGCTATTGCTATGCTATTTGCTAAAATGAAATGAAATGAAAATTGAAAAGAAAATTGAAATGAAAATTGAAATGAAAATTAAAAGCAAAAATGAAATAAAAATTGTATGAAAAAAGAAATAAAAAATGAAATGAAACATTATATTAAAAATTAAATTCGAAATGAACTAAATTAATTGAAATCAAATTTAATATTTCACAGAATTTCGCAACTACATTTCAATTGCGAAATGCTAATTGAGTTTTCACCTGCTAAAAATGAATGTGAATGTTAATTAATCCATCACTAATAGAGACCATAGTGGGGTTTTATAGGGAAGCCTATGTTCAGAAGTGGATGGCTTCAGGCTGTCGATTTGATTGTACCCGATAACTGATGGAATACTTACATTCTTTTATTTGTACAAAAACTAAGACTTCATTTGAATTTACTAGGCCAGTTGATCAATCATCAAGGGTCATCATTAAGCTGACACATACCCGGGCATGTAGCAGCCCTACTCGTAATGCCCGCTGCGTACCACTTCGTTAGCATTCGTCCCGAGCACTTGCGCGTGCGCAGAGACTTTCACTGCAAGGTCAATGACTAACCGTGCCGGTTTTTGTTACGTCTGCCGGTGCGCTCTCCTTTCTTAATCTTTACCTACTGTTGCCACTTGTTTTATTTTACTACAGAAGCCCTTTTATATCACCCGCAATTCACCCATTTTCCCACGGGAACTACCTATTAATTTCTGCTACGATAAAATTCTGCGCTGTTTGTTTATTTTATATCAGATAGCGTTTGACCATATTTTATATGGGCAAAGGTTTCACGTGGAGTTTGGCGGGAACGCGGAAAAGTTCACGTCGTTGCATTGTGTTATTTTTCAAATATTGTGCTTTTTCCAGTGTTATTGTTTAAAATTGGTGGCGTTTTACGCATTAAGTGCTGAATTACGAGCATGAGTGAGGGCAAGTGATATAATGTGGTGAAATGTGATTTTTCGTGTTGCTTCCAAAACTCCATAGAAGCTTCTAGTAAAGTTGCCACCACTTTGCTGGAGCATGACTTAGACTGGACTATGACTATGACCGCTTGAAATATTTTATAACACGATGAAAATTATAACACTTAACACTGGCTAAATACGCAGTGTGGAGCCAAAATAAAAAAAAATTATGGCTAAATTTCTAAGTAGTCCATGCCTAGTGGAAAGTCTTTTTTGTAGCATGGGTAGGTCAAGGTTATCCTCAACAGCCCCAAGGCGTCCACGGCTGAACATAGGCCTCACCAACATAGCGCCACTTTGAGCGGCTCCTTGTATCCTGCACCAATCGGGTTCGCAGATTTTTGAAATAAGTGAAAAGGGAATAATAGTAGAAATTAATCTATGTTTATATGAGTAATTCAAAAATTATTAAAATGATGAATATGGGTTCAATCAAATACCGTTCATGATTCAAATTTTTCCTTTACCAATTAATCTGAAAATGATAAATAAATTCCAATAATGCATTAAGTATGTATTTATATCCTACGATATTGTCAACTCTGGAAACATACGGATCTCCTTAACAGATTAGACAACATCGTTAAGATTACTTTGGCATCCATTTTGAATATAAATTTAGATGAACGTGAGTGGTTACAGGCTTCTCTTCCCGTGCGTTTAGGAGGCCTCGGCGTTCGGTCTATCTCTGGTGTCGCTCTCCCCGCGTTTCTGTCCTCAGTGCATAGCACTCAAATTTTGACTCAAAAAATTCTTGCGGCCTCTTTTGACAATGTAGATATAACCTTTTTTGGCGAGGCCAGGAACGCGTGGTTGTTGGCCTGCCCTGACACAGAATTACCCAAAACCCCTTACTCACAGAGGCTTTGGGACGGGCCGCTCTGCGAGCAAATACGGAATCAGTTACTTCATACGTGCTCAAGGTCCGCAGATCGTGCCCGCCTCTTAGCCGTTGCCAAGTGGGAATCGGGTTTGTGGCTGCAGGCTCTCCCTTCGCCCAATGCTGGCACGCTAATCGATTCGTCGACCTTCCGAATCGCAGCATCCCTTCGTTTGGGCGCATCGTGCTGTACTCCGCACCGCTGCCAGTGTGGCAGTGCCGTCGATCGGCTTGGTCTCCACGGTCTATCATGCGTTAGAAGTGCTGGGAGGATCTCTCGTCACGCTAGTCTCAACGAATCCGTTGAGCTTTTGTCAGCGCCAACTGCGCGGCCATTCTGGAACCCAACGGCCTCGTGCGTGACGATGGCAAGAGACCTGACGGAATGACCTTGATTCCATGGAAGATGGGGCGGCCCTTGGTTTGGGATGCAACCTGTGTTGACACCCTCGCGCCGTCACATCTTCCTGGAACACAAGTTGAGGCTGGCGCGGCGGCCGAATCCGCAGAGAACATGAAAAGGCGCAAATATAGTAACCTGGACAGTGGTTACTTATTTGCGCCTTTTGGTGTCGAGACGCTGGGGCCGTGGGGATCAAGTGCTCACAAAATTTACAAAAACCTTTCGGAAAGACTGATCGAGGCAACACGTGACCAAAATGCTGGCCTCTATATGGCGCAAAGACTAAGCATTGCTATACAACGGGGCAATGCCGCCAGCATTTTGGGCACATTGCCCACTGGTAGCGGCTTCTTAGATTAAGTTTATTTACTTTTAGTTTTAGAATAGATCATTTTAGTTTAGATTTAATTTGGTTTTAGTCCTTTTTTTTAAGTAGGTATTATTATGTTATTATGTTGTGTGTAGGTGTTCTTTTATGTTATTTATTATTTAAGTTGTTGAGTAAATAAATATCAATTTTCTTAAGTATGTAAACATTTGCCGGCTTTTATTTTGGTCTGTACTATAATTTAATAGCAACTTCGGTCATTGTGTACATAAAAAAAAAATGTGAAGAATGGGTGTTGAATTATTATCGGTCGAGACAAACAATTTGTTTGAAACAAAGGTGCATCTTAAAAATTTGTAAGAAATCTCTTATCGATAAAATAATTAAAGTGAATTGAATTGTTCTTGTTCTAAGATATGCATTACAAGCACAAAGTTAGATCAATCACTAAAAAAAAACAAAATGAAACAAGAATATTAAGAATTCTTGTTTCATTTTGTATTTAAGATGAACTTCCACGAGGTCACGCCTCATTCAATCAATTAACTAAAAAAAACAATCGATTGGAGAACCACCTCCTCATCGAAGGCGGTTGACGAGTCTGTCAAGCAAGGCGATCACATAATATCAAGGCGATATCAAAGTTTAGGCTTACCATCAATCATCAGCATCATCAGCCCGTAGATGTCCACTGCTGAACATAGGCCTCCCCCAGAGAGCGCCACTTTGAGCGGTTGCTCGCCTCCTGCATTCATCGGCTCCCCACTCTCTGCCTACGCTGCGCCTTCCGATTCGTGGTTGCCATTCCAGAACCTTACTTCCCCATCGGTTGTCAGTTCTGCGAGCGATGTGGCCTGCCCATTGCCATTTCAACTTGCTAACTTTAAGTGCTATATCGGTCACCATCAATATGGTTAGTCAATTCGGAAAAAAGCTGCGAGCTGGCGTTTGCCGGTTCCATTAATTTATTATTCCGTAGTCACACAGGATGTCATATTGAGTTCGTGTTCGGAACCAACAATAATAGCGTAATCCTAAATTCCTCGTCATGACTCATCGCTTTCTATTTTTCTTATATTATATTTCACTTCATTACCCGCCGCGGTTTTGACCAGATCATCGGTCCACCTATAATTATAGCCTCACCTATATAGGGTCCTATGTGTCTTCCGGTTCGTGGCCGCCACCCGAGAACCTTTCTTCCCCATTGTCAGTTCTATGGGCGATGTGGCATGCCCACTGACATTTCAGCTTGCTAAGTAATCCTAAGAGCTACATCGGCCACTTTAGTTTTCTTGCGGATCTCTTTTCGGATCTTATCTCGCAGAAAAACTCCGAGCATTGCTCTCTCCGTAGCTCGTTCCGCGACTTTGAGCTTACTAATGAGGCGACAGCAGAGACCTTTTATAGACCTTTAGGGATTGAATTTTCAATAAAATAAGGACACCCTCCAAATATACAGACAGACAGACGGACAGCAGAGCCTTAGTAATAGGGTTCGCTGCGCCCTTTGCGTACAGAACCCTATTAATATAAGTACAAAAATACTTACTTCATCAATTCAGTGTAGTTCAGCGGTAACTCAACTAGTTTACAATCCTACGCACCGTGTGTAACCCGCTCGGCCCCAATTTATCTGATTCACTCTCGCTGTACCGCGTGGCCCCGGGTTGTGAATAGACCCACCCCATCCCATCCCATCCCATGGGTGCTTAGAGCATTTATTTAACCTATCGAGATGGTAACGCTACTGATTTGTACGGGGGACGAGGTAAACAAGCATAGCACACGCGCAAACCGTGCGTGTAAACGCACGCCGCACACCATCTTAAAATACGCACAATTATTTTTTAGTTTTAAGGCCCTGAAAGGATCCAATGCGAGCACGTTTATTACAGCAGACCAACTTGAAACTTATTTTGTACCTAATAGGGTCGCTTTATGCATAGCAAAAATATGGCGATTACGTTGCGTTGTACTTCTACTTTTCCATTTTTCAGTATAAATAATTAGTTATAAAAGAAATACTTATTGTTATAAAAAAAATAAGCTTGTAGACGGATGCATTGCGGAGCTTATCACTATGATTTATTTCAATGGGTTGTCTTATTATAATGTAATATTTTAGGACGTTTGAATGATTTTTTAGAGGTCACTTCATGATTTTTTCTATCGAGATAACTTTTCGTAAACGTGTTTCGATTTCAGCAGATGGAAAGAAGATATGACCTGTATTAACGTGCATTTTTTTCAATCCTGTAAATGGTATACGTTTTGAGATAATCACGTTCAAAATAGTCGATTTGGGAGCATTCAGCGCCTTAATCTAGCGTATTTACGCAGTATTTACACGCACACTATGATAATGGGTATGACCGAATAGTGCTGATTATGACCGGCAGGAGGGGTACACCTTGCCTTGCCTTCCATCTCCATATATAAATGCACTAAGCGTGGGTGCCGTGATTTGGCAGAATAACTGACAAGCTAAGTATAACTCCCAATACTCTAACTTTTTATATAACAAACAAAACCTCTTCACGGTGTTCATAGACACAAATCTTACATAACTGGCTATTATCTAGAAAGAAGTTTACGGCCGACTGTTGACCATACGTCATACTGTCACTTCGTATCTGATACCGAGAAATCAAAGAAAAATACATGAAAATATCGATAAAATCAACAAGGATTCACACGGGAAAGATTTGTGTTTTAAAAGCGTTGAAGACTATAAAATTCTCACGATGAATTTGTCAGTGAAATTCAAGATATTCCATAGTTATTAAGACTAAGACGAGTGACGTTTGTTCTTTAGATAAAAGTGCTTTTTTTTACTAAAACAAGTGGTAAGTTTCATATTAATGTCCACGTCTTGGTAAGACAGTTTAAAATGCTTTTAGACTCAGAGCTACAGAAACTATAAACTAACTCGGCAAATTTGCTTTTGAACTTGCGTAACGATTTCCCTGCAGAAGTGCGTAGCCGCAGCTTAACTTGAGCTTTACTAGCTGTGCCCCGCGATTATCCCTACGAACAAAAAGTATCCTATATGTTAATCCAGCGTATAAGCTATCTGCATTCCAAATTTCATTAAAATCGGTGTATTAGTTACGGAGATTGTTGGTAACAACCACACGAACAACTTTCGCATTGTCATCCATCTAACCCACCCTTGGCCAGCGTGGTGGATGGACTCCATAGTGTCCCAGCAGTGATAACGTATTGTGCTGATAATGAAGCTATATAAACTATAACAAATCACAAAGTTTTATAACACATTGTCAACTGACAGCCTCCGTGGTGTGGTGGTTGAGCAGGTCGGCTCATAACCCGGAGATGGCGGGTTCGATCCCCGCGACACTATGGAGAGAGTGTAGTCCATACACCACGCTGGCCAAGGGTGCGTTAGATGGATGACAAAAATGTTGTCAAAGTGATTCTTGCGGGTTTCCTCAAGATGTTTTTCTTCTTAAGAGGGACTGCTTTCGGGCGTAAGTTGTAAAGTCATTCAGGGCCAAGCGGGAGTTGAAACTGCGTGCGTCGGTTTCAGATTAACACGGCTTACCGATGATCCATAGTCGCATTTGTCCCTTAGAGCATTTAAAAAAGGAGGTGGCAAGGCAAGGCGTTCCCCTCTGCCGGTCATATGGCGCTACTTGGTCATCTACAATATCATAATGTGCGTGTGGACACTGCGTAACTACGCTAGTTTATATAACGGTGTGCGTGTTGTAAGATGGTGTGCGGCGTGCGTTTACACGCGCGGTTTGCGTGTGTGCTGTACGTGTCTACCTCGTCCCCCGTAGAAAATGGCAGAAAATAGTGATTGCGGATTATAACGTTAACATCTCCATTTATAGATACTCTAAGCCTTTTTCCACATGATTGGCAAAATTGTGCAGTATTTCGGAAACAGAAGCCAAAAAAACTGATAGACTTAAAATACCGCAGAGGTTTGATCGAAGAGGTTTTCCTAAGCTTCCATTACTAGTTACTACGGACATAAATATAAGTAATGCTCTAATGCAGTGAGCAGCAGAATGGAAGCTCAGTTGTACGTAAATTGTACCACTTTTTGGCACCAGTCACCCATCTGAGTAATGGCTGCAGCGTGCGTTGCTCTTTGCCGATAGTAGAGCTTAGCTGTTTTACTAGGTAGTGGGATTCAGTAAAGTTTGTCTAGGTGTATTTATATTTGCGCTCTAGAGCTAGGAAAATTACTGGGCAAATGAGACTTTAAGAGAGTTTTTTCTGTTGCAATCATGTTCCGCGATCGCCGATAGCTGATCTTACAGCCCAGTTATTGTTATTCCTAGACTGTATAAAGCCTCAGGATGACGTGACTAGTATAGTTTCACGTGAAACTTTATTATTTTAGTTCCGAGTGACACTGCAACTGTTATGGGTGGCCGTGTCACTTAACATCAGGTGAACGACTAGCTCGTCACGTCATTCATTGACATAAAAAACATTAAAAATTACTTTGTGGTTTAGGTATGACTGTGCTTATGTTTTGTTATTAATTAAGTAATTAATGTATTTCACCTTTGACATGTGTTTAATTACTTTCTTTCAACAATACAACAATTATAAATCTTTTAAATAGGATTTAAATATAAAAAACCGGCCAAGAGCGAGTCGGACTTTCGCGAGAAGGGTTCCCGCACTATTATCAAAATAAAAACGAGCAACGAAAATTTTTTATTCAGCAACAGAAATACATCATCTGTGAAAATTTCAACTGTCTAATTATCACGGTTCATGAGATATCTGGTGACAGATGGTCAGACAAAGACGGACAAACGGACAGCGGTGCCTTAGTAATGGAGTTCGCTTTACCCTTTGGGTATGGAACCCTAAAAAATATAATAGTTAATGTAGCCTTTCACCTCTGGCCATTGGAAAATAACAAATTACAATGCAATTAAATAAACAGTTTAATTATTGTAAATTTGCAGACTTTCTAATTGCGGAAATAAGTCATTTGTATTTAAATAAACTATATTGAATACTACTTAGTTGTTTATATATTATTTTGAATGAATTTATTCAGTTAAATACCAGAGCACAAAAATTAAATCGCTTCGCCATTCGAACCGTCATTTTTAGGCACAGAGCAAAAAAAATGCTTGTGCGATGCGTCATATTTTTCAAAGCTCTGTTTTTAGGGTTCCGTACCCAAAGGGTAAAGCGATCGCGAATCCTTTTACTAAGTCTCGGCTGTCCGTCTGTCTGTCACCAGGCTGTATCTCATGAACCGTGATAGTTGGACATTTGAAATTTTCACAGATGATTGAATTTCTGTTGCCGCTATAACAACATTAATACAAAATAAAATTTAAAAAGTAGTTTTTATAGATAATGCAACGTAACCCTTCGTGCGCGAGTCGGACTTGGCCGGTTTATTACAATGCTGTGTGAGTTAAACTGATTATATTAATATATAGCAAATAAGTATATATAAATAAATTGAACCAATAAATAACCAAATCGCCATAATATTAGCATAGAATAACAACGCAGTGGTCAGTCTATTAATACCAAATTATTCTATGAAACTATTGTAATGGACATTAATTATATGATATTAATAAATTTGATGAATAATTACCTACTATAATAGACTTTGAGATCAGGTAATCTTAATTAATTAACAATAAAAAAATTCAAATTGTTGGTACCTATCTAAATATAGTTCAGATTTAGATTCAAAATTTTTGTTTGGCCTAAAATATGAGTCAACAATAGGTTTTTGTTACAAGTGGTAATTTTAATCAGACGAAGCGGTCTAACTTAGGCCTCCTCCATAGAGCGCCATTTTGAGGGTCTGCTTACCTCCTGCATCTATCGGCTCCCCGTAGTTTTGACCAGGTCGTCGGTCCACCTAGTGAGGGGCCGGCCTACGCCTATAGCCCACTCCTAATGCTATAATTTTACACAAATATTAGTGCGTTTTAAAATCAATACAAATCAAAGTCCTTGACCAATAAATACTGCAGTGGTACCAAAGTCTTGTTGTATACGACCATAAAATAATGATTTACGAACGCAATTTGAATTTGCTTGGAACGCGACGGAGAAAGTGGCCCCGCGATCAGCAAATGTTTTTTTTTTTTCTTATGTTTTGGCTCCACACATAATGTATTTAGCCAGTGTCAAGTATTGTAATTATTCATCGTTAAAGAATATATCACGTAAAGTCGAGTCTTGGTCATAGTCATAGTCCAGTCTAAGTCAGGTAGTCGTCGTAGTCCAGTCTTAGTCATGCCCCAGTAAAGTGGTGGCAACTTTACTAGAAGCTTCTATGGAATTTTGGAAGTAACACGAAAACTCACTTTTCACCACATTATATCACTTGCTTACACTCATGCTCGTAATCCAGCACTTAATGCGTAAAACGCCACCAATTTTAAACATTAACACTGGAAAAAGCAGAAGTTTTGAGAAATAATACAATGCAACGACGTGAACATTTCCGCGTTCCCGCCAAAAAACCCCAGCAAATGTTTGTAGTACCAATGCTTGCGTGGGGAATCCTATGAAGTTGCGAAGAACGCCGGTGCGACGCACGCTGTTGCGAAATTTTTTGTAGATGGGTCGTCAGTTCGAAAGCTCACTGCGTGTCGGTAGTGCACAGAACGGATAAGTTTAATATGGGATCCGTTCACGATCTTCGGGGTTTCACTCTTTTTTTATAAGAAAATCACCGAGCTCTGTCTGCTTCAACGCGCGTGCTTTCATCTTTCATCTGTCCAGGACCCGTACGTACTGTGAGGTCTTAGCGCAATTCAAGACATACTCTACTGGGTGTAATTGAATTCATTAGCATCCTTTGAAACTAGATACCTACTCCTGATACCGGTCACGTGTGGACCAACATTTTTGAATTCTAACACGTTGGTTTGGTAATAATAATAACTCCAAAAAATGGAATAACTTACTTAATCAAATGCTACAATACAAAATTTAATAAAAATAATTAATTACTGTTTTTAATTAGTACTTAAAAGGTATAAAAACGTTTATATGTATCAAAATCATCCGTGCCTACTGCGTTAGGCTCCGCGGCAATCTTCATAATTTTCAATAAAAATTATTTCATTTACACTCTTTACTCTTTAATAATCATCTATAAATGATGTACTATCATGGGCTCAATTTACGCTAATGAATTAAATTACATTCTGTATATTGGATCGTTTGTCAAATTCCTCATACGAAAATACAAAGCGATCCAATATAGGCTCTGATTTGAATCGTACTACTCTTAGTACGATTCAAATCAGATGGTAGGTATAGATTTAGATACTCGCGTACGTAAAAGTCGCATTTTGCAACGAATCTTGATGAAACTTTGTAAATATTATACAAATTTTACAAAGAATAGTGCGTATAGTTGTATTATTTATTAATATTTATTTTTAATATTTATTTATTAATATTTATTTATTAATATTTATGATTGAGATTAGTTTATAGTAGTATAGTAATATATGTATATTTAGTATTAATCCTAGTTTGTATTTAAGTATAAAAGTATTTGATTCTAGATATTGTGCAATATGCAGTTGTAAGCTGCGTTGTACTGCCACATACATTTTTTAAGTTACACCTAGGTTAACTGGAAGATAGTGCTCTTTAGCATTAAGTTCGCCTATGTACCTACATTTTTGTTGATTGTGCAATAAAGCATTTTCTATCTATCTATCTATCTATAGTTAAAGAACCCCAGTACATTCGAGAGATGTAAGCCGTTTAATTGGTGCCATGTGTGGCACCGTACGACATTCGCGCGGTCAGTGCTCTGTTTGGAGGGCTCCCAGAAAATATAGAATGGCAATTGCGCGGTGAAACCACAACTAATCAGAAAAGCAACATAAGAATCCTGTGGGCCTAGCACGAATATTTACGCGCGCGTAAGTGTAACGTTAACGTAAGCCAGTTGTATGGCATTTGATCTGCCCCCCTATTACGATTGAGCTAGCAGCGCTGGTGACGCGCGCCTGCCGCTCAACTGCTGTCATAATTGTATGAACTTTGACAGCAGTTGAGCGGCAGACGCAATCGTAATAGGGGGGTTTTACGTTACACTTACGCGCGCGTAAATATTCGTGCTGGTGTAATATTCCACTGGTACGTTATTAATTTTCTGCAATACCAAAAAAGTGGCATTGCGTTTTGAGAAGGCGTTGTTTGGAAATGTTACCTTTGTGTACTTATTCCAAAAGGTTCTACAATTTCATAGAATAGGCATGATGACTAAATTTTTGTGTTTTGGTTATTTTAATTACATTCTTCAAAAGATAAACATTTGTGAAAACAAAAATTAAATATCTCAAAAAATGACCAAGTTACAAGCATTGTAAAAACCGGAATAGAACGAGATAGCTCAAACGGCCAGTGACGTCAGAGGAATGTCGTTACAGTACCTCATTACTAAGCTGTGGTAGCTTTTCATACAATCTCTTTGGCGTGTGACGTCACGAGTAGATTTTTCATAGTAACTGTGGGGGCGCTCTGTTTCGCGAGAAAAGGACAGGAGATGCCTCCTGTAGAAACTTTAAAAGCTTATTACTCCGTGATTTATTTACAGATTTTTCTTATTTTTTCAATTATTGCATTCATTTTTAATCTTTTTTATGAAAGTAATATTTACTTGTTCATTTTTAATAGTAGTCATCATGCCTATTATTTTATCGTCGGTGATTTTTGATTGGAGATATACAAAGGGGGAAGTTTGCTGATGGTCTTTAACAATGCTCCAAGATTTAAAACTTTTACTTTATGTTAATGCAAAACAGATTGCGTGCCAGCGAAAGTATCAAGAATGCTTAAAGTAGGAGGTAGTGTAGGCACAGTCAGTTAATATAATAGTGACCCAATTTTTACGTAGGCCCAGTTAATATACCTAATACTTACAGACACAGACGTAGGTAAATGCTTTAGCGACGTCATGCGGATTTATTAAATACGAATAAACCATTAGACATTTTGTTGAGAGCCTTTGGTGGTGTGGTGGTTGAACAGGGCAGGGCCCGGAGACGGCGGGTTCTATTCCCGCGACAGGACAAGTATTTGTGCATAGGAAAAAAGCGCAAATACATGTTCTGTCTGGGTGTTATTGGACTATGGTCCTCGCAGTTCCTGGGTCCCTAAATACAGGGAATCCCAGTTAGGGTCCAGGATCTATTACGTGACCGTTGGGCGTTATATATTTATTTATTTATCTTTTGTTACAGGTGAACCCAAGCAGTCATGTTAGCAACGAAAATATACTGACAAATAAACACATCGTCGAGGTTGAAGGTGTATGCTGTGCTGTGACAGTTGGCGCCAAGAGATTGGATGCGCTAGAGATTGAACGCCAAACAAGATGGCGTCCGTATTCAGTGGCAGCCATTTTGGACCGGGCACGCAGGAGTATGTTCCGGTGGCAGACTTTTATGCGGAGAAGAGCGTATTCGTTACTGGTGGTACTGGCTTCATGGGCAAGGTATGTATTTATTAAATTTAAAGCCTTCTCTGACGTCACGCATTGGGTGTACTTATTGTGAATCTTGGGGAGTATATTGTGTATCAAAGATGGGTTATGAAGCACTGTCGACCTTCATAACGTCATCTAGCATAAGGCGCCCAGCCGTTGAAACTAGGAGGCATTTCAGGCAACTAGCTCAAGGGTATCCCGGGGGTGTGAGCCTCGGCTTGGGTCGTTGCTGACAGAAAAGGAGTGGACCATATGGAAAGTTGAGACCGTTCTAGGTAACCTAGGGGCGGTGGGGTCGTTTAGGGTCTCAAGAGTCATTCTCTGTCGCTAGTTACGCGGACCACTTGCTTCGCGATACATTGCGTGGTTGAAAAGAAAATAGCTCTATGCGTACACAATTTGTGAGCATTGTATGAGTACCACAGTATCACAGGTATGGTTTGGCGATTGTTATTATGGCATGGCGATGCGCTCTCAATGGCGGATCCGGGCGCATGGCCTCCAAAAGCATACTTTCGAGTCAATGCAGGTGCACTTTTACATACCACATACCTTATCTTTACATGTATTAAAACATTTCGCGCTCGCTTCGCTTGCGCTTTTTTTGTTGGTACGCGCTTCCCCTATCACACTGGCATTCATTTCTACAGTCCTAACGCTCTGATTTTTCGTGCTCGCACTGCCGATTTACCAGCTTCCCTGTTTTTCAGATTAAGCAAAATTACTACCCATTATAAACTTATTTTTCTGAATATAATACCGCTAGGACATGTTTCAAAATTTTCGCACTCGCTTTGCTCGTGCGTGTCTTGTGTGCGTCCCTTCAGTTACCATGGCGTTCATTTCTACAATCCAAACTCTCTGCTTTTTCTCGCTTTGTGCGCTTGCGCAAACTAATACAAAACCATCATGGTTCTTGACAGTAATGTTTCAAGGTTACAATAATATTGTTCAAATTCGTACCATGAACTTATAAAGTATTCCTGCATGTGAACGAGACGTCTACATTTTTATATAGCGTTATCACTTTCGCACGTCGGTGTCAACATGATGTATTTGAGTGAACGATTTAACGTGACGTCATCAGAATTGCACTGCCTCTGCAACATTACAGTATTCTTACTTTTATGTCATTTTCAATGTATGATTGAAGTAATAATGATATAAGAGGTTGTGGTAGGCTCGCAGTAGCAATACTAGGTATTGTGTTACTCTGATCAGGCGCCCTAAGGGTCACCCATTCTTTTCACCTTTGTTATTGACCTTTGTTTTCTCTTTCCAGGTGCTAGTAGAAAAGCTGTTGAGGAGTTGTCCAAAGATCAAGAAAATTTATCTGCTTATGAGACCGAAGCGAGGGCAGGATGTCGCGTCACGACTCACCGAACTCACACAGTCACCGGTAAGAAGTCTATCTTGCGCTCACGCATTACGAACTTTTTTTACTGAATTTACTTCTTTTTTATGAGAATGAATGACGAGTCGAGCTAGTCGTTCACCTGATGCTGATGTACACGAGCGACACAAGCGCTTGTGTGCTACACAAGCGATTATTTGATGTTAGGTATTCTTGTGGGCCGGATTGTCTACATGTTTATTATATGCTTTATTATTTTAATGTTCCGAGTGGCACTCTGCAACTGTTATGGGTGGTCGTGTTGCTTAACATCAGGTGAACGACTAGCTCGAAGCTTGAATATTAATTTGTAATGTTATTTTTAAGGGATTATTTATTTCAGGCTTTTTATTATAGTTGGCTTTTTGATATTTTTTGATTAAAATGTTCACATAGCCCAAATTAAGTTTTAAGTGCCAGAAACAAGTAAAAAAAATCAAAATCGGAAATAACTGAACGTAGAATTAATTAATGTATTTTCTACATAGAGACAACATAGAACATAATGGAACATAGAAGTCTTTGATTTTCTATGAGATTTTGTACGGACAGCGCAACGTATGGCAGGTGCAGTGATAATAATGATAATTGTTTTTTTTTATTATATTATTTTATTTAGTTTTCATTTATACAGGGTGTAATTGAATTCATTAGCATCCTTTGAAATTAGGTACCTACTCCTGATACCGGTCACGAGTGGACCAAAATTTTTGAATTCTAACACATTGGTATGGTAATAATAATAACTCCAAAAAATGGAATAATTTACCTAATCCAATGCTACAATACAAAATTTAATTGGAATAATGGAGTAATGTTTTTAATTAGTGCATACAAGGTATAAAAATGTTTAAATTTATCAAAATCATCTGTGCCAACCGCGTTAAGCGCCGCGGCAATCTTCATAATTTTCAATAAAAATATTTTCATTTACACTCTTTACTCTTTAATAATCATCTATAAATTATGTACTATCATGGGCTCAACTTATGCTAATGAATTAAATTACATCCTGTATATAATTATATATATACATATATATATTTTATTAAAATATTGGTAAAAACTCAGTTACTCATACCACTTCGGTCTAATAATGACTTATTAAACCTAATGTGTCGGAATTTTTACAGTTACATACATCCTGTTTCGACATACGGCCCTGTATTGTATATGTATATTAAAGTATCACACGAATAGGTTAAATTTTTAACAGGAAAGAATTACTAAAATTTTATGGAAATACCCATGAAATACCTTTACGCCATTATCTACATACATAACAGTCTATTATTATACTTACTCTTATCGCTTTCCGTGCAACTTCGGTGTTTTTTTTATATTATAAACTTAAAAACCACTATATTATAGTGTGATACAAACTCAATGGCGGCTGTGAAGTGCGCTGCAAGCTGCGCTCAACGCTTAGTTCTTTTAGCATCTAATTTTTGTTCCTGCGCAGCGTCTCGCCCGGACTTCATAGCCGTCATCGAGTTTGGTTCGCACTTTAGCTCTGATGAATTCTGAAGAATTAAGTTTGTTTTGTAATTACTCGCGCTATGGATAATTATCTGGATACACAGAGTTATCAGGACTCTCGGAAGGGGATTTTTACGCACTTGTCTTGTTTTCCAACCCTTGATCCTTTCTCGGCAGCTGTTCGAGACGTTGAGAAAGGAAAGGCCTCAGGAACTGAACAAGATAGTGCCCATAGTAGGTGATATTACTGAACCGGAACTAGGCATCAGCACGAAGGACCAGGCCATGCTATGTCAAATGGTAAGATTGTCCTTAATAAGCTATTTGACTGTTTCAAAAAATAAACAAATTAATATATTTTTCTTAAAATAGATAAGGGCATTTAATGTAAAGATTGAAAAAATAAGTAATTTCGGTTAATAAATCACAGAGTAATACGCTTTTAAAGTTTCTGGAGGCATCGCCTGTCCCTTTCTCTCAAAACGGAGACGACGCTGTGACGTCACTACGTATTTGAGCTGTCTCTTTCTATTCTTGAATTTTAAACTGCATGAGATTTTTTAATATTTTGAGATATTTAATTTATATTTTCACGATTGTTATTAATTGAGGAGATAAAATACCCTATTGCGTAATTTAAAAATAAAAAGAAAAAAGAAAAATAAAGATGCTTATTCATAATGAGTGTAATCTTCTTCATTGTTGGTAATTCTTACAGATATCAATAGTGTTTCATTCGGCGGCGACAGTGAAGTTCGATGAGAAGCTTAAACTTTCTGTCACCATCAACATGTTGGGCACACAACAGCTGGTACAGCTTTGCCATCGCATGATGAAGCTCGAGGTGAGTTAATGGACATTATTGAAAAAAAAAAGAAACACGGTAAAAGATTGAAAATTGTACAACCAATCGACCACCTTGTATTTAGTCTGAGGTAGCGTGAGGTCATTACCCGCGTGCACTACATTTGCTCGTGGTGCACGGGGTCAACGACATTAAAGTGCGCGCGGTACCTATCATGTCAATATATATCGCTTGCCGATTTGATATAAGCGAATAATACACTTAATTTCAAGTAATAACAGAATATAATTTAGGCAATTTATAGTTAGGTAGAGACGGAAATCACGAGTTTTGTTTTAAATTACGTGAATTAACCCTTTTGATCTTTATATCACTTGTGATAGCTGGCGAGCAAAACAAATGGACACTAACCCCCATATTCTAACCCCAGTATTCCAAAACATTTCTCCAAAAATCCTTCCCTTGACTTCTACTTAACTTTGAGGGAAACTCAAAATACATCGCGACGTACCTAGAGATGACAGTTGGTTCGCTTCTCTCGTTTGAAACGAGGGAAGCGAAGCAACTGTCAACTCAAGGTACGTCGTGATGTACCTTGACTTTCCCTCAAAATGTATTGCTTTAGACTATTAAGTACCTAATGACATAATTATTAAATAACAATAAATGACGTTCGATACTGGCTTGAATAAAATCAAGCCAGTCATCCCAACCCTTTGCATGCCACAATGGCATGTCACAGATGGGACTAATTTTAATTTAGCAATAAGACATGCTTTGTAACTCTGTGACGGCAATAAATGAATTAATTATGGCGCAAATTACACAGCATCCGGTGAGCGCTTAGTCGTCAATATCGAAGCTTTTCCAGAGCAACCTCGGAGTAGGGCCTCAGAATGTAACTTCTCTCGAAAAAGCGTTTTACCTTTGACGCGGGTCACGAAACGTTTTCTCATCATCATCATCATAATCATAATCATCATCATCATCATCATCATCATCATCATCATCATCATCATCATCATCATCATCACCATCATTAACAGCCCGACGACGTCCACTGCTGAACATAGGCCTCCCCCAGAGCACCAGCTTGAGCGGCTGCTCACCTCCTGCATCCATCGGCTCCCCGTGGTTTTCACCAGATCGACGCGAACGCTTTCTGAAGAGAAAAGATTTATGTCGATTTCTGCAGCTCTTACTACCCATGCAGCAATATGAGTCATTAATTGCTTTACATAACAACGGAGCTATTTCTACATTCTAGTAATTAGTGAAAACGAGGGCAAATGAGACTTTAGCACTAGGTCTCACAGTCTAATAATCTTATTACTAGGCTAAGCTGATGCCTCAGGATGGCGTGCGCAGTGTAGTATCACGCGGAATTACGCAGTTATATCCTCTATATATCTATTCTGTGGTGAAACTACATTTTTGGAGTTCAGAGTGGCACTGCAACTGTTATTAGCGGCCATGACGCCTAACATAAGGCGAAAGACTAGCTTGTGCGTGAGGTCACTATAACCTTGTACGTTTCTTTATTTCTTTGATGTTTGTTCGTTAGGCACCTACTTGTGTAATAGGCAGGTATCTGTTGTATAATATGTATTTTGGTGTGCAAGAAAGTGTTCTTCTATTCTATTCTATTCCATTCTACATAACAAAGACTAGCTCGTGACGTTATTATAACCAGCAAATGCTGGTTATAATGACGTGCTGGTGCTGGTGCTGGGTATGAAGAAATCTTCATAACAGTAAGTTTATCAAACAATTGGTTGATTCCAGGCGCTAGTCCATGTATCAACAGCGTACTGCAACTGCGAGCGGGAGCGAGTTGAAGAGACAGTTTATGCACCGCCAGCGATACCCGAACATGTGGTCACACTAGTGCAGACCCTGCCCGATGAACTGGTCGACCGAATCACGCCCGATCTAGTCGGTGAGTTGTCTCTCGAACGTTTGATATAGTCAATGAGTTGTCTTTCTATCGCTTTATCTAACCAATGAGTTGTTTTCCTAACGCTTGGTCTAACCAATGTGTTGACTCTCTAACGCTTGATCTATCTAATAAGTTATTTCTTTAACGCTTTATATAGTCAATGAGTTGTCTCTTTAACTCTTGATTTAGTCAATGAGTTGTGCAGTTAACGCTTGATCTAACCAATGAGTGGTCTTTCTAACGTTTTATCCAGTTAATGAGTTGTCACTCTAACGCTTGATTTAACCAATGAGCTATCTCTCTAACGTTTGATCTAGTCAATGAGTTGTTTCTCTAACGTTTGATCTAACCAATGAGTGGTTTTTTGTAACACTTGCTCCAACCAATGAGTTGTCTCTCTAACGATTGATCTAGCCAACGACTTGTGTTTTGTATCGTTTGATTTAGTCGATGGGTAGTCTCTCTAACGTTTGATCTAGTCAATGAGTTGTTTCTCTAAAGCTTGAACTAACCAATAAATTGTCTAGAAAGATGCTTGATCTAACCAATGAAATGAGTTGTCTCTCTAATACTTGGCCTATTCAAGGCACGCTTCTTATCGTCGTAATATTTTTAACTACTTATTAATCTTTCTAATTCCGTTTCCAGGAGACAGACCTAACACGTACACGTTCACCAAAGCTCTGGCGGAAGATATGCTCATCAAGGAAAGCGGTAACCTACCCGTGGCCATCGTTAGACCATCGATCGGTGAGTACACCAATAACTACCGAACAATCAAACTTTTGAAGACCATTTTGTTGTTTGAAAATGTTGTTGCTCTACTATCTGCGTTATGATGGAGACAATATTGTAAAAAAAATTACATATCTACATTTAGCGTTTTGGAGAAAACATCATCCTCTGAATGCTTAGTCCTAATCTTTACAAAACCTTTTGTGGATGGGATTAATCATTTGATTATAATCTATGGCAACACGATTTGATATTTTCGAATATGTGTTTTAGATTTTTATTAAGTAGGTACAACCACTTATCTTCGTTGTTCTTCGAGACGTTTTTTTAGGCTATGACTCATATGACTGCTGTTTTTTTGGGCTGTGCCTGTGTGCGTGGTTGAACATCAGGCGAACGAATAACTAACGAAACGTCGCAATTAAAAATCACGCATTTTAAAATAATTTGCTGTCCGTTTCGCTTTTACAGTGCCAAACATAATTTCCCCACAACCTACTGGCTTACATTCCATTATCGTGATGTAAAACAACTAATGGGCTGATAAGATAGGCAATGTTAAAACTATCAATCACCAGACGCCGCTGGCCTCTTATCTGGTTTTTTATCATGTTATCAAAATAAAATGCATTGATATAACAGCGAGTTATATAATACCCTGACGTCCAACGGTTTCACAGGAATCATACATATTTTCTCTCTTGATATAGTTTACGGGATAAAAAGTATTTTGTCTAATGAGGAAGCTGTTTGGAACGTTTGATTCAAATAGGTTCAGTTATTTCAGTTGTCATGTACAAGAACCACAAAATTTTGAAACCATACCGTCTTTTCTTATCAACGATAGGGTAACATTTGATCACGGTCTCACTGATGGTAAGCGACGAAGCGGTCGACGATGGAGCATGCTCGCCTAGAAAATACCGGTTCATACTGGCCTTAAAAACTCCCAGATTATATTTGTCAGGAAACACTGACGCTGGTAAGGTGTTCCATTCCTTCGCTGTCCGAATTATAAACGAGGAATCAAAACGCTTTGTGCGTATTCTAGGAATCTCTACCATATACGGATGCCGTGTTTCCGTGCGTCTAGTTGTACGATGGCAAAAAGGGGGTTATTGTTAATTAAGTTGTGCAATTCCGTCGCACACTTTTGAAAGTGCTGTTTATTAAAAATAGGGTAGCTTTGGATTAGTTACTTCAACTTTTGTCTTTTTCTGTCATTTGAATATCGAACTCGATCGAAAGAGATGGTGGTTTAACAGTTAAACCACTAACTGCTAGTCCAAATATACTCCGCGTTTATTAATAATGCCCCTAGAGTAGATATACATAAGCAAGCTGCCTGAAACACTGTCATCCACCAACCTGCACTTGTTGTTGAAGTTTTTCTTTTTTTTTTCTACCGCGGGTGTGGAGTAGTCCTCATGGATTTTGTATGTCTGACTCAACCAATTCCGGCATGGCGACCTACGGACTAAAACCTCCCTCCCTATCATTCTCTGCAGACATGAAGTCCGCACCATTTTTTATACTTATCTCATTTTCTGTTATTTTTGTTTTTTTTTTTTTCAAATACGCTGCTTTTTCTATTCTCCGCGCGAGAATTCACAATTTTATGTATACACTCAATGTTAATTTTTTTTTCTATTGGACGTAAAGTTTCTTAAATTTTTTTTTATTATGGATTTCCTATTTATTCAAACTTAAACTAATGGGATCTTTACCGTGATTAGAATCATTTCTGACGTAAAGTTTCATTTGCCCAGTAATTTCACTAGCTACAATGCCCTTCAAACCGGAACACAGTGCTTGCACCCTACTGCTTGGTGGCAGAATAACTGACCTACCTAGACGAACTTTGCAGAAAAGTCCTACCACCTAACAGCGTTGCCATATATATTAGTACAGATTTTAGGGTACCAATACAGATGACAGATTTAACTCTACTTTTATACAGATTTTTTTATTTGAAGATTTTTAATTATTTCAAATATTGATTCTTATTTTTATACTTTGTAGGTACTCGTTTTAGTTTTGCATGCATTTTTTTCATGTTTGGTTGGGTCTTGATACGATTGAAGAAAATTTTGCCCATTAAAATTAAGAAAAACGAAAAACACATTACCATACCTACGTCATTTCAAAGCACACAGTTTCATCAAATGACAGCTAATAGGTACTTAGATGATGATTCTACCCTGTGATTTCAAACACAATACCTTAATTCCTCTACATGACCTACCTACTTTTAGTTAACGAGTTTCTAACTTCACAATTGGGTCGGTGAGCACTGATAGGTTTCTAAAGCTCTTATACGAATATACAAAAAAAAAACTGCCAACTATGCTGTCATCGACTGAACAATTTTCGCAAGTGTTAGTCTACTCTATCATCTAAAATATGAGATCTGCCTAGAAGTTGATAGAATAGAAAGAAAATTTACAAAAATCGGTGCACAAAACAATGTAAGGGTATACAAGATTTCATACGGATTTTGGTTTGTTGATCTCGTACAGATTTATACAGATTTCTAGACTCTTCAGTACAGATTCTTAAATTTGGGAGGTGGCAACACTGCCACCTAGTATGTTGTAAATGTTAGGAGCAGACATAACGATCTACCCTTTTTCTTAGTCTTTTACTACAACCTCTTGTTATGAACAACCGTGAAAGTTTAAAACAGTGTTTTGCTTTATAACTGCCTAAAATTTGTATTGAAAATATTTTATCAAAAGAACGAATGTACATACACGATAAAGGCTGAATCAAGGCCAATTTCTTAGTATATTGATAAGTGCCGGACCAAATTTCAACGTAATCGGTAGGCTAGGTACCTACCTATTACAGTCATTGGTATAGCTCGTAGAAATAGCAAGTTGAAATGGCAATGGCAGGCCACATTGATCGTAGAACTGACAACCGATGGGGAAGAAAGATAGCCGAATTAGCACTGCTATGAACCTCATAATTTGTGACGTCACATAGCAGTTGGGTGGGAGGTAGTTCCACAAGATCTCTGCATTACTTCCAACAATGTTTTAATGTTAACGAATGATACGATGAGCTAGTTTTTCAACTGGTGTTAAGCGACACGGCCGCCCATAACAGATTGCAGTGTCTGTCGAATCCATTGAATATAAATCCAGCTGCCCAATGAATGATACAATTTCCCCCCATACGAAAATTATTGACATATACTGCACACCGTATTAGATTTCTACAACTGCGAGATCAGATCAAAAAGTCTCTAAATGTTAGCCAAGCCGCGGCTTTAGTACTAGCTTAATATTAGGTATGATTATAACATTAAACAATAATGAGATTAATTGTCATAATTTACATAGTAACTAATGGCGGCAGTTAATTAGTATCGCCAACAACAGTAACATAAAATATTAGTACCTATAACACAGCGTTGACCAATTGATAAAACTAGCTAAACGTAGATAATTAACTAGCATCCGCATAGCGAATTAAAAAACTTTTTGACATTCGAATGATATAATTTTATTGCAAAAATGAATAAAGTTTCTAGATATATATAAGCAGTCGTGAAAACGGAAATTAAATATATCAAAAAATTACGAAGTCACAAGCATTTTAGAATACAAGAACAGAAAGAGACGACTCTATCGCGTCAGATATTATTACATCATAGTGCAAGTAACGTCTAGGAGGAGGTGGTCTATAGTAATCTCATTACTAAGCTGTGTGATGTCTCAGGATGACGTGCGCAGTGCAGTGTCACGTAAAACTTTATTATTTTAAAGTTTTCAGTGACAGTGCACCTGTTACGGCCGTGTCGCTTAACATCAGTGTGGTTATTCTCTATGGAAACACAGATTCCACACGATACGAAACCACGTCGTTATCGTGTCTTGGTCAAATCGTGTCACAGCGTTAGATATACCTTAATTTTACATAAAAATTAACTTTATTTTGAATAAAATATATTGACATAAGTGGTCATATCTTTTGATGTGTTGATGTTTCGGAACGCATCTCGGTAAAACATATCATTTTTGACAGTTCAATTCGCGCCAATTCCAAATTTATTTCGCGCGGTTTTGTTTTCGTTTCATAGAGAATAGACTTTTGCAGATTTCTTATGTAAGACAAGGAATTCGCGTGGTTTCGAAGTAAGGAATCGATACGGAATAACCGCCCAGGTGAACGACTAGTTTGTCACGTCATTCATTCTCATAAAAAAATCATATGCAAGGAGCAATGCCATAGGGCTTTATGATTTCAGTTTTACGAGAAAGGAACAAGCGGTGCCCCCTCCAGAAACTAAGCGTATTACTTCGTAATTTATTAACAGATTTCACTTATTGCACGTAGTGACGTCAAAAATTGTTACATCATAGTGCAGGTGACGTCACATGCAAGGAGCAGGGCCCTGCGGGTATTTATCATCTTCGTTTCGCGAGAAAAGGACAGGCGATGCCCCCTCTAGCAACCTTAAATTCGCATTCTGCGATTTATTAACTGATTTTACTTATATTTTCACTTCACAGTTTCAATGCGTATTTTTATACCTATGCATAGTTAACCTGGAAATTTCCAATTTTGGAAAGAAATTTCTCCGCTTGTTTTCTACAGATCACTCCGTAGTTTTTTTTTTAATTTATTTCAAAATGCATTCAAACGTACTTACTTAGAGTATTCTTTTTCTTTCCAGTGCTCTCATCAGTCCGAGAGCCAGTCAAGGGATGGGTGGACAACTGGAACGGTCCGAACGGCATCATAGCCGCGGTCGGGAAGGGCATATTCCGTACTATGCTCGGCACCGGCTCGCGGGTCGCTGACCTTGTGCCCGTCGATACGGTCATTAACCTCATGATCGTTTGCGCGTGGCGGACGCATCTTAAACGGTGAGCTTACAGCATAGTACTGGTGGATGCAGGAGGCGAGCAGCCGCTCAAAGTAGCGCTCCCTGGGGGAGGCTTATGTTCAGCAGTGAACGTCTTCTGGCTGTTAATGATGATAATGATGCTGTAGGTGTAGGTAGACACGCTGGGGTCAATAACCTCATCCTTGAAACAGCTGTTGTAAATATGGGGGCATTTAAATGAAAGGCGGTGCTACGGTGTAGCGCACGTAGCACACTCGTAGTCGTTGACCTCGTTCTACGAAATTACGTTTGTAGCTGCGGCTACGGCGTAGCGATCGCATTTGTTGATTACGGATTTTGTTTTTAGTCGCTATGGTCACTACTTAGGTGACCAACAAAGTAATTATATGGTATTTACAATCGAGCGCTACCGTGCTTCGTATACTAACTGATTTTTAATTAGTATATTATCCCGATAGGGGGTGAATCTACACCCCAAGGTAGACAATGTTTCTTCTACGACTTTTCTAAATGTTTTTATTGAAGAAATGCCTAGTAAAGTTTACCTTCGAAGACAGCCTTAGCGCAGCAGGGTAGTTGAACTTTGTCCTTGACCGAGTGTACATAAATGAGCTAAATGACCTGTGTTCAGAAATGATTTTATAGTATCTTGTTAACTCTCGTAGCGATCGCACGTGCAATTTTGTGAGTGGATATTTTTAACCATGGAAGTTTTCAACAATGGTTGAAAACCCTCAACTTTCAAATACAACTTGTGTGCCGTCATGGTCCCAGTCCCTCCCCCCCTGCGGAATAACATACCAATTCAAGTTCACCTTGTATAAGGCACGTCGGTGGTCAGTCAGTTTCATCCCGCTGTTGTCTATATCATAAAGGCAAGTCGGATACAAGAAGGTTGTACTCATTCCATCCCTCCCTTATTTTAGGGGCGAGGGCGTGGTCGTGTACAACTGCTGCACTGGGCAACAGAACCCGATCACATGGCAGCGCTTTGTCCGGACCAGCTTCAAATACATGCGGAAACATCCGTTCAGTGAGTACTGAGTACCTTTCATATGAATTTTTAGGATTTAACTATGATTAGACTAATCCTAATGTATGTGTGTGTCCTTAACCTTGTTATGCATTTGAGGTGTTACGCAACATTTTGATAGGTGCCCACTACAAAAGTGGTACTTACAACTGCATGCTGCGGTGCTTCGGTGGGTACGTAAAGTCATCGATCTGGCCACTACCTACACGATAAGAAGATGATGAAGAAAAAGAAGAGGAAGAAGAAGATGAAAAGTTTTTTTTAGTTACATTTACACTGGAAAAAGGACAAGTTTTGAGAAGTATACGATGCAACGACGTGAACCTTTCCGCGTTCCGTTAAAACCCAAGAATAGTAATCGAACCGAATGTTTCCAGACGAAGTGGTGTGGTACCCGGGCGGCGATATCACCCACAACCGGTTGAAGCACCGCGCGCTGACTCTCCTCCAGCACCGAGCGCCTGCTGTCCTCATGGACTTGGCCGCGCGAGCTACTGGCAGGAAACCCATGTAAGTATTTTTTTTTCAACCATTACTGTCCCACTGCTGGATCGAAAGTCTCCCAGTGATAGATTGATTAGCATGTGGTTTCGGAATTCTGTGAATAGTGATGTGAAATTACATTTCATTTTTTTTAAATTTAATTTAATGTTTTATTTAATTTTTTATTTATTTTTTCATTTCATTTTTCATTTCATTTTTCATTTCATGTTTCATTTCATTTTTGTTTTCATTTCATTTTTTATTTAATTACCTATTCATATCATTTTTCATTTCATTTTGTCAATTATTATCGTCAATTTAGCAAATAGCATATCAATAGCAATTAGCATGCTAACACTCATGAATTAGCATGTTTATAAAATTTATGCAAAATCGCATTAATTGCCATCGCTACTACGTGTCCCTATTTTCTGCAATGTGGACCCACTTGGCTTCAAAGGAGCTTATGTCATCGCGCCACCTCTTTCGAGGCCGGTGATTTTTGCCCACCCATGTAAGAAATAAATAAAGTAATTAAACTTCCGGTCCTAAAATTTTCGTCTGGAGATAAGTTTAAGTGCTTCTAGTAAAAACTGATAGATAGGTTCAAAAAATGCTCTAATCGCTTAAAAATAGGTTCAGCTATGACTGTGTTCCAATATCACAAAGACAGATTCAGTAAGTGATTGAATCGCATAAAAATTAGGTTTACAAGTGCTCCAATCGCATAAAGACAAGTTTAGCAAGTTCTTCAAATGCAAAGAGATAAGTTTAGCTAGTACTCCAATAACATAAAACTAAGTTGAACAAGTACTCCAATTGCATAAAACTAAGTCCAACAAGTACTCCAACTGCATAAAACTAAGTTCAAAAAATACTCCAATTGCATAAAACTAAGTTCAGCAAGTGCTCCAATAAGATTGGTTCAGCTACTGCTCTAACTACATAAAGGTAGGCTCAGCAAGTGCTCCAATTGCATAAAGGCTCAGCAAGTGCCCCAATTGCATAAATATAAGTTCAGCCATTGCTCCATCACATAAAGATAATTATGTTTAGAAAGTGCTCCAACTGCATAAAACTAAGTTCAGCAAATGCTCCAATAAGATTGGTTCCGCTACTGCTCCAACTACATAAAGATGGGCTCAGCAAGTGCTCCAATTGCATAATATAGGCTTAGCAAGTGCTCCAATTGCATAATATAGGTTCAGCAAGTGCTCCAATTGCATAAAGACAAGTTCAACAGTTAAGTCGAGAAGCCTAATCACACCAACGTTTTCTCCCCAGGATGGTCCGCGTCCAAAACAAGCTAGAAAAAGCCGCTGCCTGCTTAGAATACTTCACAACTCGCCAATGGTCGTTCGCGGATGACAACGTCCAAGCTTTGTGCATGGCGCTCTCGGTCGAAGACAGACGTGTCTTCGACTTCAACGTTAAAAACATCGACTGGGACGCTTATATCGAATCCTATGTGTTGGGGATTAGGAGGTTCCTGTTCAAAGAAAGTCCGCAGACGCTGCCCAAGTCCAGGACTGTGCTAAGAAGGTAAGCCTTCATCATCATCATCATCATCCGCCTGAAGACGTCCACTGCTGAACATAGGCCTCCACTACCACCAACACCACCACCACCACCACCACCACCACCACTATTAGAGCAGCACTTTTAGTGGCTGCTTGGCTTTTGTGTCCATCGGCTCCCCGCGGTTCTAACCAGATCGTCGGTCCACCTAGTAGGGGGGGCCTACGCTGCGTCTTCCAGTTCGTGGTCGCCACTCGAGAACCTTTCTTCCCCATCGGTTGTCAGTTCTACGCGCGACCTGCCTACTTCTACGGACTGGTATATTTGATGACAAGATTGTTTATTTATTTACAGATTACACATAGTCCACATCCTAACTCAGGTGGCAGCCGTATTCTTCCTCTGGCGATTTTTGTTCTCTCGCTCCGACTCACTGCGCAACTTATGGCGACGCATACTCGACATGCTAACAAGGGCCGCACGGTTGCTGGCCGTCGCCTGATGACGCTTAAAATAAAAAAAAAACAACACATTGTCGTTGACGTAGCCCCGTTTGTACGCTTCCGGTTGTGGAGATGGCGACGTTTCCGGTTTTTGACAGGTTTGCGGGTAGGTTAGTTATTGGTTATCGTCGGAACGTGGAGGTTGGTCGCCTGGTTTAACTTTTTAATGTGCTTAAGGCACTGGGAAGGATAGTTATTTAGACACAATTATAATGTATAAAAGGTTTGTAGTAACGTCTGACAGGCAATGTTGACGGTGGACGCCATTTTCAGATAAGGCAATGAAAAGCGCAATGGTAGGTACAAGTAAAGGTAGATTTCGTGGTGATCTTGTTGAAAATAAAATCATTATTTTCAGATTGCAAGATTCGGTATAACACTTAAATTAAAACTATACCCAACTAGGACTTGTGGTTTCATTCACGACATGACTTTCACAGTTTGAAGAAAAATCAATGGTGTGAAAAATGAGACTCTGATAAAATAGTTCATATTCAAATGAGTAAACTAATGTCTATCTATCCAATCTAATAAATCGGTGTTGGTCTAGGTGTGGCAACATTATTTCATGTCTGACATTTGTTATCTGTTATTTGTCAAGTTGTGAATCGAATCAAAAGCCTAACACACATGCTAACATGAAATTACTATTTATAAAATGTTGAATCAGATGTTCAATGTTGTTAAATAAACATTTTATACACATAATGATCGAGAACGCCGCCATTATCACATTTGAAACAATTTCCACGTCAGTCATAAAGCGGGAAAAAATCATAAACACCAATAGACGTTATAAGGCAGATTATATTAGAAATAATTTCCTTCATGCTTCCACGGGGCTATCTAACGCTTCCCAATGCAACTATGCGATTTTTTTTTACAAATTAAGGTATGTTTTTTATATCGCGTGGTATGATCCCCGAATGCTAGATAACTAAGATAGTTCTGTTACGAATTGTTATTAAGTAATAGTGATTCCAAATAATTTTGTACCTATACAGCTCAATGGTTATCTAAAAAATATTATTAATAAATAAAATAATATGGTAAAAAGTTCAAAACTCTGTTAACGTCGCATAGTAATGAATTATTGTAACATAGTTTAATGCTGAAACATTTAGACTAGCTAAGTTTGTGCTACACTTCTTTATTTACTATAACGTAATGTTTTAACGGCCTGTTTCAGCTAATTCTACACATCTGAGTTTAAGCTTTTAGAGGGGTGGCCATTTTGAAAATATATCAATTTTGTGAAATAATAATCATTATGAATTTTGTGCGGATCAGGCCGTTTAAGAGAGAAGTCTACCACAACGACTACATTGCAAATATTTGCAAGTTTTATTTGGTATTTACGGTCTATTTATTCAGATATTGCTAGTATATTATAGGTAAAATTATTTATTTTTTATTTAACACATTTAAATGTATAACTTTGTTCAACAATATTTATTTTCGGATACTAATTCTGACAGCTCAAAATAAATAAAAATAGACAATTGAAAACTAGTCAAAAATCATTGATATGTAAATTAATGATATTTATTAACTAGGCACACGTGTAAAATACAGTAAATTTTTAATTGTTATTAAAATTGTTTTACTAATAATTATAAAAAGTTACATAATCTTCTACACTAGAGTAATAAAATAAAATTAGCCAACAATATAAATAAATGAATGTTTATCTGATATTATAATAAAAACTATATGAACACTAAATAAAAATATGCCTCAAAAATCTAGTGTAAAAGATAAAGTAACATGAAAAAAATAAACAAAGTAATTGTAAAACTGTTGGATTGCGCTAATGGTTAGCGGCTAGGAAATGTAGATTTTGAAAGATTACCGTAAACGAAGTAAAAAAAATTTGATCTCGCGCATGCGTTATAATATTCCTTTCCCTTTTATTTTTGTGTAATCAACATCAATAATTTTTTAGTTTTTATTTATCTATTCATCTAAAACTATGACGTTCTTCGAAAGGATATAATATCTGAAACGTTATCACTATTAATATTAATTTATAACATTAAACATTTTAAAAATATTTATTTGAAATCTACTTTCATGACTGTCGATCAGGGGTTAATTATAAAAATTGCACACCTAAATGTAAAAAATAGTTCTCTTCTTCCCCTTTCTCTCATGCTATTAGTTTATTGAAAAGAAAAGAGAGGGAAACCATGTTATATACGTCAAATAATAAACTATTAAAGAGCCTGGCTAAACGAAAACATATAAAATATTGCATGCCAATTTAAAAAAAAGTCTATGTTTGATACAGTTATTGAAAAGAAAATGTGCGCATCTGATATAAGTATTATATCAGGGACTATCCTTTTTAATTAAAATTAAGATTACATTAAAAATACCAACACAAAATTTCTGGGCTCTCAACTTACAAGCTCAATCTTCCGTTCAACACAGTATAAAATATAAATTATATCATTAATAATACTAATTTATATATAAGTATAGTATATTGTAATAATAATAATATGTACTTACTTATGTATGTATTTATGCCTTTATTATTATTTATACTTATTACGTTTTGATATACAAGGTGACCTTGAATTGGTATGTTATCCCGAAAGGGGGACTGGGACCATGATAGCCCATAACATGTGAGCATTGTGAGAACCTCCATGCTAAAAAATAAATCCACTCACAAAATTGCACGTGTGATCGCTACGAGTGTTAACAAGATACTATAAATTCATTTCAAAACACAGGTCGTTAAACTCATTTATGTGCAGTCGGTCAAGCACGAAGTTCAATCACCCAGCTGCGCTAAGGCTATCTACGAACGTAAACTTTACATGGCATTTCTTCAGTGAAAATCTATTTGTATAGAAAAGTTGTACAAGAATATTGTCTACCTTCGGTTATAGATTTACGCCCTTTCGGGATAATATATCAATTCAACCTCAGATAGTATATTAATTTATATAGATCAATTCTCAATAGATCGATTTAAATGTAAAGGATTTTATTTTATTCTGTAGTGAATATGTATTCCTTTATAGTAAAATTAATCTGTTTAAAATTGTGTGTTATATTATATGTATTAGTGTTTATATTTTAATTTCATTATCATTACACATAACACTAAAATAATTATCAATGCGAAAGTTTATGTGTGTTTGTTCCATCTTCACGCAGCCACAGCTGAACGGATTTGAATGAAATTTGGAATAGAGATAGCTCTTGCGTTTTTTTAACACATAAAATACTTTTATCTGTGGTCAAAACCACGGGGTGCAACTAGTTACTGAAATAAAAGACATACTTAAGAAAAAAACAGTCAATATTCAGACATATTTATTATTTTAGAAATTATCAATTGTTTTGTTATATTATTGTAAGAATTCCTCCAAACAGAGGTGCTAATTTAAATAAACCATGGAATTAAGTGTCAAAAGCTGGTTATAATAATATTATAGTTAGTTAAAATATATAATTACCGGAATACGATCAATACTAGAGCAAATACCAAAACAAGGGCCTTATACAAACGCTGGTTAAACTTAATCAATGTTTAAACCTGTTTTGTCATCGTCACATTTTACGTGAGCAGGAAATTCACATTTTAAGCATTGATTAAAAAGTAACATTTAAAAGAAAGGCTGTATAAGAATAACCTATCATTAACTAAACTTTAACCCTCTTATCCATAAACGCTGCATATTTTACCATAAAATGATGTCACTTTCTCGCTGACAAGAAATGTCACGCATAAAAGCGAGACAAAAACTTTCATCACAACAGTTTAGCTGATCTAGTGCTTATGAATAAGGGTGGTAACTTTAATATAAACATATGTAAATGCTTATAAAATAACAATTAAAAAAAAACAAATAAACACAGAATAGTCAAAACGATTGTAATTTGTTTCGAACACGCAATTCATGAAAAACTAATAATTCAAAAAAGCTCAAAAACACTGTAGTAAGCACTTTTATTTCTTTGGATGATGAACTTTAGACCTTATTGAATATATAAACAATGTCGTTTATATACTTTTCTATAACGATGGCGTTTTGGTTAAATTATTTGGAAAACAAAATGAATAATGTGTAACATTGATTCTACAAATTCGCTTCTATAGGTACTATATATAGATAATAATACAACCTGATTTCCTGTATAACATTGCTTCCTTACTAGTAAAGTAGGTATTTATTGTTTTTATATAAATCTTTTGGACTTTAGATATACGCTAGGTACCTTTATTAGCGAAATTTTCGAAATGCTGGCCTTGATATAATGATTTTTATTTAAAACTTTACCTATTTTTTAAAATGCTAGTGACGTACTTATGACCTGATAGGTTATCGATAAGGAGTGTTTAAATTTTGGAATATCGATACATATTGTACCAAATTTCCTATTTCTTCCAAGTTTTATGTCCTTAGTCTACCATGAATGCTTCCCCATTTTGTCCCTACACAAGTTTTGGTGTAAGTTGTACTTCTTAAGTAACGCCTAAGTTTTTACAACGTGTTGATTAAGCATTTTTCTTAATGTTTAAGTCTAAAGCGGGATGCTTTTGCTCTTAAGTCACGTGGAATCATCTTTAACGGAATGGATTTATACGTTGTGATTCAATTTCACTGTTTTACCTTCGATGTTATTGTGTTAATCTTTCATTTTATCGATATCATTTAACACAATATTAATTTCGATTATCCCATCACTATGTTTGCTGGAGCTCTCTTTTACTGCCATTACAATTTGTATCTTATCGTTACGGATATACAGCTCACTTTTGAGTGTCACGTAAGGATCCATTCCCAAATTCCAGTGTACATTTTGTTTGTTTTGTTAGTGATGTAATTTCGGAGAGATTTGTGAATGGTAGTCTGCATATTGAGTCAATAATATAAACTTGGTTTTTACTATTTGTTGCTAGTTATACCAATAAGATCATTTAAACATAAATATTACAATTATTAACAAAATATGTTATTATGATAAATCTAAGATTTACGAAAATCTAATTTAAATCCATAAATAGTTTACAACTAACAAATAAATGAATTGTTAAGATTAGGTTATCAAAAATACCGCTTCAAATAATGTAAAATAAAGCATCTACTGCAATTCAAAATTATGATATCGAGATTGATAAATTGTCACTCATGCAAGCAGTCATTTACAAGAATTGCATAAAATCTTATCAAATTGGAAAAACTTGCTCATTCGCACATAAATAATAACTTTCACTACGTAACACTAATAATTAAACTATTCTATAAAATGATGTTTACTTTTCGCTGACGAAAAGTGTCACGTGTGAAAGCGAGACAAAATTTCGTATGATAATTTTGTTAAGTTTTTCTTGCTTCTCGTGTAGGCTAGTGGCCAGGTCTAACGAAGTCTTCTGATTTGGCTTAAGGGTTCTGTATACCTGAATTATTGACCTCCCTCGCGAATTACGACATTTTTGAAGATTTTAACACTTTATTCAACTTACGAAATCTGTCTTAACGATGTCCTCAATGAAAAACATTACAAAATGTTTAACAAAACATATGATTAGAATCTAAACAAGATTTCATAAATACAAATGGATCAAAGTTTTTCTTTCTAAATCTTTTTCATGTATCAAAACTTGTTTGGATTAATTTGATTGTTTTGTTGAATATTTTGTTATTTTCTTGAGAACATAGTTTAGCCAAATGTATCGTAAGTAAATTCAGTTACTTGTGTAGGTAATATCTTCAGAAATGTCACAATGTGCGAGCGAGATAGAGTACCCACGAATATACGAGCCGACTGTTACTTTATGACAACAGCTGGGACTCACGGGTTAACGTGCCCTCCGAAGCACGGTAGAGTTCAGTTGTAAATACAACTTCTTATGTAGTTAGGCTTTTCGCTGTGGTCATCAAGATGGGTAACCACCATAGATCTATATATCAGGATATGCCCGAAGGAACATTTTATTTACTCAAAATGGTGTGGGGAAAAGTCAGCGCCATCTCTTAGATTACTCAGGAACTACGATGAGTTGAGAAATTAAACGCTGCCATTATGTCCGTCAATGTTTGTTTACAATGATTATCCCAAATATTAATTCGATTATTTTCGTACAAAACGGAGTGTAATATTTAAAATATTGACTTACTTGTGGTAAGAAACTTTGTATTTCTTTTTATTGCACTTTAGAGTGTAGTTTGTGCAACCCTTCACAACACAACTTGGCATATTTTCTTTGAGACACACGACCGATATCTTCTCACTTCCAACACAGACTGGGCGCTAGTGGATGTCAATCTGTGAACTTGACTCCCTCTTTGAAGCGACGGTTTAATCTGTCATTAGGCCTGTCCATATATGTCTATGGTAACCACCCATCTTGACCACAGCGAAGTTTACAGACCGGCTGGCTTATACTCGCAACAAGTTTGCAACAGGCGTAACGCAATCGTTGCTGTCAAACGTCACTTTGAAAGATCAGAAAGAGATCGCACTCTAGAAAGACTGTTGAACAATAGATGAACTAAACCATACATTATTTTCTTTCCATCTATTCCTGAGCCCGAAGTCTTCTATTTCATGTTTTTTTTTTTTTAAATGAATGACGTGATGAGCTAGTCTTTCACCTGATGTTAAATGACACGGCCGCCCATAACAGTTGCAGTGTCACTCGGAACTTTACATCTTGCGACCGATTGCTAAGTGTTTGCGGTCGCTTTGCTACCGCTGTTGAAATTTTTACATAATACGGGGGCGAGACCGGCTATATTAGTCAAGCTTCGCTATGAACGTTATAGCAGTTTAGTTATTGACTCAATTATGTAAAAGATTTGAGCGATACATTTCGCATGTAAGTATTTATTATGTGTACATTTTGAAAAGAAAAAATTCTATCTTCATAATTTAATTTAAAAGAGCTTGTAAGATTTTCCGTTGGTGAATGCTTTTGTATTTTAATTATTATTAAGATTATTATTATTTGGGAAATGTTAAAGTGCAGGAAACAATGATGTCTGTGCTAATTTGTATTTATTATTGTATATAGATTTTAGTTGCCCAAAGTTAAATCCAAATACATTGATGCGAAACTATAAATTGTTGGTTGTTTGAATTAATTTTAATGTACCTACTGTAGGTATTGTAAGTTGTAACGTATTTGCTGGGACCTCAGGGTACCGACCGCAGCATAAATTTAGGAGGTTTTTTTATGGGAATGAATGACGTGACGAGCTAGTCGTTCACTGATGATAAGCGACACGGCCCGTGACACTGCACTGAGCACGCCATCCCGAGACATCACCCAGTCTAGTAATCAGATTACTAGACTGCGTAATCAGGTCATAGTCTCATTTGCCCGGTAATTTCACTAGCTACAATGCCCTTCCAACCGGAACGCAGTAGTGCTTGCACACTACTGCTTGGAACCTACCTACCTAGACGAACTTTGCAGAAAAGTCCTACCACCTAGTAAAAAGCTCCATGAGGACTAAATGGATCCTGAACCTTTTCTTAATTGATGCTACCCTGGTACTTCTTTATTAGGGATAAGTATCTACTTATTTTATAAGTCTAAAGATATGACTAATATGATATGACTGCAAAGAATTAAATCCTCGAATATCACACATCACACTTGTGTGACTACGAAGAAAAAATCTCTTTCACACAGGTGTGACAAAATGGTGTGACGGGGAGGCTGCCCGCCAAATTATCTCATAGGTTTGACAAATACTTAGGCTGAGTTGCACCAGCTTACTTTAACTGTTAACTTTAACTGCTAAGGGTTTCCTTCTCTATATTCGAGTAAAGTTCCGAGTTGGCTAATCACAGCGTAATGTCACTTGTAACTGCAGTAACGAATTTCAGAATGTCCGAGTAGCGCTAGCCGACCCGTAAACCAGGCTGCTACTTACAGGACACATCAGCTGCCGATTAGTACGGTTAACCGACGGCTATATCAGAACTTGTTGCAAGCTTGCATGTGTTCGTAATTTATTATTATAATTTGCATGCCACAAATACTTAGATCTACGGAACTGAAAACTACCAACCCTGTTGATTACGCTACTGCTATAAAAACATCGACTATTCCTGTTTCTATTTCGAGATCAGCTACTTATGAATATAGAAGTCATTGTATTTAATTACTAAAATAGTCCGCTCAGAACCATGGGAAGCCGATGTATACTGGAGGTTAGCAGCCGCTCAAAGTGGTGTTCTTTGGAAGAGGCCTATGTTCAGCAGTGGACGTCTTCAGACTGATGATTATTTTTATTTTTATTTTATTTTATTTTATTGGGACAACCAACAGCTTTCTTATTAAATAATCTAAGAACAGGAGAACGAATACACATAAGCCAAATACAGGTTATCACTCTTAGAATTAATAAATAGGTGTTTACAATATATGGTTTAACATTAACGCAACATTAAAAATGTGACATTGCACAAGAAATGGAAAAATAAAATATATATATATATATATATATGAAGTGAAAACTATTATACAAAGCCATACAAATATTAAGTATATAACCATATAACATTAAGTATAATCATATAACATTAAGTAATAACATTAAGTATATAACACGTAAGTATAAAGTGTCTAACTAACTAGTCGATTGTATCAGGTTGTATGCTGTAACAACGAATCTAGTCAAAGAAATCCTTTGAAATTAAATTTGCGAAAGAATTCTGCCTCGTCGAAAATAAGTCAACTAGCTCGAAAAATTTGTAATTAAAACTTTTACAAGTGTGCGGAATGAAAGTATTTCTACGGTAGTTTGCACGGCTGTGAGGGATACATAATTGAAGATGGCAAATGCGAGATGAGAAACACGGCGCCACAAGTTTGATCTCAGCCAGCAGGGAAGGACAGTCAATCCTACTCGACACTAAATTATAAAGGAAGGAGAGGTCAGCAGCCTCTCTCCTTCTTTGGAGAGGTAGCAGGTGGTGATGCTTACAACTCATTTCATAGTCAAAGTTACGATTAGAAATTTTAGTCTTGAAGTTGATAAAGCGCAGGAATTTTCTTTGGGGCTTTTCAAGCAGAGCTATGTATTATGATGATGATGATTACTAAAAAAGTTTTTGTTCAATTATAATATGTTAAATACTTATGATATTATTGTTTTGTGTTGTTTTAATTTTTATTATTGCGTCAAGATAAGACCTTATTTCAGGTACCTATAGGTATTACTTATTACATTTCCCGTTGAACTAAACAATGTAATCTAAATTCGTATTACATTCTTCATTACATTAATTTATTTAGTTGATACCCCTTTTTATAAAGGTAAATCCTTACCTACTTACTGTTTTTAGGTAGGAAATAAATACTCTTTGAAGAGCACCTACCGCACCGCAGCATATAGCTGGCACATAAAAATGTCAAAAAAAAATAAAAAAAGAACCCAAAATGACGTCACTGACAGCAGCCAGGGTGACTATTGAACGAACGAAATGAACTGTTGACGTTGCTACAGATCACCCTAAATTTTAACTTAAGTAGCTTTAAACTTTAAGTAGCTGATCGAAAATCTGTTTGCGTTCGCGAAACTGGGAAGAACTACTCGCCGCTTTACGTCCCGATCAGTATTACTCACTGGCTAGGTAATCGTAACTTTAATCGAATATAGAGAACGAAGCCCTAACTGTAACTGTCCACGCTTCGCCGGGCGGGCAAATGTAAAAATCTCGCACGCAACTTTGATTGTGATCACAGAGAAAAAAAAAAACGCTTCCCTTGGCGAGGCGTCATTTGTTTCATAGCTCTGTGATTGTGATTATGGTGCAACTCAGCCTCAGAATACAATAATTAAAAAATATTGATCCTAATGGGCTTATGGTTAACCTTTGATTCCAAAAATGTCCTATACTAGGCCATCATGGTAATAAAACTCAGTGTGAAATGTAAAGAACATGTATTAAAAAATCTAATAAATACAAGCAATAGCAAAATAACAAGCAAGTATGCAAAAACTAAACTTAATTGACAACATCAACAGTTTCAAACTTTATAAGGGATGACCCTTTATTAGTTTTAAGTTTTATTAAAAGCTATTTGAAAAATGACTAAGTACGTAAATTTTTCATTGTTTTGCATGCAAAAGTTAATTTTCACCTCAGCAGCTCGAAAAGGCACCCTTTGGGCTATGATTCTATGTTGATGCTTTGGGCCTTTGCTCCGAGAAAACAGTGTGAAAATCGTATTTTGCTCACTGCGTGAGACAGTGATTTTTTAATATTATGACTTTGCGGTAAGTGTATTTAGCCAGCTTTAGGTTTATATGGAGTTTTGGGAACATGATTTTTTTTCTTTTATTTTCTTTGTTATGCTTTTGGCGGGAACGCGATAATGTTTCGTTACTAGGTAAGTACCTACTTACCTAGTAACTTACTACTACTTACTACTTGTAATGTTTTCTTTTGTTTCAGATAGCCTAAATTTCGTTTTTATTTCTCTTTTGACATGACACTGGCAAAAATGTGCTAAACAATTGCCATAAAAAAAAATCTCACTGCTGTGTTTCGGAATCTTTTAGAGGTTAATATAGCAACCACATGCCGTTGACTGATATTTTTTTTTGTATTAGGTATGAGCTACTTAGAGGATAATGTCGAAATGCGTTATAAGATTTCGTTACTTTCCATTAAACGAAATGTTGTCAATTTTGCAAGTCCTTAAACTAATGTTGTCCTTTTCATTTGTGTCGACATTATTTATAATAAAAGAGACTGCAACATTTCCATAGATGCCAAATACAATAAGGTACGGTACGGTGCAGTACGGAATAGTGCGGTATAATAGGTACAGTAAAGCACAGGACAAGACTGTACATTACAGGGCCCATACCACAAACTAATCATGGTTCGCAACAGTAATGCTTCAAGTTTACAATAATATTGCTTAATTCGTACCATGAATTTATAAAGTATTCCTGCGTCAGAACGAGACGTCTACATTTTTATATAGCGTTATCACTGTCGCACGTCGGTGTCAACATAATATATTTGAGTGAACAATATAACGTGACGTCATCAAAACTGCTCTGCGTCATCAATATTACAGTATTCTTACTTTTATGTCATTTTTCAACGTATGATTGAAGTAATAATGCTACCTGTACAGTACAGTACAGTACAGTACAGTACAGTACAGTACAGTACAGTACAGTACAGTACAGTACAGTACAGTACAGTACAGTACAGTACAGTACAGTACAGTACAGTACAGTACAGTACAGTAAAGTACTGTATAGTACAGTACAGTACAGTACTGTACAGTACAGTACAGAACAGTACAGTATAGTACAGTACAGAACAGTACAGTATAGTACAGTACAGTACAGTACAGTACAGTACAGTACAGTACAGTACAGTACAGTACAGTACAGTACAGTACAGTACAGTACAGTACAGTACGGTACGGTACGGTACGGTACAGTACAGTACTCTATGCAACCTTTGGATTGACAGTATTGGATGAAATTAAATTTATTCGCAATAAAGCTATAAAACAGTAAGTAAAAATAGGTACATGACATAATTAGAAAAGTACCATAACATTAAGATGAAAATTTATAGGAACCAGAATTGCCATAACAGTTTTTCTATAATTATAATTATACTCGAGGTTTTATGAATAAAAGATTATTTTTAAACATAGATACACCCACAAAAAAAAACATAGGACTACCTACAGTAGATGAATTGAGGACAAGCTTTAATTGTTGAAAAGTTGCCAAGAAATATTGTTTTTTAATCTGTTATAACGCCACCTGTCGGAACCTCTTCTGTCTTCTTCTTCTCTTCATCATAGTTGTTTTCTATATACCTGAAAGAATATACATATTAATATACCTAATTACCTAGCCCATGATCAGTTAGTGAATGAAAACCAACACTGGGTATCTAGGTCTTGGAAAACCGTACCTATGTTTAAAGATTTGAGTTTTTATGAAATTTTATGGTACTGAATAATGTGTCGAGCTAGTCGCTCGCCTGATGTTAATCGTCACTGTCCTCCGTAACAGTTGCAGTGTCACTGGGAACTTTAAAAGAAAGATTTACGTGCACTGCACTGCGCTCGTCGTCCTGAGACATCACTGCACTCACAGCACTGACTATAATAATAAGTTACTAGACTGTGAGATGAAATCATAAAGTCTCAGTTGCCCAGTAATTCTACCAGCTAAGTGCTCTTGAAATCAAACTGGATTTATTATTATTATAGTCAATAGGTTGCACACTTTCACTAGGTGGTAGAACTTTTCTGCAAAGTTCGTCTAGGTAGGTACCACCGCTTTGCCGGTTATTCTGCCGCCAAGCAGTAGTGTGCAAGCACTACTGTGTTCCGGTTTGAAGGGCATTGTAGCTAGTGAAATTACTGGGCAAATGAGACTTTATGATCTGATCACGCAGTGTGGTAATCTGATTATTAGACTGCGTGATGTCTCAGGATGACGTGCACAGTGCAGTGTCACGCGAAACTTTATTATTTTAAAGTTCCGAGTGACACTGCAACTGTTATGGGCGGCCGTGTTGCTTAACATCAGGTGAACGACTAGCTCGTCACGTCATTCTTTCTCATAAAAAAAACACTACTGCTAAGCGAGAGAAAATAACTGGCAAAACGATGGGACCTACCTACACGAACTTTTCAGAAAAGCCCTACACCCGTAAATGATTAATTATGAGAAAAAGAGATCGGGCCAAAATGTATTCAAAGCTTTCATCATCATCATCATCATTCATCAACAGCCTGGAGACATCCACTGCTGAACATAGGCATCCCCCAGAGAGCGCCACTTTGAGCGGCTTTTTTTTCAAAGTTTTACCTGCTATAAGATGAAAATGGTTGTTATTTATGGACAAGTAACCAGTTTTTTAGGCAACCGAAAATCGCCATTATCATACTTACTTCTCCAAAGGCGGGCAAAGGAAGTGCCTTATATTCCGAGGCATCAACAGGTCCGCCTGAACCTTGCACACATCCAGCGCGTACTCTTCAAATTCCCTGATGATCTCCTCGTCTACCGGTGGACCGATCCCGGGCACTGCATATACTACTGTTATCTGAAAGGAGGAAGCACAGATAATAATATAATTAAGGCGCTGAATGCTCCCAAATCGACTATTTAGAACGTGATTATCTCAAAACGTATACCTGTAAATGGTACAGGATTGAAAAAAATGCACGTTAATACTGGTCATATCTTCTTTCCATCTGCCAAAACCGAAACACGTTTACGAAAAGTTTTCTCTATAGAACAAAATTGTGAAATGACCTCTAAAAAATCATTCAAACGTCCTAAAATGTTACATTATAATAAGACACCCCATTGAAATAAATCATAGTGATAAGTTATGTTTCAACGCATCCGTCTATAAGCTTATTTTTTTTTATAACAATAAGTATTTCTTTTATAATTAATTATTTGTACCGAAAAATGGAAAAGTCGAAGTGCAACGCAACGTAATCGCCATAGTAATTTGCTATGCATAAAGCGACCCTATAACATACAATATAAGTTTCAAGTTTGTCTGCTGTAATAAACGTGCTCGCATTGGCTCCTGTCAGGCCCTTAAGGCTACAGTGCACCGGTATCTTCTAGGCAAGCATGCTCCTACGTCGACCGCGTCATCACAAACCGTAAGGTGACTATTACTTGACAAGCAAGAAAGTATGAATAAAGTGCGATAAACCGGGGAGTTGCCAAAACTATGCGTATCTCTTAACAGGATTTGAATAACATATCCCTCCCCTTCCCTTCACTCCTACTTCCATCCACCTTCCATGCGGAGGAGGAAAGAAGTATACGATATCATCGGACCCCCACACTAAGCACACTCTTATCTCTTCCAAAAAAACCGGGAAAGACTTTATCTATCGCCCATACCAGGCAGACAGATGTGGGAACTGAGTTGCCTATTATCATATCATACTATGTTCTCTTGCTTCTACTCTTACCTCAGGAATGGGTGTCTCCTCTTCTTCAACTTCCTCGATCTCAGGGATGATAACATCCATGTTCTCGTCGAGGAACTTCTCCAGGAGTTCACGTACCATCTCCACTTCTTCTGGTTTAGCCTGATGACAACGCTCTTCTTTTGGAGTAGGAAAAGATTGGTGACGATATTCTATTTAGTTTAAATGGAAAATGAAGAGCAGCACGTGGGTGGAATACCTTGCCGTCGTCCTTGTTTCCAGATAGCTATAACCTGGGTGTGTTCAAGGCAAGAGTGAACAGGTATCTTCTAGGCAACTATGCACCATCGTAGGCCGCGTCATCGCTTACCACATACCACCACACATAACCAGGTAAGACAGTGGTCAAATGCCAAAAAATTATTAATAAAAAAAATATCGGTCATGTCAGTCATTATTTGGCAATAGGTATAATAATGGCATGAGTCTAGCAATCCAATCTCATTTTTCCTCTGACTTTTTTCAGGTTAAACGGTGCAATTCATATAGTGGCGCTCTTTGGGAGGCCTATGTTCAGTAGGGGACGTCTTCAGGCTTGATGATGATGATGATGATGATGAAAAGGTGCAACAAGCATACGGCAAGGGCATAAAAAAGGTGTTGCCAATGCGTTGCCATGTAGGACTATTTTTCTATTAATCCTTCCTGCTTTTATAATTCTCCGTGTTGTAATTCTGCGGAAAGACCGCCGGTAGAAGCTCTACATTTTTTAAGTGTACGGCAAGATTGAACGCATGACTTTAAATGGTATGAGATTTCCACGACTCATTAATGTATGGATGTTTTTTTGGTAATTAAAGGTGATGGTAGAAATGCTATGAAGGACAAAGTAATGCTTTTGTAGTGTGATTTCACCTTCTTCTTCTTGAGATCGGGATCGGGTAGAATGGCGATCTGATCATCGATGTAGGCTAAGATTTCTTTCTCGATGTGTTGGACTATGAACTCCCCGCTGGTGGTAGACATTTGACGGCCGGCCACCATTCCTGAAACGTAATGTGGCGAAGGTCATTTTGCTAAAATGTACAATGAAATTACAGTTTGAGTGAAAAAGAGGTGAACTGTTTGTTAGGCCTTTGAGGTCTATTGATTTTGAAACAAAAATGTTTTGTGTCAGGTAACGCCTTATTATTAAATCAATTTTCCCTTCTCCATTTTCTTCTTCTCGTGTTGGCCCTGGTGTGAAAATGCTTAACCACCCAAAGGCAGACCGGGAACGATGGCTTAACGTGCTCTTCGAATCGCGGTATCTATTCTAAAACATTTCACCAAAAATCCTTCACTTAACTTCCACTTAACTTTGAGGGAAACTCAAGGTACATCACGACGTACCTTGAGTTGACAGTTGCTTCGCTTCCCTCGTTTGAGAAAAAATTACGCAGAAATGTTAAGTTGATTATTATTGTCATTTAAAAATACCAAAACACAGAAATGAATTAAAGCGAGGTTGAGTCGAGTGGAGTAATCTCGTGGTAACGACTTAGAATATGGGGGTAAGTATATTGAGTAATGTTGAGTCTAACCAAGATCATAATTAGCAGTATTGAACCTATCCACGAGGCTGGCGATCTCATCTATAGTTTGCTCCAAGTCTTCTAAGCGCTCCTCACGTACTTTGTAAAGCTGGGAAGAATATATGGAATATTGAATGGTAGAAATAAATAGAACCTACTTAAACTTAGGTACGCTGAATGCAGATTCATAAATGAAAGTCTGGTTTGTGTCGACGACGACGCAAAATGAGTCAGAACTTCACTAGATTACAAGTACAAGTTTCCACAAAAAGTTATAATTTGTTCAGCAAACTAGGATAGTGCTGTTACCCAAAATATTAGCCTACGATAGGTACCTTAATAAGAGCCTCGCCTCTTACTGTCCTGTACTCCCACCAGTTTTCGGCTCAAAACTAACACCAAGAAAAGCCGAAAACTGGTCGGTCGCCCTAGTCCTTCTCGACTTCATACCTTTAGGGTATCTAAAACAGTTAACTAGACATCAGCCACTTGATAATTCGTTATACTGTTGATGTTTGGTGGGTATTTGGCTCAATCTACCATCCCTGAGCGGGAACTATTAGCTACATCTACTTAAACTTTCGATATTAAGGAATAATTTACTTCAGATATTAAAACGCGAGCTTTTTGCACGTCCGTCTCAACTACGACGGGTAGTTCATCTTTATCACTGTCCACGGAAGATTTGACGGTTTGTTCTTCTTCTTCAGGGTACTCTTCAACGATATCTGGTGGCTCACCTGGATGTGCTCTTATTTTAGAATGGTAAATGATGTGTTTGAGCTTTAGAGTATACATTGAGCTTGGTTCAAACACCGTGCGCTTAAGCCATATATACCATCTGTTCTGTACCCAAACATTCGAAAACCAAAATTATTAATTTTAATTAGAATGAAATCTGCTGTTCCTGTCATTATTAAAGACAAATATGTTTGTAGCCTACTTAGAGAATATATTGAATCTTTTTATTATCTATCGCCGACGCTTTATATCACATATACAGGATGTAATTAAATTCATTAGCATAAATTGAGCCCATGATAGTATATCATTTATAGATGATTATTAAAGAGTAATGAGTGTAAATGAAAATATTTTTATTGAAAATTATGAAGATTGCTGCGGCGCCTAACGCAGTTGGCACGGATGATTTTGATACATTTAAACGTTTTTACACCTTGTATGTACTAATTAAAAACAGTACTTCATTATTTTAATTAAATTTTGTGTTCTAGCATTTGATTAAGTAAATTATTCCATTTTTTGAAGTTATTATTATTACCAAACCAATGTGTTAGAATTCAAAAATTTTGGTCTACACGTGACCGGTATCAGGAGTAGGTACCTAGTTTCAAAGGATGCTAATTAATTCAATTATACCCAGTATAGCTGGAAGACGTCTACTGCTGAACATAGACCTCTCCCAAAAACAACAATTTGGATGCTATCATAGGAGTAGATTATAATGCCGAGAGATTCATCATCATCATCATCATCATCATCATCATTAGCAGCCTGAAGACGTCCACTACTGAACATAGGTCTCCCCCTGGGTTACGCCGCTTTGAGCGGCTGCTCGGCTCCTGCATCCATCGGCTCCCCGTGGCTTGCAGAGAGAATGCTGCTCATTTCCTTAGCCAGCTCTTAAGGCACTTGAGGGAAGAGGGGTGATCCTATTCTTAAGCTGGGGCCACAAAGTGTCAGTGGTTGTTCTTTTAGTGCGAGATCCGACAACACAAATACCTACGTCATCGAATACCTCAATAGGCTATCTTTAGATCGTTAGCTGACACTTAAGCATGTAAAAAATTCAGGTCTTACAATTCCGGTCCGGCCGGGTCATGGAAATCCAACTTCAAATGGTTTGAACACTAAGTTCCGACAAGTTTAGACGGTAGACCTTTTAATCTATTATCAGGGAAACCTTGGCTATTAATGGGCATAGGTTTCATCGGGGTACTCGTTGAGGTAGGTAAATGGTGTGAAGGGCACTTTGTAAGGGTCTGCCAAGTACTGGCAGGATGTGCGATGGCAGACCAATTTTAGTTTACGTAATTAGTCAATGGTTGCCAGGATTTCCATTCGCGTACGGTATAACGTAACTTTTAAAATAAAAAAAACGGCAAAATAATTCTCGGATTTCTATGATCCGGCAGGATCTGAATTAGCAGACCTGCAGAGCGATTATGTAAAGCTGTTACAAACACTGGGTTGATCGAAACACATTTGAAATAGCTACATGTGTGTATCGATAATTTGCGATTACGTAAGGGTTTTTATTTCTATTTCAATCGGTTTTTATCGATAACAACCAAAGTGAAGTTGCAGCCAACCCGTCCAATTTAAAAAGCAAGGTTTATATAGAACACGTGTTGAAATGACTAATCATTTTTATATGGCTGCATTATACGGTTCTTTGGCCTATGTTTTTGTTGAAACAGGAAATGTCATTGTCATTGTCAATGAAAAATAGAGTTATAATAATTGTGACCATTTGTAGCAGATTTCTGCCATTTGGCAGAACTAGCTCTCAAGTTTACTGTTTTAAAAACGTGGCATCTTTCGGTAGATATGGGGGTTATTGATATTTTGAAGTAAAAATCGGAGGTCCCATAGCTGCAGCTCTTTATTAGTTTTAATAACTTAATAATATTAATTTGTAATTCATTCATCAGACTTCCTCACTGAAACTAGAAGAAACTAAATACCATACCTGCCGTGCGGACTAGAGGGAGCGCCTCACTAGCAACCATGTAACTAAGATAGTTTTCATCCGATCAATATCCTACTGCCGGTAAAATGGCGCGCTAATTGTTTTTATACTGTTATTTGTCTTTTAAGATATAAATAAAAATTGCATATGATTACTTTTTTATTCATTGGTCAGCCCCCAAAGGGCCGTTCTTGAAAACATAAACGTCATGGGCCCTGTCGGGCACGCAAAAATTAGAAGAGACGGGGATACATAACTATTGATAATCGCGTACGGCCAACGACGTTTTTGCGCGCCAACGTAACACGAATAATTGATCAATATTGAAGCCACTTTATTACCCATAAACAGGGTTAGGTAAGACGTAAAAATTATTAACCCGCGCGAGCCGGGTTGGGTCAACTAGCAATATATTATAAAAGACTTGAGGCATATTTCTTTGTTGAGGAAGATTTCTAGCCTATTTAGGGCACAATCTGCAATTTAGATGGTCACACTGGATAGTAAGTATTTTATGATTTACTACTTATGCGTTTACATTGCTTGAAGATGCTAAATGTGAAGAAAAACAACAATAAAATTTCGCAAGAAACAACCTCTAGCCTGTTTCTATGGAGAATGTAATTTCTGCCGTCATTTCGGCTGAAATCTATGTACGTAATCGCAAATGTTCATATCGATGAAATTTTTGTTCTGTCAAATCCTTTTCTGTAGCAAACTTGTTGCAATCAAACTTTTATTGACTTTGATTGATAGAGAATGTCGTACATAATCGCAAAACTATAATAAATACATATTTCTTAATGAAACTGATTGAAGTAAAAGTTACATAATCGCCCTGCTGTTTTTTTTTAATGTTTATGTGTCGGTTAACGATGTACGGATAGCCTATTGAGGTACTCGATGAGGTATAGGTATTCCTACTGTGGGATCCCGCACTATTTACTAAAACCTACCACAAACCAAATTTAATTTAAAAATGGGTACATAACCATAAAAATCATAGGGCTGTTCCACATCATCTTCGTCATAAACAAATATCTCTATCCCTTCCTTCTTCTTTTCCCCAATTACGTTGTCTTCTCTTTTTTGAGGTTCTTTGAAAACAGAAAAAACTCTTTGATGCTTTACATGCGTTGCCAACTCATTGTATCAACAAAAAATTACTATTTCTGCTTTTAAGTAGTTTTTATATGATTTACCTTCATTACGAACATCTTGAGTGGAGAACTTCATTTCGCTGAGTTCCCGCAGTTTTTTCTGTAATAAACAGAAACTGGTTCAAATTTGGACACGAAACACAAAAGACGGTGTGTTCTGAATAATATAATGAATACTAGGACGGAATGGGATGAGATTATGCCATATTCCCATCCCTACTTCTGAATCTCTGACCGAGACTCGTTGTTCAAGCCAACATCTCGAGAGGCTCTCAATAGACGGTTGGGTCAAGGGTCAGATCAGAAGGCAGTACTCCTTGACATTGCACTTATTATCAGGAGGTTCTCTTTGCAGCTCATTGCCTTCTCACTAGATTTAGGTTTCTTTTTTATTATATTTATAGGAGGTGTTTTTTAAGGAAATATTGCAAAAACGTATGCTTTAAATGAATGAAATTAATGGTGCTGGGAATGCGATAAGAGATACTATAGAAATAGGAAAGACTAACGTCGATTTCTTCGTTTCTTGTAGCTCTACCTGTAAAATGTAATGGAAAAGCAATATAGTGGGTAAGAAAGCAAACAAAAGGGTAATAATAATGTGGTAGTGTCTTGTAAATAACCTTTGCTCTCTCTCTGATAGTTCTCTCTTTCAATCTGTCCCGCTCTCTCCACAGAGGGGGACCTCTCAAGCCTTCCTAGGACTGGTGCTTTCAACCTCATGCTTAACCTCGCATTTCTGGCTACATGTGCGTCTATTAATGCTAGCTTCTGGAGCTGAACTGGACCTTCTACGTCTTTCCAGTAGTCATCAGAGATGTTCTAAAAAGGAGGTGATAAAGGAGTGAAAGGAGTGCAATAGGTTAGAATGTAGGAGTGAAAATGGAAGGCCAAAGGGATTTAAAAGGAAGAATAAACTTTTAAGTGAGGGGAAGCCAAAGAGCCGAAGCTCACCCGAAGCAGAAGTGAAAAATAGAGACAAATATAATGAAAAAAGAAAATATGACCAAAGATGTGACCCCCTAGCATGCGTACTGCGAGAAAACTTCGCTGTTAGAGTGAGACACACTTAGGCGCTACCATAGCCTTGTCACGGTCTCTCACGTGTCGAGAAAATTTTGTCGCGGTGCGCATGCTAGCCCGGCTAGTCACACACCGCGGGGAGCCGTTAGATGCAAGATGCAAGTGGTTGTTCTATGTAGTGATTTATGAATGGGGGCGGCATATTCAGCAATGGATGTCTTCTGGCTGGTCATGATGATGGTATAAAAAAAAAATGCGAACAACTGCTAAAATAAAAACCCTGTTTAAGCCTTGTATGATAATATGCTAGTTAACACTGAGACGGGTTTCTCACATCCTCTGTGTCTTCTTCGGCAACTGGTACTTCCTCTTCTTCCTCTGCTTCTTCGGGTGGAGGTGCTTCTCCTGTAGGAAATTTTAATGTATACTTAATTATTTTTTAAAGCTCAGTTAATTAAGACAACTTTAAAACATACTATAATAACCCTTCAAATATAAGGCCCCATGACGTATGAAGAACGTATAAAGAAAGAGCAGAAAGGCCAGCGTTCTTCTTACTGGAAGGGAATCACAACTAACAACACTCGATCAACGCTAGGAAATGTACTGCCACCTTACTATGGTTTCCTTAATCGAACGCTCAAGTCCACTGCAGAATCTGGACCCTTGAAGATGCAAGCCGACTTTACTACATGACTGACCTATCACCTTAGTCTTCTTTCATCACGCCCCTGAAGACGTCTACTTCTGAACACACGCCTCTCCTATAGAGCCCTACGTTGACTGGCTGCTTGCCTCTTGCTCCTCCAACTTTACCTTCGCGATATCCATTAAAGTATCTAACGTCCTTCGAAGCATCCACTCGAGCCAAGAAGTTGTACATGACCAGGAAATCATTGACAGGAATTGCTGCGGAGCCACCATCGGGCTCCTTGGTTAACGCCTCGCAGAGGAGAATCATGGTGTGGGTCAGACTCTGCGGGTAGATCACGGAGCATATTATAAGTATATAACACGTAAAGCCAGGCACCGGCAGGACTAACGGCAACGGTTTACGTACGAACCACTACCTATGCCATTCCCAGTCCTCTCCATCATCATTGCCCGACATACGTCTTGGCCGATGATCCTATAAATTGGCTGCGCTAGACTAATTAGTTTAGCTTCTTTTGATACCGGTAGGGGACGTTAACCTCCACCAGCGTCTGATTGTGTTATGCTGCTATCCTTAATACTGATACCGGTATCAAAAGAAGCTAAACTAATTAGTCTAGCTCAGCCAATTTATAGTGACGTTAACCTCGCTGGTGGAGGTTAACGTCCCCTACGTAGAGTAGCTAAAACAGTCGCGACTTTCTATAGGATCCACTCGTCTTGGACTTGTGTTCTCGATCCTCTTTTCTCAGCAAAAGCCCAAGCAGAAATTAGCATTACAGGGGTGCCCTTGAATTAATTGCCTCCCATTTTTGACAGCCTTCGCATCGCGTTAAAGCCAGCCAGCTGGCCTTAACGCGATGCGAAGGCCACGCTGTATCTACAGGTCAGTAGAGAGAGGTATTCAGCCCGTATAAAAAAACCAGTTCTATGCTGATTTCATGTATTGTTTCACAAACCTTTGTTAGCAGTCCTCCAGCTACCGCGATGAAATGTAAGAACGGCACAGTATCGGCCTTCAAGTACACCTCACATAAGCACAACACTCGCCAGAGCTCGTTGTTATCCAAGCAGAAACCACCCCATGCTGCTTTTACAGCTGATAGAGGGACGTCGACCGTGCCGGCTAGCTGTAGAAGAGAAAGACTAGCTCTTACTATAAACTAAAGACGTAGAACCGGCAACCGATGCAGAAGAAAGGTTCTCGAGTTGTGCCCAAAAACCTCCCCCATACACTGCCACTTTTGACCACATGCTAGCCTCTAGGAACCAGTGTCTCCCCGGTGAAACGACTTCGTTGGTTCACCTACGCTATGTCCGTTCCGTTTCATGGTGACGACACAAGAAACCTTCTTCCCCTTCTGTTACCAGTTCTGCCAGCGATGTGGCCTGCCCATTGTCGCCTTGACTTGCTAATTTCGAAAGCTTTATGATTTCCTGCTGATCTCTTCATTTGAGCTTACCAATGAGGCCAAGCTGCTAAGAGTCAACGTCTCAGTGCTATAAGTCACCATAGAACCCCTATAACAATAAATTAGTTCGGTACTAGGTTGATTTACCTGGTTAGCCAGCACTTTCAGGCAGCCTCTTGTCAGTCCTCCCTCAGTGCTGAACACAGGGTATTCAAGCCGAAGCTTCACAGGTGGAGGTCGGTGCTGGGCTAGCGCCTTGAAGTATTCGTATGACCATCGTAGAAGATCGTACGGCTGGGTTTTAATGGCCGCTGGAAAGGAGATTTTGTAAGAGGTTATGAACGTACGTACCATAGGTAGTATAAATAAATACATATAAATATGTGTGGACATTTCGCACAGCGCCATCTAGCCCCAAACTAAGCATAGCTTGTACTATGGGAACCAGATAACGGATATAATACTTAGATACTGTTTGCATGTAAATACATAGAATACAATATAACACCCACACAGATCAAACATCTATGTTCATCACACAAATGTTTGTCCTGGGTAGGAATCGAACCCACGGCCCTCAGTTCAGAAGGCAGGGATACTACCAACTGTACCAACTGAGCTATCGGGTCCATCCGGTAGTATAGGTTCTCAAGTTCAGGGTCAAACATTTTTTATATAATTTCTCCTACAAACACTCACTTGCGCGGTCAGGGGGCGAAATAATTAAACGAGGCAAAGTCATACGAAATTACAAAGAACAGAGCAGGATGGAACAAAAGGGTGTCCCGTTTCCTCTCATAGGATTAGCGGTTGAAATACACCACTAATTTTCGTATGAGGGGAAGTTGTATCATTGGTCATCTGGATTTATAGTCAGTGGTAATGGTCGTGCCTTTTTTTCGGTGTGTCTTCTGGTTCGTGGTTGCCACTCAAGAATCTTTATTCCCCACATTGGTTGTCTGTACTATAATCCTATTAATTTAAAAATCTTTTGCCATGAATAAATAATTTTTTCTTTCTTTATGTTGCCTTTACCTTTGCAATACCTCTTCAGTATGTATGGAAACTTGGGCGGTATGACAATCTGCTGCGAGCAGTACATCTGTTCCATCAGCTCCGGCATCTTGGAAGATTATTAACACCTTCTGAAATAATGACAAAAATTAAAACAAAAAATAACATTATTAGGTATTTATTTTTTATTTTTATTTTTTTTACGCTTGATAGGCTTGCGCTTGACCACTATCCCACCTGATGGGAAGTGACGATGCTGTCTAGGATGTAACACGCTTGCCTAGAAGATACCTGTTCACTCTCGATTTGAAGACCCCCAGGTTGTAGTTTTCGGGAAATATTGACGCCGGCAAAGCGTTCCACTCTTTGGCTGTTCGCAAAGTAAAACACACAAAAGGTATTAAAGTAAAACAATTTTTCCGCCTCCGAAAGTTAGTGAAAATAATTCATCTAGGTACTACCCAAAGACTTGACCTATGTAATAGGGGGAATTCTGTGGTACTACCTTAAATGAGATCTTTATTGAAACACTACAAATCACAATAATGTTATACTTACAAAGTCGCCTGAAAAAATTATAATTAGCATAATTGTTAAAAACTAAATTAAATCTAAACTAAGCACCTACTTATCTAAAACTAAAAATGTCTTATATACACTTATATATCGATGTACCCATCGTATTCTGTGTCTAAAATAATAAGATTTTTATTTTCAAAACAAGGCGTGGATTGTAAACCTGCTCACTAAAATCTAAAAATGTTTGTATATAATCCATGGATGCTTCAATTGAAGCATGGATGAAATTAGCTCCATGTCTACTATGTAATAGGGCGAATTCTGTGAATCTATCAAACTTTTTAACGTTTTCCATAACTAACCTACTTATAGTAAAATGCTAGTAACCTGAAATATCTAAATAAGGATAATTAAAAATTATTTACCTTTCATTAAAAATGCTTTAACTACAAAAATCAGCAATCCACTTTGAAAATCACGAAATGTTTTTGTTTACAATTTCGTTGCCAAGGGCAACCGTGTTGCGCTGAAAAGTTAAAATGTCAAAGTTCCTGAAGGGAAGATGGGGTAAGTAAATGTCTTGGAATTTTTGTCAATAATAATAATTTACTATAATGTTATAAGAATTAGGTTGTGACACATATTTTTTTATTAAAATTAATTTTAAAATTAGAATGATTAGATAGATAGATAGATAGATAGATAGATAGATAGATAGATAGATAGAGCACTCTTTATTGTTTCACAAATAAACATACAAATAGGAATACAATAAAATTTACGTACTAGTGCAACAATGGGCGGTCTTATCGCTGACAGCGATCTCTTCCAGACAACCTTTGGATGGACAGTATCAGTAGAGAGAATAAACGGCGGTGCAAAACAATTTAATAGATAAAGCAAATACAGATAAATAACTAAATACTCAAATAGATAAAAAAAAATAAAAAATAACCTAATTTGGTACTAATAAATATACCTACATCCAAATACGTATATACATTATAATACAATAAACTAATACATAATTTAAAAATGATGATAAGTAGCAGTAAATAATAAATAGCAGCAATTATAACGACAGATAGTAGTGGTGCACCGTACTTTTAAATATGGTCAATGACTTAGCATGTCTAATTTCTGTGGGAAGCGCATTCCACAACCGGACGGCTTGCACCGTGAAGGATTTATCGTAGAACTGGGAGGTATGGACGGATTATATAATGTTAAAAATGTATATAAATATTTCATGTTAAAAAATTTTATGAAGTGTAGGCATCAAAAATGCCTATTGTTTAGAATAACTTAATTAAATTATCGCAACTTATTAAAACTTAACACGTGTTTTATTATAAAATAAATGTTTTCCTTATTCTAAGCAAGATTTCTTTGAGATAAGTAGGTATAATTAGTGGAACACTGATTGTCGATTGCCTATTGTTTAAAATAACTTAATAAAATTATCGCAACTTATCAAAACTTAATAAATAATTAATTATAAGTAAATGTTTTCTTTATTCTATGCAAGAATTCTTTCAGATATCGGTGGTGCACTGAATGCCGATTGATTATTTGTAGCTAGGTACCATAAAGTATGACATTTAGGTTGGTACAAAATTGTGAAACATGACATTCTTTGCTATCAACTGCCTGTAATCAAAATAAAATTCAATCTACACAAAAATTCTCAATGCTAATAAAATTTTACACGGTTAGTTTCACGCGAAAAATAATCAGCCACTAGAATTTAATTACGATTTGCAACAAACTCTTGACTTCACTGTCATCTAGCGGCAAACGCGTGAACTACGTTTACGAGATCGATAAAATGACCTGTCGTGAGAAGGAAAAAAAAACAAAACCTGTTTAGTACCGTGACGTCTCTCAGTGTTTTTGTGTCGTGCTTCGTACGGAACAAGATGTGCTTTTTATTTTCGTGTTTTAATACGAAAAACTGCATAAACTTTTGTCTAAAATTCTGAAACACAAATTATCCTTCTACGTATAAAGACTACACAAAAAATTGTGTGTTTGGATTAAGCAGTGTTTGGTTTGGTGTCATACGAGACAGGTCGGGTGAATGAAATGAAACTCTGATAGTGCTTATAAATACGGAAAAAATGTGCAATCAGTGACACTTATTTGTGATACAGTGTTATTATGTATCAAAACATTTCTGCCGTGTACGTTTACATAGAAAAATAATTAAGAAATGGGTGACAGATGGAAACATCCATTCAAAGTGAAAATAAAAACATTTTCTTTGGTGATTGTAAGACTATGGATGTGATTACGGATTTGTCTCCTTTTAGTAAGTACAGTTTGCCTTTCCTTTCTATCTATCACCTGTGCTGTGTGGCACTACGATACAGGGCTAACAGAGTAGAGGGGGCTAAGCAAGGCCCTTTGGCGGCGTTTCGTTAAGTTACGAAAACTTGACAAAACCGGGTCACACACAACGTTACTAATTATTAATATGTTTTTTTTACAAGTTTGACAGCCATTTGAATATTTTTATTGGTGTTGTTAGTTCACAAGTAGTATTGCGTAGTTATAAGATTATTTAATTTCTATCGGTTTTGTGTTAGTAAATCAAAGAGACAAAACAGTGAGACAGTTTTGCGACGCAATTTTTGATACTGATCTTGACAACATCTCTTTAATATTTTAACTTACAGATTTTATATCGTCTTTTTGCTGCTTATACTTACAAACCTAACTGGTATTAATTAAAAAACATGAAACATCTTACGTTGGTAGCCCATGTTACATTATTTGGGATATTACGTAACCAATTTATTAAATATTGAACTTCATTGTTTTGGCTTTATAACTTTAGGTTTATTCACACCTGTATAATTAACTAGCAGGTAAACTGCAATAACAAACTTCCCGGGCGCGTCAATTAGCAATCTTGATGAGTTGATGACATCTTACCTATCATCTTAATTAGATGTAAGTCTAACATAGTTAGCATAGTATTCTTTGCACATCTTACCTATAGTTATCATGACTGTTGACATCTTATGATTGTCAGGAAGTTATTGCAGTTCTTAGTTTTAAAACCATCTCTTCAGATCGTTCAACTTAAAGTGAATGTTTGTCTTCAATATGAACCAGCTTCACTCCATCATCAAATACGTAGTGTGGATCCAACAAACACTTAATTATGGACGCCATTTTATTAGATTTGTCTAAAATTCTTATACCTACCCTAGATTAGGATTTACCTACATTAGAACATCAACTGATTTAGAACCGTCAACAAAATGTTTGATGGGATTCCCAATCTCATTACGCTTGTTGTCATTTCAAGCTGTAACTGCATGATACTGGAAATGATTTACTTTTACTGACCCCGTCCGTTTATCATCTAATCCAATTATTATTTTATTACTTACTAAAGTTAAGTAGGGCTTCCGATTTTCAAATTGTTAACACTATCAGACTGTACAAAATGAACTCTTAAACGAGAATTTTCACTAAGGAATCCAAATATTTCAGTCAACCTACCTAGAAGAGCAGCTGATGTTTATCCAGTGTGCCTAGTAAATTTATGTCTAGAATACGAAAGTATTAGTTTCAGCTTATCTGTTAAATAGCAGGCATGGCCAACCAAGATCTCTTTATTCAAGGATTATATAATATCTATCACTTCTATAATCTAGCTCATTTCCAAGAAAATTTGAATGATTGCGCAAAACATCTAATTGTTTGTTTGATGTACGTAGTTGAAGGAAGATCCACAAATATCTACGAAAAACCCCCACCGTCTGTTCGTCAATCTGCTAATACCAAAACACGTAGCCACTATAATGATGCTCTCAAAATATCCAAGTTACAATCAGACTAAACGTAAATAACATTTGTATTGAATTCAACCTGTTAAGTCTCACTACTCACCTAGGTCTTGATTGGTCGTGATCAAGCGGAGTTCGTGACGGGTCTCATGCTCATTTGCGAAACATGGCCATTTAAGATGTTGAACAGAACTATAATCTATTGAATTTATTACCAGAATCTCCGCGCCGTGATTATATAATAGGAAAATTGTTTTTAACAAGATAGATTGCTGATGTAAGTATAACTGTTCTAAATTTTATCATCCTCAAGCTAAATATTCTTGCAACATAATTTTCACGTTTTTTATAGGTACCTGTGGTCGTCAGAACAGAACTTATAAAACAACCAATTATGTGCTTAAGTGTTTCATAATTAGTCCAATCAATATAGAGGCTAATGAAAAATATGAACCGTGTGCAAAACATATGTGTCCTTGGCGTGTTACTCTCAAATAAAAATATGAACTGAACAAGGAAATCATGTCAATCAAAAGTTCCTTTTTCAAGATTCTATTTAGACTCCACTTTGAGCTAGCATTATCCACAAGAACTGCCTAATTGACTAATAGGGTTTTACTGGACATGTTAGCAGTAAAAACGCTCGCATGATATTAAGCTGGAATCAACAATTCTAAGTCTTGTACTTATTATGTTTGTTGACCTTAATACAGTTATCAGTTTAGTTTATACTTAGATTTAGTTCAATTTTAGTTCCCTGGTTTGCTTATGTGTGTCATGTAATGGACTTGGCACATCTAGCTATTCAAATTCTGATGCGTGTAGAGAATAAAAAAAAAAACTATAAAAAGAGGTATTTCTGTGAAATCGCTGTTGAAAAAGTACTCGTATACATACCAAATATTTCCATACTTGTACCTATGTTATTATGATGAATGTCTACAAATACATTAGTCTTTTGGAAATTATCACTTATAGTTATCATTGACCGTGTTTTCCATTCTAAAAGCGCCGCTTATAGCTTCCTTACAATCGAATACCTTTTGCAAAAGCATATAAATAATTTATCTCGCAAAGTAACGCACTTTCTACATAATCTTCTAGAGCTACACCATTCGAGTGTTTGCATATCCTGCCTTACTAACTAGCTAGAGATAGAACGAAAAACGGGTTACAGTGACTCACCTGTGTATTTGGTTCGAACGAAAGGTTATTGAGGCTTCATCTTAGATACGGACTATAAATTCTTGATCTTAGCTGTGTTGCGTCGGTTTTTTATTGTCTAATTCTTTGAATAGATATATATAAAATATAGAGATTTTGATATTATGTCTCTGGTTCATTAATAAACGACTAGAAGTAAATGAGACGATAGATTACTTATCATACTTTCTACAATCATTTCCAATGCTAAATGTTGACAGTCTTTAGTTCAAGAATAAATCTATCTAACACGTGTTGTAATTCAATATACTTAGTTGGTATCCGATTAGTTCGACTGGAGCTGTTACAATGTAGCAGATTAGAAACGGTATTCACCGTTTGAATCCGTTAAGTTTGATGGTCATGTTCCTGTATAAGTGAGATGCTTTATGGTCGAATGTTTTAAGAATAAAACGGTCCAAGAAGTCAACAAAAGAACTAGCTTTATCAAAGGCTTTGCTCCTTTTTTTATTTGTGATTCATTTATTGGACGTACCTACCCAAATATGTTTGTAATGAAACTGAACCCCATATTATTCAACACTACAAAGATGCATGACGATCTTAGAGGATGTAGGTATAATAAGTACTGTTATTTCGTTTTCATATAGCATAGAATCTTTGAGAAAAAATCTTACAGTTAAATTTCTGCAAGATATGGGACAGTAAATCCTTCTTGCTATTTTTCAATAATCAGGCTGATAAAACAAAACACAGGGAAAATAAATGTGAACTTTTTAAATCTAATGCTGAATAACTTAATGATTTTTGGTTTAAGTCGGTTTATAGTTTATTAGTCGGCTAACTTTTATCCAGTCATTGACAAATCAGCCCTAAGTAACATACTCTAGAATATAAATCTTTCACTCTAAAGTAGAAACTACCCTACTGGATGAAACCAATCCAAAGTTCATATCAACCACCCGTCCATATCAGATGACAGATTGGGGCATAATCTTTTGTCGTGCGAACGACAGATAAGGCCAATTGGATAATGATATGAGAATGATGTCAAGGAGCTAAGGTCTACCACAGCCCTAGATGAAGGCACAATGCCCGGCTCGTTCCTGGTTGTACGCTGTACGTCCAGCGGCCATTATCTACTTGCTGTCACCATTGTGCTCGATGACTGATGTGCAAGTTACAAGAGTTATCCTAAAATCTCAGTAAATAGTTTTGAGTTTCTGAATACTCGTACTTAGGTAATGTTTATTCTTTGCTATGGTATAAAATCGCAATATAAATGTCCCATTCGATCCCGCGACAGACAGGACAAAAAATTGTGCACAGAAAAAACGAAAAATACTTGTCCTGTGGTGTCCTTTGTGGTTTCTCGTAGTTCCTGGGCCCCTATATACAGAGATTCCATGTTGGAGTCGAGGATCACATGTATGTGATCTTTGGGTGTTTACTGTTTAGCAATTTATTATTATGTTATAGAATAATTAATAATTATTGGTACATTATAATAAATAGCATTTCTGGATTACCATATTAGTTCTAGTAGATTGTTTCCACTTAGGAAAAATTCTTTTACAGATTTCAGAAATTTTTAAAATAAACAACAATATCACTTAGCTACGAATAAGATTACGAAATTACAAAAACGCTTTGGTTAATAAAAACAAATAGGATGTGCTTTCGTACAGAAATACATTTCTAAAGTGAACTCGTTTGAGGATCCGATTCTATCGTGGTGACGTAATAATAATTATCCAGCCAGGTATGGTACTGCAAATAACTCTAACCAATTTCTTCAACCTCATCTGTTTACTCACCAGTTGAAATAAGTATCTACTGCAATTAACTCAACCCAATTTCTTCAACCTCATCTGTTTACTCACCGTTTGAAATGAGTATCTACTGCTATGCAACTAACACAACCCACTTTTTCAACTTCATCTGTTTATTCATCAGTTGAAATTAGTATCTACTGCAACTAACTCTACCCAATTTCTTCATCCTCATCTGTTTAAACACCAGTTGCATTAATAGTATCGCCTGTAAGTTGTACCACAACCAAGCACAGTATTGGATGGTATTGGTGCGTGTTGCTACTTATTCTGTGGTCCGCTTATCTGGCAGCCTGTTGTGCGTTTAGCATCTAACTAGTGTTACGGGGCGAAGGTCAAGAGGTATGCTGGCCTGTTGGGATAATAATATGCATCATAGCTTTTTGACTAATTTGCGTTGACGTGCTACATTGCTCTTAAGTGATAGAATGCTAATAAAATGACTGTCTGATACTGAGATATTGCTGGCGTAATAATTATATCAGTTAGTTTGTTTATGGTAGTAATTAAAATAGATTAGAAGCGATTGAAATAAAAGTAAACGTATCACTGTTTGTACGTTTGTTGACTGAAAATGTTCATATCGCATACAATGCCAGAATCAACAGAAGTCATTACTTTTTCCCGGAAAATTAGTGAAAATTCGTGGATAACAGAGTAAATAAAAGGCAAAAAATAGTAGGGTGACTCTAACTTTTTAATAAAACTATTAATTACAAAAATGTATATAAAATATTTTGAAAATAATCTACATTTATGATCGTCATGGGTCATGGTCGTGTGGAGGAGCTAAACGGTTAACGACTGAGTTTTTGTATTCTGCCCTCCATAGATGCATAAGAAGAATTACAATAGGTTTAAATTTAGTGTTCCGCGGTTACACCAAATTCACCATTTTCGGATAAAATGTCCGGATATTTTTTTTAAATTTACTTTTGGGCTGAAAGCATTGAGTATAATCATATCTTAATGGTGAAGAGATAACAAAACAAAGAAACAAACAGCGTTTCAAAAGTGAAACGTCTCTATTTTATTATAGGTCGTAGAGGGAGATGCAGAAATCATTTTTTTTTATTTATTACTTATACCTATGTATATATGTATATGAAAAGTAAGTAAAAACACTGAATAAAATAATATTAAAAAAGGAAAAAAAAGAAAAAAATAGTAATTAAAAAAGAAGTTGTAATAGTAAGTAATTAATTAAATTATAGGTTAATAATCCATAACAATTTAGAAAATGTAAATGTATTATTTTGTAATACATTCATTCTGTATTATTTTGAATGATACAGATAACATAATATTAGGTAATACAGAATTGCATGTGACAGTAGGTATTTTCATGCTATCAAACTGCTATAAAACTTGGCCTAAAATCTAAACCTAATGCGTAAATAGGGAACACTATCAGTAACGTACTTATTGTTAATGTGTTCATCTGTAACCGAGCATCGATCAAATATCTATCTTTACGTATGCACAACTATATTAATATACGAACATTAGCACATTTATATTATGTTGCTATTTTTAAAACTAATTTCTAGGAATATGCGAAATATAATTATATACGGGCCCGATAGCTCAGTTGGTAGTATACCTGCCTTCTGCACTGAGAGCTGTGGGTTCGATTCCTACCCGGGACAAACATTTTTGTGATGAACATAGATGTTTGTTCTGCGTCTGGGTGTTATATTGTATTCTATGTATGTATTTACAAACAAAAAAGTATATAAGTATTGTATCAGTTATCTGGTTCCCATAGTACAAGCTATGCTTAGTTTGGGGCTAGATGGCGCTGTGTGAAATGTCCACACATATTTATATTTGTTTATTTTCCATTTTTATTTTTCAAAATACCTAAAACTTAATGAAAATTAAAATAATACATTATTAAATGACTCACAAAACGTCAAATATATTATAATTAAAATATATCGTCATATTTGTTTATAAATTTATATCTACTACGTTATCCCATCGGATTTTTGTATTAATTTACTGATTCATTCGTTTTATTTAAACTATGTATGTTGCTGATGCATTTGCATAATATACATAATTTTACCCATTGTTTTAAGGCTTACTTAATGTTATAAGGCCAAATTCAGAAGGTTATTAATATAATTTTTAATACATAAATGTGCCTACACAAGCAGACGATGTCATTCGAATTCATAACATTGGCCAGGTGCTTGTGGAAGTTTTGCATATTGAATTTACTGCATAGAATAGATGTAATTTCCAATTAGGCTTATAATACCATTAATTATTTCATAGAAGTCAACAACTAATATAATCATATTAAATACTTACTATATTCTTTTATTCCTAAATGGTAAAAATAATAATTAATAGAATAAGTTTCAATTGAATATAATTTTACTTGGGTCTCAATTACCCGAATATACCCTAATGCCCGATTTGACAGGTCAATCTCCTGTTGACGCGACAGGTTTCCATAGCAGTACAAAGGATTTTCAAAAGATAGCGCTGTCCTAAATGACCTCTATTGAGGTCATAATAAGGAAGTTTTATTGAACCTATTTCCTATTCTATACTATTTTAAATAACTATTATTACCGTATTAAAATACAATCGTTTTTTCCTGTGTTTTAAAGAAATAAAGGTACCTAAGTATAGACCTACAAGAAGTTCTTGGAATAAAGTTACTTTGGCTTTTAAGCGTAGTAGCGTAGAGACTAGAGATGCACATAATATGAATGAAATAACATTGTCATCGCTTCCTTAAAAGTTACTTACACAAGTATCTACAAAAATGAAACAGTTTAAATTGTGTTTGTTTGTTTGTTTTTTAGCCTATATTGCTCTATCCCTTCTCCTCCTTGCTGTGTTTTTCTCAGTGCTGAGGGTCGTGATCTACAGATCACTTGTCTCTGACAATTGCACGCCGTCGCGGTCTGTATTAGGTCATCATCATCATCATCATCATCAGCTTGAAGACGTCCACTGCTGAACACAGGCCTCCCCCAAAGAGCGCCATTTTAAGCGGCTGCTTGCATCTTGCATCCATCGGCTCCCCACGGTTTTGACCAGGTCGTCAGTCTACCTAGTGGGGGGGCCTACGCTGCGTCTTCCAGTTCGTGGTCGCCACTCGAGAACCTTTCTTTCCCAACGGTAGTCAGTTCTACGAGCGATGTGGTCCGCCCACTGCCACTTCAACTCGCTAATTCTGAAAGCTATATCGATGACTTTAGTTCTCTTAAGGATATCCTCATTCCGGATCTTGTCTCGCCAGGAAACACCGAGCATAGCTCTCTCCATAGCTCGCTGCGCGACTTTGAGCTTATTCATCAGGCCAACAGTAATGGACCAAGTCTCAGTTCCATAAGTCATCACTGGCAACACACACTGCAACACAGGTTCTGCAGTATTTTAGACGAAAAGATAGGTCGAAGTTTCCCGAACGCTGCCCAGCCGAGTTGGATTCTCCGTGCGAGCTCTTTGGCGAAGTTAGACCTACCCAATTGGATAATCTGTCCTAGATAGACATAATTTGTCTACAAATTCGGTCTGTAGGTATAGATATTTATTAGGTAAAAATCTAAACTCGGAATACTGAAAAGAGAAGCGAGAACATATGAAAAAATACTGTAAGTTAAATACCTACACTGTTACCTAATAACCTAAGTCAATACACCATTCGTTATGTCTCTCATCACGTACAGCGGCTATCAGTTCATAGCTAGTACAGTTACCTACGTTGTCAATGAATTCCGAAGTAGGTAGGTAAGTACCTATAACACCTACCTACCACGCATGTTCATGTTATTTATTGTAAAGGCTCAAGTAATGAATTATGTAATATTATAATTATTAGCTGACCCGCCCCGGCTTCGCACTGGTTAATTAGTTTTAAGTCCTAACCCAGTTTATGGGTAAGAGAGAACGGAAAGGTAAAAAAAATAGAGGAAAAGGATGAATGGATGGGATGGGAATAGAAGGGAGGCAGGTGCAGCTATTCTTTTACCTTTCTCTTCTATCTTCCCTTCGATAGGGTGAGTACATATTTTTATATTGAATTTTTTTGTATTTTTTTATTGTAATTAAAATTGATATCCAAATATAATAATAATATGTGAACTAAAAATCTTGAATAAAAATTACATCCTTATTGCTTGGGCAACCCGCACTTGGCCGTTTTAGAAAACAAAAAGTATCCTCAATGTTATTCTGCATAATTAGCTATCACCATACCAAATTTCAGCAAAATCCGTTCAGTAGTTACAGCGTGATGCGTGTTCAAAGGGACAGACAGACAGACAGTCAAAAAATAAAAAAAAAAATGTTTTTATTTCCATACCGATTAAAAAGCGCAATGCAAATAAAATTTTCCATACATATTCAATGTACAGATTTAGCCCAGTTACTGTTTTATTATATGTATTGATGCACCGAAAGCAGTGTGGTCCCGGTTTTTTTTTTTTTTTTTTTTTTAATATGTGCGGACATTTCACACAGCGCCATCTAGCCCCAAACTAAGCATAGCTTGTACTATGGGAACTAGATAACTGATACAATACTTATATACTTTTTTGTTTGTAAATACATACATAGAATACTATATAACACCCAGACGCAGAACAAACATCTATTGTTCATCACACAAATGTTTGTCCCCGGTAGGAATCGAACCCACAGCCCTCAGTTCAGAAGGCAGGGATACTACCAACTGAGCTATCGGGCCCGTCAACGTAGTAGTAAAGTAGGACACCATCTCTTCCCGTGGGTGCCGTAGAGCCGGCTAAGGGAATATGCAGGGAATAGTCTTAACTATCACGGTTCAAGAGATACAGCCTAGTGACAGATGGACAGACAGGATCACAGACGGACAGCGGGGCCTTAGTAATAGCATGGGGTCCCATCAGGTGTAAATAAACGAAAACTAGCCCGAACTTGAAAAAAATGTAGTAATCGTATCTAGAGAGTTACTAGTTAGTGTCCAGTGTATTCATTTGGCCCAATACTTCGCCAACACGCAATAAATTTGTTTTTTTTTTTTTTTTTTTTTTATATAATAAATGTGTGTGGACATTTCACACATCGCCATCTAGCCCCAAACTAAGTTTAACTATATAACCTTTACGTATTCTGTGGGCTACTTCATCCATCATAACCTCATTACACAGGTGCGTCTCACAATGGTGCAGTAAAGCCTGATTATTCGTTTTGTGCTATTGTCTTAACATTTTCCTAAGACCGCGTGGGAAACAACGATAAAACCACTGGTTAAATAATGTTAGAGTTAGCTACTAGGCTTATTTACTAGCTAACTACTACCCCAGATAATATAATACCAACAGTACAGATGCCTCATCCCATACAACGGAATAACTCGGCTACCATTACTTATAGCGAAGAGCTCGCACGAAGAATCCAACTCGATGGGCAGTTTCAGCTAATATACCACAGATCCTGAAAAGGTTTTCAATCAGTGTGTATTGCCTGTATGTGATGACTTTGGAGCTGAGACGTGGCCTCAGCCGAGTTAATACTGATCGGTCACAGTTTTACAAACCCATACAACGAGTCCAGATCGGTCACACATTCAAAATAAATACATTTATTAAATTTTTTTCATATCCCCGTCGGTCACACTTATTTAATCACTCGTTTAAAAGTACATTCAGATGAAAAAGTCTAATCACATCAGTCCTATATTAAATTACATAAGCCTTGATCACAAGACTTTTTTTTCCTTATATTTTGGCTCCACGCATGTATTTAGCCAGTGTCAAGTATTATATTTTCATCGTGTTATATTATATTTCACGCAAAGTCATGTCCTAGTCATAGTCCAGTCTAAGTCATGCTCCAGAAAAGTGGTGGCAACTTTCTTCAAGCTTCTATGGAGTTTTGGAAGCAACATGAAAAATCACGTTTCACCACATTATATCACTTACCCTCACTCATGCTCGTAATTCTGCACTTAATGCGTAAAACGCCACCAATTTTAAACATTAACACTGGAAAAAGCAAAAGTTTTCAAAAATAATACAATGCAATGACGTGAACTTTCCGCGTTCCCGCCAAAACTCCCACTCAAGACTTATGTAATTTAATTCAAGAAAATCTTGCTTCTCTATGATAGGCCTTATATACGCAAACACATGCGTTGGTCGCATTAGTATAAGCTCAAATGAACACAACGAGCTATGGAGAGAGCTATGCGCGGTGTTTCCCTGCGAGTTAAGGTCTGCAATGTGGAAACCCGCAGGAGAACTAAACTGACCATTTTACAAATAAGAGACAAGTCCGGACCAGTTTTTTTAAATTGTGATAAAAAGAATAGGCATGATGACTACTACTAAATTGAACAAGTAAACTTTACTTTCATAAAGAAGATTAAAAATGAATGCAATAATTGAAAAAATAAGTAAAATCGGTCAATAAATCACGGAGTAATAAGCTTTTAAAGTTTCTGTAGAGGGCATCTCCTGTCCTTTTCTCGCGAAACAGCGCCTCCGCAGTTACTATGAAGAAACCACATATGACGTCACATGCCAAGAGATTGTATGTAAAGCTACCACAGCACTATAACGACCTTCCTCTGACGTCACTGGCCGTTTGAGCTATCTTTTTCTATTCCGATTTTTAAAATGCTTGTAACTTTATCATGTTTTCAGATATTTTATTTTTGTTTTCACGAGTGTTTATCTTTTTAGGAATACTATTAATTTTGTGCATTAAAAAATTGTAGTCATCATGCCTATTATATCCAAAACGTATTTGGAATTGTGGAAGACACTGGTACTGCGGCTGGTAGTTGTTGCCAAAAACGCTCCATAATAATTTATAATTGGAAAATCACGTTTGCACGAATGCGCGTTGATAGGCACGTTGTGGAATGAAAAACAGACCAAAAAACTTTCGCATTATAATATTCGATGACACCTTTTTTATAGGAAAGTAGGTACATACGCTTCAGTAGGTAGTAGTGATGGATTAATTAGCATTCACATTCATTTTTAGCATGTGAAAACTCAATTAGCATTTCGCAAATGAAATGTAGTTGTGAAATTCTCTGAAATATGAAATTTATTTCATGTTTCATTTCATTTTTCATTTCATTTTTAAGTAACTCATTTTTCATGCAATTTTTCATTTTAATTTTCGTTTCAATTTTCATTTCCGTTTCATTTCATTTTAGCAAATAGCATAGAAATAGCAATTAGCATGCTAAGACTCGTGAATTAGCATGTTTATGAAAATTACGCAAAATCGCATTAATTTCCATCGCTAGTAGTACTTTTTAGGGTTCCGTAAGCAACCTGTAAACTGCTGTACTAAACCTTACCAGGATCTTCTATAAAATTTAGATCCTAGTGTGAGAATAGGACCACCCCATCCTTCCCGTGGGTGCCGTAAGGGCCGGCTAAGGGAATATCCAGGGAATGAACAGCAGCATACTCCTCGGTAAATTAAAACCTGCGATCACCAAGCCGTCTGCCAAGCGTGGGGATTATGGGAAACCTACTAATAAGCGTCCAAAGTGGCGCTTTAAGTGAGACACCTGTGTTCAGCAGTAGTATCTTCCGGATGATAATATATTATTATGTGATGCCCACTTTAGTACACAATGACCAGAGAACGCCCTAAAACCCCATTGTACAGAATCGAAGCGAATTATTGTGTTGCGCATGCGCGGTTAGACCGCATAAACTGACGACTTGGCCTTTTAACTTTTTTTTATTGGCCTTGACTTGCGCTGGTTGAATGGATAAGTACTAATACTAAAATGTAGCAAAAAGTTGGTGCAAAAACTGGTGTGTAATTTAGAAGGCCTGCGATTTTTTTTTTAAATAAAAATTGCAACTTGTTTCAAACAATTTTTTTTTTGGCACATGCCTTTACCCTCTACTTAGTTTGTGGGACATGCGACGCAGTTTTAGGCTACGAAGTCACAATGGGTGCATTTCATTTGAACTGGCTTTTCCTTATTTTCGATGTTTTTGTCATTTTGACTGTCAAAAACTCTCACAGTGTTTTTTTTTCAACGATAGACTAACATTTAACCACGGTCTCACCTGGGCCCTTATTCCGTACCGATTCCTTACTTCGAAACCACGCGAATTCCTTGTCTTACATAAGAAATCTGCAAAAGTCTATTCTGGGCCATTATTCCGTATCGATTCCTTACTTCGAAACCACGCTAATTCCTTGTCTTACATAAGAAATCTGGAAAAGTCTATTCTTTATGAAACTAAAACAAAACCGCGCGAAATGAATTTAGAATTGGCGCGATTTGAACTGTCAAAAATCATATGTTTTACCGAGACGCGTTCCGAAACATCAATACATCAAAAAATATGACCACTTATGTCAATATGTTTTGTTCAAAATAAAGATAACTTTAATGTGAAGTGAAGGTATATCTAACGCTGTGACACGATTTGAACAAGACACGATAACGACGTGGTTTCATATCGTGTGGAATCTATGTTTCCATAGAGAATAACCGCCATGGTAATTGACGACGCGGTTGATGACGGAGCATGCTTGTGTAGGGACACATTTGTTTATAATATTGACGACGCCGGCGCCGACCTATATAAAGGGTGCGAGATGTAATTTAGGCAGTCGTCTCTCCACCACTACCGCGTCATGTAATAGTTTATATTATTTAGTTATATCAGTACCTATGTATCAGTTCAATTATATATTTATTTGTGTCCGTGAATCGTAGTTTCCTTGGAGTCCACCGCACCATGAATGGGAGCACGCCCGAGTATGCCAGGCAAGATCATATGTTTCCACACTTGCTTAGAAGATACCGGTTCACTCTAGCCTTACAAACTCCCAGATAATATTTGTTAGGAAACAATGACACTAAACACTTTTATTGTTAGTGCTTGGAGCATCTATAAATGAAGATGTTAACATTATAATCCACAAGCACCATTTTTCTTCCAATTTCTACGGGGGACGAGGTTTCATTATGATATTGTAGATGACCAAGTAGCGCCATATGACCAGCAGAGGGGAACGCCTTGCCTTGCCACCTCCTTTTCTAAATGATCTAAGTTGTTAGTGGAACGACTTTGTCATCGAAAATAACGAAAATAATGTGAAATTCGGTCCAACTCGAATCCACCCTATATACTTAGGTCAGTGGTGTTTTTGTAGGTCAGTACCTCAAGTCAGTACCCACAAAAACAGGAGGACAGGCAATCTACATGTTCAGAAACGTTACGCGGTTCAAGAGCGAGCGTGGAGCGTGGCTTAGCGGTAATCCATGGGACTTCTAAACTGACGCACCCAGGTTTCATCCTCAGCCTTGTACCAATAACTTCAGCGTGAGTAGGATTGGCTGTTATCGGACAGGACTGATTTTTTTTAAGTTGTCCTTCTGTCCACCTTTAATATAAAACCAATCATATCCCATAGTATATTTATAGCGAATTTAACATTTAAGGTTGAAAACCATAACTAACAGCGAAAATCATACTAAAGAAACGATTGCAATTACATTAACACTTGCAAGCTCTATCAACCATCATTACAAACCAAAACTAATCGCAAAACACGACTCAAAACGGTCCAGCAATTTTTCAACAAAAAAAATCGCTCTTGATCTGCATAAAAAATAATAGCACAGTGAATAGTGCAACTAAAAAAATTAATTTGCTGCACTGATGCATTCTTTATCGAAAATTGAGCAAGTCTTAAGTCGCAGTGGTTCCACTTGAAATTGAAGGGTATTGCCAAGGTCTTGTATTTGTGAATTACATGTAGTTACTGGCGGATAATGCACATCAACCTAAAGAAGGAGATAATTGGATAGTTTTGGCTTCGTTATGGCTTCGATTAGGCTTCGTTGGGGCTTCGTCTCTGTCACACAGAGCAATAGAGCACACACTCACACACATAAACTTAAGACAGACGACAGAGGCTGAATTCAGCCGAATGTATCTATTCGCCTAATATTTCGGCTGAATTCCGCGGGGCTAAGTGACTAATGCAATATACCTTGCTGGTTTGAGTAAGGGTATTGGATAGAAGTTACACCAAGCCAGCAATGTATATTGATTTTAGCCTGTCTAAATCTTGACTTTAATACTAGACAGACTAGATAGACTTAAGTGACAGAAAGGATGCTCTACGAAGTGGATAGTAGCCGGTTAGTATCTACCCTTACAGCTTTGTTTAGTTTTTTTTAATGGGTAATAATAATAATAATAAATGTTTTTTTTTTATTTTTCTTGCAAAAGTTTTACAAAAGTATTTTAGGTACTAATTACAATCAGTTATGACAATAATATTTATTACATTATTGCAAACCTGCGTTGCAAGGACTGGTGCCTAATGTAGGCATAAAGCCAGGTTCAATTCCCTATCGTGCTTCAAAATTTTCATTTACAAATTAATCTGTACCTCGGTTAAGCTGCTATAAAAATCATACATACATATTTTAAAAATTTTTAATATTTGGCCTTTATGTTTTTTTAAACTAATTAATCATTACAATAACCGCAGACCTAATTTCGGTTCCTAGGTCTATGACTAACACTAACTAGTTAATACTGAGTACTGGATAGGGATACTACCAAAATGCTGTAGGCCGCGTTGACTTAATATAATGAGCGTGTGAAATGTCCACATATTTTTTTAATTTATTATATTTTGTTTCAAAGACAACTAAATGTGCAATAAACTTACAACCATTCGCTTACATATTTTTTATTTTAATTTTTATCGAAATAAATGTAGTAAAAAAGCACCCTGCGATGTTTACCAAATCTTTCATATCCTTTAGCAATTTCAGATTGAAATACTAAAATTTGTTAACGATGAATACCGTCGTTAAACGACTAAAACCAATATCTGTCGTAAAATGACCAATTAAAAGTTATGATGCATTAATAAATAATCAAATTGTATTTTAACAGTTTAATTTATACGCTTTCGTGACAGTGTCATGGCGTGACAGCTCAAAGGAATGAGTTAATGTCATGATTTTTGTATACAGGCTGCTTTTTTGGGTTGCTTCCTCAGCTGGAAGACTTGCACTGTTGTAGTGCATATATGCCTCTTCCATTAGGATTTGCCATAATCACCATTCTTGGCAGACCATCTTGGTGATTGCAGTAAGTATTTTAGTGTGATTTTTGTAGAAACCAAATCTTTCATATCCATCAGAAATTTTCAGACAGTGAAATACTAAAATACACGTTAACAATGAATACCATATTCATCCCATCACCATAGTCATCATTATCAGCTTGAAGACGTCTATAACTGAACATAGGCCTCCCCTATAAAGCATCACTTTGAGCAGCTGCACTGCCTCTTGCATTAGTCGGCTTCCCGTGGTTTTAACCAGATCGTCCGTCCACCTAGGGAGGGGCCTACGCTGCTTCTTCCAGTTCGAGAACATTTCTTCCCCATAGTTGTCTACATAGTTGCCTAGTGGTCTCTCAGTTCTACGAGCGATGTGGCCTGCCCATTGCCATTTCAACTTGCTAATTCTGAGAGCTATATCGGTCACTTTAGTTCTCCTGCGGATCTCCTCATTCCGGATCTTATCTCGCAGGGAAACACCGAGCATAGCTCTCTCCATAGCTCGTTGCGCACGGCACATCACTAACAATCAAAATTCCCCGCGTTTGCATCTGTAATGATTTTAAAATACCGAAGTCACACTAGAGTTGTATCAGTGGTTCACCTTGACTTTTTACCGCACCGTAACCACTACAATAATTATAATGAAATCTTCTTGTTTGAGAATATTTTTTATTGTTACTACCTATTTCATTTTCAAGTTTTCAGAAGAGACGGGCAAGCTTTTGGCAAAACACTTTATTGTGACACCATTTTTTTTAGCTTACTTTGTGACTTTGGTTTTCTGTATTGACCGAGCGAACAAAGTGAACGAAGCATTTCCGACCTCCGTTTCAGATTGAGAAAAAAATGGTTTCATATTATGTCTGTCCGGCTGTTCATAGGGTGTGTTCCAGCACATGCTAAGAATGCCAAGATCGCCGAAAACGATCACATTCAAACTGTCAAATACTCCCAAAGTGTCAATTTTATTGCCTAATGGAACGACTTTTGTCATCGAAAACAACGAAAATGGCAAAAATAACACGAACTGCAACGCACCACTACAGGGCCATTATTCTGTATCGGTTCCTTACTTCGAAACCACGCGAATTCCTTGTCTTACATAAGAAATCTGCAAAACTCTATCATATATATAAAACTCTATATAAAAATCATATGTTTTACCAAGACGCATTCCAAAACATCAACACATCAAAAGATATGACCACTTATATCAATATATTTTATTCAAAATAAAGATAACTTTAATATAAAGTGAAGGTATATCTAACGCTGTGACACGATTTGAACAAGACACGATAACGACGTGGTTTCGTATCGTGTGGAATTTGCGTTTCCATAGAGAATAGGTTGTATTTCTCTACCGATTATCGTGAAATTTTGTAACCCCATTCGATAACTTAATGGATTTTAGCGATCCAATTATTTGTAAAATTTTTAAAACGGCAGTGCTATGGTGGTTGACAAACGAAAAATAATCAAGACTCATGATGACATCACTGTAGGAGTCGAAATTTAAGAGAGAGAGGAGTCTAAGCGTGAACTTTGTAAGCAACTGTAAATAATCAATGTTTAGCCACTAGTTAAAAAAAAAATGCTATGATAGTGAGTGACAGGGTAGGTAAATGACTGACTTCGTAGATACATAACAGAGCCAAAACTGCAGAGAAAAAAATAGAAAAAAATGTGATGTTCATAAGTTTCTGAACCTACTTTAAACACCCTGTATCTTAATGTTTTGCTTTGACAATACGTCAAAATTTGACGTTACAACGAAGAGACGCGTCAGCACGCATTCCTAATTTAAATCTCTAACCCCTGATTGGTCGACACATAAGAAAGGGAGGGGGATAACGTGACTCCTCCCACTTATTTTACAGGCAATATACGCAAGAAGCTGAAAAGTTAAATTGGAACTCTGTCGTAATAAATATTTGGAATGACGTCATAGTATTTCTAGTAGTTGAAGAAGTTGACTTGATGTGTCAAGGTTCTATGTAGATACATTTTTCTGTAGCCAAAAAATGTTGAATCGATATCGCTAAGCGCTTGAGGAGAGAGAGTGAAATTTATTTTGGTTTTGTATTCTAAGTTCGTACTGTGTTAGCCTTTAACACAATTTTCGAGCAGTGATAGCTCAATTGGTTGTGAAATCGATATGCTTCTCAACTCCAATTTTTCCATATTAGACAGATAGGAGCAGCATAGCGATTCAGGAGACCTCAGCGCTGAGGCTCAGCGCTGAGGCCTCGATTCAACCAACTTTTATTTGAAAATAGAACGGAAAGCTCTCCCCTAGCTCATGCCTTTTGTTGAAACGATGACGCTACTTCCGTTCTATTTTCAAATAAAAGTTGGTTGAATCGAGGCCTCAGCGCTGAGGTCTCCTGAATCGCTATGCAGGAGGTGAGTAGCCGCTCAAAGTGGTGCTCTCTGGGGAGGCCTAAATTCAGCAGTGGACATCTACGGGCAGATGATGATGAGACCTCGGATTGGACTAATGAGTGACCATGCAGATCACGGCACAAAGGATATCCTGTTTTTTGGTTTTTTGCTTATATATCGTAAACGATGCGTTATAAAAAAAATTGTTGTAGAGCATTATGAAAGCTAATAAAACTCTCCACAACATTGATTCTATCTTTTTTTATATTATATTATAAGCTTCGGAAAAAGCTCCGCTGAGGTATTCTAGGACCCCTTCTCATAGCTTTTTGGGGTTCCGTACCCAAAAGGGTAAAGTGAACCCTATTACTAAGGCTCCGCTCTCTGTCTGTCTGTCTGTCTGTCTCTCTGTTTGTCCGTCTGTCACCAGTCTGTTTGTCTCATGAACCCTGACAGTTAAACAGTTGAAATGTTCACAGATGATGTATTTCTGTTGCCGCTATAACAACAAATACTAAAACAACCCCAAATCACAGAATTCCCCCTATTACATAAAAGTCTTTGCCCCAAATATATATATTTTTTTTAAATCTGCTTTACCACAGACACCTGGGTCCGTGCTCTTTGTTACTTTATCATTTATTACTATTATTACTAATTTTTTTTTATTTCATTGAACAATTACCATACACGAGAGTCCCCAAATAATTTAAGAGGGTTTCTATAAAAAAATAACATGATTTTTTGCTCGTATTTATAGATAATGGTACGGAACCTTTCGTTTGCGAGTCCGACTTGCACCTGGTCGGTTTTTGTGTTATACTGTTGTAATTCCTGCAATGGGCTTATTGCCTGAAATAAGAATTTTTTTTATATCTACCCAATTATTTTATAAACGAAATCATGATTAATTAAACTCTGTAAGTAGTATGTTCTTTCCCACGTTAGCTATATTACCATGCTGGAGGGTGGGCAGCGATCGGCGGCGACCTTTGCCTCGGCTAATACGCGTTTAGCGTAATTACTAGGGATCCGTTTATTATTCGGTATAATGAATATTCGGCATGTTTTTCTATGTTTGGTATTCGGCCGAATATTCGGTTAAAGTGCCGAATAATTACAGAATATTTTATTAAATATTTTCCGTTAAATACTTCCAAAATTATCTTTTACGGGAACTCATTCTAAGATAATCAGAACACTTACAATTTTTAATCGTTTTTCTAGATACTGATAACATACTCTATCTAAACGCTTGGTCACTAGAAAACTGATATTTAGTGTCTAACGGTCACTATAGAGCGTGTGATTTGGTCCAATATTTAATTTGAATAATTTTTTAAGGTAAGTATTTGCAGTTACAATACAAAATTTTGCTAAATACAACGTTTCGCTTGTTTCTAAGAACTCTGTTAATTGTGTGTTTATTTTTTGTTTGGTTTGTTTTTTATTAAAATCAATTATTCACATCATACACTTTATTAGCAATTTAATAAAAAAAATCACAAAAAAAGGAGATTTTGCCCAAAAAATAGTAGAATAAAAATGGTTTTCATTGCAGTGGAATTTTTGTTGAAGTTTTATAGGGACTGAATGTACGGGACAATTAGAGTAAAATGAACCGAATAGTTCGGCCAAATATTCGGTTCGGTAAGCTCTAAACCAAATAATGTTCGTATTCGGTTCGGTTCAAAAATCCATGTTCGGCGCATCCCTAGTAATTACTGTTTAGAGGGATTGATTGCGTTTGTTTAATGTGGGACGAGCTGTTAAAAAGCTCACAATATCGTCCAGAACAATGGGGTAGGGTAAATATAAAACAAAGTTTAGATTCAAATTAAAAAAAAAAAAAAAAAAAAAAAAAATGAAAACGCATGAAACTTCAGGAGCCTGTATCTCATGAACCGTGATAGTTAGAAAGTTTAAATTTTCACAGACGATGTATTTCTGTTGCCGCTATAACAACAAATGCTCAAACAGAATAAAAAAAATTAAGGGGGCTCCCATACAACAAACGTGATTTTTAAGGTTCTGTATCCAAAGGGTAAAGCGAACCCTATTACTAAGGCTTCGCTATCCGTCTGTCTGTCTGTCCGTTTGTCAACAGGCTGTACCTCATTAACCGTGATAGTTAGACAGTTCAGTTTTTAATTTTACCCCTTTTTATTTAAGAGGGGCACCGCTTGCTGTTTTGCTGGTTTTTATTGATAATAGCACGCATGACGCAACCCTTCGTGCACGAGTCCGGCTCCCACTTGGCCGATTATTTAAAGAAGTAAGGCAGCCAGGACACTCTGTTGGCGACAGATTCTATGAATAATAATAGCAGTAAGGACAGCTGTGCCATTTCACAGTTGAATGGTAACACCTGACCGATCCCTGATCAACCCTTGATACGCGCCATTGCGTAAAACGATATAACACCGTTAATATGTTTATTGACTTTTATTCTAGACAGGGTAGCGTGTCATTTTACCTGATTCCTTGTTCTCGTGTAGACAACTGGCCAGTCTTGGTGCCTGAATTTCTAAGCCACCCAAAGGCTTCTGCTGACTTGACTTATCGACTATTTCCTTACGACAACAGCCAGTAACCTTGCTGCTGCTGCCGTGCTTTCCAAAGCAGTTCCTTTCAAAGCCCTAAGGGCGTTAAAGCTTCTACACACCACGCAATCCGCTTGACGGGCCCGATAGCTCAGTTGGTAGTAGCCCTGCCTTGAACTGAGGGCTGCGGGTTCGATTCCTACCCAGGACAAATATTTGTGTGTTGAACATAAATGTTTGTTCTGCGTCTGGGTGTCATATTGTATTCTATGTATGTATTTACAAAACAAAAAAGTATCGAAGTATTATATCAGTTATCTGGTTCCCATAGTACAAGCTTTGCTTAGTTTGGGGCTAGATAGCGCTGTGTGAATGTCCACACATAAAAAAAAACCGCCACTCAATTTGTCGCCTCAATCCGCTAGATGGGAACTGCAACAGGCTTCCACACGATGCTATTTGATTGGAGTTTGGGAAGGAAAAAGTGAACCGGTATCTTCTAACTAGGCAAACATGTGCCATCGTCGATCCCATCGTCATTTACATACTTTTAAGACAGTGCATCAAGTACAGACCTCATCATCGACATCCTGAAGACGTCCACTGCTGAATATAGGCTCCCTAAAAAGCGCCACTTTGAGCAGCTGCTTGCCTCTTGCATCCATCGGCTCTCCGCGGTTTTGACCAGGCCGTCGGTCCACCTAGTGAGGGGCAGCCTACGCTGCGTCTACAGGCTGCGTAAATAGAGGTCTAAAGGTAAATATAGTTTAAATTTTTTCATGCCCATTACGTCTTAACTTACTTCGTCGCGTTTTTACCCATCTAGGCGATTATTCTCTATAGAAACACAGATTCCACACGATACGAAACCACGTCGTTATCGTGTCTTGTTCAAATCGTGTCACAGCGTTAGGAATACCTTCACTTAACATTAATTTATTTTTATTTTGAATAAAATATATTGACATAAGTGGTTGTAATTTTAGATGTATTGACGTTTCGGAACGCATCTCGGTAAAACATGTGATTTTTGACAGTTCTAATCGCGCCAATCCCAAATTCATTTCGCGCAGTTTTGTTTTCGTTTCATAGAGAATTAAGTTTTGCAGATTTCTTATGTAAGACAAGGAATTAGCGTGGTTTCGAAGTAAGGAATCGATCATTTGGTGTACTAACACTCTAACTGAAGAGTATACATGATCTGGCAGATGAAATAATCAACTTGGTAGATCGTCTCTGTCACTCACAAGGGGTCGGCTTCATAGAGCGTAGTCTAGCTCAAGTGCATATTTACCGCCCGTAATCTTCTATCCTTTCACTCAAGGTCTTTAATAGTTCTATTGTAAATAGGTACTACGTAGTTCAAGAAAGGTTGATCGATCGATCAAACGCCTCCTTGGTTACCCATTTCGTGGGTGGCTTTTACATTGAGGGTTAGGGATTCATAGCATCTTTACGTATGTAGGTATACATGTGGATATCTAAGGCTAGCCCGTGATTTTAACCGTATATTTACAAGGGTGTTTCATACTTTTCACCTGCCATGCTCAAGTATTGCTTGCTTCTTCTCTTGTAGGAAATGGTGCTGACCATTTTCCCTGGAGACTGGGACCTGGTGTCAGAATTTTTAGGCCATTCAAAGGCCTTGGCTTAACGGCTATTGGATTAAGACAACAGCTGGGAGCGACAGCTTTACGTGCCCTCTAAATCTATAGGTAATCATAATCATCATCACTATGAAGACGTCCATTGCTAACATGGGGCTCCTCCACTAAGCGCCACTTTGAGCGGCTGCTTGCTTCCTATCGGCTCCCCGCGGTTTTAACCAGATCGTCGGTAGTGCTCAGATGTAAATACTATTTTTTGCAGTGGTCACCCATCCGACCGCAGACCTATGCGCTACTGTTACTATATTTATACTTCAATCGCTGTAAGAGCGAGGACAAGTCATGCAGAGTCAAGCGGGATCTGAACCAGGATTCATCGGATCAAAAGCGCACGGACTACCGCTGAGCCATACGCTCATACATAAAATCATCTGTGATCAACATTTTTTTAAATCGTCATATTTAAAACAGATTCTTTTAAGTCTCATAAAAAGCGAAATTATAATTATGGAGAAGTAGTCTTCAAATAAAGACTTTGGAAACTTTGGAAACCTACTTCTTACGAGAGGAATCAAGCACGACGCCTTTCTTCACGCGTCGCTGGTTATCCCTTAAAAGTTCGGTAGAGACCAACAGCATTAGCCCGTTACAAAAACCATAAAACAATATGAAATCAAACCGTAAGATTTATACCAACCTACCTATGTCTGTTCACTGCCCTTTGTACTAAAATCGACGCATCCTTTATTCAAATTACAAACTACCCTAAAAAGAAAATTCTATATGCCCCTCCCTATTGGTTGAGATTTTCCTTTTACCTGCCAATGCGTTACGTGAAACTGAAAGTTGCGGCAGATAGCTGTTTCATTCTAACACGTGGGTGAAACGGATGTTTGTCTCGCTTGCACAGGGGGTTGAAACAACACGACGATCCTACGCCAGTGTCTTCCAAGTTTAAACTATTGACGGACGTTTATTGAACAAATAAAGGTTTTTATTTTAAATAAAGAACGCGCTGTCCCCCATTGTTTGCGGGCAGTGTTTTCAAACAGTTTGTATAATCGATTTCAAAACATCGATTACTGGTTTTACCATTTACAAGTGTGTTTAAAAACGAGTTCGAAAAAGAGATATTGAAAATCGAAAGGTTGGATTTACATTGGAAACGGTCGATGCTTCGTCGGACATACTAATTCAGTGGAATGTGATTTAAAAGTGAAAATACTTAAAAAGTGAACACATTAAAACCTTTCTCGAACGTAACTTTTTATGTGCATTACTTTTTAATCGTAAACTTTATTATATGCCAGTCTATCATTTATAAAAATTATAAAACAAGCAAATGAGGTTTTAGGGTTCGAATTTTAAAAACGTTTTACCGCGAAATGTGTTACTTGGGATCTCTGGATGTGACATAAGATTGTGCACAGACTAAAAATGAGCAGTGTTTGAGTGAAGATGGAATATTCATGGCATATGGAGGATAGTCAAGGGTCTACTATAAGAACTAGGATTCCGGGACGTAATCAAGGTAAGTTAAATTGTTTTTAGGGTTCCGTACCCAAAAAGTAAAGCGAACCCTATTACTAAAGCTCCGCTGTCCGTCTGTCTGTCTGTCCGTCTGTCACCAGGCTGTAATCTTATGAATCGTGGTAGTCAGATGGTTGAAATGTTCATAGCTAACGTATTTCTGTAGTCACTATAACAACAAATTTCTAAAAAAACAGCATAAGATAAAAGTTTAAGGGCTCCCATACTGCAAACGTGATTTTTTTGCTCGTTTGTTAGATGAATGGTATGGTACGGAACCCATAGTGCGCTAGTCCGACTCGCACTTGGCCGGTTATTAAATCATCGGAGTTTTTTTTCTTATATTTTGGCTCCACACATAGTGTATTTAGCCAGTGTCAAGTATTGTAATTTTTCATCACGTTAATAGAATATTTTACCTAAAGTCAAGTCATAGTCATAGTCCAGTCTAAGTCAGGTAGTCATATTCCAGTCTCAGTCATGCTCCAGTAAAGTGGTGGCAACATTACTAGAAGCTTCTATGGAATTTTGGAAGCAACACGAAAAATCACGTTTCACCACATTATATCACTTGCCCACCCTCATGCTTATATAGAACGCCACAAATTTTAAACATTAAGGAGCTGAATGCTCCCAAATCGACTATTTTGAACGTAATTTTCTCAAATCCTGTAAATGGAATACCATTTACAGGATTGAAAAAAATGCACGTTAATACTGGTCATATTTGCTTTCCATCTGCCAAAACCGAAACACGTTTACGAAAAGTTTTCTCTATAGAAAAAAACCTGAAATGACCTCTAAAAAATCATTCAAACGTCCTAAAATGTTACATTATAATAAGACACCACATTGAAATAAATCGTAGTGATAAGTTACGTTTCAATGCATCCATCTGTAGACTGTTTTTTTCATAACAATAAGCGTTTATTTTATAACGAATTATTTGTACCGAAAAATGGAAAAGTCAAAGTGCAACGCAACGTAATCGCCATATTTGTGCTAAGCATAAAGCGACCCTATTTAATACACTATACGTTTCATGTTCGACTGCTGTAATAAACGTGCTCGCTTTGGGTCCTGTCAGCGTATTTTGAGAAATAATACAATGCAACGAAATGAACTTTTCCGCGTTCCCGCCAAAAACTCATCATTGGAGTTGATAGATAGGTGTAGGTGACCTATATATGTAATAGGGCGAATTCAGTGGTGTGGGTATTAATCATACGGATCAAAAACTCACCCTAAGTAGGTACTTAGGCAATACGTGCTATGCTAACCGGTTTGACTCTACATTTTTAAAAAGAACCAAAAGTGTGGAAGGCCTTGCCCTGGTCGGTGTTTTCCGAAAGATACAACCCGGGGTTGTTCAAATCAAGAGTTAAGGCGCTGAATGCTCCCAAATCGACTATTTTGAACGTGATTATCTCAAAACGTATACCATTTACTGCATTGAAAAAATGCACGTTAATACTGGTCATATCTTCTTTCCATCTGCCGAAACCGAAACACGTTTACAAAAAGTTTTCTCGATAGAAAAAAATCGTGAAGTGACCTCTAAAAAGTCATTTAAACGCCCTAAAATGTTACATTATAATAAGACACCCCATTGAAATAAATCGTAGTGATAAGCTATGTTTCAATGCATCCGTCTATTAGCTATTTTTTTTTAGCAATAAGCATTTCTTTTATAACTAATCATTTGTACCGAAAAATGGAAAAGTCAATGTGCAACGCAACGTAATCGCCATATTTTTGCTATGCATAAAGCGACCCTATGAGGTACAAAATATGTTTCAAGTTTGTCTGCTGTAATAAACGTGCTCGCATTGGGTCCTGTCAGGGCCTTAATAGGTATTTACTTATGGAGGTATGATTCTATGTTGATGTATTTACTAGACCAGCGCGACATCGTCGCTTCCCATTGTTGATAAAAAAAAAAAAAGGTATTACAACTGTTTATTTTGGAGATAGCTGTGTGAATTGTCCACAAATATTTTATTTTATTTAAAAGCACGAAAAAATCTAGTGCGGAGTGTCAAATTTTTTAATTTTGTGTGATCCTAATACTAGAAAGTGGTCACCCCTGGCCGTTGCTATGCGATGTTTCAGCTGTGGCCAGTGGGCCTAGCACGAATATTTACGCGCGCGTAAGTGTAACGATAACGTAAGCCAGTTGTATGGCATTTGATCTGCTCCCCTATTACGATTGAGCTAGCAGCGCTGCTGACGCGCGTCTGCCGCTCAACTGCTGTCATAATTGTATAAGCTTTGACAGCAGTTGAGCGGCAGACGCAATCGTAATAGGGGTGTTTTACGTTAACGATACACTTACGCGCGCGTAAATATTCGTGCTAGGCCTACAGTTCGTTGACAAATGGAGCGTGCACGCATCGCACTTTCGTTCGACATATGAATTCAAAATTGACGGTGAAGTGTGAATCTTTATAGTGCCGAAAGGGTTCCGTGGCGAAAATCGATCTACTATCCTTTTTTAAAATCGTTGTATTCTTGGTAAATTATTATTTGGTGTCTACATAGAGTCTATACATCTACTAACTGATACCTATAATTCATAATTCATTCATTTATTGCTGCCACAGAGTTACAAAGCAGGTCTTATTGCTAAATTAAAATTAGTCCTATCTGTGACATGCCATTGTGGCATGCAAAATGTTGGGATGACTGGCTTGATTTTATTCAAGCCAGTATCGAACGTCATACATCGTTAATTAATAATTATGTCATTAGGTACTTAATAGTCTAAAGCAATATATTTCTACGTTTATTTACATTGTTCTATTATTACCTATCCAAAATTAGCCAATGTCATCATAATACGATTATTTAGTTCATTTAGAATAATTATAATTGTACCTATATAATATTTGTTTAAAACCTATATAAACTTACTATCAAAATATTCCTCCAGTGTATAAAAACAATTGTCAGTCAATAATTTAAATAAAAGTTTCTTAAAATGTTCATTTTGTACAGTTTTCATACGATTAGGCAAATGATTATATAATAATTATATATAAAAGTGCACCATTGTCTATTTATTTATTTGTTTGTTTAACTAAATTTGAACAACATTTTGTACACAGCATCCTTTTAATATCAATTTCAATTGTAAATATATTTTTTTTCGAAAAAAAATGGGTTTCTCGCAGATAAACGTTATAAAGTGCCCTAGTGTTGCACGCAAAAATGCTTAAACTCACAAAAAATAATTTAAAAAAGTTTATAAAGAAAATGCTACTGTACCTTAAGTTTACCTGAAGCACAAACTACTGAACTGCTGATTACTGAAGTGATCTACTTTCTGGAAAATGCAACATAGGTAGGTACCTACATCTCGAACTATGATTATTATTAGGACTACATAAATAAGGTATCTAAATTACCTAATCGATAAATTTTTTATAATTTTATTGGTATGTGGTGATGTGTAATTAGGTATCACTATCTTACAGGATGACCGTTGCCGAAGTTTTGTATACTGCGCGTAAAAGTTAAATAAATAATTCAATGAAATTATCATAATGGATTTATTGGAGGAAAAAACGTGCAAATTTACGTTTTTTCCTCCAATAAATCCATTATTCTGCGAAATCGTACTTAATAATAAGCCAGTTTTTTTAACACGATTGTAATGTTGCGTGTTTTGTGTCACCATCTAATTTGGGAAAACCTTGTTTTCACGTATTTTGCACATACAACCTATTCTAAAGTAAAGAGACAATGCTTTTTTCCCTGTGAGTGACAGAGACGATGCTCTACAAAGCTGATTTCTCTTGCATCCTTCCCGTGATTACCTATTCCACATAATACATACATCTCCCTTTTATAATGGTTCCAGTTTTATCTTTTCGGAACTCTAAAAAGAACCACAGGTATTCTTAGATCATTCGATTTTTGTAGGTAGATACTTATGTATGTCCTGTAGATTTTTTTCAGGATTAAAGATCTGGCGAATTGTTATAATATAAATTACTATTTAACAATTTTATATAATACTTTGAAGCGTGTAAAAATCCAAGTTCTTCAATGCAATAAATAGATATGACCTTTAAAATCTCACTGAGTTACTCATCAAAACATAAATAGGTAAGAAAGAATAGATACTTTAACGTTGACTCAGAATCTTAAAGACTTCGAGGTCATAAACTTGTTTAGGAAATAAAGACCTAAAAGACATTATATTTATTTATTTGCATAAAAATGTTCAGAATAAAAAATCTAAAGTCGCATACTTAATGTATCAAACCAAAACAAACTTTTTAATCTATCAAAATACAAATTTTGAAAAATAGGAAGAGCTTGATTCACAAGCACTCTGTAATTTAATAATTTTGCTATCTTAGTACCATCATAATAATTACAATGGACTACATTTCAAAATGACCAATAACTTACTATAGTTTCTATTAAAAGATGTTGTAAAATAACTGACACGATATTCTGATTTGTTTTGCTTAACTGTGAATGTTAAAATTGTAGTTTTTTTTTTATAAATAACGCCCAACGATCACATACATGGTTGCTGGACCCTAACTAGGATTCCCTGTATCTAGGGACCCAGGAACTACGAGGACCATGCCCCCACAACACCCAGACACGGAACAAGTATTTGCGCTTTTTTTTCGGGTCCTTGTCCTGTCACCAATACTTGTCCTGTCGCGGGAATCGAACCCGTCACCTCCGAGTTATGAGCCGACCTGCTCAACCACCACACCACGGAGGCCGTCAAATTTATTTTTATTTTGTAAAATTGATGCTAGATTTCAGCTAGAAGCCGGATAGAATATAAATTGCCTGTATTTTAATATCCTCATATTTAGTTTTTTCTCATATGTTTTTTATTACAGAAATCCACAAACCTGATATATTACCTGATATTGTTATTAATTTATTGATTTTTATCTGATAATTTTATAAATGGGCTCTCTCGTCTCGTCTTCGAAATTCGGTACCGTCCATAATCATTAAATGTTAAAAAATGTTATTCTATTCTATTCTTTATTAATCAATAGTCATTTAATTCATAATAATTATAAGTACATTACACGTCAGTCAGGATCTAGTTAAAAAATAAAATGAAATGTTTTCCACTCTTTCTTCTTTTGCTCTGTTAAAGTATTAAAAATTCTTTGTAAAAAAAAATACTAACTTTATCTTGGTCTAAAATACAATAAATATTGCAAACTCACTTTAATAATATTGGCTGTTAATACGGAACCCTAATTATTATGAAACAAGTTTCTTGACAGCTGATCAGTTGATCATCCGCGTCATAAACATGTCCGACACGAATGTGTAGAGACAGGTAAATGTCTAGTGGTTTTAGGTAACCGTGATAATATTTTCATTTTATGAAATCGAAATGTTATTTTATCAACACTATTTTATGAGAGATATTTAAATTGTTTATTATAAACATACACTATTTATATTACTTATGATTTTTAGCAGTGCCGCCTGCTTAGTGGTATATAGGTAGATTATGATTAAGTCATTAGAGAAAGAGGGAAAAGTGTAGGAGATTTGGCGGGAACGCGGAAACGTTCACGTCGTTGCATTGTATTATTTTTGAAAACTTGTGCTTGTTTAAAATTGTTGGCGTTTTACGCATTAAGTGCTGAATTACGAGCATGAGTGAGGGCAAGTGATATAATGTGGTGAAACGTGATTTTTCGCGTTGCTTCCAAAATTCCATAGAAGCTTCAAGTGAAGTTGCCACCACTTTGCTGGAGCATGACCTAGACTGGACTATGACTACCTGACTTAGACCTACTAGTCAGTGTTGACATGACTGCGTGAAATATTTTATAACACGATGAAAATTATAATACTTGACACTGGCTAAATACACTATGTGTGGAGTCAAAATATAACAAAAAAAAGTGTAAGTAGAGAAAGGATGAAAAGAGTGGTGCAGAGAGTAGAGGAATTAATTAGCCCGAGTGAAGCCGAGCGACACTGCAATCTGCTGGGTAGCCATGACGCTTAATATCAGGCTAACGACTAGCTCTAGTTTGGACGTTTCTCATAGAGGGTTTGTCATAATCAAAACAACACGACCGCCCATAAAAGTTGCAGTGTCACTCTGAACTTTAAAATAATAAAGTTTCGCGTGACAATGCACTGCGCATGTCATCCTCACACAGTCTAGTAATCAGATTACTACACTGAGTAATTTGGTTCGAAAGTCTCATTTGCCCAGTATTTTCACTGGTACAATGCTCTTCAAACCGGAATACAGTAATGCTTGCACTGTTTGGCGGCAGAATAACTGGCAATGCGGTGGCACCTACCCAGACGAGCTTTGCAGAAATGTCCTACCACCTAGTACCATATAGATAGATACTACTTATACCTGATACTACGTACACTAACTGTATAAATAATGTATAGGTAATTAATATTACAATTTGACGTTGTACATCGGAAACTGACCAAACCGGTCAGTTTCCGATGTACAACGTCAAACCGCGCATCATACGGTAACCTGACACGGCTGTTATCTACTCCGATAAAACTTTGTTGGTATTTTGACTTACGTTCGATGTTTTTGTACAGTTATTGGAATGTTGGTGACTAATTTGGGGAACCGATGACGTTTTATGGACCGGGAACGAGCCGAATTTGCTACAATTTGGGTATAAATAGCCTGAGTAATTTAAAGTTAAGCAGTATTTTCAGAAAAGTGAAGTGACCGATATTAGCTCTTTGGATTAGCAAGCTGTTTTTTTTTTATAAATAATTATATGTGGACATTTCACACAGCGCCCCAAACTAAGCATAGCTTGTACTATCGGAACCAGATAACTGATACAATACTTAGATACGTTTTTGTTTGTAAATACATTACATAGAATACAATACAACACCCAGACGCAGAACAAACATCTATGTTCATCACACAAATGTTTGCCCTGGGTAGGAACCGAACCCACAGCCCTCAGTTCAGGAGGCAGGGATACTACCAACTGAGCTATCGGGCCCGTCAATGACAATGGGCAGGTCACATCGCTCGTAGAACTGACAACCGATGGGGAAGAAAGGTTCTCGAGTGGTGACCACGAACCGGAAGCAGCGTAGGTCTTCCACTAGGTAGACCGAGGATATCGTGAAAGCTGCTGCGGTCGACGCAAGCAGGAGGCGAGCAGCCGCTCAAAGTGGCACTGTGGGGAGGCCTATGTTCAGAAGTGGAAGTCTTTAGGCTGTTGATGATGATGAAGATTTTCTGCAGCCATTTGTTAGGTACAATCTGCCGTGTGATTTGTCAACTCAATCACATCATGTGTGGGCTACTGGGGGTCTGTACGTAATATGTCCGCCATTTTGGGCTTCAGTTCCATGTCAATCAAAACTCAATCCTTCTTTTTTTTATTTCATCCATGGTTATAGCATATTGAATACCTACATGTGCATGGTATGATGATTCGTGTGGGTTCGATTCCTACCCGGGACAAACATTTGTGTGATGAATATAGATGTTTGTTCTGCGCCTGGGTGTTATATTGTATTCTATGTATGTATTTACAAACAAAAAGTATATTAAGTATTGTATCAGTTATTTGGTTCCCATAGTACAAGCTATGCTTAGTTTGGGGCTAGATAGCACTGTGTGAAATGTCCACACGAATTTATTATTTATTTATTTATTATTGGGGTCCTGTGGATCGTTTGTATTCAATAATAAACTACTTCTACTGGTATTTTATTTCCTTTTTCATATTAATTACATAAAACAAAACATCTTCTTTTCTAGCTTCACAAAAACAGGGCACACAAAATTCTGCGACTATGCTCAATGCTCCATAGAGTACCTATGTAAAATATGTCTGCCCATCGAACATAGACTATGGCCGGTTTTATGTTATAACACCTCAGGGAGTCTAGCAAAAATCACAATCGCTAACGCTAACGCCTCACGCTAACTCCAAAAATGTATCGAAATGACATTCGCTACGGAAAAGTTAGCGATTTCCGAAATGTCATTTCAGTACATTTTGAAGTTAGCGTTTGGCGTTAGCGTTAGTGGTTGGTATCTTTGCTAGATCCCCAGGTGTGTTGCGGCTTCCATCCAGCAGATTGAAGCTACAATTTGAGTGATGGATTGCATGGTATGGTGTGTAGAGGCGTTATAATTAGTGAAATAGACCACATAACTGCAAACATGAAAGTAACCGTTTACTACCCCTAATTTCCCCCACCCCTGTTTATCAACCGTTTTCCACCTGCACCCCTCTATTTACCCCTATTAATGACAAATCACAAGGTTGAATGAGCACTGCTCCACCCCTACCTATAATAGTTTATCGTAATTTATTAATTAAACATTCGCGGTCAGTCTATTTTTTTTATTATATTCGATAACAAATAAATTAAAATATTAAGCTACCAATGGTTTCAGATGGTAAATGACGATGGGGTCTAAGATGGAGCATACTTGCCTGAAGAAATTCCTCGAATGTATACAAAGCGCTTTGATTCCTCGTTTATAATTAGGACAGCAAGGGAATGGAACACCTTACCAGCGTCATTGATTCCTGGCAAATGTAATCTGGGAGTTTTTAAGGCCAGAGTGAACCGGCATCTTCTAGGCAAGCACGCGCCATCGGTATCTTACGTCTACCGCGTCGTCCCATGGTCAAATGTTAGGTGATACGTTTATAAAAAAAAGATATTTACCAATACCAAATATTATTTAATTATAATTTATTTGACTAGCCTGATTTTTTATGAGAATGAATGACGAGCTAGTCGTTCACCTGGTGTTAAGCGGTACTAGGTGATAGGAATTTTCTGCAAAGTTCGTCTAATAGGTAGGTACCACCGCTTTGCCAGTTATTCTGCCGCCAAGCAGTAGTGTGCAACCACTACTGTGTTCCGGTTTGAAGGGCATTGTAGCTAGTGAAATTACTGGGCAAATGAGACTTTATGACCTGATTACGCAGTGTAGTAATCTGATTACTAGACTGTGTGATGTCTCAGGATGACGTGCGCAGTGCAGTGTCACGCGAAACTTTATTATTTTAAAGTTCCGAGTGACACTGCAACTGTTATGGGCGGCCGTATCGCTTTATATCAGGTGAACGGTGCCAGCTCTGAGTCACAACTTAAAAACTGCTTTATCATCATAATCAACAGCCTAGAAACGTCTATTACTGAACATAGGCCTTCCCCCAGTGCCATTTTGAGTTGCTGCTTGCCTCTTGCATTCATCGGCTCCCCGCGGTTTTAAATCTTCGGTCCCGGTCCTACGCTGCGTCTTCCAGTTGTGGCCGCCACTCGATAACCTACACACAAAAAATGCTTACCTAAACTTTGGTTTAAATCGGCTTATTTTCCACCTGCGCCTCCCCTACACCTACCCCTATTGACAAATCACTTGGTTCAATGAACAGGGGTCCTACCGATACGGTTAATTGTAGTAATTGTGTGAACCAGCGCCGCCCGGTGTGTTCAGTGATCCGTGATATTTGGCGATGAGAAACAGAGTTTTTGGGGATGCGTGGGGTAAATAAATTGTATTGACATAAGAGGTTTGAAATCACAAAAACATCAATAGCCTTTTTGCGTCTACTACTGAATATAGGTCTTCTCCATCCAAAGGTCCCAGGTCTCCATTAAAAGGGAGGAGTTGACAGCACCACCACGCTTGGCAGACGTCTTGGCGATTGCTGTTGATTGTAATGCAAACTGAGAAGAATGCTGCTGTCTTATTCCCTGGATATTCCCTAAATAGATATTCCCTATACTAGTTCATAAGGTTTTCTTTGTACTTGCATATTTAATTGGTGGAACAATAAAGAGTTCTCTATCTAAATTTTGGCAACAGTTTAAAAAGAGAAAGAGCGCGTTGGCTCAGTATGTGCTTTTTCTTGCTTTCAAACCGACGCACCCAAGGTTCAAATCCTACTCGGCTCTGTACCAATGACTTGTCAAACCATACGTGCGGAGTTTGCACACGCTCTTCCAACGGTGAAGGAAAGCATCGTGAAGAAGTATTACCCATAACTTGATGCAGTTGAGCAATTTGGTTGAGCAGTGGGGAAGAAGCATAATTTTATAACAGGATGACCTACTGATCAACTTAGTTGAGCAAAATACAGTTGAGCTATAAGGGCATAAAATGGTCGTTAATACAAACTATGTCCTACTGCTCAACTGCTCAACTGGTTGAGCAATTTAGTTGAGCAGTTGGGAAGTATTGGTTCAAGAATCACAAAAATCATGTGTCATCCACCAACCCTCCCTTGACCAACGTGTTGAATGATGACCTACTTACTCTCTCTCTCTTTCTTTCTCCATTTAAGAGAAGGCTCATTTCCCATCAATAGAAACGTATTCGGTGATGACGAAAATCGAACTGATACTAAAGAGGTCGTCTAACCTAAACAGAACCCGATGTTTTTACTGAGTCACTCCGCACTGGCATTTTATTCCGGCACGCACGCGTTTACATTATGGAGGCAAGGCAACCATTTACTCCTGCCAGGTGTTTCGTCGATATTTGCTATGATAAACGATTGTTATGTTTGCGAGGATTCTGAAGCTTGTCTTTTATGGCTCGTGTGGTCCCGTGTGAGAAAAGGACCACCTTGTTTTTCCCGTGGGTGCTGTAAGAGACGGCTAAGGGAATATCCAGGGAATGGGAGCAGCATTCTCTTCGGTACATTAAAATCTTCTGCAATCACCAAGCCGCTTCCTAGGCGGGGTGATTAGGTACGGTAAATCCCTTCCTATGGTAACCGTGAAGAGTGACGTTTTCAGGGTTATGCATAGGTATGTTCAGTAGTGGATGTTCTGTGTTCCGGCTGATGATCTAATTACTCAAACAAGTTAATATTTTTTATGACCCGACGACCTGGTGAGGGCCGTGGGGAGCCGATGGATGCAGGAGGCGAGCTAAGTGGCGCTTCCTGGGGAAGGCCTATGTTCAGCAGTGGACGTCTTCAGGCTGTTAATGATGATGATGATGATGATATTTATTAAGGCCCTACTGTGGGATAAGCAGGAACCTTAGCTAGGAACATCTGTAATAGGTACCACTAATGCATTGCTTATCCTGTTATATAATATGCTCTTTTCTATTGGCCCTAGTTTTCAAAGTATTTGTTGCAGGTTGCAATTCTCCTGATCAGGCAAGATCTATTATTCATTTTAATATTTCCTTATAATTTAGTACTAATATGTATTCTGTGGTCCTTAATTGAACATGTCTTGTTCCAGGTCCAGGATTTATCGAAGATCTGGACTTCGAGGCTTACATGGCCCCAGTGGGGGAGGGATGCTACGCGCCGCAGTCAGTCGAGGCCGGCAGAAGGACTGGGTAAGTTATCATGATCAATAGTCACTATTTGGTCACTATGAATCATTCAACCTACAACTATCTCAACCGAAAACTTACAACCCCTACCTTAAGACCTTTTGAAAATCGGGACAACAATGTACCTTTTGGTCTTGTTGAAGACATGAAATCACTCTTTGTCTGTTCTGAAGTAATAGTTATGGTTCTCTCGCCAACTCGCCAACCAATTGCAGTTACACAAGTTTTGTGCGCGCAACACATTACATAGATCTTGTCATCTCACACTTAGTTTTATCAACACCAACAGTCTGAATATGTCCACTGCTAAAAATAGCTGCTTGCCTCCTACATCCATCGGCTCCCCGTGGCTTTCACTAAATCGTCGGTCCACCTAGTAGAGGGCCAGCCTATCCCGCGTCTTCAGGTTCGTGGTGACCAATCGAGAGCCTTTGCTTTCCCATCGATTGTCAGTTCTACGAGCGATGTGGCCTGCCCATTGCCACTTTAACTTTCTAATTCTAAGAGCTATATCGGTCACCTTAGTTCTCAATGGTCTTCTATTATTCTCATAATAAATTAAAACTTTCCAGAGGCCACCAGCTTCCAGAAAGTCCTCCAGACTCCGGCTCAGAAAATCCCTACAGTCCACCAGAGGCACAGATGTCCCAGGCTATCTCTGTGTCCCAAACGGTGCTGGGTTCGGACTACATGCTGGTCCACGATCATTTACCGCCTCACGAGATCCTGACGCAGAATGGGGATTATATTTATGAAGGGTTGAAGTCTGATGAGGTGCTGAGGAACAATTTGAATGATGTTGTGGTGTTGCCTCAGGTAAGTCTTTTGCCTGATTACATTCATTTTCAGGATATCTGTATTTAGGTGACCAGCTTGGGTAGCGGCTGGTTGCGCCTGCCATCCACTTTAGTCTTCTTACCGCACACCCCTGTGACGCACTGAGAGAATCTTGAGTTTTGTAGCATGTTTAAAGAGCTTATTGTAGACCCCTGCTGAGACTTCTCACTTTTAAGAAGACATTTATTTATCCATCACGTTGTGGCTATTACGGGTTGCTAGATAACATAAAAATAATGATTAATTTCCATTATAATATCCCTGATGAGTTCCGCTTTTCGATGGTGGCATTATTTGCACAAAATCAAAGTTATTGATGCTGGACCAAGCTGCCACTCGTACTACCGAGTACGAATCCCAGCAGAGGCCTAAATATTCAAGTCAGGTTTAAGTCGCACATTTAGGCCTCGAAGTTCGGCTTTTTTCTAACTCTTATTGCCAATGCTTCTTTCTAGTGATCCTCATTCTGTATTTGGGCTTCATGTGAATGATACGTAATGATACGTTTTCAGGACCCAAACATAGTGGACCTGGGCATTCGATCGGTCCGCAATGACCTTGACTTGGAAGGAATGTACCAGAACAGGTACCCACAGCTCAGCTTGGACCAGGGCATGATAAGGTACAAATAAAACAATATACCGATAGGAATACGTAGTTCTATTTGGAAAAGAAACAATTGCAGTTGTTAGACAGACTTGATAAATTAAGTTCATCAGTTTATTGGTTTTGTTTATCAGTTTTTTTTATAATAACCACCTCGTGCCTCCTGTGAAGCGTATTTTTGTTCTAGCTCTGTGATTTTCACTTTGTTAGAAACTTCAAATTTGAATTTGAAAGAACTAGCTTTTGATGGGCGAGTAATAAACTTATATTACTATTTCTTTCCATCAGCCCACAGTTGGTCTCTCTGGGACACGAGGGTCTGACTCCAGTGTACACCAGTCTTGCGGAACCAGCACCTAAAAGGAGGAAGCACGAAGATTCACATAATGTCAAATGTGAACCAGGTAAGCTTCTACAGTAAAGGTTCTGTCGGTCTTTATAATTGAGTAGTTACATCATACCATCATCATCAGCTAGAAGATGTCTATTGCTAAACATAGGCCTCCCTCTTAAAGCCCTACTTTGAGCGGCTACGTGCCAATGTCTACCGGTGATGTGACTTAGGTCATCAGTCCACCTATCGGACGGCCTTTCTTCACTAGTTTGTGGGAAGTTAAATGAAACTCTCTTTCTCCCACAGCAGCTTTATCCCCTGAAGCAGCTCTATCTGTACGTCCCGCTCCCCCTTCAGTCGACGGTTCAGAAGCGGGAGATGACATCCCTCTCCAGTGCATCCGTTTTGCCGCCTTCCAACAACCAGCTTGGCACGCGCTGTTTGACTGCAACTTGAAGCCGCTGTAAGTATCATCAACATCATCTTGATCACCATCATCATAATTATTACCATCATCATCATTATCATCACCATCGTCATCATCAACACCATCATTATCATCATCATCATCAAACTCTTTAGCTGAAAGCGCTTTAACTCAGATGGAACCTTAATAGTATGACGTTGACTTGCAATCTTAAGTTCGTGAGTTGAAATCGTAACCTACACAATAAGTTTGGAAGCTGCTGTAAGAATAATCAACATGGTAAACTTTTTTTTAGTAACTATCAACTTTTTTATTTACAGACAAAGTCCATCTTATATAGTGGGTGCTGACAAAGGGTTCAACTATTCCCAAACTGACGAAGCATTTGTATGTCAGAAGAAAAACCACTTTCAGGTAAGAGTTCAGTTCATATATTATATTATGTATGTGATGGATGATAGAAGTCATCGTAGATTAACTTAATTTGACAGTTCTGATAACTAATGCAGACCTTATTTTTTCTACCAATATGAGAGAGACAGCAACATTTTTAGAATTGTCAAACTAGTTATAAGTTAGACCGCAGAATACTTTGGCTTAGACAACAACCATTTACAGTGTTATTATGAGTTTAACTAGGTATGCTCTTCGCAGGTGACCTGTCAAATTCAAATGCAAGGAGACCCTCACTACGTGAAGACCGCTGATGGTTTCAAAAAGATCAGCAATTTCTGCTTACATTTCTATGGAGTCAAGGTTAGTTGAAATCAATCTGAGTTTAATGATCTGAAGAAAAACCTTAAAAACTATTGAAAATAGAACTGAGTAATAAAACATCCCGCGAAAGGTTAAATCTTTTAGCTTTTGCGGCAATTTTATTAAAATCTAGTAGATTGTTTAAAATTCGACAGTTTACCATTTCACGGCGACAATGAAGCCTCTATTTGAAAAATGCAGTAATATAGCAAAACATTTCTTAATTTCAGGCTGAAGACCCAAGCCAAGAAGTAAGAGTAGAACAAAGCCAATCAGACAGAACAAAGAAACCATTTCATCCTGTACCGTAAGTATCATCAATCTTAGGCTAACTGATTTTAATACATAGCAGTACATTTTATCGATCGACCTACGTTCCTAATTATTAGCCGCCACCCTCAAGCATTCAGAGTTATAGGTATTATATTTATTTATCAAGCAGCTATCGGTGTGTTGTGTAGTGCTGACTACTATTGTAATGTTGTAGTCCAAAGCTGCTTATTGGACCATATAGAATTATCTTTATTACTATTAACATTCAGCATTATATGTCACAATATTATCAAAATAAGAAATGGGAGCATTTCGTAATCAGAAAATTCAGTTGATTGTTCAGGAAATCAGAGAAGTTTAATAAAAGTACTAAAATTACATTCGTAAAAAACATTCTCAATACTTCTATTTCAGTGTGGAACTCCGCCGTGAAGGAACAAAGATAACGGTTGGTCGTCTCCACTTCGCTGAGACAACTAACAACAACATGCGCAAGAAAGGGCGACCGAATCCCGACCAAAGACATTTTCAGTTGGTCGTAGCGTTGAGAGCTCACACCGCGCATGCCGACTATATTATCGCGGCGCATGCTAGTGACAGGATTATTGTCAGGGTAAGAAAATGGATAAAAAGTGATGACATCACAGCAGTTTTTACAAGAAATAAATAATGTTTTTACCATAGTGTTTGTAAAAATAACTCATTACCAACAACATAATCATTATTTAGTTATTTCTTAACATTGAGCTGCAAATAAAACTACTTTCGTGTTAAGTGATTCCTTACATACGTAGCTTGGTCTTGCTGAAGCGTACGACACTATAAAATTGATTTTATTCGAATAGTTATGGATACTAGTGGCTAGTAAACTTATTGAAGATAGAAGTAACTAGCTACAGGCAACGCAAACAACAGAAGACTTATGCGCTTTGTAAAAATTACTAAAATATTAGCGCCTATAAATTTGTTAAAAATTAGGGTGCCTCAAGGACCCATTTTGGCTCCCATGCTCTTTGTAGTTTTTTGAAATGGTGATTTTAGTTGAAATTACACAATATTGGAACAAACAACTTATTTTTTTACCATGCCGCCTCGATCTATGTATGTTTAAGGCATTAATTTATTTATTTACTTGATAGGCATCAAACCCGGGTCAGTTTGAGTCAGACTGCCCCGAGAGCTGGTGGCAGCGAGGTGTATCCGAGAACAGTGTGCACTTTAACGGACGAGTTGGGATCAACACTGACCGGCCGGATGAGTCTTGTGTTGTTAACGGTAAGTTCTAAAATCTGGCTGGTTTTTGATAAGAAATGGCGCGAATTTTGAACCATGATATTACTGTTACATTGGTGAGGGTTTATTTGAATTGCGATCGTCATTTTCCTGATTTTAATGGCCTTTTTAAGCAATTTGTCAGACACAATATTTTTGAAAAGAGATGGGGCTACTAGCTCCAAATTGTTGATTTAAGATTTTGACAACAGTTATTTTTATTTGAAAATTTATGACCCCGTTTTTGCAGGAAACTTGAAAGTTATGGGTCAAATCCTCCACCCATCGGATGCCCGAGCAAAGCACAATATTGAGGAGTTGGATACCGCGCAGCAACTTAAAAATGTACAGAGCATCCGAGTAGTGAAGTAAGTATTTTTAGTTCCAGAAAAGCATAGTGTTGCAGTCTCAGAATGAAGGCACATTCATCCTCGCATTGGTTAGAAAACAGCACAGTCAACCGCTAAGCCACATTTGCTCAAGCATCGTCACATATAAATTCCTAATCCAAACGTACCACCATTTTTAAATCAACTAACATGGCAAACAAAAACATTCTACCCAACCATACCATTCAACAATCATCCATAATTTTATCTCTAATTATAAATTGAAATATTACGACTGAAAAACGTCATATGAAAACGCTACCTTGCCTTGACCCAACAGATTCAACTACGACCCATCATTCGCGGAACATTCCGGCCTAGTAGACTACGACCCGCGGGAGGGCTATGACTCTCGTGGGGGTCATGAGGGTCACGAGAGTCACGAGGGTCGCGGTGCACTCGACACGGGGGTTATAGCACAAGAAGTGAGGCGCGTGCTGCCTGATGCAGTACGGGAGGCGGGGGACGTTGCGCTACCCAATGGAGATACTATACACAAGTTCCTCGTTGTTAATAAGGTTAGTGGTAGATATAAAGTAGTATCCTATGTTGAACGGGGTAAACTAAGAAATCAAAAAAATTTTATCCAAAATTTTATCCAAATTGGTCCGGCTGTTTTGGCGTGAATACTACCTAAAAGTGATTTTGTCGAGAAGCATGGTCACCATTCAAACAAAGCAGCTTCTCGTGTGGCGACCACGAACCGGAAGACACAGCGTAGGCCGGCCCCCCACTAGGTGGACCGACGAAATATTTTAAAAGCTAGAGAGATTAAAACTTTGGATCTTCAGTATCAACTTATTTTCCAGGACCGTATTTTTATGGAGAACCTCGGTGCAGTGAAAGAACTGTGCAAAGTGACTGGTAACCTGGAGTCCAGGATTGATCAGCTCGAGCGGATCAATAAGAAGCTGTGCACCATGGGGCTGCAGCGAAGAGACAGCTCTAGGTCTAGTGTTAGTAACGGTAAGTCCTAACACATTAACTGCTGGAAGACGTCCACTACTGAACATAGGCTTCTCCTATCTAATGTCACTTTGCACGCTTACCATCGGGGGTTCGCCGTAATCACCGTGCTTAGCAGACGACTTGGTGATTGCAGAATATTTTACTGTACGGAGTACAATTCTGCTGCCCATTCACTGGATATTTCCTTAGCCAGCTCTTATGGTGGTTCTGGGGCCGGACTATGAGCTCTTATCGCGATTCAAAGCAGACGCTATATCGAATCGATTTGTTTATTTCGTATGAAAAGCGATCCAATATAGAGTCTGCTTTGAGTCGTGCTAAGAGCTCACAGTACGGGCCCTGTTCTCACACCGAGACCACGTGATGATTCATTTGGTAATTCCAAATACTGACAGAAAGAATCGATAGGTCCCTGAAAACGTTTAACTTCAGTTGTAATATGTTGACAATAATATGTAAGTTAAGTAGGTTCCAGTGTACGCATGTTTAATTACCTTAAATTAGATCTATCGTGAGAACCTGTAATTGGCTTTCTATAGCTAATCTATTGCATTATTTTATTAAAATAAGCTGTTGGTTTTCCAATAAATAAATAAATAAATAAATAAATAAATAAATAAATAAATAAATAGATAAATAAATAAATAAATAAATAAATAAATAAATAAAAACTTTTTCTCTTTCAGATTCCCGCTACTCAGCCACTTCAAACTCTTCAAAATCTCTCTACAGCGATGGCAACATTTCCATAGACCAAATCCGTGACATCGCACGTAACATCCGCAAGCACGAGTGTTGCCACAAACTAAGCCACCACTCCCCAAAATACACTCGGAAACAGTGCAAAAACTGCCACACCTACTCAAAATACGGAAAATATTACAACTATAACAAAACTTGTGTCAGATATAACAAAGAAAAAGCTAAAGAGAATCCGACTTACATAGACACGGAGACTCCATCGGCGAAGACAGAAGAAATGATAAAAAAGAAAGATACTTGTCTATGGATGAGAAATGACGATAATTTTTCGTATGGCAACAATAAACTCGGGTTTTGCTGTAGGAGGAAGGAGTATTCGGACGCGAGCAGTGAATTGATTTCGAATAAGTTTTTGCAGATTGTTATAACCATATTGATATTCATCATGGCGGTATGGTAAGTACCTACACCTTATTTGCTGTTGTTATTAAAGAAAACCACAGCACAGATAACGTAGAATAGCTCAGCATCGCACAGATAAGGATCTATGAACTAAACAAATATTTTCAATAGTACAACCAATATTTTCTTACTTTTTAGTACACTGTACCAATATAATAATACTTTAACAAGTAAATAACTGAGTTTTCTTTTGCAGCCTAGTTGTGATGTCAGTGCTATACTTCAGAGAGCACCAGGAGCTAATAACAATGAAGGAGATTAGGATGCATGAGAAATTTTCCAACTACCCACACTATGGAAAAATAAATGGAGGCGCGATACACCGGACGCCACCCGATCAGAACCAAATACAAGTAAATGTTATTTCATTTCTTCTTATGGTTCACTCCTATCAAAGGTTGAACATCAGCATGGCAATTCTAACTTTTGATATTTGCTCACTCCCACTAAATTTTTGACATAGGTAATAGTGGAAATGTTATAGCGATAATTCTTTAGCTTTCGTCAGAATTGCTTGCTAAACGCGCAGAAGGTATACCAACATATTTTTATAGCAACAAATAAATAAACATGCTAAGTAAGTTTAGTTACGAAACCAGAAAATCTTTCTAAATGGCGCTATTTATGTCATTCTCTTTTTGCAGAACTCAAAACCATCACAGCATGTGACTGCAAAGAAAACTGTTAAAGGTAATAATAATAACAAAAGAACCGCATTCATTGTAAATCTAGCCTAAAGTTAACTTGTTTTATGTGTAGCAATTTTCAACTATGCTGACTTTGAATTTTTTGTGAACAGAGAAAGGACACAAAACGACGCAAGAGTACACAACCACTATGCCAACGGAGCCACCTCATGTGTCAGCTACCCTCACGCACACCAGTAAGAACTACGTCAGCAACCTGGTCATCAGTAAGTATCCTTTGTTCATTTTATCGGGCGCTAGATGGCGCTGTTTTAAATCGATGTGTAGGGCTGACTTCGAAGTTTGATTGTGCTCACAGATTAGAGATAAAACAATATTTTGCTCAAAGTAATTATGTATTTTTTTTTTCATTATCTGTTATGCTTCTTCTGTTACCTTTGATATTATGCTATTCGACATTTGCATGCAATTTTAAAATTTAACAGAAACTGTCATAAAATATCAATAATAAACTTATAATAAAACCGCTTGCAGTGTTTGAACATTGCTATTTAGGTACTTAATTATAATTTTTTTATCTGTTTATTCCACTCATTCTAACTATTTGTCCATCTCGGTGTCCCGAAAAATAAGGTGGAAAGATACCTACATATTTTATTCTGAAGTGACGTCCTGAAAAAACTTTATTTAACTTACTACATTCAGCACTCACAAAAAAAATATGTTTTCTGTCCCTTTCAAACAGATACGGTCCAATCGTCGCCTCCGCCGCAAGTAGAACCAATTTCAATTCGTAGGATCGCAGAGATTATCGGTAACGGGTGTAACTTTGCGCCGAACACCAACAATGAACTGGATACAGAATGTCAGGTAAATATCAATTTTGACGATAAATAAGTGACGAAAAATCTAACGGAAGCGTTTGAATGAATTGATTGATTTCATGAAGCGAAGAAAGAATGCAAGGATATCGGTATGGTCCTTTTTGCTGTCTACTAAAAAGGGCTTGACTTGTGATTTTATTAGTGTCTAGTAACTAGTAGTGGTAGAAGACTTAAAAAGTAAGTATTGTGACGGGCCCGATAGCTCAGTTGGTAGTATCCCTGCCTTCTGAACTGAGGGCTGTGGGTTCGATTCCTACCCAGGACAAACATTTGTGTGATGAACATAGATGTTTGTTCTGCGTCTGGGTGTTATATTGTATTCTATGTATGTATTTACAAACAAAAAAAGTATCTAAGTATTATATCAGTTATCTGGTTCCCATAGTACAAGCTATGCTTAGTTTGGGGCTAGATGGCGCTGTGTGAAATGTCCACACATATTTATTATTATTATTTTCAAAGTTTATCTTGTCTCGAAATTTTTAAGAAATTTCGGTGTTTTATGAAAACCACGGGCCTAAGCCAAGTGGAGTTCATTTTCTGGGTTGAGTTCCGTAAAAGTCTCTTCTTGTAAAAATTTTCGCACAATTTGGCATGTATTTAAGATCGCGGCTTTTTGCATGGTTATATATATATTTTTGGGTAAACCTAGTAGTCCGATACCATGGTGTAAGTACTTAGGAATTACTCCTGTACTGGAAAGCACCAGTGGCACAATATACAGGGTTACAGGGAAAATCGTGCTAGATCCGTTTAGGGCGTGGAGTACCCATCATTTCTGACTTATTTCACTATGTAACACCCTAGCCTAAACTTAACCCTTTTCGAGATATTCGACTTTTAATATTTTTTGTGAAAATTTCCGATTTTTAGGCTACAAAATTTAATTTTGTTTATTTTGTGTGTCTTATTATTATGATTATTGCATTTTTACATGTGTATTAAGATGTTTTAGGACGTCAATCATTAAAATAGTACATAAGTTAATTGAATAGACCGTAGTAGACAAGTGAAAGTTAAGAAATACAAAAAATATTAGAAACTGTATTTTTCTCTAAGGAATATCTAAATAAAATATTAAGTTGAGGCTAGGTTGTTTCATAGTGAAATAAGTCAGAAATTATGGGTACTCCACGCCCTTAACGGATCTAGCACAATTTTTCCTGTAACCCTGTATGCCTTCTTCATTCTCCAAATTCTCATAATTTCCTCTTTCAAGTCGGTGTATTTATGAATTTTCTCTGTAATGGTTTTTTGCAAATTGTGGGTATTGGGTCTATGTCAATTAAGTATACTAATTTGTTCATTTTATCAATTACTATTATTATTATTATTATTATTATAAGATATTTAAAGTCCGCCATGAGCTATGGAAAGAACTACGCTCGGGGCTTTCTTGCATGAGATCCATATGAGGAGATCCGCTAGAAAACTAAAGTCACCGGTATATTATGTAGCTCTTAAAATTGCCAAGTTGTAGTGGCAATAGGCACTTGGGCAGGCCCAGTCTCTCGCAAAAGCGACGACCTGGTTACACCCTGGGAAGACGTAACTAGAATGTAAAAATGTATTTGACTAAAAGATATGGAAATGGACCTAGACATGCACCTCGTATTACACCTCACTGAAGTGCTGTTGGAGTTTTTGGTATCTTTTACCAGTTTCACAAACAATAACGGACAGTTTTTGTAGCATATACCAATAGCAAGTTGAAATGGCAATGGGCAGGCCACATCGCTCGTAGAACTGACAACCGATGGGGAAGAAAGGTTCTCGAGTGGCGACCACGAACTGGAAGACGCAGCGTAGGCCGGCCCCCCACTAGGTGGACCGACGACCTGGTGAAAGCCGCGGGGAGCCGATGGATGCAGGAGGCGAGCAGCCGCTCTAAGTGGCGCTCCCGGGAGGAGGCCTATGTTCAGCAGTGGACGTCTTCAGGCTGTTAATGATGATGATGATGATGATGATACCAATAGCGTGTTATCTTAGTAATATTATTAATTTTTTACCAAAATGTTTATTTGATGGTATCAAAAGCTCCTAAAATTACAATTTTGTATTCAATTATTTGCACGCTGCCTGGTTTAGGATTTCAAACGCATATCTCTGTGGATTCACTCGTTACTGGTAAGATTACTTTAATAATAAGTAATAATGGTCGACTCAGACTTTGCATCTTACTATTTTGCCTTATCTTGGATAGGCATTAACAATTTATAACATTTTGATCAAAACAAAAGCAAAAAGGTACTTGGGAACTTTTCAAAATAGAGACGTAACCTATTCTATACACTGTAATAGATTAAAGATTTGAGAAACATTTTAATTTAATTAAAAGTTATTAAAAGTATCGTTAGAGTATTTTTATTCATACCATAAGATTGTAATATTCTTCCCTCAGTCATCTTGCGGCCTCGATCCACCCCAAACATATGAAAACCAAGAACCACTCGAAAGGACCAAGTCGGACAAAGAACTCAATGACACCTTCGCAAGACCTCTAGAACCTATCCAAAACGACAAACCACCCTCATCGTCTCTAATCATCCCAGATGCTGTGATACCAGAAAAGAATAACTCGGAACCTCTACAAAAAGAAAATGACTCGTACAAAATAAACGAAGATATAATCGGTGAATCGAACTATTTAGATGGTTCTAAACTGAATGGGACAGATAATGCTAGTAGGAGGATAAAAAGAGAGATCAGACTTAAAAGGGGTACAGATGAAATGAACTCTGATGAAATGGTGATAAGTGATCAGTCGAGAGAGTTAGCTGGCAGTCATGGTAAGATTTCCTGATTTTCTCTTCTGATTTTTAACTAACCTTTAACTAAAATGTCATTTTTGAAATTTTTCTTTCATTTCCGGCAATGCGAGCCTGTAGATATTAAATTTCAAAATAGGTAGGTGCGCATTTAAATTCAATCATCTTTAGCGGACGTGGAGAAGTTTTGCATTCGTGTGTCCGGCTTTTGTCTTTTTCGATCGAGTTCGATATTCCAATGACAAAAATGACTATAGCGGTCTTATTAATAAACGCATATTGTAGCTTTAGATTAGGGTTAACAAAGCGTTTCGAGTATAAACAATTACATTATAATAAAAAAATATTAATCTAGTCTAGAGTATATGTAACCGGTTCAGAAAATAATAAAGGCATTTTTCATTAAATTTTTATACTTTAAATGAGTTCAAGTTTGCGATATTCAATGAAAACAAAAATGTTGAACCTGTATTTTTCTAAATTTTTCCAGAATGCGATACAGTCCGTTTTGGCATTGGCAGTAAATCCACCAACAACGAGTCTTTGTTCTCGGAATCGGTGTGCGCTAACGCAGTGCATAACTTCAGTTACACCGTGCCACTGTCGCACTGCCTCAACCATGAGAACATTGACATTAAATTCAAGTGAGTCTCTACAGTTGTCTCTATCTAGTTGAGTAGAGTAGTTTCTCTATGTCTTCAACTATACCATAATTTTATTGTCTGATTCAATTTCTCCTTACCTTTTAATACCTATTTCTACTTGCTCTGTGATAATACTATTTTGATCCTCCTTCCAAAACGCTGCATGTTGTAGCTCTAGGGGAAGACCAGTGGAAGCTCATTTCATAATTATTTTGAATATTTTTTACACCTACCCTCATTTCTATAGAACATCAAAGTTGAAAGACTTCCGCCTGTGCGACCTGCACTGCAACCATGATGACCCGCCAAAAAGCTGTCAACGGAGTGAAATGTCAAAACCGATACCGTCAGGTGACACTTACACTTTCAAAATGCCGCTGGATTGCAACATTGATAGAATGATGAAGATTAGAGCAGTTTTTACAACAGGAAATCTGCATTATTTACCTAGGGTAAGTAATTTTACAGTACTGCAGGACTTTTCCATCTTATGATTTGGTTTAATAAATAGGTGTGAACGCATTTTCAAAGCGGCCAGTCTTTAAGAGGACTGTCCTGGTATTTTTCTGTCGGTGAACTACCCATAAACGAAACGTTCTGTCGGCGGCTCATCCGGTAGCGAAATGTTAGTCGGAGATATGTTTCAGAATCTTTAAAATGTTATTGCCGTCGCTCTGCTATCTGCACGTGTGATGGAGACATTAGATTAGAATAGAGCCCGTGAGTAGAGTTTCGGGGCAAAATGGTTTTCATCCTCTAAATCTTAACAAAACTTTTGTTTTTGGGGTCAACCGTTTGAATAGATTATAATGCCCATACGTTTTGTTTTTTGAAAATATGTTTTGTATGATAATTAAAACTATTTTTATTATTTGTTATAATTTTAACGAATGCTTTCCGGTACGCCGCTTCTCACGATGGCGCTCTACGCTTGTTTTTAGTATCATGCCCCTTAATTTTATGCCCAGAAATGTGATTAAATTATATTATTATTAACATGCTATATTTTTCGCAGGATCTCTGCTACAACATTCCGGAAACCAAAATACCTTTCGTCGAATACAACATACGTATTTATAGACATTGTCATAATTAAAATAATAGCTGTTTTTAAATAAATTCGTTTTTGTTATGAGGAATGGGGCTTGACTAGACAAATTGCGTATAAAAACAACTTAAATTACCTAAATATTAAAATCTCAAAGTATTCATTTATGCCCGCAGTCATATTTATGCCCAGTGATTGGAATTTTTTGCCTCATTTCTCATAATTAAATATAAATTATTATTGAACTGCCTTACAATAATCAGATAAATGAAATTCATTGGATAAACAAAACAGTGGAAAAATAAACCGAGGACTTTAGATGGTTTCTAAACATTAAACCAAGAAAAATCGAGTAATAATGTAGAATAATAATATAAGTATTGTAATATTCAAACGTCTTAAATCATAATGAATTGATTATTAAAATCAAAATTTTGAAATCACAAATATAAAATAGATTTTATGCTTCATTTGTAAAGTAGCTTGTGTAGATTATTATCAATAATAGTTAATAATAATAGTGTTTTATTTATTAGCAATAATAATTATGCAATGTACAATAAGGTTCTATTGTAATTGAGCAATAATAACAGTAATTAATAATATAATAAATAATATACATTCCAAGTGCAATTATAAAAACAGCTTCCGTCCTGAATAATAATAGGCATGTAAAAATTGTAATGATTTCTGACTCCGGCGTGTAATTTCATCTTAAATACAAAAGAATATAATTATTACAGTGTCTATAAAAAGTTGTTTATAATCATAATACAAAATAATACAAGAATATTTTAATTTAATCCCGCTAATACAAATAAATGGATTCGGTACCTTGCATGGAATCCCACTAAAATAAATTAATATACAAGATACCCTTCAAGAGCTCCCAGTTCCCACTAAACCAATGAATAGTAAAGGTACTTTTCTTGGGCTACTGATAAAAGAAATGAATAGATTATGTACCCTTGTTGGGTTCCCTCTAAAACAAATGAATGTATTAGGTACCCTTCAAAGTTTTCCAGTGAAACAAATGAATGTATTAGATACCCTTGAAAGTCTCCCAGTGAAACAAATGAATGTATTAGGTAGGTACCCTTCAAAGTTTTCCAGTGAAACAAATGAATGTATTAGATACCCTTGAAAGTCTCCCAGTGAAACAAATGAATGTATTAGATACCCTTGAAAGTCTCCCAGTGAAACAAATGAATGTATTAGGTACCCTTGAAAGTCTCCCAGTGAAACAAATGAATGGATTTGGTACTTTTCATGGCTCCCACTAAAACAAATTAATAGATTAGGTACCTTTATGGGCTTTATCTAATTCATTTGTTTTAGTTCAGTTACAATGTTGTATAATTTTGTATAAGTAGAAACGACTTTTTATAAAACGGATGAAATAAAAAAAGAAGGATTGAGTTTTGATTGACATCGAACTGAAGCCCAAAATGGCGGACATATTACATGTGTGTGTCAGATGAAAGTAGGGCGACCGGCTGCCTGTGATGTGAGTGTGTGCGTGCCCCGCTCGTACGTACGAAGCGTTCCGGCTTCCTAAGGGTGCTTCAGTTTCGGATCAGACGGGATTCCCTCCTTCTTTTTTTATTAGCTCCATGTAGCGAGTTTAAAAAATGTTTTAATGACAAAATGGATTTTTATGTGTAATTTTTCATGACACTAGGTTTAGCTATTGAACCTCAGTGAGTTATTTCTCAGTGTTAAATAGTGGAATTTAATTATTTTTATGATGACTTTTGAATTACGATGTAGGTATGTCATTATCCTAATAATGAATAATGATACAATCTCAAAACATATTATTAAACGTAAGCCTTTTAATGTTTATCTTGTAAATAAAATATTTTATTGTTTTTATCAAATTATGTTAATGGAATTGGTTTGTTAATTTTACTTTTTTTATTTACAACGTTGAGTTGGTGGCTATTTTACCAGTAGGTACATATTTTGAAATTTATATAAAAGTATTTCGCAGCTTTATTTTATTGCAGTAATTTAAGTTATTTAAGTATAATACTCAGTAAGAAAATAGAATTAAGTATTATATTTTTATAATTCCGCCATATCACATTGCAGTGTTATTTTTACAGTTTAGCTTGACTATTTTTTATTTAAGTATTTGGTTTCTTTCGAAATATATTCTAATAAATCTTTAAGTATAAATTTATAAAATTATCCTCCTTCAACTTTAGCTTAATTGATATATTTGACATTCCATGCGAGTACTTAATTTAGCAATAAGTATAAAAAGTTTTTGGCCTTGCACAAATAATGAAAATAAACGATTTTATTTTAATTAATTCGCATTATCTTTTGAGATAATTGCTCACAAAAATGCAATAAAATGTGGTGACTAATTACATGACTAAAATATAAAGATGGCAGACTATACTAATTAACACAAAATATAATATCTTGCCATATATTTTATTTTTTAATTAAATATACCTACCTGAGTAGGTATTCTTTTTTTTATTTCATAATCAAACTATACTAGTAGCCGACTGATTGTCATGATAATAAAAAACAACTTAAAATAATCGGCCAAATGCGAGTCGGACTTGCACACAAAGGGTTCCGTACCATTACCCATCTAGAAAAACATCAGTCGGTAGACTCTACGGTGCAATACGAAGGTAAATGCAAACATAATATTATATTATATAACTAAGTATACAAATAGACTACACTGTAAAAATAAACCCATAGATATATAATATATATGTCTATGAATAAACCCCTTCTATTCGGCGTTGTCGTAGTCGGGTAAAAAAATCAATAATTATTTTTGAATTTTGCTATGATAATTTTATTACCCAAGCAGAACTCTTTAATGTATTCAAAAAACATTTAACTCTATATGAATAACCTAAATAAAAATAATTGCTACGTTAAAACTTAACTACTAGAAAAATAATTGTATTTTCAACACAAACTTTTTAGGTCTTTAATAGACGAATTTCAAGAAGCAAAAGTCCAGACGAACATTTCGTTGTTTCAATTTCATATTTATTTTTTATTATAAAAACAAAATTATTCTGTATTCAAAAATCAGATTTAAATCAATTCTAGCTCTCGTTGAGGTTTTATGTCAAGATTATTAAGGATGACTGAAAGAAAAGACTACACATCTTATTCACACAAACACACACCCTTATTCTACCTACTTAAATTTTATCTACTCTTAGCATTTCGTAACCAGTAATAGTACATAGATATCTATTTATCACTATTTATTCAGCTTTACGTAGCTCGTGTAGTAAATAAAATAACTATCTCTATAAAAATAATTATAAAATCATAGTGGTAATTTTTTTTATAAACATAGGACAATCTCAATCGCTTAGAAGTTAAGTAGTGAATTAACTTTGCATTCGTCTTTTAGGATTTACGATTCGTTTTTGTATAAACCATTACTGATTAGATCTACTGATTTTATCTGTGGAGTCTGTGTCATTGACCTGGCACATTGCAAGTACCTATTAAATCTAAATAATTAATGGCTCAAAGAATAATCTAAATATAAAATAAGTAAACGAAAATAATACACGCCACACAAATGTGGAGTTGAAATACAGATCGCGTTTATAACACAACACAATAATTTCAATGAAATATTACTTAATATCATTATTTTATTCAAATAATATTAATATATTTTTTTAAATTTTTATTGTAATTTCAGAGCAATGAATACATGCATGCATATTAAAAAAACTTAATTTAATATGTGTGCGTTTAATTTGTGTAATTTATCTCTGTTCATTTACTAAAATCGGAATTGATCTCTCTGAGGGCAGTTTACTGACGAAGCTTGGCTGTGGGTCTTTCGTCTGTATACAGTCTCGTCTCTACACAGAATAAACAAATGTAGCTGGCAGCCGAAAATACCTACTTTCGCGCGGAGCCAAAACGTGATAACCCTCTTAAATAAAAGGCGCGGTATTTTACCACTTATACTTACAATATTAGATATTTTTTACTTATAGAATTTAAACTATAAAACAATGAGGCGTTTTATTATAAGAAAAGCTGTAATTTTATAAAGACCCAATAGATGGCGTTAAAATGGGGTTTTACGTTCTGTCATTGTTAAGATAATTATGAGTATTATTAGTATCATATCCTAATTCTATGGAAGGCATAATACTCCAATGGCTTTCTATCGACAAATCGACAACGTACCCTGTGATCCACTCAACTGAATTCAACATTTCCTTGTACTCCGTGGTTTGAAACTACGACCATGTTTGAAATACGTCGTTACCTAGTGACGGAAGCGGAACTAGTTTTTTTTTTAAATAAAACGCCTCATTTTGTATTAAGAAGTTCCTGTGTTGTTTGCGCTATTGAAGGTACTTGTGTAATCTTTAGATCATTCACAGAGCAGTCGGTAGATCCACCAGTGTTTTGTCTTGGTAATGAGGTAGCTATTTCTACCTAATTATAATTAGTTCTTCGTAATTGTATGTACGTAATAAGTGTCCACAAATTTGTAATGTGTAAGAATTACAGAATAAACAATGTAGCTGTTAAAATATTGTTTTATTCATATCATTAATCTTTGGATTAATTTGTAAAGGAGAAATTAGAATCACGAGCGGGGGATGAATCCGCATCCATCCATCCCTCAAGCCGGGATATGTTTTACTTAACTTCTGGAATCCCAGCATTGAGATGACAATTGAATATAAAAAAAAAATCATAAATATTGATTCGGGAGGCGTTATCTGTACAGCATTTGTGTTGATGTAACTTGACCATGCTGGTTGGGATGATTCTTAAGAATCACTCAATATATGGCGCTACCAACCCCGTAAGTTGGTTGTAAAGGTGAAGGAAAAATTCGGACATGAGACCACTTGTCACGGTAGCTTAAGTAAAGCATATCCCGGCTTGAGGGATGGATGGATGCGGGTTCAATCCCCGCTCGTGATTCTAATTTTTCCTTTACAAATGAATCTGTAGATTACGCTGAGCAGGCGATACTGCTATAAAAATCATAAATATTTATTAATCTTTGGTGTGATCACAGAGCAATAAAACGCTTCGCCTCCTGTAGGTCAATAATTTGGCTTCGTGGGTTTGATTCACTCAAAACTCGGAAAAAAAACTTAAAAATGTTTTTTGGCGGGAACGCGGAAGAGCTCACGTCGTCGTTCCATTGTATTATTTTTCAAAACATGTGCTTTTTCCAGTGTTAATGTTTAAAATTGGTGGCGTTTTACGCATTAAGAGCTGAATTACGAGCATGAGTGAGGGCAAGTGATATAATGTGGTGAAACGTGATTCTTCATGTTACTTCCAAAATTCCATAGAAGCTTCTAGTAAAGTTGCCACCACTTTACTGGAGCATGACTTAGAATGGACTATGACTACCTGACTTAGACTGGACTATGACTGGGACATGATTTTGCGTGAATATTTTATAACACGATGAAAATATAATACTTGACACTGGCTAAATACACTATGTGTGGAGCCAAAATATAACAAAAAAAAAACTTAAATATAAAATTAATGAAACATGTACTTATTATTTTTTATTTTCTCAAAACAAACCCTAGGGATGGAGTTCTATGGATATTATTATTTAAAAACTTATCAATATTTTTTTTTGTTTGGGTTTTATCACTTATGTAGGTAAGAATATTGGAGGTGTAGGTAAATAAAAGACAGAAATTAATGCCAACAACTAAAAACAACTTTATAAATATAAATTGTAATAAACAAATAACTCTTTATTAGCCGAATATCTTGAGTAAACATTAATTATGACTCATCATATAAAATTAGCCTCCAAAATCTGGCTAAAACTAGTTAGGCTAAACCAGTAAACTATAGATGGCATTCAGTTTTAACCGTGTTTCTTCCTACAATCTATTCTTTTTTCTCTTATTATTGTTATTATTATTTTTATACTTAGGGGTTGAATTTTCCAAAACCTTTTTACGGTAGAAAACCGTTGGAAGGCGCCTTGGTAATCACATTACCTGAAGCACGGGTACCCATCCGAAATGAGAAAAATATCGTTCAAATTAATTTAAATAGATGGCGTTACAAGTAACGATTTTTTTTTATAAAATTTAGAATAGACTTGATGACTACTATTAAAAATGAACAAGTAAATATTACTTTCATAAAGAAGATTAAAAATAAATGCAATAATTGAAAAAATAAGCAAAATCGGTAAATAAATCACGGAGTAATAAGCTTTTCAAGTTTCTACAGGAGGCATCTCCTGTCCCTTTCTCGCGAAACAGAGCGCCCCCACAGTTACTATGAAAAATCTACTCGTGACGTCACATGCCAAAGAGATTGTATGAAAAGCTACCACAGCTTAGTAATGAGGTACTATAACGACCTTCCTCTGTCGTCACTGGCCGTTTGAACGATCTCTTTCTATTCCGGTTTTTAAAATTCTTGTAACTTGATCATTTTTTGAGATATTTAATTTTTGTTTTCACAAATATAGAAGATAACGTAAGTAGAACTCATATTCTCTCTCTCATATTATATTTCTCTATTATCATGCCTATTGTAATATCTGTGCCTGAAGAGAAAGCATGCATTTCCTGGATATACCCAAGCCTGCATCCCCGGGAAGAGATGGGGTAGTCCTATCCGCAAACCAGGATAACACGGTTACGGCTAAGGCTACGGAACACTAAAAAATCGAACGTCAAACCATCTTTAGTCTTATGACGTGAATACAATGTCTGTGCCGTGAGTTTACCTAACCAGTGCCTACGCGTATTGACTTAATTCCATACAAACATCAAACTGGTTTTAAGGCAGGGTTGTATTCAGAGGAACAAGGGCCAAATGCCCTTCCTAAGGGCTAGAAATAAGTAGTTATACCCAAAATGACGAATCGTTTGTGCGTTTTAATAGGTAAAATTTAAAATTTAAAATTAAACGTAAAGAACAAAACGGTGATCAATATACAAATGAAGAGTATCTTATTATTATTAGCCCTGTTGATAATTGGTCATAATGAATACTTATAGTTACGAGCGTTAAGCTAAGCTAAGATTATACAATGCTTATCAAAAAAGTGCAATCACTTAGTTAAAGGTGTGTGGTCAGGGCCACAGTCAGCCACGCTAGAACAATAAGGGAACGAATTGCCAATTCGAGAACATTTTACACACACCTTAAACTTGAACACACCGGTTTCCTCACGGTACTTTCTTTCATCCTTGTAAAAGCGAGTGCTTTTACACATAAATTGAAACGTCATTGGTGCAGGCCTGAGTGGGATTAGAACCTAGTTGCGTCGTCCTTAAGTTTTTTCGGCTGTAATATAAAATAGTTAAATACTATAGGTACGTGGTTGCCCCATAATTCCCTGTCCTAAGTCCGCACCCCGCTTGGCATCTCGCTAGTCGGCGATACATGGACATTGGACAACAACACAGAATACTGAACAGTTACTATCAGCGGAATTCAAGAAAATGACTGTATGGGTATGGGTAACTTTACTCACTTCCTAAGACTTAGTTATTTTCTTACCGCGGTGAGATACGCGAGTGCGGCGTATTATTAAAACAAGGTGTATTTGTGATAAAACTTTACGGCTTCGGTAAGTTTTTTCTGTTATTAATACAGGGTGTTTTTTTATTAAGTATACCGGAATTTTCCAAGTATAATCCTCGAGGTTTGTTCAAGGCGAAGTAAAATCTATCGGTAGTGATTTTAAAATAATTGAGTGATGTAATTGAAAAACGTAGGTATTAAATTAGTAATACTTATCAAGGTAATCCAATAACTACCTTATTATATGAGTTCTTTTGTTTTTAATGAAACATGCTGTGATTATGATTACATTATGTCAAGTGTGAAGTGTGGTAGTGTTATCTTTTATCAGCCTCTGTTCTGTGGTGTGGTGGTTGAGCAGGTCAGCTCATAAACCGGAGGCGGCGGGTTCGATTCCCGCGACAGGACAAGTATTTGGGCACATGAAAAAAACGCAAATTCTGATTCTGGTGGGTGTTGTGGGAGCATGGTCTTCGTAGTTCCTGGGTCCCTAGATACAGGGAATCCTAGTTACCGTACCTGTGCCCGGTTTACGTATGACAACCCAAATGCTCCAGCCCACTGTAGACTGACGATCTCGTGAAAGCCGTAGGAAGCGGATGGATGCAGGAGGCGAGCAGCAGCTCAAAGTAGCGCTCCCTGAGGGAGGCGCATGTTCAGCAGTGGACGTCCTCAGGCTCTTTATGATGATGATGATGACTACTAGTAGTAAAAACACTACTACTAAATTGCTCAAGTATAGTTGAGCAGTTGAGCAGTAGATCATAGTTTCTATTACAGGCCATTTTATGCTCTATAGTTCAACTAGTTTAACGTACCCAACATGTTACATGTTGTTGCTGGCAGCATAATTGCCCTGTTGCAAAGTTGTAACACTTATCTATCTAGGATATAGTTATGTCTAAGGTCATCTTTTTTCGCTTTGCTTTTTATATACTTAGATGAGCAAAAACGAAGGCTAGGATATCCGCAACAAATATCAAATTAAGCATAAGTACTAGCTATTCACCTATTAATTCTAATCTAATTACCACCTGTAACTTGCAATATATTTGCAATAAGTACCTACAGATTTAGTTTTGGAAGACCTAGCATCTGTAGGTGAGGGGTTACTCTTGAATTCAATCCCAATTTTACTCAAATTCTAATTCGAATCCATCACCAATTCTAATGTTAAATAATTTGGTAAAAACGCGGATGGTGTAGAAATGAATCGATTACATTTAGTTCCATAAAATTCCATGGACAAAGATTCCAATGATGCGTTAGTATCGGATTTTAGAGTACCAAATGCCACGATTTCGTTTGACAGCCGTTGAGCGGCAAATGCGCGTCAGCAGCGCTGCTAGCTCGATCGTAATAGGGGGGCAGGATCTCCATGCATCCTGTATCTCGCATGCGTATTACAATTTTGAAAAAAAAATCTTGTTGTTGTTTAATATTTGTGATTTTAAAGGCTTTCGTTGAAAGATCTAAAGCTCCTAAAACTGTTGCTGTTCTTGTCAAATAGACGGGAATGTAAGAGACGGGTATATTTTTAGTATTTTAAATTCTGTCAACTAAAGCCTTCAAAATTAGGCCTATTTTGCAGGTTATTTTAATGGTTCGAATTTTCGAAGTAAGTTCTACCTGCATTTAATACCTTCAAAAATGTAGTTTTGTTTATTAAAAGATTATAGGCGCTGTTAGCCTGACATAGTCACTAGTTTAATGTAAGTTGTATGCAATCCTAGACTGTGTCTTGGTTTGTACGCGGTGTTATTATGATAAATAAAGAACTTTTAAAAATCAAATCAAATCTACCTGCATTTAATACCTTCAAAAATGTAGCAATGCGCGAGCGAGATAGAGGATGCACGAAGATGAAAAATATAGGTACTTACTTATAACTACGATATCATCCGGATGTTATCGTAGTTACATAAAATATAATAATCAAGTTTTATTGTTATTATTAATAGTGCAGTTTATGTTTGTTTATAAAAGTCCATAAATATTTATTGATTGTAAATTTTAATATGATTGTGATTTATAAAAAGCTGAGGCGATCTTTATAAAAAGCCGTTTTCCGTACCATTAAGTACAAAAACGAACCTTTAAATATTTATTTTATTCTGTTTTTAGTAAGTTGACATTGTTTTTATAGCGGCAACACAAGGTACAAATACCTACATCATCTGTAAAAATTTCAACTGTCTAGACTATTACGGTTCATACAGGCTGTAACTGAATTCATTAGCATGCTTTGAAACTAAGTACCTACTCCTGATACCGGTCACGTCTGGACCAAAATTTTTGAATTCTAACACATTGGTTTGGTAATAATAATAACTCCAAAAAATTGAATAACTTACTTAATCAAATGCTACAATACAAAAATTAATTAAAATAATGTAGTACTGCTTTTAATTAGTACATACAAGGTATAAAAACATTTAAATGTATCAAAATCATCCGCGCCAACTGCGTTAGGCGCCGCGGCAATCTTCATAATTTTCAATAAAAATATTTTCATTTACACACTTTTACTCTTTAACAATCATCTATAAATGATGTACTATCATGGGCTCAATTTATGCTAATGAATTAAATTACACCCTGTAGGTACAGCCTGGTGACAGACGGACAGACAGACGAAGAGCAAGGCCTTAGTAATAGGGTCAGTTGTTACCCTTTGGGTACGGAACCTTAAAAAAGTAGGAAAAATAATTCTCAGTTGTTCCATTTGTGGACACGTGGACACGCTTTGCCTCTCCCTTCTATTGCCAAAGCCGGATGACGATCACTACTGCCTTACGGGAAGAGATGAGGTGGTGTCCGTGGTCCTATTCTCAGACCACACAGCCATACATAACGAAGCACGACTAGCCGTTCCTAACCGATCGGTAAAGTTAAGCAACGTTCGCTGCGGTCACTGCTATGATGGGTGACCGCTACAGCAAAAAGTTGGTATTTACAACTGAGCGCTACCGTGCTTCGGAGGGCACGTTAAGCCGTCGGTCCCGGCTGCTGTCGTAAGACAATAGTCGTTAAGCCAAGTCAGAAGCCTTCGGGCGGCCTAAAAATTCTGACACCAGGGCTGACCACTTGACTATACGAGAAGAAGAAGATAAGTAAACAATTATAAAATCTTGTACGCACTACTCAAGTATACTAAGAAGGCTTCTAGGTAGGTATGTATATGTAAGTAGATACGCAGGTACTTGACCTACTATCTTCTCAAGACTGGAAACGAACAACGTTCACTTACATCGTTCATTTCATGGCACATGCACACAAATGTAAATTTCATAAGTACAAAATAAATAAAACTACCAACTTACCTACATTACCTCATCTTTACATTTTAGAGTTCTGTACAAAAATACATTTTAAATTCATAGTAGTAGGTAGGTATATCATAGACATAAGGCAGGCTTACATTGGCCATGGTCTTACCTGATGGTAAGTGATGACGCGGTCGACGATGGCGCATGCTTGCCTAGAAGATACCGGTTCATTCTGGCCTTAAAAACTAAGATTATAACTACAAGGTGACCTTGAATTGGTATGTTATCCCGAAATGGGGGCACTGGGACCACGATACCCTACAAGTTGTGAGAGCCTCACTTGAAACTGGGTGTTTCCAAATTTCCATAGTAAAAAAAAATCCACTCTCAAAATTGCACGTGCAATCGCTACGAGATATTACAATATACTATAAATTCATTTCTAAACACAGGTCGTTAAACTCATTTATGTGCACTCGGTTAAGGACGAAGTTCAACCACCCAGCTGTGCTAAGGCTATTTTCGAACGTAAACTTTACATGGCATTTCTTCAATGAAAAACTATCAATTTAGTAAAGTCGTAGAAGAAACATTGTCTACCTTGGGGTGTAGATTTACCCCCTTTCGGGATAACATACCAATTCAAGGTCACCTTGTATATTGTGCCAGCCAGCTAATAGAAACATGATGCTGGTAAGATGTTTCATTCCTTTAGCCTTTTCTTTTTTCATTTTTGGCAGACGCGCGTCAGCAGCGCTGCTAGCTCAATCGTAATAGGGGGGCAGATCCAATGCCATACAACTGCCTTACGTTAACGTTACACTTACGCGCGCGTAAATATTCGTGTTAGGCCTTACAGATCGTCGAGTTCTCGAGTGGGCGCCAATCGAGAACTTTTCTTCCCCATCGGTTGTCAGTTCTACAAGCGATGTGGCCTGCCCATTGCCATTTCAACTTGCTAATCCTCAGAGCTATATCGGTCACTTTAGTTTTCCTGTTGGTCTCCTTATTGCGGATCTTATCTCGCAGGTTAGAGGAACACCAAGCATAGCTCTCTCCATCGGTGACAGAATTCTTCCTATATACATTATACATAGGTCATATACAGAATGTAATTTAATTCATTAGCATAAATTGAGCCCATGATAGTACATCATTTATAGATGATTATTAAAGAGTAAAGAGTGTAAATGAAAATATTTTTATTGAAAATTATGAAGATTGCCGCAGCACCTAACGCTGTTGGCACGGATGATTTTGATACATTTAAACGTTTTTATGCCTTGTATGCACTAATTAAAAACAGTACTCCATTATTCCAATTAAATTTTGTATTGTAGCATTCGATTAAGTAAGTTATTCCATTTTTTTTAAGTTATTATTATTACCAAACCAATGTGTTAGAATTCAAAAAATTTTGGTCCACACGTGACCGGTATCAGGAGTAGGTACCTAGTTTCAAAGGATGCTAAAGAATTCAATTACACCCAGTATATATAACATAGGTAAATATGTTATAACAATAACAAAATTTATTGTATCGCACAGACGGACAGTTTTCATTTTTTTATTGCGAGTATACTTACAAAAATAACAAAGTAGCTTTTCCCACAAATAAATATGCTGAACCCTAAAATTAAGATGGCGGTTTAGCGTGAGACACGCCATGTTGCGGTGACATTACTCCGTGACGAAAATTAGTGTCACTGACTTATTGCATAACGTAAGTACCAGAACACTTAACAATGTCTACATGTACCTACTGTTTACAGAGTCCACTTCGTGAAGTCTCTTAAAATAAATAATTAGTCTATGTTTTTATAGCTAGCTGGTAGGTTATAGTCATGGATGAAATAAAAAAAAGAAGGATTGAGTTTTGATTGACATCGAACTGAAGCCCAAAATGGCGGACATATTGCATATGTGTGTCAGATGACAGTAGGGCGACCGGCTGCGTATGATGTCAGTGTGTGCGTGTTCCGCTCGTACGTACGAAGCGTTCTGGCTTCCTAAGGGTGCTTCAATTTCGGGTCAGACGGGATTCCCTCCTTCTTTTTTTAATAGCTCCATGGTATTTATTATACTTACCTAATTTGTCTCTCGGGCTAGAGCCCGGACGTTTGGGAGGCATTGGTGGAGCCGAAGCCAACACCAAGAGCTTTGAATCCAATATAACTATAACACGGTCACACTATCCCTGGACCCCAACATAACGGCTTGCATTTCAGCGAGGACCAAAGGCAATGTGCGCGTGTTTTACATATTTCTTTCTTACATGTTAGCAATGGCACTGCAACTGTTATGGGCGGCCGTGTCGCTTAACATCAGGTGAACGACTGGCTCGTCACGTCATTTATTCACATATATGAAGGTAAAAATATCTGGGCTATTGTGGTGAACTTTTGATGGTTTTTTTTGGCGGGAACGCGGAAAAGTTCACGTCGCCGTCGTTGCATTGTATTATTTCTCAAAACTTGTGCTTTCCCAGTGTTAATGTTTAAAATTGGTGGCGTTTTACGGATTAAGTGCTGAATTACGAGCATGAGTTTTTTTTTTACTGGACTATGACTATGACTAGGAAATGACTGCGTGAAATATTTTATGAAACGATGAAAATAATACTTGACACTGGCTAAATACACTATGTGTGGAGCCAAAATATAAGAAAAAAAAAACTTTTGATGGATAATTTTGATCTGCGTTATGGAATGAGATACCGGCACCTGCCAATTTGTCTCATCATATCAAATGTTTGAGGGTACATATACCTCTTTGATTTGAGGCAGCTAATTATTATTGTAGCGGGTAATACCTAAGTTACAATAAAGACTTAAAATAAGTAAGTGGATAGGCACCTAGCGATTAACTCTAATTGATCGAACTAAAAATTGCCCAAATATTTTTTTGACGAAAAACCTTTGATGTTTTTACCACAAGCCGAATGAAACTGGTCGAAAACTACAGGTATTTATTTCTATCAGTAATTTACATTTTCTAGCAGAAAACCGTTACCTAAGTGAAACTGCCTAATTACTTAAATCCACAAAAAGTCATCAACTTGTCATAAAAAAATATCACCAGCCTATTTAAATGGGGTCGGCCCACCATATTTTTCTCTTTCACTCATTTCTCACAGATAATGTATCATTTCTCCCCTATAGCCTCAGTACATTTTTAGGGTTCCGTACTCAAATAGTAAAACGGCCCCTATTACTGAGGCTCCGCGGTCCATCCGTCTGTCTGTCTGTCTGTCTGTCACCAGGTTGCATCTCATAAGCTGTGATAGTTAGACAGTTACACTGGTTAGACAGTGAAATTTTCACAGATGATTTAGCTATTTCTGTGTCCGATATAACAACAAATACTAAAAACAGGATAATATAAAAAATTAAGGGGGCTCCCGACACTTCTTACTCGTTTGCTCGTTTTTATGGATAGTACGGAGCCCTTCGTGTGCAAGTCTGACTCGCATTTAGCTGGTTGCTTATTTCACACAGTCCAACCACACTTTCTCGGTCTTCCCCTACCATTTTACCATCACCATTCATTATCATATTCATTACTTGACATGGCTTCCTTCCCTCTTCAAGACATCACCATATCACCATACCCTTAGAGCATCTATCAATGGAGATGTTAACGTTATAATCCGCAATCACCATTTTTCTCCTATTTTCTACGGGGGACGAGGTAGACACGTACAGCACACGCGTAAACCGCGCGTGTAAACGCACGCCGCACACCATCTTATAACACGCACACTGTTATATAAACTAGAGTAGTTACGCACTGTCTACACGCACACTATGATATTGTAGATGACCAAGTAGCACCATATGACCAGCAGAGGGGAACGCCTTGCCTTGCCACCTCCTTTTTAAAATGCTCGAAGCCATACCACGCTAGCCTATTTTCTCTGGCGACAAAGTTAGCCAAAAATTTTAAACCAAAATAGAAGTTTCTTGTTTAATTATGTTTGTTTAACATCCCCAAATCGCTTTTGCATATTTTAATATTCATCAAATAGAAGAAAGTGGTCCCACATAGCTTGTGTAAACACATGATGATAGATAGATATTCTGTGGCGTCATTGTGATTAAAAAGCGTTTTTTTTGCTCTGTGGAAAAAAACTAAAAACTGGCCAAGTGAAAAACGGACGCGCACCAAGGGTGCCGTACCTATTCAGTTTAGGTAGAGCGCTCAAACCCATAGGTAGGTCCTACACGTCTATTTTTACCCGACTACCAAAAAAGAGGGTTATGAGTTTGACTGTCTATGTATGTATGTATGTATGTATATATGTATGTATGTATGTCTGTTCATATGTTCCCTTGTATCTTCTAAATTACTTATTCTATTTCAAACAGCAAGGTGTCAATCGATAGATATTAACACTCTGCGTGTCATACTCAAACCCATAGGTAGGTCCTACACGTCTATTTTTACCCGACTACCAAAAAAGAGGGTTATGAGTTTGACTGTCTATGTATGTATGTATGTATGTATATATGTATGTATGTATGTCTGTTCATATGTTCCCTTGTATCTCCTAAATTACTTATTCTATTTCAAACAGCAAGGTGTCAATCGATAGATATTAACACTCTGCGTGTCATAGGCTATATATATAAAGTTGCAAATAAATTCAATATGGTGAATAATATAAAAAAAATTCGCGGACAAAAAAATATATTTTTTCGATAAACATGTCATGTTTGGTATCAAATGAAAGGTCTTTATGAGTAAGTTTCGAATATGTATAACTATGTATAGCCTACGTATAAAAATAGGCGCCAATTTTCTGGTTTTGTTGTTCCCTGGTTGTGCCTACACTACTCATCATATTTTATCAAATTTGATACCAATCAATGCGCATTGACACTCTGGGTGACATAGGGTACATTAAATTATACTAAAACCAATATGGCGGATTTTATGACCTATCCATTCCACCACATAATAAGAAAACTCGCTAAACATTAGGCAAACAGCCGAAATCATTCGTGTAGTCTTAAAAATTGGCACAGTTATACTTTGAAGTGTATTGATGAATATACTAAAAATTTCCGAGGGTGGGGGGTAAGTAGAGGGAGGGGGAAGGGCTTGAATATCACTTTTTTCGGATATTTGCTTATATCTCACAAACCTTTAGGATTAGTATTACAATTACTTCTGTGAAATTAAACTATATTACATCCGCCATAAAAAAGATTCTATTCATTTTTTTACTGTAGGTTCAATACTTTAGGAATTAAACGACGTTGGAATTTGAAAAAAGTAGCTTCCTCCCACCTCGTTATAACGCGCAACTGTATAGCGCTTGTAAAGGTAAAGTTATAGCATAGATGATAGAAGTAGGTACCTAATTAAAATCATGATTAACAAAAAAAATTAAAATCTTTAGTCATGTAAACACACATTTTTGCAAATAGGTAAGTGTAACCATTAGTTATACAATACAACACCCCTTCATTTGGACGAAGGTAAAAATGCCATCATAAATAATTAGGTAGTCGGGTATTAGTTTTCGAACTCTATCTTGTGTGATAAGGCCTAATTAAATTTCATCATGAATATGAACTGAACAGTGGTTAAATTATGGTCTGTGTTAAATTAAGTTTTTTTTTTTCTTATATTTTGTGTCCACACAAATAGTGTATTTTAGCCAGTGTCAAGTACTTTATTATAATTTTTGCATCTTTTATATTCATAGAATATTTCACGTAAAGTCAAGTCTTAGTCATAGTCTGGGTAGTCACAGTCCAGTCCAAGTCATGCTCTAGCTAGTACCTAAAATGGTGGCCTTTACTAGAAGCTTCAATGAAATTTTGGAAGCAACACGAAAAACTACGTTCCACCACATTACTTACATCACTTGCCCACACTCATGCTCGCAATTCAGCATGACTAAGACTTCACTTTACGTGAACTATTCTATAACATGATGGAAAAATTACAATACTTGACACTGGCTAAATACACTGTGTGTGGAGCCAAAATATAAGAAAAATAAAAAATCTATACAATACTTTTACAACATTGAAACAAACCCCGTTTAAAATTTATAATTTGAAAACACTCGTCTTATAAACACGAAAGGCAATAACAATAAAACTATAAAATAGCGTGAACAATGAATAAACAGCTGGGGGTCTAGCAAAGATACCAACCACTAACGCTAACGCCTTACGCTAACTACAAAATGTATTGAAATGACATTTAGGAAATCGCTAACTTTTCCGTAGCGAATGTCTGTTTTTTTAAACCTACCTTATTCAATGATTCCAAATCGCCTTGTCCAAAGATTATTGTGCTTCGCTCTGTTGGCACTATTATAAGTTTGCAGTTTACTCTCAATGACGTATAGGCAGGTAAGTACCTATAGGTACCTAGTATTAGCTAGACGACATCCGTATTATAAACACAGAATAAATAATACCTACCTGTCTTAAATGCAAGGAAGTTATACGTATACCTTAAATGTCATTCTTTGACTATGTTATTAGTAGGTAAGGTATGCAGTTTGGACTTACCTAGGTACCACTAATAAGAAACACTAAAATTCAATAACATGCTCAGACGTAGCCTGACCTAAGTACCTACCCATATCACAGAGCAGAAAAAATACGCAAATGCGCTTGGCGAAGTGTAAGTTAACTAGAGTTCCGTACCTGTCTGTCCGTCAGTCCGTCTGTCATCAGCCTGTATCTCATGAATCGTGTTAGGTAGTTAGAAGGCTCCCATAAAACAAACGTGATTTTTTGGTCGTTTCTTTATACAGGGTTACAGGAAAAATCGTGCTAGATCCGTTAAGGGCGTGGAGTACCCATCATTTCTGACTTATTTCACTATGAAACACCCTAGCCTAAACTTAACCCTTTTCGAAATATTCGACTTTTAATTTTTTTTTTTTTAATATTTTGTGTGTCTTATTATTATTATTATTTCATTTTTACATGTGTAATAAGATGCTTTGGGACGTCAATCAATAAAATAGTACATAATATAATATTTAATAGACTATAGTAGACAAGTGAAAGTTAAGAAATAAAAAAATATTTGAATCTGTATTTTTTTCTAACGGATATCTAAAAATAATATTATAAGTTTAGGCTAGGGTGTTTCATAGTGAAATAAATTAGAAATGGTGGGAACTCCACGCCCTTAGCGGATCTAGCACAATTTTTCCTGTAACCCTGTATAATGGTACGAAACCCTCCGTGTGAGTCAGACTCGCACTTGGTTGCTTTTGAATGCTTTGTGGTCGTACAACAAAATACGTTACATAAGGTACTGATACTCTCATACTTTTTAATTACAATTATTTATCGTGGTAAATTGTAGATCGTACGTGCAAAAACGAGGCCAGCAGGTGGTAATTTTATTAATACTTAGCTAGTAATTAAGTAAAAGTAAAAACAACGCATCTAGATATTTCAAATGGCTAATAATAATTATAAGCCTAGACTTAATAGTTTTTATTATGACTACTAATAAGTCATAATGAAGTCTATTAATAATGAAGTCACTGACCGCAGTTTTAAATACCTAAGTATAATTATTATGCATTATTATCCAACACTAACTAAGTCCTACCTATATATAGATTGCAGTTTAGATTGCACTTCTTTTAATTGCAGCCGTGTGTTGATACATAACGACTTTTATGGTGAAATAAAATTGTAATAAACATTTTTAGAAAGTAATGACTCGGAGTTTTGGCGGGAACGCGGAAAAGTTCACGTAGTTGCATTGTATTATTTATCAAAACTTCTGCTTTTTCCAGTGTTAATGTTTAAAATTGGTAGCGTTTTACGCATTATGTGCTGAATTACGAGCATGAGTGTGGGCAAGTGATATAATGTGGTGAAACGTGGTTTTTCGTGTTGCTTCCAAAATTCTATAGAAGCTTCTAGTAAAGTTGCCACCACTTTACTAGAAGATGACTTAGACTAGACTTTGACTACCTGACTTAGACTGGACTATGACTAAGACTTGACTTACGTGAAATATTATATAACGATGAAGAATTACAATACTTGACACTGGCTAAATACACTATGTGTGGAGCCATAATCTAAGAAAAAAAAAAAAAAAAAAAAGTAATGACTCCTTTAGTTACAGTGTAAGTACCTAAATGCTTATTTATGCTTAGAATGTTATAGGTTAAACTTAATATAGCATAATGATAGCAAACAAACTGGGCCCGAAGTCTGCTTTTTCAATTGTGTCATAATGGTTCATGAATGGTACCATAATGACAACTTTTGACACTAATGGTATGTAGGCTAAATAGCAGACTTCGGGCCCTGATTCAAACCATTATAATTAGATAGGTAGGTATTATTAATAGATGCAGCCAATTTTATTCTAATGCCCGTCTTATACCTACCTATATATAGTAATTCAATTATTATAGTGCTAATAAAGAGTTTTTGTATTCTATTTTTGTACCTACAAGGAAGTTTGAGTTTTATTATACCATTCTACCTACATTATTGACTATAAATTATTATTATTTGGAAGTTTCTTGGGTTATGTACGTTTGTTTGACTATGCGAATGGAACACAGGCTAAATAGGCAATGACAGAATCTCGGGACAGAATAGTTGGGCTCTGACTGACAGACACTGTCACTGTCACTAGGGTTGTTCCGAGAAGCATTAAAAACATTATTCGATACTTTTAGGTGTAGGTTCCCTAAAAGTATCGATATATAATTTTTTATATTGATATACAACCATGAAATCAACAAATTTTACTGCATTGTAGCAGAGCTTTGTTGTTTCGTTGTCTCAAATAAACAACATTTCCAAGTTTTCTGGCGCGATTAATCAGACATTCGAGCACTAGAACACGTCCAGGATATTTTATTTGCGTAATTCGATACAAGTTTAATACACTTTCTTCCCGATTCGAGTATTTTCTTTCCCATACAAGTACTTTCTTTGCGATATAAGTTTAGTTACTTACTTCGTTATTTCAACTATTTTACATTCGATTTAATCCAGCTAAAATAAAAAACGGGCCTGTTTTTGGTCGAAGTATATTATGTTAATAAATCAGCTTATTGGTCACCCCTTAAAGGCGGTGAGCGACACGACGCGACGACCAGTTGGCCGCCCTAAGTTGATATTTGAAGTGTGGAATCGATCCACAGCTCGGATGTGGTTTCGATCCGATCCATAAATCGATTGATCGTATGCCCACTATCCGATCTTCGCTTTTCGATCGGATCGGTGCATCCCTACAGCTTGCTGTGTGCGTGCCCGTGCGCCTTTTTTTTAAATTATTTGTTTTGTTTTGTTTTTAGAAATCAGTTCTAAAAGATTAATTTTTGTTTCAGTATTATTAACACTATAAGTGGCCAGTAGCATTTAACATGGCTGAAGAATCTCAAGTACGCGCGTTTTACAACGGCAAAAATATTTTCATAACCGGTGGCACAGGGTTCGTGGGGTTATGCCTTATTGAGAAGATTTTGCGTTCAATCCCTGATGTTGGCAAGGTCTACTTGCTTATGAGGCCTAAGAAAGGCAAGGAGATCACAGAGAGACTTGACGAGTTTCCTAAAAATCCGGTAAGTTGTAGTAACTACACAAAAAAATCTTCACGTTTACATTACGTTCTGTATATAGTAAACTACCAATATAAAAGATATTTTGTGCACTGTTATCCTCTTTGTTTACATAAAATATCTAAGACTTATGAACAGGGTATTAGGTGGTATATTACATACAAGGAAGCGTTAACTACGCCAGTAGATAAATAATTATACCTACATAAAAAGTATAATTAACTCTGAATATTAAAACACTTCCTTATAATTTATTCTTATTCTTATTTGGGCAAAGATAATCTTACAACAGAACTTAGTTGTGCTTCATACTTATAGCGAAGCACAACTAATCGATTGGTAAAGCCAAGCCATGTTTGCTTTCATCACTACTTTGATGGGTGACCATTACAAAATGTGGTATTTACAATGAGTGCTACTATGCTCCAGGACATTTTAAGCCATTCCTGGCTGCTGTGTTAAGATAATAGTCATAGTAGCCAAGCCAAGCCTTTGGACATAAAAGTTCTGCCACCTGGCCTGACTACTTACCTACACGAGAAGACCTGCTTACACCATGTGCTCAAGGTATCTTGAATAAAGAATAAAGATCATAATTTCCTTTTTCCTAGGTCTTCGAGAAACTACTAGAGACAAGCAGTACAGATGTCTTCAAAAAGCTCGTTCCAGTAGCTGGAGACGTTGGTGAAGATGACCTGGGCCTCAGTCCTCAGGATCGGCAGATGCTGGTTGACAATGTCAATGTTGTTATTCATTCTGCTGCTACATTGGATTTTCAGGTACTTACTTAATTTAAAATATTGTACTTTTAGGGTTCCACAACCTAACAGTAAATTCCTATTCAAACTGGCGCGTTATTAGCTACCTGCGCGGTATTTTGTATGAAACTTAAGTGAAAGTTCATACAAAATACGCTTCTGATGTCTGTTTGTTTGTACAACGAAATAACTTTGAATCTCATGAACCATACTAAGTAGATATCACGGAGTTCCATCAGGTACAAACAAAAATTAGTCCGAACATGAAAAAATTCAGTGATTGTGTCATGAGCGTTACTAGTTAGTGTCCAGTGTATTCTTTAGGCCCAATACTTCGCCAACACGCAATAAATGTCGCTTGATAATCTTGCGTTATGCAGGAATACAATATTTCGTAAAATAGGCCTTGTTGTTCCGTTGTATGGGAGGAGGATCTGTACTGTAGGAATTATCTGGGTTAGATATCGAAACAGAATTGGTTATTCCAACGAATTGTCTTTGAATACAAATTTTATGGAACCCTTTGTGAGTGAGTCCAACTCGAACTTAGCCGGTTTTTATTAGCAGCTGGCTTATATGTCCTTTATTAGACCCCAGCTAATACAATACCTAAACCCAAAACTTGTTATTTAATCAGTTTGTTCAATGTTTATTCTGAATGAATTACAAAATACACATGTAAATTGTGGTGCTTGCACACTACTTGCTTACTACATGCTTGGCAACAGAATCATCATCATCATCATCATCATCAACAGCCTGAAGACGTCCACTGCTGAACATAGGCCTCCTCCAGGGAATGCCACTTAGAGCGGCTGCTCGCCTCCTGCATCCATCGGCTCCCCGCGGCTTTCACCAGGTCGTCGGTCCACCTTGTGGGGGGCCGGCCTACGCTGCGTCTTCCAGTTCGTGGTCGCCACTCGAAAACCTTTCTTCCCCATCGGTTGTCAGTTCTACGAGCGATATGGCCTGCCCATTGCCATTTCAACTTGCTATTGGTATATGCTACAAAAACTGTCCGTTATTGTTTGTGAAACTGGTAAAAGATACCAAAAACTAGCAAGCGATGTGACCTGCCCATTGCCATTTCAACTTGCTAATCCTAAGAGCTACATCGGTCACTTTAGTTCTCCTGCGGATCTCCTCATTTCGGATCCTATCTCGCAGGGAAACACCGAGCATTGCTCTCTCCATAGCTCGTTGCGCGACTCTGAGCTTAGTAATGAGGCCAACAGTTAGAGACGACGTCTCAGTTCCATAAGTCATCACTGGCAACACACATTGATTGAAAACTTTTGTTTTCAGGCTTTGTGGTATTTTGGACGAAAAGATAGAACAGAATATCTAGACGTAATTCTCCTACAAACACGACTCACTTGCGCGGGCAGGGGGTGAAGTAACAAAACGAGATAAAGTCATATGAAATTACAAAGAACAGTCCCCCTATTACGAACGAGCTAGCAGCGCTGCTGACGGGCGTCTGCCGCTCAACTGCTGTCAATTTTCGAGTTAGTACCGATCGGTCACAGGTCCATAAAAACGTCCATAAAAAACTAGTACCGTTCGGTCACACTTTTCCATAAGTACCAAAAGTACAGTAAACGACACTAGCTTTTTAAAATAATAAACTATTATTAAATTAAATATATTTAAATAATAATTTGGAATATAAATTTGGATCATAAAGTAAAGAGTAAGTTAATTTTTAAGGGAAAGGGGCGGGGCGGGGGCGGGGGGGGGGGCTAAATGTCGACGTTTTTAATTTTTCAATCAACTATGCACTATTTCCAGGTTCCGTTTTTATGAATGAATATTAAAATATGAACACTACGTCAATAACCCTCAGGTCAGCACCTCAGCTTGCTAGGTCAGAAAAATAATAAAATAATATAAATAAAATATTCTTTATTAAACACCATTTCAACAACGAAATAGCTAGACATGAGCTAAGCTATGGGAAGGGACAATATATTTTTTATCTTAGTAAGAATTCTAGGTACTTAAACTAATTAACTATATCGTGGAGTTTTGGCGGGGACGCGGAAAAGTTCACGTCGTTGCATTGTATTATTTCGCAAAACTTGTGCTTTTTCCAGTGTTAATGTTTAAAATTGGTTGCGTTTTACGCATTAAGTGCTGTATTGCGACCATGAGTATTGGCAAGTGATATAATGTGATGAAACGTGATTTTTCGTGTTGCTTCCAAAATTCCATAGAAGCTTCTAGTAAAGTTGCCATCACTTTACTGGAGCATGACTTAGAGTGGACTATGACTATAACTAAGACTTGACTTTACGTGAAATATTTAATTAACATTATGAAAAATTACAATACTTGACACTGGCTAAATACGCTATGTGTGGAGCCAAAATATAAGAAAAAAAACTATATTGTGGTACTATTGTATTCTTCCTTCAAAGTAGGTTTACTACTGATAAGATACATGTACGTAATTAGGATAGGTTACAGGAGTTATTTTAGCAAACAAGTGAGTGGTAATACGTCAGTGGTCTTGTATGAAATATATGAGTGACCTAATATTTATGCTTAGTAAAAAATGGATATGGATGCATGGTTTTTATTATTATTTTCTTTTTGTCTAAATTATAGATCGGGTTGATTAAGGGGTGAAACCAGATTGAAAGGAATCATTGTTTTAAAAAAAGATTCTAATTTGAATACCGACAAAGTTAGAAACATGGTATGAAATACAAAGTTTTGAGTTGTTACTACATGGTTTTTAAATAAATCTCTAAAAAGTCTAACTCGTTTTTGCCCACTCAGAGCTCACTCCACAGCATAATACAACTATCTAAAAAATATCTATCTCTAATCTAGATAGCTCTAGTATCAAGGGAACGCATTATTTTGAGTTTAATTACATAACTAAACGGTCAGTGCGATAGAACTTTTTCCGCCGACTGTACTTTTAAACAAAGGAATAAAAAAGTATGACCGATGGGTACTCGTTGTATGGGTTTACAAAACTGTGACCGAAAGGGACATGTGACCGATCAGTACTAACTCCAATTTTCATACAATTTTGACAGCAGTTGAGCGGCAGACGCGCGTCAGCAGCGCTGCTAGCTCCTTCGTAATAGGGGGGCAGAGCAGGATGGAACAAAAGATACATTGGGTGTCCCATTTCTCTCATAGGATTAGCGGTTGAAATACACCACTAATTTTGTATAAGAGGAAGTTGTATCATTGGTCAACTGGATTTATAGCCTATCGGCTATAAATCCAGTTAAACAAAACATTGGCAGTGGTTGGTTTAACCAATTGGTTAAACTAATAAGTTTTAGCAAGTAAAAATTGCAATGGGCAGGCCACATCGCTTGTAGAGCTGACAACCGATGGGAATAAAGGTTCTCGAGTGGCGACCACGAACCGCAATATGCAGGGTAGGGCGTAGGCCATGATAGACCTCGGTGAGGTTTTGATGAAAACCGTGGGGAGCCTGTAGCCGCTCAAAGTGGCACTGTGAAGGAGGCCGATGTTCAGCAGTAGACGTCGTCAGGCCGTTGATGATGATGATGAATCGGATTCACTTCTATTTGACAAATATTGATAGGGCTCTAAAGCGTAACATAACACTTTGAGCGGCTGCTTGCCTCCTGCATTGTCGTTCCACCTAGTGGGGGGCCGCGTAAGATATCTATCACAAAAATATAACCATTATTGTAAATTAAGTTTTCAATATTTCCATAATTCCACTTACAAAATTTCCATTGACAAAAATAGTCTTAAGTAGACAAAGAGGTAGGTATTAGGTACTACATACTAAGTAAATTACGATTTTCACACATCACATTGCACGTAGTTGCAAAGTCATGTGTGCATAAATTGTGACGGCCAACAGTTCGCGTATGAATGACCATTGCACTATGTTCTTTGGTAATAAAATTCATATTTAACGGCTTCTAATGATTATGTACTGGTTTTATTGACTGCAATCATACGACGAACATAGACGTTTAAACGAATGGAAAGTAATATATTTTTTTTATAACTGAATAGGCCCGCAATTTCACCTGATGGAAAGTGACGATGCGGTCTACGGTGGTACATGCTTGCCTAGAAGATACCTATTCACTCGCGACTTGACGAGCTCCTGATAGTACCTATCGAGAAATAAAGATTCTTCTTACAATACAATACAATACAATACAACAACTCTTTATTGCACACCAAATTAGGAAAAAAAGACAATAAAAAAAATATTACAATTCTTCTTCTTCTTCTTTAATGGCTTTCTATCGCTTTTTTGCAATAATTCTGCCAATGTCAAGTAAAATTTGTACGGTTATGTCAAGTCAAAGTCATATTTTGTCAGTCAAACAAAACGCCAACAGTAAAATGGTGGATATTTTACTGAAGGCCGTTGAAGCAAAACCGAAAATGCATGTTTCTCTAATCTTGAAACCATTAGCCAACACTCGTGCAGTTTCTCGAACACTTAACGGATAATCACCCTTATTACACATTAAAATTCAGAATACACAGGTTTTGAAAAATAAATTCAAAATTCGCAACTGCCATTGTCGGAGTTTCTTCAAAGACCCAGAAACACCCAGAAATAAAGATGGGCCTGAAGTCTGCTATTTCAATTGTGTCATAATGACAGATTTTGACACTAATGGTAGTCTACTTATGGTTTGTAGACTAACATTAGTGTCAAAATCTGTCATTATGGTACCATTCATGAACCATTATGACACAATTACACATAACGCAAAATAGCAGACTTCGGGCCCTGGTAATGTGTTCCATCCTTTCGCTGCTCGGATTATAATTGTCGATTCGAACCGCGTTTTGTACGAATTGAAGGAATATCAACCATAAATGGATGGCGTGTAGCTGTACGTCTTGTCGTCCGGTGGTGAAATGGAGAAGGTGGAATTAGATATTATTCGGTTCAGCGCTTTTTTTTGGTGGGATAGGATAGATTCGCGTAGTGTAGGGGCCCGATGCTCCCGTAGGTTAGCTAGAATGGTTGCGACTTTCCATAGGGTCCACTCCTCCAGCGGACGTAGCCTTCTCGATCCTCTTATCCCGGCAACAGCCCAAGCCGAGGCTCGCACCCCAGAGGTGCCATTGAGCCAGTTCCCCCCCACTTTCGTCGGCCTTAAGCGCCTGCCCTCCCGCCCGGTGACGCTGTAAAGGTCGGTAGAGATCAACAGCATTAGCCCGTTCAAAAAAAAACGGAGTCCGATGCTATTGTATACTTCTTTCCCCCACCGCATGGAAGCTGGATGGGAGTGGGAGTGACGGGAAGGTGGGAATAAAGGGAGGGGTGGGGATATGTTATTAACATCCCGTTAAGGTAACTTCTATAGAAGAAGCAATCTAATAAGAGGAAGTAAATGCTACTCGGGCATGTTTTTAGAAGACGGTGGCTACTTAGCGCATTGACTTTGGGAACATGCCCCTGGTTCAGCGCTTAGGCCCATATCCAGCAGTGGGTTTATAGACGTTTTGCGGCTGTGGTTGTGATGAATATTCTATATATCACTTAGAAATAGTTATGTTATCAAAAATCATCAGCCCGAAGCGTCCACTGCTGAACATAGGCCTCCCCCAGAGAGCGTCACTTTTAGCAATTGCTGCATCCAACAGCTCCCCGCGGTTTTCACTAGATCCTCCGTCCAACTACTGGGGGGTCGGCCTACGCTGCGAAAATAGTTGCTTATCAAATTATTTTTAATACGGAATATTTAAAATGTTGCAAAATTTCGACTGGTGTATTCTTCGGTGTGAATTATTAGTACATTACTGCAGCGGCCAGCAACAAAGGCTTTGATGGAGGAACGTGTAAATGTGGGCCGAGGCGAAGCCGAGGCACACATACGTTCGTCCATCAATGCCTAGTTGTGGCCAAGGCTTGTATAGTACTTTTATCAAATAATGCGAGGAAATTTGTAACGTGGCGTCCTTTGGGCTAGCTCGCCTGGACGTCGCGTTATGGTGGGATTCGGCCCTTTTGCGGCGGTAGTCGCCGAGAAGGGTTGGATTCCCTAAAATCGCTGACCTATGAGGGGGTTTGTCCAGAGAAACACACGGTACGGGTTTTAACGATAGACAGGTTTATTAACGTTCTTATACTATGCGGTGCTTAGGGCAGCTAAACGGGTTACATTCCTAGCCTTATTCTAAGATGACGAGGGCGGGACGGACCCCGGAGCGAGACGGCAGAAGCGGGGTACGTACGGCGTATGACGGTGCGGGTCGGGGGGGCGGCTCGGCGTCGTCACGCGGGTGCGACACGCGAGGAGGGGGGACGATGAGACGTGCGGTCGCGTTGGGTGGTGGTACGGGCGTCCCGCCTCCTGAGGCCGTGCTGCCTACGGCCCTTGGGCGTGGCGCAGGGTTACCCCCAAGATTGGGAAAGCTTCGGGTACCCGCAGCGCGTTCTGCCTCTGGAGGCCCTGCTGCCCACAACGTTCGGATGCGGCGCAGGGTTACCCTCCGGATTCGGAATGCGACGGTGCGTGGAGCGCGTTCGGCCTCCTGAGGCCCTGCTGCCCACGGCACCCGGGGCGCGGCGCAGGGTTACCCTCAGAATTGGGAACGCGTGGTTTCGCGAAAACGAGGCGCGCGGGGGGAGACTATGACCGTGGTGTGGTCGGGGGGAACGGGCGTTCCGCCTCCTGAGGCCGTGCTGCCTACGGCCCTAGGGCGTGGCGCAGGGTTACCCTCAAGATTGGGAAGGCTGCGCGGCGGGTGTTAGTGCATGCGAGGGGGGATACAAGGCCCTGCTGCCAACGGCCACGGGGCGCGGCGCAGGGTTACCCTTGGCGGGTTGGGAGGGGGGTCGGTTTGGTGAGGCCGTGCGGCCAACGGCCCGGAGGCGCGGCGCAGGGTTACCCTCGTTAGCGGGGAACGGGGGGACAGGCTCTTCGCTAGAGGCTCTGCGGGCGGTGAGACTGGTTGGTGTTCCGGAACACGTCCGTCTACCGCGGGAGCTACGAGCGAATGCTCAGTCGAGCGTGTGTCGGGCCGGCTTTTATACCGTTCGGTGCGCTTGTTGTGTATGTGTGCGGCGGGTGAAAGGTGCGCGGTCGTGTCGGTGTTGTCGGGCGTATGCGTGTGTGCGCGGCCGCGGCGGGGAGGCAATCGCGGGCGGTGTGCTGCCGTGCGGGGGTCGGGGATCGTCGTGGGTGGTCCGTCACAAATTAAAACTAAGTAGTACATAGGCAGAACTTTTTATTTGAAAATACATTTGTTGAAAACTGGCGCCAATTTGCAAACCAGTTCGAAATTCAAAATGTTTCGGAGCAAGAGATCGTTCCATTTTTATATTACACGACAAATATGAGTTTACTATGTAATTTATCTGGCCGCTAAACCACGACAGATATAGATTTTCATACAAACTTTGCCGGCCGCTGCCCGCCAGTAGGTACAGCCAGTTCGATTTATTTCGAAGAGGTTGTCAAAATAATGCTCAAATTAAATAATTAACAATACTATTTAATATAAAACGTACAATAATTAAATAGGTAGAATACGTGTTTTTAATTACTTAATATTGTTAAATTGTTTGTAGGATGAGTTATTTTTTGTGTTAAAAATGCATTGTTATTAACACAGATTTTTTTCACTTATAAAATTGCGCTTTAGTAAGCTTTGCCGCGTGCTTCTGGCGTAACCAATTGATAGCTCGTGAACATAATTTCTCGTACAAGCACGACTCACCTACGGGGGCAGGGGGTGAGGTAACAAAACGAGACAAATTCATACGAAATTACAAAGGACAGAGCGGGATGGAACAAAAGACACATTGGGTGTCCCGCTTGCTCTCGTAGGATTAGCAGTTGAAATAAACTACTAATTTTCGTACGAGGGGAAGTTGTATCGTTGGTCAACTGGATTTATAGTCCATGGGCGTAACAATAGGACCACCCATCTCTTCCCGTATCACGTCATGTACATCGGTAATTTTATTCCTGCGGATCTCCTCATTTCGGATCTTATCTCGCAGGGAAACACCGAGCATAGCTCTCTTCATAGCTCGTTGCGCGACTTTGAGACTAACATTAAGACACCGCGTCACAGTTCCATAAGTCATCACTGGCATTTGGCAACACACATTAATTGAAAAAACTCATTTTCAGGGTCTGCAGCCATTATACCTTGTTAATTTTGAAAGCTATGTCGGTCACTTTTCGTGCAGATCGTCATTTCGGATTTTATCACGCAAGTTAACTCTTAAAACTCCCAGTGACTCGATAACTATCAAACATACGCTGTTATTCTATTGTCATCACAATCCTGGTATTCCAGAGAATCCTGAGTTTACTAATGAGGCCAAAAGCCACCTTATTACGATGGGGCATGGTCGTATTATCATAACGATGGAGCTAGCAGCGCTGCTAACTCACAACAAGTTTGAAACAGGCGTACACATTTTTTTTTTTTTTTTTTTTTATATGTTGGCTCCACACATAGTGTATTTAGCCAGTGTCAAGTATTGTATATTTTCATCGAGTTTTAGAATATTTTACGTAGTCAAGTCTTAGTCATAGTCATAGTCCAGTCTAAGTCGGGTCATACTCCAGTCTAAGTCATGCTCAAGTAAAGTGGTGGCAACTTTACAAGAAGCTTCTATGGAATTTTGGAAGCAACACGAAAAACCACGTTACACCACATTATATCACTTGACCACACTCATGCTCGTAATTCAGCACTTAATTCGTAAAACGCCACCAATTTTAAACATTAACACTGAAAAAAGCACACGTTTTGAGAAATAATACAATGCAACGACGTGAACTTTTTCACGTTCCCGCCAAAACTCCGGCGTACACATTTCGCAATCATTGCTGTTAAACATGTTGACCAAAAAGTTCATTATTTTGTTTCCATCTGTTGCTGTTCTGCTGCTAGTGGCGCTAGTATCAAAGGCCAAAGTGTAATCAGCGACAGGCGAGCAACAGGCGCACATGTTGCGATCGATTGCTATAAGTGTTCGCTGTTGCTTTGCGCTTCTGACGAGCGTCTGCCGCTCAAATGCTGTCAAAGTTCGTAACATTTTGACAGCAGTTGAGCGGCAGACGCTCGTCAGCAGCGCTGCTAGCTCAATCGTAATAAAGGGGCAGTAGGGGGTAGAGAGGTGGCAGATGTTCACCCACGAAGTCCGCCCAGTGGGGGGAACTTTTAACCACATTCTGGTAATGGGCATACCACCAGAGGACTTAGAGAATCTTCGGCGCGAAGACTTTCGCCTACACTACATCACGGCGAGAGTTTTCGTGAAGGTTAGAGGATTTAGACCCGGGGGCGCTGCGACGGCGACGACGGGAGAGGCGGGCACGGTCCATACCGCATCAAACGGTGGGGTGGTGCCGGCAACTCCCGAGGCCGACGACGGAAGCCTGACGGAGAACATAGGGTGGACGAGGGAGGAAGTGGATCGGCTCCTGAACGTGGGCGATGAAGGTGAGGAGGATATTGCAGGTAACATAATGGGCCTCAATATTTTCTCGCCGGCATCGTCTATGGACACGGACCGGCCTGGTTCCTCCTCTGTCAACCCTATGGCAGAATAAAGGGGACGGCCTGTTAACCCGTCACAAACTCTTAATGTTTTAAAAATGGATCCCCACGTTAATAACACTCCACATAACACTAACAAACCACCTGCCACGGCGGCGGGGAGCACTCACAGGCTAGGTATCAGTAGTAAATTTGGAATCGAAATTGTACAAGCCAACATCCAACACAGCGTCACAGGTTTCGCCGCTCTGCGAAGAACCCTGGAGGAGCAACCGAACACAATAGCACTGGTCCAGGAACCGTACCTGAGTCGTGGGAAGGTGAGTGGCTTCAATGCCTTAAGAGGAAATGTTTTCGCTCCTCCTAGACATAACAAAACGCGGACTTTCATATACGTGCCTAACCCCTATAAGGCGTCTTTGGTAACACATATGTGTACCGACGACCTCACTGTAGTGAAAATGGAGACGGGATTGCAGGGCAAACTCAGCACCATTGTCATAGCCTCAGCATACATGGACATTGGAGCCGAGGCGCCGACTCCAGCACTCGAAGAGCTAATGCAGTTCTGCGCAAATAATAAACTGGAATGTGTGGTGGGATGCGATGCAAACGCTCACTGCACTGTCTGGGGATGTCAAGACTCAAACGAAAGAGGAAAGGATATCCTTGATTTTACATTAAGACATAATCTTAGTATACTGAATCGAGGCTCGGAACCGACGTTTGTTACGTCCTGGGCAAGAACCATAGTTGATATTACAATAGCCACCAGCGAGATCGCAGAGACGATAACAGACTGGCGCGTAGCTGTAAACGATATTTCTTGTGCGGACCACAGGAGGGTCAGGTTCAGCTTGCAGGTAGGAGAGCACAAACCACGCACGTATAGAAATCCGAGGAAGACCGATGGAACGGTGTTTAGAGAATTGCTAGAGAATGCGCTGGCAGAAATACCAAAACTTGAAATGACCACAGAGTTGTCGCCCAACGAAATTGAAAGTGCAATCGAGTCTATGACCGACTGCATAAAGAAAAGTTACGAAGGAGCCTGTCCTCTGAAAACAGAGAACAGTAAAATACTGGACAAGAGCGACAAATGGTGGAATAAAAAGCTCAGCAAACTGAGGAAGACATCAAGACACCATTTCAACAGAGCCATGAACACAGACCTCGAAAAAGATTGGCAAGATTATAGGAAAGCTAGACACAAACTCAAAGTGAGTGTAAATAAGAGTCGCAACAACTCGTGGATAAAGTACAGTAACTCTATACAATCTGAGAGTGAGACCGCGAGGCTCAGAAAACTTTTATCCAGAGATAGTCAGATGAAACTAGGTACTCTGAAGAAAGCAGATGGCACCTACACAGCATCGGAGCAGGAACAATTTGAACTCCTGCTAGAAACCCATTTCCCGGACTGCCGTATGGACAGCGACAAGGGATGGGAGCCAGAGATAATGCACAAACCGGATAATGAAGACTGGGCTTTTGCAGACTCAATAGTCACAGAAGAAGCCCTTCTGTGGGCCGTAAGCTCGTTTAAACCTTACAAAGCCGCTGGGACAGATGAAATCTTTCCAGCACTTCTCCAATGGAGTTTAAAAAAGATTAAAATACATTTAATTGCTATATTCAGGGCATGCCTTGCGTGGAAGTACATACCCAAGGCATGGAGAGAAGTCAAAGTAGTTTTCCTACCAAAACCAGGTAAAGCAGACTACACCAATCCCAAGTCGTTCAGGCCTATAAGCCTGAGCTCGTTCCTCCTGAAAACTCTGGAGAGACTGTGCGACAAATATATTAGAGGTGAACCGTTGATTCAAAATCCGGTGCACAAGAACCAACACGCCTACCAATCAGGCAAATCCACAGAGACAGCTCTTCACCAGGTTGTCCATAAGATTGAATCGGCACTGGAGAACAAGCAGTCCTGTTTGGCAACCTTCATTGATATTGAAGGGGCTTTTGATAAAACTACGTTTTCAAGTATTGAGAGCGGATTGAAGAACCAGGGAGTGGATAACAGAGTGAATAAATGGGTTACAAGCATGCTCTCAAACAGAGCTGCGATGATAGAAACCTCAAATGCAACACGATGCCTTGTCACGAGAGGCTGTCCGCAGGGAGGAGTTCTGTCACCATTACTTTGGGTTGTGGTGGCAAATGAACTCATCCAGCTTCTAAACAAAGATGGCATCATGACCGTAGGCTATGCTGATGACCTAGCTATTATGGTCTCCGGGCTATTTGAAGCTACCCTCTGTGAACCCGCAGAAGACGGAGATGGTTCTGTTCACCAGGAAAACTAAAATAACAGGACTAAATTTTCCGACTTTGTTTGGTACACAGTTGACCCTTAGTAAGGAAGTAAAATATCTAGGCATTTGGTTAGATAGTAAGCTTTTGTGGGCGAAACACCTTGATCACATTGTTACGAAAGCTACAAACATTTTATGGCAAAGCACCAGAGCCGTCGGCAAAGACTGGGGTTTAAAACCGAAGCTTTGCCGCTGGCTATACACAGTCATAGTGAGACCGGTACTCACATACGGCTGCGTAGTATGGTGGGCTCGCACAAATCTGGTGACAACAATCGCCAAACTACAACAAATCCAAAGACTGGCTTGCGCCCTGATCTGTGGGTGTACAAAGACGACACCCTCGGCAGCTTTGGACGTTATTCTGGGTCTGACTCCCTTGCACCTGCATATACAGCAAGAAGCAATGGCATCAGCTCTCAGAATTAAATCTACAAGCCAGTGGAAAGGTAATTCACCACTCACTGCTCATAGCAGAATTTTAGAGAAAGCGATGAGAATCATACCTGAAGCAAATCAAGGTACGGATAGAATAGCTAGCACGCACCTTGATGGTAGAAGGTATGAGCTGATTACAGAGGAGGGTGCTCTGGAAGGTCTCTCACCCTCTTGGAACATGTACACAGATGGTGCAAAAAATAAGGCAGGAGCAGGTTGCGGGTATCATTCGCCGGAACTTGGAATCTCGACTCCAAAGCCCTGCACAAAAACACCTCAGTGTTTCAAGCAGAGAACATGGGACTTCTAATGGCGGCTAGAGCACTCCTTTCATCGGATGCTCTAACTGTCCCACCACGATCCGATGAGAAGGAAATTCTCATTTTTACCACTGATAGCGCGGCAACAGTCTATGCACTCAGAAGGCCCACAACCAGGTCGAGAGTTCTAGCAGAGTGCCACGCTACTCTCCAAAAGTTGTCTCACAAATGCAGAACAATAGTAAGATGGACAAAGAGCCACGGCTCATGCCCAGGTAACCTTAGGGCAGATTTTCTTGCCAAAGAAGGAACCAAGAAAGAAGTTGGTGTTGACGTCGTAGGGCTCTGCAAACCATCAGCGATGGAAGTGCGGGACTCACTACGTCAGCACACTGAAAAAGAGCACCAAAACATCTGGGATAAAAAGACGGACTGTAAACATGCAAAAGCCGTTTTTCCAACCATTGACAGGAAAATTACTAATAACTTGCTAAAGCTGCAGCGGCAAGATCTTCGGCTTATAGTAGGCCTCATCACTGGCCACTGCAATTTGAACTACCATCTTTATAAGACCGGGGCCACGGATAGCCCCCTATGTAGAGGGTGTCTGAATGAAAATGAGACTGTGGAACACGTGCTGAGATACTGCACAGCTACAGAGGAAGCCAGATACACATCAAGAATGCTGACACAAGTGGACGCACAGCATTCTAGTCAAGATTGTTTGAATGCCTCATCTGCATCAATACAACACCCAACATCAGCACCACTGGAGCAGTTGTGCCAGCAGCCCAGAGCCACACTCCGTTATTTTAAGGAGTTGGGGTGGCTCGGGTAGATGCTGGTAGAGGGGGAAATGCACAATACACCCCAAGCGGGACGTCAGTGCAGGACTTAGCACCCCCACGTAGAATTAGAATTAGAATTAGAAAGGGGCAGTAAGAAGCCGGTCTCAAGGAACTTTGGTCTGATGATAACTGTATAATAATTAAAAAATGTTTGTTCACAGGATAACTTGAGGCCCACAGTGAAGATCAATACGCTGGGAACTCGACGAATCATGGACCTTTGCAAGCAGATCAAACATCTTAAGGTAGGTACATTTGGACAGGCCTGATAGCTCAGTTGGTAGTAGCCCTGCCTCCTGAACTGAGGGCTGTGGGTTCGATTCCTACTCAGGACAAGAAAAGTGTTGCTAAGCTAAGGTGTATTTTAATTGACTTGGTGCAGACGGTCTTAAGCTGTGTTTTTCCCAGGTTATGGTGCAAGTGTCTTCAGCATACGTGAATTCTTTCCTAATGGAGGCCCATGAGAAAGTGTACGAAGTGCCGGAAGACGTGGAAAAGGTTATAGCATTGGTTGGGACACTTTCCGATGATGCCCTGGATGAGATGGAACCAAAGTAAGTGTATACAAGGTGACCTTGAATTGGTATGTTATCCCGAAATGGGAGGACTGGGGCTATGACACCCTACAAGTTGTGAGAGCCTTACTTGAAACTGGGTGTTTCCAAACCTCCATGGTAAAAAATAAATCCCCTCGCAAAATTGCACGTGCGATCGCTACGGTGTTAACAAGATACTATAAATTCATTTCTAAACACAGGTCGTTAAACTCATTTATGTGTCAAGGACAAAGTTCAACCACCCAGCTGTGCTAAGACTATTTTCGAACGTAAACTTTACATGGCATTTCTTCAATAAAAAACTATTAATTTAGTAAAGTCGTAGAAGAAACATTGTCTACCTTGGGGTGTAGATTTACCCCCTTTCGGGATAACATACCAATTCAAAGTCACCTTGTATAGAATAAGCCAGAAGTAGCTAACGGAATAGGCACGACTATGACTACAATTTTTATTGCATAAATTAATAAAGTTACTTAAAAAATTAACAGTCGTGAAAACTTAAATAAAAAATCTTAAAAAATTACAAAGTTATAAGCATTTTAAAAACAGGAATAGAAAGACAGCTGAAACACGCAGTGACGTCAGAATTGAGTTCTTCATAGTACCTCATTGCTAAGCTGTGGTAGCTTTACATACAATCTTTTTTGCATGTGACGTCACAAAGCCGTGTTTTCATAGTAACTGTGGAGATGGTCTATTTAGCGAGAAAGGGACAGGCGCGGGGAGCCGATGGATGCAGGAGGCGAGCAGCCGCTCTTTGTGGGAGGCTTATGTTCAGCAGTGGACGTCTTCAGGCTGTTAATGATGATGAATGAATGAATCAATGCTCATGCGGGTCATCCGAGATTTCTCATCACAGTTGCGAGCAAAAACCAGACGTATATTGTGTATCTATACTGTGGTATTATATTATCAGGGTCTGTGGTTACGTGTATGGAGAATGATCAAACTGGATGTTTCACTACAGATTTTCCTTCCAGATTACTGAAAGACCACCCTAACACCTACACATTCACTAAACACTTGGCCGAGCATGAAGTGGTGAAGTGTGCTGATCTATTCCCTTGTACTATTGTACGACCTACTATGAGTAAGTATTCCGTATGACTTCGACTAAGGCAAAGAACTAAAGCAAAGTCTCAGTTTTGTAAACATAAATATGTTTGATCACAACGTCACAAAAAAATAACTGTTATAGGCGGCCGTATTGCTTAACAGCTCGTCACTTCATTCATTCTCACAAAAAAAAACTTTAATGCCCGTGACGAAACAAAATAATTAAATTTTTCCACTCCTCCAGCGGACGTAGCCTTCTCGATTCTCTTATCCCGGCAACAGCCCAAGCCGAGGCTCGCACCCCAGGGGTGCCCTCGAGATATTTGCCCCCCACTTTTGGAGGGTGCCTTAAGCGCCTGCCCTTCTGCCCGGTGACGCTGTAAAGCTCGGTAGAGACCAACAGCATTAGCCCGTTCAAAAAAAAAGTTAAATACGTATGTCCATTACATCCTTAGAGCATTTAACCAAAAAATGCAATCGGCGGGGTTATTACGTAACTTTTGCAACAGGCGTAAATTTCGCAATCATTGCTGTCAAACATGACTTTGGCAGCGAAGTGACGTTTGACAGCAATCGATGAACTAAAAAGTGTAAACAGTTCATTCTTTTGTGTCCATCTATTGCCGTTCTGTTGCTAGTGGCGCTAGTGTCTAAGGCCAAAGTGTATTCGAGCAACCGGCGGCCATCTTGCGACCGATTGTTAAGTGTTCGTTGTCGCATACAGTTGCGGACCTGAAACTCCTTTGAGTCGATATTCATTCAAGGAGTTTTGGCGGGAACGCGGAAAAGTTCACGTCGTTGCATTGTATTATTTCTCAAAACTTGTGCTTTTCCCAGTGTTTTTGTTTAAAATTGGTGGCGTTTTACGCATTAAGTGCTGAATTACGAGCATGAGTGTAGGCAAGTGATATAATGTGGTGAAACGTGGTTTTTCGTGTTGCTTCCAAAATTCCGTAGAAGCTTCTAGTAAAGTTGCCACCACTTTACTGGAGCATGACTTAGACTGGACTATGACTTAGACTTGACTTAACGTGAAATATTCATAACACTGAAAAATTATAATACTTGACACTGGCTAAATACACTGTGTGGAGCCAGTATAAAAGAAGAAAAAAAAATCATTCAAAAGTGGATTTTTTTCTGTGATGTAGAGTTATGGCATACTTGTATCCTCTGCTTAGTTTGTGCTTATGGCCGTAGACTAGTATTGTATAATGTTATGGCCTAACTAACCTAAAAGGTTTGGTTTTGGGTGATTTAAAAATAATCCTGCATTTTATTTACTTTCAGTTGTGGCATCATGGAAGGAGCCGGTTCCAGGGTGGACTTGCTCTAAGGTCGGACCTCAAGGATTCCTCATGGGAGCTGCTAAGGGTAAACCTTTTACTTACATCATCATCAGCCTGAAGACGCCCACTGCTGAACATTGGCCTCCCACAAAGACAGCCACTTTGAGCGGCTGCTCACCTCCTGCATCCATCGGCTCGTCGGTCCACCTAGTGGGAGGCCTGCGTCTATCGGTTCGTGGTCGCCACTCGAGAACCTTTCTTCCCCATCGGTTGTCAGTTCTACGAGCGATGTGGCCTGCCCATTGCCATTTCAACTTGCTAACTCTAAGAGCTATATCGATCACTTTAGTTCTCCTACGGATCAATTCATTTGGGATCAATAGGGTTACTCTTGAATCCAATCCCAATTTCACTCTAATTCTAATCCGAATCAATCACCAATACCAATGTTAAATAATTTGGTAAAAACGCGGATGATATAGAAATGAGTCGATTACATTTAGTTCCATAAAATTCCATGGACAAAGATTCCAATGATGCGCTAGTATCGGATTTTAGAGTACCAAATGCCACGGTTTCGTTCCAAATCCCGAATAGGCATAATGACTAAAATTTTCTTTTTTCATAAAATAAAAATATTCCTCAAAAGATAAACATTTGTGAAAACAAAAATAAAATATCACAAAAAACGACAACGTTACAAGCATTTTAAAAACCGGAATAGAAAGAGATAGCTCAAACGGCCAGTGACGTCAGAGGAAGGTCGTTATAGTACCTCATTACTAAGCTGTGGTAGCTTTTCATACAATCTCTTTGGCATGTGACGTCACGAGAAGATTTTTCATAGTAACTGTGGGGGCGCTCTGTTTCGCGAGAAAGGGACAGGAGATGCCTCCTGTAGAAACTTTAAAAGCTTATTACTCCGTGATTTATTTACCGATTTTGCTTATTTTTTCAATTATTGCATTCATGTTTAATCTTCTTTATGAAAGTAATATTTACTTGTTCATTTTTAATAGTAGTCATCATGCCTATTACGACTGAAATATTATTAATATTAATATTGTTACTGTACGTATTACCATGGGGTCCCATCAGGTACAAACTTGAAGAAAATGTAGTAATCGTGTCGTGAGCGTTACTAGTTAGTGTCCAGTGTATTCATTCGGCCCAATACTTCGCCAACACGCAATAAATGTCGCTTGATAATATTGCTTCATGCAGAAATAAAATAATTCGTAAATAGCCCGTGTTATTCCGTTGTATGGGATGAGGCATCTGTACTGTAGGTATTGTATTATCTGGTTATTAAATTTATGTGGTATTGTATTGATTAAAATATTTTGTAGGCGTTGTACGAAGGCTGCCAATGGCTACAACCAACATTGCTGATTATATACCGGTTGATGTTGTAGTCAATCAACTGTTAGTTGCCGGATGGAACGCTGCCCAATCTAAGTAAGTAATCATCCTCATCATCATCATCATCAGAATCATCATCAGTCAGTATTTTAAGGCCTTTCTAAAAGCGGCGGTTTTTGTAGATTGGAGTGTTGAAGTTGGGTTGTGAGTGAAGAATATTTAAAAAAGATTATTGTAATGGCTCTCGAAATTGCTCGTCGAACATTTTTGCCCCTCTTCTAATAGGCATGATGACTAAAATTATTTTTTTGTATAAATTTATTATGTTCTTCAAAGATAAACATTTGTGAAAACAAAAATTAAATATCTCAAAAAATGACCAATTGACAAGCATTTTTAAAACTGGAATAGAAAGAGATAGTTCAAACGGCCAGTGACGTCAGAGGAAGGTCGTTATAGTACCTCATTACTAAGCTGTGGTAGCTTTTCATACAATTTCTTTGGCATGTGACGTCACTTGTAGATTTTCATAGTAACTGTGGGGGCGCTCTGTTTCGCGAGAAAGGGACAGGAGATGCCTCCTGTAGAAACTGTAAAAGCTTATTACTCCGTGATTTATTTACCGATTTTGCTTATTTTTTCAATTGCAATAATTTTTAATCTTTATGAAAGTAATATTTACTTGTTCATTTTTAATAGTAGTCATCATGTGTATTCCAGGCAGGAACCATTATGAACACATATTTGTTTGCTTTCTGATCAGCGGTTGATTTTATGTATCCGCCTCTCACTCATTGCACTAAACAACAATCAACGAACCACCAATTTTTAATTTATGCAGGGGTATTTATCTCGATTTATTAAATAAGTACGTGAAAAAATTTACCCCTGGCCCCCTAAGGCCTTGGGCCAATTTAGCCTGGACCTGGCTATTTGCCACATGCCTATATCCTTCCTGAGGAAACTTACCCCCGTATTCTAAAACATTTCACCAAAAATCCTTCACTTGACTTCTACCTACCTTTGAGGGAAACTCAAAATACATCGCGACGTACCTTGAGCTGACAGTTGCTTCGTTTCTCTCGTCTAAGAAATGTTGACTCAGAAATGTCGAGTTGATTATATATTGTCAACTAAAAATACCAAAATACAAAAATGAGGGTAATTCGAGGTTGAGTGAAGTGGAGTAATCTCGTGGTAACGACTTAGAATATGGGGGCCAGTTATTGTGGTAGAAGGCAAAAATTATATTTTTTTCGTACGTGGTGAATGTTTAATAGAATTACTGGCACGCATGTATAAGTATGTGTGCCAGTAATTCTATTAACTATCAGCAACTAACACATGCATATTTTTTTATTTTTTTATGGGAATGAGTGACGTGACGAGCTGGTCGTTCCCTGATGTTAAGCAACACGGCCGCCCATAACAATAGGTAGTAAATTTGTGAACGAAGGGTCGGTCTCTTTTGAGGTTTGGTCAGTATTTTAGATGCTTGCAGTCAGTGAAATCAGTAGTTTTAACCATGGTATCAGTTTCCACCCCTGCCATCATCATCACCATCATAGATTATTTTATTTTCATACATTATTCCGACAAGTTACAATCTGGGTATCTTCAAATCAAGAGGCACCTCATAGACCGCATCATCACTTTCCATCAGTGAGATGTTGTCAAATGTGACCACATTCAAGCATAAATAAAAAACCGGCCAAGTGTGAGTTGGACTCGCGCATGTAGGGTTCCCTACCTTTATTCATAAAAACGAGCAAAAAATCACGTTTGTTGTATGGGAGCCCCCTTAAATATATAATTTATTCTGCTTTTTAGTATTTGTTGTTATAGCGGCAACAGAAATACATCATCTGTGAAAATTTCAACTGTCTAAGTATCACGGTTCATGAGATACAGCCTGTTGACAGACAGACAGACAGACGGACAGCGGAGCCTTAGTAATAGCCGTTTACCCTTTTTAGAAAACTTTATTGTTTATTTATTTATTTATTCAAATCAAATTACAACTATTATTACAGTTTATATTGTATATTACTGTTTATTGATTTAAACCCACTAAGCTGGTCAAGTGCGGGTTGGCGTTACGACTTTTTTATAGAAAAAAAAAATATTAATCTATGGTTGTTTGGTTATAGGTCTGGTTTAACAGTGTACCACGTTTCATCGTCCACACAAAAACCTTTCATGTGGACCCTCATAGAAAACACGGTCAATGGAATGCTACACAAATATCCGCTTAAAAGTGCTGTTTGGTAAGTCGAATTTGTACTTTAAACCTAGTTTAACCGAAGTATCGATAGTTTTACTATCGATAATTTTCATCTGAAAATCCATTTTGTTGTGTGTATCGATTAACCGATACTAATGAAACACAAAATAAGTATAATTTTTAAGATATTTGTTAGATGTTTGTTCTGTGTCTGGGTGTTATATATAAACAAAAAAGTATCTACGTATTATATCAGTTATCTGGTTCCCATAGTACAAGCTTTGCTTAGTTTGGGGCTAGATGGCGCTGTGTGAAATGTCCACAAATATTTATTTTAATGATGTTAAATGACGTGATGAGCTAGCCATTCACCCGATGCTAAGTGCCGCCCGTAATGCAGTATCAATCGCAACATTTAAATAAAAATAAGATATTAAGTACTGTGAGATCAGGTCATAAGTCTCATTTGCCCAGTACCTAATTTTACTAGCTAGTGCCCTTCAAACCGGAACACAGTGCTTGGCAGCAGAATTACTAGCAATGTGGTGGAACCTAGTTGAATTTTGCAGAAAAGTTCTACCACCTAGTAAATCTATTTGTAAATAATCGATACTGCCGATAGTATCGATTGATTTTCTATAATTTACGACAGCAACAACACCACACAACAATAACAATACAACAACAACAACAAACAGCAACACAACAACAAAACACACAACAATATTATCGATAGTATCGATACTATCGTGTTTCGATTGGTTGGCTATCGATAGTCGACTATCGATCGGTAACACTAGATGTACCACCATCCATTCCCGTGGTTGCCGTTAGAGCTAGCTGAGGGAATATCCAGGGAATGCTCAGCAGCATTCCTCTCGGTACATAATAATCTGCGATCACCAAGCCGCCTGCCAAGCAGAAACTTAAGATAATTGTCCAAAGTGGCTTTTTATGGAGACGCAGTGGACGTCTAGGCTTTTAATGATATTATATAATGCCGATTTTTTTATCTCTGACGTCACTTCTGCCTAAACCGTTTCTGATAATATTTTTTATTTTCCAGGTACCCACATTTAAAGTTCGTTCCTTCTCTACTAATGTTCCGTATATCCGCGATATTAGTGCACTTCTTCCCTGCATTGTTACTGGACTTTATGCTTAGAGTCACTGGAGGGAAGCCTATGTAAGTACTACTTACAAACCTACTACTAACTATAAGATTTTAAACTTCCATTGTCACTGACATTACTCACATATTGTTTATTAACGGAAACACATATTGGTTAGGGAAGCGATTGAAATTACGAAGTTCACAAATTTCAATCGCGAGGATGGGTTTAAGCTTTCGAGTATCTGGGCCCTTATTCCGTATGACCATTCACGCACATAACGCGGCGCGTTACGATATTTTCGGTGAATGGTTTTGGGTTTAAAATGCTATTCTTTATGCCGTTGTCAAATTTGACAAACACGACAACACACGTTACACGCACGTCAAAAAACAGAAAACACTGGGCACAAACAATCTAACGCGTGGCATACAGAATACAATTTTTTGATTCCATGTTAATTCCATGTCGTGGCGCGTTAAAGCCCGCGTTTACGTTTGGAGCATGTTACACGTCACGCGTTATTGGCCAGGAACCTCATGTGGCATAGCGAATAACTCCCCTGGAATCCAGTGGTATGGTTGTGTAAACACTGAAATATTTCGGCTCCAAGTACAAACCGTAACATTGTTTTATATTTATTTATTATTTATTTATTATTACTGCATTCATGTACATCATTAAAATAGGTAATATACAATAACAAGTATTATATAATACACAAGATCTTAAATAATTAGGTTGGTAGGTTGACATGAGCCCTGGAAGGGCGTTTGTAAGTATGTATGAGTCAGACCAAAACAATATTATTAAACATTAGTCAATTCTATGGTACATACATTATTCTATGGTAGTCTATAACATTTGTACCTATTGTTTTTTTTTAATCTGCGCATTGCTATTAATTTAATTTTCGTAGTCGACTTCAATGAATCCATTATATATAACTGTCTTATAACATTAGTGGTGTTAATATTATTCTTCTAATATACATTTTTAACAGATAAACAATTAATTAAAATAAATTATAAAAATATGTAATCGTGTGTGTATATTTTGCTTAGGTTATTTACGTATTTATAATCAAGAGATTGAATCATTTGTCCAAATGTTTGTCAGCCTTAAACTCTTCTATTGTGTAATAACATTTTTTAATAAGTCTTTAAATTTTTATTGAAACGGGAGGTACTTTGTTCGCTTTTCAAATACTCAGGAATACTGTTATAAATTGATATTAATCTATAGTTTGGGCTTTTCCCGAATACGTGTAGTCTTGTTGCCGGTAATACAAGTCTGTTTTTGTTACGTCTGTTATAGTTGTCGTGTATTTCACCATATGATTTAAAAAAGGACCGATATTTTATGTGTTTTGTTGTGTGTTGTGTGTCGAGATCGAGTGGACAGTGAGAATAGGGACAATAGTACTGGTGCGACGCATAGTAAACGAGTGCGGAGGAGGGTAGACCGCTACGTTTGCCCATAACTTATTATCATCTACCCGCAAGATCTTCAGTTCGTTGTGATCATGGTGCTTGCAACAGTACCGAAATATCGGAAACTCGAAACAAATAAATTACATGGTAAATATCCCGTTAATAAACAATATGTGAGTAATACTAAGTAACTTTGTTTAAAGACTAGCTGACTCGGCCCGGCTTCGCACGGGTTAAGGCGACGGTACGGCCAGATAACCAGGGCCTATAGACAAAGTCACATTCCATTAGCGATATCGCTAATCGCTAAGTTGAATGACATGATATGTCACGTGGTCATTTCCATACATTTTTAACTTAGCGATTAGCGATATCGCTAATGGAATGTGACTGTCTAGAGGCCCAGGTCGAAATTCGTTTAAACAAACATCGACCTTAATGTCGTAGACTTAAATATCAATTCAGTCCAAACTTCCGAGTGGCGTTTACAACAAAACCAACGCACGAAATTACTGATTTAGGAGGTTTTAAAATACTTAATATCTATGTTTTTACAGTGTTTTTCAAAGTTATGAAGTCATCACCTTATGTGAATGTTTGTTGAGCAAGCACTATTTTTTTAAATATATTCGTTAGAAACTTTATGAAATGGGAAGAAAAAAATTTTTTTAAGGTATCCTTGCGATTTTTTTCTATAGAACTGAATTTATTTATCTTGTATTTGCGTTCATCGCAAACAAGATAATGAAACGAATTACATGATATATTAAATTCAAAGCTCCACATGCTCTAATTTCGTCAGGAAACGTGCCAACAAACACTTTGTTTGGACTACCCTTCGCCTTAATACAATTAATTAATTCGTAATAGGCATGATGACTAAAATTTTTTTTGCTTAAATTCAAAATATTCCTCAAAATTAAACATTTGTGAAAACAAAAGTTAAATATCTCAAAAAATGACCAATTTACAAGCATTTTTAAAACCGGAATAGAAAGAGATAGTTCAAACGGCCAGTGACGTCAGAGCAATGTCGTCATAGTACCTCATTACTAAGCTGTGGTAATTTTCATACAATCTCGTTGGCATGTGACGTCACGAGTAGATTTTTCATAGTAACTGTGGGGGCGCTCTGTTTCGCGAGAAAGGGACAGGAGATGCCTCCTGTAGAAACTTTAAAAGCTTATTACTCCGTGATTTATTTACCGATTTTGCTTATTTTTTCAATTTTGGCATTCATTTTTAATCTTCTTTATGAAAGTAATATTTACTTGTTCATTTTTAATAGTAGTCATCGTGCCTATTCTTTATTGTTTCTTTTTCAGCCTATTCCGTCTTCACAAGAACGTGTGGAAGTCTTTAGGCCGGCTCGAAAAGTTTATATTCTCAGAGTGGTTATTCCACAACCCGAATACTCAGGAACTGGCCAAGAAACTCAATACTACTGACAGCGAAGTGTTCTTTATAGACATTACTACTATATATGTGAGTATATTTTAAATTAAAAAAAAATATAAACAGCCTGAAGCACAGAGCAATAAAACGCGTTTTTTTTTCTCTATGGCCTGAAGCCATCCACTGCTGATTTTAGTCCTTCACATAAAGCTCCACTTTAGACGCTTGTGCTGGATTAACCATAGCCTAGCCAGTTTTTTTTATTGCACAGAATAATAATTGTAAGCGACGTCGGATAATGGCTCAGGGGATATATCTTCTAAAGCGAGGAAAATTAACAGAAATTGGTAGCTAAAGGTCTTCACCTCGGTACCACACTTGATGGATGAGTGCCAGAAGATGTTTGGTTCGAACACCAGGGAAACTAGTGTAAAAATGTGAAGGTCGGATTTAAAATTTGGTCTTATCTTGTTTTTAAAGTTTAGGCCACTGATTTTACAATTTTTATTTACTTCAATGATTAAATGACTATAATTTTATTTGTGGAAAGTACATAATGTATAATAGTTTATATATCTAGTTGTGTACCTACGTAATAATATATTGATAAGCTTAAAATATTCTCCAATGACATTGATAATACTTTTTATTATCTCTATTATATTTATAATGTATACATAAAATGACTGTTTTTGTAACGCTTTGGATAAAACTGTAATGTTACAACGAAACTATGAAATAAATGAAATTGAAATTGAAATTGTCTTCAGGGCCATTATTCTGTATCGATTCCTTACTTCGAAACCACGCGGATTCCTTGTCTTACATAAGAAATCTGAGAAACTCTATTCTCTATGAAACGAAAACAAAACCGCGCGAAATGAATTTTGAATTGGTGCGATTTGAACTGTCAAAAATCACATGTTTTACAGAGATGCGTTCCGAAACATCAACCAAATCAAAAGCTACCACCACTTATGTCAATATATTTTATTCAAAATAAAAATAACTTTATGTAAAGTAAAGGTTCTCATAACGCTGTAACACGATTTGAACAAGACACGATAACGACGTGGTTTCGTATCGTGTGGAATCTGCGTTTCCATAGAAAATAACCGCCCAGAGGTGTATTTCATATGAAAATCAATGACAGAGTATCCTTAAGTCATTAAGTCATACTGGTACATATTCGATTCTAATTTAAATTTAATTTTAATCTACGTTATTTTTTTATAAGAGATTGAAGGAGGCGCGTCGTCTACAATAATATTTCTCAAAAACGACAAATTAACAAGCATTAAAATACAGGAATAGAAAGAGACAGTTTGAACACGCAGTGACGTCAGTTCTTGCTCGGTCATAGTACCTCATTACTAAGCTGTGGTAGATTAACACACATCTCTTTCCCATGTGACGTCACAACGTGCGTTTTCATAGTAACCGTGAAAACTCTGTTTCGCGATAAAGGGACAGGAGATGCCCCCTCCAGAAACTTTAAAAGCTTATTACTCCGTGATTTATTTACCGATTTTACTTATTTTTTCAATAGGCATGATGAATACTATTAAAAATGAACAAGTAAATATTACTTTCATAAAGAAGATTAAAAATGAATGCAATAGTTGAAAAAATAAGCAAAATCGGTAAATAAATCACGGAGTAAACAGCTTTTAAAGTTTCTACAGGAGGCATCTTCTGTTACTATGAAAAATCTACTCGTGACGTCACATGCCAAATAGATTGTATGAAAAGCTACCACAGCTTAGTAATGAGGTACTATAACGACCTTCCTCTGACGTCACTGGCCGTTTGAGCTATCTCTTTCTATTCCGGATTTAAAATTTTTGTAACATGGTGATTTTTTGAGATATTTATTTAATTTTTGTTTGCACATAATATAATTAATTTATCAAAAAAAAATTTGTCGTCGTGCCTATTATTGCATTCATTTTCAACCTACTTTATGGAAACAATATTTATTTGTTCATTTTTTAATAGAATTTTACTAGCGGATGAAATTAATATAGTTATGTTCTGTTCCAGTGGGAAGACTATTTCCGCAAACTCCATCTTGGTGTAAGAAGATACCTCAACAGGGAATCGGAGAAAACTCTCCCCGCAGCTAGAAATAAGGACTCTTTGTAAGTACATGTTTGTTCTGCGTCTGGGTGTTATATTGTATTCTATGTATGTATTTACAAACAAAAAAGTACATAAGTATTGTATCAGTTATCTGGTTCCCATAGTACAAGCTATGCTTAGTTTGGGGCTAGATGGCGCTGTGTGAAATGTCCACACATATTTATATATTTATTTGCTTTGGTTTTATTTAGTTGTAATTTCAGAATCTTTTTTATCGTTTGACCACATTTCATATGCTAAGGGACAATATTACTGAAAGTGACGACAGCAGATTTTTTTGTCATAAGTCTCATTTGCCCAGTTTCACTAGCTACAATGCCCTTCAAACGGGAACACATTGTAGTGGTTGCACCACTGTCACATGTTTGTCAATAGGTTGTTGTGGTGTTAGAATTTCATAAATGAGGGCATTATAACTCGTGAGATTACTGGGCAAATGAGACTGACCTAATCTCACAGTGTACAATGTTATTCCTAGAATGTGATGTCTCAGAATGACATGCGCAGTGCACACAACACAACTTTATATGCTTGAGTGAACACTGCAATTGTTACGGGTAGTCATGACGCTTAACATCAAACGAACGACTAGCTCAGCACGATATTCATTATATTATACTACTATTACTATTTATTTTTGTATTTATTTATTTATTATTATTATTCACTCATTTATTTTCTTTTCTTAAGTTTAGGTTTTTTTTATAATAATAATATAAAAATATGTTACAAAAATAATACAAAAAACCTAAGCCTAGAGTGCCGTCGGCAGCGGAGCAGGGCCCAAGCTCCCGGTGGTCAGGGCTGCAGAGTGAGGAACTACTATTATTTTTTTTTTTCATTCCAGGCTTCTAGCGTTCCACGTGATCTGGCAACTCGTTATAATTTGGCTGCTTTGGTTCCTGTTCGCGTGTTTAACCGGACTTACTATGACTCACAGCGCGTGGATAGCGCCGGTCATTTATTTTCTGTACACCTTCCTATAAACGGCCGGATTTTGTCATAAACGGCTGGATTTTCGTGTAAACGGCTGGATTTTCGTGTAAACGGCTGGGTTTTCTTGTAAACGGCTGGTATTTTTTTATGAATGGCTGGTGTTTTCTGTTGTTGTGTTGTATAATCGGTTTTCTTATAAATTGTTAGAATTTCTAGTAATTAAATGGCTAGGTAGTGTTTTGTAAACACTTGTATTTTTATGGAAACAGCTAAGTTTTTCTTATAAATAGCTCGAATTTATTATAAATGGCTACTATTTTCTTGTAAACATGTTGGTTTTTATATAAATGGCTAGTTTTTTTTTATAGAATCGGCTAGTTTTTCTATGGACAGTTATGATTTACACTTTAAACGGCTTTTGATTTCTTTACAACTTACTTATTAATTATTATACTCGATTGTAAGCTTAAGGTTTTTTATTAAATTTCTATAAAAATAATTTTATCAAAATACAATAAAAGCTTATTAATATTTCTGTATTTCGATGTAATTATTTAGTGTGAAATATCAATTACTTTTAAATCGCTATTTGTGTTATCGTGCTAAATCCAAAACTAATCTTGACATTTCCAAAAACGTAGCTATCTCTTTCATAGTTATAGGTACTCAGGTGGAAACGACAAGGACCGCGATAGTTTAATAATTAATGTTTATGAGAAAGACTAAGTTTATGATTTTGTACGACACCATTGAAAATATTATCACAATATACTTATTAAAGTTTGAATCTCTAACATTTTAATAGTTTTGCGCGGTGGTGTGATTTTTTTTCATTTAAAAAGATTTTACTTTTATATTTCGGCTTTAATACATAAGGTTGACTGGAAGAGATCGCTTTTAGCGATAAGTCCGCCGATTGTACTGTAGATAACGCTATTTATTTCTGTTATTGTTTATTTTATGCTTGCTGTACAGTAAAGAATTTTTGTATTACATTGTATTGTATTAATACATACCAAAAAAATAATCATAATACGGGTAAGCGCTTAATGAAACAGGAGTCTGGCGAAGCTAACTCTGCAGTGAAGTATTTTAGCATTTTAGAAACTTTTTCATACAGCAATCAGTTTTTTATGTCGTTACCTGTCAATTTCATAACATGTCAGTGTATTAAACGATTTGAATTTTTTGATTTGTTGTGTTTTCGAAAAGTAGTAATGATTCAACCAATTAGGTGTTAAAAATGTTGTGCTACCATTTACAAGATTTTATGTTACACCCATGGAGCTAAAAAAAAAGAAGAAGGCAATTCCGTCTGATCCAAAACTGAAGCACCCTTAGGGAGCCGGAACGCTTCGTACGTACGAGCGGGGCATCATATGCAGCCGGTCGCCCTACTTTCATCTGACACACATGTGTAATACGCCATTTTGGGCTTCAGTTCGATGTTAATCAAAACTCAATCCTTATTTTTTTATTTCATCCGTGATTACACCAATGAGACGTTTTATTTAAAAAAAAAAACCTAGTTCCGCTTCTGTTACTAGATGGCGTAGTAACGACGTATTTCAAACATGGTCGTATGTTGATGATGGTCGTAGTTTCAAACCACAGAGTACAAGGAAATGTCAAATTCAGTTGAGTGGATCACAGGGTACGTTGTCAATTTGTCGATAGAAAGCCATTAGAGTATTATGCCTTCCATAAAATAAGGATAGGATACTAAACTCGATACATGATTAACAATGACAGAACTTAAAACCACCATTTCAACGCCATCTATCGGATCTTTCTAAAACACTACATTCGGAGTCCCGCAGGGTAGCATCCTAGGCCCAAGTCTATTTTTGATTTATATCAATGAACTATCCCAAGTAGCACAAATGGTGGCAAATAACTCGTATATCATATCTTTTTGTAAACTTGGGTGAAATATATAGCCATCATCAAGTTCTACAAAGGTGGATAGAACCCTTATATAAACATTATAGAACTAAAGGGCGAAAAATTGCAGCCTATTTTTGGTTCCAAATGGAGTCCATAGGAGTTCTCAAGAGCACCTTGAGTGGCAATTAGAACTATGGGTGTAAGTTGTGCGCAGTGAATGATTGATTGAACGATATTGCTTAATTGTTCGGTCATTGAGTGGTTTCAATTTCCTATAAGCGCCAGAGTTCTTTTGAGCGGTCAGCAACACTCGTGTATGTTTCGTCTTCCAATTGAGTTGTGCGCACAGCCATTATAATTTTAGTGGTTATATTTTACATCTAACTAATTGGTGAGTATTATTTCACGTTAAGCAGGCATTTAATTAGCAGAATATCCTTGCAAATGTTTTGTTACTGTGAAACTATATAATATTCTCTGTGTAAATTTCGATGCGCCTTCGATTTGATCAAGTTTTATTAAAAATACTGTGCTAAATTAGGTAACGAAATAATACAATTAAAAAGTGAAACAATTAAAAAAAGTAAAAAGCCTAACCTAATAGTTTAAGGGTTAAGTATATTGTTTAGTATATCAGTCACAACTATCAAAACCCGTGATTACGCGTCAGTGTGATATAAATCATGTTCAAAACAAAACATTTTCAAGGTCTACATTTTAAAAACATGGCGCTGTAAAAAACATCTTTTAGTTCTTAATTTCACTGATTAGTTCTCTATTTGCAACTGCAAGGTCTAAAAATAACTCATTTGCATGTTGCGAGTGGCAAATCAGTGGATCTTATTACCAATAGAAATTATTTTATCTTTTGTAGATCTCCTAGTTTTCGTGCATTAGGGGTCCTCTGCAGTTATCCAAAAATCCATAGTGGATAAAAGGTAAGTACTTACACAATTGTTATATTTTTAAATATATCACAAACTTATAAGCGCGCGCAGGACTCAAATGGAATTTCGGGTTTGGTCTCCGTCCGCGATTATAATTTTGTCTTTTTTTTACATTATTACCTAATGCAAACATAGGATACCTGCACGGCTTGATGATCGCACCAGATTTTAATGTACCGAGGAAAATGCTGCTTCCCATTCTTTGGATATTCCTTTAACCGGCTCTTATGACTAGAAGGGACCACACGGCCACCTTATTGCGATATCATCTTATTCATATTATAAAATGTATCTGTATACAGAATGTTATTGAATTCATTGGCATAAATTGAGTATGTAGTTGTACATCATTTTTTGATGGATTTTATAGAGAAAATGAGAACGAATGAAAAACAAAAATAAATTTGAAACTGCTATTAAAAAATAAGATTACTACTAAAAAACTGCGGCGCGCAAACACGCAATACGTACCTACAGCAATGACAAGTAGGCATAGAAACGGCGCGCGACGGCCACAAAGTAATAATAGCAGAAAGCGCGCGTGCCGGCCGCCCGTCCCGCGCCCCGCGCCATCACACTCGACTCTACCTAACTGACGCAGTTATCCTAGGATCTAATGTTTTACGGTATTTGCACTAGTTAAAACATTAAGACCTCACGTAAGTACGTACCTAATCAATTGTGTACCTAATCTACAAACTATTTCTTAATAGTTACATTGACCGGCGAATTGATATTAGGACACTCAAAATGATGATACCTGCTAACAACATAATTTGTGACTTTAGGAAGTTATTTGGAATTAAAAAATGGATAATACATACCTAGAAAAATACTCGTTAACTAAGTTGATAAATGATTTATCACAATGACAAACAATTTAATCACCAATCATCACCTAACATGGTTATAGCGTATTTAAACGATTGGTACAACATTACTTGCGTTTGCACTAAATTATCCATAGGTATTTTCATTAAAAGTAGGTATCAAATAAAACATTAGAAGAAGGTAGGTACTTGAAATTCAATACGATCGCATCTGCAATGAAGATCGCGGCGACCGTGTCGCTGCGCTGGCGAGTGACGGACGACTGAGACGACCAGCTGTGAGTGCGATGACCGAGTGACGTGCCAGGCGGGGCCGGCGCCGATTGTATGGTTGGAGTGAGACGCAAGATCGCCAGGAAGGCCGGGAGGCGTAGCGAAGGGTGCGACATTACGCAGTTCTCATTCTTATTACGTTGCGCTAAGTTAGTAGATTGTTTGTAGTAGACGCTTGCGGCATATTAGAATAGTGACTTCTGGAACTCATAAATTATCTCATGAATACTGCCGGAGTCTAACGTAGTTGGCGCAAATGATTTTGATACTTTTACATTTTTTTGTTAAAATGTATGTAAGGATTAAAAACAATGCTTATTTTTTTTTGTTAATTGTATAAGTACTACAGTAGTTGATTAAGTTGGTTATCTTATTCTCTAGTGTTATAATTAATACCAAAGTCAATACGTTAGATTTCATAAATGTTGGTCCACACGTGACCGGTGTCAGGAGTAGGTGCTTAGTTTCAAAGGATGCTAATGAATTCAATAACATCCTGTATGTAAGTACTATGTCTATAGTATTTGTTACCTACTCCTTCACGCTGAAACAGCTAAACGGCTTTGGATGAAATTTGGTATAGACGTAGTTCATACTCTGGATTCTTCTACATAATCTTCTTTTTACTATCATCATCCGCCGGGCCCCCACTAGGTGGACCGATGACCTGGAGAAAACCGTGGGGAGCCGATGGATGCACGAGGTAAGTTAGCCGCTCAAAGTGGGTGGCGCTCTTTAGAGCAGGCCTATATAATCAGCAGTAGACGACAGATAGTCATTTCATTATAATTTAATATTATAAATATCAGGAAACAGACTTCCCTGCAAGTCGTTTCCTAAATTTGTTAACGAAATGAAAATAAAAGAATAGCAATCGTAAGGTACTTTAAGTAGTTTCATTGTTTTTCAGAATGCCATTTTTAATTGTTGAAACAATTGAAAAAGGTGCAAAAAAGCTGTCCATTTGCCCAGACGGGTGGGTAAAAAACAACTCACTGAGATGGCCACTTAAAAAATCTTCAAAAAAAAGCAAAATAGAAAACTTAATACCAAACGAAAATTGGTTACAAATGTCATGCATAATAAAAAGAAAGTTAAATACATATGAAGCTGCAGAGGACGAGCTAAATAAAATGATACAACTGCCAGAGACGGACCAGGAGGGCTATGCTGATATAAATCTATCGAGACTGACTGAAAATTTCAATTATATTGCGCAACAACTGGTACGTACGCTATTCAAAATTGCTTATTTTTATACGCAGTATTTTTTTCATTTTGACTCTTATTTAAAGTTTTTTTTTTCAGTCATCCGACCCATCGACGAGCGCACCGACAGCTGAGTTGAGAGAAGACGGAATAAATGTAGATTCAACGCAAAATTATATCGTGATTCCCGACGATCACGTTACAAACCAGAATACAAATACTGAGCACGTGCAAATAGTTGATTATGACACTCTTGTAATGAACCAAAATATATTATCCGAAAACCAAATTAAAATTTTAGATAACCAATTAAAAATCATGAAAACCCTGGCAACTATTTCCGTAAAAATTGACAATATTGCTTCCAACTTCCACAGTCAAGAACCAAAAATGCCTGTCACAAAACTCAATACCGAATTACAAAAGAGTTTGTATAATACCCCAGTGAAACCTATCAACACTCTTGATGATCTTCAATATATGGAGAACCAATTACGAAATGCTGAGCCAAGAAAAATGTACAAAGATTTATATTCCGTGTTTTGCACTCCTGGCAAAAAAGGAGAAGTTTGCGCTTTTCAACTGATTGACGTGCTGTTTACTCGCGAATTTCTAACACAGTGTTCTTGGTCGGGGTCTGCCAGAGGTGCAGGTACAAAAATATCCATTAAAATATTTCAAGAAGTTTTAGGATTTTTCTTCGAACTCGTCCACGCCTGTGATTCTAGTTACACTGTTGACAAAAATAATAACTTCTTTAAATCCATTGTGAAAAATGCTTTAAAAAGATCTCAAAGTAGAGAGAACTTCTGCACCAAGGCAAGTCCCTAAAAGAAAAATTGCTACTAACCAACAAAATATAACTAGTAAGAAATGTAAACAATCTGAAGGCTCAGATAACCCAGGAAATGAAACAAATTTAACTATAGAAGTCATAAACGAAAAGGATAACAATATAGATGAATTAGTGGTGCAAAAAATAATGTGAAAAGAAATATCAGATTATAATTAGGTAGATATACCTACATAGTACATACTATAAAAAGGATACAATCAATCCATTGTCTGGGAAGTGATTGTGACTTAAATAATTAAAAGCCATGTTGAATACAAATGTTTTGTTTTATTTGGAATCTTAAAATAAGTTTTCATAGGACTATCAAACTGTGTGAAGCAAAGGTAGTAAATACATTTCAGTTTTGTGTTCAATAGCTACTAATTTATATTTGATATCCTCTGGAAAAAGTACACATTTGGTAAGTATATTGTGGCTAATTTATATTTAAAAATTTTGAGGTAAGAAGACAAAATAGGACGTTCAAAAACATTTTCTTTATTATTAATCTTATTACAATTCAATATGATTTTGTTTTCCTGCATTTTAATAGATCTTGTCTCCATTATCTCATGTTTTGTTGTAACAAAAAATCTGTCTGATTTTTTTTCAGATATAACAAAATCCTTGCAATGTAATACTAGCTTATGACTTTTGCAATTTTTTTTCACATATGGATAATCTCTGGAGCTCTCCGCAGTATTATAATTGAGGTCCAAGTTATCACATTCTCCAAGCCTTTTAGCTATCTGAGACAACGGTTTGTTTCCAGTTCGTAGCATATTTTTAATTAGGTATAACTTGTTCTCGAAGGGATAGGCATTATAAGTTTGCAAAACTCCAAAATGCTGCACTTCATCAACAAGATGTGTTAAGTTATGAACGTTACTTGTCATGTAGTCTAGACCATAAAATAATTTGAATTTTTTCACAAAATAATTTAGTAGGTCTTTAGACAAAGGTAAGAAATTGAAATATTCTTCATTCGAACAAATCGTTATCGCACAGAAAAATGACAGAAAATGGTTAATTGCGTTACTGCTTAATACCTCTGGTAATACAATAACACTAAGGTATAACAGAAACGTTCTAAATTCAGAGGCTTTCCAATGACTTAAATTACTGAGATTCCTGACAGATCTGTGGATTTCAGAAGGTACTTTACAATTATCCAGAAAAGTATTTACTTTTGATATATCACTTGCTCGCCATTTGGTCTCTTTTTTTCCAAAACTTCCGTCACGCCAGCCTATAAGAAGGCGTTTCATAATCCCTAAGTCAATCAAATGCATGGAATCCGAAACAGGAAAGGTTGTGATCATATCAATCGGCAGATTCAGTAAAGGCGAATCCATTTTGTGGTGATTACCGTAGAGTTTTTTACGAAAATCTTCATCATTCCGCGCAGGGCAATCTAACTCGGGAAATATAACTGTATGAGATACATGTGAATAATCACCAACCGTAGTACATTTGTGACACCCATGCTTACCATTAAAGTTGCAAACTCCTTTGATCATTGCTCTTGCAGGTGAATCGCAAATAAAGCATCTTATTGTAACAGTTACTTTGATTTCTCCAATTTGTATACCATTTTGATATAATGTATCCATTTCCTGTATAAAAGATTGTAGATATGCATTTAAATCTTTAGGTTTGCCATGACCCGCATATATTCCAATAATAAATGGTTTGATATGAGGTAATTCAAAAATCTTACACAATATGGGCCAGAACTGCTGTTTAGAACTATTGCATACTGGAAGGCCATCTATGTTCAAACAAAGAGAAACATTGTCATTATCGTTGAGTAATTCTAAATTCTTTTTTAGAATATTTGCAAGAGGTAAAGTAATACCATTGTGCCAATATTCACCAGGATCAACAAAGATTGTTTCAATCTTTCTTGGAGTCTTCAAGAGTGTTCTTGGATCTACCGGGAGCAAATTTGGTATCATGGTGTTTAAAAGGGGCGCTAATGTCTTCAAGGCCGAAAGGCTTATGTTATTTTCTATAGCCCATGCCCTGATTTCGTCCCGAAATTGAAGAATTTGTTTGTATTCATTTTTTTTTTCATTTGAGAAATTATTGTCATCATCGTCATCATTACCGTCACTTTCAGAAAAAACTTCAGTTGAACCGTTATCGTCATCGTTAGAGGGTGGGTTAAAATTTATAATTCCAGAATCAAGGCTGAAAAAAAAAACATTTTAGGCACGTATTTTATAAATAAATAAGTTAAACAGCCTCCGTGGTGTGGTGGTTGAGCAGGTTGGCTTGTAACCTGGAGGCGGCGGGTTCGATTCCCGCGACAGGACAAGTATATATGTGCACAGAAAAAAAAAAAGCGCAAATACTTGTTCTGTGTCTGGGTGTTGTGGGACCATGGTCCTCGTAGTTCCTGGGTCCCTAGATACAGTGAATCCTAGTAAGGGTCCAGGATCTATGTGTGTGATCGTTGGGCGTTATTTATTTAAATATATTACTTATATTGCATATATGTACTAGCTGACCCATAAGGCTGACGGCGTAGAGAGACTTATAGAGGTTATATACAGGTTGACCCATAACTAATAATTTCATATAATTTAGATGTAGAAATTTAGGTTCAATTCGAATTACTCATTAGTCAAGTAGATGACTAGATTGTAATATAAATAGAATGTCTATTAAAAGAGGCATTTTAGAAATAGCAAAAAAAAATATTTAGATAATAAAATTGGCACATTTCCGAAAATGTGAAATATCGGCAACGTGTTTAGTATTGGTTTTTATAATTTTATGATATCCCGTATAATATATAACGACACACAATAATTCTATGAATATGAACGCCACTAATACCTAATCAATGTTGAGTTTGTTCAAATCTGGTTACCATAACATCATTCTTATTAATACCTAGACATTTTAAAGGAGGGGTTTTACAATTAAGTCGATTTCGTTCAATAGTGATTCTGCCACTAAGACATTTTGGATACAGCACAGACGTTTTAAAGCCCAGAAGATATGACCCTAACCCGTTCAGAACACCAAAAAAATATTAATTCATGCGGAACCCTTGATTGCCGAAAAAATAAACTTGACAAAATTACCTTTTCACATTACCGGAATCATCTTTTGCAACATGATGGTCAACTTCATAGTTTAAATCGATAATATCTTTAGTGTCTGTGTCCATTATATTTCTTAAAGCACGTACAACCTGCCGACGATAACTACCACGTCGTTTGACTTTTTTCCATATTACGGAATTCATATTTGATTAAGATTTAGGTACCTATGTCTTAGGAACTTTGTATTTGTATATAAACACTCAATAGGTCTAAAACATTACCTTGTATCAGCAAAATGAATGTATTTACATAATATATGACAATAATCAATATTATGTTTATTTTTGGAACTGTTAGATCGTTAATAGTTTCAAATAAGTGGAAATTGCTGCCTTGGTATTTCAGAATCCCCTATGGAATCTTTAGTTACGCGTTGAAGTAGTATATTAGAGTACACTAGGCCTTAAAGCTGCAAATATAACAGGTTCCAAAAGAACTACAAAATGATACCTTTAACGACTACAAGTGATATTCTACTCTATTAAATTACTCATTTGGAACTAGAAGTGCTAAATAATGGTACGTTAGCGCTTAGGTGTTAAGAGTTGCATATAAGTGATTTAGATGCCTTATATACCACTACTGCTTCTGTATAAGTGAAAATTAAAATCTGTATGCCACTTTAGGTAACAAAATCGGCTTTTTACCACAGTAGGAAACAAAGTAGAAACCAAAACCTTTCATAACTAACTATGAGTGACATGAAGTACTCATATACAAACATGAGTTGTGTTTGAAGCTATGAGTCTTATCGAACACTTTTATACGACTTATTTGGAGCTTAACGCTATAAAATCAGTTGCAAAATTCACTAACGTGCTACTTGGGATGTTCATACTGTCCAACTGATGGTAAAATTTTTTCCTACGCCGATGATACAGCCCTTGGTTATCATGGAGACTCGTGGACTGACGTTCAAACTAAGGCTGAAAGGGGACTGCAGCTTATTCCGACCTGGCTACGACAGAACAAACTTACACTAAATATTACAAAATCTAAGTTTCTGACCTTCTCCATCACAAACGTTTCTCAACCCCCCCCCATCCTATAACATCAAATTTCACACATGCTGCTCTGGAACTGATAAAACTTTGTGTTCATGCGATTCTCTCGAAAAAGTTGTAACATTAAAGTACTTAGGAGTTACCCTCGATAATCGCTTAACTTGGACTACACAAGCAGAAGCACTGTCATCGCGTCTCCGTAAACTCACTTGGATTTTTAAAAGATTAAGAAACATCGCTTCACCTGAGTTACTAAGAACGATATACTATGCGCTTTGTCAATCGATTATTGGATATTGTATCCCTGCTTGGGGTGGAACTTGTAAATCTACGGTCATTAAAGTAGAAAGGGCTCTAAGGTCAATCTTAAAAGTAATGCATAACTTTCATTTTAGACACCCCACTAGGAGACTCTTTGAATACTGTAAGTTACTTACAGTTCGCCAACTCTTTATTAGTCGCATCGTTCTTTTCCAGCACTCAATGACGGTATACGACCCGTCTATTGTAACTGATAAACGAAGAACTACTTGTGTTACGAAACGCAAGAAATGTTCTACCGCCTTTGCTGGTCGTCAAATTACTTTTCTCGGCCCTTTCCTTTATGACAAACTCAATAAAAATTGTGACATTTACTCGAAGCATAAGTTTTGCTGTAAGAAAACAATCGAGACATTCTTACTTGGATTAGACTACCCTCAAACTGAAAATCTTTTGATTGTAATCAAATAAACCAATTTTAGTTGATATATTATTAACAACCTATAATTTCAACAGGTTTTGATTAGAATAACTACACTTACAATACTCGTATACACGAAAAATAATTACTCTTACACGTACGAGTACCTTACTACTCACGCATACATAGTTTCTTTCTACGTATTTTGCACTTATGCTCTAATAATTTACATCAAGGTCAATGTTTCTTCCCACTCAGCATTCACTAAGATCATTTCCCTTTCGTGCGTAAATAATTTTCCCCCCTAACAACAACGTACACCTATCACTAAAATACAATAAGTACATACCCACCTAAACCTTGCGCAAAATCAGCCTATTAATTACTATTAATGAGCGTATTAATTAATCCTTTTTTTTCCTATGCATAATCTATCGTAAGTTACTTTTTGTGTGACGATTTTTTTGTTGTTGTTGTTACCTACCTACATTTATGATTTTATTTTATTTTTACTTGTCCGATACACAGCTAACAACCTGTTCTTTTTACTAATTAAGTTACCTGTCTTGGGAGGAGGGCGTTGGTATGCCATGCCACAGGTTTTATCCTAGTTTGGGTGCCAACAACCCTTCAAGGATTTATTACAACTATCTTAGTTTTATTACTATAAATAATTGTGTAAAAGTTTGTTATACATAATAAAACATTTCATTTCATTTCTTTATAAAATTGCAGCAGGTTTTTTAATAAAACGCCTCATTTTATATCACTGCACTTCGTTGCTTTCATTATTACTTAACACGCAAAAAAGTAACTAGTTTTTTAAACTAAGTTTTAACACATTAGGTACATTGGCAAAAATATTAAAAGAATACAATGTGGTAGTACAAAAGTTGATGTGGTGTCTAAATCTTTGAAAATAGATCCGATAAGAATATAAAATGTCAGTAAATTAGTAAATCCATCATGGACCTGGCCTATAGATCTAATGAGTGATTCAGGTATACAGGATGTAATTTAATTCATTAGCATAAATTGAGCCCGTGATTGTACATAATTTATAGATGATTATTAAAGAGTAGAGAGTGTAAATGAAATAATTTTTATTGAAAATTATGAAGATTGCCGCGGCGCCTAACGCAGTTGGCACGGATGATTTTGATACATTTAAACGTTTTTATACCTTGTATGTACTAATTAAAAACAGTAATTCATTATTTTAATTAAATTTTGTATTGTAGCATTTGATTAAGTAAGTTATTGCATTTTTTGGAGTTATTATTATTACCAAACCAATGTGTTAGAATTCAAAAATTTTGGTCCACACGTGACCGGTATCAGGAGTAGGTGTCTAGTTTCAAAGGATGCTAATGAACTCAATTACACCCAGTATAGTTTAAGATAGTTTTTATTATACTATCATCATCATCATCATCATCATCAGCCCGTAGATGTCCACTGCTGAACATAGGCATCCCCCAGTGAGCGCCACTTTGAGTGGCTGCTCGCCTCCTGCATCCATCGGCTCCCCGCGGATCGCACTTTTATTATACTATGCATAAGATATAACCAATATGTTACAAATTTCATCCTATATCTACTTTACATTGTAATTTAACATTCCGATGCAAGATGGAAATAAAATAGTTATTACTTTTAGTTTCATTGTTTTTATTCTAAGATCCCTAAAGACTTTTTGAGCAAACTAGTCTTTACCGACCTTTACAGCGCCATCAGCGACAGATCCAAGCCTTGTCTTCTGCTTGAAACATTACACAAAAAACCTTCATCAGACGTCCGCTGCTGAACATAAGCCTCCCAAAGAGAGCGCCACTTTGCGCTGCTCACCTTCCGCATACATCAGCTTCTCAAGGTTTTCACCAGATCATCGGTCCACCTAGTGAAGGCCTACGCTGCGTCTTCCAGTTCGTGGTCGCCACTCGATAACCTTTCTTCCCCATCGGTTGTCAGTTCTACGAGCTATGGCCTGCCCATTGCCATTTAACTTGCTTCTAAGAGCTATATCGACCACTTTACTGCGGATCTCCCATAAACATTTGCCTTCGAACTCTTGTTTTTGATTATTGCGCACATGTAAATAAAAACCAAAATTAATTTACTATTACATACCTGTTTATTCAATAATCAAAGTAGTCATTATACTTACAACTAGTCACACCAAAATGGTACATTACATTAATAACACATTTTGGCAAGGTGAAGTAAAATGCATTCTTGTAAGTGGATGGTTGAAAACATAACTAAAGTATAAATATTTTATTCTCAGTTGTCCCCACATGGACTGCTCTAGGGTGGCAATCGGGAATAAAATGCCCAGTTGCCCCCGTGTGGCAATCGGGAACAAAATGCCCAATTGCCCCCGGGTGGCAATCGGGAACAAAATGCCCAATTGCCCCCGGGTGGCAATCGGGAACAAAATGCCCAGTTGCCACCGAGTGGCGACTGGGAATAGATGCAGTCAGATTCATAAGTAGATTAATTGTTGTAGCAATTAAAAAAATATTGTTACAAGTTGATCCATTTATTGTAGCTGACTGTAATATTGACTAGGATGTCGCAATAAGATTTCAGTTTGGTTCTATTATATAATGCCTTATAAAAGTTATGAAACTAGACAAATAGGCCTATATAAGCCAATTTTCTGAGATCGGGAGCAATGGTGGCATTTTTTGGACCTTCCAAAATCTCAATTGCGACATTCCACAAAAATCATAAAACATGATTTTTAAAAAACTCAAGTAAATTGCAAACTAATATGATAGATTTGAAGTACTTAATCAACTTAAAAGGCAATGTGACGTGCAAACAAAAATCTTTTCTTACCAACAAATAAAACTTTTGAAAATATATTCGTAAGTTGATCAATGCATAGTATGGATTGAAGGAAACTGCCCATTCCCAGTTACCACCGCGTAAATGGGAAAAAAATCTCATTCGTTACCAGTGATATCTGGGATACATATTTGACAGTATTTTAGGATTACGGCATTATTCCTTTGATGAGGGAAGTAAGAGGATGTGGCATAAAGCTAACTACGCAGAATATGTTATACAGTTATGAGGTCAACTTCGTTAAAGAATGGACAAAAATAGTCGAATTTAATTTAAGCCCATACCATTTTGAACGTGCTAAAAAGAGACAAGCATTCCATTTCAACTTTCATTTTTGATAATAATTTGTCTTTGACGTCACTTGAGACCGCCCTGCGGCAAAAAATCCGCCATGTTCTGGTGGTATTTTGAGCTAATACGTCAGTCGTGAACTAGCGTCAACTGTCAAACGCAAGTAAATAATGGGGCGGAGTCGGCACCATATTGTGGTGAAAAAGTGCCGCACGTCACGTGACCATGTTTCACACCCTCTTACTTCCCTCATCAAAGCTATATTCATAAAAAGTTAAAATGACTTTGAAACATAGGGCTTTACGGAAATATGTTTTACCTATTCCGTTTCACACGTAGATTGTCACGTTAGGACTACTACTGTGAACACATCTAACAGAGATTTAAAACACATTTTATAATTTTATATGGATAGTTACAATATTTACTACATCTCTTAGATTTATCAAAAATAATGCACACACATACTTACTACTTTTTATAGAAAACATTTCAAGCCAATTACTTTGTACTAAATTTTTACCCCTTCGTCTTGTACATTCAAACAACATTAGTCTATTTTGCAATGAAAAACGTGCAGTTCGCTTATGAAATAAATCGTCAACATTTTCGAAAACTAAATCTAAGTATTCAGTATTCATTTATTTACTTACGAAAGTAAATAAATGAGTTAAACTAAATAATTTTGTGACCATTTTTATTATATATTTTTGTTTATATTTACCACTTCAATACCAGCTGAAGATTCTAACCTATATAAACTAATTTTTTGAACAGCTGATGTAATGTTATAAAAATATTTTGTTTTTTTTTTTTTTGAATTGAAAATGGACGGCAAAATTTAAATAACAAAAATAAGATGGTACGTAATATGTATGCTTTAATTGAAAAAGCTTTTAAGACACAGGTACTTAATTTATTTTCTTTATGAAATGTAATTATCATATTTTATAGAAGAATGTTTATTATTATAAAAACTACTAAACACGTCGAAAAATAGACGATCATATACTATTTAATTTACATTCATTTTAATTTAATATTTTCATCGACAAAAGCCTGAAACAAAAGTAATTGTTCTTTTATCAATCTATATTGTGTATTTTTTTGTTTAAATACGTACTTATTATAGGTAGGTTTTTAGGTACAAGCGTTGTGTTTTTAAAAGTTTTTGAACTTTTCAACGAAATTTTTGAAAAATTGATAATACTACTAAGCGTTATTGGTCTATAAAAAAAATATATGTTAATCTAAAATAGTATTGGTTAATAATGTACTTTGCTATTTCTAACTTTAACAGCCTTATTAAACGTTACATAAATTTAATCAATGCTTAAATAAATAGCCCGTATCGTTTTCGCTCGTAACATTTCACGTGTAGGGACACACGTGTTTACATTATTGACGACGCCGGCGCCGACCTATTTAAAGGTCGCGGGATCAGAATAATTAGGCAGTCGGAGTCCTAAATTAGCTGTGAAAGTAGTTTCAGTTCTCAGGCATTCGCGGGAGTTGAATTCGATAGTTCCTCCATATACTTGCCTTTGAGACGCGTGTCCGCACATACCCCGGGTTGATTTATTTTATTTTTTATTGTGTTCGGTTCGTTGGACAATATACTTGGTGAACAGTAATGACATTTTTATTTATTCCAATTTCCGGTAGGCTAGGTAAAGATTAGAATACGCAGACAAGTGATGACTTTTATGTACACGATAACGTGAAACACGTAAGCGAGACTGTCAAAGCACAAGTTATTTTGGGTTTAACTGACGTACCATATAAAGTAGGAGTATTTTAAACATTGATTAAATTTAATCAACGCCTATAAATAAGGCTAAATAAGTCTAGTAATGCAATAAGCCTTATCTTAGCGTCTTTTAAACCTTGATTAAAAAAAACTTATTTTATCCCGTTTTCTCAAAAGGCATTTTACTTAAGACAAAACTAATAAGGCTCGATAGGTATAGTAAGTAATATAAATACCCTATCCTTAGTCTTTTAAACCTTTGATAAAAAAAATATGTTTTGTCTCGTTTTCGCAAATGACATTTGACGTAAGAGGGACCGTGACAAAACAAAGTAATTTTGGGTTTTATTTGACGTAATTTTTAATAGATTAACTAAAGTAAACGACTTTTTTATACGAACACATTCATAGTATTGGTGCAATGCGTATGCTAAGCCCATTCCAAGCATTCTCATCTAAAAAAACTGATAAGTTAGGAACAAAACTATATTATTAAAAAAATGAGATGAATTCCTAACATAATTCATTCATTAAATATGCCAATAGGCATGATGACTACTATTAAATATGAACAAGTAAATATTACTTTCATAAAGAAGATTGAAATTGAAAAAATAAGCAAAATTGGTAAATAAATCACGGAGTAATAAGCTTTTAAAGTTTCTACAGGAGGCATCTCCTGTCCCTTTCTCGCGAAACAGAGCGCCTCCACAGTTACTATGAAAAATCAACTCGTGACGTCACATGTCATGTATATTCCGGTTTTTAAAATGCTTGTAACTTGGTCATTTTTTGAGATATTTAATTTTTGTTTTCACAAATGTTTATCTTTTGAGAAATATAATTAATTTATCCACAAAAAAAAAATTTTGTCATCATGCCAATTAGATATTTATGTATTTAGTTATTATTAACTGGTATACCCGGCAAGACCTATTTATTTTTATTAAGTTAAATCAACTAAAAATATTGTAATATGTAAAATATTATTTATTTATCGATATTTTTAATGACACTGACCATATACGTAGGTTACTAAGTACTACCTACATTACTGAATTAAAAATTAAAACTGAATAGCAATAAGTAGTAATAAAGTTTATTAAAAAAATTGTTTTTTATTGATGAAAAATTAAATTGGTTTTGAAAATATGTGCCTCAAAAAGAAAAAAAAAAAAAAAACAAAGGTGTATCTAGTTTAGAATCCAGCTTTCAATTTCATTTACCAATATTGTTATTTGAGCAAACCGCAAATACTTTCCTTTGACTTAAGAGTCAGTGATGGCTTAATAAGTGCGAAGCTACACAGATTAACCACATACTTAGAACAAAACTAGATTATTGACGGCTTAAATAGTTTTTAAGTCTATTTTCTTAATTCTAAAGCACATATATACAGGATGTAATTTAATTCATTAGCATAAATTGAGCCCATGATACTACATCATTTATAGATGATTATTAAAGAGTAAAGTGTGTAAATGAAATAATTTTTATTGAAAATTATGAAGATTGCCGCGGCGCCTAACGCAGTTGGCACGGATGACTTTGATACATTTAAACGTTTTTATACCTTGTATGTAGTTAAAAACAGTACCTACTTCATTGTTTTAATTAAATTTTGTAGCATTTGATTAAATTATTCCATTTTTTGGAGTTATTATTATTACTAAACCAATGTGATAGAATTCAAAAATTTTGGTCCACACGTGACCGGTATCAGGAGTAGGTACCCAATTTCAAAGGATGCTAATGAATTCAATCACACTCAGTATAAAATACCGTGACATTTATTTATTAAAGTAATTAATTATTATAAGCAATATTTACAATAATATAAGAAAGAATTAAGTAACAGTTGTATAAGAGCTACCGTTATGGTAGAAATATAAGCCACTAATACCGGTTTGCACCAAGAATTGACGCGGCTAAGTACGCACTTAAACATCCCTATAAGACTAGAGATAAGTGCGACTTAAAAGCTTTCAATATTTAGGCAAACCGGCATATTTTTACTAATAGACAATGTGAATGTAGATTTAAATTAGAAAACTAAGGCTATCTGCAGACGGAGCAACTTTAGTTGAAGCCAACGATTTATAAAGCCCGTTGATAGCTCGTGAACATAATTTCTCGTACAAACACGACTCAATTGCGCGGGCAGGGGGTGAAGTAACAAAACGAGACAAAATCATACGAAATTACAAAGAACAGAGCAGGATGGAACAAAAGTCACATTGGGTGTCCCGCTTCTCCTCTCATAGGATTAGCGGTTGAAATACACCACTAATTTTCGTATGAGGGGAAGTTGTATCATTGGTCACCTGGATTTAAAGTCAATGGTTGAAGCACAGTACTTAATAAGTACAGAATCAGAACTCCGCAAAGTCACTTAAATAAATGCCTTCGCCTTATTTCTATGAAAAAGTTTACGAAAAATCGTATAATTTTTGCCTGTGAACTGGCAACTCTAGCAACAACTGAAATTATAGTCTGGCGAAACTCTGTAGTGATTTAAAATTGGTGTAATATAAAATCTTGTATATGGTAACACAGTTCATACTTAAAAATACTTTTAACACTTTTAATTGGTTGAACCATTGATTTTGATTGATTTTTAAAAGTTCTTTATTTATCATAATAACACCGCGTACAAACTAAGACACAGTCTAGGATGACAGCGCCTATGTTAGTCTTTTAATAAACAAAAACTGTTATGTTAGCTATTAACTTTATAAATCTAAGGTAAATTAAATAATTGATTACTTACAAATAACCAGGGAAAATACAGTTATATTTATAATAATGCGCCTTTTGTGCCAGACGCATTTTTTTGCATATGAACCATTACATTTCTTTCGAAAAAACAACCAATCAGAAAATTCTATACTGACATGCTTCTAACATGTTATGAAATTGACAGTTAATGAAGACATAGAAAACTGATTGCTACAATGAAAAAATTTTTGGGGTTTCCAAAATATGTCACTGCAGAGTTACCTTTGCCAGACTATATTTTCAGTTGTTGCTAGAGTTGCCAGTTCATAGGCAAAAACTATACGAATTTACGTAAACATTTTCATAAAAAAAAAATATTTTAACTTTCTTTTTTGTTTTAGGGTTGCTTGTTGGAAAAAAACTCTTAAGATGGCACTCTATTCCAATATACATATTACTTTTCTCTATGGCTTTACCAGCCTCTAACTTTGCATTGCCATTTGAAAGCTATTGTTTTTGTTGTAAGCTATTATAAACAATGTATAAATCACACAATATTTATATTTTGTAGATTTTATGCTAGAATATAAAAGTGTGATGTTTCTCAACAAAATCTACGAGAACTGTCATTGAAAAAAGTATCGCCAAATAGACTTCGGTACAAAACACCATGACTAAAAGCTATACAATTTTGAATCAATGGTAATTTAATTTAAGCTACTGATATGCTATCTATAATTAAGTCATCAGAGACGTATGGCTTAAGCTGTAATAAATTAAGCCAAGCGACAGAACATACGGCTTAAATTATAATAAATTAAGCGAATTTAATCAATATATGTTTAATTATGACAAAAGGTATGCTCTGCATTTCCTTTAGCATTAATCGCTTAGTCCATTTAAGAGTAGCTCAATGAGTAAAAGCTCCGAAAGATTGTGAAAAAGTTACGAAACTTTTTTCGTAACTTCATCGCACTATGTAATGTTTACGTAATTTTTATTACTTTATAATATTTTTTATTCATGCTCCTACTTTGTTGCGCCGCTTGTTTAGCAGCGAGTTGTTGCTGTGATCCAACGCCTTGATTTGTACCTGAAAAGTAAGAATTAAGATTAACATTTTTGTTTGTGGAGCAAAAATATCTCTAAAACACACAAAATGTTATGGGAAATTTTCTGTAAAAACAATATTAAGGAAATTAGTGATATTTAAATTGTAGGCTTTTACGGGTTTTTTTTAAATTATGTATGTAACAGTGGCGAAATATAGGGAACTCTAATGGATTTCTGACCTTTGTTTACAGAAATTAGGGAATTTTATTTTACCTTTGAAAAGGTTAATTTAAATACAAATAAACAATTATATAATAATGTATTAGTTCACTCTAGTCTAGGCGGAAGTTTATTATTAGGAACATAAAAATAGTCTTTCACTCTAAAATAATTTCTGTAAGGGCAGAAAAAATCATTATTTATTACACAGGCTCTGTATAGGATTATTCCCGTCTCCACCAAAAGATTCCAAGCACATGAGCTCGCGTTCTTTTTACTTTTTTTTTAGGACACCTAACCAGCGTCCTTATTTCCTGACAAATATAATCTGGGAGTTTTAAAGGCTAGAGTAAACCGGCATCTTCTAGGCAAGCATGCTCCATCGTCGACCGCGACGTGACTTTCCATCAGGTGAGACCGTGGTCAAATGTTACCCTATCGTTGAGTACCCAAACGCGGTGCATGGAGGAAAAAATGCCAACTTAAGAAAGGTCAGCTTTGCCAGTTATTCTGCCGCCAAGCAGTAGTGTGCAAGCAATACTGTGTTCCGGTTTGAAGGGCATTGTAGCTAGTGAAATTACTGGGCAAATGAGACTTTATGACCTGATTACACAGTGTAGTAATCTGATTACTAGACTGTGTAATGTCTCAGGATGACGTGCGCAGTGCAGTGTCACGCGAAACTTTATTATTTTAAAGTTCCGAGTGACACTGCAACTGTTATGGGCGGCCGTATTGCTTAACATCAGGTGAACGACCAGCTCGTCACGTCATTCATTCCCATAAAAAAAAGGTCAAGTCCCGAAAAAGTAACGTAACTTTTCGTAACTTTTTCAACACTGTGTATAGTTTACGTAACTTTTTTTAAATTTCTTATTATTATTAATATTTTAGGCACGTTAACAGAGTCGCAGTAAAGTGGTTAGTACAGAACGCACGGTGACCTGATCGTAGTCAACTCGCATGGTGGCGAGCGAGCGTGTCATCTCGTCCTGTACGTCGGCCCACGCGTCCCCGCCTTCCCGGAGTAACGTGTTCGTGTAGAGGGGCGTCTGGGGGACTTGTGTGTACTGCCGGATCCAGGGGGACGACATCACCTGGGGGCAAGTGGGAATGGGGTCAGTTGGGAACGGGACAATCCTGTTATTATCTACAGTTTCATCTATACACTTCACTCTGAAATGACAATAAATAGGGATCCGAGGGGGCAAGTGGGAACGGGGTCAGTTGGGAACAGATCAATACTGTTGTTATCTATACCAAAGACTTGACTCCGAAAGGACATTTAATTAAATAGAGATCCTAGGAGCAAGTTTGAACGGAGCTGAACAGGTTCAGTTGGGAACGATTCAATCCAGTTCTTATCTGTACCAGAGTAACAGAACACACACGGACATTGAAGTAAATAACAATCCAAGGGATGACGTCACCAAATAGGAACAGGGACAGTTGGGAACGATTCAAACCTTGTCCCTATTTATACCAAAATTATAGAGATACCCCAATGCTCCTGCATTACGGGGGCAAGTGGAAACAAGGTTCCTTGCCATTTGGTTTTTTATGCATGCCAAAGATTTGTGGAGAAGGTATACTCCGCAGGAACATTTTGGGGACAAGTGGGAACGGGGTCAGTTGGGAAAGTCACATCAGGTAAATACCCTATTATAACAACTTACCTGTTGTATGGTCAGCCGTTTGGCAGGATCCACAGATAACATCCCACGGATGAGATTCTTCGCGTCAGACGACACGTTCGACCATTCCGGTTCCGGAAAGTCATACTGACCTAATCTGATTCGCTGGAAATAATACAATACTTGGTTGAAAAAAATTAGTAATCGTGTCTAGAGAGTTACTAGTTAGTGTCCAGTGTATTCATTTGGCCCAATACTTCGCCAACACGCAATAAATGTCGCTTGATAATCTTGCGTTATGCAGAAATAAAATAATTCGTAAAATAGCCCGCGTTATTCCGTTGTATGGGATGAGGCATCTGTACTGTAGGTATTATATTATCTAAGCCTTCTCTAAGTACTTGTTCTAAGGTTTACCTTCTTCATGCCCGGCGATATAGCAAGGCCATGGTTCGAGTAGAACGGAGGGAATCCACACAATAGAATGTACATAACGACGCCAAGCGACCAAATATCACATGATTTGTCGTACTTCTCGGGTCCTAGCACCTGAAAAATAAACGGTTTAACTTATTATCATCTACCCGCACAGTTTTCATTTTTTTCGTGATCAATTGATCATGGTGCTTGCAACAGCATCGAAACTATAGTAAACAATATTTTAGTAGTGATTTTTTTGTTGTTGTTGTAGGTAGCACCAAGCATACGGCCCTCCTGGGCGGTTATTCTCTATCGATACCTTACTTCGAAACCACGCGAATTCCTTGTCTTACATAAGAAATCTGGAAAAGTCTATTCTCTATTAAACGAAAACAAAACCGCGCGAAATGAATTTGGAATTGGCGCGATTTCAACTGTCAAAAACCATATGTTTTACAGAGACGCGTTCCGAAGCATCAACACATCAAAGATATGACCACTTATGTCAATATATTTTATTCAAAATAAAGATAGCTTTAATGTAAAGTGAAGGTATATCTAACGCTGTGATACGATTTGAACAAGACACTATAATGACGTGGTTTCGTATCGTGTGGAATCTGTGTTTCCATAGAGAATAGCCGCCCTGATAGGAAGAAGTCACCGTATCCTATGGATATCTGGAACGCACCAGATGGGTATCATAGAAAAAAATAAAAAACTTCAAAATTGGGTTTGCGGCCCGCTGATTCCACGGTCCTTATGCATTTAGCCTATCAATTACTTTCCGTTTGACATTGATGCTTTAGGGTATAGGCTCGCCTTACCTCGAACAAACAAATCAAGTCTTACCTCGTACACACAAAGTAAGTCTTACCTCGTACACACAAATCAAACCTTACCTCTTACACACATATCAAGTCTTACCTCGTACAAACACCAAGTCTGACATCGTACAAACATAACAAGTCCTACCTCGTACAAACAATCAAGTTTTACCTCGTACACAATCAATTCTTACCTCAGGTGCAACATAGTACGGAGTGTAGCAAGGAGTCTGCAGCGTATCAGCCGGCGACAAAGTCTCTTTAGCGAAGCCAAAATCGGTCAGTTTTAACGCTGCATTGGGTTCTGAGCTGGTCTTACCTCGTACAAACACCAAGTCTGACATCGTACAAACATAACAAGTCCTACCTCGTACAAACAATCAAGTTTTACCTCGTACACAATCAATTCTTACCTCAGGTGCAACATAGTACGGAGTGTAGCAAGGAGTCTGCAGCGTATCAGCCGGCGACAAAGTCTCTTTAGCGAAGCCAAAATCGGTCAGTTTTAACGCTGCATTGGGTTCTGCGCTGGTGTAAAGTAAGTTCTCAGGTTTGATGTCGCGATGGGCTATGTTTGAGTCGTGGAGGTGGCGTACAGCGACACAGATCGAATGCATTATCTGTGGGATGACAAGGATTTTGTTAGTACTCCAATGAAGGATGTTCTGGAAAGCAAGCAGAACCGATTGCCTCTGTGGTGTGGTGGTTGAGCAGGTCGGCTCATAGCCCGGACGTGACGGGTTCGATTCCTGTGTCACAGGAAACAAGTACCTACAGAAAAAAAGCGCAAATACTTGTTCTGTGTCTGAGTGGTGTTGGAACATGGTCCTTGTAGTACAAGGACCATGTAATCTATTATGATTTGGAACTTTACACATACACTGCTTACACCACGGAGCTTGCATGTGGTTCTTTTTGTCCCGGAAAAATTAAGATTGACTGGATAATTTGCGGGTTTTTTTTTGAACGGGCTAATGCTGTTAACTGTAACCGACCTTTACAGCTTCACCGGGCGGGAGAGCAGGCGCTTAAGGCAAAAGTGGGGGGCAACTAGCTCAAGGGCAACCCTGGGGTGCGAGCCTCGGCTTGGGCTGTTGCCGGGATAAGAGAATCGAGAAGGCTACGTCCGCTGGAGGAGTGGACCCTATGGAAAGTCGCGACCATTCTAGCTAACCTACGCCTACGGGGGGTACGTCGACCTCGCCAGTGGGGTCGGTGTCTGATTGTGTTACGCTGGTATCCTATACCGGTGCCGAAATCGGTACCTGAGCCAGAAGGGCTAGACTGGTCCGGTGATCCTAGCGCAGCCGAAACAACGGCTGCTATAGGATCTTCCGGGTCGCTCAAGACGTGGCTTGGGCGGCGACGACGGGATGGTGGGTCTGTCATGGCTGTAGAGTAGCTTGTGGGTGAGACCGCAGGGCGCCTCGGCCTCTATTACATGACATAACAATGAATGTAGTTATGAGCATGATAATCACGTTTAGTTTATCAGTAAGGTCGTTCTTATCACATGCTAATTGAAATCAACTTTGTGTTAATAAAATAGCGGATGTTGATTTTCGTATAATCAGTCAAATATTAATATATTTTGTCCTCAAGTTGCAAAGTTACGCGATCGTCTATCGCTGATAACAGATGCAGTGCAGTGCCACTGGGCACTGCAGTTGGTGACACTGCACTGCGTCATCATGAGACATCACACAGTCCAGCAATAACTAAACTGTGAGATCAGGTAATAAAGTCTCTTATATGCCCAGTAATTTCAACACCTACAATGCCTATCAAACAACACAATAGTTATTGCACACTACTGCTTAGTGGCAGAACATCTGCTATAGAACGGTGGTAACACTTAGACGAATTCTTGTAAAAACGTCCTACCATTTAGAGAAATTATGAAAGATAAAATACCTTAATCACCTTGGCTAAAAAATCGGACACCAGGGCTGACCACTTGCCTATACGAGAAGAAGAAGAAGACCTTGGCGTAGGCTATACCCATTAACTATAAATACAGTTGACCAACGATACAACTTCCCCTCGTACGAAAATTAGTAGTGTATTTCAACTGCTAATCCTACGAGAGGAAGCGGGACACCCAATGAGTCATATTCCATCCTGCTCTGTCCTTTGTAATTTCGTATGACTGTCTCGTTTTGTTACCTCGCCCCCTGCCCCCGTAGGTGAGTCGTGTTTGTACGAGAAATTATGTTCACAAGCTATCAACGGGCTTCATAATCTTTGGCTATACCTAACGCGGAACGCTGGCCGCCTATTCCCGGGATATTCAGCTATTACCCACGAGAAGGAGATGGAGTGGTCCTACTCTTACGCCACGCCATAACCACAAAGGCTCAATACCTTTACGGTCCTGTGGGAACAGCTTCCCAACAGTTATTTAGACGATAGCGTTCTCTTAGGTTCCTAGGTTCTCATTAGTAAGCTCAAAGTCGCGCAACGAGGTATGGAGAGAGCTATGCCCGGTGTTTCCCTGCGAGATAAGATCCGGAATGAGGAAATCCGCAGGCCGATATAGCTCTTAGAATTAGCAAGTTGAAATGGTAATGGCACATCGCTCGTAGAACTGACCACCGATGGGGAAGACATAAATAAATAAATAAATATGTGTGAACATTTCACACAGCGCCATCTAGCCCCTAACTAAGCATAGCTTGTACTATGGGAACCAGATAACTGATACAATACTTATATACTTTTTTGTTTGTAAATACATACATAGAATACAATATAACACCCAGACGCAGAACAAACATCAATGTTCATCACACAAATGTTTGTCCCGGGTAGGAATCGAACCCACAGCCCTCAGATCAGAAGGCAGGGATACTACCAACTGAGCTATCGGGCCCGTCAAGGTTCTCGAGTGGCGATGACGAACCGGAAACGCGTAGGCCCCCACTAGGTGGACCGAAGATCAAAACAAGCACAGTACGGAAGAGGCTAGCAGCTGCTAAAAGTGGTGTTCAGTAGTGAAAATCTTCAGATTGTGATGATGGTGATGATGATGATGATGCCAAAGTCTATCCTTACCTCAGCGGCTTGTCGTTCAGTGAAGGCACCCTCCCGATTGTCTTGTATCCTTTGAAACAGCTCGCCGCCGTCCATGCATTCCATCACGACCAGGAGACAGCCACGGCCTCCGTACGAGTTCTCGTATACGTCTATGACCTGGAAAGGAGTAATATAACTATATTTATTACAAATAACCGGCCAAGTGCGAGACGGACTCCCGCACGAAGAGTTCCGTATCTATGAAAACGAGCAATAAATCAAGTTTGTTGTATGGGAGCTTCCTTAAATATTTATTTTATTCTGTTTTTTTTAAGTTTAGTTTTTTTTTAAGGTTTTAGTATTTGTTGTTATAGCGGCAACCAAAATACATTATCTGTGAAAATTTCAACCTTCTAACTATCACAGTTCATGAGATACAGCCTGGGCCCTTATTCCGTAAAACCATTCAGGCACGTAACGCGGCGGGTAACAATATCTTCGTGGAATGGTTTTGGGTTTAAAATGCTATTCTGTATGCCGTTGTCAAATTTGACAAAGACGACAACACACGTTACACGCACGTCAAAAAACAGAAAACACTGGGCACAAACAATCTAACGCGAGGCATACAGAATACAATTTTTTGATTCCATGTTAATTCCATGTCGTGGCGCGTTGAAGCCCGCATTTACGTTTGGAGCATGTTACAACTCACGCGTTATTGGCAAGGAATCTCATGTGTCATAGCGAATAACCCCCCAGGTACCAGACGGACAGACAGACAGACAGACAAAAGGACAACGGAGTCGTACTAATAGGGTTCATTTTACCCTTTGGGTACGGAACCCTAATAAATAAAGTCTAAAAAGTTAGGCAACAAACATCTTGGAATCGTCCAGAACAGAAACAGAATTATTTTTTGATTATTTAAGCAAAATGTGAATAATTCGAATTTGTACCACATTTATGCAAGCACCTACTTCTTATTTTTTTCTATTTTTTTAATTAACTTAATTTAGGGCATTAGGTAGCATACCTACATGCCTAAGTTTAGAACATGGCGTAAGGCATAAAAAGGTTAACAGAGTAGCAAAATGAATCATGAAAGAACAATAGGGTATTAAATCGATGTCATGGCGCGTCTCAGATAAAACACGCTATAGGTACTGCGATATTGCACAATCGATCAATGATATTTGTAACAATCATAGATTTATATATCAGGATATGCCCGAAGGAACATTTTATTTTGTCAAAATGGCGTGGGAAGAGTCAGCGCCATCTATTAGATTTCGCGTGAACTACGACAAGTTGAGAAAATTAGGTGCCTATCGCTGCCATTATGTCCGTCAATGTTTATGTTTACAATGATTATTCCAAATATAAATTCGATTGTTACAAAACAGAGTGTAATATTGAAAATATTGAATTACTTGAGGTAAGAAACTTGGTCTTTCATTTTACTGCACTTTTGAGTATAGATTGTGCAACCCTTCACAATACAACTTGGCATATTTTGTTTGTGACATTCGAACGATGCCTTCTAACTTCCATCACAGACTGAGCGCTAGTGGATGGCAATCTGTGAAATTGGCTCCCACTTTGAAACGACGTTTTAACCTGTCATTAGGCCTGTCCTTAATATATATGTCTATGGTAACAATACTAAAAAGTATAACACTAGTACAATACCCAACATGAACACGTCCACTGCTGACTCTATAAAAATCCACTTTGGACGCTTTTATCACACACATTTGCCATAATAGGCATGATGACTATAATTATAAATGAACAAGTAAATATTACTTTCATAAAGAAGATTAAAATTGAAAAAATAAGCAAAATCGGTAAATAAATCACGGAGTAATAAAGCTTTTAGTTTCTACAGGAGGCATCTCCTGTCCCTTTCTCGCGAAACAGCGCCCCCACAGTTACTATGAAAAATCTACTCGTGACGTCACATGCCAGAGATTGTATGAAAAGCTACCACAGCTTAGTAATGAGGTACTATAACGACCTTCCTCTGACGTCACTGGCCGTTTGAGCTATCTCTTTCTATTCCGGTTTTTAAAATGCTTGTAACTTGGTCATTTTTTGAAATATTTAATTTTTGTTTCCACAAATGTTTATCTCTTTAGGAATATAATTAATTAGTCAGAATTTTAGTCATCATGCCTATCACTACACTTGGCAGGCGGCTTGGTGATCGCAGATATTAATGTACCGAGGAGAATGCTGTTATTCTTTGGACATTCCCTTAGCCGGCTCTCACGGCAAATGTGTTCAAATGATGACCTTAAATAAATCAGTGATTGTAGTTCTTCAACTGAACCCCGCAAGGGCTGATGGTAAGATCCCAGATGTTTTTATTTAATGGAAGACGCAGCGAAGGCCAGCCCCTGTAGCTACAACCTGTAGCCTTACCGCGTAAGTCTAGTAGTAGTCTAGTAGTCTATCGTAATTGTGTGCTCTCTTGCTCACACTCTCGGATTTTTCTGCATAGTTCGTCTAGGTAGGTATCACCGCTTTGCCAGTTATTCTGCCGCCAAGCAGTAGCGTGCAAGCACTACTGTGTTCCGGTTTGAAGGGCATTGTAGCTAGTGAAATTACTGGGCAAATGAGACTTTGAGTCTCAGTCTAGTAATCTGATTACTAGGCTGTGATGTCTCAGGATGACGTGCGCAGTGCAGCATGCTCACTTCCACCGCCATTCCAGATAATCATCATCATCAACCATCCTTCTGTATACGGTCTGTATTTATTACCTCCTTTACAGCTACGTACCGACATAAAAAAGAAAAAAGAGAAAAGACTTTCGGTTGACAGCTGGGAGACGAAAAAGATCAGAGCTTGGACGAGGAGAGATCTGCAGAAAAAGCGAGAGAAGGTGTCCTGTTGGCAGTCTGAAGACTTCGATCTTCACTCGGAGGCATATCCTGCTCCATCATAAAGTGGATCAAGCACCACCTTCGCACCTACCTCATATTGAGAGACTGAAGCTGTGCTACCTGGATCCAGCCGCACCCTCTGACGTAGAGGTCGTAGAGCCCATCATACCGGCTCAAGACCTGGACGAGAAACCGGCCTTTCCGCTTGTCTTCACTCCACCGGTTACGTAACCTATCCCTTGACTACCTACTTCCTCCCTCCCTGGTGTTCAACTAGTATACCATACCTGTGCCGTGCTAGCCATTAGAGACTTTAAACTATTCTTCCGTATCTCTTTATATTTATTATATCTTACTGTTTACTCTAACGTGCTCTTTCTTTCAGTCCTACTCTACTCTCCTATATACCTACCTCATGTCGCCGTCTCCCTCCAGGGTCTGATTAGGTAGGGTTAGGACCTAGTCAGGCATCCTAGGACCCTGGGCGGAGCCGTAACGTGATAAGTGTCACGCGAAACTTTTATTTTAAAGTTCCGAGTTACACTGCAACTGTTATGGGCAGCCATATCCCTTAACACCAGGTGAACGACTAGCTCGTAACGTCATTCATTCTCATAAAAAAAATTATAAATTGGCGCGAGCAGGATGGCGAGCGATGTTCATTACCACTGGTTACGCGGGGTATGCAGGGTGCTGGTCAGAACTGCGGGGAGCCGATGTATACAGGAGGTGAGGAGCTGCTCCAAGTGCCGCTCTATGGAGGAGGCCTATGTTCAGTAGTAGACATCTTTCGGCTGATGATGATGAGTACATAATTGGTTATTACCTCAACAATATGTATACAGCCACGGGCCCTCCAATGCAGTTCAACTTCTCTTCGCGCCTTCATACTATCATGAAGAACCTTCAGCGCTCGCTTGGCACCGTTCTTCTTGTCTTTGCATTCCAACACCTGGAATCAAAAGAAAAGTTTGTTACTTAAAGTAATCTTTTACTTTCATGGCGTAATAGATTTACACCCGTAAAGATTATGCCCAACGATTATACATAGATCCTGGACCGTAGGATTCCCTGTACCTAGGGACCCAGGAACTACGAGGACCATGCTCCACAACCCCCAGACACCAAACAAGTTTATTTTTGCTGTGTAATTATTTTTTATGTATTTCATAAAGCAGTTAAACTACACTAGAATGACGTCAATGTTGAGGATGCCTTACTAAGTTCTCTATTATGGGAAGCCCAATAGTAGCGATTCTGAAGGAATTTCCGCTGCCACAGGCGATGGATCAGTGTGCACACGGCTAATTCCACAGACTAATCCATAATCAATATCTGACCTGCGCATTTCAGATAATATTCTACCTTGACAACAGTTAGGTACTTTATCAACATAGCTAGACTTTTTGGTCGATGGATTTTCTGCTGCTGTGGATCACTTGGCCACGGGTAATCGCACAGGCTAATCCATAATCAATATCTGGCCCGCGCATTTCAGATATATTCTACCTTGAAACACTCGCCTTTTCAACAGTAGCTAGACTTTTTGGACTGTTACCAAGCGGTTTTGGAAGATCAAGATACAATTCTTAGTCCTCTCTCTCAGAGAACGATTGACAGCGATTGATAGTTATTCCATCGGATTTATTTAGGCTATGCTGGATTGATTGTATTTTAAAGTGCTTTTTAGGTATTTTGTTGCGATGCCGTTCTTTTTGTAACATATGCACAGTACGGATGATAAGTATTCATATTATTATACATGTAAAGTTCTTTACCGAGAACGGAAAGACGCAACGTAGGCTACCTAGGTGGACATGACCTGGTCAAGCCGTGGGGAACTGGGGACCCGAAGGGTGTATGAGGTATGCAGCCGCTCAAATTGGCGCCCTATGGGAGATGATTATCTTCAGGTTGATGATAATCATGATAATGAACAGTACTGTCCTCATCAAAAGCCTGAAGACGTCCACTGCTAAACATAAGCCTCCCTTCCCCACAGAGCACTACTTTGAGCGGCTGCTTGCCTCCTTCATCCATCGGTTTCCTGCGGTTTTCACCAGATCAAAGCTCCACATTACACACTCGAGAACCTTTCTTCCCCATCGGTTGCGAGTTCTACGAGCGATGTGGCCTGCCCATTGCCATTTCAACTAAAGTAATAATGTACTGACGACGACCTGGTGAAAGCCGCGGGGAGCCGATGGATGCAGGAGGCGAGCAGCCGCTCTGAGTGGCGCTCCCGGGGGGAGGCCTATGTTCAGCAGTGGACGGTTTCAGGCTGTTGATGATGATGATGAATAATGTACTTGTAATTACCGTTTTCCGTACAATGTAGCAAGATGAGGATATCGCAATTTCAATGGAGCGCTGATTCACACTTCTGTGAACTGTTTTGTAAACAAACTCGACCTTAGCCCTCTCGTAAATAAATTAATACCATTCCTTGAACAGAGACTAATAGAAATGAGTTTTCCTTGTCGGCGCAGAATACGTTGTATTGTAAGACGTAAGATATTAGTTTCTTTGATACTTAAAAAGACTTACAAATGAAAAATCACGCTAAGCTTAATAAAGTGTAATACGAGCCATACATTTTCTGAGTCTCATTTGCCCAGTAATTTCACGAACTTCAAACCAAAACACAGTAGCTGGTTCTAATTGACCAATGTTTCTAAATGATTATTACATCTAATTTCAAACCCTAAGGTATGATTCATATCTAAATTAGAAGTAATATACCTACATACATATAATATATGTTTTTTTTTCTTATATTTTGGCTCCACACATAGTGTATTTAGCCAGTGTCAAGTATAGTTATTTTTCATCGTTAAAGATATATCACGTAAGGTCAAGTCTTAGTCATAGTCATAGTCCAGTCTAAGTCAGGTAGTCAAAGTCCAGTCTAAATCATCTTCTAGTAAAGCGGTGGCAACTTCACTAGAAGCTTCTATGGAATTTTGGAAGCAACACGAAAAACCACGTTTCACCACATTATTTTACTTGCCCACACTCATGCTCGTAATTCAGCACTTAATGTGTAAAACTCCACCAATTTCAAACATTAACACTGGAAAAAGCACAGGTTTTGATAAATAATACAATGCAACGAAGTGAACTTTTCCGCGTTCCCGCCAAAACTCCATAATATATGTTGTGTTGCCAACAATTTATCGACCATGGAGTAATTTTCAAGGACTTTTTGGAAATCAATTACCTAACAAACTATGACTAACCAATTCCTATTTTCCTTAACTTCATCCTAGGTAGTACGTACTCATTTTCCATTGACTTCGAATGTCCATGATCTTCATAGATCTATATATCAGGATATGCCCGAAGGAACATTTTATTTACTCAAAATGGTGTGGGGAAATTCAGCGCCATCTCTTAGATTATTCAGGAACTACGATGAGAACGGCCCTATCGCTGCCATTATGTCCGTCAATGTTTATGTTTACAATGATTATCCCAAATATAAATTCAATTATTTTCGTACAAAACGGAGTGTAATATTGAAAATATTGACTTATTTGTGGTAAGAAACTTTGTATTTCTTTTTATTGCACTTTAGAGTGTAGTTTGTGCAACCCTTCACAACACAACTTGGCATATTTTCTTTGAGACATACGACCGATATCTTCTCACTTCCAACCATGGAATAACTAAGAGTATAACTAGTTATTCCATGCTTCCAACACAGACTGGGCGCTAGTGGATGTCAATCTGTGAAATTGACACCCTCTTTGAAGCGACGGTTTAATCTATCATTAGGCCTGTCCTTATATATATATGTCTATGATGATCTTGTCATAAATTATCACGCAATACAAGACACTTTGAAAAATCCGATGGAGTAGTAATAAACGTATCTCGTAGAAACCCGCTGGCTAATTAAGTAATTAGGCACGTAAATACCACAACAAGTTTGCAAAGGGCTCGCGATCCCCGGCTGTCAAACGTCTGAATTGCAATTAGCCAGCGTGACGCATTGCATTGTTGCATGCTGGCTAATTGAAAACACATAATCATTATTAATTTATGATCTCAATTCTCAGCTTTCATCATCCTAATGATACATTTACATCACATAATAATCAAGAGCATATACCGATCTACGAGCACTAAAGATATACAGCTAAGTTAGCAGAGTTCGCACTGTAGGGTTACTCTTACCCTTGAATCCAATCCCAATCTCACTCAAATTTTAATCCGAATCAATCCCAATTCCAATGTTAAATAATTTGGTAAAAAGCGGATGGTGTATAAATGACTATAAATGACTCATTTCAAATGAGTCAATTACATTTAGTTCCATAAAATTCCATGGACAATGACTCCCATCGTGCGCTAGTATCGGATTTAAGAGTACCAAATGCCACGATTTCGTTCCATATTCCAAATTAGGATTGAAATCGACTGCTGATCTCTTTAGGACAAAGCCAAACGCGTTGCAGTAGGTACTTACTCCATAGAGGGTTAAGTACAAACTTCCTTTCAAACTCACCTCCAGTTTCTTAATGTTAAACTCGTGGCAACTTAAAAATACTGAATGCTCATTGGTTGAAGATAGTCGATGATCAACCGGCAACCAACGAGTGTTCCGTATTTAAGTTGACATGAGTTTAACTTCAACAAACGTAAGAAAACCGGGGATTAAAGTACTTATAGTAGTTAGAAAGTAGTCTAGATTTATTTTAAGTCAATGATTGTAGGTCATTAAACTACGGAATTTGTGCATTTTTTTACTTTTTGGACATTATCTTCTTGAACACTGTCAAACAAAATCTTACGCTACGATTGGTGGATAACTGGATAACAAGTATGCTACTTTTCGTGAGCATTATTCGCAGTCAATTTGAAATTAGTCCGTGGCTCCATGTCATCGACGCACGGCGCCCGCCTTCATGTTTAGTTACTGATAGCTTGTTGATTAGTTTGCTATCTCGTTATCAGTTTGCACAACGATATGCGTGTAACTTGGTTTTGTGCTACGGTTAGTTTTGAGAAAATGGTGGTTTCGGTTCTTCTTCCCCGGTTTACGAGTAGGACCATCCCATGTCTTCCCGTGGATGCCGTTAGAGCCGGCTAAGGGAATATCCAAGGAATGGCCGCCTGTAAAACGTGGAGATTATGGGCGTCTCTTATAGTACCATTTTACATGGCTGCTAGCTTCTTGCATCTACGGTTCTCGCGGTTCTCACTAGATCGTAGGTCCCCCTACGCTGCGTCTTCCAGTTCATGTTCGCCCTTTGGTAACCCCTTTTCCCCATCGAATTCTTCATCGGGCTAATAATACAGAATAAATTCCCGGAAATTTACAGAATTCTATTAAAAGCCATTGACTGGATTAAAAGTGGCAAACAGCAAGGCAGGTGTGGGTCGTCGATATTGATCTGGCGTTAAATCATTCAAATTGCATTATCATAGCATGTTTTTTACGAGAACGAATGACGTGATGAGCTTGTCGTTCACATGATGTTAAGCGACAAGCCGCCCATAACAGTTGCAGTGTCACTCGGAACTTTAAAATGATAAAGTTTCGCGTGACACTGCACGACACGTCATCCTGAGACATCATACTTACAGTCTAGCAATCAGATTACTACACTGTGTAATCAGGTAGTGTAGTAATCTGATTACTAGACTGTGTCGCTAAAAATCAGGCGACTAGCTCGTCACGTCATTCATTCACATAAAAAAAAGTCATAAAGTCTCATTTTCCCAGTAATTTCACTAGCTACAATGCCCTTAGTGCTTGTACTCTACTGCTTGGCGGCAGAATAACTGGCAAAGCGGTGGTGCCCAGACAAACTTTGCAGAAAAGTCCTACCACCTAGTAAAATTCAAAAGTTTTCCTGTCACATTGTAATGTGGTGTAATCGCTTGTTGTCACCACCCCTTGTTTAGTTAGCGATAAGGGGTATTTTATCTGTTGAAGATTGACAGTAATGCACATGTTAAGAGTTGCGTTGTGAAATCGATTCGATACGTTTCGATAACCCACTAGGTAGGTTAGGGAATGTCCATATTATAGAATTGGGTCGCTTGTGACAAAACAAAATAATCACTTTTATTTCTTTTTTTTTCATGAGAATGGATGACGCGACGAACTAGTCGTTCACCTGATGTTAAGCAATACGGCTGCCCATAACAGTTGAAGTGTCACTCGGAACTTTAAGATAATAAAGTTTTGCGTGACACTGCACTGCGCACGTCATCCTGAGACATCACACAGTCTAGTAATCAGATTAATACACTGTGAGATCAGCTAGGCGATTATGTAACTTGATTGCAACCAATAGAAACACAAAAATGTATGGATTTGACAGTTTCAATACGCAGTTTATGTGCAAAGTTACTATGAAAATTTTCATATTAGGAATGAAATTTCTCCTATTGCATTGCTGTCAAAGTTACGTAATCACCCCACAGGTCGTAAAGTCTCATTTGCCCAGTAATTTCACTAGCTACAATGCCCTTCAACTTTTTTGTGTAAATGGGGAATAAAACGAAGAAGAACGGTGAATGGAATATGGATTGTAATTTAATTAAGTAATTTGGATTTCCAAACTAAAATCGTGGAACGACCCTCCATAACATAAAAGTTGAGCTTGGACGCCGCTGCCTTAAACACGCTAAACAGGAAAGGAAGTACATCGTCATACATTCAAAATCTCTAATTAGTATACACACAGAACCTAATTGGATGAGCAATAGATCAAACACATAGGTGCCCAAAAAATATCGTTTTGATCGTTACAAACGCGTGTCGGTCGTACATTATCACTGAACCGGATTATCATCAAACATGGTTAGCTAGTACTTCTCAACTTAACTGACCTTTGGGAAAAGGTCGGTTATTTTTAACCTAATTCGGTTATACCTGGAGGAATTTGAGCGGAAGGAAGGACGTGTCAACAACAGACAGGCTGTATCATCATGAAACGTGATAGACAGCTGAAATGTTCACAGATGATTATATTTCTGTTGCGGCTATAACAACAAATACAAAATGTTTTACTATAATGGTACAGAGCCCTTCGCGCGCGAGTCCGACTAGCACTTGGCCGTTGTAGCACTGTAAAAATTGTATTCAAACCTACTTAATCAACTGCTACAGTACAAAATTAAGTTAATACAATGAAGTACTGTTTTAAATTATTGCATACAAAGAAAAGGTATTAAAAGTACCAAAATCATTCGTGCCAACTACGCTGAGACCAACCAACCTCAAAATTTAAAAAGAAAATTCGGTTGCACTCTTTCTCCTTTAAAAATCATCAATAAATGACGTGCAATGATTACATGATAAGGCCCATAGCCGATGATGATGATGATGATGATGATAATCATTAGTGATCACTAGTGATGGATTAATTAGCATTCGCAATCATTTTGAGCATGTGAAAACTCAATTAGCATTTCGCAAATGAAATGTAGTTGCGAAATATGAAATTTCATTTTAATTAATTTAGTTCAAATGTATATTTATGATCTATGAAATAAACAATTATAGTATAATATATTATAGTACGGTCGACAACCGTAGCTCAGTAAAAAAAAAAAAATTAGTTCATTTTGAATTTAATTTATAACATAAAGTTTTTGTATAATGTTTCATTTCATTTTTCGTTTCTTTTTTCATATAATTTTTCATTTCAATTTTCATTTCATTTTTCATTTCCATTTTATTTCATTTTAGCAAATAGCATAGCAATAGCAATTCGCATGCTAAGACTCGTGAATTAGCATGTTTATGAAATTTACGCAAAATCGCATTAAATGCCATCGCTACTGATCACTGCCCGTGATGCGGGCGAGATGGTCAGGATTTTTCGATTTATTATTCTTTTGGGATCGTCGTGAGCGTGTTTTTGAATATTGCTGACCCCAGCGCGCGACCTATCATGGAGATGATGTAATATTACGTGCAAGTGTTTGGCGACAAATAACGTACATCAGACAGAAAAGGTTTAAAAATACACGTTTCACGTGTTTCCGAGAACCGATCGATATGAAAACAGAATAAACTGTTTTTATTTGCTCAACAACGAACATATCCTGTGGCTCAAACGTACCTACTTAAAAGTTTTCAAATAATAGAACGAATACGAATCAATTAAACTAATTGTATATAAGAATGATGAAGCCGACATTAGAATGTTTGACCGTTTAAGTGGGTACATTTAAAATAGTTACGTATTATGATGAAGATTTATTTTTAATTATAATTATATAATTTGGTTAATTGCAGTTAAATCTTAAGAAATTAAGTACAATAATTTTGCAGCGCTTAATGTTAATATTTAGTTTATTAATACACAATAATACAAAGGATTTTTTTTTTTATTTAATTCTTTATTGCACAAAAAGTACAAAAGGAGGACTTAATGCTAAAGCATTTTCTACCAGTCATTCCACACAAAGTTTAAGAAATAGGGATGTAGGCGTGCATCAAAATTAGTATGAACAATTTGTACAAACAAAAAAAAAACATTACTTATTACAATTTTCTAAATATTAATATTAATAAATACCTATTATATGATATATACTATTATATTATATCATAAATACAAAAACAGAAAATACCAAAGTGGGATAAATACTACAGAAGAATACATTAATTATTATATATATACAATAAATAAGTAGTGACAAATTACTAAACTAATTTGGAAGGATTGTTGTAATAGTGCTCCCGAACTAACTTTTTGAACACCTCCTTAGACGTCGCTTTTCTTATTTTAGGTGGAAGTTGATTCCATAGACGTACTGCCACAACCCCAAATGAGTTGTCACGAAAAGAAGTGGTATGCTTAGGCATAGCAAGAAGTCGAGAGTCTGTAGACCTCAGGTTAAGATTGTGGGCATCCTCTTGCAACTTAAAGATGCTTTTTAAATAAACAGGGGATTTAGGATCATTTATAAATATTAAAATATAAGGATATTAAAGTTTACCAAAACAGGTTTGTGTATTGTATCAATTGTAGATGGTTTCGTGAATATAATACTGTATATATAATTTACATGTAATTAATTAAAAAAATATTGCAAATAAATTGACTGATGCTTATTTACTAATTAGGTAATTAGTAACACAATAGAAGATTCAAGCTTGTATTGTGTTTTTTTTTTATCCAAGAACAAAGTATTAACATACCTATTACCTAGGTAAGTAAGTACTATACCGGCTAGCGTAGCGCGATTCTCATTACTCAATCAATTCAACTCGCACGCCCTCGCCTCACTATACGAAAAAATATGTTTTGTTTGTATTGTCATCGCAACAACGCGAATGTGTGTATCGTGTAGTCAAAGAGCTTAAAGGTCAAGGCGAAACGCCCCAATATTACTTGCTAATAACATTCTACACAAAATTTTAATACGAAAATATGTGTCTGGATGATCGCAGTCATCATTAACAGCCTGAAGACGTCCACTGCTGAACATAGGCCTCCCCCGGGAGCGCCACTCAGAGCGGCTACTCGCCTCCTGCGTCCATCGGCTCCCCGCGGCTTTCACCAGGTCGTCGGTCCACCTAGTGGGGGGGGTTTTTTACTGTCACCGGGCTCTTCAGAGCTTCGTGGGTCTTTAACGGCTTTTTAGAGCCTTCAGTAAAATATTCACAATTTTGATAATGGCGTTTTAACTGACAATAATAGGACTTTGACTTGACATAAGTAACCGTACAAACTTCACTTGACATTGGCAGAATTATTGCAAAAATGCGATCGAAAGCCATTAACGAAGAAGAACATTTAACACACTCTTGTAATCGATTATACAACTAGATTGACAGCGACTAACTTTTAATATACCTTATTTGAAAACATGGTCAGCAAATTATATTTTAAAACTGTAGATTTCTTTCAGCAATCATAAGTTATGATTGCCTCGGCGAATCAAACAGATTTTTATACTGTTTTGTGATTATGATGAGTTATGATTCATAAATAATCCAATAAAAACCTTTTATAATATTTTACGTTCGATAACCTCAAATTTACCTCTGACAAGACCCGCAACTGTATTTACGTAAAAATTGCAAGAGCAATAGCAAAGCAACAGCAGTTGCAATGCGACAGCGAACACTTAACAATCGGTCGCAAGATGGCCGCCGGTTGCTCGAATACACTTTGGCCTTAGACACTAGCGCCACTAGCAACAGAACGGCAATAGATGGAAACAAAAGAATGAACTGTTTACACTTTTTAGTTCATTGATTGCTGTCAAACGTCACTTCGCTGCCAAAGTCATGTTTGACAGCAATGATTGCGAAATTTACGCCTGTTGCAAAAGTTACGTAATAACCCCGCCGTTTCAAACGATTTTGACACGCTTTTTTTGTATTACTCCCCAATCACCATTTTCTTTCTTTCTTCTTTCTTTCATTTTTCGTTCAAACGTTTCATTTCGAGTGAAAAGCGCCGAACGAAAGACGAAAATTCACCGTCTGATACCACCTTTAACAAACGCTACTCGTTCATAGCGAAACTCGACTAGTTTCATTGCGGTAACTACTATGATGGGTGACCGCTACAGCAAAAAGGGGCGTTATTGTGATTCGAAGGGCACGTTAAGCCGTCGGTCCCGGTGGTTGTCGTAAGACAATATTCGTTGAGCCAAGTCGGAAGCCTTTAGGCCGGCTTGAAAAATTCTGACATAATACGGTTACTCTTGAACCCAATCCCAATCTCACTCAAATTCTAATCCGAATCAATCACCAATTCTAATGTTAAATAATTTGGTAAAAACGCGGATGGTATAGAAATGAGTCGATTACTTTTAGTTCCATAAAATTCCACGGACAAAGATTCCAATCGTGCGCTAGTATCGGATTTAAGATTACCAAATGCCACGATTTCGTTCCAAATCCGAAATCACGATTGAAATCGAGTGTCAAGAGTAACCCTGCAGGGCTGACCACTTGCTTACACAAGAAGAAGTACTTCCAATCCAAAACACAACGCGTCCAACTTTATAAAAAGGTTGCTGAACGCACAAGGCTTTTTGAATGTGTAAAATTTTCGGTGTAAGGTAATTTTGGTACGCTTGTGACGTAATCGTGTCCCAACGTTTGCCAACGTTCTATATTTACGCGATGACCATCGCGCGCGTTGTTTACAAATTATTATTGTTTTCCGCAGGGCGTGCAATGGATAAGGTGTATATGATACATACCTAGTTGTTTTACGTGATGTCGATGACCCAATAAGTTACGAGGATTTGCCTCCGTTGCGAAATGGAATGAGACATCCATATAGAGTGCGATTCAAGATTAATGGCGGCTGTGAAGTCGGTGCGAAATGCAGTAGCAAAAATTAGATATGCGCGGGAAGATGACAAACGACTTGATTGACAGATGATTACATCTTCAGGTAATGACACAAAAGACTGCTATATGAAAAAGTTTTTGGGGTTCCAAAATACTCCACTGGAGAGTTAGCTCTGTCACCCGGACTACATTATAATGAATCGATCGATTGTCACCTTACTCATCAATCAAATGAGTAGCTAGTTCAGACGCTTCGGTGGAACATACCTAGGTACATTATAACGTAAATCGTTTCGGCTTTGTCGGATAAACATGTATACAGGGTGTCCCAAAACTCAACGATAACCTGGTACCGGGCGAGAGGCCAAGGTATACCAGTTATGAAAAAAATAAGAAAAAAAAATCTATGTCACTTAGTCAAGACTTTTTTCGGAAAAGTTAAAAATTTGACACCCTTGGTCGCATTTTTAGGTACTGTGATCGCAATTTTCACAATTTAACACTGATTTTTTTAATAATGTTATCTCAAATAACAGTGCTATTAATCGTAACCACAAAAGAAAGTAATAATCATTGTTAACTAAGTAAAATAAATTAAATTTTGACGAGCCATGGTTTATAAAATTTATGTCAGTCAACTTTGACACTCTACGTTGGAAAAAAAATGTACTACACTACCTATGGCAAGTTTTTTTAAAAGATGGCCCATTTAGTCTAGATTTCAAAATAGTACAACACTTGCCACTTTTCTTGCCAATAAAACTGCTATTTCGTATTTTTTGCGAAAGGAACTCTTGGAAAATTTAATCAAAATAAAACGGTAAATTATCGTAACACTTTATTATCCTCCTAAAATTAAAGCAGATGCTCAAATTGTTTCCCTCCAGCACGAATACAAGCTCTGCATCGCCTCAGAAATGACCTGTTCACCAGTCTTGCAAATCTCCTCACATTGATTTCTTCTGATGCTGCATCAATTTTTTGGCGCAATTCTGTACATTTTGAATTGGTTTTGAGTAGACCTTTTCTTTTATGCATCCCCAGTAAAAAAAATCTACTGGATTCAGGTCTGGGGACCGAGGGGGCCATGAAATTGGTCCAAGGCGTCCGATCCATTTACCGGGATATAATTCGTTTAAATATTCTCTTACAGGCCGGGCATAATGTGCTGAGCAACCATCTTGTTGATACCACATTTCTCTGTAGATGTTGAGTGGTACATCTTCTAGCAATGTCGGCAAATCATTTTGAAGAAAATGCAAGTAGGTGGCGCCATCTAAATTTTCAGTCAATTCAAATGGTCCAATTATTTGACCATTTAATATTCCTGTCCCTTTAAATTGGTATTGGGATCGATTCTCACGCATCAAATGCGGGTTTTCCGTATGCCAACCATGAAGGTTATGTAAGTTTAAATAACCATCTCTTTTAAATGTCGATTCGTCAGTCCACAAAACTTTATTTAGAAAATCCGGATCTTCACGTATTTTCGCTAACATGGTTCTGCAGAAAGGGGTCAACTCTGGGTGCGTGATCACGTGGTCAAGCTCTGCACACGTTGTACATGGTAAGGATGAAAATCGTATCGTTTTAAAATTCGATGTGCGGTACTCTTCGCCACACCCGTTGCAATTTCAATCGCACGTACTGAGGTTCTGGGGTCATTTTCAACTTCATTCAAAACTTCAGCGTCGTAATTACCTTGAGGTTTCCCACCAGATGTACGAGCACTGGGTAATCGTCCTTCCGAGTATGATGCGTGCATATTTTGGAAGACACGATAATCTGGGTGCCGCTCCACATTCGGGTACCTCTCCCGATACAGTCGAGCTGCCGCAGAGGCATTACAATGGCACTCACCGTAGATAAGATGCATATTTGCATATTCTTGCGGTGTGTACAAATGCGGCATGTTGTTCACACACAGTTTGCACAGCACAAAGTCCAAAAAACAAAGCCAGAGTCGTCAAGTACGGATAGAGTACCAAGTCCAGGGTATCACAAGCCAAAGTCGATAGTACGAAAGTAACACGATTACGAGAGATGCGCAGTAAACGAAGAAACGATGTGTACTAAATGTTATTGTTTAAATTTTATTATGAACGACTGATGAGTCGTTGTGAGTGAGACGGATAGTGACGTCTCGTTTTGACAAATACCATAACTACTATCCATTTTTTTTACATTACAAACAATGGAGACTTCGAACTTTTCAAACAAAAGAATATCAGGTATTTTTTTTTTACTGAGGGATCCCTACGCATAGCATACGAAATAGCAGTTTTATTGGCAAGTGTTGTATTATTTTGAAATCTAGACTAAATGGGCCATCTTTTAAAAAAACTTGCCATAGGTAGTGTAGTACATTTTTTTCCCAACGTAGAGTGTCAAAGTTGACTGACATAAATTTTATAAACCATGGCTCGTCAATATTTAATTTATTTTACTTAGTTAACAATAATTATTACTTTCATTTGTGGTTACGATTAATAGCACTGTTATTTGAGATAACATTATTAAAAAAATCAGTGTGAAATTGTGAAAATTGCGATCACAGTACCTAAAAATGCGACCAAGGGTGTCAAATTTTTTACTTTTCCGAAAAATGTCTTGACTAAGTGACATAGATTTTTTTTCTTATTTTTTTCATAACTGGTATACCTTGGCCTCTCGCCCGGTACCAGGTTATCGTTGAGTTTTGGGACATCCTGTATACTGGATGAGTAATAATTATCATTTACTAAATGCCAGCCAGCCTTGCCCTAGTTTATTGTACCCGGAACTAACAGACCGGATTTGTCAAGGAGTGATTCCGATGAGCGCCGATAGGTGACGTCACGTTAATGCGTCAAAATAGATAATTATAGTCGGAAAACACCGTTATCTTTCAAAGAGATACAATGTACTAGAGGTCTTTGCTATCTTGAAATACAGGCAGTCCTCGTACTTACGGCATGTTAGGTTCTCGAAATACGCGACGTCAATCGCAATGACGTAAGTCGAGACATATTTTTTCATATGTTTACATGTGAAATTCAAGGGTTAGGTACCACACGGATTCAAAATAAAAAAAAACTGCATTTATAACAAAGGATACTTTGTTATCAAATAAAGTTCTTAAAATAATTATATATGCACTTATGAAATAGCTAGTTATTTTTGGTATTTGTGTGTTATTAATTTTAATAATAGTTATAAAACTTTAAAATGTAATCAAAATATGTAAAAAGAAATAACAAATTAAACTTTTGGTTTAAAGAAACTATCAATTCTAGATTGCTTCGCTTCTTTCTTCTTGCTATCATACCTCTTGGTAACACTGATAGGCTGCACAATTTTTTTTATTAACGTTAAAACTTCTCTCAAAATTTGGATCATTTTCTTCAAATATTTTCATGGCATTCTCCAAATTTGCAAAGGCTACGGAAAGTTTTTTTAGTGTAAGTTCTTTTTCAGAGTTACTAATAGAAGAATCTATTTCTTGTGACTTCTTGTGAGTAATTAAACAAAATCAGCGGCATGTGCGGGGTAATCCCCGCACGCCGACACCGCGCCCCGACACGATGGCTCCAAGGACATTGACCTCGCGACAAGTGAATTCTCCTATGCCGGAAATCGAAACAAATGACGTATGTTTGAGGAATAGTGTCAAAACATTGTTCGACGTAACTTAAAACGACGTAAATCGAAACGACGTAGTCGAGGACTGCCTGTATTCTTTTTAGAGTGAAACCGAAATATGGTTGCTTAACTGATTTCAAAGTACTTAAAACAAAGTCAAAGTCAAAATCATCAGCTGCTCGCCTCCTGCAACCATCGGCCCCCGCGGCTTTCACCAGATCGTCGGTACACCTAGGGGGGGGGGGGCTACGCCGCGTCTTCCGATTCATGGTCGCCACTCGAGAACCTTTCTAAAACCAAGTAAACTGGGGAAAATAATAACTTCTGATAATGCGCAACTGATGATGACGTCACTACAATACAATTTTATTTGTTAGCTAACAAGCAAAAAAAAAAACCCTGTAAACTTTCAATATAATCACAAGTCCTATTAAAAACTGCAGTGCGTTGGGAATTTGAAAGACACTTTCTTATGGTGGCTGTACCTAAAAGCCAATATGAGTGAATGTAATATAGGTAGGTACCGCTTGAGAAAATATTCCACCTTAACTTAGATCGACCACCTTTTAAATATAAAAATAGCATAGTAAAATAAAAATATTAAAAACAAAATACATTTAAATAAACGAACTTTATTCCATAAAAATGGGCATTAAATCAATAAAATGTGAACCATGTAAATGATGATGCAAACGCGAGATTAGGATATGACGTCATCGGACGATGTACATACGTCAGAACGACCGACGTCACCACCTTAGACAAAATCGAAGACTTCACCTCACTTGAAGTGACATACTACCTTAGATGAACTTATTATACCGGCAATACTCTCAAGACGTCCACTGCTGCACATAGGCCTACCCCAGGGGCCGCCACTTTGAGCGGCTGCTCGCCTAATACATCCATCGACTCCCCCCAGTTTCAAAAGATTGTCGGTCCACCTACTGGGGGGCCTACGCTGCGTCTTCCAGTTCGTGGTCGCCACTCGAGAACCTTTCTTCCCCATTGTTGTCATTATTTCCTCATTTTCATAGCTTTTTTTTTAATTTGCATGGTTGCTTTGAGGTCAGTTTTACCACAGAGTAAATAAGTGTATTTAATTTACTCTGTGGTTTTACTTGTCTTATTATGACCAATAGATATCCTACAATACTATGCTTCCATCAGGCACCATCAAAATATATGTTTTTTGTTACAATTTGTTTGGGACTTCTTCTCATGTAGGCAAGTGGCCAGCACAGGTGTCAGATTTTTTAAGCCGCCCAAGGGCTTCCTACTTGGCTTAACAACTATTGTCTTACGACAACAGCCGGGACCGACGGCTTAACGTGCCCTCCGAAGCACGGTAGTGCTTAGTTGTAAATATACTACTTTGTCCATTCCACCAATCATCTATCATTCATTATCATTAGACTTTCAAATTATAAGCGTGTAACATATGTCTTCGTTAGATAATCATATTCACTATCATCATTAGTCAACACGTTTTTAATAATACTTACTGGATCATTACCGTGATTGATCATTGAGTTCCTGATATTGCGGAACGGTTACATGCACCATGTTCACGGGCAGACTGAAGATGCGGGTGGATGATAAAGAGAAAGTGAAGTTTAAAACAGTGTTTTATCATTAGTCGAGGGTTTCTTAATTTTGGTATTTGTTTGTGAATATTTGCTATTATAGTGATATATACCTTATGGCACAGATTACTAAATATTCTTATAATATTTGCGGGTGGTAAGGCCTGCACTGACATCCCGCATGGGGTGTATTGTGCATTTCTCCCTGCCAGCTGCTGCATGCAAATGCTGACTGGCCCCTTTATGTATCGGAGCATGGCTCTGGGTCGCTAGCACAACTGTTCCGGTTATGTTACAGTAGATGGTGACTTGGAGATAGATTGCAAACGATCCCGCCATTGTTGTTCTTGTTCGTTCAGTAGACACACGTGTCGTTTTGTGTCTCTTCTGTGGCTGTGTGATTACTAAATATGTTACTACGTAACTTATGGCAGTTATGAATCATTTGATAGGTACTAGTGAAATCTTCCTATTACCTGCAGTTTTAAAACAATCCTTATCATTGACGGGCCCGATAGCTTGGTTGGTAGTATCCCTGCCTTCTGAACTGAGGGCTGTGGGTTCAATTCCTACCCAGGGCAAACATTTGTGGGATGAACATAGATGTTTGTTCTGCGTCTGGGTGTTATATTGTATTCTATGTAAGTATTTACAAACAAAGAAGTATATAAGTATTGTATCAGTTATCTGGTTCCCATAGTACAAGCTATGCTTAGTTTGGGGCTAGATGGCGCTGTGTGAAATGTCCACACATATTTATTTATTTTATTTTATTATCGATCAATCATGCTAAGCTAGTTGGTTGAAATATCCTACTTCTTCTCAAGGCCCACTAGATGGACCAACAATACAGTGAAAGCCGCAGGGAGCCAAAGGAAGGAGGGCAGCCACTCAAATTGGCACTCTATGGGGGAGACCTATGTTCAGCAGTGGGCATCTTCAGGCTGTTGAACCCTATAATAGAACAGCCTGTACTGACTTAAAAATCCTGACACCCAAGGTTTAACACTTCCCTACACAAGAAAGAAGGAAAGACCTAGGTAGTAGGTATGCTAACCATGATTTCAAAATATTGGCTACCTAAGTACCTACATTTTTAATTGAGAACTTCCTTAGTTTTTAAGTTGTTTAATTACCATTGTTTTGTGCATTTTAATTTTAATTGTAGGTAAAAAATTATTACCTATATTATAGCTGATTATTATTTTATGAGACATGTTATTTTGGTAACACTAAAGAACTGGTAGCCGATGGGGAAGAAAGGTTCTCGAGTGGCAAAACTGTCTGCCGATGGGGAAGAAAGGTTGTCGAGTGGCAAACACGAACTGGAAGATGCGGCGTAGGCCGGTCCCCCACTATACCCTGTTTTCTAATTAGACAGAGTAAACTGACATTACCGATGTTACCACTTTCACATGCAAAATAAAAAGTGGCTTGATGATTTAACTGAATCATTTCAGTTTAAAGATCTATTTCATGGTTTAGTATATTTTCATCTATTAATTCTTAAATCGTAGTTACTGCGTAAATTGTGATTCAAATTTTTGTTTGCCTGTAAACTATATTATTTATTAAAATTACGAAGATTAACTGTATATTGCCTCTATCATATGTGTGCAGAGCAGAGTGACGGTGATAACTAATAAAGTAAGGCTGTTTTTATTTATTTAAGAATATTTTTATATCATACATCCGATCTTTTGAACTATAAAGAGCTGATACAGTTCAATCTTGTTCTTCTTCTTTAATGGCTTTCTATCGCTGTTTTGCAATAATTCTGCCAATGTCAAGTGAGTATAATTTGTACGGTTATGTCAAGTCAAAGTCACATTTTGTCAGTCAAAACGCCAACAGTAAAATGGTGGAAATTTTACTGAAGGCTCTAAAAAAGGCCGTTGAAGCAAAAACGAAAATGCATGGTTTTATGATCTTGAAACCATTTGCCAACACTCGTGCACATTCACGAACACTTAACGGATAATAATCCACCCTTATTACACATTAAAGCTCAAGATACACTAGTTTTGAAAAATAAATTCAAAATTCACAACCGCCATTGTCGGATTTTCTTCAAAGACTCAACAGTTCAATCCCTATGATTTAGAAGCTGGCAGCATTATTTCGACAAGTGACATTACGATCTGTCAGTTTACTCTGTTTAAATAAAAAATATACTGTAGGCGGACCAACAGTCTAGTTAAAACTGTGGGGAGCCGATGGATGCAGGAGGCGAGCAGCCACTCAAAGTGCCACTCTCTGGGGGAGGCCTATGTTCTGCAGTGGACGTAATCAGGCTGATGATGAATGATTTTTTGTTTTTTTTAGAATTTTTTTCCGTCGTCTCCAAGTTTGCCATCATTTTAATTTTCTATCCAAGATTTATAAGAAATACATTGTAGGTAAATACAGTGGCCTGTACTATAAGCTGTAGGTATTACACATAAATATGTATTCCCGAGAATACATTAAAATTCTCGGGATGCAGAATATTTCTTTCAAGAGAAAGAAATATTCTGCATTGCGAAATTACATTTTTATAGTTACTACAGGTTATGACTAAGACGAAATTCCCAGCGTAAGCATTTCGTCCCATCCGGACCTTGATTGATAAAACAGCGAATCGGTTAGAGCTAAATATAATCCTTTACGTCATTTGTAAACAACAACTTATTGCGACACCGAAATTTAATTTAATAACTTTTTACGCAAATTTCAGTACAACACTTACCTTTCCATTGATCCCAAGGCCGAGGACCGTGTTTGAGATATCGTAGTCATCGGTAATTGGCGTGGTTTTGATAATTTTCGTAAAATTACTCATTTTAGTCACTTCACTTTGTGTAACAATAACATTCGAAATTTTCACAGATTTATGACACAAATCCACTTAGTCCACCGAAATCGGAACTGCCTACTTTATTATGTGCAAATTGTAGAAACTTGCACTCAAAATAGAAGGTATAATTTTATCTAAATTCGTAGATGACAAACGCGCAGCGATAGCACGACGCCCCGTTCCGTTCGCGTTAGTTTCGTTCACGCTTCACGGACGTTGCTTGCTCTTGCCTAGGGATGTTATCTTTTTTTTGGAAAAATCGATTTTTTTAATCGATCTTTTATTATATTTAATTTGCTTTTGATTTTTTTTTCTGCTGGTATTATAGATAATAAGGCAACACCCCTACAAAATTAACGGGTAGCAAATCCCAAGGGTTTATTAAGATCTAGTGATTTTACAATTATTATAATTTATTTTCGCGCTTTGCTGAGCTTGCTGTTATAATTATTATGTGCTTTATTTTCAATCAGTCAAGGTGCTGTACTGGCAAGTTTATTACAATAATTTGATGCCTGCAGCAGCAGTACTGCTCAGTACAGACAGATGGACAGTAGGGCATTAGTAATAAGGTTTGCTTTACTCTTTGGGTATGGAACCCTAAAAAGCGCCAAAATTATCCAATTACACCTTGAGAGATTCAGACAAATTAATTTTAAAAGAACTTCACGCATGCACACTCAGCTCGTCCTTGTGTATACGCCCTATTACTAAACCTCCACTGTCCGTCTGTCTGTTTGTCTGTCTGCCTGTCTGTCACCAGGCTGTGAGTCATGAACCGTGATAGTTAGACTATCGAAATTTTCACACTGTTTGCGTTGCCCCTAAAAAGCTAAAAAACAGAATAATATAAATATGTAAGGGGCTCCCATACAACAAACGTGATGTTTTTGTTCAGTTTTATAGATAATGATACGGAACCCTTCGTAAGTGAGTCCAACCCACACTTGGCCGATTATTAATTTCGTATGTTCTGTATCGCACTTGTTAATTTAGTATGTTGCAGTGGCGTTCATTTCGGCATAATACAGTCCTATAGCGCTAATAACGTGAATTTTTCCGCCCGCTGCGCTCGCGCATTCATTTTTAAGTTTTGTTATTCTTCAATAGATTTTCTGTTAATTGTCAGTTCAAATAGAAAATTAGTTTAACTCCTAAACTCCCAGCGACCCGGTATCGAACACGCATGCATTGTTTTTCAATTGTGATATAAGCGTAAGTTTCAATTTTGATAAGTTATGGGAACGAGTAGGTACTTAAATTATTTCAAACACATAATAATTATCTGAGCAGTGGTAGTTTCGGGGAGATACGAGGCTATAGCTCGATCCATTAGTATCTGAGTTCTACCTAAATTATTTTAACTAAGTCTGTTCGGGTGTATGATTGTAAATTTTTCACGCTTGCTCTGCTTGCGCTTTTTAAATTAGTTTATGCCTTGTGTTGCGGTGGCATTTAATTTTACAAGTTTTTGTAGCCCTATCATAAATATAGCCCTGATTATGTGAATTTTTGCGCACAATACGCTCGCGCAAATTTGAAAAATCATAGGGTTGGGCTCCATTCGGTCACAAAGTTGCACTGTACTTATTGGTCTTTGGCTTAGTGGTTAATTATACTTTATACTGTAAATAAAATTGATTTAATCAGATTTAGGTAATTTTTCCATAAAATAAACCCATTTTTTAATAACCGATTTCTTTAGTCTAAAAAATAATCGATTATTAAAAAGACGATTTTTCCCTTCTTAGGTCACATCCCTACTTGCCTATGATGCTGTCACGTAGAGAAGCGATGTTAAAATAATCGTTTATTAAAAAATCGATTATTTATAGTGAAAATGGATTTTTATTAGTCGATTATTTATATCTCTTTTTTTAACAAAAATCGAATATTTTAAAAATCGATTTTATTATTTTCGTTTCGATTATTTCTACTGGTATTCAAAATGATAAGGCAACACTGCTACCAAATTCTTGGGTGTTCAGCGTAAATCACAGGTGATCTGGTAACTTTTTTTACCGCTCGTTTCGCTCGCGGTTATATTTTTTTGCACCTTCTTTTCAATGAACGATTAGATAGATAGATAAATAAACTCTTTATTGAAAACACCATTTTACAGAAAATACAGTAATAAATCTTATTACTAAGTGTCATAATGGGCGGTCTTATCGCTTAAAGCGATCTCTTCCAGACAACCCAAAAGTATAAAGAGATGATGAACAACAACAAGGACGGTGGCTTTCAGTTTACAAAAGTTATACAACGAAAGGATTTAATATACTAATAATACATTATAATAAATAAATAAGTAAATAGATGATAAACTATACATATAATAATTTATATTGATTGTGCATGTACTGACAAGTTTATTAATTTGATGCCCGCAGCACCAGACTACATCACTGTGTGTGTCACCAGAAGTGAAATAGCAATATTTTCTTTAAGTGTTGCTATTTAGCTGTAGGACTACGCCCCGCCATCCAGCTGTCAGAAAATATTCTATTGTGCTTTCTACTGTAAATTAAATTGATTTTATCTGTTTCTTTGTTACTACATTAAATATTCAAATAAAATATTTATACAATTTATTTAGTCCAAACATAGATCAATTATTAAATAATCGATTTTTTCTGCTTAGGTCACATTCCTACTTGACAGTTGAAAAAAAAAACAAAAACGTGACGCACACACTCACTGACAGTGACGGACTGACAGCGGCATACGGGAAACCACAGACTAACCGAAAAACTCAGCCCATACACTATAAGAAAACGTTCCTAGGTTCCTAGCATGAAACGGACATTGGCAGAATAGTGACCAGCCATAGAAGCCATAAATCAGGAAATCAAGTCATTGTTTTAAGTTTTTATTTTCTCTTCTGTGAGCTAACTTCAGCGAACCCTATGTTATGACGCGTAAAAAGAAAAGTTCTTCTTCAGCTGGATAGATAGGACAATACGACGGGATGCGACAATCCTAACTTAGGAACACCACGTTTTTTTATGTTAAAAGTTGGCGAAAAGTATCACTACTTCCCCACTGCTCAACTAAAGATTCTCATAAGTAAATATTTTGCTGCCTACATATTATCAGCCTGTGTAAACCTCATAGAGTAATTAAACCTTACCGTAAAGCACGAACCCTATTTATGGTCATCATCTGCAAGTTGTATTAATATATGGCTAGGTGGCGCTATCATAAATTCGAAGGTATGGTATTAAAAATAATTAAGGACTGTAATATTCTACGCTACAACTCACGCATGAAGGGTTCCGTACCATTATCTATAAAAACGAGCAAATAAATCACGTTTGTTGTATGGGAGCCCTTTTAAATATTTATTTTATTCTGTTTTTAAAAAAGGGGCCCGGGTCTGCGGCTTGCAGTTCGATGGTCTAAAACAAACACTCGCTACCTCTATCCACAAATTATGAGTCACGACTCCGTCGAACTGGTTCAACTGCGAGAAAGAGAAAGCTAGTGACGGCATCGGAGACACGTCTTGCGCAAGTTGTGGTAGACGACAACGACTGGAATAAGAAATGGCTTTAAGAAATATCTTCGGGAATACATTCCCTATTATTTGGGATTATATTCCCATAGCCCTACACCTACCTACCAAGTTATATTGCATAATAGTAGAGCACCTACTACATAATTATCTCTTGCATTTTTAAGGTTCTGTACCCAAACGGTAAAGCAAACCATATTACTAAGGCGCCGCTGTCCGTCTGTGTGTCTCTTCGTCTGTCATCAGGCTGTAGGTATATCTTAAGAACATTTCTTTGCTGTCCGAATTATAAACAAGGAATCAAAGTGAATCAAAACGCTTAATAAAAATAATGGGGTCCTATCAGGTACACACGAAAAATAGCCCGAACTTGAAAAAAATGTAGTGATCGTGTCTAGAGCGTTACTAGTTAGTGTCCAGTGTATTCATTTGGCCCAATACTTCGCCAACACGCAATAAATGTCGCTTGATAATCTTGCGTTATGCAGATATAAAATAATTCGTAAAACAGCCCGCGTTATTCCGTTGTATGGGATGAGGCATCTGTACTGTAGGTATTATATTATGTGGGGTCATAATAACTGGCGAATTTATTCTTGTTATCTGGGATTTCAAAATTCCAAAATTCTACTTTGCAGGAGTTGTCAAAGGGGAAATATGAAATAAGCCCATTTTTAGCTTTTCGACTAGCCCAACATTAATAATAGGTATTACCTACCCAACTTCTTACACTTATGATACACGTATATCACTCATTGGCAGGCCCTGAGAGCTCAGTTGGTGGTAGGTACCTTACCTCTGCCTTCTGAACTTTAGGTTGTGGGTTCGATTCCTACCCGCGACAAACATTTCTGTGATGAACATTGATGTATTTACAAACAAAAAGTATCTAAGGGAGAGTTTTGGCGAGAACGCGGAAAAGTTCACGTCAATCCATTGTATTATTTTTCAAAACTTGTGCTTTTTCTAGTGTTAATGTTTAAAATTGGTGGCGTTTTACGCATTAAGTGCTGAATTACGAGCATGAGTGAGGGCAAGTGATATAATGTGGTGAAACGTGATTTTTCGTGTTGCTTCCAAAACTCCATAGAAGCTTCTAGCAAAGTTGCCACCACTTTGCTGGAGCATAACTTAGACTGGACTATGACTATGACTAGGACATGACTTTGCGTGAAATATTTCATAACACGATGAAATTTACAATACTTGACACTGGCTAAATACACTATGTGTGGAGCCAAAATATAACAAAAAAAAGTATCTAATTATCCTATTATCCTATCGTTCCCCAAGGAACTTGAGGTATAGTATACGTATAACACCTTGATCGTTCTCGTACAAGCTATGCTTAGTTTGGGCTAGATGGCGCTGTTTTAAATGTCCACGCATATTTATTTATTTATCAAATTAATTAACGTGTAATTAAAATTTATTAACCTAATCATAAATCACTTTGTTTAATCAAAATTCACGAAGCAATGCGGTCTCTGTGATAAGACGCCGTTTCCTCAGACCACACCATCTCTTCCCGTGGATGCCGTAGGTAAGAGCCGGCTAAGGGAGTGCCCAGGGAATAAGCAGCAGCATTTTCCTCCTAAAATCTGTGATCACCAAGGCGTCTGCCAAGCGTTGTGATTATGCCAACTTCCCCCTATTGTAAGGGGCCCGATAGCTCAGTTGGTAGTATCCCTGCCTTCTGAACTGAGGGCTGTGGGTTCGATTCATACCCAGGACAAACATTTGTGTGAGAACCTACCTACCTACCTTTATGTCATTGTCATTATTATCATCAACAGCCTGAACGTCTACTGCTGAACATAGGAGCAGCTCCACCTTTATGTACTAGCACAGAGCAAGAAAACGCTTCATGCGAAGCGTCAATTGTTTCTAAGCTCTGTGGTCAAATGTTATGCCTATAAAATAATTATAAAAGGAAAACATCTTTTTGGTATCGGTATTTCATTTAGTAGTATACTATTATAATATCTGTGGTATCGGTATCCATTGTGGGCTAAGATTCCGTGCTCAATCGTCGACCACGTCGTCACTTACCATCATAAATGAACAAGGAACTTAATGGTAAGTAAACCCCACGGCTTCTTTTTTTTTTCAAATTTATGTAGGTCCGCCAACAGTTAAAACATGAACTTATGCTAAGTTACCTATGACAATTTAAGTAAGTAACACCTTCACGCTATCTGATTAGTGATTAGAGGATGAGCAGTCTGCCGATGATTAGTATGATTACCTGATTACCTACCCTTGACACTAATATCTAAATAATCTACTTCCATCCATTGTTATTTTATTCTACATCTAAAACTTTTTGTGGTCAAAGTTACTAACCGTATCAGAATAACTTGAACTTGTTGCTTAGGTAATGCTTAGGTACCTACTTGTATAAAGCGTGCTATATAGGCATGGAAATGATTGCTACTTTAAAATCATAATCTTTTCATCAATGATTTATTTTAATCACTGCGATTTCACCTGCTGCTTTTCACAGTCTGTGATTTTTCGTAGACTGTGATTTTTCATGCCCAATGAATTTGTAATCCACGTGAGACGAGATTTACCTTTACCTGCTACTACTGGTTACTAAGAAATATAACGCAGTTTTTATAAAATTATACATTACTGGTCTCAGTTTGTTTTGAAGCATAAAATATCTTCTTCGGGTTCGGAATCATTAAGTGTGATTAATCGCACTGTGATTAGTAGTGGAGTATGTTCCAAAAAGTAGCAGAGTGATTTATGATTTATAAAGTCATTTGATTTTTTACCATGCCTAGTCCTATACCAATATAACCGGCTAAGTGCGAGTTAGACATGCGCACAAAAGGTTCCGTACGATTTATCTATAAAAACGAGCAAAAAAATCACTTTTGTTGTATGGGTACCTTAAATATTTATTTATGCTATTTTTAAGATTTGTTGTTATAGCGGCAACAGAAATACACCATCTGTGAAATGGACCTACGATGGTGAAAGCTACGGGGAGTCGATGGACGCACCCCGTCGTCGCCGCCCAAGCCACGTCTTGAGCGACCCGGAAGATCCTATAGCAGCCGTTGTTTCGGCTGCGCTAGGATCACCGGACCAGTCTAGCCCTTCTGGCTCAGGTACCGATTTCGGCACCGGTATAGGATACCAGCGTAACACAATCAGACACCGACCCCACCGGCGAGGTCGACGTATCCCCGTAGGTTAGCTAGAACGGTCGCGACTCCAGCGGACGTAGCCTTCTCGATCTTCTTATCCCGGCAACAGCCCAAGCCGAGGCTCGCACCCCAGAGGTGCCCTTGAGCTAGTCGCCCCCCACTTTTGTCGGCTGGGTGCCTTAAGCGCCTGCCCTCCCGCCCGGTGACGCTGTAAAGGTCGTTAGAGACCAATAGCATTATCCCGTTTAAAAAAAAAAAGGTGAGTCGATGGATATCTATAACCTAATTTGGCTGAATAGTTATTTTATACTACCTACTCCAAAGCGCAAGTGGCAATGGGCGGGCCACATCGTTCGTAGAACAGACAACCGATGGGGAAGAAAGGTTCTCGAGTGGCGACCACGAACCGGAACACGCAGCGTAGGCCGGCCCCCCACTGGTGGATTGATGACCTGGTCAGAACCGTGGGGAGCTAATGGATGATAGAGTCAAGCATCCGCTCAAATTGGTGCTCTTTGGGGAGGCCTATATTCAGCAATGGACGTCTTCAGGCTGATGATGATGATCACTACCTACTCCTAAGTGCTTCTTCCATTCCATTTTTTTAAAGCAGAAACCCATCCCGTCCTTTTTACGACGGACCCGTGACACTCCCGGATGATATCCCTGGGGGTGCCACGGGTCAAATCCAAGTTCCCGTCACCCACAATCAGTTTCACAAGTCAATTAGTGCAGTGCTGTCGAATGTACCTACTCAAGCCAACACTTTCGTGACTCGAGGTGATGTCAGCCAGCCGTGCACTATCTCCGAACGCTTTCTAAACTAGAACACATTAGCCATGCGCTATGATTCTACGACTAAAGACTGAAGCTAATAGACAAAGATTATGTAAAACGTGTATAAAATGAACTAAATTGTAGATTTGTTATGTAAAAACAAGTTTCACATTTTTTTTTCCGTGTCGAACAGATTGAAATATTTATGGTGATAGGTACAGTCAGGGAAATAATGCTTAGTCAATGTTAAAGTTTTAATATTTTTTTTAATTGTCTATTTTGTTTTTTTTTTATAATAATGCCCAACTATTTAAATACATAGACCCTGGACCCTAACTAGGATTACCTGTATCTAGGGAACCGGGAACTACGCGGATCACGGTCCCACATCACCCAGACACAGAACAAGTATTTGCGCTTTTTTTTGTTGTGCACAAATCCTTGTTCTGTCGCGGGAATCAAACCCACCGCCTCCGGGTTAGTCGACCTGCTCAACCACAACGCCACAAAGGGTGTATTGGAACTACTTAAATAAGAGCCTAGAGCCTTAACCCTATGGTCTCGGAGTGTGAAATGTTCACCCCATCTCTTCCCGCATGTAAGTCTTAGTAAGAGCTGGCTAGGGGAATATCCAGGTAATGGGTAGCAGCATTGTCGTAAGTCACATCTTCTGCGATCACCAAGACGCCTGCCAAGCTGATTATGGCAAAGTGAACAATGTCAAATCCAATCATTGCCTGGGTTTTCCCGTGTCTCATAAATTGGTGGCGTTTACATTTTTTACTTCGACTGGAAAATTTGCAATACTGTCAAAATAACAGTGATCGTTACGATAATATGGTAGTGGAACGCGGTTAGTCCCAGATAAAATAATACCTACAGTACAGATGCCTCGTCCCATACAACGGAATAATTCGGGCTATTTTACGAAATATTTTATTTCTGCACAACGCAAGATTATAAAGCGACTTTTATTGCGTGTTGGCGAAGTAGTGGGCTAAATGAATACACTGGACACTAACTAGTAACGCTCACGACACGATCACTACATTTTTTTCTCGTTTAGGCTATTTTTCATTGGTCCTCTTTGCTTTCCATTTGTTTTGTTTTGCCCATCCGGTGATGGGACCCCATGGTCTAATATATTTGACACTATGGTTCGACAGAAACCCGCTCTATAAAAATAAATTCACACGTTCGGTTTTTAGGAATCGGATTTTCCATTGTAAATGTTACAAAAGTAAAACATTCATTAAAGTTAAAAAACATTTTCACTTTGTACCTAGATTCTAACTTAGCAGTTTTTTAGATTTGATTTGACTCATTTACTAGGTATGTAAATAGTATATTTTGTCCCCGACTGTACCTACAGAACATGTAATATTTTTGCGGTTATTAACAAATAGAATGAATACATATTCGCGATTAAGTGCACTTGCGTCAAGAAACAACTCCTTGTCTAGGTTCAAGTTAAAAAGCTAAGTACTTTTACTGTCTACCCATTTACTTTTACATCATTATTTACTTACTTTCTGTTGAGTTTGAGTAAACCACAGAGCTATGAAACAAATTACGCTTCGCACTTAGAAGAAGCGTTTATTTTTGCTCTGTGGAGTAAAATAACTTGTGATTTTTGATATCTCTTTTTTCTTTTCTATTTTTCTCTTTTTCTGCTAAACATCGGTCTTTGCTTTTCTTAGATTATTCGGATACGGGCTCTCTATGTATTATAGGCGTGTACCATGGATGAAATAAAAAAAAGAAGGATTGAGTTTTGATTGACATCGAACTGAAGCCCAAAATGGCGGACGTAATTACATATGTGTGTCAGATGAAATTAGCGCGACTGGCTGCATATGATGTGAGCGTGTGCGTGCCCCACTCGTACGTACGAAGCGTTACGGCTTCCTAAGGGTGCTTCAGTTTCGGCTCAGACGGGATTCCCTCCTTCTTTTTTTATTAGCTCCATGGCGTGTACTTACTTGCTAAATCATGTCCAAGTTGTGCAAGTGTGGTATAATTGTTCCGCTTTTGTTTTTGAGATCAACAGCGTTTATGGAAACAGTTGCAAAAAATATTAGGGAGGATCCGTTGGGACCTACTTACCCATTCATCATGATTTATGTGCCATCCCTCTAGTGCTAAAATAGCCTATTTTCATCGATATAAATTAGTAATAAAATATTCACTTTGACTTTGTATTTGGCTACTTGAAACACTCACCCTGATATAACATATTCTGTGCCATAGTTCCCACACAAAAATGATTACTTCAATTATTATTACTTCAATCCATGGAGCTAATATTTATTTCATCCATGCTTCAATCATTCTTCTTCTTCTTCTTCTTTAATGGCTTTCTATCGCTTTTTTGCAATAATTCTGCCAATGTAAAGTGAATAAAATTTGTACGGTTATGTCAAGTCAAAGTCATATTTTGTCAGTCAAAACGCCAACAGTAAAATGGTGGAAATTTTACTGAAGGCTCTAAAAAAGGCCGTTGAAGCAAAAACGAAAATGTATGGTTTTATGATCTTGAAACCATTTGCCAACACTCGTGCACATTCACGAACACTTAACGGATAATAATCCACCTTTATTACACATTAAAGTTCTAGATACACTAGTTTTGAAAATTAAATTCAAAATTCACAACCGCCATTGTCGGATTTTCTTCAAAGAACCCCTTCTTCTTCTTCGTTAATGGCTTTCAATCGCTTTTTAGCAATAATTCTGCCAATGTCAAGTGAGTAAAGATTTGTACGGTTATTCAAGTCAAAGTCATATTTTGTCAGGTCAAAACGCCATCAGTAAAATGGTGGATATTTTACTAAAAGCCGTTGAAGAGAAAACGGCAATGCATGGTTTTATAAACTTGGAACCATTTACCAACACTCGTGCATTTATGAACACTCAACGAATAATAATCCACTCTTATTACACATTAAAATTCTAAAATTCACAGGTTTTGGTAAAAAATTCAAAATTTACAACCGCCATTGACGGATTTTTTTCAAAGACCATGTTTCACAGAGTACATTGGTAATAACTGAAACCATACTTCAATCATACAAATGACATAAAGGTAAGAATACTGTAATGTTGCAGAGGCAGAGTTTGAGACGTCACGTTACATCGTTCACTCGAATACATACATCATGTTGACACCGACGTGCGACAGCGATAACGCTATATCAAAATGTAGACGTCTCGTTCTCATGCAGGAATACCTTATAAGTTCATGGTACGAATTCGAACAATATTATTGTAACCTTGTTGAAACATAAAAATGTCAAAGAACATGATGGTTTTGTATTAGTTTGTTGTACGCCAGCACAGACCAGACGTAGGTACTATGTACTATAACACCGTTTCATGCACACATGCGCACAGCAATATGACCCTAAGCAGTAAGGTCAGTTCATTGTTTTTCTTTGTTGTTACGTTTTTTGGAAGTTCCGCAAAAATAGCTATTTTTTATGTTTAAATATAGGTTGTTGCAAATGAGAAACGACGTTGAATAGACGGTTGCTGTAATCTAATCTTACTGTTTCCCAAAACTGTCTGTCTGTCCATTTGTATGTCTATCCGTCTGCCTGTCTTGTCTGTTAGTCGTTGTTAATTAGCTGAGTAGTTTATTATTATATGATTTATTGCAAACGGGCATTAGATAAGAAGGTAGGTCCTTGCCTATTTTACACACAAATTTTGACCAGGGCGCTTATTCTCTATGAAAACACAGATTCCACACGATACGAAACCACGTCGTTATCATATCTTGTTCAAATCGTGTCACAGCACAGCGTTAGATATGCCTGCACTTTACATTAAAGTTATCTTTATTTTGAATAAAATATATTGACATAAGTGGTCATATCTTTTGATGTGTTGATGTTTCGGAACGCGTCTCTGTAAAACGTATGATTTTTGACAGTTCAAATCGCGCCAATTCCAAATTCATTTCGCGCGGTTTTGTTTTCGTTTCATAGAGAATAGACTTTTGCAGATTTCTTATGTAAGACAAGGAATTCGCGTGGTTTCGAAGTAAGGAGTCGATAGAGAATAACCGCCCAGGGCCATTATTCCTTACTTCGAAACCACGTGAATTCCTTTTTTAAAGAGGCGTTCCGAAACATCAGCACATCAAAAGTTACCACCACTTCTGTCAATATATTTTATATTCAAAATAAAAATAATATTGAGTAAAGTGAAGGTATATGTAACTCTGTGACACGATTTGAACAAGACACGATAACGACGTTGTTTAGTATCGTGTGGAATCTGAGTTTTCATAGAGAATAACGGCCCTGGGTTGAAATCGAACCTCTGAATGAAATACCTACTTATAATTTATAATGATAAAAATGATATAATGGTTTTGAACTTGACTTTCTTCAGTATTAAAATTAAAAGTTATTTTTTCTACTGAGAGGGAGTAATGAATCCCGCAGGCACGGGCCCGAGGGTATGTCCGACTCCGCCAATTCCATCATGGCGACCTACGGACTAAAACCTCCTTCCCATTGTTATTCTCTGCAGACATGAAGTCTGCACCATTTTTTTATACTTATCTCTTATATTGTTATTTTTTTTTCTATTTACGCTGCTTTTTCTATTCTTCGCGCGAGAATTCACCATTTTATGTATAATATACTCATTATAATAATTTTTTTGTTGACAAAAATTTTTTTCTATTTTTTTTTTAACATGGATTATGGAATTCTTATTAATTTAATTCTTATTAATTTAAAACAGTTTAAGAATTCTAAGCTTAGTTGTGTATATTTCCGAGTCGGTTCTCATTTGCGCCAACCATTACCTAATTTCAGACAAGTTTGAAACATTGAATCATGTAATTAGAGACAGTTAGTCAGCCACGGTACGTAGTTCTTCCTATATAGCGTAGATTGTTCTGTGAATTCGGTGTTAGGTAGTTTAATACAAAGTAGGTAGTAAGTACCTACTTAATGGTTTATTTCCTGAATTAAAGGATATTATTATGCAGTCACCTCTGATGGAAATAATTAGAGATAATTAGGTACCCTAAATACTTACTAGAATTGAGTGTTTGGTCCGTCTGCACCAAAGTTGGCACCTCCTAAGTTTGTACTTTTCTAAGTTTCTCGAATGTTTGTCAAAATCGTGTCAAGTCAAACTAATCAAAAAAGAAGAAGATCCTATCCCGAGTTTATTTGACAGCTTTCACGTGTCACGGTGCATGGTAAATGCTGCGTTTTTGTATGGAGCATCTGTGGTTCACAATTCGCTCACTAGGGGCGCTTATCGTGACACAAATAGTAAACGTATAAGTTCCTTGGAAACAATACAAAAACGCATCACCATACACCGTGAGACGTGAAAACTATGAAATAAAGTCAGACTAGGGCCTTTGAACAGCAGAGGAGTACTTAGGTTGTGGGTACCCAGGACAAACAATGTTGATGAACATTTTGTGTTTGTTCAGGGGGGTTTTTCGCTATGACACATGAGATTCCTTGCTAATAACGCGTGAGTTGTAACATGCTCTAAACGTAAATGCGGGCTTTAACACGCCACGACATGGAATTAACATGGAATCAAAAAATTGTATTCTGTATGCCACGCGTTAGATTGTTTGTGCCCAGTGTTTTGTATAGCATATTAAACCCAAAACCATTCCACGAAGATATCATAACGCGCCGCGTTACGTGCCTGAATGGTCATACGGAATAAGGGCCCAGTTCAGATATCTGGTTCCAATAGTACAAGCTTTGTTTTTTTGGGGCTAGATGGCGCTGTGTGTAAATGTCCACAATTTTTTTAATCGATTTATTTTTAGTATTTTAGGACAATGCCACTTTGCAGCTCGAAGGTTTTACATAAATCCTTTCATTTGTTCCGTGAACCACAAAAGGTCGTTAACATTTTTAATTGTATTAACCTTACAATGCATTTCCACGAGAAACAATTGGTTACAAATACAATAAGCTCTGTGAACGTCGAGTACCTACTTCTGTGACCACGGGGACAATGGTTTATGGTTCAATTACTGGCCACAGTGTAAGAAAGTTCAGTTTAGTAGAACAAGTTTCTCGCGTTGTGAAAGTTAGTTGGACTAATTTTTTTTTTTTAAATTTGACTAAGCCAGCGCGCGTTTGACTAATTTTTGACAGATATGGGTGCACCCATTATAAGTAAGTAGGTATAGATGACGTCTATAAACTATTGTTACTTGTGAGTATTATATACTCATTTATTAGTTTTTCTTAGGTTTACGCTTTTTTACAATATTGGTATAAAAATAAAATACAAAAATACTATAAAAAAACCTAAGCCTAGAGTGCCGATGGCAGCGGGGCAGGGCCCAAGCTACCGGTGGTCAGGGCTGCAGAGTGAGGAACCTCCTGACAATACGTGCCGTGTCAAGGAGTACCGCCTTCTGAATCTGACCCTTGATCCAGCTGTCTAGCGAGATCCTCTCGAGGTGTTGGTCGAGGTTAAGTATTATATTATTATTATCTTCTAATAATAGCTATTAATAATCATTCCGATTTGTATAAAATAATAGGTACTAATACCTACTTATGTATAATAAAATAGAATTGTAAGTTCTTTAAAGTTTAATGAAGTCACAAATAAAACATTTACCTACCTACATTAATTTTTGCAACATGAATTTTATTGTAGGTTATTTTATTTATAGTAGGTATAGTTTTCTACATTTATTTTGACGGAACTAAGTAGCCCTCATTATAATAAAAAAAATATGGTAAAATCTAGCAAGTGATTTAATTTTTATAGGTGTTTCGAATAAAATTTGCTAATTAAGGCTATTAATAGCTTAGGGGGGGGGGGGTGCATTAGTTACTATTTTGTTGAGGAATGATAAGTGTGTAGACAGAAAAAGCACAGCGGAAAAATTCAAGTAAACCTAAATGTTTCAAAAGAAGACAACTTTTTACATAGATGCATAAAGCTTTTTTTTATGTAATGAGTGACAAACAAGCAGGCGGCCCACCTGATGGTAAGTGGTCACCGCCGCCCATGAACATCTGCAACACCAAGGGCATTGCCGGTGCGTTGCCTACTCTTAAAATAACTGCTAATTAGGCTACCAACCCAAATCCTTCTGCTTACTAACGTGACCCATATAGTTATTAGAATTAGCGAGTTGAAAGGGCAATGGGCAGGCCACATCGCCCGTAGAACTGACAACCGATGGGGAAGAAAGGTTCTCGAGTGGCGACAATGAACTGGAAGACGCAGCGTAGGCCCCCCACCAGGTGGACCGACCGGTCAAAACCACGGGGAGACGATGGATGCTGGAGGCGAGCATTCACTCACAGAGGCACTTTGAGGACCCCTATCTTCAGCAGTGGACGTCTTCAGGCTGTTGATAATGATGATGATGATGATACCTACTGCATACTTACCCTGTAGCAACACAGAATTTTCCACGATTACGTCACTATCGCTAGACTAGATCCAGACTTGTCAGGCAGGTTAACACCTAGACTGGTTCTCAGCTAGTTCAGTCTAAAGTACTCTACACACTATAAAATTTGCTGTACGATTTGTCAACTCAATCAGTTGAATCGAGAGGTGTTACCGGCTCTCATCCAGCAAATTGCATCGTGTGAAGATGTCTTGCGGCTCCCATCCAGCAGATTGAGGCGACAAATTGATTGACAGATTGCATCGTGTGTAGACTGCCTTTAGCTACGTGGCACTGCAACGTAACGCCCTCTACTAGTAAAACATACTTTGTAGCTAGACTAGGTCGAGAAGGCTGACCTAAAACCACTCGGGGTACCTATTCATTCAATTCTATTTATTTTAGTGTGATTGTTTGGAACCTTGACAACGCAAGTACTCTGTAACCTGGTACATGAGTTTGTTTGAATGAATATTACTAGTACCTACCATAGATTAACAGATTATATTTTGCAGTAGTGTGCAAGCACTACTGTGTTCCGGTTTGAAGGGCATTGTAGCTAGTCAATTACTGGGCAAATGAGACTTTATGACCTGATCTCATAGTTTAGTTATCTGATTACAAGACTGTGTGATGTCTCAGTAGTGCAGTGTCACGTGAAACTTTTATTTTGAAGTTCCGCGAAACACTGCAACTGTTATAGGCAGCCGTGTCGCTTAACACCAGGTGAACGACTAGCTCGTTACGTCATTCATTCTCATAAATAAAAATAAAGTACTTAATACGTTACCTAGTACTGCTGTTCAATAACTTAATATATATTTACTTCAACAGCTGGAAGACGCTGCTGAACACAGGTCTCCCCATATAACGCCACTTTGGACGCTTTATCATAAGGGTGTGCTATAACCACGCTGGGCAGGCACCTTGGTGATGGTGATCGCAGGAAAATTCCAGTACCAACAATGGAGCCAAGTTTCGCATGATACTGCACACTGCGAACGTCATCCTGAGAACGACATCATACTTACAGTCTAAAAATGATTTCTAGGCTTGAGATCAACTAGGTGATCATATAACTAAACTGCAACCGCTAGAAACACAAAAATTGATAAGTAAGTCTCATTTGCCCAGTAACTACCAGTGCGTGATCACACTAGTGTGAATTCATTTTTTTGACATGGAAATGTGAAAACTTTTCTCAAAATTGGTGTCTAAAGTTTCAAGCATAATTAAAATAGAAATAGCTACGAAGACCTGACTTAATTATTACTTAAGTCTGGTAAAATCTTCTCGTGTAGGCAAGTGGTCAGCCTGGTGTCAGAATTTTTAAGCCACCCAAAGGCTTCTGAATTGGCTTAACGACTATTATTACATTTAAAAAGGTATAATATAAATCTTACACTCCACGTAAAATAAATCTTCTAAATTAGGTCATTCCAATCTCATATTTTATTTTTGATCTAGTTTTACCTAATAGTGATAAGGTTGATATACCTACACAATCTATACATGTACATACTTGGTATATAATGATTGTATTGTGGAATAGTTTGTCGCAGCAAAGAACTGACGTGGGCTTGAAAAAGAAAAGATGAGACGAGGGGTTTGCACTAATCCCCACGTTTGGCAGGCGGCGTGGTGATCACAGATTATAATGTACCGAGGAGTATGCTGATGTCCATTCCCTGGACATTCCCTTAGCCGGCTCTTACGGCACCCCCGGGAAGAGGTGGGGTGGTCTTTTTCGCACACCGGGACCACAGGGATAAGGCTTTTTATTCTGCTTCAATAATTAATAATATTATATTATATAATAATACAAGGTGACCTTGAATTGGTATGTTATCCCGAAAGGGGGTAAATCTACACCCAAAGGTAGACAATGATTCTTCTACGACTTTACTAAATTAATAGTTTTTCATTGAAGAAATGTCATGTAAAGTTTACGTTCGAAAATAGCCTTAGCGCAGCTGGGTGGTTGAACTTCGTCCTTGACCGAGTACACGTAAATGAGTTTAACGACCCGTGTTTAGAAATGAATTTATGGTATCTTGTCAACTCTCGTAGCGATCGCACGTGAATTTTTCGAGTGGATTTATGTTTTACCATAAAAGTTTGGAAACACCCAGTTCCAAGTAAGACTCTCACAACTTGTAGGGTATCATGGTCCAGTCCCCCCATTTCGGGATAACATATCAATTCAAGGTCACCTTATATATTATAATTGATAATAACTTAACCTAAAGTATGTAATCTGTTTGCCTCCATTCTTTCTGTCATTTATTTGTGCCATCCATACAAACTGTGGATCTCTGCCCTCTTTTTAAAAATTCCTACTTTTTATTAATCGCCCATTTTTCGAACTTTTGAAATCATTTTCTAATGATGTCCTCTTTTGTTGTGTTGACTGTGTCCATAAAATAAAATCGAAAAGTTCAATCTGCACTTATTTTGATGATGATAGGTATTTTTAACGTGGTATACGATGGGACTATAATTAATTGACATTTGGGATTCGATGGCAATTTTTGGAATTTGGGATCCGTTTTGTGGTAGTAAGTCTGGCAAAGTTAGCTCTGCCGTGACATATTTTGGAACGCCCAAAAGTTTTTCATATAACAGTCAGTTTTTTATGTGATTACCTGGCAATTTCATAACATGTCAGTGTATTAAGCAGTTTGAATTTTCTGATTGGTTGTGTTTTCAAAAAGAAGTAATGGTTCCACCAAATAAAAGTGTCAAATAGTTATTTGTGCAACAAGAGAGCAAAGTTGATTTTTGCTTCGAGTTGAATCCCGAGCAAGCGAAGGACTCTAGTATTGAATCACGAGCGTCGCGAGTGATTCTAAGTTATAATCCGGAGCGAGCGAGGGTTGAATGTGCTACACGAGATGCAAAAACTTTGCTCTCGAGTAGCACATACAACTTTTCACCTCAGCAGTGAGAACAAGTAGGTACTGTTTTTTCTTATATTTTGGCTCCACACATAGTGTATTTAGCCAGTGTCAAGTATTGTTCGATATTTTCATCGAGTTTTAGAATATTTTACGTACTTAGTCAAGTCTTAGTCCTATTAGTCATAGTCCAGTCTAAGTCATGAAGCTTCTATGGAATTTTGGAAGCAACACCAAAAACCAGGTTACACCACATTATATCACTTGACCACACTCACGCTCGTAATCCAGCACTTAATGCCTAAAACGCCACCAATTTGAAACATTAACACTGGAAAAAGCACAAGTTTTGAGAAATAATACAATGCAACGACGTGAACTTTTCCGCGTTCCCGCCAAAACTCAGGCAGGTACTTACCTAGTAACGAAACGCTTTCGCGTTCCTGCCAAAAGTACGACAATGAAATAAAAAGAAAAAAAAATATTTTTATGTTCTCTCCACAACTCCATATAAATGTAACCTAAAGCTGGCTAAATACACTTACCGCAAAGTCATAATATTAAAAAATCACTTTGTTTCACGCAGTGAGCAAAATACGATTTTGCACACTGTTTTCTTGCAGCAAAAGGCGCCATTTCGAGCTGCTGAGGTGAAAAGTTTTTTGAAGTATGCACTGTGCTACTGCAGAGCTTTGCATAACTATTGGGACTTACCCGTGTACACTGTACAAGCCAATTCTCATTTGCTACAAAGTTTACTTAAAGCTCGAGGCCACTTGTTGTGGCATTAAAGTGGTCTACTTATAAAGGTTAAATTATTATTCGTAATGCCAGATGATTCATTTTGATTCAGAAAATAAAACACACAACTAGTTGGTCAATAATTCATCTGTGGCAGAAATTACGAAGCTTGATTCCGTCTGGGTTTGAAATACGACTGTTTTAGAATGTTTTACGATTTGATTATAATTTATAGCATATTGCCTGCTTAGCGTACTTAATAATTATAACTGATTAACAGATAATTTTTTCATAATAATAAATAATACATATGTGTGGACATTTCAGACAGCGCCATCTAGCCCCAAATAAAGCATAGCTTGTACTATGGGAACCAGATAACTGATACAATACTTATATACTTTTTTGTTTGTAAATTTTTTACTAGGTGGTAGGACTTTTCTGCAAAGTTCGTCTAGGTAGGTACCACCGCTTTGCCAGTTATTCTGCTGCCAAGCAGTAGTGTGCAAGCACTACTGTGTTCCGGTTTGAAGGGCATTGTAGCTAGTGAAATCACTGGGCAAATGAGACTTTATGACCTGATTACACAGTGTAGTAATCTGATTACTAGCCTGTGTGATGTCTCAGGATAATGTGCGCAGTGCAGTGTCACGCAAAACTTTATTATTTTATAGTTCCGAGTGACACTGCAACTGTTATGGGCGGCCGTATTGCTTAACATCAGGAGAACGACAAGGTCGCACGTCATCCATACTCATAAAAAAAAACATACATAGAATACAATATAACACCCAGACGCAGAACAAACATCTATGTTCATCACAAAAATGTTTGTCCCGGGCAGGAATCGAACCCACAGCCCTCAGTTCAGAAGGCAGGGATTAATTATTAATTAAATTATTTAACGTAAAATAAAAAAATTAGAAATAATGATCGCTTGTCTGCTACCGCGACTTAAAAGTACTAGTCACGGTAGTAGAAATTCAATACATTTTTATTGTTTCATGTTCTATATTTATCCTTCACCTTTTACAACCAACTGTGGTACCTACAAGTAGTGTGATAATGGGACCACCCCATCTCTTCCCGTGGGTGTAAGAGCCGGCTAAGGGAATATCCAGGGAATGGGCTGCAGCATTCTCTGAGGTACATTAAAACCTGCTATTACCAAGCCGCCTGTCAAGCGTGGTGATTATGGGAAACCTACGATAAGCGTCGGCGTTTTATGAGGAAGGCTTGTGTTCAGTATTGGACGTCTTCAGGTCTGTTGAGAGATTCTTGAGAATCACGCGAACATTTTGGCAAACCGCAAGAGAACTAAAGTGACTGATATAGATCTTAGAATTAGCATGTTGAAATGGCAATGGGCAGGCCCCATCGCTCGTAGAACTGACAACCGATGGGGAATAAAGGTTCTCGAGTGGCGACCACGAATCGGAAGACGCAGCGTAGGCCCTGCACTAGGTGGACTGACGATCTGGTGAAAAGATCCGCTCAAGGTGGCGCTCTCTAAGAGATGCCTATGTTCAACAGTGAACGGTTCAAACTGTTTCTTGATGATGATAATGATGATTTAGGTAAAAAAAAATATTATTCGGAGAGCACGTCAAGCCATCGCACGTCATCGGACCCTAAAGACAAAAATCTTTTGATATGATTTTATAATGACTTACTGATTTCAGGTTCACTGGCTGATGGTAAGCGCTATGCTTGCCCATAGAATAGCGCTTACCATCAGCCAACCTCTTTCTCGCCTCAACCTTCAATAGGGAATAAATCTAAAAATATACTAGGTTATAACTACGTTACATTTTTCTTCTCCACAATATTAAGCTCACAGCTCATTAGAACCACACGGCACCCACTCGGCACCGCCTCGCCTCCTGCGGATAGTATTCATAATATGGACTTGTATGGATATGCGCTCACTACATCAACTCCGAAGCGTCCCCGGATCGCCTTGGTTGCAAGCCCTCCACGCGCGGACAGCGGGTGGGCCACTCGGTGACAACTCGCTGCTCGCATGCTTGCCTTGCGTTGACAACGCGCGGTTTCCGGGTGTACCACGCGCTGCCCGCGAATGATTCACGCGAGGACGTTACTTGGCGATGCACCGCTCCCTACCCTACCCTCCCTTCATTCCCAGCCTTTCTTTCGATTACATTACGAAACACCTAGACCTAGTGCCAATTGGTAACAGACTACTCGAAAATTCATGGACCAAGCTACGTCCACTCGTTGACCACGCGGCGTTCACTCGTTGACCGCGCGGGGTCCACTGGTTGACTGCGCGACGTTTATTGGTGATAACGCAGCGTCCACCCGTGGACCACGAGTCGACAACGAGTGGACGCCGTGCGACGAGGTGGTACAGAGTGGGTGCCGGGTGGTTGTAATCAGCTGTGACCTTCACTCGTAAAAAAGCAATGTTTCAAAACTCAAGAATGCTCCGAATTATTCATTACTAATTAGACAGATAACGCTAATTGCAATGAAGGCTCTACGAAGGTGTATTGTGTAATGGTATTGCCAATCTGGCCTAGTTATGATGGTAAATTGCGATGGAGCCGCAAAAAGGTGGCAAAAAAATAACCAGCACAGTGTTTCCTTGCCAATGTCATTAGGCCTATAGTATTTGGGCTTGTACCTTGTGTCTGTCAGTCAGTCACTATAGGCAAACCTTTTTGTCATCGTCATTAACAGCCTGAAGACGTCCACTGGTGAACATAGGCTCCCTCCCCGTGCCTTTCACCAGTTTGTCGGTCCACCTAGTGGGGGTCTGCCTACGCTGCGTCCATCAGTTCATGGTTGCCACTCGAGAATCTTTCTTCCTCATCAGTTGTTACTTCTACAAGCGATGTGGCCTGCCCATTGCTATTTGAACTTGCTAATTCTAAGAGCTATATCGGTCACTTTAGTTCTTCTGCGGATCTCCTCATTTCGGATCTTATCTCGCAAGGAAACACCGAGCATTGCTCTCTCCATAACTCGTTGCGCGACTTTGGTGACTTTTTATTGTATTTTATGATAATTAAAGAAATCTTATCACAGGGTAAGCACCGCATTAGTGTCACGTCTAGTGTTACAGATGTCCAATGGCTACAGTGATCTCTAAGGAGGGCCGTATACCTGTGCTATTCTATAGTTCTATAGCATATAAAAGACCTTAAGTATTCTACTACATGTACCTATATTTACTTTTTTGTAGGGGGGGGGGGGGTTGTGTTCTCATTTTGGCAAAAACTGCAGCAAAAACCTTTGTTTACAAAAGGTCGTCGTATTCACGGTTGAACGAACTGTGACGTCACTAAAAAGCATCGCATGAACGAATGAATGAACTTTCCGGTACGATACCTTTGTAGGCCATAATTGACCCTGCATTGGGAAACACTGTACCTAGTTATATAGGTACCTTTTATATACTGGTAGGCGCACTTTTCTGCAAAGTTCATGTAGTTAGGTACCACCACTTTGGCAGTTATTCTGCTACCAAGCAGTATGTTAGTGTGCAAGCACCTCCATAAAAGGGCTTGCCTAGTAACTTATCAGTAATCTGTGGCAGAGCATGTGGTATAAAGATCGACATGAATTATGTCTTCTATAAAGAAAGCGTAACCGAAAAAAAAGCTTGAAAGTGAAACTTGAAAAGTTTGTAACGAGATCCACGTAGTCGTATCAACTTAGAGCATTTATAAAAGGAGATGGCAAGGCAAGGCGTACCCCTCTGCCGGTCATATGGCACTAATTGGTCATATACATTAACCTAGTGTGCGTGTGAACACTGCGTAACTACGCTAGTTTATATAACGGTGTGCGTGTTGTAAGATGGTGTGCGGCGTGCGTTTACACGCGCGGTTTGCGCGTGTGCTGTACGTGTCTACTTCGTCCCCCGTAGAAATCGGCAGAAAATAATGCTTGCGGATTATAACGTTAACATCTTCATTGGTTAGATGCTCTAAGCATATTAATTATGCGCGAGTCCGACTCGCACTTGGCCGGTTATTTTTATAGGTCATGCTAGCCCTGCGGTTTTTGGTTACCTCTCGAGAAGGTTTCGAAGAGGCTAACTTGGTGGATCCCTTACCGCATAAAGATTTTTTAATGCCCTTATTATATACAAAAAACGCGAATTTTTGCTCGTTTTTTAGATAATGGTACAGAGTCCTTTATGCGCGAGTCCGACTTGCACTTGGCCGGTTTTTTTCATTTATTCTACTAGCCCTGCTATTTTTGTATACCTCTCGAGAAAGTTTCGAAAAGGCTTACTTGGTAGATACATTTTGAAACAATACCATTGAGCAATGATGCTTTGTAACTTTCATCTACTTTTAAGCAGAGAAAGTGAAACAATGATGCAAGAACAGGATGCGATCGGATGCACTTTTTTGGTCACTAACAAATAAGTTTGTCGAACTTTACAATCTCCTTTGAAGTTGGAGATATGTGTGGACATTTCACACAGCGCCATCTAGCCCCAAACTAAGCATAGCTTGTATATACTATGGGAACCCGATAACTGATACAATACTTATATATACTTTTTTTTGTTTTTAAATACATACATAGAATACAATATAACACCTAGACGCAGAACAAACATCTATGTTCATCACACAAATGTTTGTCCTGGTTAGGATATCGAACCCACAGCCCTCAGTTCAGAAGGCAGGGATACTACCAACTGAGCTATAGGGCCCGTCAAATGATATCACGATATGACCATCAAAATGTGCAATAACCACAGACATTTAAATAGTATTAGATGTCTGTGGCAATAACTTAGTTTTTTTATGTGGTGGTGCGGTATTTGTCTCTCTTTTTTCCTCTTACAATGGTGAAGGTAAACATCGTTGAGAAAACCGGCATGTTTATGAATCACATTCAAGGTAGGTTGCGAGCCAAACTTAATGACGGCTGTGAAGTCGGCGCAGAACGCTGTGAGCAAAAATTTTATGTGCGCGGGAAGAGGTGTGCGCAGCATGCGAGGTGCATGTAGCACACTTCACAGCCGCCATTGTGTTTGGTTACGACTCTACGTAAGTACCTACTCGTGTCATCCACTAACCTAAGCTACTTTTGTCCAGGTGGATTATGATCTAAACTCTCTCTATGTGAGAGAAGGGCCGTGTTTTTTTTAATGCTAAACTTTAACTTGGCATACTTTCACTAACAATATAAAGTGACGAAGCTGTCTAAGGTGGAGTGGAGCACGTTTGCCCAAGAGATGCCCACTCACTCTAGACTTGAAAAGACCCAGGTTATACCTAGGAGGAAACACTGTGGCTAGAAGAGCATTCCCAGCTGTGGGAACTGTTGGGTTCATCATCATCAACAACCTGAAAATGTCCACTGCTGAACATAGCCCTCCCCCAGAGAGCACCATTTAGAGAGGCTGCTCGCCTCCTGCATCCATCGGCTCCCCGCGGTTTTCACCAAGGCCCTTATTCCATATCGATTCCTTAATTCAAAACCACGCGAATTCCTTGTCTTGCATAAGAAATCTGCAAAACTCTATTCTCTATGAAACGGAAACAAAACCGCGCGAAATAAATTTGGAATTGGCGCGATTTGAACTGTCGAAAATCAAATGTTTTACAGAGACGCGTTCCGAAACATCAACACATCAAAAGATATGACCACTTATGTCAGTATATTTTATTCAAAGTAAAGATAACTTTAATTTACAGTGAAGGTATATCTAACGCTGTGACACGATTTGAACAAGACACGATAACAACGTGTGGAATCGGTGTTTCCATAGAGAATGACCGCCCTGATCGTCGGTCCATTATTAATGTCTGTGTTTTGTGTGTGGGCTGACCAAAGATTATAAAGCCCGTTGATAGCTCGTGAACATAATATCTCCTACATACACGACACTTTTGCGCGGGCAGCGGGCGATGTAACAAAATGAGACAGTCATACAAAATTACAAAGAACAGAGCAGGATGGAACAAAAGAGACATTGGGTGTCCCGTTTCCTTTCATAGGATTAGCGGTTGAAATACACCACTAATTTTCGTATGAGGGGAAGTTTATCATTGGTCAACTGGATTTATAGTCAATGAGACTGTCCTTGGTCTTTAAGTAACAGCTGGTAACAGCTTTAGAGTCCTCCTATCAATTCAATAAATCAGATCAAAATAAACAAGGCAATTATTCATTTTATAGGTATAGAACTATCAATAAAAGCTTTTATATTCCTGATTATAAAGACCAATAATATTTTATTACTTTACTATTAGCTACAGCCAGCGGCTTAGATCGTGTGGACTTTACATTTCGCAATAGAAAGTATCATAATGTCATCAAGCAGAACGAGTGAGGCAGATGACACAGAGCAAAAAAAAAAAGCTTCGGCTTAGTAGATTTTTTTCTCTTATCTGTGTTCGGCTCTGATGCGAAACGTCATTTGTTTCAATGCTCTGTTGCAGATGAGGTCAATCAAGAAGGACTATCTGGCAATTTTCTCTTGCGGTAAAACTATTATTCCCTTATCAAAGATTAAGGGTTAAGGTTAAGGGCTTTTATTTATATGTCACCGTCTTTTTGTAAGAACCGATTGTTTTTTTTTCTTATAAGAAAACGCGGCTATTTATCAATCGTCAAATTATTCTAAACGGACAATTTTGTCTTGCATTAAAACGGATGATCGATTATTTATAATTATTAGCCGTTGCCTAGCGGTGAGCTTATAAACAAACAATTTTTAGAGGATTTAACTGTGAACCCGTATTAATGCACCAATTTTTCCTGTAATTTATTGTTTTTCAGAGTCAGTAGTGGCTCACCAGTAGGTTACGACGACGAGCGAAGCGAGAAGGAGTGTAAGTTAGTTTTGACCACACTAGAAGTACACAATACAATATAACGAAGTGATACTGATTAATTATAAATAACCGAAAAATCAATCGTTTTATTGTGAGACACATTACCCGTTGGCAATTCGACAGTTCATAAACAAGCGCGTTTTTTGTAAACAATCGGTTCTTACGACGGTGACATATAGACGACATCGCATTGTTAACAGTTTTAATATAGATATTTTTCTAAATGTCACATGATTAATCGTTACAAAAAGTTGATTAAAATGTCACACGCTTTGTGAAAATGTCACATCTTTAAGATTTGACTTCGAAGAACTTGATAAACGAAACGCTATCTTGGTCTATTACACGGAATACACTGAAAGATCCACCACAGTCTTATATTTTGCTCTAAATTTCTGCTTCTAAAACTAAAAAATTGGACGAACCGGATTTTAATTATGAATCTAGTTCTTATGTCATACATAAATTAAACTTGTATTGTTATATATAATATTATACTTTTAACGTAAATTTATGTAAAAATATTAAACTATAATATATAAAATAAAAGTTGCCCGAATGTCTATTAGGTACTAAAGTATTTAAATTAACGATTTTGTTTGTCTGATAGAGTGACGAAACCATAGAAAAAAGTGTACTTCTGTGGACGAAATGGCGGAAGCAATAATCGCGGTGGCGTTTCTGGCTGAATGCATAACTTATATACTTAGATAATTATTATAATTATATCGACTAACGATACCTATACTTATCTTTAGGAATTACGGGTCAATTTTTTTACTCATCAGTCATTACCATTTTGCTTTTTGGTACATTAATTGAACTAATTAATGAATCTCTGAAAAATGAAAGAACCAATCTTTTATCTAAATGTAATTATCTTTATCAAAGTCACGCAACGAGCTATGGAGAGAGCTATGCTCGGTGTTTCCCTGCGAGATAAGATCCGGAATGAGGAGATCCGCAGGAGAACTAAAGTGACCGATATAACTCTGAGAATTAGCAAGTTGAAATGGCAATGGACAGGCCACATCCCTCGTAGAACTGACCACCGTTGGGGAAGAAAGGTTCTCAAGTGGCGACCAAGAACCAGACAACAATTGAAAAATAGCCCAAACGTGAAAAAATTTAGTGTTTGATTCGTGAGCGTTACTGGTTAGTGTCCAGTGTATTTATTTACCCCAATACTTCGCAAACACTTAAAAGATATCGCTACCTAATCAATTGTGTTTCGCAGAAGTGAAATAATTCGTAAAATAGCCGAAATAACCTGGTTCTATCTATAGGTGAGGTATCTTTACTGTAGAGTGTAGATGTTATTTATCATCTGTGCTTAAGTAGCTATAATTATCAGTATAATTCAGTTCAGAATTGTCACAAAAACAATGCGATTTACACAACTTTAAATAACAATAGAAAATTTTAGTGTCACCAGAAAATTGTTGCGTTAAATGCTATTGTTTCCTAATTACTTACATTTATTTTAGTATTGCATTCGTCCGTAACAAATCACACGCGAGACTTGAAATCTAGATAGTAATAAGCTACATGACTAAATGCTAGATAAGACTAAGGCCATGAGACGGGCGAAAAAAGTTGGCACGTACCTAAACAAAAAGGCGGTATAATTGTATAAATTACTAAGTAATTAGTAAGTACGTTTTGTTTGTTCAGTCACCCCTGTAGGTATGTTTAAACTTAATACAGTTCAGTACTTATTACTGGATTGTGCTGATGTCTCAGGGGGTCTAGCAAAGATACCAACCACTAACGCTAACGCCAAACGCTAACTCTAAAACTGTATTGAAATGACATTCGCTGCGGAAAAGTAAGCGATTTCAAAAATGTCATTTCAGTACATTTTGGAGTTAGCGTTTGGCGTTAGGGTTAGTGGTTGGTATCTCTGCTAGACCCCCTTGAGTCAGTGTCACGCGAAACTTTGAAGCTTTCAAGAGTTGACTTGAGCTTAGAGGACACAGATCGTATAATAACCATAGAATCTGTGGGAAAGAGCTAGCAGCTGTTTGGTATTGGCAGCCATCATAGCTTATTAATGAAATAATGACAACGCGTTGGAACGTTTCGTTATTTTGTTAAACGTTTATTTTAACTGAAACGAGATTATAAAAATCTTGACATGTCGTTTCGTTCTAACAAACGAACCGACAAAAACCAATTAAACATGAATTAAGCAGAACTATGATAACTAAATCGTATTTTGAGTAGAAAACTCTTTGAAAAGGTTACTTAATATCATCAATCATTAAAAAAAAATTTGAAAAAATAATTATTCATCTTGATATTAAAAAGCGATAAATGGCCGACGATGTAGATCATACTTTAGGTACGTATAGTAATTACTTAATATACCTACAACTGACTGTGATACTTACCTACATTTTTTTTTAATGAGAATGAATGTCGTGACGAGTAAGTCGTTCACCTGATGTTAAGCGACACGGCCGCCCATAACAGTTGCAGTGTCACACGGAACTTTAAAATAATAAAGTTTCGCGTGACACTGCACTGCGAACGTCATCCTGAGACATCACACAGTCTAGTAATCAGATTACTACACTGTGTAATCAGGTCATAAAGTCTCATTTGCCCAGTAATTTCACTAGCTACAATGTCCTTCTAACGGGAACACAGTAGTACTTGCACAGTACTGCTTGGCAGAAGGGTAACTGGCAAAGCGGTGGTACCTACCTAGACGAACTTTGCAGAAAAGTCCTACCACCTAGTACTTATCTTATTCTCAAGTTTTTGTATACCTATTATTCTATTCATAAACATATAATTAAAGCCTTGAAATCTTATATACAATAACTAATTTAGTATATCCCACAATAAACTGAAAGTGTCCGAAAGCTCTGTAAAGTGCACAAGTACATTTAATTTTGAATCGATGTCATCATTCTTGATAACAATCAGAAATAATGCATTTTGTAACGCCCAACCCTGAAAGTTAACAAAAAGATATCCCGTTTAGTGTTGCCATATGAAACTTCTAAAAAGTTTCGGTAACAAAATAAATTATTAGTTAAATTATTTCTCACTTTTTTAGAAATCAGTATTTAAATTATAAATGTAGGTCACGCAATATTATATGTAACTCTAAAAGTCATGGAAATGTTAGCTCAAGATGAACTTAAAAGAAGAGCTTTTTAATATAGGTACCAGGTACGAGGGACACGCGTTACGATTGAAATAATTAACCTAATAGATTATAAAAAAGACTATAATTTACATACATATAAGTAGATTTATAGTACCTACAATTTATCGTCAAAATAGCAATTTTTATTAGGTTTTTCGTTTTTAGTTAGGTGTACATATTTATTGAATTAGTTTTAAAGTTATTTAAGTTTAGTTTAGTATATATATTATGTTATTACTTTGAATATATCAATATCTAGTAAAAAAAAAACAACTAAACTATTTTATAAAACTAAACTACTACCAAACTAAAACTATAAAGAAAAGAAAGTAAGTTAAAAGAATTAATTCCTTTTTTGTAGGTATCCACCAAATCACCACGTTACCATGACCATCACCACTGACCACCACTGGTTAGTGATCCCACGTCTTGATAAATTTTGAGTATTTTGAGAACTATTAGCATAAGTACTGCCGCAACTGCTATTTTCTAATAACCCTTACCTTTTAATGCTTTAAGGCGAGGTGTAGTGATAGTATAATTAACCAGCCATTAAAATATTTGTAACTGAGTAGCATAGGCACCATATATTAGGCCGACAGATACGATCTATACTTACAATACATAAAAAATACATATTTAAAAAAACACGATAAATATAATTTCTGCAGTGCCTAGAGGTACAAGAAATAGGTAAAAGATGATGAATAGGTAGCGATTATGAAGCTAAATAAGGTTCTTTTTTTATTTGACTCATCCAGCTACCAGCCAACCTAATTTAAAAAACCTATTAATTTATTTATTTATAGAAAATGATGACTAAGTTAAAATAAAAGTACTTATTATTGTGCGTCTTTAGAATTAGACACACAATAATAAGTACTTTTAATATAAAAATAATAATATTTGAATTCTAAAAGGATCTAAAATAGTCTGAATTCGTGACAAATCACTACTACTGGCAATACCCCACACGCGAGCACACACCGGCCATCTTGCATCCGTTCACTCCCCGCCGTCAAACGAGATATAACCGCGCGAAAATCGAATTTAGAACTCAGTCGTGCCGCGCAAACAGACTCGTCAGGGAACAAAAACGCGTGTCGTTTTCCGTTTTATTTTTTTTTAGTTAGCAAGGCTTAGGTGCAAAATGAAATACCTGGTTGTTTTCGCCGTTTTTGCTTTGGCTCTTGCCGCGGAAGAGACCAAGGAGGAAGACAGACCGAAGACTTTCAGGAGGCTCATCCCGGCTGACGTGCTGAGAGGTTAGTGCATAATGTGATTTAAAAAAAAACTACTGTTGAGAAAGGATTGCAATGCTTAAAATGCCTGTCATTTACTTACAATAACCTTTAATTAAGCGCTTTGGCCACCCTTAATTTTTTAAATCTATGTAGATTTAAATATAATAATAATAATAAAATTTCATCTCATCGTTTCTATAAGTAGGTGAGTGAGGTTCAAGGGTTCAACTAGTTATTATTATTATTCATAATATTATATCATGATGTTCCAAATATTTCTTTATAATTATTTATATATTTTTTAAATCAAAATGTGTTTTAAAAATAACAACAAATAATATTTCCTAAATCTATTATCATAAGCTATTGTGGAGTATATATACACTTTCAATGCATTGAATATCCGTTTGCTTTTTGTTCCTTATAACCAAAAAATACCTAATTAAAGGTACCTATGTCAAAATATTAAGCAGGTATGTTTAGTAGTGTAGTATTTGGTAGATACTAGATAGGTTTATGCTTTGCAGAACACAACATAATAATATCTTGTAAAAGATTTAATTTTATTTTAAAGGCTACGCATATTAGCTATTTTGCTGATGCAATAAGCACCCCTTGGTTTGATAAAACAAAACGTAATAATTATCTTAATTATTGCAATACCTAGTCACAAGAGTTAAAAATGTCAGAATTTTTAGGTAAGCAGGTACCAAAATTATATGGGGCTAAACTAAATGGTGCTGTGTGAAATATCCAGTGACATATTTATTTACATAATATTTATTATCTGTATAATATCTGGGATTATTTTTTGGTCATAATATGTGTTTTAATCACCTCAGCAGCACTTCAGTGACAATGCCCACAACCTTAAATAAAATCTCAAAAAAGTAAGTTAATAGCAGACACCAAACGCAATATATTTTTAATGGCTTTACGCGGCTCACTTGTTAATCCAAAAGATTATTCTGATCCTGTAGAAGCGACCGAGTAGGTATTATACAATCAGTGTTGTAATAGTCCGGCCTCGCTGTCACTTGCATTTTAATTAGATAAACAAAAGAGCTGTCCAAACTTGTTTCTTTGCATGTTCGTTAAGCAGGCCTTATTGGTAGATTCAACTAGATTGAGAGTTTCTTCCGCGTTTTGTTATTGCGGTTAATCTAAGCGTTAAATTGATTTTTAAATTTAACTAAACGAAGGTTAAGTATCAATCGACCGTCTAATGGAAAACTAATGAAAATCGATTGATTTTTAATAGTTACATAATGGCATTTAAAATAGGTATAATTACGGAAGTGTTACCATGTAAGCACCTACTCTATTTAGTTAATTATTTAGTGGTAAGGGTTATTTCTAAAGGTGTAAAAAGTATATTACCACCGCTATTATTTTATGTGTAAGTTATCATCATAATTATTGTTATAACTGTATACCTGCTTTAAATTACAAATCGGTTTGTGATTAAGCCCGTTATGTTTTTTGCTAGCGTTTTTTTGTAATTACCAGTTTGAGTAGAGTTAACAGCACCACTTATTATAATTGAAAGGAAGCTCGTGGTCTCAATTTATTAATTTATGAGTTTATTGCACTTATTTACAAATATTTTAACCGTTATGGTCTTTTATTAAAAAAAAAACAAAAAAAAATTATAATATTTTACAAGCGATTCAAGTAACCACATTAAAAGGTTTATTTAACTGAAGTTGGATTTTTTCCCCTGTGAGCAATTTTTTCGGGCTGACTCACCATTGTAATTTTAACATGACCAACCATAATTAAAAAAAAATGCAACACAAATAAAAAATGCAGTAAGGTACTTACTGGTAAATGCAGGCATACTTAGGTCATATAACCCTATTTTTAAAAAATTATAAGGAAGTTGGCTGTCTACAGGCTGTCTGCCTTGCCTGTCAATGTGGCTAGTATATATACCTACTACAGTCCAAATGGTTTTTGTAGTTAGTATTATTTAGTACCTAGTTCGTTTTAGGACTAAAGAGACTGCCGTTATTAGGTTAGGATAGCTATGGCTATTATAGATAACTAGCTGGCCACCCCAGCTTCGTTATATTACCTTGGATTACATTATTGGAGTTTTAGTAAGGATCCCCAATTTTATATTGAAAATATAATATAGCCTATTCAATACAAACAAAAAACAAATAAACAAACAAACTAACAAACAATCAAATATTTCCCCTTTATAATATTGTTATAGATCAAAGTTTCACTTGAGAAGTTCTGACCTTGTGTCCGTTTCGACGTAACAGGTTACGTACTTACCTAGCTCCCACCTGGTTCTTATCTAGATTTATTATGTTAACTTGTATCCATTTAGAATTATTATCTAGACTAGATTAATCTGGATTGCTAGTCAGGTCTAGTCTATTGCGTGTTGCCATATAAATATTACACTTTGTGCAACACTTCTTATTGTCACATCACTAGTTCTCAGTACGTATCTATGCTAGTAGTAGGTAGTGCAGGTACCTACTAGTTTTCAGGATCTTCCGGGATTTTCCGAGATTTTCCGAGATTTTCCCGGATAAAATCAGTGAACTAAGAACTAAGTACTTATAAACGGACTAGTTCTTAGTTCGCTAGATAAAAAGTAGGTAGGTATATTAGTTTGCTAAATTTTTTTACGCTTATGCTAACATTGATCTTGGCAGAGTAGGTAAACAATTAAATTGAAATTCGTTTAGCTTAAATAAAATAATTTAATTTGAAGTGAAAGGCATACAGACAAGCAAACGTAGGTACAGGCAAGGTTTTAAATACCTTTGTTCATTAGTGAGGATAGTAGGTAAAAGCCATGCAAGCTTTATTATAAATAACCACGTTTTATGATAAAAAAATTGTAAAAAAAAGTCAAAAGAAATTATTTAGATATTGATCTTGAGGTCACTTATTCGGTCATCATAATAATGCGCCCCAACCCAAGGTTGGTTGTAAGGTTGTGGCAAAACAAAATATTGAACATCACTTAAGTACCTACTTTTCTGACTGTGCGCGATAAAAGCTACTACTAGGTAAAACCAAAACTTTTAAAACCTAATATTAGTCATGATAAATTAACAAAGAGCACGGACCCAGGTGTCTGTCTGTGGTAAAGCAAAATAAAAAAAAACTTATTTTAATTTTTTTTTAACCTCATTAATGTATGTAGAACGATAAATTTAATTCAAATAGGGGTGCTTCAAAAATTTTGTTTACATTAAAAATGTTTTATTAATAACGCTAAGCAGGTGGTATTCATAAATCATTAGATTGGTAGACGACTTTTAGATTGGTTACATCTTATAAATCAGCATCCACAATGGAACAAATCACAGATGCATTAACCTCGCTGCCAATTTATCAACCTTTCACGAATATTTATAGCACTTTCACGATATTGCAATCGGTCGTGCTTTTACTGGCCTGCAATCTTGTAATGCTCTTGTCAGTGGTTTTATTACTTCCTATTAAGTTTGTGAAGCGAACTTTTTAGACGATTAATGCATTGATGTTGGCTGAATGCAACGTATTTGCTGTGGCGCAAACAATAAAAAAATGGGGTTATATTTTTTACTGGTTTCGCACGCAGTTTGTATTTAGCCGGCTCAATAATATTTAGGTTCTATTCCAAAAGTGTAATAATTATGATGTCATTAAAAACCATAAATTTAAACCTTATAAAAGATTGCTCATTAATCTAATGACTAAAACCAGCATTAACAGCCTGAAGACGTCCGAAGCTAGAACATGATTAAAATGATTACATTCTAAATAAATTAAGTAATTAAAATGTCATTAAAATAATGACTTATCTAATTATTACTCTATTATGCCCTTACAGTATACATAAGCACCTCTAAGATTATGCCTAACTTGAGCATTTTGTAGGTATTATCATCAAAACTTATGTTCTCAAAAATTCCACGTGACATAGTAACGTAATATAGAATCGAACTCGATCTGACAATTTCTGAAAATACACTTATTCTATTGGCCCGCATGCCAACCAGCCAGTTTATGAAATCTTAGATATTGCCATTATACCTAACTAGCTTTGAAAACGTCCAAGGAGTGTATCCGGCATTGCTTCCCGACGCACAAAATACCGGAAATTTTTTGCACGGATGGCAGCCCTACGGATAACTATTAAGTAATTATAGGTAGAGAAGCATTGTCGCAAGCGCAACATCAAGGAAATGTCGACACCATGGCAAACAGCTCATTAACCTACGATTACCGAGTTCATTTGCAATTCGCAACCGATTACGTTAAATCGGATGTGTCTAGATACTTTTCGATGTCGCTATAAGATATGATATGTAATTAATTATTTACCTTACATAATTCATGGCGAAAGGTAAAATTATATTTTTTTTTAAGTAGTAGGTACTTAAACGATACATAGCAGGTATATCCAAAGTTTTTGAAAACTCTTTTAGTTGACACTGGCTAAATGCGTTAACACTGGAGAGTCAATCCCAAAAAAAACTTTGGCTAGTGTTTCAATTATTTTTTTATTGGCCTCGCCTTTAAATCCATGTGTTGTTTGTTTTTATTGTATAGGTTTGTGTATAGGGTTATTTTAATTTACTAAAATTTTTTTAGGGTACTCACATCGGTGAAACAAAAAAGCTTTGGCCAAAAATTCAAAATTTAAAATTTAAAAAATAAATAAATTTCTCACTTTTTTATTTTGGCTTCCCCTACGTAATATCGGTCGTTTTTGATGATTTAAAAATAACCCTGCATAATAATTTCATTTATAATGATATCGCATTATGATAATAATATTGCCATTATTATTCAAATTAGCGGTAATTTGAAACCAAATGATTCGTTGAATGAAAAATTATTGTGTGATTTGAAAACCAGCTGTAATAGGTATATTAAACCAGATTATGTTATAATATAATACTTAGTGATATCTGTTTCAATTAAGGAATTATTTTCCAAAACTTGAATAAAATAATAATAATTTATTAAATTTATAAACTACCTGCTTAAAGCCACTTAGAAAAAACTTGTCATCAAGGACGAACACTGTAACAAGTTGAATAAAAACTCATTTCGTATCCTCAAATTTCGCGCCATGACAACTCAAACCTTGTCCTTTAAAATATAACGATGTGTTTTATATAAAACAGGTTTGCTTTCCTGTTCGTTGGTCAAAAAGGACAGATGTGATGTAAGTTATTATTATGATTGTGACTCAACAACCAGAAAGTGAGCAAGGCAATAAAATATTGTTTATTTTTATTCAGTTCATGACTCAAAAACCAGAAAGTGAAAAAAAAAATGGTTTGTTTTTTTTATTTGCTTATTGCATTTTTTAGTTTTGAAAGGTATTTTAGGGCGGGATTTTTTGTTAAAATATTGCTATAAGTACGGTTTTAAAACGACGTAATAAATAAACTAATGGGAGGTTCTTACTTGATTCATTGCACAAAGTAAATAAAAACTCAACAGGTAGGTACTTAAGTAAATAAATAAGTGCGGACTATCACCAATAGTTAAGGTAATGGTTAATAACCCTAATAAATACTAACCAATGGTCAACATTTTTAAGGCTGAGTTGCACCATAATCACTGTTAAAGTTACCAGTTAAAGTTATGACGTCATTTAACAAATTTTTTGCCTAACCGGTACTTTAACTGAAATGCCCATGATTGTTATTGCTAAAGTAAACTGGTGCAACCCACCCGACACCCCACCTAACCTGGTGGGTTGAACCTACTGTGATTATGGTGCAACGTTAGGAAAAAAACTGTTACATGACGTCATAACTTTAACTGCTAACTTTAACTGTGATTATGGTGCAACTCAGCCTTAGTTTTTAACCGTTGGTTACCTTAACTACATATAAGTGAAAAAACCCACCTTTAAGAGCTGTCAAACTATAGTGTAGTAAGTTGCGAAAAATTTTTTGTAGGTAGGTATATTTTACGTACCTTATTTATGATAGGGAAGTTAAAACCTAGGAAACAACGCATTTCTTAGGAAATCCAATTTTAATTTCCTGGTGTCCTTACCAGTAAAAGGTGTAAAAACACTGAGTCAGAAGTGAACGGCCACCTTGGAGGTTGGAACGTTCTCGAAGCCACGTGGGTGGAAACCGAAAGTGATTTGCGGGTGCCACTTCCACGAACTCGTTTATTATGGCGGGATTATGTGATTGGTCGCAAATATGAAACGGCGGAGAACAATAAAATTGCAATCATTGAAAAAATGTTTCATGAACATTTTCCAAAGCAATGGGGTTGTAAAATATTGGCAAAGTGATCGGCTGCCATCTTGTTTTTTTTTCATTTGCCCGGCTACATTTTAAATCCATGCCAATGTGATGTGTGTTCATAAAACTGATTCAAGCAACCCTTTACAAGATTACTTCTTTAACATTTATTGCTTGTACGAACGTCACCGATCACTATGCCAGGTTCCATACAAAAATGTTACAACCCCTTTTGCAAGTGTGCTAATATATCTGTAATTAAGAACTAATTTGAATTAAACCGTAAAAGAAAACCGTAACAGTCCAACAGACCGGTTGTTTAAAAAAATCGCTAATATATAGAATGTATAGAATGCGGTATAATAAATGTCGCATATATTGCATTTGTACATAATAATTATGTAATTTCTCTACATTAAACCATTTAGTATATTTTAATGATCATTTTAAAATTTATAGCAAGACAGTGAATTTTGATAATTCTATGATATATAATGAGAAACAGTTCTTTCGAATGAACTGTGAAGTTTTCGAAGACAAATCGGCTTTATCAAGTAAACTAAATATTTAATTAAGCTGTGGCTTCATAGATTTTGTCCTTGGCCTTTACCTAGCAGGTGGAAACAGATAGTATAATATTGGGCACTCTGGTCTCACAAAACAGGTTTTTTCGAAATTTTATAATAAAATAAATATGTGTGGACATTTCACACATCGCCATCTAGCCCCAAATTAAGCATAGCTTGTACTATGGGAACCAGATAACGGATACAATATTTAGATACTTATGTTTGCAAATACTTTTATTACAATATAACACCCAGACACAACAAAAAGCTGTTTGTTCCGGGGGAGAATGGAACCCACAACCTACAGTTCAGAAGGCAGGGTTACCTACTAGGGTTGCTAGACATACCTACTTACTGTTACTAGCAGTGATAAAATCACCATTATTTTCCATAAAGTATGATTAGCATTTGAATTATGTAAACTAAAATAGATTGTGAATGTGGTCCAGTTCACAAGATCTAATTTAAATTTTAAATCAAACTAGTTGACCTACCCAAAGTCTGGGACTTCTTTACATAGTAACAAACGATTCTATTACAAACTTATTTGTACTTATTATATTTAAAAAAAAAGTGCGAGTGTGACCATTATCTTAAAACTTTTTTTCCTCTTATATTTTGGCTCCATACATAGTGAACCTATTTAGCCAGTGTCAAGTATTAGATTTTTTTTATGAACATTTCACGTTAAGTCTTAGTCATAGTCCAGAGTAAGTAATGCTCCAGTAAAGTGGTGGCTAACGTTTTATTAGTATATGTTGTTATAACAGCAACAGAAATACCTAATCTGTGAAAGTTTCAACTGTTTTACTATAACGGTTCATGAGATACAGCCCGGTGACAGACGGACATACAAACGGACAGCGAAGCCTCAGTAATAGGTTTCGCTTTAAATCAAGACGAAAAATCGAAGGTATATAGATTTTCGTACCACGGCTTAAAAATATACGGTTAATGGAAATGTAAAACTTAATCTTAAAACTTAGTCCGCCATGGTAAAAATCAAGCTAATAAATTGTAAAACATTCAAAATATAAATCAGTTTTTAATGTCAAGATTAAAAATGACGAACTTGAGCGTGCAAAATGTCATATGTCAAATTAAATCAATGTTTCACGAAGCTAGCAACTTTGTTAGTTGACATTTCATTTCTTAATTAATTTAATGCTTCGGATTTGTTTATGAGTAATAAATTGTATGCTAATATTTTTTTTGTTATATTTTGGCTCCACACATAGTGTATTTAGCCAGTGTCAAGTATTATATTTTCATCGTGTTATAAAATATTTCACGCAGTCATGTCCTAGTCATAGTCATAGTCCAGTCTAAGTCATGCTCCAGCAAAGTGGTGGCAACTTTACTAGAAGCTTCTATGGAGTTTTGGAAGCAACACGAAAAATCACGTTTCACCACATTATATCACTTGTCCTCACTCATGCTCGTAATTAAGCACTTAATGCGTAAAACGCCACCAATTTAAACATTAACACTGCAAAAAAGCACAAGTTTTGAAAAATAATACAATGCAACGACGTGAACTTTTCCGCGTTCCCGCCAAAACTCCAATTTGATACTTTTATTGACATGACAAAATTATATTTCTTTTTTTTATTTGGAGATAACCTTTAAAAAAAAAAAAAAATATTAAAGTAACTTAAGCACTTAAACGCATGCTAGGAGTTTTGGCGGGAACGTGAAAAAGTTCACGTCGTTGCATTGTATTATTTCTCAAAACTTGTGCTTTTTCCAGTGTTAATGTTTAAAATTAGTGGCATTTTACGCATTAAGTGCTGAATTACGAGCATGAGTGTGGTCAAGTGATATAATGTGGTGTAACGTGGTTTTTCGTGTTGCTTCCAAAATTCCATAGAAGCTTCTTGTAAAGTTGCCACCACTTTACTTGAGCATGACTTAGACTGGACAATGACCCGACTTAGACTGGACTATGACTATGACTAAGACTAAGACTTGACTACGTAAAATATTCTAAAACTCGATGAAAATATACAATACTTGACACTGGCTAAATACACTATGTGTGGAGCCAACATTAAATAAATAAAAAAAAAAAAACGCATGCTATTTGCAACATTGACAAATGCATTTGGGTACGCCTTAGTAACTGCGAAATTAAGAGTTGTCAAACTTTTGTAACAGATGGAGTTTAGGAGTGTGTGTAGTGTATGAACACGCCCGACCTACATACATACTACACCTCACCTCGGGGGCGAGAGAGAAAAAATACATTTGTTATTACAGATATATTTTTGCTTACACTCATACATGATATTATTTACTACTTCGTTACATGACTATGTTTTGAATGGTTTTGTCCTATTTTTATGAATAACATATTCCTTATTATTTTTTAAAATCTTAACATTAACACCTAAATCTTCTAAAATAACAAATGGGCCTTCCCATTGAGTTTCTAACTTACTTGCCGTTTCATTTTTCACTAAAATTAATTGTCCATTATTATAAGCCACATTGTTTTCATTATTATCGTATAAACACTTGCGTTTTTGTTTACTTAACAATAAATTATTACGAGCATCTTGGTGTGCTACTTGTAACCTATACTTAAGCTCTAAAGGATAATTTTCCGGATCATATAAAGGTTCTATACATTGACTTACTCTACATGGAATTTCACTAGCTCTACCGAATACTATTTCCAACGGTGTGTACTTTGTCTCTGTATGAACTGTATTGTTGAAACTGTAGCACCAAAATGGTAACCAATGACTCCACGTTTCTTTACGACCATCACAATGAATTCTTAAAAACGCACCAAAATTTTTATGTGAGTTCTCAAGCGCTCCAATCGATTGATGGTGATACGCTGTAGACGCTAACTTTTCCATGCCTAAAAGTTTACATTCCTGGTTCATTACTGAAGAGACAAATTCCGTTCCACGATCCGTCGCTATGACCTTTGGTATTCCAAATCTTAAAATAAAATTATCGACTAAAGCTTTTGCTACACTTACCGTTTCTTTATTTTTCAGTGGATATGCTTCTACAAAGGTGAGGTGTAGTATGTATGTAGGTCGGGCATGTTCATACACTACAGTGTGTGTATAAACTTTACTTGGGCGATTTTATTAAATATTCGCACATCAAGTTATTACTTACGTACTTATGTAGGTACCTAACTGTATAATAGGCGGTAGGCATAGATAGGTATCTAGACCGAAATCAGGTTTACTTTCACTTAGGTCAGACTTAAAGTGACGAAAGACGTTTAAACGAGAGTTGATATTGGGGAAGATCTCTGAGCTGTTTGGTCTAGAACTTATGACATAACTTTTATCTTTTGTATTTCGATAACAATGTTGCCAGTTACAAAATACTTGATAGTCTCTTTTATTTATTTCTGGCATTTCGCAGCATTTATTTGCTTTAAATATTTAATTGTTGATGATACATGGTGGTTGATATGTTGTTGACTAATAACCAACCTAATATACATAAAAAAAACTCTAATGTCATTGTATTTGTTGAATTTTTGAACACCTTAACTTTTTTCAATATGTATGGTATGTATGGTTCAGTATTTCCCTGTAATAGAGATGCAAAGTTTTATTATTTATATTTATTACGATTACATACTTAAGTAATCGCCAAAATATATAAAAAAATATTTTGCTGTCATTTTATGACACACGGCTAATCTATTTCACATAATCACAGCCTGCTAATCTAGATCAGGGCTGACACACTCAACTCCAAACAATACGCTCATTGCCCAATGACATTGCGAAAATGTTGAGCACAAAGGATTTCCAGCCATTGTACGGATAACGGTTAAGTTCCCGCGCTTTTTGACGTATTGTGCCAAAATTATGAAGCAGTGGCTTATGTGGGTTTGCTATTGTGCCAGTTACATGAGTCATAGTAAAAAACAGTTGTTAATTATCCACCCTGTCTAATAGCCTATCATAACTGTGAATCAGATATTTACTAGAGGTAGTGCATGGTTTTACCCATGTTTCTTCATATAATCCTCATCGCCATTCTTATTTCCTCAGAAATTTAACTTTCACTAACCCTTTTTTAGAAGGTACACCCCTACGGGCTACGCCAATAAAGGAAGACGGTATATTAAGTGGCAAAAACGGTCCCGTGACGAAGTGGACAAAATGGATCTTTGTAAATAGTAACATTTTAATACAATGTCAAGAAATGCACAGTTAATTTGTCGAGCAGTTAGTAACATAACTGACATAAAGATAAAATCTTGAATAGATAGGTACCTATACTATTATTCATTACATATTTATAGGAAGAAACAGATTTAGGTACTAATGGAGTTAGGGTTGTCTAATGGGGATAGGGCTACCAAATAGGCGTGATCAGTACTATTAAAAATGAACAAGTAAATATTACTTTCATAAAGAAGATTAAAAATGAATGCAATAATTGAAAAATAAGCAAAATCGGTAAATAAATCGCGAGTAATAAGCTTTTAAAGTTTCTACAGGAGGCATCTCCTGTCCCTTTCTCGCGAAACAGAGCGCCCCCACAGGGACTATGAAAAATCTACGCGTGACGTCACATGCCAAAGAGATTGTATGAAAAGCTACCACAGCTTAGTAATGAGGTACTATAACGACCTTCCTCTGACGTCACTGGCCGTTTGAGCTATCTCTTTCTATTCCGGTTTTTAAAATGCTTGTAACTTGGTCATTTTTTGAGATATTAAATTTTTGTTCTCACAAATGTTTATCTTTTGAGGAATATAATTAATTTATCCAAAAAAAAAATTAGAGTCATTACGCCTATTAGGCAACCCCAAAACTCATTGACTAAACCTAAAGTATATTTATTTAGTAGGTACAATAGTTTATATTCTGCCTTTGTTGGTATATTGATATTAACTGTGCTACATATAGTTTAAACAAAATTTAGTCTTCCTAGAGATGCACTAAAGAACTTAACTCAATTAGGATGTATGTGGGAGTTCTTGCGCTTAGCTGAATTTGGCAAATGACATTGCCCTAAATAAAATGCAATTCACAAAATTAAGCGTAGCGTCCTCTGCACGTAGGTAGTCAAAAAATAGGAGAAAATAGTAAAAACATGTATTGTGTTTAAAATAGGCATAATATCCTTAAAATCCTTATTCTGCTAACCCTGAATACATTACTCTTGTTGCCTCTTAAACAAGACGTGCTGTCTCTTTCTTTCGCATGGCTTTTAGGGATCTTTAGGCACTTTTAATAAGGTAAATGGCTGTAATAATAATGTTTTAGCTTCCTGCTTTTATTTTTGTAGCTACTAACATTAATAACTATTTACAGCATTAGTATTTTGTTGATTAAAGGACTATGAGTAAAATTGTATGGGCCCTGGGCCCTCCTTGAAAGTTACGAATTTAACAGTGATTACTTGATAAGAACCACATTAAATAAATCCATGTTACTACCTTTTTTATACTATGCTAGTAAGTAAAATACATGTAGAAAAATGGGTATAGGTTTACTTTATCGAAAAAGTATGGTACCTACCACAAATCATTGTCTGTCATGATGTAGCACGTAACACAGCACGCTTCACTGACACTGAAAGTGAAACCGAAGGAAACTTGAGTTAGCGATTAACGTTTACGCACTATCGCTTTAATAAAATGGTCTTGCAGATTTAACGGTTATTTATTCATGATTGACATGCATGAAATTGTTTATTGTATATTGATATAATGTTAACTTTGTAGGTACTTTGGAGGTATCCTACTTTAACGTAATGTTTTTGTAGAAGGATAATATAGACAGTTTTGTTTGTATCCTTCTACAAAAACAGTTTATTTTATACGTTAAAAATAAAGAATTTGAAGCTAATTAAAATAACAGACATCGCAGAAATTCCTAACAAAAACTAGCACAAAGAAAATAGAAAAACAATTGTGTGGTAATTTCTGCCAAATCAATTCAGCGCTTTTATTTAAAAAACCTCAAAAACAAACTCAAAGCATAACATTTCTAGGGATCAGAAAATGATTAAGTATTCGAGAAATGAGGCCGAAAAGTGAAAGGTAATGCTGAAGTGCAAACTTAGCACCTTACTCTAAGCGAAGGCATAAGCATTAGTTTTCAGTTCAGCAATTTCTAATGAACTCTAGCAAATTACTGTACTAATTATTATTCCGGTAAAAATGTGCTAAGTTACAAAAGAATACTTAAGTATTAAACTTTTCATAGAGTGAACGAAAATGCAGTTGTGATTCTGTAAAAAAAGGTTTTTTTTTTTTTTTATGAGAATGAATGACGTGACGAGCAGGTCGTTCACCTGATGTTAAGCAATACGGCCGCCCATAACAGTTGCAGTGTCACTCGGAAATTTGAATTAATAAAAAAAATTTCGCGTGACACTGCACTGCGCACGTCATCCTGAGGCATCACACAGTCTAGTAATCAGATTACTACACTGTGTAATCAGGTCATAAAGTCTCATTTGCCCAGTAATTTCACTAGCTACAATGCCCTTCAAACCGGAACACAGTAGTGCTTGCACACTACTACTTGGCGGCAGAATAACTGGCAAAGCGGTGGTACCTACCTAGACGAACTTTGCAGAAAAGTCCTACCACCTAGTAAAAGTCCTACCACCTAGTTAGCAAGTTAAGCTGAAAATAAGTGTTTTTTTTTTTACGTTAATGAATGATATGATGAGCTAGTCATTTGCTTGATATTAAGCGATACGGCCGCCCATAACAGCTGCAGTCAATCTGGAGCCAGGCTGTTTACTTTTTTTTTTAGTTTTTTTCTAATCTGTGCATGGTTATTTTCCATACCGTTTATCGAACGACTTTTGACTAATGAACGGAGAACGTATCAAGTTCATTATGGCATGACTCTATTTCTGCGATGATTAGTTTCGACTATGCACACTGAAGCAGATAATATAATAACACTATATGAAGACAGTTTTTTTTCTTATATTTTGGCTCCACACATAGTGTATTTAGCCAGTGTCAAGTATTATATTTTCATCGTGTTATAAAATATTTCACGCAAAGTCATGTCCACTTAGTCATAATCCAGTTTAAGTCAGGTAGTCATAGTCTGGTCTAAGTCATGCTCCAGCAAAGTGGTGGCAACTTTACTAGAAGCTTCTATGGAGTTTTGGAAGCAACACGAAAAATCACGTTTCACCACATTATATCACTTGCCCTCACTCATGCTCGTAATTCAGCGCTTAATGCGTAAAACGCCACCAATTTTAAACACAAACAACGGAAAATGCAAAAATTTTGAAAAGTAATACAATGCAGCGACGTGAATTTTTCGCGTTCCCGCCAAAACTCATGAAGACAGTTCTGCCCTAAGCAAAAAGTCCTCTTTTCTAAATAAAATAGATTTTTAAAAACCACCTCTCTTTCTTCACAGACTTCCCTGGAGCTTGCTTCGCGTCAACCCGCTGCGCTACCGTCGAGCCTGGCAACACCTGGGACCTGGCACCTTTCTGCGGCCGCAGCACCTGCGTCGTCAGCGAGGACCAGCCCCCCAGGCTTCTGGAACTAGTCGAGGACTGCGGACCTCTGCCGATTGCCAACCCCAAATGCAAGCTCGATGCTGGTACGTTACTGCTGGAACACAAGCTGCTTTTTCAATATTTATAAGCTATATCCGTTTATACCTTGGTCTCTTACTGCTGGCCTCATTAATAAGCTTAAAGTCGCGCAGTGATTTATGGGGAGAGCAATGCTCGGTGTTTCCCTGCGATAAAATCCGGAAGGAAGAGATCCGCAGGAAGACAAAATTGACCGACATAGCTGTCAGAAATAGCAAATCTAAATGGCAATGGGCAGGCCACATCGCTCGTAGAACTGGTAACTGACAGGGAAGAAAGTTTCTTGAGTGGCGAGACAGCGTACCTAACCAGCCCCCGGAGGTGGCAATCCTAGGCCCTTACCATTGAATACCATCGTGTACCTACACCACCTTTTATTGATATAAAAATTTTGAAAATTCTTCGATAATCAACAAAACTATATTTTTTTTCTCTTCTCTACAGACAAGACCAACAAGACCGCTCCCTTCCCTGGTTGCTGTCCGATCTTCACTTGCGAAGATGGAGTGAAGTTGGAGTACCCTGAGCTCCCCACCCCTCCCGCAGAAGACGAGAAGAAGGCCGAAGAGAAGCCCAAGGCTTAAGCCACCACAAATAAAAAAAAACAAACAACACCCGTTGACAGCGCGCCGTGGTTCTTCAGCGCGCCTTTTCGGCAAAGCGGGGAAATATTGGTCTCAAAACCCATACCAAATTTTACTTTTAATCATGTGATTTGTTTCGTCACACTTTCTTTTTTTGGCGCTGAATAACAAAAGGTTTCGATGACCGAGTTCAAAGTCATTTCCTGTCGCCGGTTCTCTATACAAAATACAGCTATCTGTGAAATGAAATCACTCATTGTCTATTTGTTACGCAGTTGCTAAAGTACCTATAGGTACCTACCACAGAAATTTTAGTGATTTTATTTTTTATTTTAGAAGTTTAACAGCTTTTTTTACTGAATATCTGCCTAATTGTAAATGTTTGTGATAATAAATATGTATAGAAAAGTTATTCAATAAAAAATATAAAATTTCTAACCCGACTCTTTCTTTTCTCTTTACGACCTTCTTATGCCTCTTTACAGCCCAGCTAGTGAATGCTAGACATATATATAATACCTACATATCCATCATCATCCACTTTGAGCTGCCACTCGCCTCCAGCATCCATCGGCTCCCCGCGGCTTTCACCAGATCGTCGGTCCGAGTAGGAAATATCCACAGTATAGTCTACCTAAACTAAGACAAAGGCACTACTACTGCCCGAGCACGAACGGTAGGTAGACAAAATTTGTCTTCCCCATTTTATGTCATTTTCTTCATACTTGCTTATTTATAAAGCGGAGTAAAACAGGAGAAAGGGAAAATTTGTCCACCGTCCGTGTTAGGGCCAGGGACCGTACAATGGCAGCTGGGGTAGAGAAGACTATGTCCACTGGAAGATTGGTATTATTCTGATTCATCATCATCAGCCCGTAGATGTCCACTGCTGAATATAGGCCTCCCCCAGAAAGCGCCACATTGAGCGGCTGCTCGCCTCCTGCATCCATCGGCTTCCCGCGGCTTTCACCAGGTCGTCGGTCCACCTAGTGAGGGGTCTGCCTACGCTGCGCCTTCCGATTCATGGTCGCCACTCGAGAACTTTTCTTCCCCATTGATTGTCAGTTCTGCGAGTGATGTGGCCTGCCCATTGCCATTTCAGCTTGCTCACTTTAAGGGCTATATCGGCATAGCTCTCTCCATAGCTCGTTGCGCGACTTTGAGCTTACTAATGAGGCCAACAGTAACCATGTTTCAGTTCCATATGTCATCACTGTCAACACACACTGATTAAAAACCTTTGTTTACAAGCTCTGCGGTATTTTGGACGAAAAGATATGTCAATTATCATACTTAATATAATTATTTGCACATGATTTGTATGATTTGTAGATACCTATAAGGCTGCCTGCATCAATAGGTACGCTTTCATTTCAACCGAAATGAAAATTACCTATTGAATGAATGTTTAAAGTGAACGGAGTAAAAGTAGGCACCTACTAAACCACGTCCGACATCGTTCTTATATATCAGTGAATCGTGACTGCGTCGCTAATGACTTTATAGAAATGAAATGAAAAATAAATCTAGTCTAGATTTATTTTACAAAATGATTCAAATGGTTTTTTTTTCTGCAAAACCAATTTACCGTAGATATAATACAGACAAGATATCGCATTTCGAATACTCTCATGTTCGACTGAACTGCACTCCGTAGTACACCTTACTTTAGCGTGTCTTTCAAATAGAATAAACACTACGATATTCGACCTTCATGCAGTGATGAGGGCACGTACGCAGCATTTCATTTTTTTTATGAGAATAAATGACGTGACGAGCTAGTCACCTGTTCGAGTAGTTCACCTGATGTTAAGCGACACGGCCACCCATAACATAACAGTTGCAGTGTCATTCGGAACGCACGCCATCGCCATCCTGAGACATCACACAGTCTAGTAATCAGATTACTAGACTACAGAGTCTAGTAATCTGATTATTCAGGTCATAAAGTCTCATTTGCCTAGCAATTTCACTCGCTACAATATTAGTATTATCAATACGGCCCTCTTGCACGTTCTCGGGTTAAAATTATAACTGAATACCTAACCCAGAGCTAGTAATTCGAGTTAAGTTGGTAAACAGAAATATCCAGACATTTTCTCTTGCACGTTCGGAATATTGACAGGGGTTAAGCCCGTCACACACGTAGCAATAATATATATTAATATACCGTACTATAATATATATTATAGCAAGCTACCACACACGGAGACGATGCTATAATATATATATTTTCCTTCATTTCATTGATGGTCGGCCTAGTGTTTACACGTGTTTTGTAATAAAGGTTGATTTCAAAACACAGTAGGTAATTATGAATTCAACAAGAAGTGCATTGTTATTGGATTTACTTGATAGTTCTTCAGACGACCATTCCGATTAATATCACACACTCCTAATAAGGTGGATATGGTTTTTATGAAAAGTAGTTTATTTATAATTTGGCCATAGACATATATATTAAGGACAGGCCTAATGACAGGTCGCCGCGTCGCTTCAAAGTGGGAGCCAATATCACAGATTGGCATCCACTAGCGCTCAGTCTGTGATGGAAGTTAGAAGGCATCGGTCGAATGTCACAAACAAAATATGCCAAGTTGTATTGTGAAGGGTTGCACAATCTATACTCAAAAGTGCAGTAAAAAGAAAGACCAAGTTTCTTACCTCAAGTAATTCAATATTTTCAATATTACACTCTGTTTTGTAACAAAATAATCGAATTTATATTTGGAATAATCATTGTAAACATAAACATTGACGGACATAATGGCAGCAGTGTTGCCAACATTATTTTTTAGGGAATCGTACCTTTGACGTGAAAAGGTCGTATTTTGCTACAATTTCCCGAAAAAAGATAGTACGCGTAGAAATTTGAACAAAAATGCAAAATTATTTAAAAATGTAATTTATAATACCTACCCCATTGATTCAATATTTTAGGATACACAACTACACAATATGTAATATTTGGTATTTCTTAATATATTTCGAGATTACAATAATACATTTATTAAGTATTGAAACCATAGAGAACATAAAAAAGCAAGAAAAAGTATAGAAAAAAATTCTTAATTTATATATTTTTTTATATACATATAACGGCGACAGTTTGGTTACCAAACTCCCGACACATTTCATAATGATCCACACGAAACGAAAAAAATGAGGACGCAAATTAAAATGCATAATGCGCGTAAAGTACTTGGACGCCACCTGCTTAATTTAATAAAATTAGTAAGACGATTAGATTATGTAGTGTGATGGATTGGTTTATGACTCTAGACGTTATTGACTTTTCGACAAAATGAACTTGATTTATTGTATTTTTTTTTATTTTGTTACGAACATTACAAGCTTTGAAAAGGTCGTATGTTATGCGTACGGTTTCGGATTCACGATCGTACATCGTATTGGGGCCAAAAAGATCGTATAAATACGATTTAAATCGAACGGTTGGCAACACTGAATGGCAGCGATAGGCACCTAATTTTCTCATCTTGTCGTAGTTCACGCGAAATCTAATAGATGGCGCTGACTTTTCTCACGCCATTTTGACTAAATAAAAGTTAAGTTCCTTCGGGCATATCCTGATATATAAATCTATGAATTTGGCTAATTTAAATGACTTGTACCTGAGGTAGTATAAAAAGTAACCAGTCGTCAATCAGATTTTTACATCGCCGATGCCTAGTCCCGAGTAGACTAAATGGCGATATATCGACTAAATTGACCACACTGGTCGGGCGGCCCAGGGGGTCTAGCTAAGATTCCAAACGCTAACGCTATCGCCAAATTTTGCTTTTGGGATCGTTCGGGATCCATAGGTAAGTCAAAAATGCTAGGTATGGATGGGAAAAAATGGCGGGCGACGAGCGTGCTAGGGCTGCCAACATTTTATTCGGGGAAATATACAGCATCTTTTCAACAACCAAAACCAAAAGCCAAAACCAAAAGATAAACTAATATAATATTATTTATCAAATATTCATTTTTATAAACACTAAACTTCTAATGTCTTTGTTTAAAATAAAAGTATCATAAAATATGCATTAATTAAAATGAAAAGGGCTATTTATAACTATTCGTTTCTTTGTTCTCCGCCATTTTAAATTAGTAACTCGAAATTTCCTTCGTGTGAATATGCCGGGAATAGAAAACAGGAACGACATTACTTTATTATTACTTACTTATAAACGCCGCTTAAAGTTAGTCAGTGTTTTCCCGCGTGACATTTCAAATCAGTCAAAAGTTGACAGAAGGTTTTAAGCAATGGCTAACTTTAAGCGGCGTTTATAAGTAAGGCCCTAAATGAAGAAGGTTGAATATATTGGCATAGCTGCTGCCCGCTACCTTGTTTTTTTTTAAATAGCGAGCTCTCATGATCGCTTTGAAAATATCGTATTATTGCCCCTAGTCATAAAAACGTTATAAATACGAAGGTTTGCGAGTATTCGTGTTTGTTACCTTTAATCTCCGTAACTACTGAAAAAATTTTGATGACATTAAATTTTTTTTTACTTTGGACATATCTAACTTTTGACCACGCTTTCACCTGATGGAAAGTGACGATGCGATCGAAGGTGTAGCATGCTAGCTATAGCTTATATTTCATGCTGGATACTGGTACACATAGGATACTGAAATAAACTCAATTATTTGCGGGCAGTATTAGAAGAGATATATAGAAACTACTTGTTGCGCACACAGCACACAGCCTTGAAATATATTGCAGTTCTATATATTAATGTATGGTTGGCAACCGTACGCGCGTACTATACTGTCAAACGTTTGAATACATCACAAACAGCTTTGTCGTTTGACAAACGTATTTGTCAAATCCTTAGAACTATGCACAAATCCGACACTGATACCGATCACTGGCGTTTGCCAGTGATAGGTGTGTGTTTACAAACAGGCAAATCCTCAAGTTCGTGTTTGCTATTTGGTGTTCGCTGTTTGCCTAGCATGTGAAAGCCGCTTAAGGATGAATCAACATGTCAAATTACCGGGTTAAATATATAACGGGATAAGTGGTCAATTTTCTAAAGTGCAAGATTTTTTTTTTTTTTTTTTTACAATTTATAGGCATAGCATTTGACCACTGTCTCACCTGATGGTAAGTGACGACGCGGCCTACGGTGGTGCATGCTTGCCTAGAAGATACAGAAATAATCCGAGTTAGGCATTTATTCAGGTAACACGAGGTTAGAGAGAACGCGCAAGTCGGCCTAACAGCATTTCTTTTTTATTTATACAATAAGTCTATAGGTAATAATTATTGAATTAAACACTATTGTTATTAACTCAATATTTATTTGGGAATAATGAATTTAATTGTAATAATTAATAGAAATACACAATACAAGTGATGCCTGCCAACACCTTTAATAATACGTGTATAATATTTAATTAATAATTATTGTAATAATTTAATAATACATTTAACATAGAACTAACAAATAAACTAAATATTGTGTCAACACGTGAAATAAAGTCACAGGGTGTTACCAGACTTAAAAACTGATGTAGCATTAAAGAAAAAAGAATATAATTAATTATGTTAAGCGATATTACATTTTTTAACATAACAGTCTATAATACATTTTAACTTCTAATTCTAAACACAGATCTTAAATTACATGATATTACACGTTTTAAAACATTATTTATTAGACTATACGATAAAAATAACCAACTATACTGTTAAAATCACAATTTGCCTATTAGTTTATAACATTTAATATAATATTATATAATAATATTGCACAAAATAGACACCGACCGCATTTACATTTACATATTTTTTGAGCTTCTGAATAATTCAAAGCTTTTAGAACATGAATATGGCAACACTCGTCTCAAATTGATTACCTACATAATAAAAAATAAAAGATTTAAATTCATGCTTTTGAGCAACAGAAACAAAAAGAAATTGAATTCACATAAACATAATTATAATATGATAAAAATTCAAATACATTAGACAAAGTAGACATTGAAGAAAATGTCAATCAAATAAAATGTACCGCTGTAGCGATCTACTTACAAAAAAAAATAACAAAATGTAGTGATGTGTTCTAAAAACAGCAACTTGGCAATTCAAACAGTAAATAGTATTTAGTAATATTTACTAAATACATTAAATAAAGAAAGTTATGACAAAAACCATTTACAGAAAGATAGGTATACTTTACAAAATAATTTTGTTAGCTGCGAAAATATAGTATATTTTTTAGAATATTAATAATTCATGAAAATATATCATCCTTTGAGGCTTTTGAAATAAAAATCAATATGATATGTCCAAACATTGTACATCACATCGGAAAAGCTTACAAGAATAATTATATTTTAAAAATTAAAATAGCCTTTTTAAGACGATTGAAAATGGCAACCCACATGTGCTGAAAATAGTACAGAGATAAAAGCAGAGGTAGTAGATAAATTGGAAGATTAAAAATAAATTACACACTTCAAACGCTTGCTACACACTGTATGATTTATTAATTTCTATTATTAATTATGTACAATTTATTAGAATAATTCCTCTCATTTTGACCTTTCTTTTCACTTATCTTTAATATTAACACGTCTACCTTAACAGGATATGCTTTCATTTGCTATGAACAGAAAAAAATTAGGTTTGGTAAGAAAGCTGGCCAAAAATGACTCGCCTAAGAATACAAAATCATCAGGCGAAACGTGTTCGAACGTAAGCCGATTTGAAAAAAGAAAACCAAAAACAACATGGCGTCTGAAATAGTGCAATGTTGCCATGTTGGAATATTTAAATAATAGAGATTAATTTTCAAGTATTTCTAACTAATTTATCAAATTAAGTTTTTGGTAGGTATTTAGTTACAAAACTTTCAAAGGCATGTCAAAATTTTGGCCACGTCGTTAAAATCTGTCGCAAAACAACAATAAAAGCAATCATGTTACAAATTAAAAAAAAGTGTATTGCTTCGAAAATAAATACTTAAGCTAAGACAATACACCCACAGACAGGAATCATTATTTGAGAAATTATTGTCTACTAATTTGTCATGGTTTTGAATTAAAGAAATACTCATTGAATAGTACCTAACAAGTAACATAACAGTACAAAATGATATTGATGGGTAAGTGAATATAAAATATTACTTGTAGGTAAAATTATTAGGTACCGATGAGGCAAAAAAAATACTTATACTGGGTGTAATTGAATTCATTAGCATCCTTTGAAACTAGATACCTACTCCTGATACCTGTCACGTGTGGACCAAAATTTTTGAATTCTAACACATTGGTTTGGTAACAATAATAACTCCAAAAAATGGAATAACTTACTTAATCATATGCTACATACAACATTTAATTAAAATAATGAATTACTGTTTTTAATAAGTACATACAAGGTGTAAAAACGATTAAATGTGTCAAAATCATCCGTGCCAACTGCGTTAGGCGCCGCGGCAATCTTCATAATTTTCAATAAAAATTATTTCACTTACACTCTTTACTCTTTAATACTCATCTATAAATGATGTACTGTCATGGGCTCAATTTATGCTAATGAAAAAATGCTAATTAAATTACATCCTGTATAAGTCAGAATTAGGCAAAACCAAAACCAAATTGGTGACTCATTTACGTACCCCATTAATGATTTGTTAGTAAAAAGAATAAAATAAATAAATAAATATGTGTGGACATTTCACACAGCGCCATCTAGCCCCAAACTAAGCAAAGCTTGTCCTATGGGAACCAGATAACTGATACAATACTTATATATACTTTTTTGTTTGTAAATACATACATAGAAAAAGAAAGTAAGCATTTCATTTTGCGACAGATTTCAAATTCGGATAAGTAAAAGTTTTAATTTAATTTAACGTCATAACGCACTAGCCTAGAAGAAGTTTAAAATGCATAGCAAAAATAATTGAAAAGCTTTATAGAGGGTTCTCATCGTCTCACAAATCACTAATTCAATACGAGAGTAAAAAATATAGTTCTCGACAATTTTGTTTATAATTACGAACTTTTATTCGATAAGTTTGAGTCACAATAAAATATTAATCAAATCAATACAAAGAATAATTTACAGAAAAAAAACCCTGGTGATTATAAAAACACACTATAGCGGTATCGCTGTTTGTAATTATTAGAGTTTAGGTACCTATAAACCGAACCGAACCGAATATTAGAGAGATTAAACTTAAATTAATAGGCTTATAGGGACATACCTACTTGCATTGCATTATTGAATGTCATAATAATGGCTTAATTTTTAAAATGCTGTATCAATAATTTTTTGAACAAAATTTTATTGTGGAATTGTTATGTGGACATTGCCACACTGCACTGCGCACGTCATCCTGAGTCTACTACTTAATCAGATTATTAGATGAAACCAGATCATTAAGTCTCATTTGCCCAGTAATAAAAAATAGTTAATAAGTGTTTTGAATCCACAATAAGTAACGTTCCTTGAAGCAATTTGAGTAGAGCACATTTAAAATGGTTCACTTGCGTGTGTTGAGATTATCTATCGATAAATCGATACTTTCGTAAACCTTTTAAGATTTCGCTGTTAGATTTATCGATGCTATTAGTATGTTAAAAAGTAATCAGGGTACCTACAAGTAAAATGTTATGGCCGATTATTATTTCATCATGAAAATTATAACTATTGACATTATGGTTACATTCAAATTTGTAATTTACAATAACTGCTGTACCTACCTATTACATAACCATGTACGTGTAACCTACACGTTTTAAAATAGTAGAAATCACAAAAATCCTAATGCCTAATTTTTTTTAAATATATTATGGATATAACAATGTGTGACATAGTTATCGTGGTAAGTTATCGATAGCTAAACTATTGATGTCTACATAATAATACCAAGTTAAACACAAACAAAATTTATCTATATATCGATTTATGACCTAGTTATTATGATAAGTTATCGATAGTTAAACTATCGATGTCTACACAACACTACCAAGTGAAACCATTTATGTGAAGCGATTGCGAAGGATCTCTTGCGAAAGGAGGCACGAATGTGTTGCGTTAGTCGCTCCGATTCACAAGTATCATAATGTATGGACAAACTGTAGAAACAGGTATTTCGTATGCCATGCACGCTTGCTCTGACATAACGGTGTTTTTTACCTGAATCATATCAAATCGGTACAAATACTAAATAAATGAACCGATTTCGTGTGAACATTTCAAACATTTAAGACATGTATTTATTTACTTTTAAATACCTACAATTGTGTTAAGTCCCTAATATAATATTATATATATATGACATTCAAAAGTTGTGATGAGACTTAATCATTTTTCATAAGTATTAAAAACGTAGTAATCAAAAAAATAACAGAAAAAACAAAATATATTATGTCTTTACACTTTGTGACTCAGAACTTACGTTGTCTACAATTTTAATTTACAATGTTTATTAGGTATATATATTTCAGCTAGTTTAAACGCCATTTTTTTTCTAAAATCGGTTTTACGAAGCTCAGAGGATCGTAGAAAATTAAGAATAATACTTTACGGAACAAGATTTCTTTGCATTTAGCATTGGAACTGATGTGTATGGTTACTTTTTAATTATGTCCCTTTTATATACCTATGTTTACAAGAAAGAATTGAAATAATATAAACGGGAAAAAGTTATAATTTCTAAACCAGTTAAAAAATATGAGATTAACAAAATAAAGTTCATAACTGATTTTTAGGTATTATACCAATATAAAAAATAAATTATATTTTTTAGCTCGGACTACTTAGTATACGACATACAATTTTCTTTGTTACTAATAGAGCGAAATTAAAAGAGCCTATTTCAGTTACTGAAGCAAATAAATTGTGTCAGGTAGGTAGTAATTTAAGGTTGCAATACTATTCTATTAATTTATTTAATCAATTTATTAGTTTTTTGTTAAAGCGAATTCATTCTAGGTTCAATTATTATAACAAAAAGCATTTAAATAATAAATAATTGTCCAGTTTTCCATGTCATATTATGTAGCCAGATTGGTTATATTATTAATTATTATTATTATTTTTATGAATATTAATACTTATTATTGTTTTTTATTACTTATCTACACATCAGTTCCAAATATTCACAACTAGTTTTTATTAATGAACTGCCTAACACCTATAACAACGAGCTACACTGTATTAAGGTACACCTATAAAATATAGCTACATATCTATAAAAACCTTTTTATATAAATGTATACAATATAATCTGATGATTTTTTATAACACCGACGTGACTACTGAAATATAAGCATGTAACATGTAACAACAAGCGGTTTCGTACTATTTTAAATACTTATAAACACTTGTAAAACAATAATATAATATTTATCGCAATGTTATACAAAATTATAACAAACGTGATAAAAATTTCGTTCTAAAATTGACCCACCATAACATGTTATACACTCCTTTTTTTATAATTAATTTAGAATGTCCAATTTCTTCCTTAAGCATGTTCAAAAGCAAATTATAATGTTTATGATTTTTTGACACATTTTTAACGTTAAGACTTGCCTATTACGATGACATATTTTTTTTGGCAGTTGGTTCTTTATGATAAATATGTGTTACCCTTTTTATCCCACCCGAGTGCAGTTATAACAATCATTTATACGTAAGTTATTATTATCAAAGGTAATAATTTATCATAAAAAATTATTATTAATTATATTTATATTGAAATATCATAAATAATCATATACTAAATTATAGGAAAAAACTGCTCGGATGGTATAAATGAGGCATAATTGAAAGGTAATTTGAGCAATTTGACAAAAAGTTTAATTAAAAAAAAATAGCAATTTTTTTAAATAAATTCAACATTCATTGAAACTTGTAAATAAAAATTTCTACGACATCTTTGTGCGAAGTGAACTCGACTTTTTCATAATTCACTACGTTTAACAATTAATTTTACATATCTAACAATTGTTTTTTTTTTTCATTAAACCCTTAACAATAAAAACGTCAATTGTGACAGCTCGAGAAAATTGAAATTTAATAAGTAATAATTATATTAAAATTGATAAATTATTTTTACCAATTTTAATTTGATTATAAAAGAAGTAGTATCCGAATCTAAAATTTTCAATCGAAGTTTTGAGTTTTTTCCTTCGTATAGATTTACAGTTATAGTCATGTCAAGTTAAAGAGTTAGCTTTGTGCATATAAATCATATAAAATATCAATAAAATTATTCAATTTATAAAAAATGTGTTGAAGTCATTATAATTCGATGTCTATTAATAAAAGCAATGTTTTATTGATTACGTCACAAAAATCAACAAAAAAAAATTTTCAAGTTTTTCAAAACGCACATCGCTTTAGAATGACAGCTCCAGAAAAGTTTTTTTTTCAGTGGCATTTTACTTTTTTTGTTAACCGCTCAGTCTTATGACGTTTTTGTAACTTCTTTTATTTTTAACAACTTTTTTATTCAGGCTTCAAGCGATGCCACTGCACGATGGTCTGCCTTGGTTTCGTGATCATGTCTTGCCAGTGTTTAGTTTCGGTTGCGCCTGAGCCGTTCTTGCCTGGAATTCGAAAAAGGAAAACATTAAGAACTATTAATTAACTAACGAAAAATAATAAATGGATAATCAGTGATTATGCTGCAGGCAATACCTAGTTCTATTTTTTATACTATATTATGTAGGTATTATGTACCTATAGAAAAAATATTTAATTGCTATTTTTATGATAATTCCTTGCGAGATGGGATCCGAAATGAGGGGATCCGCTGAAGAACTAAAGTCACCGACATAGCCGATGAAGCGAGTCTGTCACAGTTGTGACTCGCTTCGCGCAACATGAACAGATCCAAGTCACGGTGGTAGCTCACAGCTGATTGCGTTACTAGGGATAGCACAATATCGATGATTCAATTTTTAGAAACGCCGCTTATTATAAATCGACTAAAATTGAAACTAAATAAACATCCTATTAGCCGCTCAGGCGCTTCAACCACATGTGCGGCCAGCATCGCGCAACGCGGACCGCTCCCCACCACAATTGTGGCTTACAGCTGATTGCGCTACTAGGGATGGCAATCAATTTTTAGAGGTGTCACTCGTTATAAATCGACTAAAATTGAAACTAGTTGAAAATCACTATCGAATAAAGTTTAAGTCTCTATAGTTCAGGAGAAAAAAAACGCCTCAGTCTAAATTGCATCTCGCACCGTGCCGGCGCGCGCCGGCGACGGAGTAATTTCCTTTAGGTACGGCGGAGCGTCAATTATTATGTGTAGTGTTGTTGTGTGTGTTTTTTATACTGCAACACACGTAAAAATGCATTTGTTTAGATAGCCAAGTAATGCTACTTATCAAAACTAGTTTTGAAATTTTAAAACACTGCTTAGTTTATTCGTATAAACCGTAAATATGCAAAACCATACTGCGCTATTTGAGGAGCGCTTTGGGACCTACCTACGTTAGAATTGTAAGTGACAGAAAGTTGAAGTGGCAGTGTTCAGTCCACATCGCTCGTAGAACTGACAACCGATGGGCAAGAAAGGTTCTCGAACCGGAAGTCACAGCGTACCCCCCCCCCCCCCCCTAGTTGGACCGACGATGGTCAGAAACGAGGAGCTGGTGGATGCAGGAGGAGGAGGTAAGTGTCTTCCTACACGACAGGCCTATGTTCAGTAGTGGACGTCTTCAGGCTGGTGATGATGATCAAAATGACTATCGTAGAAGACTTGATAAAGTACCTTTTTAGTTTTTTTATGACAATAATCATAAGGTTAACATACCAGCCAGTAATATCCGCCCGATGAGCTCGTTCCTCCCAATATTATCAAAGTCCATGACCTGGACATCCAAGGAGCACTCGCGGATCTTCTCCCAGGGTACGTTGAAGGAGAAGCTGTCGTTGAACACGGGGTTGAGTGTGCACTTGAAGATAGCCGTCTTGCGCTTTTCTATGCGTTTGTCTCCGAACTGCAGCCATACTTTCACGTAAGGATCTGAAAGATAAAAATGAATATTGTCATTTTTTCAATTATACACTATTTAGAATACCTACACATAGATGAGATGACCTTACGAGATAACTCAGCTGCTTAATTAAGAGATCCGTAAGAGAATTAAATAGGACCAAAGACCTCTATGTAGATATACTAGACAGGACAATTTCTAACGTGTGTGACTACAAGTGTATTGCAATAAAAAATATATGATCCGAAAATGCCATCGTGCGTGCAGAGCATGGAAAAACTAGGAGAGGAATGCTAATACACTAAGAAAACAGCGTAGACGCTTTCACAATTCCAAGGTGGTCATTAAGATGGCGTTAGGAGTATCGAAGCGTAGTTTAAATGAACAAAAACACAGAATAAGATAACAGTTACTACTGCGGGACCACCAATCTGCTACTTGTTGATTATCATGGTCGCAGTAGTTTACTTCAAACACAGTAGATGGCGCTGTTAATTAAATTCGCAAAACTAATCTTAATAATCGATTTTCAAATATAGCTAGTTTAATCGTATTATTTTAAAAAATAGTGCATTTTCTCTTAATTATTTTACAGGATAAAATCCTGTAAAATAATTTGCATGGCCTACCATACGTTAAAAATCCGTAAAACGTCTTGTTTTTCGTCGCACTAGATAGGAAGTTTATATTCGTCACTTATATAAACTTGGTATAAAACAGAATGCATATTTAAAAATTTAAAAGATCGCACTAAGTAGATTGTGCCACAAGGGATCAAAATAATGTATTTATGGCGAGAGCGATTGTTTGAATCCAGAGTGAAACGAAGAATCCTAACGTAGCGAGACTAGCGAGTTATTCCATGGTGCAGAGATAGTTATAAGAAACAAACAAAAGCGTCGCCTTGAGCTTCCAGCTTCGTTTTAGCGAAAGTATGCCAGCCAGCATACATACTGTGGCCGACAGTGCCAGTTAGAGATGTCCTGTCTAGTATGCATAGAGATCTTTAGTACACGTAACCTAGGTATATCGATAATCAAGATCCGATGCTAATTTAAAACTTAAAAAGGTCTGTATAACAAAACGCCTGAAAGCATCAGCAATATCTCATCACAAAAGAAAAATTGCTCGAGACGGAATACTAATTAATTAATCTGAATTGCAGATTCAGTTTCGCCATGAATTTTCGTGATCATTAAGCGCCTGCTGAATTACTATAGCAATCAATTTGCAGTCGAATTGCTAAAGCGATTCTATAGACACGCCTTACGCCTAGTGGTTTAGTGACGTCCATGACACAATAAAATTATGCTTTCGATTTTTTATGTTAATGAATAACGAGACAAAGAAGAAAAAAAGAAATCAAGAATTTCTCACTAGATGGCGCTACCAAGGCCGTAAGTTGGTTGTAAAAGGTGAAGGAAAAATTCGGACATGAGACCACTTGTCACGGTAGCTTAAGTAAAGCATATCCCGGCTTGAGGGATGGATGGATGCGGGTTCGATCCCCGCTCGTGATTCTAATTTTTCCTTTACAAATTAATCTGTAGATTACGCTGAGCAGGCGATAAGTACTGCTAAAAAAAACATAAATATTATTAACGAGACGAGCTAGCTGATGTTAAGCGATTCAGCCACCCATACCTAATTACCGTTGCAGAGTCACGTGCTGAAAAATATAACGTTTCATGCAAGAATGAAATAAAAAAAAAGAAGAATATAAAATATTTATATACATTATAGGTAATTGTATTATTAATATTTATGATTGAGATTAGTGTATAGTAGAATAGTAATACGAGTATATGTATATTAATGAACTAGCTACTGCCCGCGGCGTTGCCACGCGTGGACTACATTATATATGGCTATTACGCTAATTATTATCCTTGATATTCCTGGACCAATTTTGATGAAATCTCCACTCATGGCTACTTAAATATAGAATTTTCGATGATATTTCGATAAGTATCATCAAACTCATGATTAATTAAAACCTATATTAAATTAAAATCTAGGCTTTCAAAACATTTTTACAATAGGGCAAAGTCTTGCAAAGATACCAACCGCTAACGTTAACGCCAAATACTAACTCCAAAATGTACTGAAATGACGTTTCGGAAATCGCTAACTTTTCCGAAGCGAATGTCATTTCGATACATTTTTGGAGTTAGCGTGAGGCGTTAGCGTTAGTGATTGTGATCTTTGCTAGACCCCCAGGGCATTTTACATAACATGTTTCGTACACAGATTAGAGAAAAAATCCACTTCGTATCATTCCAAAGAGTATTATTATACTTCTGTATCATTCAAAGAGTATATAATTTATACGTAACGTAAGAGTATCATTGGCCCACTGCATTAGCCTATGGTGGTAATAGTATGCATTGGCCCTCAGACCTGTGGGCCAAACATAAACGTCATGTAATGACAAAAATAGGCGTAGCAAGGTTCAAGATTATACTCCCAAGAGTAAAGCTCTAACTATCACGGTTCATGAGATACAGCTTGGTGACAGACAGACAGACAGCCTGACAGACGTCGTCAGTCCGTTTTGGGTACGGAACCCTATTACTAAGGCTTCGCTGTCCGTCTGTCCGTCTGTCACCATCAGGCTGTATCTCATGAACCGTGATAGTTAGACAGCTGAAATCTTCACAGATGATATATTTTTGTTGCCGTTATTACAAAAAATACAGAATAAAATAAGTATTTAACCCCTTAAATACTTATTTTATTCTGTATTTTAGTATTTTTTCTCTCTCATACATCAAACGTTTTTTTGCTAGTTTTTATAGATAATGATACGGAACCCTTCGTGCGCGAGCCCAACTCGCACTTTGGAAAAAGTCCTAGCCGAATAGTCTTAGGAACCGCGTTGGGTTGTAGTAAAAGAAACACCTTTCAAGGGTTGGAAGATTTCTATTTGAATTTTGGCGGCGAAATATTCATTTGACATAACGTGCGACAAACGATACCGTGTTTAAAAACCGAACACTGCCATCTAGTTTATTTCGTAGCAACTAACCGTACATACAACTAATGTTACTTTATACAATGTTAAACATACCGCCCACCAAGAACGTCACTGAACGTTCTTCATCTTAACACCGCCCACCGTGAGGTCAACGGGGTGACACTAATGTCTCTAATGTAGGTACTTGAAGTTACGTTACTTTATTCACAAAAGAACTATAATTATTTTGACAAAAACTTACTACCTACATTGCTTAAAATACACTTTTAATCGAAAGAGAAAACCAAACAATAAGAAGTCATAAACAAACTACAATTATAAGATTCAATTGGTAACTGGCAAAATACAGAGTTTAGAGGTTGGTCTCTTGATGTGAGAGCCGTTACATTTCAACGTGACAACTCTTGTAATTTTGTCCAAACCTGGGTGCTTTGCTACGACTTTACCTAGCAACCAACGAGCTGGAGGAAGGTTGTCTTCCTTTACGAGCACGATATCTCCGATTATTGGTTCGGGAGTGACCTTTGACCACTTGTATCGTTGCAAACAATGCACCAAATACTCATCTGACCACCTTCGCCAGAAATTCTGCACCATTTTTTGTGTCAGTTGCCAACGCCTCAATGAAGTGATGTTAGTCTGCTCGTAGTTGTGCTCGGGGACCACAATCAATGGTTCTCCCACCAAAAAGTGTCCTGGAGTGAGTGGAGATGGATCCGTGTGGTTACCTGGCAGTATCGAGAGTGGCCTGGAATTGAGGCATGCCTCAATTTGAGACAGAACTGTTGTCATTTCTTCGAACGTCAGGCTTGAACCGTCAATTACACGTTTGAGGTGGTACTTGGTCGACTTCACTCCGGCTTCCCACAAACCGCCATGATTGGGTGCGTGAGGGGGGATGAAGTGCCAAGTAACACTGTTGTTGCTTAACCACTCACGAATGTCTGTTGCTACAGATGTACCTGGATCAACAATCCCTTGAAGTTCTTTAGAGGCTCCCACGAAATTGGTGCCGTTATCGCTCCAAATATTGCTGACGTACCCTCTTCGAGCTACGAAGCGTTTAAAACATGCAATAAAGCCTTCAGCTGTAAGGTCGCTTACAGCTTCTAAGTGTATGGCTTTGGTGGCCATACACACGAAAAGACTGATGTATCCCTTATAACATCGATTACCACGACCTTTAGACATTCGGATATTAATCGGTCCAGCAAAATCAACACCGCTGTGTACAAATGGGCGAGCTGGAGTGACTCTGGCCGTTGGTAATTGACCCATAAATTGGTTCCTGGTTGATGCTGAATGTCGAACGCAAGTGACACACTTGCGTACATGATGTTTTACTAAAACCTTGGCAGAGACTATCCAGTATTTCGTACGCAAGTAATTCAACATCAACGAGGGACCACCATGCATTGTTTTTTTGTGAGCGTCATCGACCACTAGGTTTGTGAAATGGCTCTTGTGAGGAAGAATGATGGGGTGCTTAGTATCTTCGGGAAGAGCTGCATTCTGAATTCTTCCTTGGACTCTCAAGATTCCGTTATCATCTGAATACGGATTCAGTGGTTTCAAACTGCTTTTGTCCCTCATGTCTACCGTTTGACATTGTCGTATGCAAACATCAAGTGCTTCACTTAATTCTGAACTCGTGAGATACGATTCAAACTTAAGCTGCTTTTTCTGAACTTCCTTCATTTTTAGCCATCGACGGCAATACGCTACTACACGAACTAGTCGTTGTAATGATGAAAATCTCGTCCAGAAAAGTTCATCATTTGGTGTGTCAACGGTCAGATGTGCCTTGACTTTTCTTTGTTCCAGATCAGTAGAGATTGACTTTGGCCTTGTATACTCTATAAATGAGTCATTCAACCATAAAGGACCCTGCAGCCACATGCTACACTGAGCAAGTTCCATTGGGGTACACCCCCTGGATGCAATATCTGCGGGGTTCTGATTGGATTGGACATGTGCCCACTGAGTGTTGTCTAGCCTGGATAAAATCTCAGAAGTCCGATTGCCTATAAAAGTCGACCAACGACTTGGATGACTGCTGAGCCATGCCAACACGACAGTGGAGTCAGTCCATCCGTGCACATCTTTGACATTAATGTCTAATACATTAGCGATTTCCGTAATCAGCTTTGCCAACAGGACGGCTCCCATCAGTTCGAGCCGAGGTATTGATACTTGCATTGTAGGAGCCACTTTGGTTTTAGCCGCGACAAGATTGACCGTCACACTAACTATTCTTAGATACACAACTGCTGCGTAACTGGAAATTGAGGCGTCAGAAAACCCATGAAGCTCCCTACAAATATCATCATTCTTAGCTCCCATCCATCTTGGAATAGATATGTCACGAAGATGCTCCAGGTCTGTCCGGTAAGTAAGCCATTCCTTAAGCAAATCATCCGACAACTCTTCATCCCAGTCCAATCCTGCTAGCCACAATTTCTGTATCATTACCTTGGCCACAGTGACACAGGGCGCGACCCAACCCAATGGGTCAAAGAGACGTGAGATATCTGATATCACCCTTCTTTTAGTGATAGGTTCCTGTAAAGCTGGAAATTGAACTGAGTAATAAAACCAATCCGATCCTTTATCCCAGGAGAGTCCTAACACTTTCACTACCTCATCTATTTTAATGTCTACCTTCTCATCCTGATTTTCTTGTTTATCCGATATAACTCTAGCTAGCTCCTTGTCATTAGTTATCCATTTCTGAAGTTCAAATCCTCCTTTACCCAACATCTCTGTCATCTCTTGGTAAATTCTAACTCCTTCAGCCACTGTTTCACATCCTGTCAGTAGGTCATCAACATAAAAATCTGTTTTAATCCTTTTTGCTGTTTCAGGGAAGTCTTCACCTTCGTCGGTTGCCACCTGCTGCAGCGTTTTTACAGCCAGGTAAGGAGCAGACGCCGTGCCGAAAGTTACTCTTACTAATCTAAATTCTTTTGTTTCAGATTCCGGATCGTCTCTCCACACAAGCCGCTGGAAATCTGCGTCCTGCTTGCTGACAACGACTTGACGGTACATCTTCACTATATCTGCACTCAGACAAATGGAATGCATACGCCATCTCATGATGATGTGGCGTAAGTCCTGCTGTAGTGTTGGACCGACCATCAATGTGTCATTAAGAGATACTCCATTGTTGCCACGACACGATGCATCGAAAACTACGCGGACCTTGGTCGTGGTTTTGTCTTCGCGTATAACTGCGTGATGAGGGAGATAAACGCTCTCAGTTCGCTTCTCGTCATCGCCAGTTAAACGTTCCATATGACCAAGGTCCAAGTATTCTTGCATGACTTTGGAGTAACTTGCCTTGATTTCAGGGTTCTTCTTGAAGCGATGTTCAAGAAGATGAAATCTCTTGAGCGCAATATCTCTTGAGTTCCCATACTTACATTGCGGGTTGTCTTCTCGGAACGGAAGGCTCACAATATACCGTCCTGAAGAATCTCTCCGTGTTGTTCTACTGTAAAACTCTTCACATGACTGCTCTTCTTCAGTCAGCATTTTGGGTTCAAAAGAGTCAGATTCAAGTTGCCAAAATTGTTTTAACAATGTGTTATCGTCTACGTGAGCATGCATGCTCATGATCACGTTATGATGGCAATTTGCTGCGAGTACTTGATCGTCATCAGATGGATGTGTCGGACCAGATAAAATCCATCCCAAGGCTGTTCGTTGAGCAACTAACATGCCATCGGGACCCTTGATCAAGCCGTCTCTTATGATTTGACCATACACATCAGCGCCAAGCAAAATGTCAATTTTGTTCGGCGTGTTAAATTGAGGATCAGCCAAAGTGATCTCAACTAGCTCAGGCCAATCTATGCTCACGATCCTTTTCGATGGAATTAGACCAGTAATGGCACTTAAGACGTGCGCACGTACTTCTACCATGAACTGAGGATCGTGACGTGATTGAAGATTGATAGCGACGACGTACTTTGACGCCAAAGTACCGTGGTCGTTTCCTACCCCAGAAATGACACTTCTGGTGGGTATCTTCCTAAGGCCGAGTAACTGTACAGTTCCTTCTGTAATGAAGGACGCCTGTGACCCTTGGTCCAGGAGGGCTCTGAGTGAGTGCTCATAGCCGTTCCTGGCCCGAGATTTTACAACTGCGGTGGCTAACAGCACCTCATTAGGTGTTGTTTCCTTCGAAAAATGCGCGGCGACATTCAAAGGTGATGCAGTTGTAGATGATGTTTCTACGGACGCTTCCGGTTTCGGCAAACCGGATGTACATGGCTCCATTCTAGGCGATTCTGGCTTAGGATGCAGTAGAGAGTGGTGTTTGTTTTTGCAAACGCGACATTTTGTTGTACAACTACATGATTTGACCGAGTGGTTTTTACCTAGGCAGTTGAAGCAAAGACCGTTGGTTTGAACAAAACTATGACGAGTCTTATAATCTAGTTTGACAAATTCTTTGCAATTAGAAATTTTGTGATCCGTCTTTTTACAATAAGGACATGGGTTGGACGCAACATCAGTAGCAATGGTATGCATGACCTTCGGCTTTTGGCCTGAGGAGCCTGGGTTCGATTTGGGTTTGGTATCTAAAAACTCAAGTGACCGGAACCTAGATTCTAGAAATTCTCGCATTTGCTGTAGGGTAGGTAGCTGATCTGAGACACTTATTTTGACCTCCCATTGCTTGCGCGTTTCAGGATCCAGTTTGGTGCAGATGATATAAACTATTATTATATCCCACGATTTTACGTCGATTCCCAAATTCCTCAAACCGTTTAATGTGTCATTAGTTGTGTCTAATAAATCTTTGATGAGGTTGCATGATTCCGTTCTAACGCTTGGTATGTTCATGAAGCGTTTCAGCAGACAGTTAGCCAAGTATCTTTTGTTATTGTATCTACTATTGAGCAATGCCCACGACTCCTGGTAAGTGTCTGCCGTGATTGGAACGTGCCTCAAAAGCTGTTCCGCTTCCCCTGTAAGATGCCCCTTCAAATAGTGCATCTTTTGAACGTTATCAATAGATGCGTTATTGTGTATTAATGACACATAAAGGTCTCTAAATGTTTGCCATTCCGAGTATAACCCAGAAAAAGTCGGTATCGAAATCTTCGGAAGTTTTACATTTGACTCATATTTTGACGTTTGTGCATGTTGACTGTTTGCGCTTGAAGAGCCTGCTGACGACCTACACATAGATAACATTTCCTTGAGATCAGATTTGTAATCAATGTACACTTCTTCGATGTCATCGAACATTCCTTCAGTAAAATACTTATGTTGAATAATGACATCGGACTCATCAAGTAATAATTTATTATGGTTGTTAACAATTATCTTCCACTGTTCCTCTAAGGCCTCTAATCTAGTTGACAAGTAAGATTCTTTAGCAAGGCGGACTTTAGGAGTCTTTTTATAGTTATCATACGCTTTTTCAATTCTAGCTATGTAACTGTTTTGGCTCTTAATTATCGCTAAAGATGCCATTTTTTTACTTAGAAGAACACAACTGTATTTTACTTACACAAACCAAAAAAAACTTATTACAAAATGCAAACAGCAATAATACTTATTCAAAGACAAACTAAAGCGTTTTTACTAAGTGTCCAAACAGTTTGATAAAAGTCTACAACTATCGAAAATTCCGAAAATTTTTCTAAGTGTTTGAACACTTAATATGTGGGACCGAAAACGGGCGTGGATTCCCCGTCGGTTCACTTTTAGCCTATCTATTCTAAGTCCCTAATATTAAGCATGCACATGAAATTTTTACAAGTCCAGTATTCTATAAATAAGTTAAAGTCCCAAATTTGCTTGAATTTTTCTAAGTTGATGAAACTAAAGTTCCCGATAGATGGCGCTATTATTAATGATCACAAATTATACTCACGATTGATCACTGTCAAACCTTCCAATGTGTGGCCGTCACGGTGACAACGCCCCGTCACAGCGTTGTATTTACGTCACTTCTGCTTCTGACGTCACACTTTGCTCCACTCGATTACTTCTGCTGCTGCTTCTGCTTCCTCGGCTGGTGGAACTGCTCCTCGTTCTCCAACCAATCGTACTGAACCCACTTCCGGTTCAGGTACGATGAGCACCGTCAGCGGCGAACCACCACTGTTTTCAAGTGCTTGCAGACGACTTAACTCGTCGCGTCGTTCGGCTCGATTAGGACCATGGAAAAAGTCCTAGCCGAATAGTCTTAGGAACCGCGTTGGGTTGTAGTAAAAGAAACACCTTTCAAGGGTTGGAAGATTTCTATTTGAATTTTGGCGGCGAAATATTCATTTGACATAACGTGCGACAAACGATACCGTGTTTAAAAACCGAACACTGCCATCTAGTTTATTTCGTAGCAACTAACCGTACATACAACTAATGTTACTTTATACAATGTTAAACACACTTGGCCGGTTATTTCTCTAATCTGCGGGCACTAAGTATAATTAACATGTTTGTATCTTGAATGCAATCGATTCATACTACTTACATATTATTTGATGGTATATCTATTTTACTCCAAAAACCCCAAACAACCTGCAAGGGCTTAAATAGAAAAACTAATAATGGTTAATCAAATCTAATAAATTGTAAAATTTCATTCTACTGTTTAATGCATATTACTACCGAAATTAACTTCTATTACTCTTTGTTCATGGCCTTACACACGTTTTTTTTCTTTAATTTGTGCCTCCAGATGGACTTTACGTGAAACATGTGAAATATTCAATAACAACACGACGAAAAATTACTATACTTAACACTGGCTAAATACACCATGTGTGGAGCCATAATACAACATAAAAAAAATTACTGTGTCACAAACTAACCGTCAGTAGCCAAAAAAAATTCACCATGAAGCGGCCATGTTGTATAAAATTCCGTCCGGTTTCGTAATGATATTTAATAATTTTGACCAAATTTTTTTAATGATATTTGTATTTTAATATATCCTATGTTGTGCGCTGGTTATTTCTAAGCATATTAGTGCAACCCGCATGAAAATCAGTTCAGTATCTAGGGATTTGTTCAATAACAAACAAACAAACAAACAAACAGCTACAAATTATTGTCCCTAGATGGCGTTAGATACGATAAATTAGAAAATGTATGGAGAAGGGTAAAAAGCCTTGTAGTCCTGCATCGCGGTTACGATATTTTTTGAACAATAGAACCTATGGGATAAATTAGATTTGACATCATTATGTGTGTGTTCCATAGCGCATCAGAATTACACATTTATTATATGTAGGGATGTAGGGATTAATTAATCCTAGTTTTTATTTAAGTATAAAAGTATTTGATTCTAGATATTGTGCAATATCCAATTGTAAGCTGCGTTGTACTGCCACATACATTTTTTAAGTTACACCCAGGTTAACTGGAAGATAATGCTCTCTAGCATTACGTTCGCCTATGTACCTACATTTTTCTTGATTGTTCAATAAAGCATTTTCTATCTATCTATCTATCTAAGGATTGAGTTTTGATTGAAATCGAACTGAAGCCCAAAATGGTGGACATGTTACATAATGTGTGTCAGATGAAGTAGGGCGACCGGCTGCATATGATATGAGTGTGTGCGTGCCCCACTCGTACGTACGAAGCGTTCCGGCTTCCTAAGAGTGCTTCAGTTTCAGATCAGACGGGATTCCCTCCTTCTTTATTAGCTCCATGGTTTCAAGAGACACTGCGCTGTACACGTCATCCTGAGACATCAACACACTAGTAAGTAGTTTTCAAACCGGAACACGGTAGTGCCTGCACACTACTGCTTTTCGGTAGAATTGCTGGCAAAGCGGTAGATACCTAAACGAACATGGCAGAAATGTCCTACAATCTAGTACCTACCTAACGTAATATGTAAGATAAAGTTTACAAGAATAATAGGCCTAATTTTGAAGGCTTTAGTTGACAGTATTTAAAATACTAAAAATATATCCGTCTCTTACATTCCCGTCTATTTGACACGAACAGCAACAGTTTTAGTAGTTTTAGATCTGTCAACCTAAAAAGTGGGTTAACCGTTTTCAGTCACATTCATATTTTTGTATTTATTTTATCTCTTTATTCAGCCAATGAGTGGAGTCCTTGTTTCCAGCTAACTATGATCTGGGAGTCTCCAATTGGAGAGTAAACTAAACAAGTATCTTCTAGACAAGCATGCACCATCGTAGACTGCGTCATCAATTTCCATCTCGCGAGACAGTGGTCAAATACTTTGCCTATTATGAATAAAAAAGGTACCTATTTGGGCTTCATACTTTTCTAGTTATTAGTAGTAAAAACCAAACTATTGAAAAATCATAATTATAATAATCTGCATAGCGATTCAGGAGACCTCAGCGCTGAGGCCTCGATTCAACCAACTTTTATTTGAAAATAGAACGGAAAGCTCTCCCCTAGCTCATGCCTTTTGCAGAAACGATGACGCTATTTCCGTTCTATTTTCAAATAAAAGTTGGTTGAATCGAGGCCTCAGCGCTGAGCCTCAGTGCTGAGGTCTCCTGAATCGCTATGCTGTGCCCTTAATAAGGGTTTGGTCTTAGTAAGCGTCCCTAATAAACGTCCCGCTGTAACTCGAGACGGACCCCTAATTGAACCCTTCTCAAGATGCTATCTTGATTTATGGACTCACATTACTATTGCTGAGCTGGAAAGCTGCTAAATTGATTTTATATGCCGAGAACGACCCATGGTTTTGCGGCTTAATTTTCTTGTTTCTGGCAGGGGTGTATTTCTATGTCTTTCCGAAAATACTAACGATGAACAGGAAAAATAGAGAGGTTGTAAGCTTTATAAGTACTTGAAATAATTCCTAAACGTCAATCCACGCCTCAAACGTGAGATGGACTATTTTTTCAATCACTAAAAAGTGAGCTATATATTTGATCTTTTCGCAAAATAATTTCCATGTGTAAGTATACAGCATGTAATTTAATTCATTAGCATAAATTGAGCCCATGATAGAACATCATTTATAGATGATCATTAAAAGGTAAAGAGTGTAAATTATATAATTTTTATTGAAAATTATGAAGATTGCCGCGGCGCCTAACGCAGTTGACACGGATGATTTTGATACATTTAAACGTTTTTATACCTTGTATGTACTAATTAAAAACAGTACTTCATTATTTTAATCAAATTTTCTTTTGTAGCATTTCATTAAGTAAGTTATTCCATTTTTTGGAGTTATTATTATTACCAAACCAAAGTGTTAGAATTCAAAAATTTTGGTACACACGTGACCGGTATCAGGAGTAGGTACCTAGATTCAAAGGATGCTAATGAATTCAATTACACCCAGTATACAGAACCTTCGGTACCAGAGTCTGACTCGCATACTTGGCCAGTTTTAATTGCCTATAGAAGCGTGGGCAGCATTTTAAGTCAAACCTTACCATAATAATAAACTTATTTACTAACGGCTATTGATGGCAACACAGTTTAATGATATTTAAAGTCAATGCTTCAAATAGTATTTTATTCAACTGAATATACTCAGAAAATCCTTTACGGGGGATTATAACCAGTATAAACATTGACATATGGTGTTATAGGGAAGACCCTGGAAAACCATTCCTTACAGCGGATGTAACAGTAATTAAATTACTTAATTAACCAAATATAAGTTGGTATTTTAGGATCAAACGAGTTTTATTCAACACTAAACCTGCCACCGCATCTATTCCTTTCAACTTTCCTTCTTGTTAATGTAGATTTCCAACCCTCGGCAAATGTTTGCCCACCTGGACTAGCTGATTTAGAATTACCTCATCTATCAAACTTACCCGTAGAGCTGAAAGAATAACTATACCTACCTAATCTATACTTATTAGGGTTCCGTACCCAAAGGTTTACCCTATTACTAAGGCTCTGCTGTCCGTCCGCCACCAGGCTGTATCTCATGAACAGTAAGACAGTTCTTTTCACTGAAATGTATTTCCGTTGCCACTATAACAACAAACACTAATAACCAGCAAAATGCGAGTCGGACTCGCGCACGAAGGGTTCCGTTCCATTATCTATAGAAACGAGCAAAAAATAAAGATTATTGTATGAGAGCCCCCTTAAATATTTATTTTATTCAGTTTTTTAGTATGTGTTTTATAGCGGCCACAGAAATACATCAATTATTATGTGAAAATTTCAACTGTCTATCACGGTCAATGAGATACAGTCTAGTGACAGACAGACAGACAGACTGACGGACTGCGGAGCCTTAGTAATAGCGTCAGTTCCTTAATTAACTACCCTAGGTTTTGCTTCAAACAATATTTCACATATTTATGATTTTTGCTTTTCTACACAATATTGTAGGTTGTTGGTTATCTTGAGTCTGAAAGACAGCTTTTATAAAAATAACAAAAGGCGCTTTGTGAGACCTCAGATTAAAAGGGCAATGTAGGAGTTAGTACTAATCGGTCACAGTTCTGATCGGTCATCCATAAAAAACTAGGGCCATTCGGTCACACATTTCAAAATTTTAATATATTTTTAAAAATCGTATCCCGATCGGTCACACTTTTCCATAAGTACCAAAAATGAGCAAAAGTATAGTCAGCAACACTAGCTGTTTTTGCTAAATAAGCTAGTTTTTGGCATCTATCAGTAAAATGTAATCGACCTAATATGCAGTTTTGTCAAAGCCAATTTTTATGACTCTCGCAAAACTCGAGATGTTATGAGCGCTATTTTTTTTTAATTCAAGTAAAAGCCGCTTTTATAACCACTACATAAAGTCCATACATCCTTGTCCAAGGATCCTTCCATAAGTTCCATACTAGATCAGAAAGAGAAAACTAATGTCCAGCTATAATCTGATGCTCGGCCCCTACTACTTTAACCATCTTTGAAGGTTTAGTGTTGCGAGCATAAAATTTTTTTGTTTTAAGTAATTAAACTAAATACTTTATAAAAAAATGATAGGACAAAAACAAACATAATCATTACCGATTTTATAATATAGCGTAAGCGGACTTACATAATTATATATAGGTAGCCCAGGTTACATACTATTATGGCTGTGATTTTATTAATAAGAAATGGTGTAAATAAATCTATAAAAAATCAAGTGCATTCTTCTTGAACTCGCTACACCTAAGAAAAATTTAGTGATTTGTGAGGTTTATATTACACATCAAAAACTTGTTATTTATCTTACAAAATATCCATATCGCAGCCTATCATAGAGCACCCCGGCGCACGTCTCCGTCATCGTCACCGCCGCGGATACGTCTTGAGCGACCCAGACGATCCTATAGCAGCCGTTGTTTTGTCTGTGCTAGGATCACCGGGCCAGGGATCTAGCAAAGATCCCTAACGCCAAACGCTAACTCCGAAAAGGTATTAAAATGACATTAGCTGCGGAAAAGTAAGCGATTTCCGAAATGGTTAGCGCTTGGGATCTTTGCTAGACCCTCAGTCTAGCCCTTCTGACTCCGGTACTGATTTCAGTACCGGTATAGGATACCGGCGCAACACAATCAAATCTTGAGTGATCAAGGCTTATGTAATTTAATATAGGACTGATGTGATAAGACTTTTTCATCTGACTAAACTTTTAAACGAGTGACTAAAAAAGTGTGACCGATGCGGATATGAAAAAATGGAATAAATGTATTTATTTTGAATGTGTGACCGATCTGGACTCGTTGTATGGGTTTGCAAAACTGTGACAGAAAGGGACTGTGACCGATCGGTACTAACTCAATGTAGACGGGACACGTACAACTAGAAACTGAATACCTAATACCATGGGGTCCCGTCGGGTACAAAAGAAAAATAGCCCGAACTTGAAAAAAAAAATGTAGTAGTCGTGTCTAGTGAGTTACTAGTTAGTGTCCAGTGTATTCATTTGGCCCAATATTTTGCCAACACGCAATAAATGTCGCTTGATAATCTTGCGTTATGCATAAATAAAATAATTCGTAAAATAGCCCACGTTATTCCGTTGTCTTTTGTTATACCGCAAAATACCTAAAAGGCCGTTTTATTACACATAGGTAATAACAAATAGCAAAGAATCACAGTATGGGTTATAAGAAAGCGTGATGTAAGTATTATAACCTAAGGATGGACGAAAGTTAGGTGTACAATAATGAAGTGCCTATACTTAGATTGGGCGACCAATTAAATTACTAACATCTAGCTATTTCATTGAAAAAGCTTATTATAAAGAATGACGATTGCTACCCATTAAAAAATTAAATACGTATTTGGCATAATATATTTGCAAGTCGTTCGTCTACCTACTTAAAAGAAGATATAATGGAACTATTCTCTACATCTACCCTTTTCACGCCTAGTTCTAAGCTCTATCGCTATCTATCTATAACACTATCTATCTTTATATTTTAGTCGAAGGACGAGACAAATAAACGAAATTGATTCCACCCTTAGGCGCGATATTTCGTATACCTTTAAGGAATTTTCCAAAAGGTAAAGTCAGCGATTGTAGGGACATCAAAATCCTAGGTATTCCCTTTGAACTTCGAACGGCTTATACCTATCGAGATTTATTTCAATTTCGACTGTTTAGAAATCAGTTTGACTATTTTATTTCTTTACCGATCTCGGTTAAGCAACCTTCGCTGCGGTCACTACTATGATGGGTGACCGCTACAGCAAAATGTGGTATTTACAACTGAGCGCTACCGTGCTTCGGAGGGCACGTTAAGCCGTCGGTCCCGGCTGTTGTCGTTGGACAATAGTCGTTAAGCCAAGTCAGAAGCCTTTTGGGCGGCCTAAAAATTCTAACACCAGGGGGTCTAGCAAAGATACCAACCACTAACACTAACGCCAAACGCTAACTCTAAAACTGTATTGAAATGACATTCGCTGCGGAGAAGTAAGCGATTTCAGAAATGTCTTTTCAGTACATTTTGGAGTTAGCGTTTGGTGTTAGCGTGAGTGGTTGGTATCTCTGCTAGACCCCCTGGGCTGACCACTTGCCTACACGAGAAGAAGAAGAAGCACAAAATGACTCAGTTTTATTACGGTATGAACCGATTGCGGTCGTGTGATCTTGGAGTGAAAATAACCACTCCATCTCTACTTGTATCTCTAGGTACCGTAGGTAAGAGCTGGCTAAGGGAATATCCAGGGAATAAGCAGCAGCATTCATTCCATGGGAAATTTGAGATCACCAAGCCTCCTGCCAAGCGTGGTGATATGGTTCTCCATGATAAGTCCAAAGAGGCGTTTTACAGGTGACGTGTTTGTTCAGCAGTGAACGTTTTCCGGCTGATGTTGTGATGTGTGTGACCGATCATTGCATGATGAAACCAGCACCCCTATGGCGTAACATTTCTGGACATAGTTTAACAAACAAAGGTTGAAAAACCCCCCAAAATCTATCATTCCACTTTTACGTAGAGGTGAAATGCTAAATCATTCTTCTTTCACTTTCATAAACAATCGCTGGAGAAACCCCTAACTGAAAAGCATTTTAATTAAATACTCTATGATTTCAATCAAGTTGTCTTTGAAAATTCTGTCGAGTGTCATTTTGACGAGACTTTTGAACCATCAAAAGTCGCGCCAAAATGTCACCCATCATGCCAAATTCGGGGCTGCTTTTGTTTATGAAATGCATAAAGCTAGAATTTGCCGCGCAGCGCCTGATTCATCCTCTAGAGGAGCCCCCGCCTCGACTATGAATTCCAGTGTTAGTCTGACATCCTGCACGTGCCAATTCATAAGTCCGTGAGTACGAGCGAGAGGGCACACAAATACCGTATCCACCAAACTTACATCATAAGGCCCCGGTTCATTTAATAATGATTAATATTAGAAGGATATAACTAAAGTCTCACCTGACTTCCCATTGATATCTTTTGCCTTCAGATTTCTAGCCTTCAACAGAGTTAACGTCAATACGCTGTTGCTCGGATGGTAGCACAGTGACGTCAGCAGCTCTCCGCACTTGTCCTTCGCAGGGGGCTTCAGAGCCTTCCAGAAGGAGGGCTTCTCGCTTAAATCGACCTGAAAAGAAAACAAGTTTTTAGATTTAAATTACTAGATTTTTCAGATTCTAAACAAGTATGAAAAACCAAAAACTTGTTTAGAATCATGTAGGTACCGAATGTTTTCGCCAAATATGATCAAATATAGCTTATACATGGTGCCACAGAAAACTTCTCCCCGTTTTAGGGAAAATACACAATCAATCAAAAATCGCCGATGCCTGAATAATTCCCAGAACTCGTACAATCATCAATATTAGTTGAAAAATACGGCCTGTAAGGTATGTGCAGTACATACGGACAGACGAAAGCAAACATTGCGAGTTGAGGCAGATACTTTCGGTCACTTCGATCCGTACAATTTAACTAGAAAACTCAATGTAGCATATATCTCTTCTGCTGACAATGAGTTTGACCAATGAAATCGCAACAAAAGGTGTATAACGTGGTCCGTGTAATCGTTCATTGGTCGAACGATTTCTCGACAGAAGAGATGGTTGGTTACTAGCCCTGCTGGTCGAAACTAATCTACTTGGGCCAATGGTTGATGAGCATTGCCATTCCTGCCAGCAAATGGGCTTTGCCTACTGGTAGTTACAGTTTGTTGAAGTACCTAGGTTTTTATTATAATGCACTGTTGGTATTTTTATTGTCTCAACATAGATTAAAGTTCAATTTTTTTTTCTTATATTTTGGCTTCACACATAGTGTATTTAGCCAGTGTCAAGTATTATATTTTCATCGTGTTATAATATATTTCACGCAAAGTCATGTCCTAGTCATAGTCATAGTCCAGTATAAGTCAGGTAGTCATAGTCCAGTCTAAGTCATGCTCCAGTAAAGTGGTGGCAACTTTACTAGAAGCTTCTATGGAGTTTTGGAAGCAGCACGAAAAATCACGTTTCACCACATTATATCACTTGCCCTCACTCATGCTCGTAATTCAGCACTTAATGCGTAAAACGCCACCAATTTTAAACATTAACACTGGAAAAAGTAAACGTTTTGAAAAATAATACAATGCAACAACGTGAACTTTTCCGCGTTCCCACCAAAACCCAAAGTTCAATTACGTCAGTATTTGTTTTATGTTTTGTTTTCGAGATAGGCATGGGATTTTTTGGGGGCTTTTTAAAACTAAGGCCTAGGTATCCATCAGCTTCCTGATATACGTTTATTTTTTATTTTTTGCAGGCCCACGACACACTTGAGATCATTTAATATTAAATTACTTAATATTTATATTTAAAATTGTATTGCTTAATTTTCTGCGACCGATATTGTAAAATATATTTCGTGTCGCAAAAGCAATGAAATCTGATACTGTTACCAAAAAGGTTTCCTTTGAAATCGAAGTATTTCCCAACCTGTTATCCTAACGGTGTAAGATGAAACAATGTTTTTTTTGAGTTTTTCTGCGAGATAAATATCAAAATGACGCACTTTGAGTATTTACAGAATAAACTTTAGACATGTTTTGATTGATTATTCAAACAACAATACAGGTGGTAGAACTTTTATGCAAGTTCATCTAGGTACCTAGGTACCACCGCTTTGCCAGTTATTCTGCCACCAAGCAGTAGTGTGCAAGCACTACTGTGTTCTGGTTTAAAAGGCATTGTAGCCTGTAAAATTACTGGGCAAATGAGACTTTATGACCTGATTACACAGTCTAGTAATCAGATTACTAGACTGTGAGATGTCTCAAAATGATGCTGCGCACGTGAGCTGCATAGCGATTCAGGAGACCTCAGCGCTGAGGCTCAGCGCTGAGGTCTCCTGAGGCTCAGCGCTGAGGCCTCGATTCAACCAACTTTTATTTGAAAATAGAACGGAAAGCTCTCCCCTAGCTTATGCCTTTTGCAGAAACGATGTCGCTACTTCCGTTCTATTTTCAAATAAAAGTTGGTTGAATCGAGGCCTCCTGAATCGCTATGCTGGAGAGGCCTATGTTCAGCAGTGAACATAAAAAGTGGATGATGATGATGATGATGATGATGATGATGATGATGATGATGATGATGATGATGATGATTTAGATTATGACATAGCAAAGGGGATGGGCAATTCTCCCTAAGTACAAATTAAGCCCTAAACTGTAATCAATGATTTTTGACAAAAAAATTGGTCGAGTGAGCTTACGATGGAAATTTCTTTTCACCCTGTTTCTATCACCGTAGATATCCTTTAAGGGGTTTATTGGACGAAAGTTTCATTTTAATATGGCAACTTTACGAAAAATCTTCTTAAAGGTTTTCCCTAATCTTGGGGAGTTTCCGTTTTTATGAGGGTTTACTTTGGCAAGTAATTATGGATTACAGAAAAGCGTCATCAGTTTTTCTTAAAAAAGTTTTATTTTTAGGTAATCCTTAATTCCCTATTACCTTCGCTTCATGAATCACTGTATTATTTATATATATGCCATCGTCTTCTGGTAAGAACCGATTGTTTATAAAAAAACGCGGTTATTTAAACCATCGATTTATAGTAAACTGACAACTGATGATTTTTCGGTTATTTATAAATAGTCGTTGCCCAGCGGTGAGTTTATAAACGGTTTTTAGTAGCGTTTAATTGTCAACAAACCCGTATTAATGAATCAATTTTGTCGTTTTTTTAGAGTCACTATTGTACATACCAGTTGTAGGTTAAGACGACGGGAGAAGCAAAGAGGAGTGTTAGGTTAGTTTTGACCACACTAGAAGTAAAAAATACAATAAAACGAAATGATACCGATTAATTATAAATAACCAAAAATTTACCGTTTTTTAAACACATTGCCTGTTTGCAATAATTCGACAGTTTACAAATAACCGCGTGTTTTTATAAACAATTGGTACTTACAAAAAGACGGTGGCCTACAGGTTGAATTTCTCAAGTGAGCGTGGTACTTTCGAATTCGGGCTACGCTCACTTGAAACATAAATTTACCTGTAGGGATAGTTATTTGCCGAGTAAATCTTTTTGAAGCCGATTATATCTGAAATACGATTTAAATAATAAGACAAAAAGCTAGTTATCATAATTTATAGTACCTAGAGAAGTTAAAGGGTCACAGTTAAAACTATACGGCAGTAGGCGAAATACTCAGGATTTCAAATGGTATAAACATTTGTATAGTAATAGGGTTAGTTCTGTTGAGTCCAAAGAATAGAACATTTATTTTTTTATCACAGAATCACACATTAATATTCACACACACACTCAAATACGTTTCCACCGCACAAACTTTCATAGGTGGGGGGCATGTTCTCAAAGTCGACGCGCTAGTAGCCACCGTCTTCAAAAAACATGCCAGAGTAAAATTTATATTCTCTTATTTGATTGCTTCTTCTATAGAATTTATCTTAACGGGATGTTAATAACACACCCCATCCTCTCCCTCCCCTTGCCTTCTTTCCCACCTTCCCTTCACTCCTACTCCCATCCTTCATGCGGTAGGGGAAAGAAGTATACAATAGCATCGGACCCCACTCCCAGTTCTATTTCTTTCAATAAAAAAACCTATAGGTATAGGTGGCTTTCTGAACAAAGCCTCTGCGCATGTATAGTAGTAATGATCCTACTGATTTATTTGCACTGTGCCTCATCCCCCCAGACGATTATATAAGGTTTATCCACTTTCTTTCGAAAATGATTAATATTCATTCCTCGTTCTTAGAATGGATGGAGTATAATCTGAACTACCTTCTGTATCGAATAAAATGTTATTGTAGTTTGTCGCAAATAAGAACCGGCGTAGCAAAAAAACAACTTGTTTTTGAATACGATTTTTTGCAATAATGGATGTCTGTGGGGATCTGTGCATCCGCCTAAGTAACATTCGCTGCTGTCATTGTGCCTGATGTAAGATTTAGGTGGTACAGCCAGAGTATACATAAGCATGCTATGTTATCCTAAGAGTAGGTAGGCAGGTATAAAAATAACGGCTGTTTCGTTTTTATTGGTTAAGTCATTTTAAATTTTAGGTATTATGAGATGAGAGCGGTTAATTTCAGACTTAAGTCATTTTGGGTTTCAGGCGTTACGGTTTCAGTCATAACGAGAAAAATACGTTTTGGGATCGGGTATTTTGAGATTAGGGTGTAAAGAACCGGGCGCGGATGGGTGACGGACTGACAGAAACAGACGACCAAAATCCAATGGGTTCAAGCTATTTCTAAAGTTGGCACGGAACCCTTAAAAGCTAATGATTCATTAACCAGTCTTCGTAAATGAAAAGATCATCCCTTTTGTAATTAACTTAGCTATAGCATAAATAAACTTGGGACAGAAGCGTACCTCAGTTATAATGTATCTACCTACCTAGGTAATAAGCTTAGTAATTCAGACAAACTTCGTAATAGCACCCCTAACGCGCAAATGAGAGAGTACCTACTTTGGTAATTCGGAACGTTATTTTGTGCCACAGATAACAATAAAACAGTAGAATCTTCAGAACTTAAAGCTTTTTATTTTAAACTGAATCTAAAGTAGGAAGAGGTTCTATGTTCATTGTTCAATCGTGCGTGTTTTGTTTTATGCACTTTCGACTGCACCGACGTCGTTTAATATCAGATGCAGTCAAACGTACTGGCCCTACTGGTAAATAAAAAAAAACATCGCCACAGAACTAACTCCATGAAACCATTCCTAATTCCAAACAACCTTCGCAACGATTGATGCGGAAAAATGGTTTTTGAGTGGTAATCACGAACCTAAAGACTCAGCGTAGTCCCCCCACTAGGTGGACCAACGTAGTTCGATTCAAATTCCATCAAAAAAGTTCTTATTCAAAATCTTTGGTCTCCTTGGTTGGATGAGTTAAATAAATATTTCCTGTTCAGGGTGAAAGAGACAAAGTATTTCGAATTTTTTTTTGGATTGCTAACCACAGACAGGATGGAACAGACAAGTGACTAGTCATGGTGATGCTCTATGGGAGAGGCCTATGTTCAGCAGTGGACGTTTTCCGGCTGATGATGATGTTGGGCGATGAACGCATTGAACGTTACTCTTTCGTAGTATAAAAGACAATTAAATCAGTACAGCCGTCACACTATTTTATTTCTTTACTGTGGCTTTCAGCAAAGTTATCTAACTTTCTCGTTGTACTAACTTTTATTGTGTCGTTGTACTTTGTCTGCTTTGTACTTAGAAATGACAGTGACAACTAAATGCTATATGTAACTTTTGAAAATCGCCGTACCCTAGGTACCTTTTCACATTGGTAATAGGTAGGTACAGAAATTTTCCGTACCTGAATAGATAGGCTGTTAGACTACTACTAAAAATGAATGAGTAAACATTATTTTCTTAAACAAGGTTAATGGTGACGTAATAACCGAAAAAATTAGTAAAACCTCCTTCACATGCAAGGAGAACTATGTAGAGGTAGGTATCACAGTGTAGTAATAAGATACTATGGAGTAATAGTTTCTGATGTCACTGCTTGTTTGAGCTGTCTCTTTCTATTCTTGTATTTTAAAATGCTTGAATTTTGTCATTTTTTGAGATGTTTTATTTTTGTTTTCACGATTGCTTGTTTTCGAGTTTCGAGTACCTTGATTTTTTTAAACCTTATTTATTTAATCAATAAAATTATATCATTTAAACGAACGTGCTAGGCCAGGAGCTATAGGTAGTGTTAGTGGAGAAGTATTGGTTCTTCTTACCTGACAGAGAGGCAGGAAGACTTCTCCGATGGAATCATCCCGAGAGAATCGATCGTAGTCGAACACGTGGAGGTGAAGTACCTGGACATAAATATTTTCATCATTATCATCATCATCATCATCGTTCAGCTAAATGTAGAATTTTAATATTGTGTATTCAGCGTTTGGAATAACCGTTGAAATAGCCAAAACTTGGGACAATTAACTTTTTCTTTCTCCCAACTTGCAATAAAATACATCGCTCTAATAACATATAATATGTATAATCCAACTTCGTATGCAGCTCAAACATCTCACCCGGCTTTGAAGCTTCTGTATAGGAAACCCTTCGAAGTAGAATGTCTCGTTCCATCGAGGGTTAAGAGTACGTCGCTTAATCTTGGTTTCCAGACGATGTTTCTTGTCTGGAAGCAGCGTGACGCGAACGTACGGATCTGATGTCCCGCTCAGATCCTTGGCTGGAAGCTCCTTGCCCTGTAAGTGAGTGAGAGAGAAAACTGATCACAATTTGATACATAATTCACCTGATTTAATGAAAAATACAAGTTCTTTGTTTTAAAACTGTTCAGTCGTGTAATTCCTTGAAGTTTTGATTGTGTTATTTGCGCAACGATCACATACATAGATCCTGGACCTTAACTGGGATTCCCTATATCTAGGAACCCAGGAACTATACGAGGACCATGGTCCGTGGTTATGGTCTCTATAAATTAATGGGCTGTCTAACTATTACGGTTCATGATATATAGTCTGGTGACAGACGAACAGAGAGACAGCGAAGCCTTAGGTTTATTTTTACCCTTTGGGTATGGAACCCTAAAACAAACGAACACAATAACAGCACAAATGTGCGTTCTTTCTTACACACAAGGAACCATGTTATATTTGCACAACAAATTATCAAGAATATTCGGATATTATACTTAATTCACGGAATACCTTATATTTATTCCATTCCTTGAGCAAATAAATAACTTGTTAGCTCATTTTCTTTATACGACTCGGTAAAAAAGCCTCGGTACTTACACAATTTAATTTATTTACTTGAAATAAAAAAAGGAGAATTTGTAACATTCTTGCTTATGTGCAAGGGTGCTTAGCTATAAAAATATTCGTGAAAATTCCTTGGCTTTTCTGTACCTAGAATATTGCATAGTAAGTACCTATAATATGAGCTACGTTTTACCCTTGGACTAAAACAACAGTTTTTTTTTTATACTTTGGCTCCACACATAGTGTATTTAGCCAGTGTCGAGTATTGTTATTTTTCATCGTTAAAGAATATAATAAATCACGTAAACTCAAGTCATAGTCATAGTCCAGTCTAAGTCATGCTCCAGTAAAGTGGTGGTAACTTTACAAGAAGCTTCTATGGAATTTTCGAAGCAACACGAAAACTCACGTTTCACCACATTATATCACTTGCCTACACTCATGCTCGTAATTCAGCACTTAATGCGTAAAATGTCACCAATTTTAAACATTAACACTGGAAAAAGCACAAGTTTTGAGAAATAATACAATGGAACGACGTGAACATTTCCACGTTCCCGCCAAAACTCCGAAACAACAGTTGGAAAGAGACCCTGCACTCAGAATTGAACCCCAAAAGGGAATACGATATTTTGACGACCATATCTTGGCTGAATTTAGCGTGTAATAATAGCGCGAATGTAACAGACGACCAGGTCGGCCCCCCACTAGGTGGGCCGACGACCTGGGGCCGTACTGTGAGCTCTTAGCGCGATTCAAAACATAGCCTATATTGGATCACTTGTCGAAATCTTCATACAAAAAAAACAAAGCAATCCAATATAGGCTCTGTTTTTAATCGGGCTAAGAGCTCACAGTACGGCCCCTGGTGAAAACCGCGGGGAGCCGATGGATGCAGGAGGCCAGCAGCCGCTCAAGGTGGCGCTCTCAGGGGGAGGCCTATGTTCAGCAGTGGACATCTACGGGCTGATGATGATGATGAACAGACGAAATAGTATGAAGTCTAATTTAGTTGACTTTGCTGTTAGAAATTTCCATCATCATCATGAAGACGTCCTCTGCTGAACATAGGCCTCCCCTATATATCACTTTGAGTAGCTACTTGCCTCGGGCATCCATCGGCATCGGAAGTTTTCTTAATAATACCTTTGGTTATTATTAAGTTTGATTAAACCCAAAATAGTCGAGTTTAGTCTGACTAATACGATGCTACTAATACTTAGATCTTCTGTCTATCTGTTTGTACGTCTTATTTCATACCTGTATGATCCTCAGTATCAGAGTAGTATTTTGAAAGTCGTACTCCAACGAGAAGTGTATCTGGCCCACGTTCTCCGAAGGCTCCGAGTTGTCGATGTACATGTCCACCAATGAGATGGAGCGGTTCTGGAGAAACGCCATCTGTTAGCCGAAACCGGGAAACACTTTAAAGTGGTGCCTCGATTCGCGGCCATCTTGTTTTGCAATATTTAGAACAAAGTTATATATAGGTACTCTAATACGTACTTTTACTTGAGTAATTAATTTTTATCGTATGCATGGATAATAAAATGCTGTTAACATAAATTAAAAATTAAAAATATTTTTATTATTACAAAATCTTGCGTATCACCACATTCAATTTGTGGTCAAAGCTCGTATTTGTGTCAATCTTAGTTCTGAGAGTGATCTTGCACAAATACTTATTTAGGCATATAACTTCGTTCTAGGGTGCAGTTCTTTTACTAAAACTAAATAAGCGTATCCATTGGGAAAACATGGTGTCTTAGATTTAGAAAAGATACAGTGCTGTACAGTGTGTTTTTTTTCTCTGCCATTATTAACTCGTGAAGGTCGAAAATGGATTTGTGCATAAAAGCTGTGCCCCCGACAAAATGTTGGCAAAGTAAATTGTTCCAACCAACTAAACCCAACTTACACAATCTACTATCAATCTCTTACGTATTTATTTATTTTATCAGTAAAATGATAACAGTTTACGATAGAATAAATTTGTTTTATATTTACTGAATTTTCTGCTAAAACACTAAGAGAAAAATAATAGGATGTTCCCAGTTCCAAGTAAAATAGTGCTTTGTACGAATACGAATATTTCCCGTGAGTACAAAATATTTTTCTAGTGTATACGCCGTTTTCCCGACGGGTACGTTGCGTTGGGAAAGTTTACCCAATCAATTAAAAAAAATATAGAAATGGATAAAAATATTTTCAAATGTGAAGACTTATAAAATTACCTAATTAGATTGAGCTATCAAAAAATAACTTAATACAAGTTATGATAACTTTATAACCAATTTTAATTTTCGTGTTTTTTTGGGACAGTATGGCAAGTAAAAGCATGCAAAAAATATGTATTGCCATAATATCATGCACAACTAAGTGTTGCCACTAAGCTCCCATTTTATATCGAAATTGGTTTACGAAATTTTATTCTGTTGCCACAATTTTATTATGAGTTTGTATAGAAATTCACACCTTTTTAGTGCTTGTGATAATTTCGTATGCTCACAATAAGTAGGTGATCTAAGTCTACGGATGCAATGCGGATAGGTTAATATTATACAAACTATTGATAATAAGTTACTAGGTCTGTATGTAGGTACTAATATTTATAACTTTTTAAAGTAATATCGCTTGTCAATATTTTCTTTTACAAAGCTGCAGGAAGTATGTAAAAAAATTGACATGAAATTGGCGTGATGATGAAAGCGATGATGATGATGATAGCAATGATGATGATGATGATTTTTTTAAAATGGTCTAATATTGAGACAGTTGTAACCAAAAAGTGCGCTATTACTTAGGTACTACATAAAGTAAGTAAACACAAATCACACCTAGAAATCAAGAGTGACGTTTTTAAACCTGCTAGTTTATTTTAAAAATGTAATAAAGCATAATTTGTAATATACTAAGTGGTTGTAATATACTAGGACTGAGACGCACTAAATTAGGCTAGACAATAGTTAGATTGATTTCTATTTAGTACGAATAACTACAAGAACTCAATGAAACTTTTCCACTCTCGTTTAAGGCCTTGTAAAAGTTATTACACTTTTATTTTTTCAAGGTGACCTTGAATTTGAATATTATCTCAAAAGGGGGTAAATCTCCATCCCAATGTAGACAATGTTTCTTCTACGACTTTACTAAATGAATAGTTTTTCATTGAAGAAATGCCATGTAAAGTTTACGTTCGAAAATAGCCTTAGCGCAGCTGGGTGGTTGAACTTCGTCCTTGACCGAGTGCACATAAATGAGTTTAACTACCTGTGTTGAGAAATGGATTTATAGTATCTTGTTAACTCTCATAGCGATTTTGCGAGTGGATTTTTTACCATGGAAGTTAGGAAACACCCAGTTTCAAGTAAAACTCTAACAACTAGGTTATCATGATCCCAGTCCCCCCATTTCGGGATAACATACCAATTCAAGGTCACCTTGTATAACTGCTGACCCATCTAACACAACTTTGGCGTGGAAAAGTTTCGTTTATATTAACTATCTGGGGTTTCGTTAAGGCGGCATCTAAGCACAACTTTTCTTGTTTTGAAGGGGTCTCATGACAGATAGTAAAATAGTATTACAGGTCAGTTACAATAATATGCAAACACTAAACGTTTATAAATAAATTTGGCAAAATTGTGGCAACACTGCAGACGCCATAATGAGAAGTTGAAGTATGAATAAATTTTAAATTTATTAACATAAATTTTGTTATTTAATTAGTCTCTGGTTATTTATATTAAATTGTTAACTCATTGGTTGCTGACAACTTTAATGTACCTACTGGGAAAAATATCATGAGTAACAAAAGATATTTTTTTCGTATTATTTTGAATTGCAAACGAAATTTGAACCTGCATTCATCCATCTGTAAAACTGGGATAATGACAAGTGATCTCATGCGTCCAAATGTTTAGGGATGGATGGGTGTAACCTCAAATTCCGAAGTCGATCGATTTTTTACTTTACATTAAAATAAAATAAAATACTAAAAATACTCCTACTTATATTTAATCAAAAACAACAGTAACCAAGAGATTCTAGAATTTAAATTCACTTGTTCAAAACTTTTAATGACATTTTTAAAATAAAACGTGTTTACATATTTTTGAAGCTGAGTCTGATATACTTTAGCAAAGCGTGAAAAAAGCATCAAAACCATGAAAATTAAAAAAAAAACTACAAAGAACAAACACAGCGCGACAAATCATACACTTTTCTCTCTCCATATTTTCATAACTTTTAATAATAAATTTACTTCATTATTTTAATTAACTAAAGCAAATTATGGCCTCGCGCTATGTTTAAAAAATATAAAATTTAATTTTTGCTTTAATATTTTGTGTGATTTAGTTTGAAAACTACACTTCTATAATTTATACTATTAGTTCTATTTAAAAAGTATTTACCTAATTATTTTAATATATTTGTAAAAAAATATCTCTCCAGTTGTAATTGGCGATTAAAATAAAGCTTAATAGTGAAATAAGAATCTATAAATCGCTGTTAAAAGCTAAAAATATTGTGCTTTAGAATATCTAAAAATTGCGTTGCCTGGAAGCGGGCTCATTCCCACATCCAAGCGTTCTGTTGTTTAAATAAAAGCGAATCTGAAAAGCGGAAACTCTATTAGTTATTTTCATCTATTATTTTCGTATACAACCTCCTCTACCTACCATGTTTGAAGGAGAAAGCATGGAAAGAGAGTCCATAGTTTAGAAATGTACACAGAACCAAAAAAACGAAACACAGTATGAACTAAAAGGCAGATGAAAAGGTTCCACTACACTACTTTTAAACACTCAATTTAATAACAAAATACACATTTCTTATGGACTAAGACGTAAAGTTTTGGTGTTGCCTTGCTAAAACTCTAAAACTCCCTGCTAAATATTAAAATTTTTAGTCAGCTATCCTGAATAATAAATTTATATCCGTTATCTGGTTCCCATAGTAGAAGCTATGCTTAGTTTGGGGCTAGATAGCGCTGTGTGAAATGTCCACACATATTTATAAAATAAAAAAATTATAATCTGCAAAAGTTGCGGATACTAAAATATAAACACTGCTTTTTATTATTGTTAATAATTCATTATGTTACTAAGTTTAAACGTAGACTCAAAATATTCTTTGAAAAAACACCGTTCGACTTCTTAAATGAATTTATGGAAATGCGTCTCACAGAATCTTCATTCAGGTATGAGAATCAAAATTAAAGTAGGTAGCTATATTGACTTGAATTTTATTAATTGTAATTAATCATTATGACATTGTATTTTATTTTCTCTCTCTTTCTTGTATAGATGCGTAATAATACCTTTTTTACCCAGTGTAACAAACACAGTTATAAGGCTAATAAACTATTCTATTCTATTCTATTCTAAGTGGAAGGACGTTTCTGCAAAGTTCATCTAGATTCCAACGCATTGCCAGTCATTCTAGTGTGCAGGTGCTACTGTGTTCCGATTTGAAGGGCACTGTAGCTAGTGAAGTATACTGGGCAAAAAAGGTTTTATAATCTAATCTGGTATACAGGGTGTAATTTAATTCATTACCATAAATTGAGCCTATAATAGTACATCATTTACAGATGATTATTAAAAAGTAAAGAGTGTAAATGAAAATATTTTTATTGAAAATTATGAAGATTGCCGCGGCGCCTGACGCAGTTGGCACGGATGAATTTGATACATTCAAACGTTTTTATACCTTGTAGTACTAATTAAAAACAGTTCTTCATTATTTTAATTAAATTTTGTATTGTTGTGTTTTGTTTTTGTAGCAATTCATTAAGTAAATTATTCCATTTTTTAGAGTTATTGTTATTACCAAACGAATGTGTTAGAATTCAAAAATTCTGGTCCACACGTGACCGGTATCAGGAGTAGATAGCTAGTTACAAAGGATACTAATGAATTCAATTACACCCTGTATAGTCTAGTAATGTAGAATATGTTGATTTCTCAAGATGCCATGCGCCCTGCACAGTGCAGTATCATTCGTAACTTTATATTTTAAAGTTCCAAGTGACTGCAACTGTTTTGTGCGGCCGTGACTCTGAACATTAGGTGAACGACTAGCTCGTCATGTCAGATTTAAGCGTTTTTTGTTGTTGTTAAGAACCTTCTGTGGAACTGTGCTCCAAATTTAGAATAATGAGTTTTAAGGTGTATTCAATTCCTCAACCACTTGTTGGGACATCTCCAATGTCTCCTTTATTTCTGGGAAGTGTTTGCATTCTAGCAACACTGTGTTTCTCCTCAGACAGTGTATAAAATCGTGCATTATTCATCAAGGCTTATTGTTTGATGTGAGATTAACGTCAGGTGTATTTACGTAACGTGATTTAGCAATATAAGCCCTGTGTGTAATTTTAATCTCAAACAATCTGAAAATTGGTTTGTTTTCAATATTTTGAATGCTTTACTTTTATTTATAAAGCGATTTGACCCTTTTTTATTAAAGGCTCTTATTATGGGAGCAACCAATATTGAAGCGTGTTATATCCTAGATCGCGTTATCGCTTAGATACCTACTCTACCTAATAGAGGTCTCACACAAGCTTATCAAATAAAAACAATTAAGGATCAATATTATGAAAATAACCTTGGAGTAGGTATTTAGTACATACTCGAAGAAATTCACTCTCTCCCTCTCTCTCTCTTCTCACCTCTCTTTTCGTCCTCCGTAATATCTGGCTGTATGTTTGTTACTTTTCACCACAACACAGCTTGAGAGATGACAATAAAATTCTACGTGTTAGTTCAATTTTGCGACGGGCATCAGAACCTTTCATCACTGATCGGTTCTAGCTTCCAACCTTCCAGCAAATTCATCAATAATTAGTGATTAAATGGCTCACGTCATTGAAAGGTTAAATGGATTGAGAATCTTTGAGAACGTTGAGGTTGTATCCGACATTTTTTTAGTTTTACAAAAGTTTTAGCAATTAATTTTGTATGGGTTTTTATTGAGCGTATTGCAAATGATATGAGTCTAGACTAGACTGTTTAGTTACTTGAACTACATTCTTCTTAAAGTAGGGTACAAGACTCATATCCATCGGTTACTAATAAGTAGTATTTTCCTGACAAAAATACCAATTATCTTAACAGATAATGGTTACCTATACACTATTAAATTTATGGGTAGGTAACCATTTTAATTGAAAATAAAAGATAGACTAGGTAGGTACATACACCTCTTTAAATCATTTCACATATTTTTAATTTAATAGCCGGTGTGGCGTCAGCTGTGGAAATAAAACAATTTTAGTTTTTCAAAATGAAACTAGATGGCGCTGAGCGTCCTTAAAACACGCAAGCGTTAGGTTACCAACACACCGCAGACCTATTTCAGCTACCATGGCTTCATGACAGACATACAGACAGCACACTAGTTTATTCTGTTCTAGTGTACATTTTTTCAGAGGCTTCTTTTTAGTTCTAAAATAGAGCCTTCTTTCTAATTCTAACCTAATAGAAATTAGAAAATTTAGATTAGATAGATAAATCATAATATACCTATTACCTACCTATACCTATAGTACATTATTTATTCTGTAGGTGCCTACTGTAGATAGAAAATAAATCAGCATCAACAAGCCCGTAGCCCGTCCCCAGAGAGCGCCACATTGAGCGGCGGAAAGCGGAGAAATAAAATTAATAATTATTATTACTTTATATCTTAATATTATTCTTTCTTCCTACCCGTTCGTGTAGTAATGCTTGATTATTGATCGTTTGTTACATAAATGAGGGGCCCAAAGACAGTATTGCCAACACCAAGCTAGACTAACCACCGTATTCCAAAACATTTCTCCTCACTTGACTTCCACTTAACTTTGAGGGAAACTCAAGGTACGTCGCGACGAACCTTGAGTTGACAATTCCTTCGCTTCCCTCGTTTGAAAAAAGTTGACTCAGAAATGTCAAGTTGATATTGTCAATTAAAAATACCAAAACACAAAAATGAGGTTAATTCGAGGTTGAGTCAAGTGGAGTAATCTCGTGGTAACGAATTAGAATATGGGGGTAAAACTGCAAATAAACTTAAAAAAAGCGGTAGAAAACTGTAAAGTTCTACTTAAAGTAACTGTGAATCATTAATCAATAAAGCAACATAAATATAGTAAGAAGTTAAACTGGTTTTAGTAAAATAACTTTATTTTTTAACATTAAACTATTTTTACTAAAACTGTCTCTTGATTGAATCTTTATTGTTTAAACCGTACAAGGCCCTTTATAGTCTTTAAAACACTAAAATATATCCGTCCTTTACATTGCCGTCTATCTGACAAGAGCAGCAACAGTCTTATGAAATTTACACCCAGTTGCAGAAACGATCATTTATCTTAATGGCGGCATTAACGATAATGGAGTCCGTAAACTGTAAGGAGGGCAATAGTTTAATGAAAGATTAAGATTTAAAATCGACTTTAAAAGTTAATGATTGTTTCTGCCAATGGCTGTTAGATCTGTCAACTAAATCCTCCTCCTTTTAAAATTATCATTGGTACTATAATAAATGACCTCGAAACAATTCGATAGGTACCTATATTAAATTCCGATTTTGTATGTTTCTTTAAGATGGTGATTTCTAAATCAGAGTTGGTACGTGGTTACACAGAGAATAAAATAGATGCTGTAAAAACTTGGAGGTCTAAGTCAAAAACTGTAAATCTACAGTTAAAACTAGTCTCCAAAGAGAATAATTATGTATTATATAACCGCCAGACCTAACCTTATGCCCAATGGCCAGCGGCTCGTTATGTTTAAAAGCGCTTTTAGTTTCACAAAAACTTTCATTGGCACCATAACCTTTTTTAGAAAATCATGAAGGTAAACGTACAGATTATAATACAGTGTACAGTGTATTAGTAGTATATATAATGACTAAAAAATTAGAATAGGCACATTTTAGGTATTATGACTTACACAGACACACCTATGTACATTTGTACAATAGGTTCATAACAAGGAAACTAGATGGCGCTGTACGTCCTTAAAACACGCAAGCGTTACATTTTACTGAAGCTGGCTTAGAAACCATACTTCAATTCAAGTTTAGAATGCGTAAGCTGCTCATTCCTTTTTATTTAGTTTTTGATACGCGAAAGCTGAATATTCAGCGCTTTAGCGTTAGAATTATCAAAATTGGACTGGATCGATCACTGTCGATCACTGTTTATATAATAATTGGTTCTTTTTTAATAATGGACGGACATCACAGAGTACATTGACGGACATTGTTGTTTTTGGACATTTTATTCGTGTAAACTCACTAAATTTTTTATACTTATTTCATGATATGATAATATTGTTACGTGACGTAACCTGAGCCCTGAGCCCTAGGCCTAGCACGAATATTTACGTGCGCGTAAGTGTAACGTTAACGCAAGGTGTATGGGGCGCTGATCCAATGCCATACAAACTTAACGTTACACTTACGCGCGCGTATATATTCGTGCTAGGCCTACTGTATTACACACTCTCGTGGGCAAGGGGCGAAGAAACAAAATGACATTACAAAGAACAGGGCAGGATTTAACAAAACATATTGGGGGTCTTGTTTTCTCTTGATTGATAAGTGGTTGAAATACACCACTAATTTTCATATGAGGAAAAGTAGTAGGTATCATTGGTGAACTGAATTTATAGTCAATGATACTTACTCATGTACTGGTTTTTAATACATTCTGAATTCAAAGAGAGACATGACTTTTAACACGTCGTCACAAATACAATATCTTTGTTTTCTAACAATAACAACGACCCAACAAGTTCGCTACGTCGGGAAAACTATATTTTATATACTGTTTTTAGATCCATTCCAAATTCAAAGTATTAGACATGACTTTTAATACGTTCGTCATGAACACGATGTATTTGTTTCCTGATTAACAATTGTGCGTCTACCCAACAAGCCCGTTACGTCGGGAAAATTCCCGACGGATACGCAAAATTAGGGATTTCCCGTTAAAATTACTCGGCTTATGTTTAACTTTCAGGGTTCGTTAGAGGAATGAGACGGGTTTCGTGTACAATTCATAAATCTGCGCATTGGGGCTTCAACGGCCTGAATTATTCATACTTGTGTCAGATAGTCAAGCGTTTGTAAAGGGATGACGTAAATACATATAAGTCGATTCCTTCGACCGTATTTAATTTTTATCTTAAAAACTTTCAATCATTGATAGGCTAATATTTGACCATGGTTTTACTTGATGGTAAGTAGTGACGCGGTCAAATATAGGTTCATTTCCACTACGAACACGAGCCTTCTCTCACAGGGAGAAAGAAAGAAAAAATAAATAAATACTTACTTAAATATTTTATTCAGCAGACCATAACCCGTTACGCTGGACCAGTTTAGTGCGAGTTGGTGGATGAAATCGCCATTGTACTTGAGTTTTTAGGGTTCCGTACTCAAAAGGTAAAGCGAACCCTATTACTAAGGCTCCGCTGTCCGTTCGTCTATCACCAGGCTGTATCTCATGAACAGTGATAATTAAACAATTGAAATTTTCACAGATGATGTATTAATGTTGCCGCTATAAAAAAATACTACTCAGAAAGCGCCACTTTGAGCCTCCATCCATCGGCTCCCCGAAGCATTCACCAGATCATCGGTCGACCTAGTGGCTCTATGCTGCGTCTTCCGGTTCGTGGTCACCACTGGAGAACCTTTCTTCCCCATCGGTTGTCAGTTCTATGAGCGATGTAGCCACAATTTTTTTTTTAAGTTTCCCTAATTCTTTGTTTTGCAAAAATCTTTATTCAGCTTTATTTTGCAAGCGATGTGTTATCTGATATTATTCGATAAAATAAATTGAATGGTCAATAGAGATATGTATATGAATGTTAGTTCGGAATAAATTTATTCAACATTTATTCAACCCGACCGTTCGGAGTTATGGATCGTATGTCGGAACGGTACATTTTGATTTTGCATTTAACCTCCATTATTTTGTCGCAAATAAGAACCGACATGGTTTTGGTTACAGATAAAACTGGATAAATAATTTTATTGAGAATCGTATGAAGTAATAATGTCATTATTTTTTTTTTCAAAATTGATTGAGTTTAGGGATGCGCCGATCATCGATTTTGAACCGAACCAAATAACGAACATTATTCGTTTCAGAGCTTACCGAACCGAATATTCGGCCGAGCTATTCGGTTCTTTTTACATGATTTTTTTCAGTACATTCACTCGCTTATACTTCAACAAAAGTTCCACTGCAATGGAAACCATTTTTATTCTACTACTTTTTGTGTAAAACCTTCATTTTTATGAAAATTTCCTATGAAATTGCTATGAATAATTGATTTTAATAAAAAAAAACCTAACAAAAAATCACATTTATAATATAAGTATAGCAGAATTCTTAGAAACAAGCGAAACGTTGTACATAGCGCATTTTTGTATTGTAAATGCAATTACTTACTTACCGAAAAAAATATTCAAATTAGATATTGGACCAAATCGCACGCTCTATAATATTGATTATGCTCTTTCTAGGCCCTAAATGCTTGACCACCAGAAAACTATTATATTTTGCGACTAACAGGTACTACCGATACCGACCTACGAGTATATAGACCTTATACACTCGTAGAGTACCATTTAGGGCCAAGAAAGAGCATGTTATCAGTATCTAGAAAAGCGATCAAAAATGCTAAGCCATAAAAGATAATTTTGGAAGTATTTAACGGAAAGTACTTTATAAAATATTCGGTAATTATTCGGCACTTTAACCGAATATTCGGCTGAATATCAAACATGGAAAATCATTTATGCCGAATATTCGGTATACCAAATAATTACCGAATATTCGGCGCATCCCTAATTGAGATATATTATATGCAAGGAAGTTCAATTGTATTTCTTGGATATTTGTAAATATCTAACACAGATTAGAGAGTATCAAGTTGGAGCCTATATGATGACGTCACGATACATTACATTTTTGTGGTTAGTATAGAAACACCAGACTCTGTCCACGTATTTTTATTAAAACGTCAAGTTCTTCGATAAATCTGTAATAAAACCTCCATTCGGCTAAAATGATTCCTATTGATGAACACTAACTTTAATTTATTTCAGGAAAAATAACACTAAAAGTATTTAGATACCTCAATTTTGAACAAAAATAAACCTAAGCAACATGAGCCCTAAATCTTTCGTAACATTCCTAGATAATCGTAAAATTTCATTGAATCACTTATCCATTTTTTCTACCTTAATTTTGGGATACCTACACCTACGTAGTGCGCACTAAAGAGGCTTGTTATCTCTGCGTTACGTTCCTCACATCTGTGGCCGGGACATCAAATCACAGTATACTCCAAAACAGTAGCTAAACTTTACACAAACTGTTTAGAGAGATGATAGTTTTTGATCCAATCCCGGACGCGTAGACAAAGATGAATAGAGACTGAAATTAAATAAACTCTACAAGGTGACCTTGAATTGATATGTTATCCCGAAAGGGGGTAAATCTACACCCCAAGGTAGACAATGTTTCTTCTACGACTTTACTAATTTAATAGTTTTTCATTGAAGAAATGCCCTGTAAAGTTTACGTTCGAAAATATATAGTGGTTGAACTTGATCCTTGACCGAGTGCACATAAATGAGCTTAACGACCTGTGTTTAGAAATGAATTTATAGTGTCTTGTAACTCTCGAAACGATCGCACGAGCATTTTTGCGAGTGGATTTATTTTTTACCATGGAAGTTTGGAAACTTCCAGTTTCAAGTAAGGCTCTCACAACTGGTAGGGTATCATGGTCCCAGTCCCCCCATTTCGGGATAACATACCAATTCAAGGTCATCTTGTAGCGCTGACACACGATATCGCATAGTAAAAATAATAAACAAAACAACGCCCAACGATCACATACATAGATCCTGGACCCTAACTATGATTTCCTGTATCTAGGGACCAAGGCACCCACAACACCCAGACACAGAACAAGTATTTGCGCTTTTTTTTCACGTGCACAAATACCTGTCATGTCCTGTATGGTAATCGAACCCGCCGCTCTGGGTTATGATGGCAAATGGATCATTTAACCAAACATAGGCTACTGTTTTCGCCTATACAATGACATTAGTATTCCCTCTGAGAACCAACAAAAATAATTACATGAGGGTAGAAAATTGTTGCGTATTTGGCTTTCTCGCCCAGAAAATCGACAGGCCTGAGAAATTTGTGTAGTCGAAGAGCCAGTATCTAAATAAACATGTGGCAATTTGTATAAGGATGAGGATATAATACTCTAAAAAATTGAAAATTAATCTAATTACTTTCGTAATAGACATGTAGTTGTACCTAGTGGTATGATTAAAAAACAAAAGTTAAAGGTAAACTAGCCTCGGTTATAATTTTTTTAAATTCGGTTAAACACTCTTCAAATTGATAATCAGTTAAAAACACGCCAGGTGTTCAGTGATACTTCACGGCTTCAGTCTTTACCAAGTTTGCGCATAAACGGTATTTGTTGAAAGTTTGTTGAGGGGCAAAGTCGATTTTCTTGTTACATATAGAGTTCCAAAAAGTTTCCGAGTGTTCAGCTTAAAACAATACCAGCGTGAGAAGTTAGAGGACAGTTCATAAATTAATACCATTTGATTCTGTTACTGGTATTCAATAAGACAATGTTGATTCATCCCAAAGTTTCAAGATTTTCTCCAGTTTGAATTTAATTTAAAAAAATAATAAAATAAGCCTATATTGGTGTCGATTCGGTGATTTTAGAGAACTCTAATTTTAGCCTACTTTAAAATTTTAGTTTAGGTGCGAGATGTCACAAAAGCCATTCGGTATTTACGTCAAACTTAATTTAGGATTGCTTAGTCGTGCACCTAAATGAAGTAACGCCACTCGCGCCTCTAGTGTCGAGTAGCTGTAGTAGGTGATAAAAAATCTACAAAAATGTACAGATAACGCAATTATTTACATATTTAAAGAACGTTATTTATTTATTGTAGGTACTTACTGGTACCGATTCGGTGGTACACCGACTAACCTAAAATTTTCTCTAATTTTAATTTAGTGCTGTCAAACATCACTTTGCTATTCGGACATGACACCTCTAACTAAAATTTAGAGACGACACGTCTAAATTACTCAACTTAGTTTACAAGCATGTTTAAGCTATTCGGCAAACACATTTTAGAGAAGTTTCTGCCTAAAATTTTAAACGTAAAATGTCAAAATAGACGGCACCTAAAATATGGCGATTAAAATTAGATTATTATGAATCCAGTAATTTCTCTGATAAAATGGTTGTTTTGTGATAGGAATGCACAACTAAAATATTGCACAGCCGTTGCAGGTAGCGGCTAGTGTTACTAGTCCTGGTTTCTTCAAAGCATCACCAGAAAATACTCATCATCATCATCATCATCATCATCATCATCACCATCATCATCATCATCATCATCATCATAATCATCAACAGCCTAAAGACATCCACTGCTGAGCAAATGCCTCCCCATAGAGCGCCACTTTGAACGGCTGCTCGCGTGCTGCATCCATCGGCATCGGCTCCCGTGGTTTTCCCCAGATCATCGATCCACCTAACGGGCGGCAGGGCTAGCTCTTTACGCCTTTACTAAAACTCAATGCAGCAAAATGTATATCCCATATTTATTGGTCAATTTTTACATCCTTAGATAGGTACCTAGTAAGTACCTACAATAAATAAATAACGTTCTTTAAATATGTAAATAATTGCGTTATCTGTACATTTTTGTAGATTTTTTATCACCTACTACAGCTACTCGACACTAGAGGCGCGAGTGGCGTTACTTCATTTAGGTGCACGACTAAGCAATCCTAAATTAAGTTTGACGTAAATACCGAATGGCTTTTGTGACATCTCGCACCTAAACTAAAATTTTAAAGTAGGCTAAAATTAGAGTTCTCTAAAATCACCGAATCGACACCACTAGGTACCTATCTAAGGATGTAAAAATTTACCAATAAATATGGGATATACATTTTGCTGCATTGAGTTTTAGTAAAGGCGTAAAGAGCTAGCCCTGCCGCCCGTTAGGTGGATCGATGATCTGGGGAAAACCACGGGAGCCGATGCCGATGGATGCAGCACGCGAGCAGCCGTTCAAAGTGGCGCTCTATGGGGGAGGCATTTGCTCAGCAGTGGATGTCTTTAGGCTGTTGATGATTATGATGATGATGATGATGATGAGTATTTTCTGGTGATGCTTTGAAGAAACCAGGACTAGTAACACTAGCCGCTACCTGCAACGGCTGTGCAATATTTTAGTTGTGCATTCCTATCACAAAACAACCATTTTATCAGAGAAATTACTGGATTCATAATAATCTAATTTTAATCGCCATATTTTAGGTGCCGTCTATTTTGACATTTTACGTTTAAAATTTTAGGCAGAAACTTCTCTAAAATGTGTTTGCCGAATAGCTTAAACATGCTTGTAAACTAAGTTGAGTAATTTAGACGTGTCGTCTCTAAATTTTAGTTAGAGGTGTCATGTCCGAATAGCAAAGTGATGTTTGACAGCACTAAATTAAAATTAGAGAAAATTTAGGTTAGTCGGTGTACCACCGAATCGGTACCAATAGCGTTGAAAGAAATTCGAAAGTTTAATACAAGATCGATAAACAATTGGCCATACTGTTATGGATCGAACTAAAACAGGCAATTTTTATTGAGTTTTTTTTTTATTTTTTTATTGATCGAATGAACGTTTGTTCGTAATTCTACAACACTTTAATCGATTTTGCTCTAAGAGAAGGTCATTTATATATACAATAAAAAAGGAAAAAGAAAACTACATCAAAAACATTATTTACAAAATTTACAGTATAAATACGCCATTCAATTCGCCACCACGCGGCAAGGTTCCCAGAATGCTGGCAGCATTACCTCGCTGAATAAGAAAGCTTAGCTTCTGAGCGAAGTATGTGCCAGCTCTGGGATCCCCCGAGGCGAGGACCAATCTGGTAGAAATTTGTTTGTAGAAGTTTTTTGTGTCGGACGACCACGGGCCAAGCGTTTCAACGGCCAGCGCCAGGAATTCATGATTTGCGCTGGCCTGTGCATATTTTCGCCTTTTTTGGTGTTGCGCTTGTTCAGCCGCGGCCCCGACGCTACGAGCCGTGCTGGTGACATAAATTCTAGTCTTTATTTATAGACAATATAAAGAAGCTCCGTAAAACATTACATATTACACCCAAATCAATTGGAAGATAATGGTCTCTAGCTAGTATTAAGTCCGCCTATACACCTACAATTGTATACACCTACAGTTGCAATAAATCATTTTATACCTAAATATCTACATTATTGTAAAAATTCATTCATTAGTAATCTAATCACCAAGCAAACTGTTTAGCTTTAGCATCCTAAGTCATTTAGGTACTACTGAAACTAGTGCCGCCTCAGCAGAACAATTTCTAAATAGTTCCTCATAGGGCGCCACGGTACATTTACATTGGATAATAGAGTTCATGATAGCTAGCTCCTAGACTATACTAGAATCCTTTACGCAACACAAATTGAAGGAAGACGTGTTGTTATCTTCGAGACTGCCCTAAGTGATTTCTTGTTCACACATTCGGCCTTTTCCATTGTGTTTTATTTTGGGCTGTTACTCTACTTTGAAGGGAAAAATTCAACTGACGGATTAATTTTTGTATCTACCCTTACATGGACAGCCCGTAGACATCTACTGCTGAATACATGCCTCCTATGAAACGTCACTTTGGATTTATATTATTGGAGTTTGTAATAATCAGCATGCTTGGCAGGTGGCTCCATGATCGCAGATTTAAATGTACCGAGGAGCTGCTGCTTATTCCCTGGATATTCTCTTAGCCGGCTATTACGTCTCCGAGGGCTGGTCCTATTCCCACACTAGCCACGGTAATATTAGGATCACAGAATTTCCATCATCTACTAAAATAGGCATGATGACTACTATTAAAATTGAACAAGTAAATATTACTTTCATAAAGAAGAAAAAATAAGTAAAATCGGTATATAACTCACGGTGTAATAAGCTTTTAAAGTTTCTACAGGAGGCATCTCCTCTCCCTTTCTCGCGAAACAGAGCGCCCCCACAGTTACTATGAAAAATCTACTCGTGACGTCACATGCCAAAGAGATTGTATGTAAAGCTACCACAGCTTAGTAATGAGGTACTATGACGACATTGCTCTGACGTCACTGGCTGTTTGAGCTATCTCTTTCTATTCCGGTTTTTAAAATGCTTGTAACTTTGTCGTTTTTTGAGATATTTTATTTTTGTTTTCACAAATGTATATCTTTTGAGGAATATTTATTGTAAATTATGCAAAAAAAAATTTAGGCATCATGCCTATTGTGTGCCTGCCTATATGTGGTACAGTATGAGAAAATTTGTCCACCACTAAAAATGAATATTCTAAAACGACGGTAGTTCAAGATTTTCATAATCGAAAACACTGTTCGTAGCCACGCAATATAGAACTGTACAGCCGCAGCCTTAAAGTCTATATTGTATCGACCCCCGTTTGTAAGGTGGGACATAATAACTTAAAGTTTGAAACATTTTACGTCGAGCTGTGTAATCCGTCGCAAACTAGAACCAGCGTGGAATGTGAGGGTGACTAGATCATCATCAACAGCCAGAGGACATCCACTGCTGAACATAGGCCCCCCCAGAAAGCGCCACTTTGAGCAGCTGCGCATCCATCGGCTCCCCGCGGTTTTCACCAGTCGTCCACCGTCGGTCCACCAATTGGAAGGCCTACGCTGCGTCTTCCGGTTCGTGGTCACGAACCTTTCTTCCCCATCGGTTGTTAGTTCTACACGGTGGTTGGTTGTTATGCTAGCTATACAGGTTCCCTTTTGCGACAAAATCTAAAGATGAGTCCATTTGCAGGGAATATAAGGAAGGACGATGTATAATGTCACTAAAACGGATTTTACAGTTTCCTTTAGGTCTCGGATAGAAAGTTCCAGATACATTTGTATTGGTTTTCGATTCAAATAACAGTGACGAGGACTTCGGATATTTTGCCTTCGAAATGTTAAGGTTTTTAACCTTTTCAGTATATTACTATACAGGGTGTCCGTGTATTGAAGGATATCCCTGAAACTGCGGGTAATGTATGGCAAACATTTATTTCAACAAATATACCACCATTTTTGAAAAAACCCATTGAAATATACACATTTTTTTCAAAAAAATTGTTTTTTCCCATTTTATTTAATGCTATTTCTACAAATGATGACTTATATACTTTGCTTTTTTTATTAACTCATGGACATGCGAGTCATAAGCCGCAGTGTTTTCATTCATTCATTCATTCATTTAATAAGTTGAAAATTGAGTAAGAAATTGGTGGTTAAGTCTAACATCCAACGTTTCTTAGGGACTAATTAGGGTTTCGTACCCAAAGGGTGAAGCGAACCCTATTACTAAGGCTCCGCCGTCTGTCTGTCTGTCTGTCTAAATAGTACTTAAGTGCGTAAGTCCATACTATTTTTTTCAGCTCAGCGTGACGCGCCCTAATATAGTAAATACTTTTTTTTTTAATTTTCGTTATCTATGACAGTTTGCGGACATTCTTTACCGCGAACATGAAAACCCATCCATAAATATAAAAACGAACACTTATTATTTTAATGCAAGATTCATCAAGATTTAACCATGCATGAGCTTAGTGTTACTGCTGGCTAAAACTCAAAAGCTGGTACAACGAGTTCAGAATGCTTGTGCCAGATTTTGTTTTGACATTCCCTTGAGATCACACGTGACCCCATTCCTTAATAGAAATCGGTTGTTGAAAATGAGACACCGCCGTAAGCTACATTTGGCATGTCTCTTGTTCGGCATCATAAAGCATCAAACGCCGTCATATCTAAGCGATAAGCTGACATGGTTGGCGAGACGTAAGCATCAAGGGTCCCGCCAATGTTCGATGCAGCTTGCGACGGAGCGGCACTTCTCCGCCGCCTTTAGAGGTAGTTTCCGATATGCTGCATCGAAGTGTTGGAACAATATTCCCCCACCGAAAAGGAGCCTGCATAGTTTGTACAGCTTTAGAATTAAAATAAAAGAATACATTTATGCACACCAAAAAAGGGAGGAACTACTCGTACATGACACCAGTGCTATATAATTAACGCACATTGTTGCAAACCCACATTTACATTCATATTTTATTATATTATATTGCTATTAATTTGCTTATCTAGTTTTTATTCTTGTTGGATGTTTGGAAATTCATTCCCTGTTAGATTAGTTCTGTTTAAGGTATAGGTATATTTGTGTATGTTTATTTTTTATAATATTGTGCGTACGCTGCCCTTTCGTTGTAAGCGTGCGTGATGTCACTTGCCGGTGCCAACGGAAGACCAGCGCTAGTTGCTTGCAGCTAGCATTTTGCTGAGTTGGAGCTGGGTTGTGGCAAACACTATAATAATATGTTGTTTGTATAAACTGTTGTAAGTATTAGTTAAGTGTAAGTGTTTGGCACAAATAAATATCTTTCTTTCTTTCTTTCTTTCTTTCTTTCTTTCTTTCTAGTGAACCTACTTCAAAAAACAATATTTTGATTATTACCTTCCCGTGGGTTCTCATTTGCGACAAACAATTTGCCCAAACTAATGAACACAGCCTATAAAGGTATTATCCCTTAATACTTACGAGCTTTCGTAACTACTTTTCGGTGTTGCCACATATTAGGTACGAACTAGTTCGTTAAAGCTAATATAAGTTTGTAATGCTTCATCCGACATCGGAAATAGGATCATGCGTAAAGATTTTGCTTAGGGGTGACCGCAGGGCCCCGTTTCATAAAGCTACAAGTCTTGTACTTGTAAAGATATTATATAGTCCTTAAAATTTTAGCAACCAGCGAAATTTGGATGCTCTACCAATTGGGCTATGGTTACCTGAACGCTAGCTGCAAAAATCTTTAAGTCTGCGTAACAATAGCTCAATTGGTAGAGCATCCAATCCAATGAGTTGGAGGGCGCGGGTTGAAACCCCGCTGGTTGCTAATATTTTTTGTATCTTTATAGATATTTCTTAAGTGTGGTTCTCACTTTAAAAATCTAATGTTGTACTTGTAGTAAAAAAATGGCAGCACCACACAAACTTATTGAGTGCGGTGATTCCTACAGTTATACGACAACAGTTAATAAGAATAAGAATAAGAATAAGAATAAGAATAAGAATAAGAATAAGAATAAATTTATTTCTCAACATAAAGGGTTACAGAAAGATTATAATTTTTTATACGTTGGTATCTTGACGAGGTTTACAATTTTCTGTTAAATAAAGTATATAGGTAGCTTATTATTATGTAACTAATTGCATTAGGATGTAATTAAAAAATTAAGGTACCTTATTAATAACCCAATGCAACATCTCATGGTCACGTTGAGAACCAAGCTAGGAAAAACCTGTGTTATGGCCTACAACGCTCCCCCTCGAGTTTCACTAAGTCTTTTAACATAGGATAGCAACAACAAACAGTAACATTAGCATACCTATTAATACAATAGGTGATACTTAATTATTTCATTAAAACGAAAGTGAGTTTATTCGAATAACTTTTTGAGGGTAGTTGATTAACAATGTTTGATTTCTTTAAGACAATCGACCGTACTAACAGCTATTTTACAAGTGTGTGAAAATGTTAGCTACGTTTGTGTGTGACAGTCTGATACGTTACACTAAACATAAAGTGTGTGATACACAAGGAAGGATATGGTGACAAAAAAATTGGTTGAATGCATTGTGTATTAGCGGGTGTAGGTGTAGTTAGTACTGGTGTTTTCAATGATTACCTGTTTGCAGGTAATCATAGCCTGTTTGCTTATTATAGGCTATGATTACCTGCAAACAGGTAATGTGTTAGAAGACAACAAAAGACTATTAGTTTAGCTTAACTGTTTTATAGAGTTATAAAACGTCATACATTTGTCTTCGTGGTATACCCAATTTTGTACTAAAAGTACAAGACTTGTAGATTTATAAAACGGGGCCCTGGTGTATATAGCTCATCAAACATTTTATACGCAGTTTCATGTAGTATTTATAGTGTATAATATTATGCATGGAGTTTTGGCGGGAACACGGAAAAGTTCACGTCGTTGCATCGTATTATTTTAAAAAACTTTTGCTTTTTCCAGTGTTAATGTTTAAAATTGGTGGCGTTTTACGCATTAAGTGCTGAATTACGAGCATGAGTGTGTGCAAGTGATATAATGTGGTGAAACGTGATTTTTCGTGTTGCTTTCAAAACTCCATAGAAGCTTCTAGTAAAGTTGCCACCACTTTGCTGGAGCATGACTTAGACTGGACTATGACTATGACTAGGACATGACTTTGCGTGAAATATTTTATAACACGATGAAAATATAATACTTGACACTGGCTAAATACACTATGTGTGGAGCCAAAATATAAGAAAAAAAAAAAATATTATGCATAAGCGTCATGGCTACCTATTACAGTTACTGTGCCACCTGAAATTATAAAGATTAGAAGGTATTGTACTAATACGCACGTCATCCTGAGCCATCAGCACAGTCTCTAGTAGTATGATTAGAAATTACATTATTAAACTCACGAGATCAAATCAAAGTCCCAATTTCCCAGTAGTTTTAATAGCTTTAGCACCTTTCAATTTGGATCACAATAGAGCTTGCACATTACTGCTTGGCAGCGCAATAACTGCCAAAGCTGTGGTACCTATCTAGACGAACTTTGCAGAAAAGTCTTACCACCTAGTTCACCTAGCTGATAATTCACAAAACTTTATAATAATAAACAAATATGTGTGGACATTTCACACAGCGCCATCTAGCCCCAATCTAAGCATAGCTTCCACTATGGGAACCAGATAACGGATATAATACTTAGATACTTTTTGTGTTTTATAAATAAAAACATAGAATACAATATAACAACCAGACACAGAACAAACATCTATGTTCATCACACAAATGTTTGTCCCGGGTAGGAATCGAACCCACAGCCCTCAGTTCAGAAGGCAAGGTTACTACCAACTGAATTATCGGGCCGCCAAACTCAATATTTTTTGTACCTTTAAGTCTTCGTGTATTTTATCTTTTTTTGGAACATTTGTAACACCTACAATGTTATCCTAAAAATTGATGACAAATGATGATGATGACGACATCAAAACATCAATAAACACCTAAGCAAAGTCGGAACAAGTAATGGTCCAAAAAGTTTTATAGCAATAGGTACAAAAACACAGCTTCCAAAACTACAAATGGTAAAAGGTATTGTTTATGTTACTAATACAAAAATAATAGCAAAAGACGTTGAAAAACATTAGATTGAGTCTAAAAATAATATAAATATATTAACCGATATTTAACTCCACCTATTTGGGAAAATTGCTTTAAGCAACAATGTAGAAGTTACTATAAAAGAAATAAAGAATAGCATTAATACAACTAATTTTGATTTAACTGAAGATAATAGTAAAGTAGTAAAAACTAAAATAACTGTAGTTGTAAGGCCGATTGCTAAAGAACTTAATGGACAAACAACACCATCTACTTTGAACAAACCAGCCAGAAACCATCATCAAAATGTTCAGCCATTCACATTAAACACTTAGCTACAACAGCACAAATAAAACGCATGAATAAATTTCCTTAGATTTACTCATACAAAATTTTACATTTGCAAATATCTGAATTTTTTAAACAATCATGTTAATCATCTTTCCTATATCTTTATCATTTCAGTTAGTTTCATAAATACTCAATTGTTTTTTTTATCTATTTTCTTTTTACTACTCCATCTATACTCTAAATATTTTCATAAGAATCATAACCCCTTTATTCTTATTAACCAAGCTATCTAATTTCATTATTCATACATTCGTATAGATGATTTCTACTACTTTGCTATTATTGTCTATTTCATCATCGTATCCTCTTCTATTCTCTAAAACAGATCCAGAGTTTGCTTCTACCATATTTTCACCTTCTGCTATAACCTCATTAACAGCATGCGTCTACAAATTTCGCTTCCTAGCTTTCTAATAACAGATAGATACTTCTGCTTCTACAATGGTCCTATCCTATCTTCTTTTACTATGTCCTCGTCTCCTGACACGTCATCTTCTGCCCTTCATAATCTTCTACTTACAGATGGGTGCGGAGGATTTCCATCTTGCCCCTTGACATTCTGGAGCTGCTTATTGTGCGCTGTAGGAGTCCTCTCGCCAGGGTTGGCGGTGGAAGCGCTGGCGACTGCACCAGCACTGCTGCCTGCTGGAGATTTAGCTTGAGGGGAGCTGGTGGATGTTGTTCTGTTGAAGAAAAATGCTGTTGAGGATGAGGTTGTAAGTTAGCACTATATAGATTTTTTTGTGGACATATCACACAGCGCTATCTAGCTCCAAACTAAGCATAGCTTGTACTATGAGAACCAGATAACTGATAGAATACTTAATTTTTTTGTTTGTAAATACGTACCGATTACTATATATATAACACCCAGACACCGAAGAAACATCTATCATCACGCAATGTTTGTCCTGGGTGGGAATCGAACCCACAACCTACAGTTCAGAAGCCAGAGCTACTACCAACTGAGCTATCAAGCCAGTCAAATCCTTTCGAATATGAGGAATGAAACCACTGTGATGAGAGGAAGCGCCATTATCAGTGGCCTTGTGGACTCAGTGCGAAAATAGGACCACCCCATATCTTCCCGTGGGCGCCGTAAGAGCCGGCTAAGGGAATATCCAGGGAATGAACAGCAGCAGTCTCTTCGGTGCATTAAAATCTGCGATCACCAAGCCGCCTGCCAAGCATGGTATTTTTTTTTTTGAAGGGCTAATGCTGTTCGTCTCTACCTACACGTCACCGGGCTGGAAGTGCGGTAATTATGACAAACCTCTCCTATGATAAACGTCCAAAGTGACGTTTTATTGTGGAAGCCTGTGTTCAGCAATAGACGTCTTCCAGCTGATGTGATGGTCTACCTAACTGTATTTTCTACTATCTATCTATACATTGGTGTTACCAGAATTCTTCTACCATCTATCTACTATACATTAGTGTTACCGGAATATTTACTATCTGTCCCAAAGCTAACCAGAATTACATTGATATATTATTCTGCGAGGTTAATAGTTCTGTTACTGGCGCGTGTGCACAAGTTTTAATGAGATAGGGTCGAAACCAACGGGGTCTAGACTTTAGGCGGTCGGTACGTTACGTAAAAGATTGTTCACTTTAGCCAGCGAATATTTAATAGTACACACACAGAAGATTCATTCCGTGAAGTCACTTAAATGAATAGCGACTCTAGCCTCAAAGGAATAAAGCCGAGTTCCCTACAGCGCTACATTATGTCACTCTAGTGTAGGCGACTATCTCTTTCTCTCTCTTTAGCTCGATGTGCGTTTTTTCCGCAGATACCTGTATAACTTATCATCTTTGTAGATTTCTGTAAGCATAAAAATCAGAATAAACCTAATGTGATCTGACTACCTCACAGTAGTTCCACTCATAGTTATACATTTAACTTCCTTGCTCTACCTATTAAGTGAGAGAGATATAACTACATAAATTACAGCATTTAAAAAAGGAGGTGGCAAGGCAAGGCGTTCCCCTCTGTGGTCATATGGCGCTACTTGGTCATCTACAATAGCGTAATGTGCGTGTAGACACTGCGTAAATACGCTAGTTTATATAAAGGTGTGCGTGTTTTAATATGGTGTGCGGCGTGCGTTTACACGCGCGGTTTGCGCGTGTGCTGTACGTGTCTACCTCGTCCCCCATAGAAATTGCTTGCGGTGCTTGCGGATTATAACGTTAACTCCATTTATAGATGCTCTAAGCTACATAATTATGATTGTGAGAGTGAGTGAGAGGTGTGTAGAGAGGAAGTGGCGTTGTATGGAGCCTATGTTCAGTAGTACACGCCTTCCAGGGCCCTTATTCCGTATCGATTCCTACTTCGAAACCACGCGAATTCCTTGTCTATATAAGAAATGTACAAAAGTCTATTCTCTATGAAACGAAAACCAAACCGCGTGAAATGAATTTGGAATTGGCGCGATTTGAACTGCCAAAAATCATATGTTTTACCGAGACGCGTTCCGAAACATCAACACATCAAAAGATATGACCACTTATGTCAATATATTTTATTCAAAATAAAGATAACTTTAATGTAAATTGAAGGTATATCTAACGCTGTGACACGATTTGAACAAGACATGATAAAGACGTGGTTTCGTATCGTGTGGAATCTGTGTTTCCATAGAGAATAACCGCCCAGGTGTGTGGGGGTGTGTGAGTGAGAAAAAGCAAGAGGATGTGAGTTGACTGTCTGTTTAGCTTGGTGGGTTTTTACCCGTTGAAACACTACTCCATACATAGTCACATAGTCTAAATACTTACTCGAGTTGTGCTCTGGTTTCATAATGGAGACAGCGATGGCAGCACATGGAACAAAGAAACGCGACGTTTAAGTACTTAATTAGGGTTAGGTACATTATTGCTAAATACTCAAATTCAAGTTCTTTATTCAAATTCAAATTCTTAATTAACACCATTTCATCAACAAACAAGGTACACATCTTGAGAATTGGAGCTATGGGGTGGGACAGTTTAACACACACCTATATATTAGTAGTTCCTGGGTCCCTAGATACAGGGAATCCTAGTTAGGGTCCAGGATCTATCTATGTATGTGATCGTTGGGCGTTATTTATATATTATACATCAGAAACTAAAATTAAATGTAGGTAAACTAATTGTACCTGTAATTAAATGTTTTTTGTAGGACAAACATCCTACACCCACTGTGAACACTGGCGGGTAGTATATTTTGAATAATACTTGAATACTTCGGATGAGTTTTATTTTTTTATTTCAAGGAATGGAATACTCTTTCAGCAACAGTACCTATTTCCTCCTGGGTTCTTTTCAAGTCAAAAGCGAATGAGGTGGACTGATGATCTGGTGAAGACCGTGGGGAGCCGATGGATGCAGGAGGCGAGCAGCCGCTCAAAGTGGCGCTCTCTGGGAGAGACCTATATACAGTAGGAGACGTCTTCAGGCTGTTGATAATGATCTAAAGTAGACCCTTTGATTTAACAATTTATCTTCCAGGAACCACAAAGTTTTTATGACATTTCGAAAGAAGCAAATCCAAGTTATCCTGGCCGAAGTTAAAAAAAACTTGTCGAACGATAGAGCTGGAATTGGTTCTGAAGTCCGAATTTTTTGAGGTGTTGCCTTCTTTGATGAGGGAAGTATTGCCTTCAATGTTTATGTCGGATTGCATAACGGCCGGATAAAATTTCTGGTTTTAATAAAATATTTTTAAAAGTACGTGTGGTCTGAAAATATAGATAGTACATTACTGCAGCGGCCAGCAACAGAGGCATTGATGGACTCACGTATGTGTGTCTCGGCTTCGCCTCGGCCCACATTTACACGTTCGTCCATCAATGCCTAGTTATGGCCAAGGCTTGTATAGTACTTTTCTCAAATAATGCGCGGAAATTAAATCTATGCCGACTTTAATTTAAATATATTTTTTCCCGCGATACCGTTAATTTTTTTATTCAATTAATAGGGTCCAATTATAAAAATACACCTAGTCCGTAAAACTTTTGCAGTCAGCAGGATTTGAGCCCGTGACCTCCTATTCACAGGGTTGGAGCTCTATCCTAGTGGATCTAAAAATCAATTCCATGAGCTTTTATTTGCAAGCCTGCACGATAAATATTTGTTTACTATGTAATTTATCTGTCCGCTAAACCACGACAGATATGGATTTTCATACAAACCGCCGCTGCTCACCAGTTATACAGCAATTGCGATTTATCTTGAAGAAGTTTGTCAAAATAATGTTCAAATTTCCAAGCATGTTTGAGAAAAAGTTTTTAACCTACTTCTAGGTTTATGTTTTTTTTTGTCGTTAATTTGTTTTGGTACAGACAATTTTTGTATTTGCACAAAGCAAATAATAGTACGTGTTTGGACAAGTATAAAATAAAATAAAAAAAAAACTATGTTTGCGGTAGTTTTCAAGACATCTCCTCGGGCTCTTCAACTATCAAGTTGAAGTGGCAAATTGGTAATAGATGGGCTCTTCAACTATCAAGTTGAAGTGGCAAATTGGTAATAGATTGGCCGCATGTTCACTGACAAGCGATTGGGATGAATAGTCCTCGAGTGACGACCATCAACTGAAATACGCAGCTAATAGGTGGACCGACGACCTGGCCAAACCCAGGCAAAACATTGGTTGCATAAGGCAAGCAGCCGTTTAAAGTTACAGTCCATGAAGGAGGCCTGCATTCAGAAGCGAACGTGTTCAGGCAGTTGATGATTAGATTCATAACATTCATCCGCCATCACCATATTCATCATCCATAAATATGGCCCAATCATGGCTTAACCTTTGCGCTACCAATTTGAGAAAACCCAGGTTTTTTAAAGACACTAAAAGTTGCACTCTATGGGAGAGGCGTTCAGCAGTAGACGTCTCAGGCGATTGATGATTTAGTTCATAACATTCTTCCACCATCCTCAAGACAAAACAAGTTTTTTGATGATACAAAGTTCTGGGGCCGTACTGTGAGCTCTTAGCGCGATTCAAATCAGAGCGTATATTGGATCGCAATGTTTTTATTGTATGAATATTTCGACACGCTACTCAAAATAGGCTCTCTTTTGTATCGCACTTAGAGCTCACAGTACGGCCCCTGGTCTAAAAAGCCATGTAGCTGACCGGCACAATTTAGTCCGGATTCATTCGCCATGTCTATTCATGAAAGGAACCGATTTCACGCCTTCACACACTTTCTAATTTATAGAGATTGTGGGGGGAAATAATAGGTACTGAAGTGAACTAGATGGTAGATCTATTAAAGGAAGGGAGTTGCTAAGGCTTTATTTTAACAGCTGGAACTCTGGAAGATATCTACTCCTGAACACAGGTCTCTCCATAAAACGCCAAGCTTATCATAAGGGTTTGTCATGATCACCATGATTGGTAGGCGGCTTGGTGATCGCCGAAGATTTGAAGACCAAGGAGTATGCTGCTGCTGATTCCCTGGATATTCCCTTAGCCACTTACGGCGCCCGTGGGAAGAGATGGGGTGGTTCTATACTTACCCCCCGGGAGCACACGGCTAAGGCTTAAGTTAGCAGAAATGTTGTGCAGAAAAACAGATTGACAGCCTCCGTGGTGTGGTGGTTGAGCAAGTCAGCTCGTAATCCGGAGGCGGTGGGTTCGATTCCCGCGACAGTACAAGTATTTGTGCACAGAAAAAAAAAAACGCAAATACTTGTTCTGTGACTGGGTGTTGTGGGAGCATGGTCCTCGTAGTTCCTGGGTCCCTAGATACAGGGAATCCTAGTTAGGGTCCAGGATCTATGTGTGTGATCGTTGGGCGTGTTCCTGAGTTATTCTTATAGTCTATAACGATTTGGTGAAAGCCGCAGGGAGCCGATGGATGCAGAAGGCGAGCAATCGCTCAAAGTGGCGCTCTCTTAGGGAGACCTATGTTCAGTAGTGGAAATTAAAATACAATACTAACAACCCATTTTGTTCTAGTTCCATCTTTTTACACAAATAGGCCATAGTGTCGAGCATGATGTAATACCGTATGAATCATAGTGCTGTCACAGAATTTATAATAGTAAATGCTGTCGCATTTTGATGTATGCACCTCAGAGAGTCACACCAACATAGCTACCAGTGCTCCCATAGCTATCAGTTACAACTGCGTAATAGAGAATTTTAATACTACTTATATAATTGCACATTTTTATAGTTGGACATTTTTATTATTGGACATTTTTATTGTTGGACATTTTTATAATTGGACATTTTTATTATTGGATATTTTTATTGTTGGACATTTTTATAATTGGACATTTTTATTGTTGGATATTTTTATTATTGGACATTGGCTTAGGACATTTTTCTTATTGGACATTGTTCATGTTAATCACATATTTTTAGTGACTATTCATTGGTTTACAAATAATCGTAAACGAATATTGAATTAATATATTGATAACCTATTGCTATACTCGGGGTTTCTCTGCGAGATAAGATCCAGAATGAGAAGATCCTCTGAAGAACTCAAATGATCGATATAGCTCTTAGGGTGGGGTTTTTAACGAATGGATAAAAACTCTAACAAACTTAACCAATGGTCAAAATTCGTTAGACTTTCTAATCGTTGGTTACCTTAACGATTAGTGGAAAAACCCACCCTTAGAATTAGCAAGTTCAAACGGCAATGGACAGGCCACATTGCTCGCAGAACTGACAACCGATGGGGAAGAAGGTTCTCGAGTGGTGACCATAAACCGGAAGACGCAGCGTAGGCCCCCTACTAGGTGGATTGACGGTCTGGTGAAATCCGTGGGAAGCCGAATAAAAAAGCTCGTACTTAGATAAAGTGCTAGGCCGTAGCAACCCCCAGAGATCGTAAATTAATTTATACAATAAATCCTCATCGTCTTGTCACTAAGCCTGCTCAACTGGGTTATAATAAGTACTTCTTGTTTAACTGACAGCCAAATTTATTGGCACAGAACTTAGTATAAACTTACCACTTTGTTTATCTATCCAACTAATTCGGACCAAGTTCGGATGAACTGAGTTTATTGACAACTGTTTTGGTTGACCGAGTTTTAGTTTGTGAAAATGAGAGGAACAGCTAACGTACCTCTTTCCTCTTTCTCTTTAAAACAGTCAGAGTGTAATAACCAAAATAATTTATATTAGAAGTACCTGAAATGAATGAACCGGTCTAAACGGTGTCGCAACAAGGTTGTAACAGGCGTATAATATAAGTTTCGCGATGACTACCTTTAAACGTCATTTTGGTATTATGTGTCAGCAGCGAATTAATCATCATCATCATCATCATCATCATCATCATTAACAGCCTGAAGACGTCCAAACCTAAACATGGGCCTCCCAGAGAGCGCCAATTTGAGCGGCTGCTTGCCTCCTGCATCCATCGGCTCCTCATGGCAGCAAGTTAATACAACACAAAAAAAAGAATCGTCTAAATGCTTTAAAAACCAGCAAAAATACTCACTTATACTATTAGGGTTTCATAAATAAATTGGCATATTCTTATTTTTTTTTGAACGGGCTAATACTGTTGGTCTCTACCGACCTTTACAGCGTCACCGGGCGGGAGGGCAGGCGCTTAAGGCACCCAGCCGACAAAAGTCAAATAGCTCAAGGGCACCCCTAGGGTGCGAGCCTCGGCTTGGGCTGTTGCCGGGATAAGAGGATCGAGAAGGCTACGTCCGCTGGAGTCGCGACCGTTCTAACTAACCTACGCGGGGTACGTCGACCTTGCCGGTGGGGTAGGTGTCTGATTGTGTTACGCTGGTATCCTATACCGGTGCCGAAATCGGTACCTGAGCCAGAAGGGCTAGACTGGTCCGGTGATCCTAGCGCAGCCGAAACAACGGCTGCTATAGGATCTTCCGGGTCACTCAAGACGTGTCTTGGGCGGCGACGACGGGTTGGAGCATATTCTCATTTATCGGTACTAACCTAAGTGGTAAAATTGTAAAGTGTGTGGACCCCTTAGAATAAGTTTATTCTAAGATGGACCCGCATGAATGTGTCGTTTCTATCTGTTCTACTATTTGTCCTAACAATAGAACAAGCCGGACAAAAACCCATCTGTTCTACTAATAGAACAAGTAGGAAAACAAAAAAGTATGCAAACTGAAATTTAGAAAAACTATACATTTTTTTTTTCATTTTATTTTTTTTTATTAATGTTCAAGAGAAACAAACAGTACAATATTTAGCTTAATTAACTAATCTTTCATACACTTAAACCAATAAAGTTTCTACATATTAATCAACTTGAATGAAAAAAAACACCTATAGTAAGTACATACCTACCACTTAATTTTAAATATCAGAAGTGTTTTCAAATCGCTACAAAATTTAGAAAACAAGAAAAACAAAATTAAATGAAAGGTTGGTCAGGTCCCACAGATGAGATTTAAGTTCACAAACAAATTTAGGTAAGGTTAACACGAATATATCCAAATCATTGAAATTCTCATTATATGACCGACAGGCGCGGTTTATAAAGGTATTGGAACAATATCTAGTGCTAGTTCTAGCTTGAACAAATAACATTCGTTTTCTAGCACTAAGTCGCTGGCAATAGAATCTTACATATACATATACGAGTACATAAATACTTAGAGCTTGTTGCGGAGTGAAGCCAATTTTTCGTTTTTTCGTGATATCAAAGCCTAATTGAGTAACAATCAATTTAAGATTTACACCGATTCTCTATTTAAAACCTATCCTCGTTTAATAACGTCAAAAATAATAAATTTCCTTAGTAACAATAATTAATTAAAAAATGAAAGGCTTCCAACCAAGGTTTTTCATTAAAATTCAGCTTTCATACGGTTTTACGCCTTAGCTGTTAAGGTTTACTGCCCGATTTGCTTTGAAAGCACTTTTCATTTGTGACTTTACGATATTGACTGAAAATGAACAGCTTTATGGCTGTTTTCGCTTATTTTGTAAAATATTGTATTGGGTGTTCTCGCGTTTAAATGTCATTTTGGGTGGTGTCATTTCACGCATAATAATATAACATTTTGCAAATGTGCCGATTTGCACAAGTCGGTAATGGTCGGTAGAGTAGCTTGACGTTTGAAATATAACACAGAGCACGAAAAACATGTACGCTTTGCCTCTAGAGAGAGACGAAATTCTACATGAATTTCGTGGTGCACAAGTTGAAATGGCGATAGGCAGGCCGCATCGCTCGTAGAACTGACAACCGATGGGGAAGAAAGGTTCTCGAGTGGCGACCACGAACCGCAAGACGCAGCGTAGGCCGGCCCCCGGCACTAGGTGGAGCGATGGTCTGGTGAAAACCGCTGGCCGATGGGTGCAGGATGCAAACAGCCGCTCAAAGTGACACTCTATGTTCAGCAGAGAACATCTTCAGGCTGTTAATGATGATGAAGTCTATAATGTGCCACCAAATGTAATCTGTCGTTTATTAGTGTAAATTGATTAATTGTAATTGATTGTAACGTCGAGGTAAATAAATAATGTTTTTAGCGCGATTAAGTCCTGTGTGAAACGTAAAACTAAATTGATAGAGGTTTTATTGGAAGCGCAGAAATGTCAACATGGCCCCGTTTTCCGCCGTACATGTAGCGACTGAAGCCCTTCTCCATATAAATAAAACAATGCCCTCAATGGTGGGCCATGCGTGGTCACAACATTGACTCTTTTCCTCTACGCTCTTACACAATACGAGAACAATATGCCTTTGTCCATGTGTTACATAATGCCTTTTCTCATTAACGCGTAAGTATAATGAAAGTAGCGACGAAGAAAGCCGTATAAAAACTTATTATACTTGAGGAAATAGGATTCATAAATAAAAAAGTCGAGAAAAAAATCGATCGGTTAGTCTGCTGCAGGTTTGTTTGTCCACTAACGGTATCGTACCCAAGATGCTGGCATCATTGCCTCGTCGAATTTTAATGCTGATGCGCTGAGCCAAAATATATGTGCCAGCATTTTGTTCACGCGTCGCATCGTCCAGACGCTCTGATAGCCTTTGGAAAACGTAATGAGCTCCCGGTCCCCACGGACCCAGGGTCTCAACACCTAAAATTGTAACCGCTATACCGAGCTTACTAATATATTTGCGCCGTTTTAGCTGCTCAGCCGAATTAGTCGATGGCCCTAATATGCTTCTCTCTCGGCGAGCCTCTCTTCTTTGAATCTATAAAGACAGGTCAAGGCCCGTGAGTATCACGATATTCCGTTGGTCACCTATTCCTTGAATTCGACCCTGTAACTTAATTAAGCAAACCACACGGCACAAAGAGCGTATATACAAACAAAACACCATATTGACAACTAATTTCCCCCTGTCCCCCTGTCATACAGACAAAGGACTATTGTGCGCGTATCAAGCTAAGAAGACCGTATAAAAGCCTTTATGAACGCAGAAAGTAGGCGTATACGACAATACCTCAGTAAACATGTTAAGGTTTAGTGATGTGCCTTTACATCTAGATTTTAGTCTTGCGTTAAGTCTTGATCTGTGTTTATTCACAGAAGTCTCGTGTAAGTAGTTCCGTATCGGAGCTACTGAGTTTTTTCTCAATAGTCCCGCCAGTGGTACTCCTGAGAATGATTTGATAGGGATTTGCATTAGGTGGTAAAATGTGTGTTCAAAAACAAATAACAAAATGCTTTAAATGTTTAAAAAACGCCTAATAACGCCCAACGACCACATGCATACATAGATCCTGGACCCTAACTAGGATCATTAGTCTAGAGACCCAACTACGAGAACTATGGTCCAATAACACCCAGGCATAGACCAAGTATTTGTACATTTTTTCATGTACACAAATACTTGTCCTGTCGCGGGAATCGAACTCGCTGCCTCCGGGCTATGCGACGACCTGCTCAATCACCACACCACGGAGGCTGTCACGTAAGTGTCATAATGTGTCAATACTAAGTGTGTTGTTTAATAGTTCAACTTAAATATAATTATATGACTTCTAGACTGAACCTTGTAACTTAGCAACTTTCCCAAGTTCAAGACTTAATATTCAAATTTCAAGACACTACAGTAAATTTCCAAGTCCAAGACTTAACATTCGAGTTTCAAGACTCTAGTTCTGCCCAGCACTAACTCAACTCTAGGTCACAATAGAGATGTTCAGATAACTTTTCATAATGGGCCGACATTTTCACCGTGGTGAAGTTACGACCAAAGATAGGAACAATTTTTCTGACAGCGTTACGGTCAAAACGTCCACGAGCTATTTACACCTCCATTTTTTAGTATTCGTTTTTGACTATAATGTTGTAAGTTGTAGGTAAGTCGCTAAATAATTTGTACTAACATACAATTTTTTTATGTTATGAGTGTCAAACTAGCAGGCGGCCCACCTGATGGTAAGTAGTTACCGCCGCCTATGGATATCTGCAACACCAAGGGCATGGCCGATGCGTTGCGTACCCTTAGAGAGGACTCTTTTAATAATTTTCTTGAAGCTCCCCATACTGTAGTAGTGCGGAATATTTTTTTTATATTTTGTGTGTGTAATGCGGAAATAATCCTATAGGTACCTATTGCCATAGATCCTATAAAAACCTATTGCTAACACAATTTAGGTAGGTACTAAATTGAACTGTAGCTAGGCTGTGGGTTTGATTCCCACCCAGAAGAAACATTCGTGTGATGAACATCGATGTTTTTCCAGTGTTAGGGTGCTAAATATATTGTATTCTAAGTAAGAGGTCTACCTATCTATTTACAAACAAAAAGTGTCTAAGTGTTCTATCAATAATAGGTAAATTAATGATATTCCTCAAAAGATAAACATTTGTGAAAGCAAAAATTAAATATCTCAAAAAATGACCAAGTTACAAGCATTTTAAAAACCAGAATAGAAAGAGATCGCTCAAACGGCCAGTGACGTCAGAGGAAGGTCGTTATAGTACCTCATTACTAAGCTGTGGTAGCTTTTCATACAATATCTTTGGCATGTGACGTCACGAGTGGATTTTTCATAGTAACTGGGGGCGCTCTGTTTCGCGAGAAAGGGACATGAGATGCCTCTTGTAGAAACTTAAAAAGCTTATTACTTCGTGATTTATTTACCGATTTGACTTATTTTTTCAGTTATTGCATTCATTTTTAATCTTCTTTATGAAAGTAATATTTACTTGTTCATTTTTAATAGTAGTCATCATGCCTATTATCTGGCACCCATAGAACAAGCTTTGCTTAGACAGGGAACTATCAACTTTTACTTCTTGGTAGTGTAACGTTAGTCTACCTATTCCTTAGTCTTCAATCATATATTATATTTACTAAGTTCCAAACGTGGATAAAATCTAAATCTACCTAATTGAGTAGCCTCTGGCATAATTTCAAACTTTCGCTACGTTTTGGCCAAGTGTGATCGTCTAGATATTTTATACTCTTAGGACCCAATTACGTTGTGTATATTTACGTTGTGTTGTAATGAAGCAAAAGGAATATTTCAATTTATAGAACGTATAAATCACACGTGTAATAATTTCCATAACAAAATGATACATGTCATAAAAAAAATTAAGATCATATTACATGATATTCGCACAGTACACAATGGAATCACAAAATAGAAAAGTATCTATTTTGTGGAGAAATGAAGATTTAAAATAAACACATCAATTTAAAAGCAATAAGAATATCGATTGCAAGAACGTATAAGTCACACGTGTAATAAGTCTCATAACAAAATGATACGTGTCATTAAAAAATTAAGATTGTAATACGTAATATTCGCACAGCGCACAATGAAATCACAAAATAGAAAAGTATCTATTTTATAGAGAAATGAAGTTTTAAAATAAGCACATCAATTCAAAAGAAATAAGAATATCGATTGCAAGTAAAATTGAGCATGCAACTTAGCTGAAACTTCAGGAACCAGCACGTCTGGAGTTCTTTTCTCTCTTCGTGGCCACAACGCACAAACACTTCACTTTTGCACCTTTAGGAAATACAAAGATTATATAAAATGTACATAGATATTTATAAATAAAACATTTGTCATCGAATCAGCAATCTGCACTCTCAGTTGTACCGCTAACGCCAGCAAGCTAAAAATAATAGAGACGGGACATGGAGGTTAGACCTTTGAAGGCCTATAAATAGGATTCCTAACCAAAAGGATTAAAGCAAGGCTCCCTTCCAGCCTAGCACCTTGCACCATATTATATAACCAACAAAGCCGTCGGGGTTCAACCTAACACACCACGAAAGACACTGACTTGCAAACCTTCATCTTATCCCGATCTTGGTTCATACATCGCACATTTTAGGAATATACATCTCGCTATCATCCAGTTATCTTGTTTAGGACCAGATGGGTCTTCGATTTTGATTTATGTTGAAACACGCTACTCTAATTTATGACCAATCAATTCCGACAAGACTCGCAATTTTCCCTACAGGAATAGATCAGTCCTTGTGTGATTAAAAGTGTACCTAGTGCATGATCGAATGTCACGCCACGATATAAACCCCTCGATACCGAGTTTCTCAGCTGAAGGCTTATCGACAGAGTGGTTCAACTGGCCTGATCCCTACCGATCTAGCGACCATATTGCCCATCCGTCAAAGTTTAATCCTGACTTGACATTCTGTGTAGACCCACGACCCCTTGGCGCGCGACTTCCCTGCTGATTGAAAGAGTAGTCCAATATGCCCTAATCCCGCAGATCTAGCGGTCATATTGCTCGTCCCTCAGTGAGTAACTAGTGTGTATGTGTGTAACGAATATTATTAATTCTTTCACAGAAGAGAAATACTTTAACAATGTATTTTTCATAAGATTAATTTTAGTAGTTCAAATAAGATGTTGATGCTGAAAAACTCGTGTACTCAACTCCTGGAGGCAGCCGTAATACATGATGTCATTTAGAACAGATGTTTAATAGATGTAGTCATTGTGAAATATTCTCGTACAGATAAATGCATAGTATTATAATGATAATGATTTCCTTCCAGGAAAGTGTAGGCGCGATCACATAATTTGGTAGAAGTATTAGAACTGGTTCCAGTTGTTGAACAAGTCTTCGCAACATGTAAAGTTATAATTATTTTATTCAAATATAATTATGTATTTGGAAAAGGGGAAAACATCTACAGATCTAGGGTAATAAGTTTTATGTTGTTCAGTTTTATCTCTTCCACGACAAACACATGCATATCACACGCTCGAATACGAATTCCCTACAAAATTAAAAAGAGTAATAAACCTACCCCCAACTGACCCGTACACAACGAAGAAAAATGCCGCCACTCTGGAAATTCAAAGGAATAAATCTACCCCTATTAATTATTTACCTAAACATAATATTAAAGGAATACGACAACGGAGTCTAACCGGTGCGCGACGTTTACAGGTGCACAGCTTAGGTATCTGAAAACATAACAATTTAACCAAACCTTGTAAATAGATAATATTATAAACTTATAGCAATAAAATTATATCACTGACGTTAAAGTTATCAACACTGACACTAACACAATCACAAAATAAACACTGATTTTAAATATTATTCACTATGTATTTGAAAATTTGCACTTAATTAGTACTATGAAGATTCAAGCTCGCGATAATAGAGTCAAAGATATTCGTCCTCTCGATTTGACCCGTAATTCCCGACTGCCTATAATTTTTCCCTTCAAATTTGAAGCCCTGTCCGTTCCCACCAGAAATCTAAGTACCTGTCACCTCTTCAAAAATCCATTACGTCCAAAATTTACGATGTTTTGCATTTAGAGGGCAAAAACAAACTTGCACTTGAAATCCCGAATTTTTTACTGAAATTTTAATGGTTTCTTACAACAGTAACTCAACTTCAAGAAAAATATAGACAATAGGTGACATCAAGAGATGTTCCCCTTAGATCAATACTATTATCCTGGTCTTTAATGAAATTTGATATTTTATTCGAATGACTCATTTCCGGACTTGTTAAATTTTAACATTTAATTTCCCTTCTCTTATTTATATAAGATATAGTTGATTTTGCTTTCATACAAATTTCACATTTATATCATTAAACATCTACTTCGATGTTTCCCTTTAAAAATGGCGTTAACCATGTTAATCCCATACAAAAAATGTACTATTATCCCTTGCAGAGTTGAGTTACTGGTTCTTACAGTAAGCACGCAACCATATGACGGAGCTTTCTAGGGTTGCATGCTTGTGATTTTCATCTATTATATTTAAATGTTTATGAAAATCAACGAATTAAATATTTGCAATCAAATATATTATGTAAATTGCGTATATAAGTAAGTATAGCTTAAATTTTTGGTGATATTTTATATCAGGTTCCGTAAAACCAAAAGAAACTACATTTTCTCCAGATACTGTTAATTTTGAAACCCCAAAGTTTTATTGAATTTTAATGTAATGTTTTATATTATAATATGTTCTACATTTAAAATACCAAAATACTTTAAAATATGTAATCAGAATAACACAAAGTCACATGTGCAAAATATCCATGAAAACTATATTTAAATCACTATTCTACATCTTAGTTTCAATTACTTTTTATTCAATAAAACACCTAGAATTTTTCATATTTTTATAACTTATTTACAAATCGCATAAGCCTTGCCAACCCTAATCATTATAACTTAACGTCACACTAAATAACTGTTGTCAACAGTTGAGATAACGCAAGAAATAATATTTCGTAAAATACATCGTTAAGCCAATTCAAATTTTCTAATTTATCGTCGTACTTGAAAACTATAGATTATCGTGTAAAACCAAATAGTCAGACATTTTACACTCGGCCTATATCGAATTTTAAATACATTAAACCTTATTCTTTAGTGGTCAAGGCTCTAAGCCAAGGTCTTGAGCTGCAAGACCGTCTATGATTTCTGAAAGAAGTTCTCACGGCAAAAGCTGAAAGCAGTTCTTTGAAACCCAATAAAAATGGAATGGGATAGTAGATACACATTTCTGCTACGTCTGAATGAAACAAAAGACCTCACCCTAATTTTAAATAAATCACACATTTTATGTTTCATGGTATCTAAGTACCTCTATGTAATGGAACACACGCTATGTACACATAAAGTGCGTTACAGATCACCCCTTTGAGTTTAGACGGATTTTAATTTTCTAAAATAAAATCCGGAGAAAATCACATAACAAACGAACGACTCCTAAAATCAATATTATCGCTAAGTAAACATAAAATGTGTTACAAAAGATCACCCCTTTGAGTTTTGCCGGGTTAGAAATTTTTTTTTTTTCAAAATGATATCTCGCACTTATCCTAATATAGCACCCACGTTACACATTCATTACAAACTATATACATAGTAAATTCAGTTTCTCTAACTACTTAAACTGTCATTCTATCTTCACCCCTTAGATTTTAAAAGCGTTCATCATTTTGGCAAATTGAAGTGAAATGAACAAAACATATCAAACCCTTTTACTGAAAAAAAAGGACTGTGGTTATTTGCTTTGAACAAACGTGTTATAGTAAATAAAAACTAATCTGTTAACGCAACCAAAAGGAAAACAATAAACCACTTAAAAGAATACTTCCGGAACCCAATCATCCTTTTTTTTTTTGTAGTAGGTCAATGGCCTATCGTCGCGACATTGTCTTCCGAAACCGTTACCCAACAGGTGCATACATTTTTTGTTAGCCTAAATCAGATGTTGACATTTTGTAACATTCCCGACTGTTTTTATAAGTGTTGCGCCTAAAATTGGGTGCACAACCTGCTTGTCTCACTAAGTCGTATATAAAATAAAATGTTACCCGAACTGGATGTAAATGTACAGTTAATGCTCGTATTAAAGAAACCCATATCACGTTGTATATATATATATATATATATATATATTTATATTATGTTTAATAGGTATTTATTTTATTTTATTTATTTATTATTAATATATGATTATGTATAATTAGTAATGTGTAGTTTATGGATTATAAATAGTATTATGAATGCATTATTATTATTATTACTGTTGTTTTTCTTTGTTTGTTTCAGTAATTTATAGTATTATTTATTTTATATCAAATTTGTCTCAAACATACTTATAAAAACTTAATTAATGTATAGGTTCTTATTGTACACCACCGTCCACTCCTACTTCATCCAATACTGTCCATCCAAAGGTTGCCTGGAAGAGATCGCTTTTATTGATAAGGCCGCCGATTGTAATACCTACTATAAGCTGTTAATGTATCATTGATTGTTTCTGTGGTATACAATAAAGAGTTTTTGTATTGTATTGTATTGTATTGTTGTCTGTAATCCTCGTATGATCAAAATTATATAACCTGTCAAATTGAATCATTACCCTAACGCAATGGAACATATTTGCCATCATCATTAAATTTATTCCGCAGCGTTACTCTCTATTATTTCAGATAATTAAGCAATGAAATTATAACTTTTTATTTATCACAATTAAGTTATTTTATGTTATTTCACTGTAGTTCTAACATAAGTCATTTTCATGTACTACCATACAATAAAACCAATACCCAAATGAGAAAAGGATTGAAAAGGAGCTAAAACAAATCAGAACTAAAAATATAAGAATAAATAAAATGAAGAATAGAATTATTTAGAAATAAAGAATCACTGAAATCATCTAGACGACGCGATGCAGCAAAGAGCGTTTTTTTCTTTTTATAGATAGTAAAATAGAGGTAACACAGAGAAAAACTAACAACCGAATAAGACAAGTTACAGTTTTCTAAAGTGAACGTTTTTAATGATAAAAGCCGCCTATACCTATAATTAACTAAACATTTTTTTTTTTTCTATTTTATAGGATGCTGTTGTATTGAGACAGCTTGTTATTCATTTAACTAAATATTTACGAACGGTGAATTTACCTAGTTCTATTTGCAATTTATTGTGAATAGTAAAAAGGAAGTCATAATAATAAAAAAACAATAATAAATAATGTTAATCTTCTTGATAAAGTGGAATAAAATACACTAGTTACCAATCTCCCTACAGTTTTTTTTTTTTTTTTTTTTTCATTTTAAAACGATCAGATATTTTATATAATTATCTCTATGTCCTATAATAGCACTACGAAATTTCAGCTCGTTAGTATTTAACCTATACGAAATAAGAATAAGAAATCAAATCCAATAAGAAATCTAATCTGATAAGATTTTTTTTTTTTTTCTGTATTTAACTACATAGTAACTCGGGTATCTTTTAATGCGTAATTTAATCAATTTGATTAAATTTTTAATGACGCACATCCTGGTCACGGCACCACTGTAACGTTAGTCTACCTATTCCTTAGTCTTCAATCATATATTATATTTACTAAGTTCCAAACGTGGATAAAATCTAAATCTACCTAATTGAGTAGCCTCTGGCATAATTTCAAACTTTCGCTACGTTTTGGCCAAGTGTGATCGTCTAGATATTTTATACTCTTAGGACCCAATTACGTTGTGTATATTTACGTTGTGTTGTAATGAAGCAAAAGGAATATTTCAATTTATAGAACGTATAAATCACACGTGTAATAATTTCCATAACAAAATGATACATGTCATAAAAAAAATTAAGATCATATTACATGATATTCGCACAGTACACAATGGAATCACAAAATAGAAAAGTATCTATTTTGTGGAGAAATGAAGATTTAAAATAAACACATCAATTTAAAAGCAATAAGAATATCGATTGCAAGAACGTATAAGTCACACGTGTAATAAGTCTCATAACAAAATGATACGTGTCATTAAAAAATTAAGATTGTAATACGTAATATTCGCACAGCGCACAATGAAATCACAAAATAGAAAAGTATCTATTTTATAGAGAAATGAAGTTTTAAAATAAGCACATCAATTCAAAAGAAATAAGAATATCGATTGCAAGTAAAATTGAGCATGCAACTTAGCTGAAACTTCAGGAACCAGCACGTCTGGAGTTCTTTTCTCTCTTCGTGGCCACAACGCACAAACACTTCACTTTTGCACCTTTAGGAAATACAAAGATTATATAAAATGTACATAGATATTTATAAATAAAACATTTGTCATCGAATCAGCAATCTGCACTCTCAGTTGTACCGCTAACGCCAGCAAGCTAAAAATAATAGAGACGGGACATGGAGGTTAGACCTTTGAAGGCCTATAAATAGGATTCCTAACCAAAAGGATTAAAGCAAGGCTCCCTTCCAGCCTAGCACCTTGCACCATATTATATAACCAACAAAGCCGTCGGGGTTCAACCTAACACACCACGAAAGACACTGACTTGCAAACCTTCATCTTATCCCGATCTTGGTTCATACATCGCACATTTTAGGAATATACATCTCGCTATCATCCAGTTATCTTGTTTAGGACCAGATGGGTCTTCGATTTTGATTTATGTTGAAACACGCTACTCTAATTTATGACCAATCAATTCCGACAAGACTCGCAATTTTCCCTACAGGAATAGATCAGTCCTTGTGTGATTAAAAGTGTACCTAGTGCATGATCGAATGTCACGCCACGATATAAACCCCTCGATACCGAGTTTCTCAGCTGAAGGCTTATCGACAGAGTGGTTCAACTGGCCTGATCCCTACCGATCTAGCGACCATATTGCCCATCCGTCAAAGTTTAATCCTGACTTGACATTCTGTGTAGACCCACGACCCCTTGGCGCGCGACTTCCCTGCTGATTGAAAGAGTAGTCCAATATGCCCTAATCCCGCAGATCTAGCGGTCATATTGCTCGTCCCTCAGTGAGTAACTAGTGTGTATGTGTGTAACGAATATTATTAATTCTTTCACAGAAGAGAAATACTTTAACAATGTATTTTTCATAAGATTAATTTTAGTAGTTCAAATAAGATGTTGATGCTGAAAAACTCGTGTACTCAACTCCTGGAGGCAGCCGTAATACATGATGTCATTTAGAACAGATGTTTAATAGATGTAGTCATTGTGAAATATTCTCGTACAGATAAATGCATAGTATTATAATGATAATGATTTCCTTCCAGGAAAGTGTAGGCGCGATCACATAATTTGGTAGAAGTATTAGAACTGGTTCCAGTTGTTGAACAAGTCTTCGCAACATGTAAAGTTATAATTATTTTATTCAAATATAATTATGTATTTGGAAAAGGGGAAAACATCTACAGATCTAGGGTAATAAGTTTTATGTTGTTCAGTTTTATCTCTTCCACGACAAACACATGCATATCACACGCTCGAATACGAATTCCCTACAAAATTAAAAAGAGTAATAAACCTACCCCCAACTGACCCGTACACAACGAAGAAAAATGCCGCCACTCTGGAAATTCAAAGGAATAAATCTACCCCTATTAATTATTTACCTAAACATAATATTAAAGGAATACGACAACGGAGTCTAACCGGTGCGCGACGTTTACAGGTGCACAGCTTAGGTATCTGAAAACATAACAATTTAACCAAACCTTGTAAATAGATAATATTATAAACTTATAGCAATAAAATTATATCACTGACGTTAAAGTTATCAACACTGACACTAACACAATCACAAAATAAACACTGATTTTAAATATTATTCACTATGTATTTGAAAATTTGCACTTAATTAGTACTATGAAGATTCAAGCTCGCGATAATAGAGTCAAAGATATTCGTCCTCTCGATTTGACCCGTAATTCCCGACTGCCTATAATTTTTCCCTTCAAATTTGAAGCCCTGTCCGTTCCCACCAGAAATCTAAGTACCTGTCACCTCTTCAAAAATCCATTACGTCCAAAATTTACGATGTTTTGCATTTAGAGGGCAAAAACAAACTTGCACTTGAAATCCCGAATTTTTTACTGAAATTTTAATGGTTTCTTACAACAGTAACTCAACTTCAAGAAAAATATAGACAATAGGTGACATCAAGAGATGTTCCCCTTAGATCAATACTATTATCCTGGTCTTTAATGAAATTTGATATTTTATTCGAATGACTCATTTCCGGACTTGTTAAATTTTAACATTTAATTTCCCTTCTCTTATTTATATAAGATATAGTTGATTTTGCTTTCATACAAATTTCACATTTATATCATTAAACATCTACTTCGATGTTTCCCTTTAAAAATGGCGTTAACCATGTTAATCCCATACAAAAAATGTACTATTATCCCTTGCAGAGTTGAGTTACTGGTTCTTACAGTAAGCACGCAACCATATGACGGAGCTTTCTAGGGTTGCATGCTTGTGATTTTCATCTATTATATTTAAATGTTTATGAAAATCAACGAATTAAATATTTGCAATCAAATATATTATGTAAATTGCGTATATAAGTAAGTATAGCTTAAATTTTTGGTGATATTTTATATCAGGTTCCGTAAAACCAAAAGAAACTACATTTTCTCCAGATACTGTTAATTTTGAAACCCCAAAGTTTTATTGAATTTTAATGTAATGTTTTATATTATAATATGTTCTACATTTAAAATACCAAAATACTTTAAAATATGTAATCAGAATAACACAAAGTCACATGTGCAAAATATCCATGAAAACTATATTTAAATCACTATTCTACATCTTAGTTTCAATTACTTTTTATTCAATAAAACACCTAGAATTTTTCATATTTTTATAACTTATTTACAAATCGCATAAGCCTTGCCAACCCTAATCATTATAACTTAACGTCACACTAAATAACTGTTGTCAACAGTTGAGATAACGCAAGAAATAATATTTCGTAAAATACATCGTTAAGCCAATTCAAATTTTCTAATTTATCGTCGTACTTGAAAACTATAGATTATCGTGTAAAACCAAATAGTCAGACATTTTACACTCGGCCTATATCGAATTTTAAATACATTAAACCTTATTCTTTAGTGGTCAAGGCTCTAAGCCAAGGTCTTGAGCTGCAAGACCGTCTATGATTTCTGAAAGAAGTTCTCACGGCAAAAGCTGAAAGCAGTTCTTTGAAACCCAATAAAAATGGAATGGGATAGTAGATACACATTTCTGCTACGTCTGAATGAAACAAAAGACCTCACCCTAATTTTAAATAAATCACACATTTTATGTTTCATGGTATCTAAGTACCTCTATGTAATGGAACACACGCTATGTACACATAAAGTGCGTTACAGTAGGTATATCAAATTGGAAAATCGATTATTCAAACATACATAACCCGAGAAGCGATTAGCAGTTCAGTTATTGAGGAAGTTGTTGCTTCAACTTTGCCCATTTCGTAAATAACCGAATTACGCATTCCAGTTACGTTTTCTGTGAGTATTGATTATCTGTTTTTGAGTAAATTAGTCTTTAAAAGCAGAAAATATGGTGAGATCTACAAGTGCAGTTAAAAAAGTATAATTAATTAAATATGTGGACAGTTCACACAGCACCATCTAGCGCCCAAACTCAGCATAACCATGGGAACCAGATAACTGATACAATACTTAGATACTTTTCGTTTGTAAATATATGTCACCGTCGTATTGTAAAAACCGTTTGTTTATAAAAAACGAAATTTTAACCTGTTATTAATAAACTGTCGATTTATTGCAAACTGACAATCTGTCGTATATTATTTAAGAAAGGGTCCGCACAAGACGTGAACAATTATAGACCAATTACTCTAATTGCATTACTATCTAAAATTATAGAGAAACCTATGCTGAAACGATTAGTAGAATTCTTAGATAAATACCACATCATATGTCCTGAACAAAACGGATTCCGAAAGGACAGATCAACTACGTTAGCAAACTTTAAATTAATGAAATATGTAACAGAATGTGTGGATTGCAGGAAGTCCGTGGTAGCGCTGTTTTTCGATATGAGCAAAGCTTTTGACTTCGTTCATCATGAGCTCCTGTTAAACAAATTGTATCAACAAGGTATAAGAGGTTCTGCATATGACTGGTTTAGATCTTATTAAGGTAACAGAATGCAATGTACGGAAATAACTTGTATTGAATAAAAGAGTAAATTAAGGTTAGGTCATAGATCTGATTATAGGAAAAATAGTTTTGGGGTCCCACAGGGATCTATACTTGGCCCGATATTGTTCCTGCTGTATATTAATGATTTACCAGACGTAACAGATCATAAATCAATATTATTTGCAGATGATACTACAATTATAATCAATAATAAACATAATTGCATTCATAAATTCGAGTCTGACATTAATAATACAGTAAATTCAATAGTGACATGGCTAAATTCAAATAATCTTATTGTTAATATTGACAAGACTAAAATGATGCAATTTTATTCTGTAAAAGGTGGACCACTTAATCTAGACATTAGGTACAATAACATAAAAATAAGAGATGTACATTTTACGAAGTTTCTGGGTATCAATTTGGATAATAATTTGAATTGGGGTATGCATATTCAAGACATTTGTACCAGGTTAAATAGGTTTGTGTTTGCATTACGTCGTATCAGAGAAACTACCTCACTGGAATGGGCCCTGAAAGCATATCATGGATATGTCGGTGCAATTCTTCAGTATGGCGTACTGTTGTGGGGTAATTCCTCTGATCTTAACAGAGTATTTGTGATACAAAAGAAATGTCTAAGAGCTATGTGGGGTGCTGACAACATGGACTCATGCAAACCAATATTTAAGCAATTAAAAATATTAACTTTGCCTTGTATTTATATAAAAAATGTATCAATATTTGTTAAAAAATACCCAGAATTCTTTAAAACAAATCAAGAAGTGCGTGAAAGACAACTTAGAAGCCAATTTAGTCGCCAATTATATATTCCGCAACGTAGACTAGCGTTAAGCAAAAAGAATGCATTCTTCATGGCCATAACTATCTATAATGCTCTTCCTGACGAGTTAAGGACTATGCCTATATCTAGATTTAAATACAATTTGCACAAATGGCTACTCGAACAATGTTTTTACTCAATAAATGATTTTGTTAAATAGGTGCGATAAATGGACTGATCATGGAATGGGTTTTGTGATTTGTATCATAAATATGAACATTATAAAGCAAAATAGTGTTTAGTGTTTAGTTTTAATGACAGACAAATTTGTATGTACCTGTTGCGATTTATATCAATTTATGTATACTTTGACTTCTTAATGTAACTTATGATTGTGATTAATACTGATTTTATAATAGTCTAGGCCTGTATTATTAATATTTGCATGCCTTAGTTTTAAGGCAGAACATAACTGGACATTCAAAATTTTTATAACATCATTATCATTCGACATATGTTTGAGCAAATAAATTTCATTTCATTTCATTACAATAACACGGATGATATTTCGATTATTTATAAACATTCGGTGCCTTGCGGTGGGTTTATAAAAAAAGTAGCGTTTAATTGTAAACAAACCCGTTTAAATGCATCAATTTTTAACTAACTCACTAGGATGGCGCAGTGACCCAAAATGAGTCTTGGCCTCCGATAATAAGAGCCGCAACTTCGCACCAATTTATGCTGTAATTTATTGTTCTTTTTAGAGTCACTAGTGGCTAATGACGACAAGCGAAGCGAGAAGGAGTGTTAGGTTAGTTTTGACCACACTAGAACTACACAATTACGAACAGATGAAGTGATGCCGATTAATTATAAATAACCGAAATATCGACCGTTTTATTGTGAGATACATTGCCCGTTTGCAATAAATCGACAGTTTATAAATAACCGCGTTTTTTATAAACTAACAGTTTTTACAATAAGACGGTAATACATATACATAGAATAAAGAGTAAAATACCAAAATAATACACCTAGTTTTAGTTACTGGGCAGTTTTAGTCCGAATTGCCCAAAGGCAAAGTTGCTTCTCACTTCGACACATTATTGAGCCGAGATGACTAGGTAATCATTTCATTATTTTAGTGTTGGGCAAATATTCTTAATGAATTAAATAAAAAAAAACTTATTTGTTACAATGAAACCACATCTATTTGTTTGTTTGTTTATTTGTATCATTTGTGTCACTCACTATGGAAACCAGATATCTGTCGATACAATACTTAGATACTTCTTTGTTTGAAACTTTGTAAATACACACATAGAATACAATATAACACCCAGACGCAGAACAAACATCTATGTTCATCACACAAATGTTTGTCCTGGGTGGGAATCGAACCCACAAGCTAAGTTAATAGGTATATTGTTCCTAAATAAAGAAATTACGATATCAAAGAGCACAGCAAATGAAGCTTTCCTAGAAAACCGTCAAGTCGTAGAAAATGGCATTACCAAATTCTTGTGATAAAACGAATACCTATGATGAAATAGTGCAGGAGCTATTGCACAAAAGTTTACCTAATCAAATCAGACTTTTACAATCAACACTTTTCTCGACTTCAAGACTTTTACAAACAACTCTCATGAATAGAAAGTGAAGCACAAAATGAAGAAGTTCAATATAAAAGTGCTATCCGCCCCTATGATCATAGATAGATAGATAGAAAATTCTTACAACACCTACTATAGGTACATAGGCGAACTTAATGCTATAGAGCTATATCTTTCAGCTAACCCCGCAATTGCATTACGTAAAAATTGCAACAGCAGTTAGCAAAGCAACAGCAGTTAGCAATGCGACATCGAACACTTAGCAATCGGTTGCATGGTGGCCGCCGGTTGCTTGAGTACACTTTGGCCTTAGACACTAGCGCCACTAGCAACAGAACGGCAATAGATGGAAACAAAAGAATGAACTGTTTACACTTTTTATTTCATCGATTGCTGTCAAACGTCACTTCGCTGCCAAAGTCATGTTTGACAGCAATGATTGCGAAATTTACGCATGTTGCAAAAGTTACGTAATAACCCCGCCGGTGTATTGTGGAAGCGTTTAATGAGGTAGTGCAATATCATATCGCCGGGGCTGATGGAACTTTTTCCCATCCGACTCGGTACCATGGTCAGGCCACCGGGGTAGGTGGGACTTATCCAAATATACTATACAGCCTGCATTACTCTCGAGTAGCTATAAGCAGGTACGACATTGACTATAAATCCTGTTGACCAATGATACAACTTCCCCTCATACGAAAATTAGTGGTGCATTTGAATCGCTAAACCTATGAGAAACGGGACACCCGATGTGTCTTAGTTCTATCCCGCTCTGTTATTTGATAATGGGTGGTGCCTCGTTACATTGGTAAGTAAAAATGCCAGTGCTCCCGACCTACCCCACTACGTCTATTTACTAGAGCAATTGAATCCTGTAATTACGGTCTGTTTGTATTAGTTCCTGTTATTTGCTGGAGATATACAAGGTGACCTATGAATTGGTATGTTATCCCGAAATGGACCGACTGGCACCATGATACCCTATGGTAAAAAATAAATTCACTCTCAAAATTGCATGTGCGATCGCTACGAGAGTTAACAAGATACTAAAAATTCATTTCTAAACACATGTCGTTAAACTCATTTATGTGTATTCGGTCAAGGACGAAGTTCAACCACCCAGCTGCGCTAAGGCTATTTTCGAACGTAAACTTCACATGGCATTTCTTCAATGAAAAACTATTAAATTAGTAAAGGTCGTAGAAGAAACATTGTCTACCTTGGGGTGTAGATTAACCTCCTTTCGGGATAACATACCAATTCAAGGTCACCTTGTATAAAACCGCATAAGGCTCACTTTCAAAATATGGTGATTTTTGCGATGATTATGCTATGTAAACAAGAAGTGACCATATTATAGTTAGTACCTAGGCAAACCTGTTGTTCCAGTTCACCTTTGTATAGTGTGTAACGAGTAGTACTGGGGTACAAGTTAAAAAAATAAGATTAGTTACGATCTCATCATCCATACTAATACTACTTTCCAAGATTAGAAATTAGTATATAACGGTAAAGTGGCATTTCATTTTTCATCTCCACATGCAACATCCTACCCCCTTATAAATTCATTGCTATAAACGGAGGAAAAATTTTCATAACGCGTTGAAATTTACATAAAAGGACCCTACTTAGTCTGATGGACCTTGTAGGTACCTTTACTTGTACCAAAACAAAAAAAAATGATCGGTTAGATACATCTCATATTATAGCGTAGAACAAGTTTAGTGTAGAATAAGCCGAAGATACTGTATCGTCCCGGTTTGCGAATAGGACCACCCCATCTCTTCCCATAGGTGCCATAAGATCCGGCCAAGGGATCATCTAGGGAATGGGCAGTAGACATCCCGCAGATATAATGCACATTTTATTTCTATAATAGTTAGTTAGATCCGATAGCTCAGTTGGTGGTAGCCCTGCCTTCTGAGCTGAGGGCTGTAGGTTCGATTCCTACCCAGCACACACATTTGTGTGATGAACATAGATGTTTGTTCTGTATCTGGGTGTTATATTGTATTCTATGTATGTATTTACAAGCAAAAAGTATCTAAGTATTATATCAGTTATCTCGTTTCCCATAGTACACGTTTTGCTTAGTTTGAGGCTAGATGGCGCTGTGAAATGTCCACAGATATATATATTATATATTATTATATTATTCACCAAAGCCTTTTTGTTTAATCAAAACAAAGTTCAAACAAAAAGACACTAGTTGTTCAGAGTTCTATTTATACGCCTACTTTTCTAGACTTTGCCCATTCATGCTACTTTCCTCACTCCACCCTACGCTTTGACTTGTTCTTTTCAGCTGAAAGCTTTAAATGACACGGCAATTCCGTTGTTGGGTGAAATTGTTGGGGCGTTATGTTGCATTTCTACTGGCTTTTGCTAGAATGGAATGTTAAGTTTTTGTTTGTGATTTCGCTACTATTTAAATAGCCTGTGGGTTAGTAAAGCATGGCCTATTGTTTTGTTAAGCCACGAAAAAAAAAAAAACAATATAGCTGTTCTTCGTCACAAAAGAGGATATAGGTGCCTACGAGCTGTGATTATATACATGTGTCGAAACGTATTCCATTCTTTGAATTTTAACGTAGAAAATAATTAAATGGATGAGTTTTGGAAGAGGAAACAGGGGAATACGAAACATCAAACTCGTCAAGATTTTTGTAGGCACTACCGAACTGTCCCTTTCTTTTTTGAACGGGCTAATGCTGTTGTTCTATAACGACCTTTACAGCGTCACCGGGCGGGAGGGCAGGCGCTTAAGGCACCCAGCCGACAAAAAAGTGGGAGGCAACTAGCTCAAAGGCACCCCTGGGATGCGAGCCTCGGCTTGGGCTGTTGCCGGGATAAGAGGATCGAGAAGGCTACGTCCGCTGGAGGAGTGGACCCTATGGAAAATCGCGACCATTCTAACTAACCTACGCGGGGTACGTCGACCTCGCCGGTGGGGTCGGTGTCTGATTGTGTTACGCTGGTATCCTATACCGGTGCCGAAATCGGTACCTGAGCCAGAAGGGCTAGACTGGTCCGGTGATCCTAGCGCAGCCGAAACAACGGCTGCTATAGGATCTTCCGGGTCGCTCGAGACGTGTCTTGGGCGGCGACGATGGGGTGGAGTGACGTCGGGGTGGGACCGAATCGAACTGTCCCTATCACATCAGGGGAGAATGGGCGCAGTGTGACGGCAATAGAAGTCTATTCTCTATAAAACAAAAACAAAACCGCGCGAAATGAATTTGGAATTGATGCGATTTGAACTATCAAAAATCATATGTTTTACCGAGATGCGTTCCGAAACATCAATACATCAAAATATATATCCACATGTCAATATATTTTATTCAAAATAGAGACAACTTTAATTTAAAGTGAAGGTATATCTAACGCTGTGACACGATTTGAACAAGACACGATAACGACGTGGTTTCGAATCGTCTGGAATCTGTGTTTCCATAGAGAATAACCGCCCAGGTACGACAGTGGTCAAATGCTATGCCTATAAATTATTTAATAAAAACATCCAACAGAGTGGCGTTTTATAGGAGAGGCCTATGTTTAGCAGTGGAAGTCTTCAGGCTGATGATGATGATGAGGAAATTAAGAGGTTTGAAGTCAGGTTAGCCTCCTTTTTAAAAGATAACTATTGAGCTTCCAATGTGTATATATACATAATAATTATAGTTTAGTCATTAGTCTCCGAACGAAGTTAGTTAACGAACTGGAAGACGCAGCGTAGGCCGGCCTCCCACTAGGTGGACCGACGACCTGGTGAAAGCCGCGGGGAGCCGATGGATGCAGGAGGCGAGCAGCCGCTCTAAGTGGCGCTCCCGGGGGGAGGCCTATGTTCAGCAGTGGACGTCTTCAGGCTGTTAATGATGATGATGATGAGTCATTAGTCAACTATAATAAAGTACTGTCCATTTTAATTGCTAACCATTGCCGTGTTTTAGTAGAACAGTTGTTTATTCGTTAGTACAACTAACTCTATTTGATTATCTTTGTTAATTTAGTTATTCAGCGAATGTAGTGCGGCTATTTAGGGGCAGCGAGGTCATTTTATTAGTTGGTATTTTGTTACTCTAACACAATATAAATAAAGAAAGTCGGATCATTTTATTCTTTTTTTAATGTTTGTAAATATCCTTTACATCATCATCATTAACAGCCTGAAGACGTCCACTGCTGAACATAGGCCTCCCCCAGGGAGCGCCACTTAAAGCGGCTGCTCGCCTCCTGCATCCATCGGCTCCCCGCGGCTTTCACCAGGTCGTCGGTCCACCTAGTGGGGGGCCGGCCTACGCTGCGTCTTCCAGTTCGTGGTCGCCACTCGAGAACCTTTCTTCCCCAACGGTTGTCAGTTCTACGAGCGATGTGGCCTGCCCATTGCCATTTCAACTTGCCAATCCTAAGAGCTACATCGGTCACTTTAGTTCTCCTGCGGATCTCCTCATTTCGGATCCTATCTCGCAGGGAAACACCGAGCATTGCTCTCTCCATAGCTCGTTGCGCGACTTTGAGCTTAGTCGGCTGGGCAGCGTTCGGGAAGCTTCGACCTATCTTTTCGTCCAAAATACCACAAAGCCTGAAAACAAAAGTTTTCAATCAATGTGTGTTGCCAGTGATGACTTATGGAACTGAGACGTGGTCTCTAACTGTTGGCCTCATTATCCTTTACATCTAGGGATGAAATTGATTGGTTATGATTTTTAGTCGGTGGGTTTTGTGTCGGGTTTGTCAGCGGCGAGCAGCCGCTCAAAGTGGCGCTCTGTTAGGCCTATATGTTTAGCAGTAAACATCCATCAACCCACATAGTCCATCATGGTGGATTAAACCACGCAGAGCACGGAAAAAAATATGCATCGACACAGAAGCGTATTTTTTCCATGCTCTGTGGCCCACACTCTCTGGAGATTAAAGAAAAACAATCGACTATAACCATAAAACGTTATCCAAACTGTTACACACAGGTGAACAGAACCTATATTGAACCACTATGTTTTTTTATGTATAAAGATTTTGACAAGCGATCCATTACAAGGTAACCTTGAATTGGTATGTTATCCCGAAATGGGGGGACTGGGACCATGATACCCGTGGTAAAAAATAAATCCATTCGTAATATTGCACGTGCGATTGCTACGACAGTTAACAAGATACTATAAATTCATTTCTCAACACAGGTCGTTAAACTCATTTATGTGCACTCGGTCAAAAAAACGAAGTTCAACCACCCAGCTGCGCTAAAGCTGTTTTCGAACGTAAACTTTACATGGCATTTCTTCAATGAAAAACTATTAATTTAGTGAAGTCGTAGAAGAAAGATTGTCTACCTTGGGGTTTAGATTTACCCCCTTTCGGGATAATATACTAATTCAAGGTCACCTTGTATACGTTCTGTTTTGAATCGCGGTAAGAGCTCATAGTACGGCCCCTGTTATCCATAGAAATATACAATGCTAACGCTGTATATTTCTATGACTACAACTCTCCCTGCAAGAGAAGGCCCTTCTCCCAGCAGTGGGAAATATGGTCTCATAACGTGACACGACGCTGTAAAGTTTCAAAGTGTGTTCCAATATGTGGACTACATAATGAGTGTGGACTACTAATGAGTGTAACTACATGAAACAGCGACGGTTTTATTTGCTTAAGCACGGTCTGTCTTATTTGAGAAACGACGTAGCCTTTACCTTCACAAATATTAAGATACCTGTATAAATTATCGTGTAATAATATGTGTCAAAACTTATAATGACGTTTGTCTTATAAATAGTTTGTTTGTTAAAAGCTGCCATTATAAAATCTGCCGCGGTACGGAAGGGGTCCGTACCATTATCTATAAAAACGAGCAAAACAATCATGTTTGTTGGTTGTATTCCCTTAAAAATTAAATTTATTTTATATTTGAGTATTTTTTGTTATAGCAGCATCATAAATACATCATCTGAGAAAATTTTTACTGTCTCGCTTTCACGGTTCATGAGATACAGCCTGGTGAGAGACGGACATACAGACAGACAGATGAACAGCGGAGCCATACCCTTTGGGTACGGAACCCTAAAAACAAATTAGAAACAACAGCGTCGTCTTTTTCCCATCTGGATTTCAGCTACGATAAGCCCAAAGTTAAAAAGTCTACAGAAATAAACACTGCATGAAAAACAATAAAAAAGTATTTAGTTCAATTAAATTTTAAAACGAATAAAAAATAGACTGATTTCTTTTTTTATCCCCCATGTGTTTTTTTTTCGCCAAAGTGGTAGAAATCGTGAGGCGATTGGCAATTGAAAATTATTTAAACGAAAAATTGCCCAAAATCTGTCAAGTCGGTTTTCTTATGCGCTCCCAAAACCATAGGTAAGGTAAGGAATGTACAATTTCCGCTATATCAACTCCCGAGAGACAAATGTCGGGACCCTTTCGTTAAATTAGTTCTACCTTTATACATTTGACGGTTTAATAAGGATAATGACTTTTTGGGGAAGATTCATGACATTGCGTAGGGTTGCCACATTCATACCGGATCAATAATAGGTAATTAGAATATTTAGTACCGGATTTGGTGTTCATCATCAACAGCCTAGATACGTTCAGTATTGAACATAAGAACAAAAAGCTACTTCTCCACAGAGTGCTACTTGAATGGCTGCTTGCCTCCTGCATTCACCAGCTAAGGTTCTATCAGGTCGTCGGCCAGCCAACGCTGCGTCTTTTGGTTCGTGGCTGCCACTCCAGAACCATTAGCATTTAAGCATATATTACTATCTGACCCGTCCTGGCTTCGTACATGCTACGTGCTAGCTTTACGCTTTAACCCCAAAAGGAAGAAGGAAAGAGGGAAGAAAAAGATGGCAGAAAAGGATGGGATATCGAAAGGAGGCAGGAGACTATGCATTCAACATGACAAGAACTTTTTTTTTTATATAGGATTGCTTTTGATCACTGTTTTACCTGATGGTGAGTGACGATGTGGTCAACGATAGAGCATGCTTGCCTAGAAGACACCGGTTCATTCTTGACATTAAAACTCCCACATCATACTTTAAAATTTTTTGTAATCATATCTAAGAACACTCGATCAAGAAATAGAAAGGTTTCTATAAAAAAGAGAATCAAAATCAGTTGATGCGTTTACGATGCCACAGACAGCCAGGCATAGACACAGAAATACAAAAGTTAAATTTACAACACCCCTGTATTGGGTTGGAGGGAAAAAAACTCTATTCCTGCAACTTGAATAAGCAGCTTTTGCAACGAGAATGCAGTGTTGATGACTGTAATCACTACCTAAATTGAAAATCAACATAGTGCGGTTTTGGTATTTTATAGTTTCAAAACATAATCTGGACAATCCGGATATAACTTAATATAACCGGATATATGCAGACATGCGTGGCAACCCTAATAGGGTTAACAGGGCTAATATCTTTTAATGAAATATACATTGTGTTAATGAGAATGCAGGGCATGAATGAGCAAAATATAAAAAAGAAAAATTAGGCAGGAGTTTTCTGTTAGACTTCGTCTAGGTAGGGTACCTACCCCCGCTTTGTATATTCTGCCGCCAAGCAGTAGTATGCAAGCACTACCTGTAAGCTAGTTCGAAGGATACTGTAGCTAGTGAAATTTCTGAGCAAATCCCTGCCCGGTGACGCTGTAAAGGTCGGTAGAGACCAACAGCATTAGCCCATTAAAAAAAAAAACTGAGCAAATGAGACAATAATACGTGGTGTATTTTTTATCTCAAACCAACGACCCGGTAAAAGGTACCGCAGAAAATTTCTGCCTTTTTGGGGGAAATACACGTCAAGAGAAAAATCACCAAAAAAAAAACAAGATTAGTTAATAAAAATACGACCAATATAAATTTTACGAGCTCGTGCTATTCTATCATATACGTAACAGCATAGTATTATGTTATCTGTGGCTATACTAACATAAGCCTATCAAATTAATAACTCTAATGGCAGAACCTTGTACTAGTCTAATTAATGAAATGTGCCGTTTGACATTACAGGGGGTGGTTCTTGGGTGAGATGTTTGTATTTGAGGGTAGGTGACGTTTTTAGTTTAAAGTACCCAAAAGGGGCAAATGCAGTGAATGGTAAAAACGGTCCTAGTGAGATGCACTACTTGTAGTCCTTTGTCCCTTTCTAACTCGTGGACAATATGCTCGAGCATGTTTTGGAGACAATGGCCTTTTTAGGGTTCCATACCCAAAGGCAAACCCAGTTACTAAAGCTCCGCTGGCCCGTCTGCCTGCCTGTCTGTCTGTCTGTCCGTCTGTCACCAGGCTGTATCTCATTAACCGTGATAGTTGGACCGCTGAGAGTTCACAGATGATGTATTTCAGTTGCCGCTATAACAAACTAAAAAACAGAATCTTCTTCTTCTCTCGTGTAGGCAAGTAGTCAGCCCTGGTGTCAGAATTTGTAGGCTGCCCAAAGTCTTCTGACTTGGCTTAATGACTAAAAACAGAATCAAAAAATATTTAAGAGGGCTCACACTTATGAAACGATTTTTTGCTCGTTTTTATAGATAATAAATAATACGGAACCCTTCGTGAGTAAGTCCGACTCGCACTTGGCCGGTGTGATGAACATAGATGTTTGTAGATGGCGCTGTGTGAAATGTCCACACATATTTATTTATTTATTTATTTATTTATTATTATAATTTGAAAAGTGTTCCGGTGTATAGTACGTATAGAACGAATTTAATCCAAGCGTTCGGTACAAATGATTTGGGAGAGAGATAGAAGCAATCTTTCACAGTAAAACACGCACAGTTTTCACAGTAGTGGGCTGCCAGTTGCAACATTAATGAAAAATACACAGTGTGAAAACCAAGCTGGGTCTCAAAGGGTTGTGATTTCAGTCGGGTTTGTTTGTTTTAACAGAACGCGTGCCTGATTTCCAGAGTGATACAGGAAGCCGGAAAATACGGAACTCAAAGACAAAACCGACACATTTTAATCAAAGACGACTATGGAGGTCAACTTTGATTCTTTAAATATGACATTACGTACCATATTATAACAAAGAAATAGATAGCAAAAAAATTAACAAAATAATAAATTTCTTAAATAAATAAATAACGCCCAACGATCACATACATAGATCCTGGACCCTAACTAGGATTCCCCGTATCTAGGGACCCAGGAACTACGAGGACCATGGTCCCACAACACCCAGACACAGAACAAGTATTAGCGCTTTTTTTTCGGGCACAAATACTTGTCCTGTCGCGGGAATCGAACCCACCTCCGGGTTACGAGCCGACCTGCTCAACCACCACACCACAGAGGCTGTCAAAGAGTGTAGAGTGTCAAGAGTGTCTTACAGTGGTATTCATAAATAAAGGTTGAACAAACCCCCAAAATCTATCATTCCACTTTTACCTAGAGGTGAAATGCTGAATCATTCTTCTTTCACTATCATAAACAAACTCTGGAGAAACCCCTAACGGAAAAGCATTTTAATTAAATACTCTACGATTTCAATCAAGTTGTCTTTGAAAATTCTGTCGAATGTCATTTTGACGCGACTTTTGAACTACCAAAAGTCGCGCCAAAATGTCACCCGTTACTCACTCACAAAAAAGTTAAGCCAGATTGGGGGCTGCTTTTGTTTATGAAATGCATAAAGCTAGAATTTGCCGCACAGCGCCTGAATCATCCTCTAGAGGAGCCCCCGCTTTGACTATGAATACCAGTGTTAGAGTATAGACTAAAGCAGAGAGGGATCATCAAAACGATATTATATTTGTACTGTTCACACGTATCGCTACGTCAGTGGCGAAGGAAAGAAACAAACATATAGTAATCAGCTACGCATGCGATAAGCGCCGTACCATTTTTCGAGCATTGATTTAATTCAATGCTCTGTGGGTGAAAGGTCACCAGGGAAGTGGGCAATAAAAAAGTCGCTTGGAGACCAATAGCTTTATCTTTTACATTTCTTTTAAAGACTTAACCAAATAACCATGAAATCCCTAAGAAAGCACAACACTGGACTTAACCTAAATAATAAAAAATTAATTGCTTTGCACATCAAAAATCAATTTTAACACGGATATAGCCTGGTGCATTTGTGAATAGGCGTAGAAATATTTAAAGTACTTACGCTACCATACACATAGCGTTCTTATCTTATCCATCCTTACCCTAGTTCGTATACACAAAGTCGAAAGGTTATGTGTTTGTTTGAACGGCTGTTACGCACAAACGGCTGAACCAATTTGGATGTAGTTTTGTGAAAAAATTGCTAACACTACTGAGAGTAACATAGGATATTTTTTATCCCAGAAATTTAAGTGGTTATACGCGTAAAATCTAAATTTTAACCGCGCTGGTTCTCCATTGCGACAGAACAGGTGAAGCGCCACGATTCAATTAATCTACAAAAAGGTTATAAAACGAAGTGGTCCTGAAGATATCCGCTTTTATTTGATTACAGTAACCAATATTCAGGTTTCAGTTAAGAAAATATATTTCAATGTGGTTCAAATAAGTGTCAATAAACCGAATTTTGGATCTTCAGGAGAATTTTGACGGCATAAAGGTCTATTCGAACCGGCGTGTTATTTGCTACCGCTGCGGGTAGCGGCAGGTAGAGTGTTTTTCAAATTACCGGGATCTAAAATAGGAGAAGCTCTGTGATGGAAAATTGTGAGTTACTCCCAGAAAACGGTGGGTTAAGCCGTGTGGCACGTCTAATGATATAATAGGAAAGCTGGGTAGCTCTCAATGAATCCCACAAATCCGATCTTCTCTAATTAATTTTTGACGAAGGTGCGGCACGAAGCTTTCATGGCAGCGCGTCAACGGTATGGTGTAACCAAGTGCTGGACTCGCGACGGTTTCATCTTTGTCTTGGGGGCTGATGGTGTACGACATCGGGTCAGTTGCCTGGCGGAGTTAGATAATCTCGGTAAGCCGGGTAATGCTGTCGCCGCACCGAAGCCCAAGAAGCCAGCCGCTGTGGTTGACAAGGAGCCCGCGGTGGTGGTGAAGTCGAGAAGGCCCGTTGCGACGAAGAAGTGATGTTATTTTTCTCTCTTTTCTTTTTACTTCTTGTATAATTTGTGTATGTATTCTGTTCCTATTGTAGTTTTCTTCTTGCTCGATCCTATACTGGACCTCTCTCCTCCACGATAGAAATAATTATATGTGATATGTATATATAATTATTATTTATTACTGTGTACTATGTTTATTTTTATTCTTTTGGTTAGTAAGTTTTGTTTTTTTGGAAGTATGACTGGCTCTTCGATGGCAGCTGTCACTGTCACCAAATCTGTTGTGTCTGTGTCATTCGCTGTATGTCAAAGCCAGCCAAAGTGGAAACTTTTTTTTTCCTTTGCGCTACGGCCATGCGCGTTTTGCTTATTCAGCCGGTGTAAAGTTATTTTATCTTTGGTACTTACTAGACTAGAGTATGTACTAACTCAGAAGTTATTTATATATAATTATTGTGGTATTAATAGTACATACTCTAGGTGATAACATTTATTTCTTTGGTGTGAGGGAGAGGGGTCACGTAATTAATCTATTGCAGTTGGAATGTGAAGTAAAAATACCCTTGTCTGGTATGTAGCCTGGTATTGTCACCTATCTGAATATATATTTAACCAGCAGGTGGAGCAAATAAGTAATTTTGGTAGGCTTATTGGCTTATTGTAAGTGTATATTCAATATATTTATTACATTTACATTTATTATAATAATTGTATTATATTTTTAATTATTTAAGTATTTATAGTATGCTAAACATATTTAATGATAGTAGTGAAAGTGATAACTATGTATCTATTTCTTCCTATGATAGTAGTGATAGTGAAGAAAGTTTCTGTAGAACAATTTCTCTGATGTGCCCAAGAACCTCAACGTTGTTCACATAAATGCGCAGAGCATTCCGGCACATTTTCCTGACATGCAGACGTCTTTTGACATAAAAAATATTCACGCTATATTAGTCTCCGAAAGCTGGCTTAAACCATCTCTTCCCTCTATTTCTTATACTTTGCCGGGCTTCAACCTAATTCGCAATGACCGTACCGGGGGTGGTGGTGGGGGTGTTGCTATTTACCTCCGTGCGCATATTCCTTTCTCCGTAATTAGCACTTCCGCACAACCACCTCCACTGAATGCCGGCGAACACCTTTTTATTGAAATTCTCCTTTCCCACTCTAAAATTCTCCTCGGAGTCTACTATAGCCACTCTTTACGCAATAATTTTTTCTCTTCTTTCAACAAGATCTTAGAGGATCTCTCTCCCTCTTATAGTCATACCATTGTTATGGGTGACTTTAACACTTGCCTCTTAAAGCACGATCATCGTTCCGCTTCTTTAGAAAACATCGTTAAGTCTTGTAACATGCACCTGCTCCCCCTTAGTGCTACTCACCATTTCCCTAACTCAAATCCTTCCCTTCTTGATCTTATAATGGTCTCGTCAGTAGGGCATGTAGCTAAGCATGGCCAGTGTTCGGCCGATGCCTTCTCTTATCATGATTTAATTTTCCTGTCGTATAAAATTCGTCCTCCAAAATCTAAACCCACTGTTATTCTGCAACGCAATTTTAGTGGTATAAATCAGGAGGCGTTTTTAACCGATGCCCAAAACATCGATTGGTCACCGGTCATCAGTGCTGAATCTATTGACGACCAGGTAGCCATATTTAACTCTTTCATTACTCAGCTCTATGATGTCCATGCACCATTCAGATCCATTAAAATAAAACATGTACCTGCACCCTGGATTACTAACGACATTAAAACATTGCAACATAAAAAAGCTGCTGCCAAAAGCAAATTCAAGCGTCAATCCAACGACACTAACAAGGCCCGTTATTTAAAGATCAGGAATCGCTGCAACGTGGTGTGTAGGGATGCCCAACGACGTCATATACACGAATCTGTTCAAAATGAGGATCCTGCCAAAGTTTGGAAATTCCTCAGGTCATTAGGAGTTGGGAAATCTCGGTAGAACTCTGTTCCTAAGAACTTAGATGTTAACGCTCTTAATCAACACTTTTCAGCATCATGTTGTATTGATCCTATAACTAAAGCCCGTACCATAAGTCAACTTTCCAACATCGCAACTCCTGACTTTTCTCCGTTTGTCATTAGTCAATTTACCCATTGTGATGTTAAGAAGAGCATAATGTCTATAACGTCAAATGCTGTTGGAGTTGATGGCATTAGCCGAAACATGTTGGTTCCTATCCTTGACTCCATCCTTCCCATCCTCTGTTTCATACTTAACTTCTCTATTTCAAATGGCGTTTTTCCTTCCATCTGGAAGGAAGCTCAAATTATTCCTATACCTAAAAAAGCTAATCCAAAGTCATTCTCTGAATACCGTCCCATATCCATTCTTCCCTTTCTGTCCAAAGTATTGGAGCGTCTGGTTCATAATCAGATTAACTCCTTCCTTACCCGTAATGATCTCTTGAACCCTTTTCAATCTGGTTTTCGACCAGGTCACAGCACGTTATCTGCACTTGTCAAAATCACTGACGACATACGTCTTGGGATGGAGAACGGGCAGTTAACTGTGTTGACACTTTTAGATTTCAGCAACGCGTTTAATACTATGGACTTTGACATTCTCCTTGAAATTCTTCGCTCTATTAACATATCTCCAACGGTGGTTGACTGGTTTCATAGTTACTTGTTTGGTCGCCGACAACGGGTTCGCCTTGAAGATTCTCTATCTTCATGGTGTAATACGTCAACAGGTGTACCGCAAGGTGGCATCTTATCTCCTCTTCTTTTTTCAATCTTTATTAACTCCATAATTCAAAACATTTCGTCATCCTACCACCTCTATGCAGATGATCTACAACTATATCGACAAGCTCCTCTGATTCAGATGTCCCAGGCAGTGCAAGCCACTAATAAGGACTTGGACATAATATCCGCGTGGAGCAAAACATATGGACTAGAAGTGAACCCACATAAAACCCAAGCCATAATTGTAGGCAGCTCTCGAACAATCTGCAAGATTGACTGGGATCTCCTGCCTTATGTTGTGTTTGACGGAGTTACGATTCCATATAGTGACACGGTGAAGAATTTCGGCATTACCATGGACAAATGTCTAACATGGGGCCCTCAACTAGCCCTCACCAGCCGTAAGATGTTTGCCTCTGCGGGCTCATTGCGTAGGTTATGCAATTTTCTACCTACTACCACTGAAATTGCGCTAGCACAGTCTCTCTTGCTCCCTATTCTAGATTATGCTGACGTCTGCTATCTTGATATCACAGAGGACCAGCTAGATAAACTTGAGCGTCTCCAGAATTTCTGCATAAGGTTCATATTTGGCTTGCGCAAATTTGACCACGTCTCTGCTTTCCGTACTAAGCTTAAGTGGCTTCCCATACGCCTTCGCCGGAATGCTCACATATTATCTCTTCTGTACAGTGTACTGTTTCACCCTTCTTCCCCGCGCTACCTTCGGGAACGTTTTGAATTCCGCCATGTTTTCAACCTTCGTTCATTGCGGCCATCAGAGTACTTAATGTTGAAAATGCCGCTCCATAAAACCACCTTTTACGACTCTTCTTTTACTATAGAAACAGTACGTTTGTGGAACGCGCTACCCTTGGACGTCAAACGTGCACCGTCTCTGAATATCTTTAAAGACAAGGTTAAAGCGCTTTATCTCGCGAAATAGCTACTTTATACTTTTAGTTATCTACAGTAATTATCTTATATATCACGTAATAAAATATGTATTTATTTTTATGTATATAGGTATATATTTTAATGTATATATATTGCCTTCTGACCTGAGGGCTGTGGGTTCGATTCCTACCCAGGACAAACATTTGTGTGATGAACATAGATGTTTGTTCTGCGTCTGGGTGTTATAATGTATTCTATGTATGTATTTACAAACAAAAAAGTATATAAGTATTGTATCAGTTATCTGGTTCCCATAGTACAAGCTATGCTTAGTTTGGGGCTAGATGGCGCTGTGTGAATTGTCCACACATATTATTATTATTATTATTATATAAATATAAATTATTATATAGTTTATCATCTATTTACTTATTTATTTATTATAATGTATTATTAGTATATTAAATTCTTTCGTTGTATAACTTTTGTAAACTGAAAGCCACCGTCCTTGTTGTTGTTCATCATCTCTCTATACTTTTGGGTTGTCTGGAAGAGATCGCTTTAAGCGATAAGACCGCCCATTGTGACACTTCGTTATAAGATTTATTACTATATTTTCTGTAAAATGGTGTTTTCAATTAAGAGTTTATCTATCTATCTATCTATCTATCTATTAAATTCAACTGATCCCATAAAATTTTAATGTGAATGCCTTTGAATCCCAAGATCCCAATCAAGAATGGTGGTCGTAAAACAAAACGATAAACGCTAAAAGCCCTCTATATTTTGTTGTTGGATGACTGTTTTTGATTTGCTGTAAAATACTTTTTCTCACAAATTTTTACATTATGGGATCCCCCGATCCCCTTAGTGTAAAAACTGAAAAAAAAATTTACAGTAAATCAATTCCCGCAAGGTGGGTATTTGAAATTGTTACTGAATAGTGTGCAATGGAGACAATAAATTGCAACCCGTGAGTAAATTCAACTAAATATTTTCTTATGAAATTAGCGTTTCGCTGGGAAATGATTTTCCCCCTTTAAATCCTCTAGATCATTTTCCCCATCCCCATTTGTTGTTGGTATCAACCATTTGGATAGATTCCAATTTAACAATAATAATATAGGTATGCCTGTCTACGCCAATATGCTCTTATGCGATGCAAATCGCGTCATTTTAGGTAGCTATAGCTTAAAAGATATTTCGAAAATGTATTAAAATAAAACGTACCTACGGGCCATGGAGCTATTAAAAAAAGAAGGAGGGAATCCCGTCTGATCCGAAACTGAATCACCCTTAGGAAGCCGGAACGCTTCGTACGTACGAGCGAAACACGCACACACTCACATCATATGCAGCCGGTCGCCCTACTTTCATCTGACACACACATGTAATATGTCCGCCATTTTGGGCTTCAATTCGATGTCAATCAAAACTCAATCCTTCTTTTTTTTTATTTCATCCATGCTACGGGCATTGAATTTTATTGTGTTATGTAGGTCCTTTTACAAGTGAATTGTAGTTTAAACGATACCCTATATAACGCATAATAAATAAAACTTCTGCATAAAAAGGCTTTTCTTCGCAAAAAGGTGAAAGCCGTTTCCAAACGACTAATCATAATTCATTGTAATCTGCCATTCTTGCATAACATTATAAACGCCCTATAAAATGAAGGTAGGTGCTTCTCCAAAAAGGTTTAGATGCCGTTTCAGGGAAATAACGCTTGCAGCCATTAAAAATCCATTGTTAATAAAGGAGGGGTATTTAATTATACTCTATGATTGGGTTTTCTCTTTTCCGTAAGCATAATTTTCATCGGCATCGTGAGGCCAATAAGTACGTTCCTGTAGCTGAGGCATGAGATTTTTCTAGTCAATGTGTGGACCATAATCCACTATTGCGGGTTGATGAGTGACAGAGACAGATGTCCTCATTTTTGATTATTGAATGCCGGTTTCTCACGGTTTTTCCTTCGTAGCTGTAAGAACGCTTGCTGCCTGGAAAAATCTGGCTTAGCTTATCTACTATATTTATTAAGGCAACAGCTAAGACACAGCTTAAAATGAGCACGCCAGGCCTCCTCAAAGAGTGCCACTGAGCGGCTGCTTGCCTCCTGCTTCATCGGATCCCCGTGATTTCGACCAGTAGGCGTAGCACGAATATTTACCCGCGCATAAATGTAACGTTAACGTGAGGCCGTGGCGCTGATCAAATGCCATACAACTGCCTTACGTTAACGTTACGCTTACGCGCGCGTAAATATTCGTGCTAGGCCTACCGGTCGTGCGTCGGTCCACCTAATGGGCGGCCTACGCTGTGTCTTCTGGTTCGTGGTCGCCACTCGAGAAGCTTTTTTCGCCAGTGTTTAGTAATAAATACTATGATCTTTAGAGCGTTCATCCGGCTTTATTAATATAATTGTACTCCTTTCTTAATAAGATTATTTTAATTATTTTTAATTTTTTACTATACTTATATTCGTCAAATTAAACCGTATGTAAGTAATTAAGTATGTACCAAACATGAGTAGGTATTTAAATCTTTAAAAGTTTTAATGTTAAAATGTTTAATGTTATGTAAAACAGCTATCGTAAATAAATTATTATTATTATTATTATTAATATTTCATTATGCATGATATTGAGTTTTGGGGGGAATTTTGGTGGTGCGAAAAAATTCAAAAGCAAAGTGCCAAGTCATAACTCATTTGCTAGTGACTCTGTACTACAGAGTTCTACATTTCTTGTTTCTTCACAAACTCTACAGTCTATAGAGTTTGTGAAGAAACAAGAAATGTAGCTGTAGTACAAGTCATAACTCATTTGCTAGAGACTCTGTACTACGGAGTTCTACATTTCTTGTTTCTTACAACAAACAAGAAATGTAGAAAAACGGAAAAGGTCTCCTCTGTGTTTTACTTCACATGTGGTCCTACTTGTCCCCACTTACCCTACGACACACGTTCTGCCAAACACACTGTATATAGTGATCCATAAGACCACTAACCTAAATTCAAAATTACATTTTCATGCGCTAGTTAACGCAGTGTTGCCATATACAATTCTGCGCCCAAACGTGTCCTAAACTAATTTATTCACGGTTCATGATCCGTTTGGGGTTGAGTAATAAATAATGGGACGAGGCTGGTCGATAAAATACCGAGCGATAAATTATCTTTATTTCACGTTTTTGCTTTTGAAGCTAATAGGGTTCTATATGAGTTTCGTTGGCGCTTGGGTTTGGTATATTATCTTTTTGATACCGTTCAGACGCATTTAAAGAATATTATTATTACTTTTTTTTCGTACCAAGTTTTACATGGGATTACATACTAGGGCCGGTAAACCTCGCATAGGTTTGTCTTGCCACTAGCTGTCCTCTAAAAGTTAGACAAAAGTACTAATATACTAAAAATACTACCTATGACATTAATTTCTTACCCATGCTATTATACACTCACTTGTGAAATTAAGTGTACAATAACACACCTTATTTATTTTAACTTGATTATTTAAGTTAAAATAAATATGCTCCAGTTGCAGAGAAAAATGTAAGGGCATTCAATTCCCCCCCTTCTTCCTCCTTTTCCCCCCGAAAATATGCAGCATTCTAAAAAAACCTTCCTAAAAGGCAGTCAGTCAGTTTTAAAGAAATTTAATTGACATTTCTATTTTTTTTTCTTGGTTTACTAACAGATTGATATATTTTATGTAAAATCTTATATACAGGATGTAATTTAATTCATTAGCATAAATTGAGCCCATGATAGGACATCATTTATGGATGATTATTAAAGAGTAAAGAGTGTAAATGAAATAATTTTTATTGAAAATTATGAAGATTGCCGCGGCGCCTAACGCAGTTGGCACGGATGATTTTGATACATTTAAACGTTTTTATACCTTGTATGTACTAATTAAAAACAGTAATTCATTATTTTAATTAAATTTTGTATTGTAGCATTTGATTAAGTAAGTTATTCCATTTTTTGGAGTTATTATTATTACCAAACCAATGTGTTAGAATTCAAAAATTATAGTCCACACGTGACCGGTATCAGGAGTAGGTATCTAGTTTCAAAGGATGCCAATGAATTCAATTACACCCAGTATAGATGGCAGTATTTAAAGGTGTTATGTAACAAGCAAACAACCCACTAAGAGGTAAACACAACATGAATATAATAAATAGACTTGCCTACACCTGACTCTTACAGTGGTATTCATAGTCAACGGGTGAACAAACCCCCAAAATCTATCATTTAACTTTCACATAGAAGTTGAATGTTGAATCATTAACAGTGGTATTCATAAACAAAAGTTGAACAAACCCCGAAAATCTGTCATTCCACTTTTTCCTACAGATTAAATGCGTAATCATTCTTCTTTCGCTTTCATAAACAATCACTGGAAAAAACCCTAACGGAACTGCATTTTAATTAAATACTCTACGATTTCAATCAAGTTGTCTATGAAAATTGTGTCGAGTGTCATTTTGACGCGACTTTTGAACTTCAAAAGTCGCGGCAAAATGTCGCCCATCATGCCAGATTGGGGGCTGTTTTTGTTTATGAAATGCATGAAGCTAGAATTTGCTGCATAGCGTCTGATTCTTCCTCTAGAGGAGCCCCTGCCTCGACTATCGATTCCAGTGTAAATAAACGAAGTAACGAGAAGCTTTAAAATTCTCCAAAGTAAACCAAAATGCGAATCAATCATCACCTTCTTTTCATTAAAATTCATTTTTCCTTTTCTTTTTTCTGGTTGAATCTAAACTCAAATTAAACACGGAGTTTAGTACTTACAATGTCACAAAGCATAATTTTTCCTGCTCTGTGCTCTAAACTCGGGAAGCCATTCCAAAATCCACTACTCTAGACTTTGTAATCTACCTGTAATAAATCTATCCATTTAATTTTCTACAAAATTAACCTGTAAAGTAAATATTGAGCAAGTAAAAGGTACATTCCTCACCGCATTAACCACTTTACTCGAGGATTCATCTCGGCTCCTTCATATTTGAACGGCGCGGTTGTTATTTTATTTAAGTACACAGGTACTGTACAGAGAATTCGCGAGGTCAATGGTGTTATAACTAAGGAGGTATATCGCTCATAGGCAACATCGCAGAACTGACAACCGATGGAGAAGAACGGTTCTTGAGTGGTGACCACGAACCGGAAGCAGCGTAGGCTAGGTGGACCGACGATCTGTTTAGAACCGTGGGAAGCCGTTAGATGCAGGCAAGCAGCCAATCAAAGTGGCACTTTCTGGCGGAGGTGTATGGTCAGCAGTGGACGTATTCAGGCTGTTGATGCGATCACCAATCCACTTTCCATTATTGTGGTGATCATGGCAAAATCGTAATAAGCGTCCAGTGGCGTTTATGGGGGAGGTCTGTGTTCAGCTGTGGTCTTTTAGCTGTTGTTAATGACTGATTTCAAAGAGAGGTCCTGTTAATTTTCCTTCCAACACTAGACCCCGCGTGTTTAGCCAAAACGCCGAAATTACTGAAATTTAATAGCCCAATAAAACTGTAGGGAAAATTTGGTACTTACTCTCGTTTACGACAATAATGTATCCCTTCTGTGAAACGCTCCGTAAATTGAGTTAAGCCACAGAAGACTTAATAGTAAGGTTATTAAAATCTATTATTTATTGGAAGTCTATTACTTCAAATAAGTTTTCCAAAAACGGGATAAATAAAATGTAGTAAGCCCAGATAATATAATACCTACATACAGATGCCTCATCCCATACAACGGAATAACTCGGGCTATTTTACGAATTATTTTATTTCTGCATAACGCAAGATTATCAAGCGACATTTATTGCGTGTTGGCGAAGTATTGGGCCAAATGAATACACTGGACACTAACTAGTAACTCTCTAGAGACAATTACTACATTGTTTTCAAGTTCGCGCTATTTTTTGTTTGTACCTGATGGAACCCCATGGTAATAAGTAACCGTATCTACTAAAAGATAATCATAGTTTCAAGTTGAACGGCGCGTGGCCAAATCCGACCAACGCAATGTGTATTTTAAAAAACGTAACGTCATGTTATATATTCATAACAATAATCAAATTATTATCATTTTATTTGACCAATTTATAGTATTTATCCCTTCAATCCCATCTATAACAAGTTTTGCAAAAAAAAAAAAACAGAATAAAGTTAATGGATAATGCTAAGTTATTAAGCTAAGCTAGTTAGTGTGTAGTGTAGTCAGTTTTAGTTAAGTTTAAAAAACCACGAAGCCTGAAAACAAAAGTTTTCAATCAATGTGTGTTGCCAGTGATGACTTATGGAACTGAGACGTGGTCTCTAATTGTTGGCCTCATTACTAAGCTCAGAGTCGCGCAACGAGCTATAGAGAGAGCAAACGGTGTTTCCCTGCGAGATAAGATCCGAAATGAGGAGATCCACAGGAGAACTAAAGTGACCGATGTAGCTCTTAGGATTAGCAAGTTGAAATGGCAATGGGCAGGCCACATCGCTCGTAGAACTGACAACCGATGGGGAAGAAAGGTTCTCGAGTGGCGACCACGAACTGGAAGACGCAGCGTAGGCCGGCCTCCCACTAGGTGGACCGATGACCTGGTGAAGGCCGTGGGGGGCCGATGGATGCGGGAGGCGAGCAGCTGCGCTAAGTGGCGCTCCCTGGGGGAGGCCTATGTTCAGCAGTGGACGTCTTCAGGCTGCTAATGATGATGATGATGATGATGATGATGATGAAGTTTAAAAAAAAAACTCCACGGTTTTGACCAGATCGTCGGTCCACCTAGTGGGGGGCCTACGCTGCGTCTTTCGGCTCGTGGTCGCCATTCGAGAACCTTTCTTCCCCATCCGTTGTCAGTACTGCAAGTGAGCACGCGTTTTGTGTGGTAACTACCACATCAAACTTTTCACACTTATCCCACTGCGAATTGAATATATCCGGAAAAATATAAAGTTTTGACGGGAAATCTGGCGTACAGCGGGATAATAATAAAGTTACATAAACAGTAAAATTTCCCAACTTACTCAACTCCTCACTCCATTTATCGGAAACTTACCTGAAAAGGAAATAAACATTATGTTAACTGTATGAAAGTGGTAGATTTCTGCTAAATTGATAAAGTAGCTCGCAATTTCTTCCTATTGAAATATATGTTGTGGCTTACAAACCTATCAACCTACATAATATGAACAACCCCAGTAGCTCATCTTTACCGACGCCTGGTTTAAATAACCGGCCAAGTCCGAGTCGGACGCCAATATTTATTTTATACTGTTTTTTAGTTTGTTGTTATAACGTAAAACATTTATTTATTTATTCAAATCAAATTACAACTAATATTACAGTTTCCCAATTCAATAGTGTAAGTCAGCATACAAATTAAATAAAACATAAAATTATTGTTAATTAGTTATCTAAGTATACCATAATAATAATCCAAATATAGGTAAAGTCAATGTAGGTAAGTTACATAAATACATCATCTGTGAAAATTTCAACTGTTTGGCTATCACGGTTCATGGGATACAGCCTGTTGACAGACAGACAGACAGACAGACAGACGGACAGACAAGCCTTAGTAATAGGGTTCGCTTTACCTTTTAGGTACGGAACCCTCATATTATACAACAAATAAGTAGATAGGGTGCTAACAACGCATTTCTAGTATGAAAGCTTTTTTATTTCATAGCTCATTAGTGTTATTACGAAAAATGGTGTATTACATCGTTCCATGAAATACATAATTAAACAAACAGTTTTGACTTGTTAAGATGCTGACAGGACCCAATTTTATTACAGCAGACGAACTTGAAACTTATTTTGTACGTTATAGGGTAATTATGCATAGCAAAAAAATGGCAATTACGTTGCGTTGCACTTTGACTTTTCCATTTTTTGGACAAATAATTAGTTATAAAAGAAACGCTTATTGTTATAAAAAAAAAACAAGCTTATAGACGGATGCATTGAAACATAACTTATCACTCTGATTTATTTCAATGGGGTGTCTGATTGTAATGTAATATTTTAGGACGTTTGAATGATTTTTTAGAGGTCACTTAGAGGAGAAAACTTTTCGTAAACGTGTTTCGGTTTCAGCAGATGGAAAGAAGATATGACCAGTAATTTTTTTCAATCCTGTAAATGGTATACGTTTTGAGATAATCACGTTCAAAATAGTCGATTTCGGAGCATTCAGCGCCTTAAAGTTGTAAGTATCTACCTAACGTAATAGTAAGTAAGTAGGTATAGACAATCATAGCAATACCTAGAACTTACCCTCATACACGTAAAGTAGATATCCCCATCAATAATTCAATACTATCAAACCGTATAAATATCCCGTTTACGAAATACGCTTACAACTGGGACGTAAACTGGGACAGCGGGATGTGGCCGGAAGCTATCTGGGACACCGGGACATTATTATCTGACATGTCCCTGTCTTTAAGGTTCCTGTTAGTATGACAGTTCATTTCAGTTATCGAATTCGCGCAAGTGGTTTTGTATTACTTCCTTAATAGAATCACGTCACGTTATCAAACTTTTTAGTAGAGTAGCTTTGGGCTGGTTAATCATCTTTTGTCTTTTTCGATCAAGTTCGATAATCGAATGAGAAAAAGAGACAAAAGCACACTGAAAAAGAGCAGCAAAACATCTGGGATAAAAAGACGGACTGTAAACATGCAAAAGCCGTTTTTCCAACCATTGACAGGAAAATTACTAATAACTTGCTAAAGCTGCAGCGGCAAGATCTTCGGCTCATAGTAGGCCTCATCACTGGCCATTGCAGTTTGAACTACCATCTTTATAAGACCGGGGCCACGGATAGCCCCCTATGTAGAGGGTGTCTGAATGAAAATGAGACTGTGGAACACGTGCTGAGATACTGCACAGCTACAGAGGAAGCCAGATACATCAGGAATGCTGACACGAGTGGACGCACAGCATTCTACTCAAGTTTCTTTGAATGCCTCATCTGCATCAATAGAACACCCAACATCAGTGCCACTGGAGCGGTTGTCCCAGCAGCCTAGAGCCATACTCCGTTATTTTAAGGAGTTGGGGTGGCTCGGGTAGATGCTGGCAGAGGGGGAAATGCACAATACACCCCTAGCGGGACGTCAGTGCAGGACTTAGCACCTCCACGTATAATAAGAATAAGAGACATAAGTTCGAGTATATTTACTATTATCCACATTCAAGCATTAATCATAAAAAAGTTAAGTTTATATTTTACAGAAGAAATTGCACAAAATAGCGGCTTTATTTTCCAATTTAAAACCTTTTTAACGCCAATTCAGCCTGCGAACTAAAATACGCTGAAAAAGGCTACTTAAGACCGCTAACTGTCAGCTAAGTTTAGAATTAAGTACGTTTTGGCTTTGGCTGACTTAGGTCGTTGGTTGGAAATGTAGTTTAGGCGGTCAATTTTAATTAAACATTAAGAAGTATGCTTGGAATTTAAATAATTATTGTTACTTACTTACTTTTTTGGCATGTTTTTTAACTAAGAGACATTCTTTTTTGTCTGTTTGTCTTTGTATTGAAACGGTGAAATTTGATGTCGTTCTAAATTCATATCATAGTTTATTTTAGAGTCGGCGAAAAATAGCTTAAAAGACAATTAGCTGACTTCTAAAATTAAATGTTTTTTTATTAAACACCACCTAACGAAAAAACAGTAAACCTGGCCAAGTGCGAATCAGCTGGGCTACCACAAGCTAATACAAAACCATCATGTTTCATGACATTATTATTTCAAGGTTACAATAATATTGTTCGAATTCGTACCATGAACTCATAAAGTTAGTATTCCTGCGTGTGAACGAGACGTCTACATTTTTATATGGCGTTATCACTGTCGCACGTCAATGTCAACATGATGTAAAGGTATGACATGACAGTTGTATTTGAGTGAACGATTTAACGTGACGTCATCACATCTGCTTTGGCTCTGCAACATTAAAGTATTATTACTTTTATGTAATTTGTCCATGTATGATTGAAGTAATATTGAAGTAATAATGCTATAAGACTTTGTGGTGACCCCCTGACTTGTGCAGAGAGGGTGGGTTCCGTAATACAAGAGTCCCTACCTACTTACATTTATTTGCACGAAAATATACTATCTGAGTTTAAATTGGTATATTATCCTGATAGGGGGTAAATCTACACCCCAAGGTAGACAATGTTTCTTCCAAGACTTTTCTAAATTAATAGTTTTTCATTGATGAAATGCCATGTAAAGTTTACGTTCGAAGATAGCCTGAATGCACATAAATGAGTTTAAATACCTGTGTTTAGAAATGAATTTATAGTATCTTGTTACCTCTCTTAGTGATCGTACTTTTAATTTTGTGAATGGATTTATTTTTAACCATAGAGGTTTGAAAACACGCAGTTTCAAATAAGACTCTCACAACTTGTGGGCTATCATGGTCCCAGTCCCTTTCGGGGTAACATACCAATTCAAATTCACCTTGTATACATTTGCAATTTGCAAAGTCAGCTAAATTATTCCTACATCCATTATCCAATTCACACGGGTTCATTCATTCCAACCAGTTCATTCAGAGTCATTAAATGAACGATTCGATTACCAGAAGCAAATGGAATGGAATAATCGATAGCTTTGGTAGCCCATTAGCAGGACGAACTGAAAGGGGAATTTTAAAACGATTTTAAAACGATTTTAACTCGGAATTTATGAAATAAAAATATGTGCAGAAAAGTGTACTTACCTACGTTTAAAATTAAAGTGAAATTATGCAATAACATAACATTTAAGGTGAAAATACACGGTCCACTTTTGCCTTTCAATTTGGATGAAGCAACCAAATTGATCCGTGTAAACATAAAAGTGAATCATTCAATGTCATTGAAGGTCACCTTTTCCTTTCTTTTCTGCTCCGTTCAACCAAAGTGATTCAATTTGGTTGAACCGTGTATTTTTGCCTTTAGGGTGGGTTTTTTCTTGAGAGTAACGAATTCTATGGTTTTTTTTACCAAAAGTTAAGGTAACCGATGGTTAAAGTTTTCACAAATTATGGCCTTTGATGTTTATTTTCTATTTGCCTTAACTTTTAGAAAAAAAAAACACCCTTAGCCACGTACATAAACAATGAACATCAAAGTCTTAATAGAATTCATAAACTTCTAAATACAGAATCTTTTAAACACCGAACAGCATCAACATCAACCCCCATATTCTAAGACGTTACCTTGAGATTACTCCACTCGACTCAACCTCGAATTAACCTCATTTTTGTGTATTGGTATTTTTAGTTGACAATAAATGATCAACTTGACATTTCTGCGTCAACTGTGAACTCAAGGTACGTCGCGATGTATTTTGAGTTTCCCACAAAGTTAAGTAGAACTCAAGTGAAGGATTTTTGGAGAAATGTTTTGGAATACGGAGGTAAGTGTCTGAAGAGGGCCAGAGCGCCACTTTGAGCAGCTCCTTCCATCTTGCATCCATCGGATTCTCGCGGGTCTGACTAGATGCTCCCACTTAGGCCTATGCTGCATCTTCCGGTTCGTAATTACCACTCGAGTTTGTTCATAATGTAATTATGAACAAACTCGAATTATGATTTATGATTATCCCCCAAGCTCGATTCCACGACATTTCAAGTGATTCAATGACGTCATGATTATGGAAATCAATGGTGACGTCATAGAATCACTTAAAATACAACATAGACCACTTGATATAGAACAATTAAGTAATTAAAATGCAATCTGATGCTTTTGTCATTGTGATGTACTTACTTACCTAAGTATTGCTATGGGGCCCCATCAGGTACAAAAAAAAAAATTAGCCCGAACGTGAAAAAAACGTAGTGATCGTGTCGTGAGCGTTACTAGTTAATGTCCAGTGTATTCACTTGGCCCAATACTTCGCCAACACGCAATAAATGTCGCTTGATAATCTTGCGTTATGCAGAAATAAAATAATTCGTAAAATAGCCCGAGTTATTTTTTTATGCTTAAATGGGCTCACGTTTGACAACATCTCACATGATGGAAAGTGATGATGCGGTCTATGTTGGAGCACGTTTGCCCATGAGGTGCCTATTCACTCTTGATTTGAAGAGACCCAGATTGTAACTTGTCGGAAACAATGAAGCAGGAAGTGCATTCCACTCCTCTGCTGTTCGGATAATGAAAGATTTAGAAAAACGCTTTGTACGGGCTCGAGGCACGTTCACGACAAAGGGATGCAACGACTCGCCAAGCCTAGTAGTCCGATGTTTAAAAGGGGATCATGGGATTAGCTGATGGAGATCCTGCGCACATTCCCCAAAGTGCAGCCGATAGAAGACCGACAAACTAGCAACCGTACGCCTGTGTTCGAGGCTTTGCACCCTCTTCCTTTTCCCAACAAGTGCTTTGTCTGCAATAAGCTTCATGGCACGACTTGATTGAGTAATTCCGTTGTATGGGATAAGGTATCTGAACTGTATATGTATTATATTATCTGGAGTTTGATATCTTTCTCATTGGATTGTTTATCATCAGCATCATTAACAGCCCGAAGACGTCCACTGCTGAACACAGGCCTCTCCCATAGAGTGTCATATTGAGCGGCTGCATCCATCGGCTCCGGTTCGCCGGTTGGATTGTTGGTTAAGCGTTAAAATTAAATTATTAATGGTTAAATAATCTAACTTTATGGACCATTGGTTAGAATTTGTTAGTTTTTATCCATTACCTTTACATTAACTTTTTAATCGACTTCAAACAGGTAGAGGTTTTTTATTTTATTTACGTTTTTTACTTCATAACTCCGAATATTTCATTTTTGTCAAACAGGACGTACTTTCATGTTCTCTTAGAAATGACATCAAAATCGGTTTAGTAATTTTGTGTAAAATAAAAATATAATTAGAAATCTAGGCGGTCCATTCTACATTTTCCTCAGGAAAATACGCCAACTGCAGGGCATTTCTAGTACCCTAACTCTCTTATCAACATGGATGTACTGGGAATGAACCGTCAAATCGAGACAAAGATTGTGTCAATTCAATATTATCTTCTAAAACCACAGAAGCGATACTAAATTCACAAAATTTCTGGTTTCAGTAACAAAATTTGATAACATATCCGATTTTACCCTCAAAATTATGCGTAATAGGACGTTTATTATGTTAATAGCAAGTTAAAAGCCGCTTCGTTGGTCCAATAAACTATCAAAGCAACAAATTTTAATGCTTTGTTTATATTTCGTGTCAGGTAAACTCAGAAGCATAAAATAAATAGATACTGAAGGTTCACTCTAAACTAAGCACGATACGAGCTGCGATTCTTCATACAAATACGTCCAAACGTATTCCTATTTTCTTCTTGGATTATGCCTCTAGACACTAGACAATTTTTTTATTTTCAAAATCTAGGTAGGCACATCCCTGTCATTTGATTTTTTTCAGAAACGAACTATGAAAGGAATTATGACCATCCAAACCCCCCACCTCGTTTTTTAAGAGGAACTAAGTTATATGCATTCTGTAAATTGTAATTTAATGCAAATAAATATAATAAATAATTGAATCGGTTCAGTTTTGAAGGAAACAGAGGAATACGAAACATCGATCTCGTCAAGATTTTTGTAGATATTTTCGAGCTGTTTCTATCATACTCTACGGGGTAGAATTGGGAGCAGCGTAACGGCAATAGTTTTTTAGCGTTCCACTATAACAACTAATACCAAAAGCAGAATAAAATAAATATTTAAGGGGAGCACTTGGGTGGATGATTTAGATACCTGTTTCTCAATCGAACTCCTCGTGACTCACTCACTAAAGTACCTATAATTTATACGTGAAATAAAACTGATTTCGACCTAATATTTCATGAAAATATAAGAGTTTACCTGGGAACAACGTTATTTTTATCCTTCTACCAGTGTTTCAGGTCGACACACCGTCGGTCATTCACGGGTCAGTGACAAGAGAATGTCGATAATGTATGTTATAATAATATCGATTCGTCATTGTGACTTGTCGATAATAATAGGCATCACTAGTCGGTTTTTCCTTAGCGTTGCGGTTTTTTCTTTGATGTATTTCTTTTAGCGATATGTTCCTTACTCTTTATAAATCGTTGTATTCTTTGAAAGTTTTATTATTTGGTGTACATAGTAAGAATTTTTTTTTATCATCGATAGGCTATTATTTGACCACGGTCTCATATCGTAAGTGACGACGCGGTCGACGATGAAGCATGCTTGCCTAGAAGATACCGGTTTAGCCTCTAGCCTCCTCTAGTCTTTAAAACTCCCAGATTATAATAGTCAGAGAGCCTAGTCCGAGTTTATTTGACAGTTTTCACGTCTCACGGTGCGTGGTGAGTGATGCATTTTTGTATGGAGAATCTGTTCACACTTCACAGTTCGCTCACTAGGGGCGCTTATCGTGAAATCATACAAAAATGCATCTCTCAACATACACAGTGAAACGTAAAGGCTGTGAAATAAACTCCGACTAGGCTTTTAAGAAACAATGACGCTTGCAAGGTGTTCCATTCCTTCGCTATCCGTTTTCTATCTATTGATTTTTATGTAGGTAAATGGTCAGAATCTATCTATTGAAGTCAGGGTTTTGGCGGGAACGCGGAAAAGTTCGCGTCGTTGCATTGTGTTATTTCCCAAGACTTGTGCTTTTTCCAGTGTTAATGTTTAAAATTGGTGGCGTTTTACGCATTAAGTGCTAAATTACGGGCATGAGTGTGGGCAAGAGATATAACGTGGTAAAACGCGGTTTTTCGTGTTGCTTCCAAAATTCCATAGAAGCTTCTAGTAAAGTTCCGCCACTTTAACTATGACTACCCGACTAAAACTGGACTATGACTAAGACTTGACTTGTCGTGAATTATATTCATAACACTATGAAAAATTACAATACTTGACGCTGGCTAAATGCACTATAATGTGGAGCCAAATAATAAGAAAAAAAATGTAGTGGTCAGCCTTGGTGTCAGAATTTTTAAGCCGATCATAATAATTATTATTAGGCTTCTGCTGCCGTGTGACTCCGGCGGTGTGAAAATAGGATCACCCCAAATAATTCTTATAACAATTATATCTACAAAACAAAACTCAATCAAACTATTACAAAATAAATAGTCCACAAATGAATAAAAAAATTCATTTAGCACTAACAAAGGACTCTCTTGGGTGGCAGCCCTATTGTCTAAGGGAATTGAATTAAAATATACGAAGCTGCGTAATTGACAGCCCTGGCTTCCTGCAATCTTTAAAGGAAGGAACTCACTGAATTTGGAACTTGAGATAAGGAATGTTGAAAAAAAATATTTTTATATTCAACCTAACTTTAAAGTATATTAGGTAAATGATATATCGGCATAGTTACATACACCATGTTCACGGGTAGACTGAAAATGCTCCTAATATATGTCAGAAATTGGAGGGACTGACTGAAGTATTGGTGACGAGCTCCTTTCTTGGAACTCGTTGCTTTCCATAATAAAACACTTCTTCGATGTTTAAAGAATTATTTACTTTTAAACAATGTGCAAAATTACAATTGAATTAATTAAATATACAATTACTGTGATTCAGGCGAGAACTTAAACACTTTTAAGACTAGTGGTTCGCTCGACGTCCGAACGCAGAATGCCCGGTACGCCGCGCGCCGAGCGCTTATATTACGCTCTCGCTCCTCCCACTAGCCGCCTGATTCACGGAGAGGCGGGGCTCAACGACGTAACCGTTTGAGTCGTTTCACAACCATTAATGTTTTTATTAACGCTTAATTCCGTTGCGCCGACACGGCCATTCTGCTGCATGTCGCGCTCGACGTGAATTTATGAAAACGAACATAAAACAATGCATTAGAATTTAATCTAGCTCGGCTTCTATTCTGACGAAACCTCTCACTTTTGAACTGTTGTCAGATCAAAAATATCAACTAGATTAGAATCCCATTACTAGACAAAAAGATAATTATCAAAACTAGTTTGGAGGCCCCTGTCCTCAACAAACTTGTACAACATAAAAGCGTTTGGGGGCCCATGTCCTCAAAAAACATGGACTAAGTACCAGAGTTTGGAGGCCCCTGTCCTCAACAAACTTGAACAACATAAAAGTTGTAAGAAAGCTATACAAAACATGACTCCAATCTCTTTCCAAAATAATCTTCGATTAATAATTGACCATTGAAATCTCTGTCACTACGGTTTTGATAACTTTCTGAAACATCATCTTCTACTGCCGACACGGTTTGAGTTGCAATCCCTGGCTTCGGTGCAAGTCGGAGTTGATCATGTGCCACATTTTTGGGTATTCCTCTTCCAAGTACCCTTTTTTACTAGGTAGCGATCATTTGGCAGTAACTTCCAAATTTCATAAGCACCTGGGTACTCAAGGTCTAATTCTATTTGGGTTCTTGGGTTTATTTTAAACATTACCATTTCGCCTTTCTTTCTTTCTTTCTATCTTTCTTTCTTTCTTTCTTTCATTCTTTCTGGAATCTTTGTTCGCTCAATGCTACGCCTCATGAGAACCACCCCTACAAGTGGTAGCAGAGCACGGCTCCCCGCTTATTTCAGATATAGTTTCCAATGAAGTGCGACCATGAAATAAAAATGACGTGCATCGGACCGATGCACTCACCAAAGAAAACCACGACACACGGAGCGCATAAGCACAAGCAATCCTGATCAAAAATGAATTGTGGGAAGTCGCCAGTGGCATCGAAACGCCGCCGTAAAGAAAAACGAAAAAGTTAAGTAAACGCAAAAAGATTTGCCAGCGAGGTCAGAGCCGCTGCTGCTTACATCCCCATCTGAATCAAAGTGTCAGATCAAAACCGCTAAACGTCATATGAGCTGTGGGACAAACCAAAAAATATATATCATAGCACAGGCCCGCACGAAAGGCAATACTCAACCAATTAATCCTGAAACAGGTTGAAAACAATGATTTCCGCGAACACAACAATTAAACAATTTTATGGACATCGTGGACAAACTCGCCGACACGATGCTGACCTTCATCCAGACTTGCTGAGCATCAGGATGTTGTACAGTACCAGCAGCACATAAGGATTTCCACATCGCAGTGGAATCTCGTGACAGCTTACCCAAACCCGAAGAGCCGAAAACAAAGATCATCGAGTCCACATCGCAGTGGAATCCCGAGACAGTTTACCCAAACCCAAAGAACCGAAAATAAAGATCACAGAGGAAAGCGAAGCTCGGAAAAACAATGATTCAGAAAAGAGCGATGGTGCACCTTTCTCGAAGAAGAAGAGTACAAAGCACTGTCAAAATTGTGAAAAGAACGGCCATAGCACGGAAGCATGCTAGGGAAACAAAAGAAAAACAAAACCAACAAAAACAACAACCAAGCAACCCCAATGTGTGTATGAACACAAGTCAACTGGACACGAAACAAGAAGTATGGTGTCCCGACAGCGGCCGCTCGTCGCACATCTGTGGAAACAGTAAGCCACTCACCAACACAACCTCAGAAACGGGAACTCTTAAGTTGGCATCCAAAAACCATACAATGGCTATTAAAGGAAAAGGTAAAGTCACCATGACAGCCGACTAACGCCAATTCAATATGACAGAGATCCTATACGTACCCGATTTGACAACCAACCCCCTGTCAGTCGGAAGAACAACAAACATAGAAAACAAATCATTTCCTGAAAAACAAGCCCCTATACTTGGAGATAACAACAAAGTACTTCGAACAGTAAACCGGAAGAACGGGCTGCACTATATAAAACCCGATACACCAGACGAGACCGCAAACCACGCACCTAGGACCGACAGCAAAACTATGCAATGGCATCAGAAATTCGGACACGTAAATGAAAAGGACTTGATAAACTCGACAATTGTGAAACCTGTATAAAAAGAAAATTAGCAATGCTTCCTTTCCCGAAACATGACGAAATAAAAACAACTGAACTACTGCAGATCGTTCACATTGACGCACGTGGCCCACTCGAACGCGAATCACTAGCCGGATCCTAACACTACGCGACTTTCATTGATGACTACACGCAATACGCCTATGTATACTGCATGTAAAGAAAAAGTCGAGCATTAGAGAAGTTCAAAGAATACGCAAATGAAGTAGAGAACTTTACAAATAAAAAGACCAAAAATCTGCAATCAGATAACGGAAAAGAATACATCAAAAATAAGTTCAACGAGTATCTGACAGAAATAGGTATCCGAAGAAAGCTGATTGACCGCACCATAATATCTCGCAACAATATGGGATAAGCGAGCGTAAAAACCAAAGCTTGATGGAGAAAGCCAGATGCTTAATGATAGAAGCAAACACTCTGAAAAACTTGTGGGCTGAGGCAGTTTTTACTGCTAATCACTTGATTAATAGAAGTCCTGCAAAAGTCCTAAGAGAGGAGATACACCATATGAAAATGGGTTGGCCGAACACCATCTGCGAATGACTTTTATGTATTCGGAAGTAAAGTTTTTACCCTGATTAAAAATAGGAAGGGAAAATTAAGCCAAAAAGCTAAAGAAGGAATGTTTGTTGTATACGCAAAGTATGTAATCGAATTTGAAACCTGAAGAAACACTGTGACTGTGGCAGGGATGTAAAAGTCATGAACAAGATGTACTATGAACACGATGAAACAAGCTATGATGATTTTGTCGAAAATCTGCAACAGGACCTGCAGCAGCAACCCAAACCTTACAAAAATCTGATTGGAACACTCATGTACCTCGCCGCAGCCACCAGACCAGATATAGCACTTGCAGTAAGCTATCCATCACAACTCAATGACAGCCATGATGACACGCATTTCAAAAGCGCAATAAGAGTCGTCAGTTATCTAAAAGGTACCAAAGATGTGGGCTTTATATTTTAAAAAACTGGAAAATACCCACAAGGCATGGCAGATGCTGGTTGGGTTGCCCGCAAACTATACCGTAAAGTCCCCTCTGGCCACCGCTTTAAGTTTGCAGGTGCTCCTATAAACTGGGCATCCAGGAAACAGAAGCGCTGCGCCATCAACGGCAGAGGCTGAATACACTGCAACAACCGAAGCTGCAAAAGAAGCTATTCATTTAAAAGCACCTTTCAAAGACCTGGGTATAAACAAAAGAAAGATCTCCATCTGGAATGACAATCAGGCAGCACCAAAGCCATGTCAAAACCCCATAGTCTCCACCAGGTCAAAGCACATAGGCCTAATTATGCATTTCATAAGGGACCGCATTAAGGATGAAGTATTTGGAGCAAAACACCAGCCAACTGAAAACATGGAAGCAGACATGTCAACAAAGTCCCTGACTGGACCATGAATTTCTCGACTGAAAGAGATGGTGGGATTATCCAACCAGTGTTGTGAGAAGCAGTGTGAAACCGAATAGGCTCGTTTTCTTTTGGATACGGCTGTACTTGTCTAGCTCCTGATGATCCTTCGCTCGTCTTGCATATCACACAGTCACCAATAAATAACCCCACAGTGCTTGACATCTCAGGGAACCAGTTTTCATCACGAATCTTGGCAAGAGCTTTGTACCATCCAAAGTTCTTTAATGCTGAATGGTAAGCATCAATGATGATTAAGTCCTCTCCATTTTCGCCGGATGGTCCGGGCGCCGACACCGATTCATCCCACTTCTGATGTCAGAAATTGGAGGGACTGACTGAAGTATTGGTGACGAGCTCCTTTCTTGGAACTCGTTGCTTTCCATAATAAAACACTTCTTCGATGTTTAAAGAATTATTTACTTTTAAACAATGTGCAAAATTACAATTGAATTAATTAAATATACAATTACTGTGATTCAGGCGAGAACTTAAACACTTTTAAGACTAGTGGTTCGCTCGACGTCCGAACGCAGAATGCCCGGTACGCCGCGCGCCGAGCGCTTATATTACGCTCTCGCTCCTCCCACTAGCCGCCTGATTCACGGAGAGGCGGGGCTCAACGACGTAACCGTTTGAGTCGTTTCACAACCATTAATGTTTTTATTAACGCTTAATTCCGTTGCGCCCACATATATCTTTTTTTTTTCATCCACCCGCTTCTTTAGACTACTTGTGAACATGGTGCATGTAACTGTGCCGAAATATTGGGAACTCAAAAGTGATTCAAATCGCGGTAAAGATCCCGTAAGCACTATTAAAATGTAGTGAACAACCGTAAAAGTTTAAAACAGTGTTTTATATTAGGTAAGTTTATAAAATTCATCTAGAATTTTGTTCTTTCAGATTGGCACACATGGAAACTTCATCAAAATCGGTTGAAAGTTTGGTTTTAAAATCAAAATAACTGAAAAATAGGAGTTTTGGCGGGAACGTGAAAAAGTTCACGTCGTTGCATTGTATTATTTCTCAAAACTTGTGCTTTTTTCAGTGTAAATGTTTAAAATTGGTGGCGTTTTACGCATTAAGTGCTGAATTACGAGCATGAGTGTGGTCAAGTGATATAATGTGGTGTAACGTGGTTTTTCGTGTTGCTTCCAAAATTCCATAGAAGCTTCTTGTAAAGTTGCCACCACTTTACTTGAGCATGACTTAGACTGGACTATGACCCGACTTAGACTGGACTATGACTATGACTAAGACTTGACTACGTAAAATAACCTAAAACTTGATGAAAATATACAATACTTGACACTGGCTAAATACACTAAGTGCGGAGCCAACATAAAAAAAAAAACTGAAAAATATATGTCTCAGCATAGAAAAGGCGGTTGAAGTCATCTTGGTAAAAAAATCTCTACAAATACCAAAAAAGTAGGATTTTCTTCAAACTTGCTTAGGTACTTGTCAAATGGAGTAAACTTTTTTTTTTATTTTTTTTTATGGAAATCAATGACGTGACGAGCTAGTCGTTCACCTGATGTTAAGCAATACGGCCGCCCATAACAGTAATAGAGAAAAAACAAATTATTATTAGTTTACCGTCCATGCTAACCCAGCTGCTTGCTATGGATTATAAAATCACATGACCTACATCCCTCAATTGTGTTTAAATTAGTAATTACGTCGTACTGCGTCAAACTTATTAATACGTCATCTGGGTAAATTACCCCAATTTACTGGTAAACAAGCTAAATTATAACCAGGGTTGCCACAGCACATTAATAGCGATGTTTAAATATTAGTATGTAATAACAGTAAGGAGGGTTATGGATTATTCTGTCATCCCAAAGTATAGCCCAATCAACAGGTATTTTATTTGTGCGACCGATGAGCTATTGTATACAAGGTGACCTAGAATTGATATGTTATCCCGAAAGGGGGTAAATCTACACCCCAAGGTAGACAATTTTTCTTCTACGACTTTTCTAAATTAATAGTTTTTCATTGAAGAAATGCCATGTAAAGTTTACGTTCAAAAATAGCCTTAGCGCATCTGGGTGGTTGAACTTCGTCCGTGACCGAGTGCACATAAGTGTGTGAACGACCTGTGTTTAGAAATGTAATTATAGTATCTTGTTAACGTGCAATTTTGCGAGTGGATTTATTTTATACCAACAAAGTTTGGAAACACCCAGTTTCAAGTAAGAATCTCACAACTTGTAGGGTATCATGGTTCGAGTCCCCCCATTTCGCGATAACATACTAATTCAAGGTCACCTTGTATAGGTTGACGTTTTCTGTCTGTCTATCCGTCTGTCCGTGATAATTAGACAGTTGAAATTTGCAAAGATGATATATTTCTGTTTCCGCTATAACAACAAATGCTAAAAAACAGAATAAAATAAATAAATAAATGAATGAAATAATAAGAGGGCTCCCGTACCAAAAACGTGATTTTTTGCTCATTTTATAGAAAATGGTACAGAACCCTTCGTGTGCGAGGCCGACTCGCACTTAGCTGGTTTTTATAACATATTAGTAATGGATTAATTAGCATTCGCTTTCATTTTTAGCATGTGAAAACTCTTTTAGCATTTCGCAAATGAATTAATGTAGTTGCGAAATTCTGTGAAATTTGAAGTTTCATTTAAATTTCTTTTTAACGTGCATTTTAATTTATTTAGTTTATTTTGGATTTAATAAATAAAATAAAAATAATAAAATAAATTAAAAAAATAATATTCAATATAAAGTTTAATTTCATTTATTTTTCATTTCCATTTCATTTTATTTTGGCAAATAGCATAGCAATAGCAGTTAGCATGCTAAGACTCGTGAATTAGCATGTTTATGAAAATTACGCAAAATCACATTATTTTCCATCGTTGTAACATATGCTTTTCTTTATCACCGTGAAAGTGACAAAGAGAGACAAAACACACAGAGACAAAGAGAGAGAGAGAGAGAGAGTGAGAGAGAGAGAGTGAGAGAGAGAGAGAGAGTATCCTCCAAATATTTTGTTCCAACTTCCCTTACTGCTATTACAAAGATATCCCATTAATTGTGTCCTTTAATTAAATTATATTTATAAACGAATTTAGGCTAAACGATCCTCTGGGTCCAAATGTTTAACGAGAATATTAAAGGTCGGAGAAGACAGTAATTAATGTTGTGTTTTTCACCTTTTAATTACGGAATCTAACAGACTAGCGCAAGGGTCCTGTATACCTGAATTGTTTATCTCGCTCGCACTTGCGACATTTTTGTAGATATTAAATAACTGAATAACAAAGGCTGATCTCTTCGCCTCTAGGTGCGAGGCGTATAATTTCCAGGGTTCCATACAATGGAGAGCAATGCTCTGTGTTTCCCTAAGATCCGAAATGAGGAGATCCGCAGGAGAACTAAAGTGACCGATGTAGCTCTTAGGATTAGCAAGTTGAAATGGCAATGAGCAGGCCACATCGCTCGTAGAACTGACAACCGATGGGGAAGAAAGGTTCTCGAGTGGCGACCACGAACTGGAAGACGCAGCTTAGGCCGGCCCCCCACTAGGTGGACCGACGACCTGGTCAGAACCGTGGGGAGCCGAAGGATGCAAGAGGTAAGCAGCCGCTCAAAGTGGCGCTCTTTAGGGGAGGCCTATGTTCAGCAGTGGATGTCTTCAGGTTGATGATGATGATGATGACGATGAAGTGTAACGTTAACGTAAGTCAGTTGTATGGCATTTGATCAGCGCCCCATACAACTGACTTACGTTAACGTTACACTTACGCGCGCGTAAATTTTCGTACTAGGCCTACTGATTGTTTCCAAGGAATAAGCTTCGAGATTGGTGGTATAAGGGTTATATTTTTATAACTCGGTTCTTCCCAGAAAGTTATACTTGGGATAACGTTATTCTACTCAGGTAAAATTGGGCCTAAAACATTTACTTACCCAAGGAATAAGTTCTCGAGAAAAGTTAGAGGAAAAATGCGCAGTCCTAAATAAACAGGAAAGGAAATAGCACATAAATCCCGAAGTCCGTATCAAGCAGCCAATGCATCTCCCATTATCGGTTAGGAAATAGATCACATAGGCGTGCTGTATCAATATTTTTGCAACCTTTTTTCCTTTGACTATAAAGTACAATCTGCCTAAGCAAATATAAGGTAAAAACAGCGTTACGTGTAGAAAATAGGGTCCGTTTACCTTTTGGAACTCTAAAAAAGAAAAAGAAAAATGAAAGGAAAAAGAAAACAAAAAAGTAAAAAACCCCCAGTAAAGTCACTCCCATCAATAAATACCTATGTCGGTTGTTATTTGCGACAAAGAAATAAAATCAATGACCGAACGTTCCGTACCCGACAAATGCTGGCAATTTTTAATCAAAACGAGCCCTTCAACCCGCACAAAGAACATTCGTAATAACGGTACCGTTTAGGGTCCCGTACATAAAGGTACGGAACCCTTGTTATGATAATCATGGTGATTTGTTCAGTGAAAGAATGATTTATTTATGGAATAACTTAGCCTAATACATTGTGTATTTTATATCATATTAATTTAGAATAAGAGCCTATTTGTATTATTTTTTTATAGGGACCTAGATGAATTGTAAATAAATCATCATCGCCTTCAAAAACAGCTCGAAGATGTCCACATAGGCCCCCATGAAGCACCACTTTGAGTTGCTGCATCCATCGTCTCTGCGGTTTTCACCAGATCTTCGGTCTACATAGTAGGGGCCTGCCTAAGGCTGCGTCTTCCGGTTCGTGGTCGCCACTCGAGAACCTTCCTGCCCCATCGGTTGTCAGTTCTACGAGCCATGTGACCTGCCCATTGCCATTTCAACTTGCTAATCCTAAGAGGTACATTTATTTTTTGAAAAAATTAACATATTGACCTACTAACTACTACTATTATATATTATATCTACTTAAAAATAAAAATAAATGTCTAAAGAATACTTGAACTATCTATAGACTGTAAAAGGTCTATAGATAGTTCAAGCAATCTATGGAATCGGGCAACGTACCCATAATGCTGGCAGCGTTGCCCCGCTGTATAGCGAGGCTGATCCTTTGACCGAAGTAGATGCCAGCATTTTGGTCACGTGCCGATTCAACCAAACGCCCCGCCAAATCCTTGTAAATGTCAAAGGCTCCCGGTCCCCACGGCCCCAGTGTCTCTACGCCAAACGGCACAAATATGAAGCCTCTGTCAAGGCTAGAATATTTGCGCCGCTTGGCGGATTCCGCAGCCGTAGCAGCGCCGCCTACCTGGTATGACGTGTCCGGAAGATGGGACGGTGCCAGTGTATCAACACAGGTGGCGTCCCACACTAAAGGCCGGCCCATCTTCCAGGGGATGAGCGTCATACCATCGGGCCTTTTACCGTCGTCGCGAATGAGGCCATTGGGCTCTAAGACAGCTGCGACGTTAATGTTTCCGAAGGCCCGACCTATGACGTCATTCAGAGCACTATGGCGAGGTATACGGCCAGCACTACTGCATGATAGACCATGGTGGCCGAGACTATTGACTCTTTCACCGCATTTGCATCGATGGGGAGTAACACAGGGGGCACCAATGCGCAGTGATATGGCTAGACGGAATGTGTTGTTATCTAGCAGTGTTCCGAGGTGGTGTGATGGCAGTGCCTGCAACCAAAGACCCGACTCCCAGCGAGAGGCAGCTAAGAGACGAGCACGTTCTGTGAGGTTACTGGACGTATCAACAAGTTTCTTCCGTTCCAGCTCACAGAGCGGCGCGTCCCACTGCCTCTGCGAGGACAGATTTTTAGGCAGGCAGCTACTTGGGCAGGCCATTTTCCAGGCGTTAACTGCTTCGTTTAAAAATGAAATATCCAAAGTGTCATTACCGTTAGATAAAAATCGGTACATCGGTCACTTTAGTTCTCCTAATTCCGGATCTTATGTCGCAGGGTAACACCGATCATAGCTCTCTTCAGTCGTTGCGCGACTTTGATCTTACTAGCTTGTGTGATGTGGAAATTAAAGTAAATACTTACTTTTGCGCATAATACTCGAAGAATGCAACCAATATCTCGATGGATCTGGTCATAGCGGCCCACATTTCATGCGTCTTGCATTTTGGGTTCACCACAGATGACAGCCGGGATGGTCCCTCCGACATTTAAACACACTCTTTACATTATTATCCAATTAAAACCTTATTAACACTTGTTTTAATTAAGAATAGGGTTTAATTTAAAACGTTTATCGACTTTTGAAACAGTACGTAATACTTTATCTAGAAAGGATTTCAAACAATAATAAATGATTTTGTTTTATCTTAAAAAAATATTCAGAAAATGCTGAGTGTAAATTGTCAATTCTATTAGAAATATTACAATAATATTCATCATCACCATCAACAGCCTGGAGACGTCCACTGCTGAATATAATAACAACAATAATAGTAACAACAACGCAAAAATAATATTATTTTGTTGCCATTAAGTAGACTATAATATTGCCCTACCCTAAGTAACTGCCGGTTTGGGAGCCAATGGATGCAGGAGGCGAGCAGCCGCTCGAGGTGGCGCTCTCTGGGGGAGGCCTATATTCAGCAGTGGACGTCTTCAGGCTCTTGATGATAATGATGATTCTAAGCTCACCACAGTAATGGACCTAGTATGAATAGAATATTAAATAGAATTCGCTACGCTATAAAATTAACCCTATCAAATAATTTTAGAGTAATAAATACTGTGATTCCAGTTCAGTGCTTCAAAGTGGTACTAAATATTTTGGGGTCAAAAAAAATTTTCCCGAAACAAAAAGTCAAGCTGGCAGTGCTGCTGTGAAAGCTGAAAACCTCAAACAGCGCAAATATGGAAACCTCGACAGAGGATAATACATGTTTGTGCCGTTTGGGGTCGAAACCATGGGACCGTGCAGGTGTCCTTGAAATCTACAGGGACTTGGCAAAACTTTTGGTGGAGGCGACATGTGACCAGAACGCTGGTTGTTATTTTGCCCAAAAAATCAGCATTGCCATTTAGTGTGGTAATGCAGCCAGCGTTCTGAGAACATTCCCCTCCACCGAGGGACTTTTTGATAATTTGTGATTTTTATTTATTATAACGTTTTAATTTTATGTTTGATTTTTAGTTTTAGTATTTAGTGTAGTTTAATTTAATAATAATTTTATATGTTATTTTAATTTTTATTGCTAAACTTAACTTTCTGTATGAAAGTTTTCCAGTTTTGTTTTTAGTTAAATTATACCAGTTTAATGTTAACTAATTTACCAAAAACTTTGGGCATCACTCACATCATTTAAATGAAAAACTTTGGTACCGTTTTTAGGGTTCCGTACCCAAAGGGTAAGACAAACCTTATTACTAAGGCCTCGCTGTCCGTCTGTCTGTCTGTCTATCACCAGGCTGTGAACTGACTTGACTGGTTATTTGACATTTGATTTGAAAATGCTCTTATCTAAACTACCGCCCTTTTAAAATGAAAGAGGTCAGTGAAATATTTTTTTTATATATGTGTCACACAGCGCCATCTAGCCCCAAACTAAGCATAGCTTGTACTATGGAAACCAGATAACTGATATAATACTTAGATAATTTTTGTTTGTAAATACATACATAGAATACAATATAACACCCAGACACAGAACAAACATTGATGTTCATCACACAAATGTTTGTCCTGGGTAGGAATCGAACCCACAGCCCTCAGTTCAAAAGGCGGTGTTACTACAAAATGAGCTATCGAACCCGTCAATTTCAAGATTTCCAAGCGAAATAACTGTAAATTTTCTGTATTCTGAATACTCAAATGTATTCAAAACAAAATATTCCCAAGGAAATAATTTAGCTTTCCAAAAGTACCAACTTCAAAATTAAATTATGCTCAAGGGGCTAGCAGTAGTTTCGTTAATAAGAAAATTTGGATAAATTTCTTGAGGAGCAGGTAATTTTCCTGTATACTTGGGGTTCCAAGGCTGTTCTGACGAAATTCGGTAGGGATAAGGAAATTTCAGTTTCGTCCGATTATTATGATGGGGTATTAGCAAAACTGTACCATCGTGCCAGAAAATAAAACGTGGTCGGTAAAAGAGAAGGTAATTTAATTCAAAATTCAACTAAAAATACCCCAAAATTCTCTGGGTTAACCATAATAGAGTTAATGTTATCTGAACTGTGGAATAAGGGTTCCAAGCCATAGCTAACAAACATAATGTTTGTCCCGCGTGGAAATTGAACCCACAGCCTACAGTTCAGTGGGCCTAGCACGAATATTTACGCGTGCGTAAGTGTAACGTTAACGTAAGCCAATTGTTTGGCATTTGATCTACCCCCCTATTACGATTGAGCTAGCAGCGCTGCTGGCGCGCGTCTGCCGCTCAACTGCTGTCAAAATTGTATGAACTTTTACAGCAGTTGAGCGGCAGACGCTATCGTAATAGGGGGGTTTTACGTTAACGTTACACTTACGCGCGCGTAAATATTCGTGGTAGGCCTACAGAAGGCAGAGCTACTACTGAGCTAGCAGGCCAGTAATCTAAGGCATCTTTAGATCAAGCCGCCTTTTAAACAAAAAAAGAAAAATCCAATCCGTTTCATTCATATAAACCTAGTCACCTACGTTGTTCGTCAGTTAGTCAATCAAAGCAAAGCCGCACAAAATAAGTTATGATCGGTTTCAATCAAGTGATTTTTGACGTAAGTTCACAATACCTATGATCAACTTGACAATAGAAACACGACATAATCGCATGGCTTACCAACGGCTTATGGCTAGGTTTAGTTGCAATTAGAGGCTAGTGGGGAGGGATGGGCAGGAGAAATCGATAGCTCATCCTGTAGCCTATTGATACTGTAACCATGATTATTGCTTGGTAAAGAGACGTTCTCAATTTGTAATTATTTATTTCGAATACCATTGTTGCCACACCTACCTAATAAGTCCATATAAATTGAGAGCTTAGCAGAATTGATTGGAAGTTTGGCTGGTTTGCTACTAAGGTGGCAAGCCTTTTCCAGCAAATCTTTTGTGTCTATTCGAAGTTTCGTCAAGTCTCTCTATGGTCAAGTTAGTTTTGTCAAGTCCCTTCTTCGTCAACTATTTACTTTGTCAAGTCTTTCTTTCATAGAATTTGGGTTTTTTCTTTTATTTCCAGTTTGTGTTTCATCAAACTTTTTTTGTTTTTGTCTCAGTATAAGTCCAATTTTAGTCATTTTTGTGTTTAGTCCGATAATCCTTTTTTTTTTTGTAACATAATTTCGTCCAGACCATGGGGTCCCATCAGGTACAAACAAAAAATAGCCCGAACTTAAAAAAAATGTAGTAATCGTGTCTAGAGAGTTACTAGTTAGTGTCCAGTGTATTCATTTGGCCCATTACTTCACGCAATAAATGTCGCTTGATAATCTTGCGTTATGCAGAAATAAAATAATTCGTAAAATAGCCCGCGTTATTCCGTTGGGATGGGATGAGGCATCTGTACTGTAGGTATTATATTATCTGGGGTCCAGACCAAATGCAACCAAGTACAGTCATTCATCGAGCACAGTCTTTCATCCACATTTCGATACGTTTTGAAAATTTGTTTCGGATCTGATTTACCTCTTTCTCCCCTTACCTTTCCAAAGTCTAAATCCCAATATAACCAAACCCCTGAATGTAACTATATGTGATCACTGATCAAACAGTAACCTTCGGAGTTCTGAAATTAATCCGAAAACTCTTGTGTAAAGCCAGGATTAGGTGCGATTGCTCGGACTTAACTGTTTTATCTGTTTCAAATAAAAGAGTTTAGTTAAATACTCGCGTGACCCTACTGCGCACGTCATCCTGTGACAGCACATAGTCTAATAATCAGATTACTAGACTGTGTGATCAGATTGCACAGTGTCATTTGCCCATTGCCTCTAAAACCGGAACAAAGTAGTGCTTGCTCACTACTGCTTGGCGGCAGAATAACTGACAGAGTTTAGTTAAATATACAAAAATATAGGTATTTCTCGAAATGAGTAGGTAAGTTTTTAATCATCATAATCAGCTTGAAGACATCCACAGCTGAATATAGGGCTCCCCCAGGAGTACCACTTTGAGAGGCTGTTTACCTCCTGCAGCCATCCTACTGGGCGATCCACCTAGTGGGGGGCCGGCCTTCGTCTTTATAAAGGACGCTACTAATTACAGTATTTAATTGGATTTTTATTTTATTTTTTATTTTATTAATGTTTAAGAGAAACAAACAGTACAATATTTAGCTTAATTAACTAATGTTTCTTACACTTAAACCAATAAAGTCTCTACATATTAATCAAACTTGATTGAAAAAAACACCTATAGTAAGTACATACCTACCTACCACTAAATTTTAAATATCAGAAGTGATTTCAAATCGCTACGAAATTTAGAAAAACAAGAAAAAAAAAAAATTTAATGAAAGGATCCTACTGATGAGATTTAAGTTCACAAACAAATTTAGATAAGGTTAACATGAATATATCCAAATCATTGAAATTCTCATTATATGACCGACAGGCGCGGTTTATAAAGGTATTGGAACAATATCTAGTGCTAGTTCTAGCTTGAACAAATAACAATCGTTTTCTAGCACTAAGTCGCTGGCAATAGAATCTTATTTTACTAAGTAAGGTTGGGGAATCAACTGTATTCCGTAGTAACTTGTAGAGAAATATCTGGTCTCTCTCAGTACGCCGTATTTCAAGGGACTTAAAATTATTGATATAACCTTTTTTGTATGCTATTCTTCTTATAAATTTATCCTGAATTCTTTCGATTGCTCTTATGTATACGGCATATTGAGGGTTCCATACTGTGGAACAGTATTCAAGAACTGATCGCACCAAGGAGTTGTAAAGAATATTCAAAGTAGAGGCATTCTTAAAGTCTTTACACACACGAAAAATGAAACCTAACATTTGGTACGCCTTATTAGTAATATTATTAATATGAGTTGATAATAACAATCTATCATCAAGCTGGACACCCAGGTCCCTCACCTCAGTCGCTCTTACTAAACTTTCGTTATTAAGATAATAGTTAAATTTGATGGGATACTTTTTTCGACTAAATGATACAACATTGCATTTTTTTAAATTCATCTGTAAGTTATTGTTTTTACAATACATACTGAGTCTATTCAAATCTTCTTGTAATAAATTACAATCTTCAACTGTCTTAATAGCTTTAAAAAATTTTTTATCATCTGCAAATAAAAGTATTTTGGAATGTTTGAATTCAAGTATAACATCATTTATATATAAATTAAAAATAAGTGGACCGAGATGTGAGCCCAAACACTAATTAAAAATTTAAAGAGACATGTTATAATATTTTTGGGACGCAGATCCCTATCGCCGTTATTAACATGTTTGTAACTAGCTGAAATTACGCGCGTAATTAAAAATGTTTTTGTCATAAAATAGATATAAACGCCGTCTGTCGATGTAATTAAGACAATAAATAATGATTATGAGGACGGGAATTACTCTTTTGTGTTTATTGTTACAATAATTAGTGGCATAATTCTTTGGGACTGCAATTAATGACATTCATTCACGACCGTGAATTTGACCATGGTCTTGGCGGTGTGAGAACAGGACCACCCCATCTCTACCCATGGGTACCGTAACACCCAGAATATCCACAAAATCCACTCAAATAATTGTGAGCGAACTTCTTTTGGTAAGTTCATTTGATCATTAATTATTTTAATTAATTAATTTGATTTTTATTAATAAATTTTTTTTTGTACAAGTTTTTATACCGTAAAAATGTTTTCGTCAATAAATGAGTAAATAGCGAATGGAAACACGAAAATAGTCGTTAATATAATAAAAATCAACAAATGATTTTACCGATAAAAAAAAGGGAAAAATTAGAATCACGAGCGGGGTTTGAACCTGGATTTATATTCCTTTACAAATTAATCTGAAGATTACGCTGAGCAGGCGATACATCTATAAAAATCATAAATAAATGATTTTACGTCTACACGTTAAGCTTATCGGTAACCTATCCCCCCTAACCCACTACCCTCTTTCTTGTTACGCAATATTTTCACAGAAAAGTAAGGCGTAAATTTATGCGGCACAATAAGATGATAAATATGTCCGTACCACCCCAATCTCCCCTTTACGCTGCCACCTACGCTTTACTACAGCAACAGGTAAGAAATTCAGCCGCCATTATTACATAAACACCATGAAAAAAATATCTTACAAAATACTAAATTCAAAATAGAACTGGCAATTTACACATGATTAAAAAAAGAAAAAGAACAAACGTAGTTCTCACTCGATTAAAACAATTTGAAAATGGAACACAGTTTTGGAAAACGCGGGGTGCGTTCGGATACGGGCACCGGCTTACAGCGACTGGCTAAATGAAAGCACTGCGCAAGTCCTTCGAACAAAATTGCTTGGTGACCATTATAAAAAGATCTCCCGCTCATTTCTTGTCTAATCTAAAACTTAGCTTCGCGGGGTTTTGTAGTACTTTAACGGAGGTCTTGTTGTCTGGCTGTCCCGGCGAAGCGCAATAGCGGTTTGCAGTCGACATTGTAAGCTTCTGAAGCTACAGTTGGTTCCTTGTATTTTTCTAGTAAGTGGATAATTCTTCCCTCCAACCAGTTATTGTCTTTGATGGAATGGTATTTGTTGAATTTAGAATGAAATTGAGTGAAGGGAATGATTGAAAGCAGTTTGGTTTTCAGTTCATTTGTTTTTGAAAATTCGTGAATGGAATTTAGTTTAACGCTTCATTATAATACGAGTATTTATTCCAATTACAAATATTACAATTTCATAGCAAAATATGCGTTATTAGATACGACGGATTACACCTGACAAAATAAAAAAAAATTAAAGGGGTAAAAGAAAAGTTTTTGAACGGTTTTCAGATTATTTCATATCCCTAAAACGGTAATACATACAAGCCTTAAACTTACCACAATAGTGCATACTCTGTATTATAACAACAAATACTAAATACTGGCCAAGTGCGAGTTGGACTTGCGAAAAATGTTTTCGTTTTAACCACTATTAAATTTAGGGAGCTGTATTCATTATTTTTTCTTTTTCACAAATATCAGGTTCGTATGTAAGGAACCCATATTCCGCGATTACTACTCGCACTTTCCCGGGTTTTTTTTATAGTTACAAGTGTTGAGACTTTATTGCTACTAGGCTTAAATGTAATTTGTAATATGAAATGTACGTGAAAACATTGTCAAAATATAGGCCAGACGTCCTTCTCTACTCCTTTGGGACATACATGAGTTGCGATTCTCACGTCAGCTTATAGGTGCGTCTGTCGCAATTGAAAACCCACCTCTTACAATAAAATACTAATAAATAAATAAATAAAAAATAAATGTATTAACAAACAAACAATTATATAAGTATTGTATCAGTTACCTGGTACCCATAGTACAAGCTATGCTTAGTTTGGGGCTAGATGGCGCTGTCTGAAATGTCCACACATATTTATTTATTAATTTATTTAAATAACCGCCCAGCGCGAGTCAGACGCGCGCACGAAAAGTTCTGTACGATTATCTATTAAAACCAGCCAAGTGCGAGTCGGATTAGTCGCACGTAGGGTTCCGTAATATTAACTATAAAACAAGCAAAAAGATCAGGTTTGTTTTATGAATAAATATTTTAATCTACTTTTTAGTATTTGTTGGTATAGCGGCAACAGAAATACATCATCTGTGAAAGTATTAACTGTCTAACTATCATGTTGGTTCATGAGCTGCAGCCTAGTGACAGAAGGACGGACAGCGGAGCCTTAGTAATAGGGTCCGTTTTACCCCAGATAATATAATACCTACAGTACAGATGCCTCATCCCATACAACGGAATAACGCGGGCTATTTTACAAATCATTTTATTTCTACATAACGCATGATTATCAAGCGACATTTATTGCGTGTTGGCGAAGTATTGGGTCAAGTGAATACACTGGACACTAACTAGTAACTCTCTAGACACGATTACTGCCTTTTTTAAGTTCGGGCTATTTTTCGTTTGTACCTGATGGGACCCCATGGTTTTACCCTTTGGCTATGGAACCCTAAAATGTTTGTCTTTATTTGGAACAAGGGATATTTATTTTCATACGGTTGTGGATCACATTGCCTAAGATTAATGTTTTGAGACCGACTCGCACTTGGCCAGTTCATTAAAGCAGTTAATAAATAACGGAGATAATAACAAACATGAAAAAGAATGAAAACTGCTTAAGAACCTCGTTATTTTTACAAGTCGGTTGAAAATATAATTTATTTGTTAGACTGGTCAATGAAATCTACGGATGTCTTTAAAAGGTTTGTAAGGCTGACAAAAGCAATATACATGTTATGACTTAAATATAAAATAGATATAAATATGTGTGGACATTTCACACAGCGCTGTCTAGCCCCAAACTAAGCATAGCTTGTACTATGGGAACCAGATAACTGATACAATACTTATATACTTTTTGTTTGTAAATACATACATAGATAGATAGATAGATAGATAAACTCTTTATTGAAACACCACATCACAAATAATTACAAGCTAACAATAACAATATTAACAAAAGTGTATCAATTGGCGGTCTTATCGCTCAGAGCGATCTCTTCCAGACAACCTTGTACGGAAAGGAATGACATAGCAATACATGGACAGTGGTATTCATACAAAAAGAACGCTGTGTGTAGTCATATATAGATAAATAAATATACTTTAAATACATACATAATTACATAAAAAATCCTACATAGACATAATACATAATAATATTCATAATAGATATACTCCATTTAATTATAATAAATAAAATATATATAGATGATAATAAGATAAGATGAATTATCTGATAGAATACAATATAACACCCAGATGCAGAACAAACATCTATGTTCAAACAAATGTTTGTCCTGAGTGGGAATCGAACCCACAGCCTACAGTTCAGGAGGCAGAGCTACTACCTACTGCTATCAGGCAAGTCAGTAGATACTTATATTATAGTGTATGTAAGTTTACAGTTAGTTGGAAACCATTATTTGGCTTCATTTGCAAAGTTCTGTAAAGTTTAGCAATACACAAAGGTAAGGGGCAACCCTGCAAATGATGCAAGGGATATACTGCCTTATGTTTTATTAGTTAAGTCTCATTATCAGCCTGAAGACGTCCACTGCTGAATATAGGCCTCCCCCATAGAGCGCCATTTTGAGCGGCTGCATGCATTTTGCATCCAACGGCTTTTTTTTTATGAAAATGAATGACGTGACGATCTGGCCGTTCACCTGATGTTAAGCAATACGGCCGCCCATAACAGTTGCAGTGTCACTCGAAACCTTAAAATAATAAAGTTATGCGTGACACTGCATTGCGCACGTCATCCTGAGACATCACACATTCTAGTAATCAGATTACTGCACTGTTTAATCAGGTCATAAATTCTCATTTGCCCAGTAATTTCACTAGCTACAATACCCTACAAACCGGAACACAGTGCTTGCACACTACTGCTTGGCGGCAGAATAACTGGCAGAGCGGTGGTACCTACCTAGACGGACTTTGCAGAAAAGTTCTACCACCTAGTAAAATCTTTGATCAGATCATCCGCCTAGTGAGGAGCCTACGCTGCTTTCGTTTCGTGGTCGCCATTCGGGATCTTTCTTCTCCATCGGTTGTCAGTTCTACGAGCGATGTGGCCTGCCCATTGCTATATCAACTTGCTAATTCTAAGAGTTATATCGGTTAACCGAAAAACAACTCTCGACCTCTCGAAAACGGTCATTCTCGCACAGAAAATGGTATTCTAATTCTAATTTAGAATGGGGGTGGTAAGGCCTGCACTGACGTTCCGCTTGGGGTATATTGTGCATTTCCCCCTCCAGCATCTACCCAAGCCAGCCCAGCTCCTTGAAATAACGGAGTGCGGCTTTGGGGTGCTGGCATAACTGGCGTCGCAGTTGGTGACGAAGGCTTATACGCTTGTTCACACATTCCGGTTTTAATTTTTATCTCTTCCGTGGCCTCGCAGTGAAACATCACATGCTCTATGGTCTCGTCCTCCTGCAGGCAGCCCCTACAAAGCGGACTGTCTGTTGCTCCAGTTTTATTCAAATGATAATTTAAGTTGCAATGACCCGTAATAAGGCCTGTGATTAGGCAGAGGTCATGCCGCGTAAGCCGTAATAAGTTGTTCGTCACTTTTCTATTGAGAGTAGGAAAAGCTGACCTAGCATGTCTGCAATCAGTTCTCCTATCCCATAGCTTTTGCTGTTCTTTTTCCGTGTGACGATTCAAAAGATCTCGCACCTCCATCGCTGACACTCTTGCCAAAGAAGGAGCCAGAAAAGCGATGGTTGACGACCCACTGGGACTATGCAAACCATCAGCGATGGAGGTGCGAGATCTTTTGAATCGTCACACGGAAAAAGAAAATAGTATTAATAATACTTAATATTTTTGATTTCCGCTAAAAGTCTGCCTTGCACTAATGATTACTTAATGCAAAGCATTTGGGTACGTCCCAGATAGATCAACATTAGTGCAAACGGACAAGTAAAAGTAACCCATCGGGATAAAGCTTATAAGTTCAGCTACTGCTTTAACAAGCCGTGGTAACCATGGCAACTGAGATCGATTGGTGATACCATGCACCTGTCCTTTTCACACCTTCGCCGTTAATGGTATGGCTATCTTTATCGCACGCGTATTATTCAAAATTGCAATAGCAAGGTAGTCTTTTTGTGTGGAAAGGTGTAAAGAGTAGAGATTCTGTATACATATTCTTTGAAAAGAGAACGATTTAAGCCGACCAAATAACGGAGTAGTAGTAGTAAATCTTTATATCGCGGCCACTTTGAGTGGTTGCGTGCCTTTTGCATCCATCGAGTCCTGCGGTTCTTAATAAGACATTGGGTTATCTAGTGGAAGGCCCGCCTACGTTGCGTCTTCCAGTTCATGGTCGCCACTCTAGAACCATTCTTCCCCATCGGTTGTCAGTTCTACGAGCGATGTGGCCTGCCCATTGCCTTCAACTTGCCAATTCTAAGAGTTATATAGGCCACTTTAGTTCTCTTGGGGGGCAACCACAACGTTATATAGCATTATAACTTCAATCAAGTATACGTATAAGTTCCTTGCTTCAATCATACATTGACAAATGACATAAAATTATGAATAGTTTAATGTTGCAGAGCCAGAGCAGTTTTGAAGACGTCACATAAAATCGTTCACTCAAATACAACTGTCATGTCATACCTTTACATCATGTTAACACTGACGTGCGACAGTGATAACGCCATATAAAAATCTCCTCAGAACAATATTGCAATTGGAGTTTTGGCGGGAACGCGGAAAAGTTCACTTCGTTGCATTGTATTATTTCTCAAAACTTGTGCTTTGATATAATTCTTTAACGATGAAAAATAACTATATTTGACACTGGCTAAATACACTTGTACTACAAATACTACAAATACTACAAATACAAATGTGTGGAGCCAAAATATAAGACAAAAAAAATATTGCAATTTCCAAAATAAAAATATATTTTACATTATCAAAAAAGAAAATGTTTTTCTTTTACATCTACGACGTAGCACCGTAGCATTTTCGTAGCTTTCTCGTAGACCTTGTACTTTGGTATAGTAAATATTTTCGTAGCAACGTAAGTACGCGCTCGTGGGTGTGTATTTTTCATGATATATTTTTACACTATATTATTTCTATTGGAAGTTTTGATGAAATTTTATATGCTTATTATGTTTTTAGTGAAATGAAATTTTATGTACGCATTTTATGTGTTTAGTTTAGTGAAAAGTTCAGTTAAATTTTATATAAAGCAATGTCACACAAATAGTAAAGCACCCATAACAGGAAATATTCTCAACCGAGAACCTTTTTAAGAACACTAAACAAAAAGCACCTAAAATTTTTCCATTAGAGCCCTGAAAGAAAAACATTTTTAGCTGCAGCGGTAGTTAGTCAGGATTATACTAGAAAGAGCATGGTTTTAAGAACGCAAATCAACAACAAAAACCACAGATTACAAATAATACTATACTAGTAATAAAGGGAAAAGAAAGTACTATGAAGTTTTCCAAAAAGGGCACTGTTTTTCATTTCAGGGGGGTCACCACAACGTCTTATAGCATTATTACTTCAATCATACTTTGAAAAATTACATAAAAGTAAGCATATTGTAATGTTGTTAACGCAGAGCAGTTTTTATGACGTCAAGTTAAATCGTTCACTCAAATACAACTGTCATGTCATACCGTTAATCATGATGACACCGACGTGCGAGTGATAACGCTATATAAAAATGTAGACGTCTCGTTCTCGCCCCGGAATACTTTATAAGTTCATGGTACGAATTCGAACAATATTATTGTAACCTTGAAGAATTACTGTCACGAACCATGATGGTTTTGTATTAGTTTCTGGTATTGATCTTTTGGGAAAACTTTCTAAACTATATGTGTTTCATTTCAGTGTTTTTTCGGAAAACTTCTTCTTACATGGAATACAAAAGGAGGTTCTCAAAACAGCACCAATTTTAATAGCAAAGCGCTTACTAAAAATTCAATACAATGCCTATGTCGGTTCTTATTTGCGACAGAAATATACCACAATCCGTTTCAACCCACGGCCTGAGCTAGTCAACCGCGGCGCCCCTTGATTGCCCTAGGTTATTGCTAGCCTAGGTCTCTAATTTAGGTCCTCTACCCTTACCTATAGTATGCTCGACTCGCACTTAGCCGGTTATATTTAGCTTATACTAATGCTACTTAACGATGAAATAGGTTTTTATAGTTGTCTTGAGGTGTACCACAAACTAATACAAACCCATCATGGTTCATGACACTAATGTTTCAAGGTTACAATAATATTGTTCGAATTCGTACCATGAACTTATGAAATATTCCTGCGTGAGAACGAGACGTCTACATTTTTATAAAGCGCTGTCGCACGTCGGTGTCAACATTATGTATTTGAGTGGACGATTTAACGTGACGGCATCAAACTGTTCTGCCTTTGCAACATTACAGTATTCTTGTTTTTGTGACCTTTTTCAATGTATGATTGAAGTGATAATGCTATAAGAGGTTGTGGTAGGCCTCCAGGACAAACACTTTGTGTGATGAACATAGGTGTTCGTTCGTTCTGTGCCTGGGTGTTTATATAATGAATTCTATGTATGTATTTAAAAACAAAAGCATTATATTAATTACCTGTTTTCCATAGTACAAGCTAAGTTTATTTTGGGGCTAGATGGCGCTGTGTAAAACGTCCCCACACATATTTTTTTTGGTGTTATCACTATAAGTACCTACGGAACCTTCAGTGTGCGAGTCCTCCTCGCACGTATCCGGTTTTATTTAGCTTATATTAATGCTACCTAACATGAGTTAGCTGAAATCGACTAGATAGGTTTTTATAGTTGTCTCCTAGTCTATTATAACTGGTCTATAACGAGTTCTAGCTCTGTGAGTAACCCAGATGTCTCACACGTCGCTTCAAGCCACATTTCTTGGACACAAAGCTGACTCGACATCTTTAGACTTCACAAAGGCGTTTCTGTTAGGGAGGGGACATAACGAACCATAACGTTTTTAGCAGCGCTTAAAGTTATAGCTCAATGATTTTAGCTGAGATATTTTATACTATTTATTTATTCCTACAATTTGAGTTTTTATACTTGTATTTATTTACCTATTTCATAAGATACTGAATTGTATTTAATTAATAGATATTGAAATAAATGTTTTTTATTTTCTCTCTTTCTTTCTTATATTTGAATTGTTTTACAAGAATTCCCAATCAAGACGGAGAGGTTTTTTGGCCAAGATATTTGTGCATCCTATATCTCGCTCATGCATTGAGACATTTCTCAAACATTAATCAAAATAAGTTTTCATAGGTACTTTAAAACAGAATCACAGGTTTTTTTTTCTGTCCTGTTTTAATGTATGAAAACTTGTATGGATCAATTTTTTCCATTGATCATCTGTGATGTTACTTTTAAAGTGTTTCTACGGATGCAATTATTATTTTCGAAAGTAAGTTCTACACTTAATACGTTCCAAATTGTCACAATACGCGAGCGAGATATGTCTATCTCGATGGACGAATATCCTAGCCTTTACAGAAAATGATGAAACAATTATTAATATTACAAAAAAGCTATAAGGTTTAGGTTTAGGTTTAGGTTTAACGAATTTATTTCACTCAAATAATTTAATTAATTTATAATGAGTTTAAGTAGGTATATGTATAAATTATAACTAAATAATCTTAGTTACAATTAATCTAAAAAAAGTCCAGGTGATCTGGCGGTACGTATATTATACGTTGAAAAACATTTGCATAAATATATTTTTTAGCTTAGATTTGAACACAGGCATTGTTGTACAATCTTTAAGGTCGTTAGGTAGATCGTTAAATAGTTGTGCACCCTCATACATCTTTTACCATATGAAGTTCTTGGGAGTTTCAATTTTATTTTATTTGTATTACGCAAGCTATGTTTGAAAGACCTTTTCGTGAATGATATTTGTGTGTGTATTTTGTCGGTCAATATTTTTTTAATTAGAATGCAAGTTGTGTACGTGTAAAGTTGTTTTAAGTTAAATATTTTTGTTTGTTCATAGAGATAACGTATGTTTGTCAGGTAGTCGTAATTGAAACTTTTTTAAATAACACTTCAAATTGATTACGTTATAATATTATGTTAATTTAGTAAACGTTATTCGAAAGCGTTATAGCGATGAGCGCGATTAGCAGTTACAAGCACATTTCTAAAACCAATGCGAAGTAGCTCGTACTGTTGCGTAAGAAATAGGTTCCGCGTAGCGATTTTGTGAACATTTCTGTAGTTTGGATTTACTCGATTGGGAAAATGTATTCCTGAAGTTTTGATACTTTCTTGACTAAACTACTTACTAGACCTTTTCAATTACACTTTTTGTTTTTATTAGTGTAGTTTACGTTTGGTTGAAGTATCAAGAAAAACTAAAACGGCTCGAGTATCGACGGAAAGTTGCTAGTCTATTGATCTTCTTCTATGGGATATTGTATTGTATTGTATTTTTTTTTAATTGTGTTCGAATTACATTACATAAAAATTGAATTTAGTTTGTTATAATTAAATTAAATAATTGGATTAGTAGATGCATGCAAATTAAAATAGTTTTTTAATAAGTAATAATGTTATATGATAAGGCTATACAAGGTGGATACTTGGTGAGTGTAAAATGAAATTGCACGAATTGATTCCCTCGCTCATCCCTATTTCACCGTTGAACGAGCAGACGTGTTGTATTATTATTTTCATATTGGGAAGGATGGCAATCCATCATATTTCTCTACCTCTGTACCTTATTATGGCGGTGTATGATTTAATTTTAGTAAATTATTATTTATTTTATTTATTATTATTCTCCATATTCTCCATATTCTCCATATTCTCCATATTCTCCACATTTTCCATATTATCCATATTCTCCATATTCTCTATATTCTCCATATTCTCCATCTTCTCCATATTATCCATATTCTCCATGTTCTCCATGTTCTCCATCTTCTCCATTTTCTCCATCTTCTCCATGTTCTACATCTTATCCATCTTCTATATTTTTACATCATTTCCATCTTCTCCATCTTCACTTCCCTATTATTCATTAATTATCTTTCCTAGCTTACATTTATTTTTCTACATAATTTATTTTTTTATTTAGCTCTCTTATATATTTTCTGGATCTACGTCTTACGTCGTCGTACATACATGAATTTTGCCCATGCATGCAGTGTCAGTCACTCATCACTGTAAGTCTGTACTGTACGTCGAGTCCGATAGTGTGCTTCCAGCCCAAAACTTGATGTTGGTGTTCTTAACACTAAAGTAGGTGCTTAAGTCTTAAGGCCTATTAATGAACAGTTATTAAGGCAAAATAAAAAGGTTTTGTTCTAAATTAGAGGCAAGTCAATGACTTCTTGTGGAGAACGATATAAATATACAAGTACCTATTTAATTAGTAAGTTAATTAAGCTAAGTGTTTGAATAATTATTAGGTAATCTAGTTAATTAGGTACCTACTTGATTAGTATTTATTGCGATTTTAACCTCCGAATTAACAGAGGGTCGTTAAACGTTAAATGTAAGTTTAGTGAACGGTAAGTTTAAGCAACGTTCATTCCGGTCAGTCTTGGATGGGTCATCATCATCATCATCATCATCATCATCATCATCATCATCATCATCATCATCATCATCACCATCATAACTAATGTGACCTTTGGGTGTAGCTTACTATATTGATCCATAAATTCACGAAATTATTAACCTACCAAACAAAAAAAATATCCATACAGATTAACAAAGGCTCATTTTCCTTTTCCCGCCATAATTCCATAGTTAATTTTTTCTCAGTTAATCAAAAATAAGTAACTTTGAAATCGTTTCACTAAGTTTTGTACTTACAGAAGGAAAAATATTTGTACAATTTGAAAAGTTTTGATTCACCAATTTGGTATTCATGAGAAGAATTATGAGCTTATTACCTTTTTAATCTGTGTACCGTGTCGAGTTTCATACATTTTTCATTTAATTCTTTTGTTGATTTCTTTCCAGCCACAAGCTAGCTAACAGTGATCTGGAAGTATCCAAGTCAAGAGTGTAGATACAGGCGTCTTCAGAGGCAAGCATGCACCACCGTAGGGCGATTCGTCACTTTCCATCAGGTGAGACAGCGCTCAAATACTTTAGATACGCAGGTAACCTAGATGGCGCTATTTTAAATCTTGCATCCAATGTAGAACAGAACGCAAAAGATGGCGCAACAGATACATTTTACGCTTCGGGTGGTGATGAAATCTCAATAGATGGCACTTTGAAAAGTTTTAAGTATTTTCGCCAGATGGCGCATTAAAATATTTCATTTCAAATAGTTACGGAGAAGCTCAAAAGGCGGCGCACCAGGCACATTCTACACTAGTGACAAAATTTCAATAGATGGCGCTCCTGAAAAAGTTTCAAACGTTTTCGCTAGATGGCGTAGATTTCCTTGAAATAGTAAGTTGCAACAAAACTAAAGACAGCGCAATAAAATTATTGTCAACTTGAACAACTAGAGTTAGGTAAGTCTCAGTAGATGGCGCTATTCATAAGTTTGTTCAAATTTACAAACAACACAAAAGTGGAAGCTAAATTGGTCTTTTTGAGAAAACCAACTTTACCAGTTATATTTTCGTCTGGTTTTTATTCATTTGGGATTCTAAATTAATATTTCGTTGACTTTATGATGTTATTACTGGCAGCTGCCCGCGGGTTTGCGTGGACATAATATTATAATTGATATTAATTACTTTCTTCCCTACTTACAAAAAAATCATCTCTTAACGAAATTTTATTGTTCTAAGTCACTGCATCTATGGGCAGCCGTCTCGCTTAAAAGCCAAAAAGACGATCGGGACCAACCACCGACCAAGGTCACATTTGTCTCACCTTGGTCGGGTTGGTGTAAAATCCAATCGTGTGGATGGGGGTTGGCGACCGAATGAAGGCACCGACCACCATCCACACCAACCCGGTGAGACAAAAATGACCTTGATCGGTGGTTGGTCCCGATCGTGCATTTTGCGCATTAGCATTAGCAAACCGGGCCCGATAGCTCAGTTGGTAGTATCCCTGCCTTCTGAACTGAGGGCTGTGGGTTCGATTCCTACCCGGGACAAACATTTGTGTGATGAACATAGATGTTTGTTCTGCGTCTGGGTGTTATATTGTATTCTATGTATGTATTTACAAACAAAAAAGCCATGCTTAGTTTGGGGCTAGATGGCGCTGTGTGAAATGTCCAACACATATTTATATAAAAAAAATAACATTAGTTCGTCACCAAAAAAAGGGCAGAGGGATTAAGGCTTAAAAGCCGGGGTGGATCAGCTTATTATTGGTGTAGATATAATATTTAATTGTGATAGATATATTGGGTATTGTAATCGTTCAGTTTTCATTTAATTTTGTGTGGATGATTGTACCAATTTATTCAGCTTATCAGTACATCGATATTTCATCGTGAAATAAATTTGGTTCAATTGCAAAATGTATGGCTGTGATTGATTATAATTAGTTATTTTAATTTCGTGCGTTTGGAATGGTTAAATCAATGAATTTTGTCCTCAATTTGCAGTTTTCGTGAGAGCAATTTGATAGTGGTGAAAATAGTTAAGTTTTTGTCCGTGGCTTTACATTGGATTACTATGCATCGAGATGTGAAATGCTAATGTCTATCAACTTACGCTATTAACTATGATTTAGAATTTGTGAGGATTTATTACTAAAATCCCCATTAGCCTATTGAGCTTAAAAGTTGCAGAAACGACAATCGATGAAAGGTTCTCGAATGACGACCACGAACTAGACGACTTAGCTTGACCCCCACTAAGTAGACCGACGACCTAAGCAGAACTGCAGGGAGCTGATGGATGCAAGAGGCAAGCAGCCGCTCAAAGTAGCGCTCAGCAGAGGCCTATGTTCAGCAGTGGACATCATCAAGCTGCTGATGATAAGCTTGTTATGATTATTTGAGCACATAAAGTGAAACATAAATCATTCCTTTTGTCCTGAAAAGGTAACAAGTAGACAGATTATCTTTCAAATCAAATCAATCCCAATAAATTCACTGACATAATTTTGAAAACTCCTAGGCTACCAGCTGTAGGGTTGAAACATAATCCATTGGAACATAATCTTCGCTGAATTTGATCAAGATTCAATCAAGTTTCGTGATCTAATCAGTCTTACTTTTAAATCTAATTTTAAAAAAAAAAATTTAACGCAACGCCCAAAGATCACATCATAGATCCTGGACCCTAACTAGGATTCCCTGTATCTAAGGACCCAGGAACTACGAGGACTATGCTCCCACAACAACAACCTCCAGAACACTGCAGAACAAGTAACTGCGCTTTTTTTTCCTGTGCCCAAATACTTGTCCCGTCGCGGGAATCAAACCCGCCGCCTCCCGGTTATGAGCCGACCTTAACCACCACACCAAGGAGGCTGTGTATAAAATCGATGCGATCTTCGCTACCTACCCATGCCATGCTTCGCAGCTCTTTATCAGCTACTGCACAAGCGTCTACACGGTGGAATTATGGGCAAACCACACCAAGGCCATGAGCGAGATGAGAGTGCAGTACAATAATGCATGGCGTGCGATGTTCCGGCTGCTCCGGTGGTGCAGCGCGAGCGGTATGTTCGCCGCGGGCCGCGCGCCCTGCTGGCAAGCGTTGCTCCGGAGCCGGTCGGCCGCCACTCGCTCTGCGCTGCATCGCTCTGACAACAGCCAGGTGGTTGTGACACGCGATTGGCACCTCAGCCCATTGCACAGGACGTGGTTTAAATACGACGCTCCTATTACTTAATTACTGGCGCTCCTATTATTTATAATTTTACGTCAGTGCCCAATTTAATTTTAGTTATTTTATTTTATTTAAATTTGTCGTAATAATTGGATGTGTATATCTGGCAATAAATAATTTCAATATACAGGTAAGGTCAGGGAATTCATTTGTTGTCGGCGATTTTTGATAGAAGGGGTAGTTTCAAAAAGGGGGGAAGTTTTCGGCAGCTGCATTTACCAGCCTATTTGATAATATTAGAAGCATTGGGTACTCAATTTTAAAGATTTATTCTATATATGAGCAAATCAGTCAATAGGTTCTCGAGATATAAGTCGGTGAGGTCTGAATTTGCGACAAAGTACAGCAACATGGTTTGTGCTCGCAAAGTGTACAGTTTTGTACATTCCACCCCATGTAAAAGCCATATTAAATGTAATAAATAATAAGGTAGGTACTTGGAATTGAGTAACATCTTTATTGGCAACCTAAGTATTTGATTTTACCTTTGAATACCACCACGCACTTTCGTCACTTACCATCAGGTGAGATACAGGTCAAGTGGAAGCCTCTAAAAATGTTTTGTTTTGTTTTTGTGTCAAATGTTTTTTCTTTCTTTCTTTTTTCTTTCTATGCAACAATAAAAAAAAATTACAGGTAACATTCATAAGTGTAACACAGTAACGTTATAATAACGCATATATTTTCGACGGGCCCGATAGCTCAGTTGGTAGTAGCCCTGCCTTCTGAACTGAGGGCTGTGGGTTCGATTCCTACCCAGGACAAATATTTGTGTGATGAACATAGATGTCTGTTATCTGGTTCCCATAGTACAAGCTAAGCTTAGTTTGGGACTAGATGGCGCTGTGTGAAATGTCCACACAAAATAATACATAGTGAACAAAGACCCCAATGACAGCAGGAACGAGAAACAAAGCGGGATCGGAAAACTAAGGGACAAACAGTTTCCCGGGAAGGAAGTGAGTTTTCCTCAAAAATATTAAAAGGAATATTGGAAACAAGAATTTCAGGATTGATTTTGTACGCATCCATAAAATACATTATCTATCTTCAATAGATAAAGAAACCGTACACTATAAATATAAAAAAGTAAATAAATATGTATGGACATTTCACACAGCGCCATCTAGCCCCAAACTAAGCAAAGCTTGTACTATGGGGACTGGATATCTGATATAATACTTAGATACCTTTTTGTTTGTAAATACATACATAGAATACAATATAACACCCAGACGCAGAACAAACATCTATGTTCATCACACAAATGTTTGTCCTGGATTGGAATGGAACCAACAGCCCACAGTTCAGAAAGCAGGGCTATACTACCAACTGAGCTATTGGGCCCATACACTAATTGTGGATAAATAGTACACCTTGGTGATGATGGTGATTAAATTAAAGATGGGAGTTATCAAAAGCACTAAAGGAGCTTTGGCGGGAACGCGGAAAAAATCACGTCGTTGCATTGTATTATTTCTCAAAACTTGTGCTTTTTCCAGAGTTAATGTTTAAAATTGGTGGCGTTTTACGCATTAAGTGCTGAATTACGAGCATGAGTGTGGTCAAGTGATATAATGTGGTGAAACGTGGTTTTTCGTGTTGCTTCCAAAATTCCGTAGAAGCTTCAAGTAAAGTTGCCACCACTTTACTGGAGCATGACTTAGACTGGACTATGACTTAGACTTGACTTAACGTGAAATAGTCATAACACTCAAAAATTATAATACTTGACACTGGCTAAATACACTATGTGTGGAGCATATAAGAAGAAAAAAAAAGCACTAAATTATATTCAAATACACTATTAAGTAAATTTGATGAGAACGTGTGAAGATTATGGTGGTTGATTGCGAACTGGTGAATTTGAATCAATTTAAATTTGATCAGCGGCCCATATTTTACACTTACTTTCGCGTTAAGATACGTGCTAGGCACAGATCTTTAAAAATTTGATGCTTTTTGCATTTTTTTTAACTCTTTAAGGCTGAGTTGCATCAGCTTACTTTAACGCTAACTATAACCATTCCACTTCCACTAACTTTAACTGCGATTATGGTGCAACTCAGTTACTCAGCCTAAGCTAAGACTTAACTTTAATCAATCGCTAACTACTGATATTTGTAGCTTACACGATTTTAATAAATATTAAATAAAAGGTTATGTACTTCTTGGTTGGATAAATGTTAGTAATCTATTATTCAACCCCAGTGCACAAACCACTTGCGGGTTTTAAAAACGAACAGCGCCATCTAGTTATTTAGTGGTGAACTTGAATCAAAATAAGGTCATTATTGTCACTCATTATCATTGAACACTTTAAGCCCTATTCAAATACGCACGGTATTTCTCTAACGCCCGCGGTAGCGGAACATACCGCGCGGGATGCTGGCTAGGGCGGAACTTGTACCACCTACGTAAGCGAAAAGGTCCGTGGCCGCGCGTGGTACGGCGCCCGGCCACTGGGGGTGATTCTGTTAACAACATTGTGATAGACTGGTGTGAGAATTATTGATTTTGAATAGACCCCCGTGTGAAAAAAATCCGCTTTGGTTCTGCTACCCAAAGCGTTATCCGCTTGTTTGTGAACAGGCGGAATATCGCGTAACCACTCGGATATGGCTACCGCGGGCGGTACAGGATACCGCCTCGGTCTGAACACTGCTTTACTCTGAAATATCACTCTTTAAATGACCGGCCAAGTGTAGACGGAGTAAATCACGAAGGGTTCTGTACCATTATCTATAAAAACAAGCATGGTTCATTAGATACAGCCTGGTGACAGACGGACAGACAGACAGACTAACAAACAGACAGACAGATAGACAGCTGCGCCTGCCTCCCTTTTTTGTCGTCCCATCCATTCATCCTTTTCCTCTATATTTTTCCGTTTCCCTTATATCATCCCTTCGACAGGATGAGTATAAATAAATAGGTAAATAAGAAAAAAAATATACAAACAAAAATGTGTAAACAAATCACATCATTATTACTTCGTACAACCCGCACTTGGCCGTTTTAGAAAACAAAAAGTATCCTAAATATTATTCTGGGAAATTAGCTATTACCACATCAAATTCCAGCGAAATCCGTTCAGTAGTTCCTGCGTGATGCGTGTTCAAACCGACTGACAGATAGACACAGACAAAAAAATTCAAAAAAAATGCTTCTATTTTATATCTATTAAGTAGCCGTCAACATTTTCAAAAAATATTCAATATACAGATTTAGCTCAATTCCAGTTTTATTATTATTATTATTATTATTATTATTATTATTATGTATTGATAAACCTTCTAGATCAGGTAGTAGGTTAATGAGCCTATGTAATATGACAATAATGCAGGATGCACGGAGATGCTGGTCTTAATAAACGCCACTCATACTCCTTTTCGCTAATACCATAACGTAACTTTTCCGATTAAAATAATTAATAATTAATTAACAAAGTTTCCGACGACGTCGCTAATGTTGCAGACGCGATCCAATAATTACTTGAAATTAGTCCGTAATTAATTTCTTTAATCAAATTGTGATTATGTTCACGGGGAAAATTAATAATTTCTCGAGTGAGCTATTTTAGGGTCGATTCCGTTAAATAAAGTCCTAAAATAAACCTAATTTGGCTGTTTAAAAAAGTAATTCTATCATTTTTAGGGTTTCGTACCCAATATAGGTAACGTGATTTTTCGCAAATAAACTCATTCATTCAAAGCGAACCCTATTATTAAGATTTCGCTGTCCTACTGTCTGTCTGTCTGTCCGTCTGTCACCAGGCTATATCTCATGAACCGTGATAGTTAGACAGTTGAGGTTCTGCTTTTTGTCTGTCTGTCTGTCTGTATTTCTGTCCCTTTGAACACATATAACGCTGGAACTCTAAAGGACTTTGCTGAAATTTGGTATGGTTATTAGCTAATAGCGTAGGCCGACCCCCCACTAGGTGGACCGACTACCTGGTGAAAGCCGCGGGGAGCCGATGGATGCAGGAGGCAAGCAGCCGCTCTAAGTTGCGCTCCCTGGGGGACGTCTATGTTCAGCAGTGATGATGATGATTAGCTAATCTTTCAGAATAATAATTAATAATACTTTTTGTTTTCTATAACGGCCACAACGTTGCACGAAGCAAGTATGTAATTTATTAAGAATTTTTGTTTGTAAGTAAAATTATTTCATTTTTATTATTTTATATTCACCTGTCGAAGGACAAAAATAAAAATAAATTGTTTCCACTTCGATATCGATAAAAAGATATCCAAAAAATATTTAATGTACAGATTTTGCCCACTTACAGTATTACCTATTTTAAGTGGTCTTAATTAGATTTGATATGCAATCAGATAGTAATCAATCTACATCTACATTATGTATTGAAAATAAACAAAAGTATGTATTGTATCAGTTTGGTTCCCATAGTGCAAGCTTTGTTTAGTTTGGGGCTAGATGGCGCTCTGTGAAATGCGCACATATTCATAAAAAAAATTAATAATATTATAGTTTCCAGAGGTTGCTTCTGTAACATTGTTGGTTACGAAGACACTAACCATCAATGGGATTTGGAGTCTGCCAAACTTCCGCCTTATTGGGGTGCTACTCGTTAAACTCGAACTCACTTCGATCTCACTGTATTTTTTTTAGTTACTCGAATAATCTTAATTGACCAAGTGAACGAAGTGAGCGAATGTCTCTGCTTCAAGTTGCCGAATTTGGCTTTCGTCTGTCCGGATGTAGGCATCGATGTAAAGGTTGCATATTTCAATGAATCTTGATGAAACTTGGTACACGGGTTCTACAGATCCACGGAATTTTTTGGTCGTGGGAGATTTTTGATTCGTGGGTGACCAGCCTATTTTGGGGGATATTTTCCGCAAAAAGGGGGGAAGTTACCTGCGGCACTATTTGCCGTCTGAAAAACACTGAAACAATAAGTATCCAAGTATTCTATCAGTTATTTCGTTCTCATAGTACAAGCTTTGTTCAGTTTGGGGATAGTTGGCGCTGTGTGAAATTTCCCACATATTTTATTTATGATTTTTTTATATTCACTTTGTAAGGCAAAAGCAGGGCTAAGGGATTCAAACCAATGAGATCGAAAGCCAGAGAAGCTACCCTGCCTGGTGACAGACGGACAGCCAGACAGACAGACAAATCACACTCCTTTTTTCTTTCGTTGATGTGGGTAACATCTGTTCCTGGTGATGCTTAATGAAGGAGGCTTGATTTTTTGTTTACACAGGTTTCATAACCATGCTAAAACGTTATTTACCTAGTTGATATAAGAAACTTTGATAATGATAATTGAAGATTTAGAAATTAATAAAGAAAAACTTACACTCGTAGTAGCGCCCTTCTCGAAACTAAATTCACTTTGACTGCGCCCGTACCAAACTCCGACAGCACGCTTTGTGCTCTGAATTCAAATTCTGATTCAATGTTTGGAACAGCGCTAGCTTTCGCCCGTTCCATTTTGGAGCGAAAGCTAGCTAATGCGGATTGGAAATTCGGAAAGTGATATTTCGAATTTCGAATAATGTTTGTTGATTTGTCGGCTTGATGCTTGGACGGTATCACACAGCCGGAATGGTCTCTCTGAACTCAGATTATGAATTCAAAGAGATCATTCCGGCTGTGTGGGGTCAGCCTAATTCGTAGTTTATGGTTCCGTAGTAAAAAAAACAGTGCTCCGTAGGTCTGTCTGTGTGTCTGTGGACCACTAACTTCCATTATACTAAAACGCAGGACTATATAAATATTGACCAATAAACGCCATCTTGCGATATCGCCGTCCGTGATTGGTAATCCCGAGTCATTGACAGCGGTCAAAGTCATTGAGCGCAATATCTGAATCGGAACGCTGAAAAATCAACGTCAGCGCTGGGAGCGCTATGAGCGATTTTAGCGTGTCTCGGAATACGGGGATTGACTCATGCCATTTGATTTTCGCCATTTTGGCGCTGATTGCTAAGAGTGACATCGTGAGAGTCTTTGGAACTAATTCAACCAACCAATCACAGAATCCACACTTTCAAAGCAACCAATCAACCCTATGGATTTTCAAATTATAGTTCTCCGGACACTCGAAAGAGGCGCTTCAAATCGGCACAAGAATTTTTCAATATTTGCGACATCGTAAATATCCAATCCAGCGTACCTACTTATATAATAGAGATCAGTGACCTGGAGTTTTCTCAGGAAAGTCATCTTTAGGTTATATTCTGACAAAAATTCATTCTTACTCTGTGGTCTGACGTACACATTCATGCATAACTTTAACACATAATAGACTGTGGAACTCTACGCTTGCTCCTGCTAGTTCGGCTACTCAAAATACGAGGTTAGAAACTTTATACTGTTTTGCGAAGTTACTTAAGCTAATTTCAAAGGAACCAAGAGTTATGCTTTAGTAAATTGTTTATGGTCTGTCGCAAATAAGAATCGACGTGGTGAAAATTATGTTTAATAATAGTCAATTATGCTTCTACTATAAATTACAAATTAATTTAATATTACAATTAATCAGCATCGCAATAGGCATGATGACTACTGTTAAAAATGAACAAGTAAGTATTACTTTCATAAAGAAGATTAAAAATGAATGCAATTATTGAAAAAATAAGCAAAATCGGTCAATAAATCACGGAGTAATAAGCTTTTAAAGTTTCTACAGCAGGCATATCCTGTCCCTTTCTCGCGAAACAGAGCGCCTACACAGTTACTATGAAAAATCTACTCGTGACGTCACATGCCAAAGAGATTGTATGAAAAGCTACCACAGCTTAGTAATGAGGTACTATAACGACCTTCCTCTGACGTCACTGGCCGTTTGAGCTATCTCTTTCTATTCCGGTTTTTAAAATGCTTGTAACTTTGTCGGTTTTTGAGATATTTAATTTTTATTTACACAAATGTCTATCTTTTGAGGAATATAATTAATGTATCCAAAAAAAATATTTAGTGATCATGCCTATTTAACGGGGCAATGTTGCCAGCATGTTGAGTACGCTACCTATGGTAGTAGGCTGGATCATTTGGACTGTGTATAGTTTCATCATCACCATCATCATCATCGTCAACAGCCTAAAGAGGTCCACTGCTGAACATAGGCCTTTCCCAGAGAGCATCACTTTGAACGGATGCTCACCTCCTGCATCCATCCGCTTCCCGCGGCTTTCACCAAATCGTCGTGGAGGGCCGGCCTACGCTGTGCCTTCTGGTTCATGGACGCCACTTCGAAACCCTTTCTTCCCGTCGGTTGTCAGTTCGACGAGCGATGTAGCCTGCCCATTGCCATTTCAACTTGCTTCATTCAAGTTGATATTTCCGATCAACTTCTCACTGAACAGAAATTTCGCGAGCGAAAATGAGATAGCCCATTCTAAGCATTGATTAAATATAACCATCGTTTATTATGGCACTTAAAGCAACCTTTTACAGTGAACATTCGCTCGGCCATTATGTAAATAAGTTCACGTATTTCGGTCACGTAAAACATTAAATTTGTGTATTTTAAAATGGCAAAAGAAAATTTTATTCCGTGAGTTGGCAGATCTCACAAGTTTTCATACAATTATTGTTTGTTTGACTTTGGGAGGGCTTTTTGATCGGAGGTTAATGTTGGTTAAACCAATGGTCAAAAACTCTAACAGATTCTAACCAATGGCTGAAATTCTTTACATAATAAAACACCCCCCATTAGTATATTTGTGAAACTAACAACCGATGGAAAAGAAAAGTTCACGAGTGACGACCACGAACCGGAAAACGCAGCGTAGCCCCCCCCCCCCACTAAGTGGACTGACGATCGGTCAGAACCTGGAGGAACCGATGAATGCCAGGGGCAAGCAACCATTCTAAGTGACGCTCTATTGGAGAGGCCTATGTTCAGTAAACATCTTCGGGCTGTTGATGACGATGAGTATAATTTTATTGTAGAAATTATAAACGGTGAAATTGGACGAATTCAATTGAAATACCTAAACCTTTTTGACTAACGCATTATCATCATCAGCATCTATACAGCAAGGCCACTATTTCTGTCCGACTACAGGACCAGAGGCCGTACTGTGAGCTCTTAGCGCGATCCAAAACAGAGCGTATATTGGATAGCTTGTCAAGCTTGGGCGTGAGACAGGGAGACGTAATTTATCCGAAACTGTTCACAAACGCTTTGGAGGATATTTTTAAGCTCTTGGAGTGGAGAGGATCTGGTATCAACATAAATGGCGAGTACATCACTAACCTTCGTTTTGCCGATGATATAGTTCTAATGGCGGAGTCGCTCGAGGACCTTAGCACCATGCTCAACGACCTCAGTAGAGTCTCCCAACAGGTTGGTCTTAAGATGAACATGGCCAAGACGAAAGTCATGTTTAATGCCCATGTTCCACCTATACCGGTGATTGTTGGGAGCGATACCCTCGAAGTTGTCGACGAGTTAATTATCATCATCATCAGCCCAACTGCACACAGGCCTCTCCCGTAGAGTACCACTTTGATAGAGCTTCTCTTTGAGTGGCTGCTTGCTTCCTGCATCCATCGGTTCCCCGTTCTGACCAGAACATCGGTCTACCTAGTGGGGGGTCTACACTGCGTCTTTCTTAGAGAGCCACTATGACCGACTTCCCTCAATTTTTATCCGAAAAGGTTCAACGTTTGCCCAATACATAGTTTCCAGGTTTTAAGCCAAAAAGAAAAAAAAAAGAAATTCACGGTTAAAAGATTTCGAGGCGATAAACCATAGAATTAGTCCAAGTAGATTCTTTTTTGAGACAACCAATATCTACTCAATCAAGTATTGAGCCCGCAAATGTCTTCCTAGATTTTACGGTGGATTTTACGAGTCAAGATAAACTTTATTGCCTTTCCTCTATCTCCTTAATGCGAGAAAAACAGTTTTCGTTTAGCAGAATCTACTCTGGAGGCGTACCACAAACTAATACAAAACCATCATGTTTCATGACATCAGTGGTTCAAGGTTACAATAATATTGTTCAAATTCGTACCATGAACTTATAAAGTCCTGCGCGAGAACGAGACGTCTACATTTTTATATGGCGTTATCACTATCGCACGTCGGTGTCAACACGATGTATTTGAGTGAACGATTTAACGTGACGTCCGCGTCATCAAAACTGCTCTGCCTCTGGAACATTACAGTATATTTAATTTTATGTCATTTTTCGCATTTTCCAATGTATGGTTGAAGTAATAATGCTATAAGATTGTGGTCGGCCCCCTGGAGAAGCAAAGGGTTGTCAGTCTGATCAATTCTTTTTCACAAGCTGCGACACATTACACAGAATCACCTAATAGTGTACTTTAAATTAACCGAATATTTAAGAGGACCTCGGTAGTATTTGAAAATATTATTGGCGTCGCTCTGCTCTCCACATGTATGATAGAGACAATAGAACCCATGAATGAATTTACCTACATTATAGCCTGTACATTTTAGTACAGTGGGCCTAGCACGAATATTTACGCGCGCGTAAGTGTAACGTTAACGTAAGCGAGTTGTATGGCATTTGATTTGCCTTCCTATTACGATTGAGCTAGCAGCGCTGCTGACGCGCGTCTGCCGCTCAACTGCTGTCAAAATTGTATGAACTTTGACAGCAGTTGAGCGGCAGACGCAATCGTAATAGGGGGGTTTTACGTTAACGTTACACTTACGCGCGCGTAATTATTCATGCTAGGCCTACAGTATCCCTAGTACGAGTTTCGATAGTTTACTAAAACTTGATTCGTTTACGTTTTCTCCCTCTCCCATACATTTCTCTGTAGCGCCCCTAGCGGACACGTTGATGAACTAAAAATGGCAGGACAAATTTTGAATGGATTCGCGCGTATTCACGTATTGGAAAACTCGTATTAGGGGTACAGTACACGAACCTCTGTAAATATAGCGCAGATGCAAATCAAAATCCAGGAAAAAAACTGCGTATCTATGGGGTTGTCTTTATTGTTAAGCTCAATCAATTAATCTAAATGAAAACCAAAGTCGAAACCCCCTTTCACATTTTAATTACAAAGCCGCTTGATTTGCTCGCCTCGCTTCCAACAGACACTTTTAATCAAGATTAACTTTGAGATGCGACACGACTACGAGAAATGTAAAAAGGACTAATTCTACTAAGGATTACTAACTAATCCTAGTAGGATCGGATTACATTGGTGATCGCAAAAGATTTTAATGTACCAAGGAGAAACTGTGATTTCATACCACAGAGACTCCCTTAGCCGGCTCTTACGGGAAGAGATCCTATTCGCACACAGCTGGGACCACACGGCCAAAATTATTCCGGACAAAACGTTAGTTTTTCCCATTTTTTAAAACACAGAGGCATAAATATGTTTTAAAGCCCCGATCAATAAAGCCCATGAAAGGTGTAAACGAAAACAAATTAACGATTAATTGAAAAGCTGTAGGTCTGTACGACGAAACGTTCTCTGTATTCAAAAACGAAGAAAAGAGATCTTATTTAGAAAATCCAATAAGCCTTAATCTTATTGGATTGGCTCCCCTTTAATTCGATTCGAAAAGTCCTTACATTTTCCGGTACTTTTAGTACCAAAATGAGCAATCGAAAACAGTTTGCACTTAGGTGAACCTACATTTATAGGGTACCGTAACCAAAGGGTAAAACGGACTCTATTACAGGGCTCCACTGTCCGCTGGGAGCCGATGGATGCAGGAGGCGAGCAGCCGCTCTAAGTGGCGCTCCCGGGGGGAGGCCTATATTCAGCAGTGGACGTCTTCAGGCTGTTAATGATGATGATGATGATGACTGTCCGCTTATTTGTCCGTCAGTCCGTCTGTCTGTCTATCTATTGATATGTAGGCTGTATCTCATGAACCGTGATAGGGAGACAGTTGAAATTTTAACAGATGATGTTAATCTGTTGCCGCTATAAAACAAATAAGAACTCACAAACAAAAAACTGTGTAGTACTCGCGCACGAAGGGTTCCGTATAAAATAAATAAAAAATCACGTTTGTTGTATAGAGCCCCATTTATTATATTGTTTTTTTTTTATTTGTAGTTAGGGACAACAGAAATATATCGTCTGTGAAAATTTCAACTGTCTAACTATCACGGTTCATGAGATACAGACTGGTGACAGACGGACAGACAGATAGACAGATTCGTAACTAATCTATCTAATAGGCATGATGACTAAAAATTTTTTTGGATAATTTAATTATATTCCTCAAAAGATAAACATTTGTGAAAACAAAATTTTAATATCTCAAAAAATAACCAAGTTACAAGCATTTTAAAAACTTGAATAGAAAGAGATAGCTCAAACGGCCAGTGACTTCAGAGGAAGGTCGTTATAGTACCTCATTACTAAGCTGTGGTAGCTTTTCATACAATCTCTTTGGCATGTGACGTCACAAGTAGAGTTATCATAGTAACTGTGGGGGCGCTCTGTTTCGCGAAAAAGGGACAGGAGATGCCTGCTGTAGAAAGTTTAAAAGCTTATTACTCCGTGATTTATTTACCGATTTTGCTTATTATTTCAATTAATGCATTCATTTTTAATCTTCTTTATGAAAGTAATACTTACTTGTTCATTTTTAATAGTAGTCATCATGCCTATTGTATAGACTATAAGTAATTAACGCCCCTAACTGCAATTTTAGCCACCCTTTTACCCAATATTTTCGCCTCTCCACCAAAGAGTAAAACACTTCAAACACTACAATGTAGCACCGACTTCGGAGTCAAGTGCTATTGACTTGAAGACTGTGGAAAGAAAAGAAAATTTATATTTTTGGTTGGTGATTTTTGCTAACGTTTTTACCAGTAGGCCTACTAGCACGAATATTTACGCACGCGTAAGTGTAACGTTAACGTAAGGCAGTTGTATTTTATCTGCCCTCTATTACGATTGCGTCCGCCGCTCAACTGCTGTCAAGGTTCATACAATTTTGACAGCAGTTCAGCGGCAGACGAGCTTCAGCAGCGCTGCTAGCTTAGCCGTAATAGGGGGGCAGATCAAATGCCACACAACTGCCTAACGTTCACGTCACACTTACGCGCGCGTAAATATTCGTGCTAGACCTACATCACGGACTTAGATAGGTGCAGTAAACATGGCCTTCGCAATGCCTAGATACGAGAGACACTGCAACTGCAACTGATATGGGCGGCCGTGTCACTTAACATTAAGTGGACGACTAGCTAGTCACGTCATTCATTATCATAAAAAAAAAATTTAGTAAAGTATTAGGTACACCAACTACCATTTTGTTTGCTATCGTGGTCCCAGTTCCCCCCTTTCGGGGTAACATACCAATTCAAAGTCACCTTGTATAAATCTATGAGTTATACTCACGTAATATTCTGCAAGTGTGTGTTTTTGGAAAACTTACCTGAAAATAAAAGAAATACAATTATAGAAACGTGTGTGTTTTTCAAGATATTTAAGGTCGTGAGGTCTCAGTAATAAGCTCAAAGTCGCACAACGTGCTATGGAGAGAGCTCGCTGTTTTCCTGGAAGATAAGATCTGAAATCAGGAGATCCACAGGAGAACTAAAGTGACCAATATTGCACTTAGATTAGAAAGTAAGTTGAAATGGCAACGGACAGGCTACATGACTCGTACAAATGATAACCGATGGGGACGAAAGGTTCTCGAGTGGTGACCACGAGCTGGCAGACACAGCGTAGGTTGGCCCCACTAGGTGGACCAATATGGTGAAAGCCGTGGGAAGCAGATGGATGCAGTGGGCGAGGCGCCACTTGAAATGGCACTCTGTGGGGCCTATATCCAGCAGTGGACGTCTTATGATGATAATGAGACCCACCCGTCTGCACTAAAGTCAATTAAAATACAACTTGTTGGTTGTTGTGGGACCATGGTCCTCGTAGTTCCTGGGTCCCTAGATACAGGGAATCCTAGTTAGGGTCCAGGATCTATGTATGTGATCGTTGGGCGTTATTTATTTATTTATTTTAACTTAGCTAAGCAACCCTTTTCATGGGATTTCGCATTGACTATGAAACCAGTTGACCAATGAGCAGCCGCTGAAAGTGGCGCTCTCTGGGGACCTATGTTCAGCAGTGGACGTCTACGGGCTGTTGATGATGATGATACTTACGCTTCATCATCATCATCATCATCATCATAAACCTGAAGATTTCCACTTTGAGCGGCTGCTTGCCGCTCTGCATCAATTTGCTCCCCGGCCTGGATTAAGAAAAAAAATTACACCCAATCAAAAAAAACCTAGTAGGTACCTAAGTTACATTATTTTGTAGGTATTTTACTCTGCGAAAAATACATCGAGCTATATTAGTACCTACTTAAGTATTTTTATCAGAAAATTCATAGAAATATTTTCAAAGTGTATTTTCAATATTTATAGTTTCAGATAAGGGTGAAGAATACATATCGCGATCGCATAAAGGGGTGAACCACCTCATTCTTAAAGATACTCTTTTTATAGAGATGAGATAGTGTTCGGCAAAACTATTCGGCTAAATTCACTGTTTAACAAAGCTTGAAATCACAGTCAAATGAATCACATTTCATCCAATATTCAACACACATAGGTAGTTATAGTTTAATTTAGTCTTTTTTTTTATTATCCACCTGTGTTACGTAGAACGACAAGTACATCAAACGTACTGCATGCGCCACCTAGGCATCGTCACCGCCGTGTCAGCGAGATTTTCACACATGGAGAAGATCTACTAACACATGGAAAAGCGCTGACCAGCAACAGCGTGAGACAGATCGCGACCACCGTCCGCGTACCGCCCGCGCCCGCGATCCCCTCTAGGCCCCGCGAGGCTTACATCACCCTCCCCCGGTACTTGTTCTCGATCGTCTAGACTTGTCACATGTACATACAAGGTGACCTTGAATTAGTATGTTATCCCGAAATGGGGGGACTGGGACCATGATACCCTACAAGTTATGAGAGCCTTACTTGAAACTGGGCGATTCAAAATCTCCATGGTAAAAAATAAATCCACCTGCAAAATTGCACGTGCGATCGCTACCAGATTTAACAAGATACTATAAATTCATTTCTAAACGCAGGTCATTAAACTCATTTATGTGCACTCGGTCAAGGACGAAGTTTAACCACTCAGCTGCGCTAAGGCTATTTTCGAACGTAAACTTTACATGGCATGGCATCTTCAATGAAAAAATATTAACTTAGTAAAGTCGTAGGAGAAACATTGTCTACATTGCGGTGCAGATTTACCCTCTTTCGGGATAACATACCAATTCAATGTCACCTTGTATAATTAATTTTAGGACCTAATTATAGTTTTAGATGAATCCTTGAATAAAAGGTAAAAAGTTCATCATTTGGTTTTAGTTTATTACTCCCGCTGCAGCGTCTATAATTTCTGCATGCTTTAGTCTACCCAATATAATGTATTGATGCATGTAATGTGCATATTTGCTTACCATCCCCATATATAATAAGAATAAGAATGAATGGTCATTCAACCTGGGGGCCTACCATAACCTCTTATAGCATTATAACTTCAATCATACATTGACAAATGACATAAAAGTAAGAATACTGTAATGTTGCAGAGGCAGAGCAGTTTTGATGACGTCACGTTGAATCGTTCACTCAAATACGTCATTATGACACCGGCGTGAGACAGTGATAACGCTATATAAAAATGTAGACGTTTCGTTCTCGCGCAGGAATACTTTAAAAGTTCATGGTACGAATTCAAACAATATTATTGTAACTGTATGGAACTTGGAGGGGACTTACGGGCGGTCGCTGGTTTAAAATAAAATAAATACTAAATATTTGGCGCAGACAGTAACTTTGAATAGATGTTTGTTCTGCGCTTGGGTGTTATATTGTATTCTATGTATGTATATACACAAAATAAGTATTGTATCAGTTATCTGGTTCCCATTGTACAAGCTATACTTAGTTTGGGGCTAGATGGCGCTGTGTGAATTTCCACACATATTAATAACATAAAACATAATAATTTTGTATAAGTTTGAGGTACGCCTCCTGGATTGCTATTTTTAAGTAATGAGGAAATCTCCGTCTTAACCAAGAAGACCTCATCCCTATGCCGGTGGAGACCTCATAAATAATACGAAGGGTGATCTTCATAAAATCCGACATATTCCTTATCTTGGATACCCCACGACAGGTAAATATGAGACATAAACGTATTTTATAACAATACTAGCTGCAGTCCGCGACATCGCATTGTTAATCTACATTTTTTGAGGTAATAAGTCAACGTCCTTTCCCAGAATAGGCATGATGACTCATATTGAAAATGAACAAGATAAATAGATGAAAATAAATGCAATAATTGAAAACATAAGTAAAATTGATAAATAAATCACGGAGTAATAAGCTTTTAAAGTTTCTAAATCATCACCTGTCCCTTTCTCGTGAAATAGAGCCTCCACAATAACTATAAAAAATCCACTTGTGTCGTCACATGCCAGATATTATACGTAAAGCTACCACAGCTTAGTAATGAGGTACTCTGAATGAGCTATCTCTTTCTATTCCGGTTTTAAAATGCTTCTAACTTTGTTATTTTTTTGAGATATTTTATTTATGTATCTCGAATGTTTATCTTTTGAGGAATTTCATTAAAATATGCAAAAAAAAAATAGTAGCCATAATGCCTATTCAGTCTACGTATATACCACTAGCTTCTACTCCGCGGCTTCGGAAGTATTTACGAAACATTGCGTGTGAATACCCGACTATGGGCATAAATACAGGACGTTAGAATTACAACATTCAAACCAGGTGCCCCACGTTGCAACCCAAAGTCAATAAATTGGCAGAGCAAATCAAGTTAGAACTCCAAGAGCTGGCTGCTGATGAGTGGGAATCTCGACAAGACGACGCAACGAGCGACTGGTCCTCTCTCCACTGCAGACAGTTCACGAAAATACCAAAGCCCACCCGCCCCTTTCTACCCCAAGATGGATACCCAACGTACAGACCTGAAGACAAGGCAGAAATCTTCGCTGACCACCTGATATCCACACCAAATCCCTCACTAGCCCCAATTCACCACGTGCAGATAGAAGCATTGGTGCGGGTATATCTGGCTGCGGCAGCAGAAACGGACGAAGATCCGATTGTCTTCTCCCCGGGCATGGTGCAAAGAGCTATCAAAAGACCAAAACCAAAGGCTACGGGAATAACGGAGTAAGCAACTCTGCATATTCCTCACAAGACAAGACTTTTTGAGACTTTTTCAACGGTATCATGCGATCTGGAACATTCTCAGAATAAACTAGATCTATGGTTGCTCAATAAACGATTGTGAACTGGGTCTTCTAAAAACATTCCAGAGTAAAATTTTTATTCTTCTCATGTAAGCAAGTTGTCAGCCCTGGTTTCAGAATTTTTAGGCCGCCCAAAAGCTTCTGACATGGCTTAACGACTGTTGTCTTACGACAAAAGCCAGGACCGACGGCTTAACGTGCCATCCGTAGCACGGTAGCACTCAGTTGTAAATACCAACTTTTTGCTGTAGCGGTCACCCATCATAGTAGTGACCGCAGCGAACGTTGCTTAACATTAACGATCGGTTAGGAACGGCTAGTCGTGCTTCGCTATGAGCCCTAGAGTAACATTTACATCCTCTTATAAAATCGCTTCTTCTATAGAACTTATCTTAGCGGTATGTTAATAACATTCACTGGCACTGGCATCATCATCACTGGCATGGTCATGTAACCATGATGAACATGATGATGATAGTGACGTCACGATTGATGACGACGTCACCGTCTCTATAAAGAACCCTGGAGCCACACCTACCCCGTAATACATATATGGCACCGTACGGACGTTTGTATGGTCATAATAATATTTGTGTTAAGAGCTCGGACACTTTCCTTAAAATTATTTGATGGGCCCATAGCTTAGTTGGTAGGTAGTAGCGCTGCCTTCTGAACTGAGAGCTATGGGTTCGATTCCTACTGGGGACAAACATTTGTGTGATGAACATAGATGTTTGTTCTGCGTCTGGGTGTGATATTGTATTCTATGTATGTATTTACAAAACAAATAAAATCGTAGTTGCAAGAAACTGCAACCGTTTGCTATTAACGACGCAAGATCGTTCCGTTCGATAAGTTCCGTCCTAGCCGTCTTCAAACCAGTTGCAACGAACTAGACCGTTTTTCGCAACCGTTTTCGTCGTTGAGAACCAGTTGCGTCTCATCTCGTCCGTTCCGTCGAAAATTCGACGACGACCCACCACTAGCCTTCTATAGGTAAATTCAATTTTAAGTCGCGGACTGCTGATATTTGCAGCGATCACGATATTTAAAAATATATCAATTGCGTATTGATTAATGGATAACTGAATATAACTTGTTTTGAACAGCGCCGACGCAAAGTACACGATTCAATGTGATTAAACGCTTGCGAGTTTTAAAGACGAACAGCGCCATCTAGTTTCTTAGTAGAGAAGTCGAAGGACAATAATATAACTGTTGTACCAAAGTAGCAAACACGTCTTTTTATCACTTTTAGCAATAAGCGACGAAAAATAACGTCATAATTTTGTGGTATTAATAAATGTGCAGCGTCTTCAAATATGATTTATTCTACTGAAACTTAAAATATTCTTGTAGTATCATTTTTTCATTAATAATATAATTAACTGTAAGCTAGTAAATCAAACAAGATAATCAAAATCAAATTAAGCTCTTTTTAGGGTTCCGTGCCTAAAGGATAAAGCAAACCCTATTACTAAGGCTCCGCTGTCCGTCTGTCCGTCTGTCACCAGACTGTATCTCATGAACCGTGGTAGTGGCACGGCTGAAACATTCACAGATGATATACGTACCTATTTCTGTAGCTGCTACAACAGTAAATACTAAAATACAGAATAAAATAAATATTTAAGGGGGCTCCCTTACAATAAAAGTATTTTTTTGTTAGCTCAGTTGGTAAGTAGTGGCCCTGCCTTTTGAACGCAGGGGTTCGATTCCCACCCGGGACAAACATTTGTGTGATGAACATAGAATTGTATTCTATGTATATATTTACAAACAAAAGTATCGTTTCCTGGTTCTCATATTACAGTTTTTGCTTAGTTTGGGAATAGATGGCGCTGTGTGAAATTTATACATATTTATTTATTTATTTAGTTTGTATAAAAATCGAGCCGGTGACTCCATTGAGTACTTTTTGATATTCCTCATGGTTTCAGATTTGGCCTACCACGCTCTCACTTGGAAAGTTCACCAGTATAAAAATATCTCATGACCTACAATCTATGGAAATGCGTTTTCCAAAGTCTATCAGAGCGCCAGGTCGATGCGACGCGTGACCAAAATGCTGGCACTTATTTGGCTCAACGCATCAGAATTGCAATTCAACGAGGCAATGCTGCCAGCATGTTGGGTACGCTACCTACCAGCAGTGGGCTGGAGCATTTGGACTGTCTATAGGCCATCGCGGTCTATTATACAGTCCATATATGTTCTTTGTAGTAGGTATAGTGTAGCTAGTTAGTGTGTAGTGTAGTTAGTTTAGTTTAGTTTTGATTATTGTAGCAGTTAGCTTGAGTAATAAAGGCATATTGCCCGTTAAAAAAAAATGGAAATGTATCATTTAATAAAATATCGTAAGCATCATCATCAACAGCCCGAAGACGTCCACTCACTGCTGAACATAGGCCCCCAGATAATATAATACCTACAGTACAGATACCTCATCCCATACAACGGAATAACGCGGGCTATTTTACGAATTATTTTTTCTGCCTAACGCAAGATTATCAAGCGACATTTATTGCGTGTTGGCGAAGTATTGGGCCAAATGAATACACTGAACACTAACTAGTAACTCTCTAGACACGATTACTACATTTTTTTCACGTTCATCATTTTTCGTCTGTACCGGATGAGACCCCATGATAGACCCCATATTTCGCCGTCTTGAGCGAATGCTCGCCTCCTGCTTCCTTGTACTTTGGGGGCCAGATAACTGATAGAATACGTATTAATTATATCCTTTTTGTATGGAAATACATACTTAGAATACAATATAACACACAGACACAGAACAAACATCGGTGTTCATCACAAAATTTGTCCTGGGTGGGAATCGAACCCACAGTTCAGAAAGAGTCACAACCAACTGAGCTATCAGTCACATGTCTAGTGTGGCCTTGGTCCCCAAATAGAAACCGCTAAGTCTACAAAGGTAGAACTTCCACCCACTGAATAAAGCTCAAAGTAAACTTCGTGCGGTTCAAAGCAGGTATCCGAAGTAGTGCCCAAATGGATTGCGGTTTCCTCGTCCTATTAGAGGCGAACCGCAGCTGGATTTGGGCCCGTTTTTACCAAAGTATAATAAGTTTTATTCCAAGTATAACGCTTATTGTTACACTCGGATACAGCCGATAGACAAATTAAATGGCTATTAAAAGGACGTCATTCTGATTGTCTGACGGGCCTGATAGCTCAGTTGGTAGTAACCCTGTCTTCTGAACTGAGGGCTGTGGGTTCGATTCCTACCAAGGACAAACATAATTATTTTGTGTGATGAACATAGATGTTTGTTCTGTGTCTGGGTGGTATATTGTATTCTATGTATGTATTTACAAAACAAAAAGTATCTAAGTATTAATTATATCCGTTATCTGGATCCCATAGTACAACAAGCTATGCTTAGCTTGGAGCTAGATGGCGCTGTATGAAATGTCCATAAAATTATTTTAATCTCTTTAAATAGGTCGGTGCCGGCGTCGTCAATGGTATAAACAGCGTGTCTCCCTACAAGTGAATTGAAAATCACATGCATTTTGTGGTTTACGATTCACTCACTAGGAGCGCTTGCCGTGAAACCATACAAATACGCATCACCCGCCATTCACCGTGAGACGTGAAAACTTTTAAATAAACTGGGATTAGCCCCTCAGAACTGCGTTATCGTCGTCCCTAAGTGGTGGAGAAAATAACGGCTATTTTCGAGATAATTTTTATGGACGGAAAACTCTTTGGTTTCTCGCAAATGATCAGACACTCACTTTAAATGCATTCTGTGACTTATTAAATTAGAAAGAAAGAAAGAAAGAAAGAAAATACATTTATTAGAGTTTGGGTAATGATAGATCATGGCCTGATAGCTCAGTTGGTAGTAACCCTGTCTTCTGAACTGAGGGCTGTGGGTTCGATTCCTACCAAGGACAAACATATTTTGTGTGATGAGATGGGTAATGGGACAGGACCTTGGATAAGTGGACCTAAAATATTGATGTTGTCCCATGAGTCTCCTGCTGGGTCAGTACAGTGACAGTTATCCCATAGCGGGTCAATTATCACTACGAAGCTATCGTTTATGAAAAATTTGACATATTTGAACGATTTGATACATTTGATTTTTTGTAACGCTCATGAAAGATTTGACATAATTAGAAAGATTATATTTATACAAGGTGACCTTGAATTAGTATGTTATCTCAGAAGGGGGTAAATCTACACCTCAAGGTAGACAATGTTTCTTCTACGACTTTATTAAATTAATAGTTTTTCATTGAAGAAATGCACTGTAAAGTTTACGTTCGAAAATAGCCTTAGCGCAGCTGGGTGGTTGAACTTCGTCCTTGACCGAGTGCATATAAATGAGTTTAACGACCTGTTTAGAAATGAATTTATAGTATCTTGTTAACTCTCATAGCGATCGCAAGTGCAATTTTGCGAGTGGATTTATTTTTTACCATGGAAGTTTGGAAACACCCAGTTTTAAGTAAGGCTCTCACAACTTGTAGGGTATCATGGTCCAAGTCCCCCCATTTCGGGATAACATACCAATTCAAGGTCACCTTGTATAGTAACTTTCTCTTGATTAATAAAACCATAGTTTCTGTTATAATCATTTACGAAATAAGAAATCACTTATAGCCTGTCGATAGAAAGCATTTTTAGGTAGATTATTCGATAGATAATCAGTATTTAAAGAATCAATCATTAGCGATATATAATAAGATCCATAAGTGACTATTTGAAAAGGATTATAGTGAGCATAAAAACAAACACACCCAACACTATAAAAGAAACAAAGCTCCAAAAATATCGCAAATTGCTCATAATATTTTATGGTGTATTTCAAAACGGTGTTTGGTTGTTTGGTTCTAGGAGCTTTTATTTTTTTATGTGAATGAATGACGTGACGAGCTAGTCGTTCACGTGATGTTAAGCGACACGGCCGCCCATAACAGTTGCAGTGTTACTCGGAACTTTAAAATAATAAAGTTTTGTGTGACACTGCACTGCGCACGTCATCCTGAGACATCACACAGTCTAGTAATTAGATTACTACATGTGTAATCAGGTCATAAAGTCTCATTTGCCCAGTAATTTCACTAGCTACAATGCCCTTCAAACCGGAACACAGTAGTGCTTGCACACTACTGCTTGGCGGCAGAATAACTGGCAAAGCAGTGGTACCTACCTAGACGAACTTTGCAGAAAAGTCCTACCACCTAGTAAACTAATTTTAAAGCTAAAGTAAACAATTTAAAATGAGATTTTTTGTACCAGTTTTCCTCTACGTCAACTAATAAATCTAAGTCGACTCCTTATGTCGCTCTGTTGCAGTTTACAATAGACGACGTCTCGGATGTACGAATGATGCTTTAATTAATATTTGGATACGGCATAATATAAACGTAATGTACATTTGTTTGTTTTTAATATCGAAAAGGTTTGTGTTTTATTGCATTGTCACTGAAATCTTATTTCATAAAGATATTGATGAGAAATACCTGTGTTAAACATGTTTACGACATGTTTATTTCTAATTTGGCTTTTGCTCTGTGATTTGCTTTATGGCTATCAAAAATATTGGAAAAGTAATTTCAGAATAGGGATAATATTTGTTATTGAAAGAAAGAAAGGAAACAGATTTATTGAGCACGTCATACAACATTACATTCTTACATACAACATTATTACAGAACAATAATAAACAAATACTAGATATCGTATTTACAAAACGAAATGTAATATTGCGTCACGTCATGATAATGTCCCCCCCCCCCTACTTACAATGTAACTATAATACCTTCATAACTGCGTTACATTTCGAAAACCATCATCATGTCTTTACGAACTTTAGTACCAACAATATGTAAATAAAGAGATATACATAAAAAAAACAAACTTTTTACTCTATTCCTTTAAACCACGGACGCTTTATGACAATGAGACGTTTTATTTAAAAAAAAACTAGTCCCGCTTCAGTTACTAGATGGCGTAGTAACGACATAATTCAAACATATTTCAAACATGGTCGTAGAGTATAAGGAAATGTCAAATTCAGTTGAGTGGATCACAGAGTACGTTGTCGATTTGTCATTAGTAAGCTATTAGAGTATATGCCTTCCATAAAATAAGAATAGGATACTAAACTCGATACATAATTATCTTAACAATGACAGAACGTAAAACCCTATTTTAACGCCATCTATCGGCTCTTTATAAAATACATCTTTTTTTTTTTAATAAAACGCCTCATTGCTGACTTTATTGGATATGCACTATCCATACTACTACCAAAGTATACACATCCTTGACCAAACTCTGCGTCCAACTATGAAAGTTTCCAAGAAGTTTAATTATTTCTGCGAGACGTAGCCCATAGCTCAAGTTTATTGCTTAGCCCACTTATTAACTTATTACAGGCTTCGTAGCTCCATGACATTTGGCTTCAGAACCGGCGCAAATGAGAAATGACTTTAATTAGACATGTAGCCCATGTAGGTATTATATAATCTGTGATTAGCTGATAAGACTAACATTATGAACCCCACTAAGTGGATTGACGATCTGGTGAAAGCCGCGGAGAGCCAATGGATGCAGGAGGCGAGCTCAATTGAGGCAATGTTCAATAGGCATGATGACTAAATTTTTTTTTTGGATTAATTTAATTAATTATGTTCCTTAAAAGATAAACATTGGTGAAAACAAAAATTAAATATCTTAAAAAATGACCAAGTTACATTTAAAAACCGGAATAGAAAGAGATAACTCAAACGGCCAGTGACGTCAGAGGAAGGTCGTTATAGTACCTCATTACTAAGCTGTGCTAGCTTTTCATACAATCTCTTTGGTATGTGACGTCACGAGTAGATTTTTCATAGTAACTGTGGGGGCGCTCTGTTTCGCGAGAAAGGGACAGGAGATGCCTACTGTAGAAACTTTTTTTGCTCTGATTTTGCTTTATTTTTCAATTATTGCATTCATTTTTAATCTTCTTTATGAAAGTAAAGTTTACTTGTTCATTTTTAATAGTAGTAATCATGCCTATTGTATCATCATGGGACACTGCACCCTAAATTATCACCTGCATCAAATCGGTGCCACTGATAGCCCGCTGTATTGGGGTTGCATGCAGGAAAACGAGACTGTGGAACATGTGCGCTACATTGCACAGTGTCACGTTACATCCGTTCCTTTCGTGAAAAAGGTAGAATGGAACGCTACAAGTTAATGAGCAGCTCCTCCCCTACCTAAACAGTGCCTAGGTTGACAGGATCCTAAGAGCTGAAGAGAAAAAAAGGAATTGGTAACAGATATTTATTTTCGTAAATTTTACAAGCTTTGTAGAAAGCAAAAAAAAGAGTCTCTAGATGATGCGGAAGAACGCGAAATTTAAGTTGTTTACGGCCTACAAGTTATCACGGTAGAATTAGAATGTTATTGGATCCAAACAAGGCCCACTTCTGGGTCTTCAGATAAACAAAGCCCGCTTCCGGTCTTCAACGAGGCCCACTTCCGGGTCTTCAAACAAACAAGGCCCACTTCCGGGTCTTTATTCAAACAAGGCCCACTGTCGTTATAGAGACTGAGGAATTCGTTGCCTTTAGTTTGTCCGACTTCCAGAGTTCAGCGGCTAGCTCATTCAGTTATTAGCTTCTGGATCCAGAAGAAGATTCTCGTCCTTCCACCGTCGATGAAGTATTATTACGCAGCTCAGATTCAAGATGCAGCAGCAGGAGACACGCAGGTATTAGTCGTCAAAGCTTTGACGGACGACGGGCCGGAACATGGTGATGAAGTTATATTGCCACTCAATGTTTGAAAAAGGCAAGCCGGTCGTCTCACTGGTTGACGCTCGGCGATAGATTCGTCGTGGTAGATACGGCGGCCGACGGTGACAACAGATGTAGTTTCGGCGATCAGCTCTCGGCGATAGATTCGTCGTAGTTTCGCGACTGGCTGTAGCGGATGTAGCTCGGCGATCGGCGATTTGACAATGGATATGTCGTGGCGCAGCGATTGACGTAAATGGAGATTCACTTCACAATTTTGGTGTTGGATAGCCAAAGATGGTTTTTGAAGGCGTTCTTGAGTTCCCGGGCCTTGCCTGGCCCGGGAATGGCCTTATATCAATTTAGTGTTCCTCGTTCGAGGAGTAAATTGAGACTGCCATTCCATAGCGACAGCTTTTCTAAAGAAACCTCGCTAGCATTCCAAGGTTCTAGATTTTTGCAGTTTTCAAAATTTTGAATACAGAATAGTAAAAAAATAAATCTAGAGTCAAAATACATACAATCATGGCCAAACTATAAAATACCTCACTGAAATTGACAGTAGAAAAAGAAAAATATGAATTTGAAGAGAAACTAAATTCGAAACAAAAAAAACAGTTTCAAAACAACTGCCATCCGAGCAGTCGTGTCTAGAAATCGGGCCCGTGACCCGCGCGCAAAATCGATAAAGTGATGTAAAATTTTGAGAAAATCAAGTTTTTTTGTGCTTAAATTACTGTGAAAAGGACTGTCAAGTGCTGTGATGTGAAAGTTGTGAATGAATAATAGAAACCAGGTAATATATTATGATATATACATACATGTAGCATTACATATTTCCCCCACGACCCCAGAAAATTTTCAACTCCATTGAAAATTTTGAAGGTTAGGAATAAAACCTTGCTCTTTCATACTTAAATCTTGCACTTCTTCTTTTACTCGCTCACAAACATACTTAGGGGATATGGTTCACATATTTGATGACGCATACTCCACAAGGAACTATTCATTATACATAACGTAGGCTTATTTTTTTTAATTAGGTGTCGTTATCCGCACCTTTTTGAAAACCCGAGTAAAGATAATAAGTATTTACAATTAAGAAAATGTACAACACAAAGGCTTATTAAACGAGTTGTGTACCGCTCTTTAAGAATATTACACACACCCTTGGGTATTGAAGACGTCAAGGAAATTAATATTCAAGAACCTTGTATTTAAGAAATTGCAAGGAAATTAAGATTAGAGTAACAACATGTGCAACTAAGAAAGTATAAAAAAAAATGAGTAAACACAATGGCTTCTTACCCACACGACTCGTGTTATAAGATAAAACAAAAAGAGTGAAAAAAAAAAATAACGTTTGTAAAATGGATTTAAAAAAATAAGCCGAAAGGGTCTAGTTTCCTTGTACAATACAAAAATAATATACGCTAAAGCTATTTACAGAATAAGTATACAATTTAGAGAAAAAAAACAGAATACGACCGCTACACTATTTACACTTTAAAATCTTTTACATGCCACTTTCCTCTTAAGCCGTTAGGATCCTCTAAAATAAAGACGAGAGGTGAGAGCTTCTCAACAACTGTGCATTTGACATATTTGGGAGCCAACTTTGAACTGAAATATGCACCAGCGTTACTCTGGACGTAATTTTTACGCCAGACTGTGTCGCCAACGTTGAACTCTTTAAAGGTGTGTCTCGTGTTGTAATGAGCAGCATTTTTTGTGTGTGCAGTGTGTAATGCAACCTGTACTTTATCGAAGATGTTAGATAATAATCCTAAATTAGCGGCGTAGATGTCACGAGGAAGAAAAATGAAATTATCAAGGTTGGAGCAGTTAGTGTATAGTAAACCACATGGTATGGTTTCACGTCCAAAGACCAGAAAGGATGGAGAAAACCCAGTTGTAGAATTTACAGAACTGTTGAGTGCATATTGGATTTTCTGCAAATGTTTGTCCCATGAACGGTGATCATCTCCGACCAACTGTGAAAGTGCGGTGATAATTGTTCTATTATACCGTTCTGTGGGGTTTACTTGAGGGCAGTATCGAGGTGAATAAAATATAAAAGGAATTTTATACTTATTCAGAAAACTTTGAAACTCATTAGATTGAAATTGTGAACCATTGTCCATGATGATGGTTTGTGGCACACCGTGTACCAGAAACACATTATTTTCCAAATACATGATGATATTGGAAGATGTAGCGCGCTTGATAGGGAAAATAAGGCAATACTTTGAAAAAGAACATGTAACCACTAGTATGAATTGATTACGTTGTCTTGTGAGTGGAAAAGGGCCCATTAGATCTAATGAGAGGCTTTGAAAAGGTCTTGAACAAATTTTTGGTTTACCCATAGGACCATATGGAGAATGATTCGAATGCTTATAAGAGAGGCATGTTTCACAAGAAGAACACATTTTAGCCACATCTTTAAACATACCAGACCAATAGTATCTTAAAGAAAGCTTCTTGTATGTTTTGAAAATGCCAGTATGGGGATTACTTTCTGAGTCACCATGGCAAGTTTTGATGAGATTCATTCTCTCAGAGGGAAGTGGAACTTCTTTCCAAGCAAAATCTTCATTTAGATAATCAGGTGAGTTATTAAAACGGTATAAATTATTGTTGAGAATTTTGTAATTTGGATAAGCATCAGGATTATCTCGACAGTTAGTAAAAAGTCTATTATATAGTTCCAATTGTGATGCATTGTCTCTAGATATGGGTTCAACACCACCAATAATAGCAGTATCGGGTATTTTATGACGCGACAGAAGGTCTGGGACAACATTTTCTTTTCCTTTTTTATGTTTTAGGTCGAAGTTAAAACAAGACAGACGAAGACTCCATCGTGCCAATCTGCCAGAAGGATTAGACAAATTTTGGAACCACTTTAATGCTGCATGGTCAGTGTATACTGTAAATCGTTTACCGTTATCAAGATAACAACGCCAATGCTCAAGTGCAGTAATGACAGCTAAAGTCTCACGTTCTGTAGTTGAATAATTCTGCTCATGCTTGTTTAGAGATCTACTCATATATGCAATAACAACTTCTTTATTGTCTTTTTCCTGAGTCAGCATAGCACCTATCCCAAAGTTAGAAGCGTCGCAGTGAACGGAAAATGGATAGTCAAAGTCAGGGCAAGATAGTATTGGTGTTGTAGTCAAGCATTCTTTTAATTTAGCAAAAGCAGAGTCAGCCTCAGCATTCCAGACAAATTTTTTTGGAGATTTTTTTCCAGATGACGTTAATTTACAGAGTGGTGAAGCAATAGTACTGAAATTAGGTATGAATCGGCGAAACCAACTGCATGTACCTAAAAATTTTCTTACTTCTTTTTTAGAGGTAGGAGCAGCGTAAGCTAGAATCGCTTCAATTTTACTGGGATCAGCCCGCAATCCTTGCTCATCTACTATGTAGCCAAGATATTTCAGTTCTTTGCGAAAGAATTGACTCTTTTCAAAGTTAATGGTTAGACCAGCATAAGAAAGTTTCTGATGAACTTTAAGTAGGAGTGAAATATGTTCCTCAAATGTCGCACCTATGATTATTATGTCATCTAAGTAACAGAACACTTTATTCTCAAACTCTGGAGTGAATAAACTGTCCATAAGTCTTTGTTGAGTTGCTGGAGCGTTTGTCAATCCGAAGGGCATAACAGTGAATCTATACATTCCTTTACCAGGTACGTAAAAACCAGTTTTATCTCTGTCTTTGGGATGTAATGGAATTTCCCAAAAAGCCTTTGCTATATCGATACTAGACAAATATTTAGCATTTTTGAGGTTATCTAGTATCTCAGAAACAAAAGGGAGGCTGTAGGCATCTTTACGAGTAATTGCATTCAGCTTTCTGCTGTCGACGCAGAAACGCCATTCTCCGTTCTTTTTTGGAGTGATAAGTACTGGAGATAACCAAGGACTCTCACATTTTTCTATAACTTTTAATTCTAGCATTTTATCGACCTCATTGATGAGTGCTTTTTGCTTTTCTGGAGAGAGACGATAACAACGTTGTTTTATAGGTAAAGCATCACCAGTATTGATCCGATGACTAACTAAACTAGTACGGCCTAATTTACCTCGTTGTTCAAAAGAAATACTTTTGAAACGCTTGATTATGTCATTAGCAATTTCTACTTGATTCCCAGACAGATGATCAAATGTTGATATTTGATTTTCAACAGCACAAGTTGTATGATCTTTAGATTCGAGATTGAGTTCAAGAGAAAGTATCTTTGGGGAGAGTTCGAATTCTTTCCAGAAATCCCACCCAAGTATCAAAGAAGGATAAATATCAGGGAAAACATAAGCTTTGATAACATGTGTCTGATTATGAAATCTCAATGGCAAATGAAAATAACCAGAAGACATTGCTTTTTGTTTATTAGCAACCATAACTTGAGTTGGAGACTTGAATAGTTTAAAGCCTAACTTTTGGATATCTTTATGAGAGTTATTACCTAAAATAGTTATACAACTTCCACTATCTAAAAGACCGGAAAAAGGTATATTGTTTATAGACACGTTAATAAAAGGTCTGTTAAAGTCTTTTTCTTTGTCGTAGAAAACAGAAGTTGTTTTGTAGCAAAACATAAAATTTCGAATAGTATTTAACCATTGATTCCAGTCGTTAAGATCAAAATTATTGTTATGTGATTTAGTGAAACCATTCAAGTCGTCAGCTAGTTTTTTTGTTGATTTGATGGAGCACATGTTGGACATTCGCTGATTCTCACGCCTTTACGACCACATTTAAAACAAATGAGGTATCTAGGCTTAGTACAAGTTTGTAAAGAATGGCCTGTGATACGACAGCGATAACAGAATTCTTCTTTAGAAATGTCATTAGTTTGAAATGACGAGCGTGGATGTTTATCTTCCTGCACTGCATTAGTGTACCTTACGTTTGGAGACGCTTTAGGAAATGAAGCTTTAGAAAATGAAGGAAGATAGGCAAATTCAGCAGCACAAGAAGTGTCTTCAGATCTAGGCTCATGAAAATTTTTGTCTCGTTCAGAAATGCGTTCGTAACTTTGACAAGTAGAAATTAAAGAATCTACCGTTTTAATATCTTTAAGTGCAACAAAAACTGAATAGCACGGTCTTATATTATGGAGTAAAATCTCTAATTGTTCGCTCTCGCTAAGTTTCTTTGAAAGACGAGCAAACATACCGAACATAATTGAGACGTAAACGATAATGGTCTCAGTTGCTCCTTGCGTTCTATTCCTTATAGCTTCCAACAGCTTATAGTCGTAATCATGTATACCAAAATCTCGAATCAGCAATGTGCAAATATCTTTCCACGATAAGGTAGGATTTCGATTATACTGAAAACGAAACCAATGAAGGGCATCACCTGTGAAAATCTCAAAGGCGTGCTTGCAAAGCATACCTTCCGGAATGTTTCGAGAAATCCTAAACTCGTCCAATCTTTGAAGGAATGATCTAGGGCACGATTTTCCATTGAAAGAAAACGTTTTGAGCTCCTTCACAAAATTATCCGAAGTGTGATAGTTTTGTACAGACTCGGAAGCCAGTGGTATACTAGTCAGAATGCTTGAAGGTAAAGTGGGTTGAGGAGTACTCAGTACTTCCAAAGTTTGATTGGTTCCAGTCATAGGTAGTAATTGATAAATCGAGGGAGGGCTAGGCTGAGTCTGAGGACAAGGATTGTGAATGTCAACTAACACTTCTTCAGAAGATCCTGAATAATCTGAAGTTAAGACTTCAAACCGTTTTTGGAGCGTGAAGAAGCGAGATCGTATGTTTGAGCATGACTCAACAAATGGTGGAACGGCGTTAAAGCGTTCGAGGCGATAATGAAGATGATTTACGAAAGATTCAACTTTCCTCAGGTTACTTTTATCATCCGTGGCTTCGAGGTGCGAGATTTTACCCTCGACGTAATTAAACGTGATCTCTGCTTGGGAGAGGTCATGTTTGAGAGGTATTGGAGAAGATTTTATGTCCTCAGGTTGAATGTGACTCAATTTTGCCAGCTGCTCCTTAAGAGTTGTCAAAGTGTCAGCTGGTTTTTCACCTCTGATAGTCACTTCATATTCCAGTTCAAGTTTGTTTAGAAACGAGTATTTAATTGGTCTCGCCATAGTCACAAGTTGAAGTCAATAGTCAAGGATAAAATCAAGTCAAGTTTAAGTTCGTTTAAGTATTAAGTACTATGCCAGTGTTGTAGAATGTAAGTGTGATGTTCCGCGTGTCCTGCCTGTATAAAAATAAATTAAGCAAGTACCTAAGATATTACGTTAGAGCCAAAAGTCAATATCAAATTTTAGCCTACTTGAGTAAGTATTATTTTAGAATTTAGAAGAATGTTTTAGAGGGTTCATTTTAGTTGGGCGCCAAACTGTCACGTTACATCCGTTCCTTTCGTGAAAAAGGTAGAATGGAACGCTACAAGTTAATGAGCAGCTCCTCCCCTACCTAAACAGTGCCTAGGTTGACAGGATCCTAAGAGCTGAAGAGAAAAGAAGGAATTGGTAACAGATATTTATTTTCGTAAATTTTACAAGCTTTGTAGAAAGCAAAAAAAAGAGTCTCTAGATGATGCGGAAGAACGCGAAATTTAAGTTGTTTACGGCCTACAAGTTATCACGGTAGAATTAGAATGTTATTGGATCCAAACAAGGCCCACTTCTGGGTCTTCAGATAAACAAAGCCCGCTTCCGGTCTTCAACGAGGCCCACTTCCGGGTCTTCAAACAAACAAGGCCCACTTCCGGGTCTTTATTCAAACAAGGCCCACTGTCGTTATAGAGACTGAGGAATTCGTTGCCTTTAGTTTGTCCGACTTCCAGAGTTCAGCGGCTAGCTCATTCAGTTATTAGCTTCTGGATCCAGAAGAAGATTCTCGTCCTTCCACCGTCGATGAAGTATTATTACGCAGCTCAGATTCAAGATGCAGCAGCAGGAGACACGCAGGTATTAGTCGTCAAAGCTTTGACGGACGACGGGCCGGAACATGGTGATGAAGTTATATTGCCACTCAATGTTTGAAAAAGGCAAGCCGGTCGTCTCACTGGTTGACGCTCGGCGATAGATTCGTCGTGGTAGATACGGCGGCCGACGGTGACAACAGATGTAGTTTCGGCGATCAGCTCTCGGCGATAGATTCGTCGTAGTTTCGCGACTGGCTGTAGCGGATGTAGCTCGGCGATCGGCGATTTGACAATGGATATGTCGTGGCGCAGCGATTGACGTAAATGGAGATTCACTTCACAATTTTGGTGTTGGATAGCCAAAGATGGTTTTTGAAGGCGTTCTTGAGTTCCCGGGCCTTGCCTGGCCCGGGAATGGCCTTATATCAATTTAGTGTTCCTCGTTCGAGGAGTAAATTGAGACTGCCATTCCATAGCGACAGCTTTTCTAAAGAAACCTCGCTAGCATTCCAAGGTTCTAGATTTTTGCAGTTTCCAAAATTTTGAATACAGAATAGTAAAAAAATAAATCTAGAGTCAAAATACATACAATCATGGCCAAACTATAAAATACCTCACTGAAATTGACAGTAGAAAAAGAAAAATATGAATTTGAAGAGAAACTAAATTCGAAACAAAAAAAACAGTTTCAAAACAACTGCCATCCGAGCAGTCGTGTCTAGAAATCGGGCCCGTGACCCGCGCGCAAAATCGATAAAGTGATGTAAAATTTTGAGAAAATCAAGTTTTTTTGTGCTTAAATTACTGTGAAAAGGACTGTCAAGTGCTGTGATGTGAAAGTTGTGAATGAATAATAGAAACCAGGTAATATATTATGATATATACATACATGTAGCATTACATATTTCCCCCACGACCCCAGAAAATTTTCAACTCCATTGAAAATTTTGAAGGTTAGGAATAAAACCTTGCTCTTTCATACTTAAATCTTGCACTTCTTCTTTTACTCGCTCACAAACATACTTAGGGGATATGGTTCACATATTTGATGACGCATACTCCACAAGGAACTATTCATTATACATAACGTAGGCTTATTTTTTTTAATTAGGTGTCGTTATCCGCACCTTTTTGAAAACCCGAGTAAAGATAATAAGTATTTACAATTAAGAAAATGTACAACACAAAGGCTTATTAAACGAGTTGTGTACCGCTCTTTAAGAATATTACACACACCCTTGGGTATTGAAGACGTCAAGGAAATTAATATTCAAGAACCTTGTATTTAAGAAATTGCAAGGAAATTAAGATTAGAGTAACAACATGTGCAACTAAGAAAGTATAAAAAAAAATGAGTAAACACAATGGCTTCTTACCCACACGACTCGTGTTATAAGATAAAACAAAAAGAGTGAAAAAAAAAAATAACGTTTGTAAAATGGATTTAAAAAAATAAGCCGAAAGGGTCTAGTTTCCTTGTACAATACAAAAATAATATACGCTAAAGCTATTTACAGAATAAGTATACAATTTAGAGAAAAAAAACAGAATACGACCGCTACACTATTTACACTTTAAAATCTTTTACATGCCACTTTCCTCTTAAGCCGTTAGGATCCTCTAAAATAAAGACGAGAGGTGAGAGCTTCTCAACAACTGTGCATTTGACATATTTGGGAGCCAACTTTGAACTGAAATATGCACCAGCGTTACTCTGGACGTAATTTTTACGCCAGACTGTGTCGCCAACGTTGAACTCTTTAAAGGTGTGTCTCGTGTTGTAATGAGCAGCATTTTTTGTGTGTGCAGTGTGTAATGCAACCTGTACTTTATCGAAGATGTTAGATAATAATCCTAAATTAGCGGCGTAGATGTCACGAGGAAGAAAAATGAAATTATCAAGGTTGGAGCAGTTAGTGTATAGTAAACCACATGGTATGGTTTCACGTCCAAAGACCAGAAAGGATGGAGAAAACCCAGTTGTAGAATTTACAGAACTGTTGAGTGCATATTGGATTTTCTGCAAATGTTTGTCCCATGAACGGTGATCATCTCCGACCAACTGTGAAAGTGCGGTGATAATTGTTCTATTATACCGTTCTGTGGGGTTTACTTGAGGGCAGTATCGAGGTGAATAAAATATAAAAGGAATTTTATACTTATTCAGAAAACTTTGAAACTCATTAGATTGAAATTGTGAACCATTGTCCATGATGATGGTTTGTGGCACACCGTGTACCAGAAACACATTATTTTCCAAATACATGATGATATTGGAAGATGTAGCGCGCTTGATAGGGAAAATAAGGCAATACTTTGAAAAAGAACATGTAACCACTAGTATGAATTGATTACGTTGTCTTGTGAGTGGAAAAGGGCCCATTAGATCTAATGAGAGGCTTTGAAAAGGTCTTGAACAAATTTTTGGTTTACCCATAGGACCATATGGAGAATGATTCGAATGCTTATAAGAGAGGCATGTTTCACAAGAAGAACACATTTTAGCCACATCTTTAAACATACCAGACCAATAGTATCTTAAAGAAAGCTTCTTGTATGTTTTGAAAATGCCAGTATGGGGATTACTTTCTGAGTCACCATGGCAAGTTTTGATGAGATTCATTCTCTCAGAGGGAAGTGGAACTTCTTTCCAAGCAAAATCTTCATTTAGATAATCAGGTGAGTTATTAAAACGGTATAAATTATTGTTGAGAATTTTGTAATTTGGATAAGCATCAGGATTATCTCGACAGTTAGTAAAAAGTCTATTATATAGTTCCAATTGTGATGCATTGTCTCTAGATATGGGTTCAACACCACCAATAATAGCAGTATCGGGTATTTTATGACGCGACAGAAGGTCTGGGACAACATTTTCTTTTCCTTTTTTATGTTTTAGGTCGAAGTTAAAACAAGACAGACGAAGACTCCATCGTGCCAATCTGCCAGAAGGATTAGACAAATTTTGGAACCACTTTAATGCTGCATGGTCAGTGTATACTGTAAATCGTTTACCGTTATCAAGATAACAACGCCAATGCTCAAGTGCAGTAATGACAGCTAAAGTCTCACGTTCTGTAGTTGAATAATTCTGCTCATGCTTGTTTAGAGATCTACTCATATATGCAATAACAACTTCTTTATTGTCTTTTTCCTGAGTCAGCATAGCACCTATCCCAAAGTTAGAAGCGTCGCAGTGAACGGAAAATGGATAGTCAAAGTCAGGGCAAGATAGTATTGGTGTTGTAGTCAAGCATTCTTTTAATTTAGCAAAAGCAGAGTCAGCCTCAGCATTCCAGACAAATTTTTTTGGAGATTTTTTTCCAGATGACGTTAATTTACAGAGTGGTGAAGCAATAGTACTGAAATTAGGTATGAATCGGCGAAACCAACTGCATGTACCTAAAAATTTTCTTACTTCTTTTTTAGAGGTAGGAGCAGCGTAAGCTAGAATCGCTTCAATTTTACTGGGATCAGCCCGCAATCCTTGCTCATCTACTATGTAGCCAAGATATTTCAGTTCTTTGCGAAAGAATTGACTCTTTTCAAAGTTAATGGTTAGACCAGCATAAGAAAGTTTCTGATGAACTTTAAGTAGGAGTGAAATATGTTCCTCAAATGTCGCACCTATGATTATTATGTCATCTAAGTAACAGAACACTTTATTCTCAAACTCTGGAGTGAATAAACTGTCCATAAGTCTTTGTTGAGTTGCTGGAGCGTTTGTCAATCCGAAGGGCATAACAGTGAATCTATACATTCCTTTACCAGGTACGTAAAAACCAGTTTTATCTCTGTCTTTGGGATGTAATGGAATTTCCCAAAAAGCCTTTGCTATATCGATACTAGACAAATATTTAGCATTTTTGAGGTTATCTAGTATCTCAGAAACAAAAGGGAGGCTGTAGGCATCTTTACGAGTAATTGCATTCAGCTTTCTGCTGTCGACGCAGAAACGCCATTCTCCGTTCTTTTTTGGAGTGATAAGTACTGGAGATAACCAAGGACTCTCACATTTTTCTATAACTTTTAATTCTAGCATTTTATCGACCTCATTGATGAGTGCTTTTTGCTTTTCTGGAGAGAGACGATAACAACGTTGTTTTATAGGTAAAGCATCACCAGTATTGATCCGATGACTAACTAAACTAGTACGGCCTAATTTACCTCGTTGTTCAAAAGAAATACTTTTGAAACGCTTGATTATGTCATTAGCAATTTCTACTTGATTCCCAGACAGATGATCAAATGTTGATATTTGATTTTCAACAGCACAAGTTGTATGATCTTTAGATTCGAGATTGAGTTCAAGAGAAAGTATCTTTGGGGAGAGTTCGAATTCTTTCCAGAAATCCCACCCAAGTATCAAAGAAGGATAAATATCAGGGAAAACATAAGCTTTGATAACATGTGTCTGATTATGAAATCTCAATGGCAAATGAAAATAACCAGAAGACATTGCTTTTTGTTTATTAGCAACCATAACTTGAGTTGGAGACTTGAATAGTTTAAAGCCTAACTTTTGGATATCTTTATGAGAGTTATTACCTAAAATAGTTATACAACTTCCACTATCTAAAAGACCGGAAAAAGGTATATTGTTTATAGACACGTTAATAAAAGGTCTGTTAAAGTCTTTTTCTTTGTCGTAGAAAACAGAAGTTGTTTTGTAGCAAAACATAAAATTTCGAATAGTATTTAACCATTGATTCCAGTCGTTAAGATCAAAATTATTGTTATGTGATTTAGTGAAACCATTCAAGTCGTCAGCTAGTTTTTTTGTTGATTTGATGGAGCACATGTTGGACATTCGCTGATTCTCACGCCTTTACGACCACATTTAAAACAAATGAGGTATCTAGGCTTAGTACAAGTTTGTAAAGAATGGCCTGTGATACGACAGCGATAACAGAATTCTTCTTTAGAAATGTCATTAGTTTGAAATGACGAGCGTGGATGTTTATCTTCCTGCACTGCATTAGTGTACCTTACGTTTGGAGACGCTTTAGGAAATGAAGCTTTAGAAAATGAAGGAAGATAGGCAAATTCAGCAGCACAAGAAGTGTCTTCAGATCTAGGCTCATGAAAATTTTTGTCTCGTTCAGAAATGCGTTCGTAACTTTGACAAGTAGAAATTAAAGAATCTACCGTTTTAATATCTTTAAGTGCAACAAAAACTGAATAGCACGGTCTTATATTATGGAGTAAAATCTCTAATTGTTCGCTCTCGCTAAGTTTCTTTGAAAGACGAGCAAACATACCGAACATAATTGAGACGTAAACGATAATGGTCTCAGTTGCTCCTTGCGTTCTATTCCTTATAGCTTCCAACAGCTTATAGTCGTAATCATGTATACCAAAATCTCGAATCAGCAATGTGCAAATATCTTTCCACGATAAGGTAGGATTTCGATTATACTGAAAACGAAACCAATGAAGGGCATCACCTGTGAAAATCTCAAAGGCGTGCTTGCAAAGCATACCTTCCGGAATGTTTCGAGAAATCCTAAACTCGTCCAATCTTTGAAGGAATGATCTAGGGCACGATTTTCCATTGAAAGAAAACGTTTTGAGCTCCTTCACAAAATTATCCGAAGTGTGATAGTTTTGTACAGACTCGGAAGCCAGTGGTATACTAGTCAGAATGCTTGAAGGTAAAGTGGGTTGAGGAGTACTCAGTACTTCCAAAGTTTGATTGGTTCCAGTCATAGGTAGTAATTGATAAATCGAGGGAGGGCTAGGCTGAGTCTGAGGACAAGGATTGTGAATGTCAACTAACACTTCTTCAGAAGATCCTGAATAATCTGAAGTTAAGACTTCAAACCGTTTTTGGAGCGTGAAGAAGCGAGATCGTATGTTTGAGCATGACTCAACAAATGGTGGAACGGCGTTAAAGCGTTCGAGGCGATAATGAAGATGATTTACGAAAGATTCAACTTTCCTCAGGTTACTTTTATCATCCGTGGCTTCGAGGTGCGAGATTTTACCCTCGACGTAATTAAACGTGATCTCTGCTTGGGAGAGGTCATGTTTGAGAGGTATTGGAGAAGATTTTATGTCCTCAGGTTGAATGTGACTCAATTTTGCCAGCTGCTCCTTAAGAGTTGTCAAAGTGTCAGCTGGTTTTTCACCTCTGATAGTCACTTCATATTCCAGTTCAAGTTTGTTTAGAAACGAGTATTTAATTGGTCTCGCCATAGTCACAAGTTGAAGTCAATAGTCAAGGATAAAATCAAGTCAAGTTTAAGTTCGTTTAAGTATTAAGTACTATGCCAGTGTTGTAGAATGTAAGTGTGATGTTCCGCGTGTCCTGCCTGTATAAAAATAAATTAAGCAAGTACCTAAGATATTACGTTAGAGCCAAAAGTCAATATCAAATTTTAGCCTACTTGAGTAAGTATTATTTTAGAATTTAGAAGAATGTTTTAGAGGGTTCATTTTAGTTGGGCGCCAAACTGTCACGTTACATCCGTTCCTTTCGTGAAAAAGGTAGAATGGAACGCTACAAGTTAATGAGCAGCTCCTCCCCTACCTAAACAGTGCCTAGGTTGACAGGATCCTAAGAGCTGAAGAGAAAAGAAGGAATTGGTAACAGATATTTATTTTCGTAAATTTTACAAGCTTTGTAGAAAGCAAAAAAAAGAGTCTCTAGATGATGCGGAAGAACGCGAAATTTAAGTTGTTTACGGCCTACAAGTTATCACGGTAGAATTAGAATGTTATTGGATCCAAACAAGGCCCACTTCTGGGTCTTCAGATAAACAAAGCCCGCTTCCGGTCTTCAACGAGGCCCACTTCCGGGTCTTCAAACAAACAAGGCCCACTTCCGGGTCTTTATTCAAACAAGGCCCACTGTCGTTATAGAGACTGAGGAATTCGTTGCCTTTAGTTTGTCCGACTTCCAGAGTTCAGCGGCTAGCTCATTCAGTTATTAGCTTCTGGATCCAGAAGAAGATTCTCGTCCTTCCACCGTCGATGAAGTATTATTACGCAGCTCAGATTCAAGATGCAGCAGCAGGAGACACGCAGGTATTAGTCGTCAAAGCTTTGACGGACGACGGGCCGGAACATGGTGATGAAGTTATATTGCCACTCAATGTTTGAAAAAGGCAAGCCGGTCGTCTCACTGGTTGACGCTCGGCGATAGATTCGTCGTGGTAGATACGGCGGCCGACGGTGACAACAGATGTAGTTTCGGCGATCAGCTCTCGGCGATAGATTCGTCGTAGTTTCGCGACTGGCTGTAGCGGATGTAGCTCGGCGATCGGCGATTTGACAATGGATATGTCGTGGCGCAGCGATTGACGTAAATGGAGATTCACTTCACAATTTTGGTGTTGGATAGCCAAAGATGGTTTTTGAAGGCGTTCTTGAGTTCCCGGGCCTTGCCTGGCCCGGGAATGGCCTTATATCAATTTAGTGTTCCTCGTTCGAGGAGTAAATTGAGACTGCCATTCCATAGCGACAGCTTTTCTAAAGAAACCTCGCTAGCATTCCAAGGTTCTAGATTTTTGCAGTTTTCAAAATTTTGAATACAGAATAGTAAAAAAATAAATCTAGAGTCAAAATACATACAATCATGGCCAAACTATAAAATACCTCACTGAAATTGACAGTAGAAAAAGAAAAATATGAATTTGAAGAGAAACTAAATTCGAAACAAAAAAAACAGTTTCAAAACAACTGCCATCCGAGCAGTCGTGTCTAGAAATCGGGCCCGTGACCCGCGCGCAAAATCGATAAAGTGATGTAAAATTTTGAGAAAATCAAGTTTTTTTGTGCTTAAATTACTGTGAAAAGGACTGTCAAGTGCTGTGATGTGAAAGTTGTGAATGAATAATAGAAACCAGGTAATATATTATGATATATACATACATGTAGCATTACAACAGCCACAAAAGAGACAAGAGAAACGACACGTTTACTCAACGAGTAAGCACAACGACCATGGGAGCGACAGCGATCGGTCCCCAAACCATCCATAACACCTGAGAAAACATCACTGAAACAGTCGTACCACGACCCAAGGCCGTGCTCCGCTACATAAAGGAGCTGGCTCGGGTAGAGGCTGGCAGGGGGGAATGCACAATACACCCCATGCGGGACGTCAGTGCAGGCCTCACCACCCCCAATTAGAATTAGAGCCAATACTGCCAACATTTTGGACACGTTTTTATTATACTAGCAGAAGTTTGTTAGATGAGATTTGCAGTTGTTAAAATAAAATAAAATTATTTTAGGGCTCGGCTCGTATGGTTTTTAGAATTATAAATTTAAAACGCAGTTTTTGTAAAAATTCTATCAAAAAGAACTACTAAAATAGAACCCGACTCAGAATATCAACTGTCAACCTACCCGCTACAAAAATTGCGCTCCAGATAGCGTACAGGATATGAGGGTGAGACCGGAAACAAGATGGCGGCGGTCCGACCGAGCCGGATGTGACGTAACCGAATTATCGACTACCCGCAAGCGGAGAGGAATACAGCATTGGGGTATATTTTTGGTACAGTTGATACTGACTTAATATAGGTACAAGATAGAACACAGTTTTGTCACCATTGTTTCATTGAAAAACAAAACAACTATTACCGATGTTTTTTATTTATTTATTTTCACTCATTTTCAAAGACGGAAAAAATTGAAATAAAGCGGCATATATTTTTTCTTACAAATACATACAGATTGCTTTAAAGAAATAAAAAAATTCTGCTGCCCTTCTACTGATTACCAAACCAGTCAGCTGGGCTACCACAAGCTGGGCTTTTTATACCTTGTATGTTACTAATTAAAAACAGTACTACATTATTTTAATTAAATTTTGTATTGTAGCATTTGATTAAGTAAGTTATTCCATTTTTTGAAGTTATTATTATTACTAAACCAATGTGTTAGAATTCAAAAATTTTGGTCCAGATGTAACCGGTATCAGGAGTAGGTACTTAGTTTCAAAGGATGCTAATGAATTCAATTACACCCAGTATACAATATTTTCCTTTTTTAACTGCCGATTTGCCTTTATTGCTCAAACTAACTACTAAACGAATTAGAACTTCTTGAACATTTCTTCCATAAAAGAAGTTAGCCACAATTTGAAATAACTTACTCCATTTCCCAGTTGTCAGAGAAATCTGATAAGCAGCTTGAGTACAAATTAAGTTAACTTGTTGTTTGTCCTAGCTCAGTCGTGCAGAATAAATTTAACGGTAGTTTAAAGGAACTGTCGCAAGTAAGAACCGGCGTGGCGAAAACAAAATACCTAGTTATAATTTTTATAATATTTTCGATTTAGATTTTTAATGGACAGTTTTCCCACATGCTGATGTTTTAGTTTTATGGAACAGGTGAGATATTTTAACCGGTTTTTTTTTTACCGTATTTTAAGTGACAATTATGTCCGCTAATGGCCTAGCGTACGTGATTGGGGGGTCTAGCAAAGAGCCTTATATATTAGAGTTAACGCTAAACGATAACCCAATATGTGTGGGAATGACAGGACCACAGAGCATGACGCAAATGACGCTTTGGCAAAGCGTTTTTTTCTCTCTGTGGACAGCACATTACACTTGGAAAATGTAATTTAAGGTAATGTAATTTTAGGTTATCATTTGACGCTAACGCTAATGGAATGGGATCTTTGCTAGGCCCCCTGATCCTCTTGGCAGTTGAAAATGTTATTATTGTCGCTCTGCACTTGCAATTGAGACAATAGAGCTCTGACAGCCTCCGTGGCGTGGTGATTGAGCAGGTTGGCTCATAACCCGGAGGCGGCGGGTTCGATTCCCGCGACAAGACAAGGGTTTGTGTCAAAAAAAGCACTAATTTTTGTTCTGTGTCTGGGTGTTGTGGGACCATGGATGGTCCTCGTAGTTCCTGGGTCCCTAGATATAGGGAATCCAAGTTAGGGTCCAGGATCTATGTGTGTGATCGTTGGGTGTTATTTATTATTTATTTATTAATTATTCATAAATAGAGCTCACTCAAAATGTGTTTCACTCTCTAAATCTTTTTTCAACTAATATCTCTAAGATTTCAGAACTGATTTCATTATTATATTTTTTTCGGTGAAGGAAACTCCCAAGTTACTCTCGCTTCAATTTTATGAAGATTGATCGAGTACCTTCCAAATTCTATGTAAACTCAATTAAAAATTCAATTTACTTCTTGGCTTAAACCACGACGGTTCTCATTTGAGACAGCCCAAAGAGCAGCTTTCAGCTGTAATATCATGCCTTTCAGCATAACCTTATTGTTTACGTTTCGTATCTGAGTTTCAAAGGTACATTACTGTGATAGAGGGATAATCCCCTGGAACATACTTCTGGAAATGTATTTTGGGTGACACACGAGCATAATAATAAACGAATATCTAAAGATTTCTTCATGCATAACCCTAATAATAAATTGGTAGTCTTGTGTGCAGTAGAACCTCGTGCCAACCAACCTTTTTGCAACAATTGCGTTAATGACTTCAGGACCTTCTTAACAATCTCATGACCGATTTTTTTTTATAAGCTTGTTGCCTGAAATAAATGGTTATTATTTTTTTTTTTATTTTACTCATCAATACTTAAAAATTGAGCACGAAAGTTATCAAAATTGGCCGATAAACGGTGGCCACAGTAAAATCCCCAATTATTGGGGGAATATATTACATCCAATCAAAATTCCCGACGACAAACAATTTCTACGAAATTCTAGAACATACCACGTTCGATCCTTCCTGTACGCAAGTACTAACATCCGGACAGTTGAAAGTAATGTTTGTGATTTGAAAGCGATACTAGCTTGTTTCTTTTTGTTACGCTAAAAAAGTTTCGCACGAAAAATAATTAGGCCATCATAGGATATAATACTTTTATTCAAAAAAATTAATTATTCTTAACCAAAATAATTATGTTTTGACTGCCGCGTTAAACAGGCATGATTTGTATTCATTCACAGCATGCTAGCTAACATATTAGCCAGACTACTAACCTGTGTGTCAGTCAGGCTTGTGAACGCGGGAACGCTATAGAATATTATATAGTATTTACATAATTTCACAAACGTCTCAGAAACACAGAATCCCGTCTGTACCTATTGTATTTACTTCGTTCGCCATATTGTATTTATTTTTAGTCGCTATTCATTGCGACGATTCATCTTATTTTTTATTTCATTCAGATTTATTTTGTATTTTATTGAGTGTTTTGTTACGAGTGTTTTGAGTTGAAATCGAATTACTTTCTATTTTTAGGTTTTGTGAGTTTTCCTTAGTGTAAAGTTCAACAGGGCAATGTTGGGTATGCTATCTACTGATAGCACAGAATAGATATAATATAGTACTACGTATACTGACTCACTCCGTGAAGGCACTTAAATAAAAACCGGCTAAGTGCGAGTCGGACTCGCGCACGAAGGGTTCCGTATCATTATCTATGGAAACGAGCAAAAAAATCACGTTTTAGCTCCTCCAATATTTATTATATTTTACAAAAGGTATTACTGCATATTAATATGTCTAGCTATTACAGTTGTGTCACAAAAAAGCTTCTTTTGTTTTAAAAAATCATTGAAAGCCACCGCTAAAAAGAGCTCTTTATTTGTATCTTGGCATTAACCCTCATCAAAATAAATTAATTTATATATAATACTGTTTCAATACCTATATATGACTATTGAAATTATTCAATTCGGTCATTCCGTTCGGAAGATATCAGGAGTTTAAAAATGTAACGGTTAGAAAAAAGTTGTGTGGTAGCCGCTGACCCTGCTTGGCTAGCTAGACGCAATGTAGACGTCATTCAGTGGGGCATATTCTTCTATGCAGTGGGGTATGGGTCGTACGGGAGATAGAAGGGCTTATGTTTGTCTATAATAAATTCTTAATTTTGAAATTATTGGTAAATATCCGTGCAAAGCCCGGGCAAGCTAGTATGATATAATATCAAAGTTACATTTTGCATAGTTGTTTTACATTCTCAACACCTTTCGCTGAGAAAACCCAACTTAACCATGTCGATTCACACTTTAGACACCACTAGTTTTTGGGACAAAAAGTTTTAATACCCGTAATCAAAATAACAAGGTTCATTACTAAGTTTCCGTTCACTTCACTCGTTTATCTCAGTTAAAGAGTTAATGACGCGAAAGTAACGGGAAGTAACTGAAGGATATATTAATGAACTTCCCGATTTTTGCTTTTCGCCTACTTTGCCAGTAATGGGAGATAGCTTTACTAGGTGGTAGGACTTTTTTGCAAAGTTCGTGTAGGTAGGTTCCACCGCTTTACCAGTTATTCTGCCGCCAAGCAGTAGTGTGCGAGCACTACTATGTTCTGGTTTGAAAGGCATTGTAGCTCGTGAAATTACAGGGCAAATGAGACTTTGTGAGCTGATCTCACAGTCTAGCAATCTTATTACTAAACTGTGCAATGTCACGCGAAACTTTATTATTTTAAGTTCCAAGTGACACTGCAACTGCTATGGGCGGCCGAGTCGCTTAACATCGGGCAGACGACTAGCTCGTCACGTTAAAATTAACATAAAAAAGAGTCCACAGAGCACGAAAAAATGAGACTTCGCCCCTATTTGTTATATTTTTTTTTTATTTTGTTATTTTTTTTTTTTTTATAAATAAATAACGCCCAACGATCACATACATAGATCCTGGACCCTAACTAGGATTCCCTGTATCTAGGGACCCAGGAACTACGAGGACCATGGTCCCACAACACCCAGACACAGAACAAGTATTTGCGTTTTTTTTTTTCGGGCACAAATACTTGTCCTGTCGCGGGAATCGAACCCGCCACCTCCGGGTTATGAGCCGACCTGCTCAACCACCACACCACGGAGGCTGTCAATTTGTAGTGCTCTTATGGCAGCGGTACGCCAAACTAGGTAAGAATTCCGAATCTCTAACACTGGAATTCATAGTCAAGGTGGGGGCTCCTTTAGGAGATGATTCAGGCGCTGTGTGGCGATGTCTAGTTTTATGCATTTCATAAACAAAATTAAGTAGCCTCCATTCTGACAATTCTGACATTGTCAAAGGCAGGATGGTATGAAAGTAAAAGAAAAATGATTCAACATTCAACCTCTATGAGAAAGCTGAATGATAGATTTGTGGGTTTATTCACCCTTTGACTACGAATACCACTGTAAGTATACAATAATCTGTGCTTTTAAGGATGGTGGTGATTAATATCAGGCGAACGACATGCTTGTCATGCCATTCATGCCAATAAAACACCCATCCATATTCGTCAAAAAAAACGTATAAAATGTAGGTAATTATAATACCAAGTAAGGGTGCCTCCACGTAAGTCAAAACCTATTTGTACGCAGTACCAAAACTTTGGTATATTCACGGAAATTCTCTTCAAAAGATGGAAAAGATAATGCTCTCATAAAACTTCAAGCATGAATGTGAAGTAAAGTTTCAAAGTTGTTCGTAAAGCATTAAAGTGACTGAAGAGATTTCTATGGAAAAGCTGTAATATATCTACGAGGGTCCTTCAGGTACCGTCAATATTTTCATATAAAATAAACTCAGTGTTTAACCAACTTGCGTGTGTTTCACTACACGGTGACAGCTCGGGATTACTTTTATCATTTTCAATGGTAAAAAGTGCTGTTAATATGCAAAACCATACCGCGCTATTTGAGGTTAGTAAATTCTAATTTACATTGGATCGCTTTGGGACCTACCTACGCCCGCCGCGCCGCGCCTATGTGGCTAAATTAAAAATATTCCTCATAAGATAAACATTTATGAAAACAAAAATAAAATATCTCGAAAAACGACAAAGTTACAAGCATTTTCAAAACCGCAATAGAAAGAAGTAGCTCAAACGGCCAGTGACGTCAGAGGAAGGTCGTTAAAGTACCTCATTACTAAGCTGTGGTAGCTTTTTATACAATCTCTTTGGCATGTGACGTCACGAGTGGATTTTTCATAGTAACTGTGGGGGCGCTCTGTTTCGCGAGAAAGGGACAAGAGATGCCTCCTGTAGAAACTTTAAAAGCTTATTACTCCGTGATTTATTTAACGATTTTGCTTATTTTTCAATTATTGCATTCATTTTTAATAGTAGTCATCATGCCTATTCTTACACTGGAATAACACCACACATCAGAACACTCGATCAAATAAAAAAAAAACGATCATTGTGTTTTGCCCATTACCTTTTCAACTCTAAGAGCATTTAACCGATGGAGATGTTAATGTTATAATCCACAAGCATTATTTTTTGCCGATTTTTACTCGCGACGACACCAGAGCACCCATTATGTTTACCGCGTGTGTAAACGCACGCCGCACACCATCTTAAAGCACGCAGACCGTTATATAATCTAGCGAAGTAACGCAGTGTTTACACACACATTATGATAATGTGTATGACCAAATAGCGCCATATGACCGGTATAGGGGTACGCCTTGCCTTGCCAGCTCCATTTATAAATGCTCTAAGCTTCAAATTGTTATTTAAGAATGATAATTTTTTGTCTACTTAAGTTCTTCTGCGGATTCCCTTGTTAAGTACCCATACCGTTGGAGAGGGCAGCCAGTCAAAGTGCCGTTCTATTGCGAAGGTTCATGTTCAGCAGTGAACGTATGTGTCGTGAATTTTATAATTTATTCTCACTTTTTAATATTAAGAGGTTGGTAGACTGTTTAAAAATACCATTTTGGTTGGCCACACTGGCGGAAAGAGCGTCCGCTGAACCATCAGCCAATTACGATGGCTGCCTTGGTAGTTCCGGTAAAATAATATTGAGGTTTAGGAGGGAAGTTTTGGAGGGACGACAAGGTCCAAAAAGCAGTCAATTCTGGTTAAACAGCCGAAGCGTCAAGATGTATTATTGCTTCTGTTTGTTTATTGTGTACTGAGTGTGTACCGAACATTTATAGAAGAAAGAATATACAAGGATTGAATTGAAAAGGTTCACTGTGTTTTACTTCATATCTGATTATAATAAATTCTCTTATGCTCTTTAACTCTATACTCAAGTGTTATGGTCTAAATTAACTAATTAGTACATAATATTATGGCTAAAATTTTTCTTAAAACCTCGCTAAACTAAATCAAATATTAATTAATAAAAAAAAAAAAAAGTTGTGCAAATATAGAACCACGTATTAGTATTTTTGTCTTTTCTTATTAAAATTCAGCGTACCTAGCCTAGACCTAGAAAGTCAAGCTTTCTGGTAGCATAATGAAATAAGCTGGTTGTGTGACCAAACGGTTTATTTTCATGAGATATTTCAAACTCATTCACTCATTCATTCAGTTCGTAGAAGGGAGAGTTATTTACGATAATTATTGTATTGAGGAATTCAGGAGTTCGGATTTCAATTATTTGGAATTTAGAGTTGAAATAATAGGTGGACTAATTATATTTATAATTTCATTGGCATTAATTATCATAAAACATATATTTCGTTGAACTTACACAGATTTCTTAAATCGTCAAGATCATTTTTTATAAAAAAAAAACAAAACAAGGACCAACAAACAGTTGATTTGATTTTTTTCCTTATAATATGACGAGATGTTAATGCGTTCATAAAATATAGTTTAAAATATGTCGAGTAACTTGATATTTTTTTTAATACAATGATAATTATGTATCTCTGTTAAAAATTATTATACAAAAACGAAACATCAAAGCTTATTCGTATCATATTTAACTACCAATAATTAAAGACCCCTTTTAGCATTTTATTACACAAACGAATTTGCCCCTACGAAGTAGGTAGGTATTCAATTAAAAACCTGACTCTTATAAGGAAAATTCCGGAAAAATCGCCGTGCCATTTTTTCATCCAATCAGCTTCACCGTATTCCGGTCACGTTTTCCTTAACTTTATCCGTAATTTGCGATAGAATCCTATCTAACTTGTCCTATAAACAAGTGGGATTGTAGCCACCCTACCTGACCCACTTTCACCTTTGCATTCGCAAATGTCTATACATTACATACAGTCGCAAATAAGGGCATATATAAGGTATGGGGGTACGTAGCAATAAATTATGTTGTGGCACTAGCTCCATCCTGCGGCTTCACCCGTAAAAAGCAGCAACTCAGCCTTTGGTATCAACCGCTTCCTGACTAATTTTAAACGTGTAACTTCATTTCTTTTTTAAAGAAAAGAAAGAAAGAAAGAAAAAATATTTATTCAACACTTACAAAAAAATTAAATTTATAGCTACAGAATTCTGCAGCAGCTGAAAAGGCTCAGCATTCATGACGGTGTACTCAACATCTAATTAAATAAAAAAAAATTATAGAAACATTTATTATTATCATGAATTATTTTAATTAGAGATGCGCCGAGTACTCGTTTGCTGCTCGGTACTCGACGTACTTAGTGTATTTCTTATACTTGCCGAATAACTCGATTCGAATAATAACGGATAAAAATAAAGTGTTAGATTTCGGTAACATTTTTTTTATCAAATCTTGTAAAATTTGACAAGGGCAAGTTATTATGCAGAAATAATAGGACACCATGAACTGTAAGACCCCCACTAGATGGACCGACGACCTTCATACCGCGGGGAGCCGATGGATGCAAGAGGTGCGCAGCCGCTCAAAATGGCGCTCTATGGAGGAGGAAAAGATGTCCACTACTGAACATAGGCCTCCTCAACCGTTAGTTGATGACGATGAACAATAGTGTTCTTAAATAACTTATTACCCATGTTTAATTTAATAATTAAGTTGGTTCTTGTTTGCGACGATAGAGGTTTGTTAATTGATATCATTTCCAAAGTTAAACAGCTCACGTACTGCCTAATTTAATTATGGGATAAAATACAGTACGAGTTTTCATCGGAACGTATTGACGTGAATACGCACGAATCCATTTAAAATTTGTACTGCCATTTTTAGTTCATCAACGTGTCCGCTAGGGGCGCGGCAGAGAAATGTATGGGAGAAAAGGGAGAAAACATAACCGAATCAAGTTTTAGTAAAAACTATCGAAACTCGTACTAGGGGTATTGAAAGCTCATAAAACATTATTCAATTTCTTTTCTAACTTATTTATTACAAGCATTGTTAAAGCCAGTGTTTACAAAAGTGATTAATAAAGATGGCAATCTTGGGATTGCTATTGTAATAAATCTTTGTCCTTAAAAAAATAAGCGTCGTTTAAATGTTTGTGTGAGTGGTTTTCAAACAAAAATAGCTAAACAGATTCGGATAAAGTTCTGTACTTGTGTGTACATGGATTGTTTATGTTACCGGGATCACTACACTTAGTACCTAATACTAAAAATTCCGGAAAATGTAGTTCCCACACATGGGTAAGCTACAGGTGAGGCATTTTTTGATAGTGTAAGTAAACCCCATCCGTCTTTTGATAGGGCAAGTAATTTTTGCAACAATTCATCAAAATTGAATCAGCTCTTAAACAAAACTCAAAACAAATGAACAGACAAACTTGTAAACAAACTGACAAAGTGTCTTATATTAGTAGCGATTTCATACGTAACATCATTAATCAAACTCAATATTTTTTTTCTGAAATAAAACCTACTCTCGATGTTATACCATTCTGATCCCAAGAGTGATCCCGCATTACTTATTTTGAATGTTTTCCGACATTATGATCCCAATATAATTCTTGGTTCCGGTCTGATTCCACTCAGGGTTTTAGAAACGCCAGTTCAATTGATAAACCTACATATTGCACAAACTGAATTCCCCGGTCCAAACTGTCCCATATGAAACGTAAATTATTGTGACCCTACCATGACCCAGTTCTGTACTGTCGGCGCAAAATGACTATATTTTACAAGTCTTTTAAGTTTAAGACGAGCCTGTGATGAAACTTGGAGCTTTAGATGTTTTTGAGCTTTTTAAAGTCTTTGCATGGCCTAGCCTAGAATTTGAGAGTAACTTAGGCACCTGTGAAGAAATACGTGACTCGAAAAAGGTGATATAAGTCTCTTGCGTCTCATGACCTAGCTTTTTAGTACTGTCGCAAAGGCTTGTTAAATATTTATAGGAGGTGTAACAAACTCAAAATAGTACGTCGTCATCCGCGTAAGAACAGGACCACCTCATCCCTTCCAGCGAATGGCGCAAAAGATGGCTAAGACAATATCAAGGAAAAATGAAATATTGGAAAGCGATGACGCAGTCTACGCAGTGAGTCTTTAGACCGGGACGAGATTGGTCCTTTTTTACCCGACTACCAAATAAGAGGGGTTTGACTGTCTATGTATGTATGTATGTATGTATGTATGTATATGTTCCCTCGTATCTCCTAAATTACATATCCTATTTCAAACAGCAAGGTGTCAATAATTAGATTATATCCAATATACCCCTGTTTTTTACAATATTTAAAATTTAAATTTAAAATAAAAAAAATAACAGTAAATGATAAATTAACAACACAACACTAGAGCACGGACCCAGGTGTCTGTGGCGAAGCAGTAGTTTAAAAAAAAAATATACTCCTTCATTTGGGCGAGGGTAAAAATGCCATTATAATTAATTTCCGCAACTACACAGCAGAATAACAAAACTAAAAATCCACGAAATGTTCACAAATTTTGTATCGCTTTTGTAATTTTGGACTAACAGTAAGTTAACTTTACAAAGAAACAAACAAATTACCGCACCATTGTCCAGAACGCCCGCATATTTATTTTCCGCCGTTTTAATTTCCGAAAGAAGGAAACGTCACCGCTGAGTTATCATTGTGTTAAAATTAACGCGAGGGCCTGATGACGTCATTAATCGCTTCGCTAACTGCAATGTAACTGTGGCGAAATTGTAATTATTGTGCACATGTCGTAATTGATCGGCTTAGGTTTTTAAATTAAAAACTTAAATACGTCAGCTGGGCTACCACAAGCTAATACAAAACCATAATGTTTCATGGCATTATTATTTCAAGGTTACAATAATATTGTTCAAATTCATACCATGAACTTATAAAGTATTCCTGCATGTGAACAAGACGTCTACATTTTTATATGGCGTTATCACTATCGCACGTCAGTGTCAACTTTATGTAAAGGTATGGACACGACAGTTGTATTTGAGTGAAGATTTCACGTGACGTCATCAAAACTGCTCTGGCTCTGCAACATTAAAGTATTTTTACTTTTATGTCATTTGTCAATGTATGATTGAAGTAATATTGAAGTAATAATACTATAAGGGGGCGCTCTCTGGGGGAGGCCTATGTTCAGCAGTGGACATCTACGGGCTGATGATGATGAATGCTATAAGACGTTGTGGTTGCCCCCGTTCTGTGATATGCCTGTTCAGGTTGGATCATAATAGTCCAGTAACGGTAGAGTGTATTTGAGTCGTAACCTAAAAAATAATTAAAGTCGTTCATTTGACGGGCCCGATAGCTGAATTGGTAGTAGCCCTGCCTTCTGAACTGAATGGGTTCGATTCTTACCCAGGACAAACATTTGTGTGATGAACATAGATGTTTCTTCTGCGTCTGGGTGTGATAGCGAAGCACGACTAGCCGTTCCTAACCGATCGGTAAAGTTAAGCAACGTTCGCTGCGGTCACTACTATGATGGGTGACCACTAAAGCAATAAGTTGGTATTTAAAACTGAGCGCTACCGTGCTTCGGAGGGCACGTTAAGCCGTCGGTCCCGGCTGTTATCGTAAGACAATAGTCGTTAAGCCAAGTCAGAAGCCTTCGGGCGGCCTAAAAATTCTGACACCAGGGCTGACCACTTGCCTACACGAGAAGAAGAAGAATTCAGTACCCCTAGTACGAGTTTGGATAGTATCGTAAAACTTCATTCGTTTACGTTTTCTCCCTTTTCTCTCATACATTCCTCTGCAGCGCCCCTAGCGGACACGTTGATGAACTAAAAATGGCAGTACAAATTTTAAATGGATTCGCGCGTATTCACGTATTGGAAAACTCGCGTACTAGGTGTACAGTAATCTGTGCTTATGGTAACTTAAAATATTGTGAGGTATTTCGTGAAACCGCATGGTTGTGTTTTGCGACAGTAAGCCAACATTTCTACACAGAACGCATACACATCGTCAAGGATTCCCTCAGGTTTTTGCATAATACAGAGCGATCGACGCATGTGTCTCGAATACAAAATGTCCCAGGTGATAAATGAATGTGGTATCATTTTGAGCGAGTTAACGCAACGCCGGGTAGTTTTTTGGTATACAAGGTGAATTTTAATTTACTAAATATCTTTTAGGGCATAACTCTTATCATTTAAACAAACAACTTTAGTTCTACCATTTTTTTTTTCTTAAATTATTTTTTTGCCAATGGGTTAAAACTGCGTTTAAAAAACGGTGGTTACATTTTTTTCCATGTCAGTAGGTACAAGTTACACAGTACATCGTAGCCTGGGTCCAGGTGATAAACAGTCACTTGTCTTTCGTCACACCTATCTTGAATCTACAGTCGTTAGACAGCTTTTATCATTTTGACAAATCGAAATAATTTCATCTGACATATTTCTAGTTCACAAGCCACCGTTTCAGCATTTCACCATCGGTGAAAACAGCATTTGCTGCTCGATGAAACTAATTGAGTAAGGTCTTGCGTTGCTCCTTTTTTTCTGTAGTTTTATATCTTTTAACGATAATGTTTACTGATTTTAAACATCTGGATTATTACGGGGTACGTAGTTCCACGAAACAACCAGCCCCGAAGCCATCGGAACAATGTACCCCAAATCTCATTTTTCAGAAATGTCAAGATATAAATTGCTACCACAAGGCAAATATCATTGTTTGTGGTAGCAATCTATTAGATTTACCCTGTGCTACCACAAAGAAAACGTTTTCTATTGTTTTTCTAACAGTGGGCCTAGCACGAATATTTACGCGCGCGTAAGTGTAACGTTAACGTAAGCCAGTTGTATGGTATTTGAACTGCCCCCTATTACGATTGATCTAGCAGTGCTGCTGACGCACGTGTGCCGCTCAACTGCTGTCATAATTGTATGAATTTTGACAGCAGTTGAGCGGCAGACGCTGTCGTAATAGGGGGATTTTACGTTAACGTTACACTTACGCGCGTGCACATATTCGTGCTAGGCATACAGTTAGGTGCATGCCAAGCTTAAACAGCTATAAAGTTGACCCAAACAGACCAAAACGTTTCAGTGCGAAAAAAGGAAAAAAGACACCAACGTGACATTTTGGTACTGCCAAGTGACAACCACTATCTAGCCGTCGCGTCATCCCGTCAGTAAACTAACTACCAAAACAGATCTATGGTACTACGTTTTGCGGCACACTTCGGACTTATTACTACCTTTTTTATTTGCGGAGTTATTCTTATCGGAACAACTTACCCCCGGCGCTTTGAACCCCATCCTCCCCTACGTTCCATTTCATTTCGCTCTCTTTTCGCCAAAGCTAAAAGGCTCATGTAAATAATAAAGTATGCAACAAAATAACCTTTCGAAATAGCTTTTGACCTCGCTGTCGTGGTTTAAAATTCGACCTTATTTAATCAGAATTAAGGGTCACAACAACATCAGAAATGCAAGAAACGTTGCCAGTGGCTTCGTGCCTAATTGTTCTGCTCGTTAAGACCTCTCATTTATGTAAATAGTGACGTAGATCGGTGTAGCCAGTAATGAAATTTCCTAAATGGCCACACGAATTTAGCAAGATCGGGGGATTATTTGTAACATAGCAATACTTTCTTGCCAGCAACGACAACAACAAGGACGTTGCGATAGGACAAAACTAGTAAGTGGGTGCATTGGCTGGGCGAGTTTTCCTTATATGAATTAATAACGTGACGGGCTAATCGTTGACCTGATGTTAAGCGACACGGCTATCATAGACATCACTAGACTGCGATGTTTCACAGGATGACGTACGCAGAGCGCAGTACTTGGAACGTTAAAATAATAATAATAATAATTAATAATAATAGTAATTTGACGGGCCCGATAGCTCAGTTGGTAGTATCCCTGCCTTCTGAACTGAGGGCTGTGGGTTCGATTCCTACCAAGGACAAACATTTGTGTGATGAACATAGATGTTTGTTCTGCGTCTGGGTGTTATAATGTATTCTATGTATGTATTTACAAACAAAAAGTATATAAGTATTGTATCAGTTATCTGGTTCCCATAGTACAAGCTATGCTTAGTTTGGGGCTAGATGGCGCTGTGTGAAATGTCCACACATATTATTATTATTATTATTTTATTATTAATAAAGTTTCACTAAAAACTTTATTATTTTAACGTTCCAAGTGACACTGCAACTGCTAAAAGCAGCCATGACGCTTAACGTCAAGTATTCAACTAGCACCTCACCCCATTCATTAACATACAAAAGGAACATCTATAATAATGCACGCGCAAAAAAAACATAGATAACCCCCACGCAAACAAACTCAGGGTACGTCACACTTAGCGCGCCAAAGATACTTTTAATCCTAATTGGTTGATACATTCTATTTATTTGCGCAAAACTATTTTTCATGTGATCGCGTTGAGTTATTAAGCTATAATTAGCAAAACAAGCAAAAAAATTTGAATTTGGCGCGCTGAGCATGACTTACCACATTAAGGCGCTGAATGCTCCCAAATCGACTATGTTGAACGAGATTATCTCAAAACGTATACCATTTACAAGATTGAAAAAAATGCAAGTTAATATTGATTATATCTTCTTTCCATCTGCCGAAATCGAAACACGTTTACGAAAAGTTTTCTCGATAGAAAAAAATCGTGGCCTTTAAAAAATCATTCAAACGACCTAAAATGTTACATTATAATAAGACACCTAATTGAAAAAATCATAGTGATAAGCTATGTTTCTATGCATTCGTCTATAAGCTTATTTTTTTATAACATAAAGTACAAAATAAGTTTCAAGTTTGTCTGCTGTAATAAACGTGCTCGCATTGGGTCCTGTCAGCACCTTAAATAATAACACAAAAATACTCTCCACTCATTCCATGCCGTTACATTATTGCGGCAAATCCCAAAGAATACTAAAAATCAGACATAAATCCTGCAAATCCTCGCAAAATATATCATACCGAAAAATGAACGACCTGCGGCGAAGAGTTATCTGAACCGGAAGTGACCACTATTTCCCCAACCTCCCCAGCAGGAGGAAAGTGGGGAGAGTCCAACAACCAGCAATTTCCGATTAAGCGCTCTTTACGCTCTTTGCTGGATGATTTTCGGTTTTTTACTTCATTCATTTCAAGTAGGATTTAATATGTTGACGGGCCCGATAGCTCCGTTGGTAGTATCCCTGCCTTCTGAACTGAGGGCTGTGGGTTCGATTCCTACCCAGGACAAACATTTGTGTGATGAACACAGATGTTTGTTCTGCGTCTGGGTGTTATAAAGTATTCTATGTATGTATTTACAAACAAAAAAGTATTGTATCAGTTATCTGGTTCCCCTAGTACAAGCTATGCTTAGTTTGGGGCTAGATGGCGCTGTGTGAAATGTCCACACTTATTTATATCTATTTATTTATTTATTTATTGAGCACATCACACAACATTACATTCTTACATACAAAATTATTACAGAACAATAATAAACAAATACTAGATATCGTATTTACAAAACGAAATGTAATATTGCGTCACGTCATGATAATGTCCCCCCCTACTTAGAATGTAACTATAATACCTTCATAATTGCGTTACGTTTCAGTCGAAACCCATCATCATGTCTTTACGAACTTAAGGACCATAGTACAAGCTATGCTTAGTTTGGGGCTAGATGGCGCTGTGTGAAATGTCCACACATATTTATATTTATTTATTCATTTATTATTTAATTTTTGCTGGTAATGGTTTAACCTTTAATACAATATAACACTCAGACACGGAACGAACGTCTATGTTCATCGCACAAGTTTATAGGAATCGAACCCACAACTTACAGTTCAGAAGGTAGAGCTACTACCAACTGAGCTATAACAGACATGTAATGCTCATAAACGGAAATTAGGACCTATGTTTAGTAATGGATGTCTTCGGGCTGTTAATTATGATGATGATGGTGATGATGATGATGATGATGATTTTCACACCACAAACAAGTGTAAAAAAGCGCAGATATTTATTTTGTGTCTGAATGTTTTGGGGGACCATGGTCTTCGTAATTTCTATCAAATTAGAACTAATGGTCTAAATGTTAGGGCTTTTAACCATTAATTACTTTAACTCATACTTAAATAATAGTTACTCAACAAACCCACTTTTATGGGTGAAATTCACGATCGGGACCAACCACCGACCAAGGTCACATTTGTCTTACCTTGGTCGGGTTGGTGTAAAACTCGACCGTGTGGATGGTGGTTGGTTTTTTATTCGGTCGGCCAACCACTCTACCTTGGTCGTATGCGCATCCACACGGTTAGTTTTTACACCAACCCGACCAAGGCAAATGTTACCTTGGTCGGTGGTTGGTCCCGATCGTCTATTTTGCTCATTAGTCTTTTCCGTGTAAAAATAAAATTATAGTATACAGAATGTATTCATTAGCATAAACTGAGCCCATGATAGTACATCATTTATAGATGATTATTAAAGCGTATAGAGTGTAAATGAAAATATTGTTATTTAAAATGATGAAGATTTCCGCGGCGCCTAACGCGGTTGGCAGGGATGATTTTGATACATTTAAACGTTTTTATACCTTGTATGTACTAATTAAAAACAGTGCTTCATTATTTTAACTAAATTTTGTATTGTAGCATTTGATTAAGTAAGTTATTCCATTTTTCGGAGTTATTATTATTACCAAACCAATGTGTTAGAATTCAAAAGTTTTGGTCCACACACCGGTATCAGGAGTAGGTACCTAGTTTCAAAGGATGCTAATGAATTAAATTACACCCAGTATAATATAGTACATTCCAAGTCGTTTCTTATTTGAGCCAGCCAGCCTAAAGACTTGTATAACTCGTCTTTATCACTCTGCAGAGAGTAATGTAGGCTCAGAGATGCCTCGACGAAAAGGGTTAGGGTTGCCACCAGGGAAAAGATAGCAATCTCTGCAGTATTATATATCTTAGTGGCTACGTGGTTGTTTTTTCTTGCTTATTACTATCATGTATCATAGAAATGGGGGAGATTTCCGGCCTTTTCCGGTATTTTCTAATAAACGGGTAACCAAGTAACTTTTTTATTATCTAGCGCGAGTTTTCCTTCTCACATCGCAACTATATGAAAACAAGTTTACAGAGCAGTCTTTTTTACTGAATATATTTTGAATATCAAACGAAATCAGCGTAGATTAAAAACCACACAAACAGGCAAAGAGTAGAAAAGTTAAGTGTCCAGTAAGGAAAAGTGTCGAATCCGGGGATAGTGAAAGTAGCGAATAAATTAAAGTCACCATTTACATGTTTCTAATTTAGGTATCAGATTTTTTAAATAAGTATCTGCTTCTCGGTTTCCTTTGTCGTATCTATTTTGTTCTGTAGCAATAACGATAAAATTTGTTTTTTTATCATATTTGAACCTAATTTTTTATTATTTGCGTTAAAATTCTTTATCGAAGGTAACACCCCTAATGAAACATTTCACAAAGCCTCTGTTGCTGTAATTACTCTGAGCTCAGATTGCATGTTGCTCGAATAAGAATCACTACCGGTAAGGAAATTCCGCGGTTGGTGGTGGAAGCATCAGTTGTCGCAAATGACAACTAACTTCAACGCTATGACGGCTAGTACTAAGGTATCAGTTCAGTGCGATAAAGATGAAGCCAGCACTCTCTTAGTTTGAGTCCTTTTTGAGGCTACGTACCCAAAGGGTGAAACGGACCCTATTACTTAGACTCCGCTGTTCGTCTCTTTGTCTGTCTGTCTCTCTGTCTGACTATCTGATGTCTGTCTGTCTGTCTGTCTGTCTGTCTGTCAATCCGTCTATCACTGGGCTGTATCTTGGCTGTATCTCATGAACCGTGATAGCTATACAGTTGAAATTTTCACAGATGATGTATTTCTGTTGCCGCTATAACAGAAAATACTATAAACAGAACAAAATAAATATTTAAACGGGTTCCCATACAACAAACGTGATTATTTGCTGGTTTTTATAGAGTGGTACGGAATCCATCGTGCGCGAGTCCGACTTGCACTTGGCCGGGTTTTTTTTTATCAATAATGACTAGACTAGCGTTTGACCACGATCTAACCTAGTGGGAAGCGACGATGTGGTCTAAGTCTACTAAACTCATATATTGCCATCTGACTTAGTGATGATCATTTCCAGGCCGTTGATAATGATGATGAGCAGCTGAATTGCCTCGACTAACATGCATTAGTGCAATTTGTGATGACTTTCTGCGTACTTCTGGATAACTTTGACCTCAAGTAACCTCACAAAGTTTTAAATACAAAGTAAACAAAGCTTTTAAACTTGTGTTCATTTTATTGGCGTTGTTTTAAAATGAACACTCCGAGATAAGCGGAGTTTTTTTGTAGTAGAAATATATTTTCTCGTGGAATTTGTTTCGTTTAATTGTTGTAATAAGCAGGACGGTACAAAGATGTTTCAAGAATGTAAGGAAGACCAGTACACAGGATGTAATTTAATTCATTAGCATTAATTGAGCCCATGATAGTACATCATTTAAAGATGATTATTAAAGAGTAAATGAAATTATTTTTATTGAAAATTATGAAGATTGCCGCGGCGCCTAACGCCGTTGGCACGGATGATTTTGATACATTTAAACGTTTTTATACCTTGTATGTACTTATTAAAAACAGTACTTTATTATTATAATTAAAATTTGTATTGTAGCATTTGATTAAGTTAGTTATTCTATTTTTTGGAGTTATTATTTTTACCAAACCAATGTGTTAGAATTCAAAAATTTTGGTCCACACGTGACCAGTATCAGGAGTAGATACCTAGTTTCAAAGGATGCTAATAATTTAATTACACCCAGTATAGCAATGTACTCTGTGAGGAAGATTGCAATATTTCATTATGCATGGATGTTTTTGTTAACAAAAAACCTACAAGAATGTCATAGTTCAAAGTGATAGGATGGTTGTGCTGAAATGATTCGCACAACTTGTGACGGCGACCATGAACCGGAAGACGCATTGTAGGCTGGCCCCCCACTTGGTGGACCGATGATCTGGTGAAAGCCGCGGAGAGCTGATGGATGCAGGAGGCAAAAGTGGCACTCTCTGGGGGAGGCCTCTGGATGGGTTCAGCAGTGGACGTCTTCAGGCTGATGATGACTAATAAAGAATAGACATGAAAAAGGCGAAATTTGTATTGCTGTCTCAGCCCCTCTGTATTAAGGCACAATAGTGGAAGTGAGAACTTCAATAATTTCTTGCTATATTCAGTGGGGTCAACACAACGTCTTATAACATTATTACTTTCAATCATACTTTAAAAAATTACATAAAAGTAAGAATACTGTAATGTTACAGAGCCAGAGCCGTTTTGATGACATCACGTTAAACATTCACTCAAATACAACTGTCATAACAATAAAGCCTTTGGCCGGGCTGAAAATTCTGACACCAGGGTTGACCACTTGTCTACACGGGAAGAAGAAGAATACAATTGTCATGTGCCTTTACATCACGTTGACACTGACGTGCGACAGTGATAACGCCATATAAAAATGTAGACGTCTCGTTTGCCGCAGGTATACTTTATAAGTTCATGGTACGAATCCGACAATATTATTGTAACCTTCAAATAATAATGCCATGAAAGATTATGGTTTTGTATTAGCTTGTGGTAGCCCAGCATTACCGTTTTTTCAATGAATACCCAATTTTTGCAACGTAGCCCCTACGTAGCTATTTCTACGAAACGTAGCACATCTCTACGCCGTAGCCGTCCCGTAGTTTTTAAAAGCGTTAGCTACCCTACCACAAAGTATATACAAACCATCAAGGTCCATTACAGTAATGCTTCAAGGTTACAATAATATTGTTCAAATTCGTACCATGAACTTATAAAGTATTCTTGCGCGAGAACGAGACGTCTACATTTTTATAAAGCGTTATCACTGTCGCACGTCCGTGTCAACATGATGTATTTGAGTGAACGATTTAACGTGACGTCATCAAAACTGCTCTGCGTCAACAACATTACAGTATTTTTACTTTTATGTTACTTTTCAAAGTATGATTGAAGTAATAATGCTATAAGACGTTGTGGTAGGCCCCCCAGAACCGTTTTTTCAACGAACACCCAATTGTTTTGCAACGTAGCCCCTACGTAGTGACATCTGTGTGAAATGTCCACACATATTTTTGTTTTATCTACGAATCGTAGCACATCTCTACGCCGTAGCAGTTTTTATAGCTTTTAAAAGCGTCTAGTTTTGAATGAGGTTACGTACGTAGAGCGTTTTAACGTACGTAGACCTTTCATACGTTTCTCAAAAGAACGGGTCGAGTGAAGAATCCTTAATATCTCTATGAATTGTAAAAGTAAAGCGTTTTCCCACGCCCACGTGGGTGTTGATGTATCACCCGCTTAACGTTTGATGTGTGCCGCATTCTCTGAGATCACCTTGTAGGGTATCTTTTTTATTATCTATGGAGCAATATTTTTATCGGAGTTTTTACCTGTGAGGAAAACAAAGGCGAGCGTTACAAACCTGTTTTTTATTATTATAATGATCATAGACAGTTTTTAGTCAACGTGCCTAGTATACAGTGCTTTGTTTATATTAGTATTTAGTAGTAGTTTGTATTATTGTAGTAATTCGCTTAAAGAGTAACTTTAACAGACACAATAAAAAACACAGTTTGTCTAATCTAAATAAAGCGATATTCAACGCTTAATATTTGTGCTTAGACATTTTTTATAGCGCCATCTAGTCCCCTAAATACTTAAATATTTGTAATTTTCAAAATACGGTTGCTGCCATATTGATGACGTCATATCCCCGGATTAAAATATTTCACAAGTGGGGTCCTGACGGTTTTCAACATAGAATAACGTATTTAACAGCATACTAAAATATTTTATAGATTTGGTGCTGGTATTTTCAAAGTGAATTAATTTTCACCTAATAACACCCACAAGGACTTTAGGGAGCAACTTACTAACAACGGCTCAACTAAGACATTATTGATCCAATTGAGTTCTAGTTTTTTTTTTTATTGGATAGCAAATGAGTTGCTCGTTATGCATGCCATACATAACTTTGTGTATACTTCTGATGCTGTAATTAAAAATTGGTTGTTTTAATCGATACAATTTCAAAATAATTTAAAATATTTTCGTAACTGTACTGTTTAGCGAATGTTGTGTGTAACAGTGTTATAGAGTATTTAATTATCTTTCATTTGACACCCCACACATGTATACATGGTTCATAGAATTAGACACATTCACAACGCCATCTAATAGTAGTTAATATAAGTCTCCACATAGAACTCCAAATATGGACTTATCATTGATAGGTTTTCCATAATAAGCACGATTGGTGATCGCAGATTTTAATGTATCGAGGAGCATGCTGTCATTCCCTGGATATTCCCTTAGCCGGGTCTTACGGCACCCACGGGAATAGATGGGGTAGTCCTATTCTTACATCGCGTCAGGACCTCACTTCCACAGATTATTTCAGCAATTTCAAAAAAAGAAGCAATTCTCAATTCAACCATATTTTTAAGCCCATTATAAACAAAACCTCATGGAATGCAGAAGTAAACAATTGAATGAGCGGCCGTCAGTTCAGAGCCGGAAATGAGCCCGCCGCCGCAAGATGGCGCCACTTCCGGGTCGAGTCGTTAACGAACTTATTGTCCTTTCAGACTAGATTGGTTAGAATAATAAGCTTTCCACAGTTCTGTTTTGAAAGGAAATAATTAAAAGAGATAAGTCAGCTACGAACTATATATATTTGTAGCGCTTATATAAATATAAATAAAGATATATGTACAGTGGTGGTCATATAATTACATGTATGAACAATTCACATGGCGGCATCTAACTCCAAAGTAAGCAAAGCTTACCATGGGAACCAGATAACTAATACAATATTTAGATACTTTTGTTTGTAACTTGAGCGCCACTTTGAGTGGCTGCTCGCGTCCTGCATTCATCGGCTCCCCGTGGTTTTCACCAGACCGTGGGATCACATTTCTGCTTATGCATCTATACATTATTATATTATGTTACATCTTCTGGTTCCTGGTCGCTACTCGAGAACAATTCTTCCCCTCTTGTCAGTTCTACGAGCGATGTAACCTGCCCATTGCCATTGCTTGCTAATTCTAAAAGCTATATCGGTCACTTTAGTACTTCTCTGTGTTTCCTCATTCCGGATCTTATTTCGCAGAGGAACACCGAGCATAGGTAATAATAATAATAATCTTAACGCAGGGGCGGCTTTGTGGCGAGCCGTCGGTAACTGGCGACACCGCGTACCCTGATTCCAAGGGGCTGAGTGAGACCACTGCCCCTCGGCTTGCCTTAACCGGCTGTCTGGGGGTGGAAGTCGCAAAAGCTAAAAACCTAAGCTCCAAGGTGGAAGTGTTAAAGGGCATAATGCCACGAGTAGCGTTCAGTGAAAGTGCAGCACACCTCTCGACACCCTAAGCCACCCACACCAATGTTGCTTCCTCGGCACCAATATGCAGTAGCCACTACAGGAGGCCCATTTAGTGGGTGGCAAGTCATCACCTGCCTCAAACATTTTGATATGAGACAAAATTGGCAGGTGCCGTTCTCTCATTCCATAACCCAATGTCACCATCCATCCAAAAGTTCACCATAATAGCCCAGATTTATTTTATACCTATAGTAAAAATAGTCTATAATAACGCCAAACCATGCCTTGTCTGTCATAATAATTAATCATGTATTCAAAAGGGCCTCTTGGTATTAACTTCGGCCCCACCAATGCCTTCCAAATGTCCGGGATAGACCCGAGAGTCTAAAGAAATAATAATCTGTCCATAGCACATAGTTCTGCAATATCTTTAACATACTAAAGCTGTATTTGTATATAATATGAGCAACCCTTTCAACCAGACATTTTTGTGTCACCACTAAATTCAGATAACGCCAGTACGTCCGCAGTGACATAACAATTTACGCGGTCGTAAACGTCGCGAATGATTTGTGTGAAGAAATGTGTGGGTAGTTACAGGGGAAATACCACAGAAGTTAAAGTCTTAGCACGGCCCCGGTAGCTCAGTTGGTAGTATCCCTGCCTTCTGAACTGAGGCCTGTGGGTTCGATTCCTACCCAGGACAAATATTTGTGTGATGAACATAGATGTTTGTTCTGCGTCTGGGTGTTATATTGTATTCTATGTATGTATTTACAAACAAAAAGTATATAAGTATTATATCAGTTGTCTGGTTCCCATAGTACAAGCTATGCTTAGTTTGGGGCTAGATGGCGCTCTGTGTGAAATGTCCACACATATTTATTTATTTAGCACCTAGTGCCATAATGGTCCCGGTTTTAGAATAGGACCACGAAGGAAGCTGTAAGACTGTGGCTAATAATAAATAAATATGTGTAGAAATTTTACACAGCGCCATCTAGTCCCAAACTAAGCAATGCTTGTACTATGGGAACCATATAACTGATAGACTACTCGTATATTTCTTGTTTGTAAATAAATACATAGAATATAATATAATGCACAGAACAAACATCGATATTCATCACACGAATGTTTGTCTTGGGTAGGAATGGAACCCACAGCCTACAGTTCAAGGGCCGTACTGTGAGCTCTTAGCGCGATTCAAAATTGAGCCTATATTGGATTGCTTGTCAAAATCTTCATAAAAAAAAAACGAAGCGATCCAATACAGACTCTGGTTTGAATCGCACTAAAGCTCACAGTACGGCCCCTGAAGGCGGATCTACTACCAACTGAGCTATCAGGCTGGTCCGTAAGGGACCAGGGAATATGCAGCAATATTCTCCAATCTTCATTATAATCTACTGTGATTATGGCAAACAGAAACAGCCCATGATAAGCACCCGAAGTGGTGTTATATATTGCTTTGTTCAGCAGTTGACATCTTCTGGCTGTTGGTGTGGTAAACGTTGTCTGATGATTTATGTGGACAGAGTGGTTTTACGGTGAATACCGCATAAGTAAAAGTTAAAAAGAATAACTTTAACCACCGACTAAAGTGCAAGCACTACTGTTTTTTTTTATGAGAATGAATGACGTGACGAGCTAGTCGTTCACCTGATGTTAAGAGACACGGCCGCCCATAACAGTTGCAGTGTCACTCGGAACTTTATAATAATAAAGTTTCGCGTGACACTGCACTGCGCACGTCATCCTGAGACATCACACTGTCTAGTAATCAGATTACTATACCGTGTAATCAGATCATAAAGTCTCATTTGCCCAGTAATTTCACTAGCTACAATGCCCGTCAAACCGGAACACAGTAGTGCTTGCACACTACTGCTTAGCGGTAGAATGACTAGCAAAGCGGTGGTACCTACCTAGACGAACTTTGCAGAAAAGTCCTACCATCTACTGTGTCATATACGATTGAAATTGAAGGTTTAAGTTTAAGTATACCTAAGTAAACATACTGAGCAAAAGAGACTTTATGAATTCATCTCAAAGTCTAGTACCTACTTATTACTAGAGTAGTCCATCATGCATGGGGTCCCATTCGGTACAAACGAAAAATAGCCCAAACTTGAAAAAATGTAGTAATCGTGTCTAGAGAGTTACTAGTTAGTGTCCAGTGTATTCATTTGGCCCAATAGTTCGCCAACACGCAATAAATGTCGCTTGATAATCTTGCGTTATGCAGAAATAAAATAATTCGTAAAATAGCCTCCGTTATTCCGTTATATGGGATGAGGCATCTGTATATAGGTATTATATTATCTGGGCCATCAAGTAAGAAATGGTTAAACGTATTCCAATAAAGAATTAAATAAAAAATCTTATTAGACTAATCTTATTACTAGACTGTGGGATGTCTCAGGAGAACGTGCGCAGTGCAGTGACACGGAAAACTTTATATTTCAGTGTTCCGATGGGTACAACTTTATTGATAACCGTTACGCTTAAAACCAGTTAAACGTCTCGTCATTTATTATCGTTTAAAAAATACATAAGGTATAAACGCTCTGCAGCAATGCTCGGTGTTTCCCTGCGAGATAAGATCCTAAATGAGGAGCAGGAGAACTAAAGTGACCGATATAGCTCTTAGAATTAGCAACTTGAAATGGTAATAGGCAGGCCACATCGCTTGTAGAACTGAAAACCGATTGAGAAGAAAGGTTCTCGAGTGGCGACCACGAACCGGAAGACGCAGCGTAGGCCGACCGCTCCACAAGGTGGACCGAAGATCTGGTGAAAACCTCGGAGAGCCATTAGATGCAGCAGGAAGTAAGCAACCGCTTAGAAGTGAACATCTTCAGGTTGCTTACGATGATGATGTGTAAAAGTTCATTTTTTTTTTAACGGTATAGAAAAATTATGTCATTTCTTTAATGGCTTAACGCGTAAACATGATGAGTATATCTTACATGAATACCACTGTGAAGATCATGAAATTAAATTTATTTATGTCAAGCTTACAAAGACTTATTTATAAAAACCGCTTCCAAACGAAGGGCGCGACCTTAAAGATCACTTTGATGTATGCTTACTTCAGATAGGGATGGATGTATGTCGATAAAGTAATATGAAAATATCGATAAATCAACATGCATTCAAAAACATTGTATTACCTACTTCAGACCAACGTAACGTGACCATAAAATAATTATAACTCGAAGACCAAGTCAAGTGCAACATAAAATTTGTACTGTAGCGATTCATTTTAGGTCTTCATCTCATTTTCACTCAGAGGCGATGTTAATCTATAGTATTTTAGTAAAAATATTTTGTTGAGTTCGAAACAAACTCAATGGCGGCTGTGAAGTGCGCTACAAGCCTAACCGCTAACGTCTTCCCGCGCACATCTAAATTATGCTACTGTGCAGCGTTTCGCCCAGTCTTACAGCCGATCACAGTAAAATAGTGATTATTATTTTATCGATAATCTTAGTCATAAGCTTATTCGCATCTCTAAAACCGTTCCAGTATGTACCGAAAATATTCAATTGATATTATAAATACCAGTTGAGTAATATTTTACACTAATGTGGCCAGTAAAACGGAATCTTGTGGCCATAAATATTAATATATTGACCCTCGCGTCCGAGTCGAGTTCCATGGTTGGAATTTGGGTAGCACGATGGACACAATAGCAGTGTGCTATCACGATAGATATAGGATATACAACGGCAAAATTCTAGGTTTGTGGCATGGAGCTAATAAAACAAGAAGGAGGGAACCCCGTCTGATCCAAAACTGAAGCACCCCTAGGAAGCCGGAACGCTTCGTACGTACGAGCGAAACACGCACACACTCACATCATATGCAGCCGGTCGCTCTACTTTCATCTGTCACACATATATGTGTATATGTGCGTCCGTCATTTTGGGCTTCAGTTCGATGTCAATCAAAACGCAATCCTTCTTTTTTTTATTTCATCCATGGTTTGTGGTTATAGCTGTAGTTTTTTTTTAATTTTGTATAGTCTTGTGTTATATCTATTTATTTATTCATTTATCGTAAGAAAACAAACAGTAAAAATGGTAAACTATCGTAAAAAAACTAGGTTAATTACAAGGATTCACTTATAGAAAAATTTTATTCTGTTTTTTAGTAAGTATTTGTGTTAATGCGGCAACAGAGGTAAGAACACACTGAAAATTTCAACTGTCTATTAATCACGTTTCATGAGATATAGCCTGGAGATAAACGGAAAGCCAGACAGACAGGTAGACAGATCGACAGACGGACAGTGGAGCCTTAGTAATATGGTCTGGTGTACTCTTTGGATACTAAAAACTATTTGATTTAATTAAAACAATACAGCTAAATTTGAGAACCCAAAAATTCTGTTGCTAAATGAGTACCATAAGGTAAGAACGCACCATATCAAAAAACTTATACCTAGTGTCAAAATTATTATTAGACTTTCGTGAATACAACCAAATAGAGACCTCTCTTTTTTAGGTCGATTTACTAGGTGGTAGGACTTTTCTGCAAAGTTCGTCTAGGTAGGTACCACCGCCTTGCCAGTTATTCTGGTGCCAAGCAGCTGTTAGCAAGCACTACTGTGTTCCGGCTTGAAGGACATTGTAGCTAGTGAAATTACTGGGCAAATGAGACTTTATGACCTGATTATACAGTGTAGTAATGTGATTACTACACTGTGTGATGTCTCAGGATGACGTACGCAATGCAGTGTCACGCAAAACTGTATTATTTTAAAGTTCCGAGGGACACTGCAACTGTTATGGGCAGCCGTGTTGCTTAACATCAGGTGAACGACCAGCTCGTTACGTCATTAATTCTCATAAAAAAATACATTTTGAAGACATTGACTGGACTTGAAACTCCACCAATGTTTAGAGTTTAGCCAAATCACAATCCATCTTAGATAATTGAAAACATCAATGAAAATAAAACAACTTCAAAATACTTCGCTAAGATTCTTGAAATTTCGCTTTTGATCTCTTAAACATCCAAAGATTGAAGAATGGCATTTTGCACCGAATCGCTTTATATTTCTGTTATTCAGAACTGTATTAAAGAAATGGCGTTTAATGCGCAGGTAGAAAGCCATTTCCAAGTAAATGATGAGATTGTCGTTTTTTTAACCGAGTTTAACAGAGAGATTATCAAGTCAGTTGTAATTTTTTTATTTTCCTTTACCTGAAGGGTCTGTCATTTATAAACTGGTTTTTAGACTCATCATTATCATCATCATCATCACCAACAGCGTGAAGACGTTCACTGCCGAATATAGGCCTATTGAATGAGCGTCAATATGAACGTTTTCAGACTAACGAGATTTTATTTGATACATTTTTTTGAAAATTAGTTTTTTTTTTATTCAAAATACTTGGAAAAAATAATAGATATTATCAAAGCAATTAAGGCGGTAAAATCGCTTTGACACTTTTTTTAGGGTTCCGTACCGAAATAGCAAAGCGAACCGAAGCTAAGGCTCCGCTGTCCGTCTCTCTGTCTGCCTGTCCAAGAGGGGTGTATACGTCACAGTCTTATTGTAAAAACTGTTTGTTTATAAAAAACGCGGTTATTTATAAACTGACGATTAATTGCAAACGGGCAATGTGTCTCACAATAAAACGGTCGATTTCGGTTATTTATAATTCATCGGCATCACTTCGTTTTTTCGTAATTGTGTACTTCAAGTGTGGTCAAAACTAACCTACCACTCCTCCTTGCTTCGCTCGTCGTAACCTACTGGTAAGCCACTAGTGACTCTAAAAAAACAATAAATTATAGCTAAAAATGGTGCATTGTTCACAATTAAACGCTATTAATTTTTTTTTATAAACTCTTCGCTAGGCACCTACTGTTTATAAATGATCGAAAAATCATTCGTTTTATTGTAAGACAAAGTGCCAGTTTGCAATAAATCCACAGTTTATAAATAACCAGTTTTATTATCGTTTTTTTATAAACTAACCGTCGTAAAAAACGGTGACATATATACACTTAATTTAAGGGTAGAAAAACGTTCGTGATTTTTGTATGGAAAATAAGGTAGAATACTATTCTTGGTACGAACAGCGAAGCAGTAGAGTCGTTTATCACTACTTATCATGCGATACACGCCCTGATTCTGGGGTAAGCGTAGCGTGACCGGAGCTCGGGATTTCCCGACTGAAACGGTACCCTCATATTAAGTAAGTACAAAGATCAGGCTATTAGACACTTACAGTACTTAACTCAGAGTGGTGTTGACTTTCTACCACTTATACAGGGTGATTGGTTCGTAGACCAAGCAGACGTAGTTGAGGTTTCTTTTATGTAATTAACATCAGAAACATATTAGTTAAAACCCATACTTTCATAAATCAGTTAATTAAGGTAGAAACCCGGTTTTTTTTATCCACAAAATATTAAATTTAAAAAAAATGCTGAACTAATGTTACGTTCAAACGATAGTCCAAGATCTGTTTAAGCACACCCTGAAAGGATACGGTCTACGAACCAATCAACCTGTATAATACTGCGCGTTCATTTACAATTGAGACTTAACTTTAGTTTTACTTTTTTTATGTAATGACATAAAAAAATAAAAAAAATGTTTTAATAAACAATAATTTGATAAAAAGCATTTATTTTTTTATGTAAATGAATGACGTGAAGAGCTAACCATTTACCTGATGTTAACCCAACAGATTGCAGTAAGTATCACTCGAAATTCTAAATTAATTCGCGTGACACTGCACTGCGCACGCATCAGACGAAAATTACTGAAGATTACCAGACTGCGAGATCAGAACATGGAGTACCATTTGCCCAGTAATTTCAAACCAGTAGTGTTTGCACACTACGGCAGAATAACTGGCAAAGCGGTGGCGCCTACCTAGACGAACTTTGCTGAAAAGTTCGATCACCTAGATCACATAGCGAAGTTTGACTCGTTCCTAAGCGATCGGTAAAGTTAAGCAACGTTCGCTGCGGTCACTACTATGATGGGTGACCGCTACAGCAAAAAGTTGGTATTTACAACTGAGCGCTACCGTGCTTCGGAGGGCACGTTAAGCCGTCGGGCTAACAGTCGTTAAGCCAAGTCAGAAGCCTTCGGGTGGCCTAAAAATTCTGACACCAGGGCTGACCACTTGTATACACGAGAAGAAGAAGACCTACAAATAACTATTCAATAAATGTGAGTTTCTTTCTTTCTTCTCTTCGTTTCTACATTTTGAAAATTGTTCTTAAAACTTCATAAAAAAAGTAACAAAACACTTGTAGATAAAAAAAAATGGGAGCGTTAATTAAAATACCGCATTTAACCGAGCGGCGCGTTTTCAACGAATTTCAAATAAAGGGTTTATTGACAATACGCGACCCAGTTTTCATGAACGAGACGAGTGTGAGTACTCGTTCCAGCTACTGGTAAATATAGTACCCCTTTGTATTTGACCCGACATTATAAAAAAGAGGTTCTATGTTCACAGTATGATTTTTTTAAATGTATTTTCATCAGGATCTCTGTGATTTCTGCATGGACCGATATAGGGTACCGCGGGGAGCCGATGGATGCAGGAGGCAAGCAGCCGCTCAAAGTGGCGCTCTTTGGGGGAGGCCTATGTTCAGCAGTGAACGTCTTTAGGCTGTTGATGAGGATGATGATGATGATGTTAGATAGGCCCTTCACTAGGTAGACCGACGACCTATTGAAAACCACGGGGAACCGGTGGATGCATGAGGCGAGCAGCTGCTCAAAGTGGCACTCTGTGGATTAACAGTACGTTTAACAACGGTCGTCTCCAGGCTGTTGATAATGATTAATAAATCATAGTCAACATTAGTTGAAACAAGCAGTCGAATAAAAACCTAAGGCCTTATTAATAAACGCCGAGTAGCTTTGGACTAATTAAACCACTTTTTGTCTCTTTCGATCAAGTTCGATATTCGAATGACAAAACAAGACAAAAGATGAAGTAGGAGGTTTTGGCGGGAACGCGGAAAAATTCAAGTCGTTTTATTGTGTTATTTTTCAAAACTTTTGCTTTTTCCAGTGTTAATGTTTAAAATTGGTGGCGTTGTACGCATTAAGTGCTGAATTACGATCATGAGTGAGGGCAAGTGATATAATGTGGTAAAACTTGATTTTTCGTGTTGCTTCCAAAACTCCATAGAAGCTTCTAGTAAAGTTGCCACCACTTTGCTGGAGCATGACTTAGACTGTACTATGACACCTGACTTAAACTGGACTATGACTATGACTCATGACTTTGCGTGAAATATTTTATAACACGATGAAAATATAATACTCGACACTGGCTAAATACACTATGTGTGTTGCCAAAATATAAGAAAATAAAAAGATGAAGTAACTAATCCAAAGCTACTCGACGTTTAATAAGGCCGTAAAAGTTCAACTAATTTCAAAACTCCTAAAACATTTCAACACAGCGTCCGTGTAAGTTTTCATTTTGTGTACCATTCAACGACCGAGTTCTGAGTTAGTTCGGTTTAGTTTATAAACTGAGATGCCCAGCTGGCAATGCTTTGATTGTACGAACGGTCAACTTCGTTTGTAGCAAAGATATTGCATATGCATAGAGTATTGTAAACAATGGTAATACATCTGAATTACAAAACAGAGTCTGGCAGTTCCACGTCTATTGGAATCACAGTATAAAAATCCATTCAATTCCCTTGATTTGAACAGAATTTTGACGGTATCTATTGCAAATTTTCACAAAACTAAAATATGGGCTCTAGTGATGGATCAATTAGCATTCGCATTAATTTTTAGCATGCGAAATCTCAATTAGCATTTAGCAAATGAAATGTAGTTGCGAAATTCTGTGAAATATGAAATTTCATTTCAATCCATTTGGTTGATTATGATTTTATTTTTTAAAATAAAATTTCATTTTATTTTTAATTTATGCATCATTTCATATTCATTTCATTTTTTATTTGATTTTCCATATAAATTTTCATTTCATTTTTCAGTTCAATTTTCTTTTCATATTACATTTCATCTTTCATTTTCATTTCATTTTAGCAAATAGCATAGCAATACCAATTAGCATGCTAAGACTAGTGATTTAGCATGTTTATGAAATTTACGCAAAATCGCATTAATTGCCATCGCTAATAGGTTCCAATAACTTGTGCTCGAACTAATTTGAAGTTCAAAATCACATGTTCCAATAAGAATCTATCTACCCATATTATCTAGTTACTTGATAATGGTAATTTGCCCTAATTTACTAGCTCTATTACTAATAATTACAGCTAACTAAACTATTACGTAAATTAATATTAAATTGTATTGCTCTTAGGCTGTATTCGCTACCAGATTTCGTAACCATTGGATGCAAAAACAGCACCACGTATATTTTTTTTATGATAATAAATGACGTAACGAGCTTGTCGTTCACCTGATGTTAAGCGACACGGCCGCCCATAACAGTTGCAGTATCACTTGGACTTTAAAATAATAAAGTTTCGCGTGACACTACACTGCGCATGTCATTCTGAGACTAGTCCTGTGTCGGTCGTTCATTTTCGGAGATCTCGGTCGTTCGTGATTGACTAGCCAAGTGACCGAGTCAAAAGATTCGATCAAAACGTCGGTCATCGGTTTCGAGAACCAATGCAGTGCGGAAAAGTACTTTATATGATAGTAATTAAGGTTGATTTCAGAATAATTGGTATTTAACCGAGTCAAAAGATTCAATCTCGTCGATCGGTCATCGCTCTCGAAAACCAATGTAGTGCGAAATAGTACTTTATTTACCAGCGCTTAAGGTTGATTATACAATAAGTGTTATTTAACTTACGTCGTTTAATTTTAAAGTGATACCGCGCCGCTGTGCCGGTCGCTCGGTCGGTTACGGATCGGTCTCCGCGCAGTCAGTCTCACTCAGTCAGTCGGTCCCAAGGACCCGGGTCTTTAACGATTGAACGACTCGGTCGGTCACGAGAGGGCATGATTCGATCATTTTGATTCGGTCAATCACGATCGACACAGGGCTACCTGAGACATCACACAGTCTAGTAATCAGATTACTACACTGTGTAATCAGGTCATAAAATCTCATTTGCCCAGTAATTTCACTAGCATGGTATTAGTAGTATGTACAGTTTTTTTGTTATAAAAGTAACCCATATTCTTCCTCAGAATCCAAACTACCTCCACACCAAATTTCATTCAAATCGGTGGCCAATAAGGTAACAAATCTTTGCAATCATAACTTAAGTAATTTTGGTTTAACGGGCAAGTTTCAAGTATCTTTTTCTACAATATGATTAACAGTGGGGTATTCATAAACAAAGGTTGAACAAACCCCGAAAATCTATCATTCCACTTTTGCCTAGAGATTAAATGCGCAATCATTCTTCTTTCACTTTCATAAACAATCCCTGGAGAAACTCCTAACGGAACTGCATTTTAATTAAATACTCTACGATTTCAATCAAGCAGTTTATGAAAATTTTGTCGAGTGTCATATTGACGCGACTTTTGAACTATCAAAACTCGCGCCAAAATATCACCCGTCACTCACTCTCAAAAAAGTTAAAAGAAATAATTTTTGTATATTTTGTGTGCCTATTTTGTGTTCAATATATTATTTTAACTGGTAAATACAAAATAATAAAATAACACGAAATGAAAGCAAGTGGACCGATTGGTTGACGAAATTCGGACAATCAGCATCCAGCCTCGGATCATGCCAGATTGGGGGCTGCTTTTGTTTATGAAATGCATAAAGCTAGAATTTGCCGCACAGCGCCTGAATCATCCTCTAGAGGAGCCCCCGCCTTGACTATGAATTCCAGTGTAAGTGCTGCACTTAGAAATATAAAGAAAATGATTGATGGATTAAACTACTATCCGTAGACGGGTCTAAATTTAGGCTGATATACACCGGAGGGTTTTCTTAGTGTAATATTGGTAAGTAACATTACTGACGCAAACAAGAAGCAAATTGAGGTATCATTTTACCGCGTGGTTCCAGTGTGTGAATAGGACCACCGTAACTCTTCCCGTGACTGGCTAAGGGTTTTTTTATGAGAATGAATGACGTGGCGATCTGGTCGTTCACCTGATGTGAAGAAATACGGCCGCCCATAACAGTTGCAGTGTCACTCGGAAATTTAAAATAAAGTTTCGCGTGACACTGCACTGCGCAAGTCATCCTGAGACATCACACAGTCTAGTAATCAGATTACTACACTGTGTAATCAGGTCATAAAATCTCATTTGCCCAGTAATTTCACTAGCTACAATGCCCTTCAAACCGGATCACAGTAGTGCTTGCACACTACTACTTGGCGGCAGAATAACTGGCAAAGCGGTGGTACCTACCTAGACGAACTTTGCAAAAAAGTCCTACCACCTAGTAAAATAGAATATTCCAGGAATGGGCTACAGCCCATCATTCCACCATCCATTCCACCATTCAGGCGCCATTCTCCTTATCACCAACAGTCCGTATTACGTCCACTGCTAAACAAAGGCCTCCCCGAAGGGTTCCACTTTCAAATCGTGCACCCATCAGCTCCCCACAGTTTTCACCAGATCGTCGGTCCACCTAGTGGGAGGCCTAGGCGTCTTCCGGTTCGTGGTCGCCACTCAAGAACGTTTCCTCCCCATCGCTTTTCAGTTCGAGCAATGTGGCTTGCCCATTAATAATAATACATAATAATAAATATGTGTGGACATTCCACACAGCGCCATCTAGCCCCAAACTAAGCATAGCTTGTACTATGGGAACCAGATAACTGATACAATACTTATATACATTTTTTTTGTTTGTAAATACATACATAGAATACTTTATAACACCCATACGCAGAACAAACATCAACACTAATGTTTGCCCCGGGTAGGAATCGAACCCACAGCCCTCAGTTCAGAAGGCAGTGATACTACCAACTGAGCTATCGGGCCCGTCATTGCCATTGCATTCTCTTCCATACATTATGACCTCCACTGCTGAAGATACGCTTCCTGAAACCCTTATAGATATCGCTTGCCATAATCACCAATTGCAGGCGGCTTGGTGATCGCAAAAGATTTTAATGTACTGAGGAGAAATGCCGCTGCTTTTTTTTTATGTAATGATTGGCAATCAAGCGGGCGGCCCACCTGATGGTAAGTGGTCACCGCTGCCTATGGACATCTGCAACACCAAGGGCATTGCCGGTGCGTTGCCTACCCTTAGAAAGGACTCTTTTAACACTTTTCTTGAAGCTCCCCATACTGTAGTTATGCGGAATAACCTCAGGTGGAAGATCATTCCACATCTTGCAGGTTCATGGAAGAAACGAGCGCAAGAATCGTGTCGTATGAGATTTCCACGTGTCTACAATATGTGGATGCGCTTTTTCACGCTGCCGAGAAGTTCGATAATAAAATCGAGAAGGTGGAATGAGGTTAAAGATTTCTTCAGAGCATTCTTGCTTATTCCCTGGATATTCCCTTAGCCGGCTCTTACGGAATCCTCGGGAGGAGATAGAGCTATATACGTATAGTGTAAGCACGGAGTCTCTTAGAAACACAGCTGAAAATACGTTGCTTCTTTTATGTGTCTTAAAATGCACGCAAAATATTTTCTTGTGCCCGAATTTCTCTTCCGCTTTTGTCAAAAATACAAGATGGAATTTAATTTAATTTCCCACAATGTCAGTGATTTATGTCTTCAAGATTTGCGAAAAGCTGCGAAAACAAAATGAATATTCGAGAAAGAATTTTGTTTCAATATGCCATGATATTTTTGCAGTGTCTGGTTTACGATAATATTTCTAGGTCAGTGGTCTGGTTACTTTTATTAATGACTTTGTTCATAAAATTAATGATTTACAAATAGGTACAAAGAGTGTTTAATTTACATTTAACCAAGTGAGAGTTGGACTTGCGCACGAGGGGTTCCGTACCATTATCTATAAAAACGACTGTCTAACTATTATTCATGGCCATCATTTAACATCGTATCATTCACCAGGCTGTATCAGCTTCATGAGATACAGCCTGGTGACAGACGGACGGACAAACAGACAGACAGACAGACAGACAACGGAGGCTTAGTAATAAGGTCCGCGTTACCCTTTGGGTACGGAACCCTAAAACTCGACCTCAAAATCGATTCCAACGTTTGCCACAGAAAGACACGCGTTAAACTTATAGCACCCTACTATTCTAGAACTTAAACCTATCGATCGCTATGGAGAAGTTAAATCGCTTCATTTCATCAACGAGTAGCATGCTATAGAAACCGACATTATCTCTTCTTTCGAGAAATCGTTTGACCAATGAAAGATCCCGCAGATCACGTGATAAGCCTTTGCTTGCGTTATCATTGGTCGAACTATTTCTTCGGAGCAGAGATTATGTAAGGTACCAAATACCTTAGAGTATAGACTAAAGCATAGAAAGACCTTTATTATGTGTCAAGCGCACCACTTTTTTGGAACACTTTTCATATGAAATGAACATTTTGAAGTGAATAAGACTGACAGATGTAAATAGAAAAAACAGAGACAAAACATTTGACTCGAGTCGAAAAAATGGTACCGTGCTATCGCAAGCGTAGCTAATTACTATATGTTGGTTTCTTTCCTTCGCCACTGACGTAGCGATACGTGTGAGCAGTACAAATATAATATTGTTTTAATGATGCCTCTCTGCTTTAAGGTCTCAGCTCATTAGAGCCACCCGGCACCCACTCCACACCGCCTCGCCTCCTGCGGCTAGTATTCTCTATATGGACTTGTATGCACTCATTATATCAATTCCGTAGTGTCACCGAATCGCCTCGGTCGTAAGTCCTCTACGCGTGGACCACTCGGGGATAACTCGCTGACGAATTTGACATTACGAAATACACGTGTAGACCTAGTGCCAATTGTTAAGACTACTCGAAAATTCGTGGACCAATGGACATCCACTCGTTGACCGCGTGGGGTCCACTGGTTAACCGATGAGATAACACGATGTTTATTGGTGATAACGCGGGGTCCACCCGTGGACCACATGTTGACAACGAGTGGACGCCGTGCGACCAGGCAGTGTAGGGTGGGTGCCGGGTGGCTCGAAGTGACCTTTAGTCTAGGTGCTATAACTAAGATTTTTACAGCTCATTACCTGCTGCACCAACAGACAGTCCAACGTCCGTTTTAGACTGTTTTTATTGCCTGATATTGCTTTGGCAAGACGCCAAATTGCAACTCAAAGGAAGGTCTAGATTACTAGAAGTCCAAACAAATCGAGGTCTTTTTGAGACGGATGATTTGATATTACTGTCAGACTTAGGTCTGTTTCTAATAATAATTATTATTTTAATAATAATAAGATTAGGGATATTTACTGTGTATTTACATAGTAGTTCTTCAGTACAACGGTGATCATGTGGCTTGTGAGGGGATAGAGCATTATTAAAAGTACTGCTTTCGACAGACTACCTTTAATTACTTATCAATTACAATAGTTATATGCTAGATCTACCTAATACATACGCACTACACCTCACTTGCAGCAATGCGAAATATCGGCAACTCGAAACATATGTATACGTAAATATCCAGCTAATAAACAATAATATTTTAGAGCTATTATAGTTCAAGACGCGTATATTGTGCTACCTCTTCCATCAAATCTTTAATTGCATTAAATAAAAACACATAATTTCAGCAGTTAACTTTGAATGTAAAAAAATGTGGTAATTTTTCTAAACTTGAATTTGAATCGAAATTGTGAACCAATATTTGATACAAAACTAAGAAAACCGGTGGATAGCTAGAATGATGAAAGAGGATGACATTGCCACAAAATGCATAAGTATCTATCTACTCTATACTCAACTCAATCAGTCAAATTGCACCGCGTGGAGGCGTCATGCAGATCCCATCCAGCAGTTTGACGCGACAAATTGAGTGTCGGATTGTATCGACGTAGAAAGTTTTAGCAAGCGACTAAAGTTCCAAGTAGCAGCTACTACGTTAAAAATAATTTGTGCGCTAATTCAATTCAGTCACAAGAATAAACCCTCCAGCCAAAGCTGGTCTGATCCCCAAATACACTTACTCAGTGGAATATTATTTCTGCGAACAAAGGCGTTAATATTGGCACTAGCGTAATATCTACCATTCTGTGGTTAAGCGGCGGATGGCACATCGATTTAGTATCTATAGACTGGCTTAATTGCATGCTGTAAATAGGCATTGAATTTGGACTACGCCGTTTTGCCGACAAACCAACGCTGCTAGCTGATATGAAAAGAATTAGAATAGGTTCAAAGATACATTTGTATTGTTTTTGATTTTTAGCAGTCTTTCCTTTCTTAGGGCGGGTTTTTCACCAATAGTTAAGTTAACCAGTGGTTAAAAAAATTAACTTATTTTTAGTTAGAAATTGTGAGAGTTTTTAATAATTTGGTGAAAATCAACATTTTGTACCTGTGTCTATACGTTACTTAGTCGAGGGGTATGGTCTACCAGCGAATATTTTTTGCTCTCTTGTTTAAATAACCATTAAGCAAGAATTCAAATAGATAGCTAGATAGATTAGAATTAGATTATAATAAAACAACTGCTGATGTCACTTACTTTTTTCTAGGAGTGGGATTATGTATTTTAGAATTTGGAGTTACATAAACACTGTAATTAATTTAAAACCTTTATAATCAGATTGCCTAAAAGCAAATTGCCTACAAAGCAAATTGCCAAAAACCGATGTCTAACTTCTAAATTTCCTATGGCGAGATATGTCTTCAAAGCATAAGCCAGCAGCTCCTGCAGTAAGCAATAGGAAGAAACGTTATTATTAAAAAAAGACAAAAACATAAAATACAAAATCAATCCAACCAACCAGTATAACCGAAACTAGAAGTAAAACATGTTTGATACTGTCATCATAATACAATTTTTCCACTAATGCAGGCTACATGATGCATTTTACGGTCTATTTTATGTCAAATCGATGCTTTTCTATCACAATGCGAGTTTATTCCTACCAAAATAGAAAATGTAGAGCTCCAGACTCGTGCAGTATTTTAGACTTTTCACGGATATTGTTCTCGGTCTGGTATTTCGATTGAAACAGTTATATTTTGTGCTTTAGTCCGATACTTTATGGTTCTGTGCTAAAACTAAAAACAAAGGCATAATTCTCTGAGCTTTTGTATCACAAAAAAAAAAGAATTAGGTATAGCTATTACAGGTATTAGGTATAGGTATTAGGGGTATTAGGGGGGTTCGTTAGTTAGTTTTATTTATAGTTATACCCAATTCTTTTTTATATTAGGCCTTTGAAAATTGTAACTGCGGCGGTATACATAAGCATTTTTAAATCAGTTGAGACCTCAGACTTCACATACATAATCACACACAGGCCTCCGCCATAATGTGCCACGATGGACGGTTATCATTATGAGGAACTTGCCATAAAAAAAGCAAAAGCAAAAGGCAGCTTGGTGATCGCAGAAGATTTTAATGTGCCGAGAAATGGAGAAATTTACGAATGTAGGAATGTAGTTGGAGGAATATACATGTGGGGGTATATGGCAACCCCCAATAATAAGGTTCCAATGTATTTTATGGGGCGGACTGCCGTCAACAGCACCTGTGTTGATGTGACTCATAAAAATCAATGCAACACTCAGAGCAAATACAAAAGTCGTGGCCAAAAATCAAGTAGTATTTTATTTATTATTCTATTATTGTGTGTGTGTGTGTGTGGTGTGTGTGTGTGTGTGTGTGAATGTAGATAGTATATATACTGGATTAACACATAGGATACTTTTTATTCCGGAAAAACAATACCTTCCCGTGGAACAAGAAACGCAAATATAATAAACTCAACTTCGTAACTATATTACTCTTAGGTTTTATTCACTGACACTCGGTATAAATAAACTTAAAAATAAATAATGAAACCTGTATTTTTTATTTTCCCGTTCTAAATTTGGTATGTACAAGATAGAGTTCAAAATCTAAAACCCGACTACCTAAATATTTATGATGGCATTTTTACCCTCGCCCAAATGAGGGGGTGTTGTATTGTATAACTAATGGTTACACTTACCTATGTTCAAAAATGTGTGTTTAGAGATTTTACATTTTGTTAATTATACTTTTGAGTAGGTACCTACTTCTATCATTTATGCTACAACATTACAAGCGCTATGCAGTTGCGCGTTAAATTGATGGGAGGAAGCTATTGTTTTTCCAAATTCCAACATCGTTTAATTCCTAAAATATTGATCCTACAGTAAAAATAGATAGAATCTTTTTTATGGTGTATGTAATATAATTTAATTTCACAGAAGTAACTGTAATACTAATCCTAAAGGTTTCTGAGATATAAGCAAATATCCGAAAAAAGTGATATTCAAACCCTTCCCCCTCCCCCTACTCACCCCCCAACCTCGGACATTTTTAGTATATTCATCAGTACACTTCAAAGTATAACTGTGCCAATTTTTAAGACTACACATTGATTTCTGCTGTTTGTCTAATGTTTAGCGAATTTTCTTACTATGAGGTGGAATGGATAGGTCATAAAATCCGCCATATTGGGTTAAGTATAATTTAATGTACCCTATGTCACCCAAAGTGTCAATACGCATCGATTGGTATCAAACTTGATAAAATATCATGAGTAGTTTAGGCACAACCAGGGAACAACAAAACCAAAAAATTCGCGCCTATTTTTGTACGTAGGCTATACATAGTTACACATAGATATAAAAATTACCGAAATTATCGAAACGTACTCATGAAGACCTTTCATTTGATACCAAACATGACATGTTTATCAAAAAAATATATTTTTTTGTCCGCGAACTTTTTTAATATAATCCGCCATATTGAATTTAATGTAACTTTATATAGCCTATGGCACGCAGAGTGTTAAAATCTATCTATTGACACCTTGCTGTTTGAAATAAGATAAGTAATTTAGGAGATATGAGGAAACATATGAACATACATACATACACACATACATGCATACATACATACATAGACAGTCAAACTCATAACCCTCCTTTTTGGTAGTCGGGTAAACAGTGTCATGAAACTCGATTTTGTGTTAGTAATAGAGATAATAATATAAGGTAACCTAACAAAAATTCACACACACAAAGCATCGCATGGATAATAATTATTAGAAGAGAAAGTAGGATAGGAGTAACACAGTCATATTAAATACACATGGTGTTGACATTGCGCAGTGAATGTGATACGAAGCAAAAATATATCTGAATCGCAATCTTTGACACCCTGATATTGTTCTACACGTGAAACAAATCAGCATCTCCGCGGGCGAAGCCGCGGGCCGCAGCTAGTATTATATATTTTATTTATTTCACAAAATCCACAGATCTTAAGGCAAGGTACTAGAAAAACCTTCGTTAGTCTTTGTATACTCTATCCAGTTCATAACAAGCTTGCTCAGGGATTAGTGGGGATTCGTACGCGAGCTTACGTAGGGATTAGGGGAGACATCCCTTATCCTCGACCTTATTTATTTGGTAGGTATTACAACCCTTAAGGGAAAGATGGGTGGTAGGTGTAATTAAGAAAAAATAATAAATAATTCCATTTATAGACTGGGTGTAATTGAATTCATTAGCATCCTTTGAAACTAGATACCTACTCCCTGATTCCGGTCACGTGTGGACCAAAATTTTTAAATTCTAACACATTGGTTTGGTAATAATAATAACTTGAAATGAAATAACTTACATTATCAAATGCTACAATACAAAATTTAATTAAAGTAATGAATTACTGTTTTTATTAGTACATACAAGGTGTAAAAACGTTTAAACGTATCAAAATCATCCGTGCCAACTGCGTTAGGCGCCGCGGCAATCTTCATAATTTTCAATAAAAATATTTTCATTTACACTCTTTAACTTTTTAATATAATCATCTATAAATGATGTACTATCATGGGCTCAATTTATGCTAGTGAATTAAATTACATCCTGTATACTTAGGTCTAACTTATAGAAGAATTATTTCATCGTAATCAGCAACATCAACAGCCTGAAGACGTCTACTGCTGAACAAAGGTCTCCCCCACAGAGCGCCACCTAGAGCGGCTGCTCGCTCTTGCATCCATCGGCTCTTCGCGGTTTTCACCAGTTCGTCGCGCGTCGGTCCACCTATGTCAGGCCTACGCTACTAGAAGAAAATTTTCAATTTTTTTTTTTTGATACCACAGAGCGTTAATCTATCCCTAAAACTAAGTAAAGTCACACACATCAATAGCCGGAAGACGTCTGAAGACGACTTCTGAGTATATGCCTCCAGCATATATTCCAGCGCCACTTTGAATAGGTTTGCCATAATGACCACTCTTGGCAGGCAGCTTGGTGATCGTAGAAGACTTCAATGTACCGAGGAGAATGCTGCCATTCCGGGCCCGATAGCTCAGTTGGTAGTATCCCTGCCTTCTGAACTGAGGGCTGTTCGATTCCTACCGAGGAGAAACATTTGTGTGATGAACATAGATGTTTGTTCTGCGTCTGGGTGTTATATTGTATTCTATGTATGTATTTACAAACAAAAAAGTATATAAGTATTGTATCAGTTATCTGGTTTCCATAGTACAAGCTATGCTTAGTTTGGAGCTAGATGACGCTGTGTGAAATGTCCACACGCACATATATAGTCCCTGGATATTCCCTTAGCCGGCTCTTACGGCACCCACGGGAAAATATGGCGGAAGAATTCATCGGCATAAACTAAATTGTTGATAACTTAACAAAATATATATAAAAACTTATAATGTATCTACTTTCATGTTAATAAAAAAAACAAAAAATGATTGAACTAAGTATACTCCATTTACTTAACTTCAGCCCATCAAAGTTAAGTACGTTTTCGAACAGCTCCATAAAAACGTTCTTCAAAAGCTTTTTCTGAACGCATCAAAAATCATCGCCTTCCCGGACACCCTAATCTTTTAAACCCCGGTCAGTTGTTAACAAAACTTTAGGTAGGAGGTTGCAATCGATCCTCGTAAGTTATATTTCGTAACAGTACTTAATGTTCAAGCGTTATTCAAAGCGATTATACTAGTAGAAGATATCAGCCGGATCGGACCAACTTTCAAAATGGCCGCCATCTTGGATCCGCCATCTTGGATTTTCCCCGGAGCAAACCTCACGACAGCACGCGGAACTTTATATCGTGGAAACATTTCAAATTGTTGCTGGTTTTATTAAAATCTAAGTAATCGCAAAATAACGGACTCTTCTTTTGCTTTACTTAAACCAAAAACTGTTGTTTGTTTTTTTATTTTTATTTTTTGGTCCTGGTTTGCGAATAGGACCACTCCATCTCTGCCCATGAGCGCCATAAAGAGTTGGTTAACGGAATATAGAGGTAATAGGCAAAAGAATTCTCCTTAGGCTGAGTTGCACCATAATCACGGTTAAAGTTACGGTCAAATTTTGACATTAGCCCGCCCTGCGAACGGTTATAGTTAGCGTTAAAGTTAGCGTTAAAGTAAGCTGGTGCAACTCAGCCTTAGTCTTTTCAGTATAATCTACTGCGATCACCGAAGTCATAGCCACTCAGGCGCGGTGCGGCAGGCGTAGGTAGGTCCCAAAGCGCTCCTCAAATAGCGTGGTATGGTTTTGCATATTTACGGTTTATACGAATAAACTTAGCAGTGTTTTAAAATTTCAAAACTAGTTTCGATAAGTAGCATTACTTGGCTTTCTAAACAAATGCATTTTTACGTGTGTTGTGGTATTAAAAACACACACAATAACACTACACATAATAATTGACGCTCCGCCGTACCTAAAGGAAATTACTCCGTCGCGGGCGCGCGCCGGCTCGGCGCGAGATGCAATTTAGACTGAGGCGTTTTTTTTTCTCCTGAACCATAGATACTTTTACTTTATTCGATAGTGACGTTCAACTAGTTTCAATTTTAGTCGATTTATAACGAGTGACACCTCTATAAATTGATTGTCATCCCTAGTAGCGCAATCAGCTGTAAGCCACAAATGTGGTGGGGAGCGGTCCACGTTGCGCGATGCCGGCCGCACATGTGGTTGAAGCGCCTGAGTGGTTATGCCAGGCATGGTTATGGCAATCCCCTCCTATGGTAAGCGTCCAAAGTGGCGGCCTGTGTTCAGTAGCGGAGTCTTTCGGCTGTTGGTGTTTGTGTGTGTGTTTCAACATGCATGCATATTGAGAGGAGGTTGAAAAGAGTATCACAGGGTAAGACAACGCATTAGTGTCACGTCTAATGTTACTACTACAGATGTCCATAGACTATTACGGTGGCATTTTCCCAGGAGGGCTGTATGCTTGTTTGTTACCTATAGCATAAAAAAAAAGTAAGTTCGTATGAAAAAACCTTTTCTTATTCAATAGACGATCGTCACGATTGATTGTGTGTAAGCCATTCTCAAAGATCAAGAGCTTTGATACTGCTTTTCTATTACATTGTTACTGCCCGCCAACCCGTCGTTTCGAACGGATTTACGATTCTTGATCCTCGTTGAGGGATTTATTACTTTTTTATACGCGGACCGACCGGTCTTGGTACTATGTCGTTTTACGGTCGGCGATTTTTTGTTTTATACATTTTTGTATTGGAACTCTTGAGGTAGATAAAGAGAAGTGAAACGTAATTTTGAAATAAATTCCACATTTCTATATTTATAGAAAAGCATAAAGTACCTATCTTCTCTACCTATGCTAGTAAAACTTTTTTTTTCTCATATTTTGGCTCCACAGATAGTTTTTTAGCCAGTGTCAAGCATTGCATATTTTTGTCGAGTTTTAGAATATTTTACGTAGTTAAGTCATAGTCATAGTTCAGTCTAAGTCATGCTCTAGTAAAGTGGTGGCAACTTTACTAGAAGCTTCTATGGAGTTTTGGACGCAACACGAAAAACCACGTTTCACCAAATTATATCACTTGCGGTGGGCAAGTGATATAATCATGCTCATAATTCAGTACTTAATGCATAAAACGCCACCAATTTTTAAACATTAACTCTGGAAAAAGCACAAGTTTTGAGAAATAATACAATGCAACGACGTGAACTTTTCCGCGTTCCCGCTGTAACGCACTTTATGTGTACATAGCGTGTGTTCCATTACATAGAGGTATTGGTACTTAGATACCATGAAACATAAAATATGTGACTTATTTAAAATTAGGGTGAGGTCTTTTGTTTCATTCAGACGTAGAAGAAATGTGTATCTACTATCCCATTTCATTTTTTTGGGTTTCAAAGAACTGCTTTCAGCTTTTGCCGTGAGAACTTCTTTCAGAAATCATAGACGGTCTTGCAGCTCAAGACCTTGTCTTAGAGCCTTGACCACTAAAGAATAAGGTTTAATGTATTTAAAATTCGATATAGGCCGAGTGTAAAATGTTTGACTATTTGGTTTTACACGATAATCTATAGTTTTCAAGTACGACGATAAATTAGAAAATTTGAATTGGCTTAACGATGTATTTTACGAAATATTATTTCATGCGTTATCTCAACTGTTGACAACAGTTATTTAGTGTGACGTTAAGTTATAATGATTAGGGTTGGCAAGGCTTATGCGATTTGTAAATACGTTATAAAAATATGAAAAATTCTAGGTGTTTTATTGAATAAAAAGTAATTGAAAATAAGATGTAGAATAGTGATTTAAATATAGTTTTCATGGATATTTTGCACATGTGACTTTTTGTTATTCTGATTACATATTTTAAAGTATTTTGGTATTTTAAATGTAGAACATATTATAATATAAAACATTACATTAAAATTCAACAAAACTTTGGGGTTTCAAAATTAACAGTATCTGGAGAAAATGTAGTTTCTTTTGGTTTTACGGAACCTGATATAAAATATCACCAAAATTTTAAGCTATACTTACTTATATACGCAATTTACATAATATATTTGATTGCAAATATTTAATTCGTTGATTTTCATAAACATTTAAATATAATAGATGAAAATCACAAGCATGCAACCCTAGAAAGCTCCGTCATATGGTTGCGTGCTTACTGTAAGAACCAGTAACTCAACTCTGCAAGGGATAATAGTACATTTTTTTTGTATGGGATTAACATGGTTAACGCCATTTTTAAAGGGAAACATCGAAGTAGATGTTTAATGATATAAATGTGAAATTTGTATGAAAGTAAAATCAACTATATCTTATATAAATAAGAGAAGGGAAATTAAATGTTAAAATTTAACAAGTCCGAAAATGAGTCATTCGAATAAAATATCAAATTTCATTAAAGACCAGGATAATAGTATTGATCTAAGGGGAACATCTCTTGATGTCACCTATTGTCTATATTTTTCTTGAAGTTGAGTTACTGTTGTAAGAAACCATTAAAATTTCAGTAAAAAATTCGGGATTTCAAGTGCAAGTTTGTTTTTGCCCTCTAAATGCAAAACATCGTAAATTTTGGACGTAATGGATTTTTGAAGAGGTGACAGGTACTTAGATTTCTGGTGGGAACGGACAGGGCTTCAAATTTGAAGGGAAAAATGATAGGCAGTCGGGAATTACGGGTCAAATCGAGAGGACGAATATCTTTGACTCTATTATCGCGAGCTTGAATCTTCATAGTACTAATTAAGTGCAAATTTTCAAATACATAGTGAATAATATTTAAAATCAGTGTTTATTTGTGATTGTGTTAGTGTCAGTGTTGATAACTTTAACGTCAGTGATATAATTTTATTGCTATAAGTTTATAATATTATCTATTTACAAGGTTTGGTTATATTGTTAAGTTTTCAGATACCTAAGCTGTGCACCTGTAAACGTCGCGCACCGGTTAGACTCCGTTGTCGTATTCCTTTAATATTATGTTTAGTTAAATAATTAATAGGGGTAGATTTATTCTTTTAAACTTTCAGAGTAGCGGCATTTTTCTTCGTTGTATACGGGTCAGTTGGGGGTAGGTTTATTACTAATTTTAATTTTGTAGGGAATTCGTAGGAGCGTGTGATATGCATGTGTTTGTCGTGGAAGAGATAAAACTGTACAACATAAAAACTTAATACCCTAGATCTGTAGGTGTTTTTCCCCTTTTCCAAATACATAATTATATTTGAGTAAAATAATTATAACTTTACATGCTGCGAAGACTTGTTCGACAACTGGAACCAGTTCTAATACTTCCACCAAATTATGTGATCGCGCCTACACTTCCCTGGAAGGAAATCATTATCAATTATAATACTATGCATTTATCTGTACGAGAATATTTCACAATGACTACATCTATTAAACATCTGCTCTAAATGACATCATGTATTACGGCTGCCTCCAGGAGTTGAGTACACGAGCTTTTCAGCATCAACATCTTATTTGAATTACTAAAATTAATCCTATGAAAAGGACATGTTTAAAGTATTTCCCTTTAATGAAAAGTTTATACAATTCGTTACACTCATGCACACTAGTTACTCACCGAGGGACGAGCAATATGACCGCTAGATCTGCGGGATTAGGGCATATTGGACTACTCTTTCAATCAGCAGGGAAGTCGCGCGCCAAGGGGTCGTGGGTCTACACAGAATGTCAAGTCAGGATTAAACTTTGACGGATGGGCAATATGGTCGCTAGATCGGTAGGGATCAGGCCAGTTGAACCACTCTGTCGATAAGCCTTCAGCTGAGAAACTCGATATCGAGGGGTTTATATCGTGGCGTGACATTCGATCATGCACTAGGTACACTTTTAATCACACAAGGACTGATCTATTCCTGTAGGGAAATTTGCGAGTCTTGTCGGAATTGATTGGTCACAAATTAGAGTAGCGTGTTTCAACATAAACAAAATTGAAGACCCATCTGGTCCTAAACAAGATAACGGGATGATAGCGAGATGTATATTCCTAAAATGTGGGATGTATGAATCAAGATCGGGAAAAGATGAAGGTTTGCAAGTCAGTGTCTTTCGTGGTGTGTTAGGTTGAACCCCGACGGCTTTGTTGGTTATATAATATGGTGCAAGGTGCTAGGCTGGAAGGGAGCCTTGCTTTAATCCTTTTGGTTAGGAATCCTATTTATAGGCCTTCAAAGGTCTAACATCCATGTCCCGTCTCTATTATTTTTAGCTTGCTGGCGTTAGCGGTACAACTGAGAGTGCAGATTGCTGATTCGATGATAAATGTTTTATTTATAAATATCTATGTATATTTTATATAATCTTTGTATTTACTAAAAGTGCAAAAGTGAAGTGTTTGTGCGTTGTGGCCACGAAGAGAGAAAAGAACTCCAGACGGGCTGGTTCCTGAAGTTTCAGCTAAGTTGCATGCTCAATTTTACTTGCAATCGATATTCTTATTTCTTTTGAATTGATGTGTTTATTTTAAAACTTCATTTCTCTACAAAATAGATACTTTTCTATTTTGTAATTTCATTGTGCGCTGTGCGAATATTACGTATTACAATCTTAATTTTTTTATGACACGTATCATTTTGTTATGAGACTTATTACACGTGTGACTTATACGTTCTTGCAATCGATATTCTTATTGCTTTTAAATTGATGTGTTTATTTTAAATCTTCATTTCTCCACAAAATAGATACTTTTCTATTTTGTGATTCCATTGTGTACTGTGCGAATATCATGTAATATGATCTTAATTTTTTTTATGACATGTATCATTTTGTTATGGAAATTATTACACGTGTGATTTATACGTTCTATAAATTGAAATATTCCTTTTACTTCATTACAACACAACGTAAATTATACACAACGTAATTGGGTCCTAAGAGTATAAAATATCTAGACGATCACACTTGGCCAAAACGTAGCGAAAGTTTGAAATTATGCCAGAGGCTACTCAATTAGGTAGATTTAGATTTTATCCACGTTTGGAACTTAGTAAATATATGATTGAAGACTAAGGAATAGGTAGACTCGCGTTTCAGTGGTGCCGTGACCAGGATGTGCGTCATTAAAAATTTAATCAAATTGATTAAATTACGCATTAAAAGATACCCGAGTTACTATGTAGTTAAATACAGAAAAAAAAAAATCTTATCAGATTAGATTTCTTATTGGATTTGATTTCTTATTCTTATTTCGTATAGGTTAAATACTAACGAGCTGAAATTTCGTAGTGCTATTATAGGACATAGAGATAATTATATAAAATATCTGATCGTTATAAAAAAAAAAAAACTGTAGGGAGATTGGTAACTAGTGTGTTTTATTCCACTTTATCAAGAAGATTAACATTATTTATTATTGTTTTTTTTTTATTGTTATGACTTCCTTTTACTATTCACAATAAATTGCAAATAGAACTAGGTAAATTCACCGTTCGTAAATATTTAGTTAAATGAATAACAAGCTGTCACAATACAACAGCATCCTATAAAATAGAAAAAAAAAAATGTTTAGTTAATTATAAGTATAGGCGGCTTTTATCATTTAAAACGTTCTCTTTAGAAAACTGTAACTTGTCTTATTCAGTTGTTAGTTTTTCTCTGTGTTACCTCTATTTTACTATCTATAAAAAAAAAACACTCTTTGCTGCATCGCGTCGTCTAGATGATTTCAGTGATTCTTTATTTCTAAATAACTCTATTCTTCTATTTTATTTATTCTTATATTTTTAGTTCTGATTTGTATTAGCTCCTTTTCAATCCTTTTCTCATTTAGGTATTGGTTTTATTGTATGGTAGTACATGAAAATGACTTATGTTAGAACTACAGATAAACAACATTAAATAACTTAATTGTGATAAAAAAAAATATAAGTTCATTGCTTAATTATCTGAAATAATAGAGAGTAACGCTGCGGAATAAATTTAATGATGATGGCAAATATGTTCCATTGCGTTAGGGTAATGATTCAATTTGACAGGTTATATAATTTTGATCATACGAGGATTACAGACAACAATACAATACAATACAATACAAAAACTCTTTATTGTATACCACAGAAACAATCAATGATACATTAACAGCTTATAGTAGGTATTACAATCGGCGGCCTTATCAATAAAAGCGATCTCTTCCAGGCAACCTTTGGATGGACAGTATTGGATGAAGTAGGAGTGGACGGTGGTGTACAATAAGAACCTATACATTAATTAAGTTTTTATAAGTATGTTTGAGACAAATTTGATATAAAATAAATAATACTATAAATTACTGACACAAACAAAGAAAAACAACAGTAATAATAATAATAATGCATTCATAATACTATTTATAATCCATAAACTACACATTACTAATTATACATAATCATATATAAATAATAAATAAATAAAATAAAATAAATACCTATTAAACATAAAATAAATATATATATATATAAATATACAACGTGATATGGGTTTCTTTAATACGAGCATTAACTGTACATTTACATCCAGTTCGGGTAACATTTTATTTTATATGCGACTTAGTGAGACAAGCAGGTTGTGCACCCAATTTTAGGCGCAACACTTATAAAAACAGTCGGGAATGTTACAAAATGTCAACATCTGATTTAGGCTAACAAAAAATGTATGCACCTGTTGGGTAACGGTTTCGGAAGACAATGTCGCGACGATAGGCCATTGACCTACTACAAAAAAAAAGGATGATTGGGTTCCGGAAGTATTCTTTTAAGTGGTTTATTGTTTTCCTTTTGGTTGCGTTAACAGATTAGTTTTTATTTACTATAACACGTTTGTTCAAAGCAAATAACCACAGTCCTTTTTTTTTTTTCAGTAAAAGGGTGATTGATATGTTTTGTTCATTTCACTTCAATTTGCCAAACTGATGAACGCTTTTAAAATCTAAGGGGTGAAGATAGAATGACAGTTTATGTGGTTAGAGAAACTGAATTTACTATGTATATAGTTTGTAATGAATGTGTAACGAGGGTGCTATATTAGGATAAGTGCGAGATATCATTTTGAAAAAAAAAAAAAAAAATTCTAACCCAGCAAAACTCAAAGGGGTGATCTTTTGTAACACATTTTATGTTTACTTAGCGATTATATTGATTTTAGGAGTAGTTCGTTTGTTATGTGATTTTCTCCGGATTTTATTTTAGAAAATTAAAATCCGTCTAAACTCAAAGGGGTGATCTGTAACGCACTTTATGTGTACATACCGTGTGTTCCATTACATAGAGGTATTGGTACTTAGATACCATGAAACATAAAATATGTGACTTATTTAAAATTAGGGTGAGGTCTTTTGTTTCATTCAGACGTAGAAGAAATGTGTATCTACTATCCCATTTCATTTTTTTGGGTTTCAAAGAACTGCTTTCAGCTTTTGCCGTGAGAACTTCTTTCAGAAATCATAGACGGTCTTGCAGCTCAAGACCTTGTCTTAGAGCCTTGACCACTAAAGAATAAGGTTTAATGTATTTAAAATTCGATATAGGCCGAGTGTAAAATGTTTGACTATTTGGTTTTACACGATAATCTATAGTTTTCAAGTACGACGATAAATTAGAAAATTTGAATTGGCTTAACGATGTATTTTACGAAATATTATTTCATGCGTTATCTCAACTGTTGACAACAGTTATTTAGTGTGACGTTAAGTTATAATGATTAGGGTTGGCAAGGCTTATGCGATTTGTAAATACGTTATAAAAATATGAAAAATTCTAGGTGTTTTATTGAATAAAAAGTAATTGAAAATAAGATGTAGAATAGTGATTTAAATATAGTTTTCATGGATATTTTGCACATGTGACTTTTTGTTATTCTGATTACATATTTTAAAGTATTTTGGTATTTTAAATGTAGAACATATTATAATATAAAACATTACATTAAAATTCAACAAAACTTTGGGGTTTCAAAATTAACAGTATCTGGAGAAAATGTAGTTTCTTTTGGTTTTACGGAACCTGATATAAAATATCACCAAAATTTTAAGCTATACTTACTTATATACGCAATTTACATAATATATTTGATTGCAAATATTTAATTCGTTGATTTTCATAAACATTTAAATATAATAGATGAAAATCACAAGCATGCAACCCTAGAAAGCTCCGTCATATGGTTGCGTGCTTACTGTAAGAACCAGTAACTCAACTCTGCAAGGGATAATAGTACATTTTTTTTGTATGGGATTAACATGGTTAACGCCATTTTTAAAGGGAAACATCGAAGTAGATGTTTAATGATATAAATGTGAAATTTGTATGAAAGTAAAATCAACTATATCTTATATAAATAAGAGAAGGGAAATTAAATGTTAAAATTTAACAAGTCCGAAAATGAGTCATTCGAATAAAATATCAAATTTCATTAAAGACCAGGATAATAGTATTGATCTAAGGGGAACATCTCTTGATGTCACCTATTGTCTATATTTTTCTTGAAGTTGAGTTACTGTTGTAAGAAACCATTAAAATTTCAGTAAAAAATTCGGGATTTCAAGTGCAAGTTTGTTTTTGCCCTCTAAATGCAAAACATCGTAAATTTTGGACGTAATGGATTTTTGAAGAGGTGACAGGTACTTAGATTTCTGGTGGGAACGGACAGGGCTTCAAATTTGAAGGGAAAAATGATAGGCAGTCGGGAATTACGGGTCAAATCGAGAGGACGAATATCTTTGACTCTATTATCGCGAGCTTGAATCTTCATAGTACTAATTAAGTGCAAATTTTCAAATACATAGTGAATAATATTTAAAATCAGTGTTTATTTGTGATTGTGTTAGTGTCAGTGTTGATAACTTTAACGTCAGTGATATAATTTTATTGCTATAAGTTTATAATATTATCTATTTACAAGGTTTGGTTATATTGTTAAGTTTTCAGATACCTAAGCTGTGCACCTGTAAACGTCGCGCACCGGTTAGACTCCGTTGTCGTATTCCTTTAATATTATGTTTAGTTAAATAATTAATAGGGGTAGATTTATTCTTTTAAACTTTCAGAGTAGCGGCATTTTTCTTCGTTGTATACGGGTCAGTTGGGGGTAGGTTTATTACTAATTTTAATTTTGTAGGGAATTCGTAGGAGCGTGTGATATGCATGTGTTTGTCGTGGAAGAGATAAAACTGTACAACATAAAAACTTAATACCCTAGATCTGTAGGTGTTTTTCCCCTTTTCCAAATACATAATTATATTTGAGTAAAATAATTATAACTTTACATGCTGCGAAGACTTGTTCGACAACTGGAACCAGTTCTAATACTTCCACCAAATTATGTGATCGCGCCTACACTTCCCTGGAAGGAAATCATTATCAATTATAATACTATGCATTTATCTGTACGAGAATATTTCACAATGACTACATCTATTAAACATCTGCTCTAAATGACATCATGTATTACGGCTGCCTCCAGGAGTTGAGTACACGAGCTTTTCAGCATCAACATCTTATTTGAATTACTAAAATTAATCCTATGAAAAGGACATGTTTAAAGTATTTCCCTTTAATGAAAAGTTTATACAATTCGTTACACTCATGCACACTAGTTACTCACCGAGGGACGAGCAATATGACCGCTAGATCTGCGGGATTAGGGCATATTGGACTACTCTTTCAATCAGCAGGGAAGTCGCGCGCCAAGGGGTCGTGGGTCTACACAGAATGTCAAGTCAGGATTAAACTTTGACGGATGGGCAATATGGTCGCTAGATCGGTAGGGATCAGGCCAGTTGAACCACTCTGTCGATAAGCCTTCAGCTGAGAAACTCGATATCGAGGGGTTTATATCGTGGCGTGACATTCGATCATGCACTAGGTACACTTTTAATCACACAAGGACTGATCTATTCCTGTAGGGAAATTTGCGAGTCTTGTCGGAATTGATTGGTCACAAATTAGAGTAGCGTGTTTCAACATAAACAAAATTGAAGACCCATCTGGTCCTAAACAAGATAACGGGATGATAGCGAGATGTATATTCCTAAAATGTGGGATGTATGAATCAAGATCGGGAAAAGATGAAGGTTTGCAAGTCAGTGTCTTTCGTGGTGTGTTAGGTTGAACCCCGACGGCTTTGTTGGTTATATAATATGGTGCAAGGTGCTAGGCTGGAAGGGAGCCTTGCTTTAATCCTTTTGGTTAGGAATCCTATTTATAGGCCTTCAAAGGTCTAACATCCATGTCCCGTCTCTATTATTTTTAGCTTGCTGGCGTTAGCGGTACAACTGAGAGTGCAGATTGCTGATTCGATGATAAATGTTTTATTTATAAATATCTATGTATATTTTATATAATCTTTGTATTTACTAAAAGTGCAAAAGTGAAGTGTTTGTGCGTTGTGGCCACGAAGAGAGAAAAGAACTCCAGACGGGCTGGTTCCTGAAGTTTCAGCTAAGTTGCATGCTCAATTTTACTTGCAATCGATATTCTTATTTCTTTTGAATTGATGTGTTTATTTTAAAACTTCATTTCTCTACAAAATAGATACTTTTCTATTTTGTAATTTCATTGTGCGCTGTGCGAATATTACGTATTACAATCTTAATTTTTTTATGACACGTATCATTTTGTTATGAGACTTATTACACGTGTGACTTATACGTTCTTGCAATCGATATTCTTATTGCTTTTAAATTGATGTGTTTATTTTAAATCTTCATTTCTCCACAAAATAGATACTTTTCTATTTTGTGATTCCATTGTGTACTGTGCGAATATCATGTAATATGATCTTAATTTTTTTTATGACATGTATCATTTTGTTATGGAAATTATTACACGTGTGATTTATACGTTCTATAAATTGAAATATTCCTTTTACTTCATTACAACACAACGTAAATTATACACAACGTAATTGGGTCCTAAGAGTATAAAATATCTAGACGATCACACTTGGCCAAAACGTAGCGAAAGTTTGAAATTATGCCAGAGGCTACTCAATTAGGTAGATTTAGATTTTATCCACGTTTGGAACTTAGTAAATATATGATTGAAGACTAAGGAATAGGTAGACTCGCGTTTCAGTGGTGCCGTGACCAGGATGTGCGTCATTAAAAATTTAATCAAATTGATTAAATTACGCATTAAAAGATACCCGAGTTACTATGTAGTTAAATACAGAAAAAAAAAAATCTTATCAGATTAGATTTCTTATTGGATTTGATTTCTTATTCTTATTTCGTATAGGTTAAATACTAACGAGCTGAAATTTCGTAGTGCTATTATAGGACATAGAGATAATTATATAAAATATCTGATCGTTATAAAAAAAAAAAAACTGTAGGGAGATTGGTAACTAGTGTGTTTTATTCCACTTTATCAAGAAGATTAACATTATTTATTATTGTTTTTTTTTATTGTTATGACTTCCTTTTACTATTCACAATAAATTGCAAATAGAACTAGGTAAATTCACCGTTCGTAAATATTTAGTTAAATGAATAACAAGCTGTCACAATACAACAGCATCCTATAAAATAGAAAAAAAAAAATGTTTAGTTAATTATAAGTATAGGCGGCTTTTATCATTTAAAACGTTCTCTTTAGAAAACTGTAACTTGTCTTATTCAGTTGTTAGTTTTTCTCTGTGTTACCTCTATTTTACTATCTATAAAAAAAAAACACTCTTTGCTGCATCGCGTCGTCTAGATGATTTCAGTGATTCTTTATTTCTAAATAACTCTATTCTTCTATTTTATTTATTCTTATATTTTTAGTTCTGATTTGTATTAGCTCCTTTTCAATCCTTTTCTCATTTAGGTATTGGTTTTATTGTATGGTAGTACATGAAAATGACTTATGTTAGAACTACAGATAAACAACATTAAATAACTTAATTGTGATAAAAAAAAATATAAGTTCATTGCTTAATTATCTGAAATAATAGAGAGTAACGCTGCGGAATAAATTTAATGATGATGGCAAATATGTTCCATTGCGTTAGGGTAATGATTCAATTTGACAGGTTATATAATTTTGATCATACGAGGATTACAGACAACAATACAATACAATACAATACAAAAACTCTTTATTGTATACCACAGAAACAATCAATGATACATTAACAGCTTATAGTAGGTATTACAATCGGCGGCCTTATCAATAAAAGCGATCTCTTCCAGGCAACCTTTGGATGGACAGTATTGGATGAAGTAGGAGTGGACGGTGGTGTACAATAAGAACCTATACATTAATTAAGTTTTTATAAGTATGTTTGAGACAAATTTGATATAAAATAAATAATACTATAAATTACTGACACAAACAAAGAAAAACAACAGTAATAATAATAATAATGCATTCATAATACTATTTATAATCCATAAACTACACATTACTAATTATACATAATCATATATAAATAATAAATAAATAAAATAAAATAAATACCTATTAAACATAAAATAAATATATATATATATAAATATACAACGTGATATGGGTTTCTTTAATACGAGCATTAACTGTACATTTACATCCAGTTCGGGTAACATTTTATTTTATATGCGACTTAGTGAGACAAGCAGGTTGTGCACCCAATTTTAGGCGCAACACTTATAAAAACAGTCGGGAATGTTACAAAATGTCAACATCTGATTTAGGCTAACAAAAAATGTATGCACCTGTTGGGTAACGGTTTCGGAAGACAATGTCGCGACGATAGGCCATTGACCTACTACAAAAAAAAAGGATGATTGGGTTCCGGAAGTATTCTTTTAAGTGGTTTATTGTTTTCCTTTTGGTTGCGTAAACAGATTAGTTTTTATTTACTATAACACGTTTGTTCAAAGCAAATAACCACAGTCCTTTTTTTTTTTTCAGTAAAAGGGTGATTGATATGTTTTGTTCATTTCACTTCAATTTGCCAAACTGATGAACGCTTTTAAAATCTAAGGGGTGAAGATAGAATGACAGTTTATGTGGTTAGAGAAACTGAATTTACTATGTATATAGTTTGTAATGAATGTGTAACGAGGGTGCTATATTAGGATAAGTGCGAGATATCATTTTGAAAAAAAAAAAAAAAAATTCTAACCCAGCAAAACTCAAAGGGGTGATCTTTTGTAACACATTTTATGTTTACTTAGCGATTATATTGATTTTAGGAGTAGTTCGTTTGTTATGTGATTTTCTCCGGATTTTATTTTAGAAAATTAAAATCCGTCTAAACTCAAAGGGGTGATCTGTAACGCACTTTATGTGTACATACCGTGTGTTCCATTACATAGAGGTATTGGTACTTAGATACCATGAAACATAAAATATGTGACTTATTTAAAATTAGGGTGAGGTCTTTTGTTTCATTCAGACGTAGAAGAAATGTGTATCTACTATCCCATTTCATTTTTTTGGGTTTCAAAGAACTGCTTTCAGCTTTTGCCGTGAGAACTTCTTTCAGAAATCATAGACGGTCTTGCAGCTCAAGACCTTGTCTTAGAGCCTTGACCACTAAAGAATAAGGTTTAATGTATTTAAAATTCGATATAGGCCGAGTGTAAAATGTTTGACTATTTGGTTTTACACGATAATCTATAGTTTTCAAGTACGACGATAAATTAGAAAATTTGAATTGGCTTAACGATGTATTTTACGAAATATTATTTCATGCGTTATCTCAACTGTTGACAACAGTTATTTAGTGTGACGTTAAGTTATAATGATTAGGGTTGGCAAGGCTTATGCGATTTGTAAATACGTTATAAAAATATGAAAAATTCTAGGTGTTTTATTGAATAAAAAGTAATTGAAAATAAGATGTAGAATAGTGATTTAAATATAGTTTTCATGGATATTTTGCACATGTGACTTTTTGTTATTCTGATTACATATTTTAAAGTATTTTGGTATTTTAAATGTAGAACATATTATAATATAAAACATTACATTAAAATTCAACAAAACTTTGGGGTTTCAAAATTAACAGTATCTGGAGAAAATGTAGTTTCTTTTGGTTTTACGGAACCTGATATAAAATATCACCAAAATTTTAAGCTATACTTACTTATATACGCAATTTACATAATATATTTGATTGCAAATATTTAATTCGTTGATTTTCATAAACATTTAAATATAATAGATGAAAATCACAAGCATGCAACCCTAGAAAGCTCCGTCATATGGTTGCGTGCTTACTGTAAGAACCAGTAACTCAACTCTGCAAGGGATAATAGTACATTTTTTTTGTATGGGATTAACATGGTTAACGCCATTTTTAAAGGGAAACATCGAAGTAGATGTTTAATGATATAAATGTGAAATTTGTATGAAAGTAAAATCAACTATATCTTATATAAATAAGAGAAGGGAAATTAAATGTTAAAATTTAACAAGTCCGAAAATGAGTCATTCGAATAAAATATCAAATTTCATTAAAGACCAGGATAATAGTATTGATCTAAGGGGAACATCTCTTGATGTCACCTATTGTCTATATTTTTCTTGAAGTTGAGTTACTGTTGTAAGAAACCATTAAAATTTCAGTAAAAAATTCGGGATTTCAAGTGCAAGTTTGTTTTTGCCCTCTAAATGCAAAACATCGTAAATTTTGGACGTAATGGATTTTTGAAGAGGTGACAGGTACTTAGATTTCTGGTGGGAACGGACAGGGCTTCAAATTTGAAGGGAAAAATGATAGGCAGTCGGGAATTACGGGTCAAATCGAGAGGACGAATATCTTTGACTCTATTATCGCGAGCTTGAATCTTCATAGTACTAATTAAGTGCAAATTTTCAAATACATAGTGAATAATATTTAAAATCAGTGTTTATTTGTGATTGTGTTAGTGTCAGTGTTGATAACTTTAACGTCAGTGATATAATTTTATTGCTATAAGTTTATAATATTATCTATTTACAAGGTTTGGTTATATTGTTAAGTTTTCAGATACCTAAGCTGTGCACCTGTAAACGTCGCGCACCGGTTAGACTCCGTTGTCGTATTCCTTTAATATTATGTTTAGTTAAATAATTAATAGGGGTAGATTTATTCTTTTAAACTTTCAGAGTAGCGGCATTTTTCTTCGTTGTATACGGGTCAGTTGGGGGTAGGTTTATTACTAATTTTAATTTTGTAGGGAATTCGTAGGAGCGTGTGATATGCATGTGTTTGTCGTGGAAGAGATAAAACTGTACAACATAAAAACTTAATACCCTAGATCTGTAGGTGTTTTTCCCCTTTTCCAAATACATAATTATATTTGAGTAAAATAATTATAACTTTACATGCTGCGAAGACTTGTTCGACAACTGGAACCAGTTCTAATACTTCCACCAAATTATGTGATCGCGCCTACACTTCCCTGGAAGGAAATCATTATCAATTATAATACTATGCATTTATCTGTACGAGAATATTTCACAATGACTACATCTATTAAACATCTGCTCTAAATGACATCATGTATTACGGCTGCCTCCAGGAGTTGAGTACACGAGCTTTTCAGCATCAACATCTTATTTGAATTACTAAAATTAATCCTATGAAAAGGACATGTTTAAAGTATTTCCCTTTAATGAAAAGTTTATACAATTCGTTACACTCATGCACACTAGTTACTCACCGAGGGACGAGCAATATGACCGCTAGATCTGCGGGATTAGGGCATATTGGACTACTCTTTCAATCAGCAGGGAAGTCGCGCGCCAAGGGGTCGTGGGTCTACACAGAATGTCAAGTCAGGATTAAACTTTGACGGATGGGCAATATGGTCGCTAGATCGGTAGGGATCAGGCCAGTTGAACCACTCTGTCGATAAGCCTTCAGCTGAGAAACTCGGTATCGAGGGGTTTATATCGTGGCGTGACATTCGATCATGCACTAGGTACACTTTTAATCACACAAGGACTGATCTATTCCTGTAGGGAAATTTGCGAGTCTTGTCGGAATTGATTGGTCACAAATTAGAGTAGCGTGTTTCAACATAAACAAAATTGAAGACCCATCTGGTCCTAAACAAGATAACGGGATGATAGCGAGATGTATATTCCTAAAATGTGGGATGTATGAATCAAGATCGGGAAAAGATGAAGGTTTGCAAGTCAGTGTCTTTCGTGGTGTGTTAGGTTGAACCCCGACGGCTTTGTTGGTTATATAATATGGTGCAAGGTGCTAGGCTGGAAGGGAACCTTGCTTTAATCCTTTTGGTTAGGAATCCTATTTATAGGCCTTCAAAGGTCTAACATCCATGTCCCGTCTCTATTATTTTTAGCTTGCTGGCGTTAGCGGTACAACTGAGAGTGCAGATTGCTGATTCGATGATAAATGTTTTATTTATAAATATCTATGTATATTTTATATAATCTTTGTATTTACTAAAAGTGCAAAAGTGAAGTGTTTGTGCGTTGTGGCCACGAAGAGAGAAAAGAACTCCAGACGGGCTGGTTCCTGAAGTTTCAGCTAAGTTGCATGCTCAATTTTACTTGCAATCGATATTCTTATTTCTTTTGAATTGATGTGTTTATTTTAAAACTTCATTTCTCTACAAAATAGATACTTTTCTATTTTGTAATTTCATTGTGCGCTGTGCGAATATTACGTATTACAATCTTAATTTTTTTATGACACGTATCATTTTGTTATGAGACTTATTACACGTGTGACTTATACGTTCTTGCAATCGATATTCTTATTGCTTTTAAATTGATGTGTTTATTTTAAATCTTCATTTCTCCACAAAATAGATACTTTTCTATTTTGTGATTCCATTGTGTACTGTGCGAATATCATGTAATATGATCTTAATTTTTTTTATGACATGTATCATTTTGTTATGGAAATTATTACACGTGTGATTTATACGTTCTATAAATTGAAATATTCCTTTTACTTCATTACAACACAACGTAAATTATACACAACGTAATTGGGTCCTAAGAGTATAAAATATCTAGACGATCACACTTGGCCAAAACGTAGCGAAAGTTTGAAATTATGCCAGAGGCTACTCAATTAGGTAGATTTAGATTTTATCCACGTTTGGAACTTAGTAAATATATGATTGAAGACTAAGGAATAGGTAGACTCGCGTTTCACCGCCAAAACTTCTATACTAGTTAAAAGGTGTTGACAACAAAAGATGTCATAATTCTTTAGATTTTTAGAATCACAGTTTAGAATCCTTGACGCAAGAATGACAATTAAGTTTAAAGTAATATTAACTTTTTGAAAATAATTTATTTTTCTAGATTTACTTTGTGGAATTTCGTTGATTGTTCTGAGCATAACAATTTTTTTTTCTTCTCTGAAGTTTTATGCTTTTATCTTAATTTAATTATGTCATTGCCTCTGATATTAATCACTAGATTTTTACCCCAGATAATATGGATTTACTGAACGAAATGCTACTGAAAACCTTGGTATCGTGTTATTACATATTTTATTAAACTGGCTACGTTAACATAAAAACGTTTTCAACCGATCAGTAAAGTTAAGCAACTACAAAGATTGCTGTGGTTACTATACTTAGATGGGTGACGGCTACAAAATAAAATTAGCAGCTACCTGTATTCATTATCATGCTTTGCACGGACACGTTGAGCCATTGGCTGTTGTCGTAAAACAGCAGTCGTTAAGCCAGTCAGAAGCATGGCTTAATAACATTGCTCTTTCCAATTTGATTCATTTAGATAATAGATAATAATTAGGCCTGTTACGGAAGTTTTTATTACTTGATGGGACAGATTATGATGGATTCTGGCAAAAAGCCAAAGTTAGGAAATCGCAAACAAGGCTTGGTTGGATTAACTCTATTCTATACGATGAAACTTTCTGGCTTTTATCGTTTTTATAGTCTATCAAGTTTGTTTGTGATGCTTGTTTACAGAAATGTCGGTTTTCTGACAGCCTCTGTGGTGTGGTGGTTGTCAAGGTCAGCTCATAACCCGGAAGCAGCAGGTTCGATTCCCGCGACATTATAGTGTCAGTCGCGGGAATCGAACTCATCCAAACGTTATAGGTACCTGTTACAGGTAAAATAATTGTGCATAAAGGAAATAAACCAGCCAAGTGCGAGTCGGACTCCTGTATAAAGGGTCCCGTACCATAACCTATAAAAGCGCTTGTTACGTAGGTATGGGAGCCCCTTTAATTTTTTTATTTTATACTGTTTTTATCGTATTAGTTATTATAGCGGCAACAGAAATACATCGCAATGTAAGCCATACAAGAAATATTTTTTTTGCTTTTTCTTTATAGATAAACCCCTTCGTACGCGAGTCAGACTGGCACTTGGCTGGTTTTTTCTCTAATTACTAGCTCTAACCAGCATGAAATAGACAAAGAAAGCAATGTGCTGTGTACCTACTCCAAGTCTTTTTCTGAATAAAAATATCGTTCCCATTTCAATATGAACCATTCCACAATGAACCGGGCTGCACGAGCCGAGAAATAGCCCACTTTGAAATAGAAGAGGGTATCTGAAAAAACAAGTTGTGAAACGGAACGGAAAATAGCCTGGGACTTATTAATGTTGAAATAGACGAGAAAAATGGTTTCAAACCTTTGTAAACAATCCAGTACACTGAATTTTTTTTTACCAAGAAATGCCGCCATTAATTACCTAATCATGGTTCGTCTAAAATACTGATGAACATAGACCTCTCCATAAAACGCCTCAATTATACTGTACCAAAATACCGCAGAGCCTGAAAACAAAGGTTTTCGATCAGTGTGTGTTGCCAGTGATGACTTATGAAACTGAGACATGGTTTTTACTGTTGGCCTCATTAGTAAGCTCAAAGTCGCGCAACGAGCTATGGAGAGATCTATGTTTGGTGTTTCCCTGCTAGATAAGACCCGCATTGAGGAGATCCGCAGGAGAACTAAAGTAAATATAGCTCTTAGGATTGGCAAATTGAAATGGCAATGGGCTACATCGCTTATAGAACTGACAAATGATGGGCAAGAAAGGTTTTCGAGTGGCGACCACGAACCGAAAGACGCAGTGTAGGTGGACCGACGATCTGTTAAAATCGCGGGAAGCTACTGGATGCAGGATACGAGCAGCTGCTCAGTGGCGCTCTGTGGGGGAGAATTATGTTCAGAAGTGAAGGTCTTCTGGCTGTTACTGATGATGATGGTGATGATGAATATTTCGTCACCAAGCAATTTATCATAACAGGACCAAGGCAGGTATTCATAAACTAAAATAGGCTGACTTTTAGTAATAAAGAAGAGTAAAGCATTTTATTCTCTGGTGAGCAATAAATAAGACCTTCCTTATGTAGGTTTAGTTTCCGACCAGATAGTTTAAGTAAATATTGTCGCTAGTAACGAGGTACCTTGCCGTCCTATCCCGCTAACTTTATTATACAGGCGGCACCTCAAGGGCTGTCCACACTTTACTTAAGGGTGTGGTACAAGTCATGAGAATTTGTTGTCTTTGAAACAAGCTTTTTCTCTTTCGAATGAGCTTACGTTTGGAATTCTTCTGATGATTAGCTTAATAGCAGCTTATAATAACTACAATGTCACTAGGAGTTATTATAAAAAAATAATATGTAGACCGACTTATAAACTCTTTTAACCCTTAAGCGCTCCGTGTTAACTCTACCAATTTATCATAACTAATAGCAAACACTTTTAAAAACTTACACAAGTGTATCTTTTTGTTAAAAAACTTAATTATTTTTGACCCCCGGTTTCCAAACTCGTTTTTTTTTTTGTTCAAATGTGTCGCGGTTTTCAAATTCACATTCACTTACCTACCAAATACTTAACGATAGCCGTCATCGATTGACGATAGCCGATGATCAACAGGCAACCAATGAGCATTGAGTATTTTTAAGTTGAGATGAGTTTAACATTAACAAACGTACGAAAAACCGAGGTTTAATCTTCATTCCGTAAATCGCTTATCGCTATCATCTCCGCTTCAGCTTATGTTTTAAGCCACAGAACATAGATGAAGTCGTAAAACAATTAGGTCCTGCTATTAATAAGAACACCTTGCTATGATAGTTAATAGTACGATGGTGGAGCTCGGGTAATGTTGGTTATGATTATGGCAACACCGGCATAATTTGAAGCCTCTATTTATTGATGGAGCGAGCGAAGTGAGCGAGTCTGCTTCAACTTGCTAAAATTTGCTTTCGTCTATCCGGATGTACGTACACGCGTACAAGTAGCATTTTTCAACTTGGTCCTTATACAAGTTCTACAAGGTCAGGGATTTTTTGGCGTCAGCGATTTTCGGTTGATTCGGTAGTTACCCGAAAAAGGGGGGAAGTTTGCAGCAGCGTCATTTATCAGCCAATTGTGATAATATATGTAGCAGAAGTTTGGGTACTCAACTTTAAATAGGTATTCCAAATATGAGCACTATCGATCAAGAGGTTGTCGAGATATAAGGCCGTCTTCTCTACGTCCCATACACCCAGTTGCAGAACGATCATTAATTTTAAAAGGTGACTTTAAACCTAATCTTCCATTAGACTGTGGTCCTCCCTACAGTTCCATTATAGATAATGCTGCCATTAAGATTAATGATCGTTTCTGCAACTGGCTGTTAGTCAGATCTACAGACATGTAACTATTAAATAAATGTCTGTGGTCCGACCTCACTTTGTCTATGTTCCATATGTAGGTACCTACAATATCATGGCTCGTGGTTGCAAAACCGTTTGTGCTCGCGAGATCTATAGTTAGCAGATATTAGTAGTTATCCGGCAGGTGAAATGAATTGTGTTGCCAGTTGCCAGTAAGTTAATGTGGCGAAATGAAAATCTTGTCGGCATGGCAGTTTGCCAGAGTCAACAAGTTGGCATGGTCTGATATAAGGTATACTTATTAAGGTTTAGTTAATAATTCATTTTTGTTCGTTCATGAAAAATTCCCTTATAGATAATGTTCTTATTTCAACTCTTTCTTAACATTATAATTTATACAGTAGTTATTCGGAAAATGTCATGCATTAAAAATAGTTATTACAGAATGAGGCGTTTATTAAAAAAAAAGCTTTAATTTTATAAAGACCCAATAGATGGCGTTAAAATGCGGGTTTTATGTTCTGTCATTGTTGAGATAATTATGTATCGAGTTTAGTATCCTAGCCTTATTTTATGGAAGGCATATACTCTAATGGCTGTCTATCGACAAATCGACAACGTACTCTGTAATCCACTCAACTGATTTTGACATTTCCTTGTACTCTGTGGTTTGAAATTACGACCCTGTCAATCATCCCGCTCGTATGAAGAAAATAGTACTAGAATGTAAATGATTATTGTGTGTACACCGGGAGCACTCACGCTCACTAAAAAGCTTCTTCTTGCGGCGGCGTCGTGCGTCGAGTCGTCCTCTTCCCTCAAAAATGGTTGAGGAGGGCGATGGCTGGCGCATGCGTCAAGCTCGTGAACGGGCGCTGCTTGCGGGAGCTGGTCTGCTCGCGGTGTATGCACAAATCGGAAAAAAAAACAAAAGGAAAAAAAAAACATAATAAAAAAACAAAAAAAATAGGTTAAGTACGTAACTGTCCTCTCTTGTATAATATTTTGTTCAATAAAATAAAATAAAAATATAACAATAAATGATATACTAACAAAGAGCACGGACCCAGGTGTCTGTGGTAAAGCAGATTTAAAAAAAAAAAATTACGACCATGTTTGAAATACGTCGTTACTACGCCATCTAGTAACAGAAGCGAAACTAGTTTTATTTTTAAATAAAACGTCTCATTGTTGGGGCAATTTCATACATAGATGAAGATTGAAAAATGACTATTTTATCAATGTCAAGCGGTCGAAGGACAGCGGTATCTGACTTAACATGCTAATGGCAGAGATGGGTATAGAGCGCGTGGTTCAAATATGATATTTCTTGTTTAAGATCGCTTTAGTTCTTCTGCGGATTTCAGCTGGGCTACCACAAACTAATACAAAACCATCATGTTTCATGGCATTATTATTTCAAGGTTACAATAATATTGTTCGAATTCGTACCATGAACTTATAAAGTATTCCTGCGTGTGAACGAGACGTCTACATTTTTATATGGCGTTATCACTGTCGCACGTCAGTGTCAACATGATGTAAAGGTATGACATGACAGTTGTATTTGAGTAAACGATTTAACGTGACGTCATCAAAACTGCTCTGGATCTGCAACATTAAAGTATTCTTATTTTATGTCATTTGTCAATGTATGATTGAAGTAATATTGAAGTAATAATGCTATAAGACGTTGTGGTTGTCCCCCTGATCTCGGATCTTATCTTGAAGGGAAACACTGAGCATTTCCCTCTCCATGGCTTGTTGCGCGACTTTTAGCTGACTAATGAGGCCAACAGTAAGTCCGACCGACCGACCATCTGGTGAAAGCCGCGGGGAGCCGATAGATGCAGGAGGCGAGCAGTCGCTCAAGGTGATGCTCTTTGAGGGAGGCCTATGTTCAGCAGTGGACGTCTTCACAGTGTTAATGATGATGATGATGATGATGATGATAGTATAGTGCCGACCCTACTTACTAATGTACCTACAAATGCGTATGTACAACATAATTACATCAAAAGATTTCCTACACGTCGTTTAAGAGGAATGTCAAAGAGAATTAATTAGCTAATTGCCTTTAATTAGACCTAATGAGCCGCCTAGGGCCTATTTAAGTGTTAAATATAGCGGTGGGGGTAGTTAATTTAATTCTATAGTCTATCTTGTTCGATTTTAGTAAAAAAAAACAATATGATAGTCAAAAATAAAATATCATCATCATCATCATTAACAGCCTGAAGACGTCCACTGCTGAACATAGGCCTCCCCCAGGGAGCGCCACTTAGAGCGGCTGCTCGCCTCCTGCATCCATCGGCTCCCCGCGGCTTTCACCAGGTCGTCGGTCCACCTAATGATGACATCACGTTAAATCGTTCACTCAAATACATCACACCTCGTCTCATTCTCATGCAGGAATACTTTATAAGTTCATGGTACAAATTTGAACAATATTATTGTAACCTTGAAACATTACTGTCATGAAACATGATGGTTTTGTATTAGTTTGTGGTACGCCTCCTGAAGGGCAGGCTGAATGGTATACCTTGGAAGAAGCTTAGGTATGTCCAGCAGAGGTCTAGTCATCATCATCATCATCATTAACAGCCTGAAGACGTCCACTGCTGAACATAGGCCTCCCTCAGGGAGCGCCACTTAGAGCGGCTGCTCGCCTCCTGCATCCATCGGCTTCCCGCGGCTTTCACCAGGTCGTCGGTCCACCTAGTGGGGGGCCGGCCTTACGCTGCGTCTTCCAGTTCGTGGTCGCCACTCGAGAACTTTTCTTCCCCATCGGTTGTCAGTTCTACGAGCGATATGGCCTGCCCATTGCCATTTCAACTTGCTAATCCTAAGAGCTATATCGGTCACTTTAGTTCTCCTGCGGATCTCCTCATCGGATCTTATCTCGCAGGGAAACACCGAGCATTGCTCTCTCCATAGCCCGTTGTGCGACTGTGAGTTTAGTAATGAGGCCAACAATTAGAGACCACGTTTCAGTTCCATAAGTCATCACTGGCAACACACATTGATTGAAAACATTTGTTTTCAGGCTTTGTGGAAAAAAAATATGCATACTCCATAATATATTTAACCCCCTCTACGGCAAACCCCGATGATAATCGTCCAGTGGCGTTTTATGGGGGATGCTTATTTTTTTAAAAGAGTGAATGACGTGACGAGCTAGTCATTCACCTGATGTTAAGCAACACGGCAGCCCATAACAGATGCAGTGTTACTCGGAACTTTAAAATAATAAAGTTTCGCGTGACACTGCACTGTGCACGTCATCCTGAGACATCAGCCTAGTAATTAGATTACTGCACCGTGTAATCAGGTCATAAAGTCTCATTTGCCCAGTAATTTCACTAGCATTTTAGCAGCCGTGGACATCTTCCGGTGTTGATGTGAATATTTTCAACCCTGTAACCCTGTATTTACCAATCTATGCATACAAAATCTTAAACCATTCCACCCAAACAGGTTCCGCCCGCCCGAAATACGGCCGCCCTGGCCACCAAACCTGGCACCTTACCAGATGATATATAGGGACCATTTCGTGATAGTTAGAATTAATTGCTAACTGAGAAATTAGAGATGTAAACGAATAAATAAAAATGTATCGATTAAAATTATCGATAACTTTTGATCTTCACAAACAGGCCTTTTAAATCATTAACACTGGAATTCATAGTCGAAGCGGGGGCTCCTCTAGAGGATGAATCAGGCGCTGCGCGGCAAATTCTAGCTTTATGCATTTCATAAACAAAAGCAGCCTTCAATCTGGCATAATTGGTGACATTTTGACGCGACTTTTGAACTATCAAAAGTCGCATCAAAATGACACTCGACAGAATTTTCAACGACAACTTGATTGAAATCGTAGAGTATTTAATTAAAATGATTTTCAGTTAGGGGTTTCTCCAGCGATTGTTTATGAAAGTGAAAGAAGAATGATTCAGCATTTCACCTCTAGGTAAAAGTGGAATGATAGATTTTGGGGGGTTTTTCAATCTTTGTTTATGAATACCACTGTAAGTTGCGTGGCACAATTTGGATTTTTCGAAATCTAGAGTCAGATGACTGTTTTACGTAAGAGACTGATTGATAGTTTTATTTTGGTATTCATCCCAATACCGGAATAGGGATTGGTTTAAAATTATTATGTAAAAAATGCTACAGTCTCTCCCAGAATAATTAATATGTAATTATTTGATACTAAAACCCACGCATTTATTTAAGTACTCCATTTGTTTTTATTTTATTTAATGATAACATTTTTGTAGTTTATCGATAATTCGATTTTAAAATATTCAATCATCCCATCTCCATCCTGTCTGTTTCCCAGGGAATAGGGTAACTTTGGGATACTGTCACCATTGTTTATGTTTGAATGAGCTTCCGTTGTATCAATCAATATTTCGGTATTGACGAAGCGGTATGTCTATGGTACCATTACATTTCTACCTACGAATAAAAATTGAATAAAAATAAATACCGAAAGAAAATTAGGTCCCTACGTTTGCATTGAAAAATTTTATCAAGGTAGGTGTTAACTAAAATTTATTATATCCTTTCATTATCATGACTGAAGACATATTTTGCTAAAGATAGGCCTTCCTGAACAGCGACACTTTGAACGGCTACTTACTCTGGCATCCTTTAGCGTCCTAGGGTTTTGACTAGGTTGATAGTCTACCTAGTGGAAGGTGAGCACCATAGAGAGCCATCATTATTATCAGTGTACCTATTATTCTTTCTCATAGAAGGAGAAAAATAGAGATAAAATGGGCTACTGACAGATGATAGAATACAACCCATGCCCATAGAATACAACACAACTTGAGGTTTGAGGTTTGATTGAGTTAGTGATTCTAATTCTCCTTTACAAATTAATCTGTAGATTACTTACTATTGATGATTAATGATTTGCTTGTTTGAGGATTTTAGGGTTCATGTTATGTACTGTACGCTTACATTACCAATATATTCGTTGGATGTTATGTAGGTACCTAATAGGAAGAGGTAATAAGGCAACACTAAAACTACTTACACTATTGAAACAGTGTTGTATATTAGGCACCAACTGATAAGCAGTATTGTATTATTGTGTATTATTTAAATTCTTGTTACCTGCATTATTTAGTTAGCAGCAGTTTATTGTTTCTATTGTATTTTAAGTAGTAGTATTATGTACTGAATTAAGCAAAACTATGTACCTACCTAGTATGAAAATAAAATAAATAAAATAAATCATTACTGCGTTAGCTGATTCACTGGTCAGCTAAAAGTCAACAACAACATTTGCAGACCCCGTGGTAAATAATTAATATTACTGATTTTCTCTGCACGCTTCATCGTAATTAAGCCCAATATGTGCCCACTTCTAGGGCCTTCTTTCTCTTACTAAAAGAAGTGTAGGTCATAGTTCTCTACGCTGGCTTGGTGTGGACTTGTGAATGACACTTCGAATTTTGTGATTCTTGGACATGCCAGTTTCCTTAAGACGTTTTCCTTCACCACCGCTGTATCTCACGCATTCTCTCTCACACGTTGCGTTTATAAGGAGTAACTTCTGCTGTGTGGTGGTTGAGCATTTCAGCTCAACATAACCCGGAGGCCAACAACAACATGACAAGTGTGTACACAGGATAAAAGTGCTAAATACTTGTTGTACAACACCAACACATAGCATATAGAACAAGTAGATCCCTAGATACAGGGAATCCTAATTAAGATTCAGGATCTATGTATTTGATTGTAGAGTGTTATTTTAGTATGTCAAGTACTCAAGGTTACAATAATTTTTGTATCCAACTTTAGATTACGTCAAGGCTCTACCTCTCCCTAGTCGCTCATTGTTTTTAACTTTGCCTTTGTGTATCGAACATATTTTGATGAACATTCCTGTAATGCTCTTTTATAAATTAAATACCTCTTATATATTGGATTGGTTAAAATAATACCTTACACAAAATCATCATCATCATCATCATCATCACATCATCATCAACAGCCTGATGACGTCCACTGCTGAACCCCCAGGCAGGAAGCGCGACATTGAGCGGCTACTCGCCTCCTGCATCCATCAGCTCCCCACGGTCTTCACCAGATCATTGGTCTGCGTGGGGTGCCGGCCTACACTGCGTCTTCCGGTTTGTGGTCGCCACTCGAGAACCTTTCTTCCCCATCGGTTGTCAGTACTACGAGCGATGTGGCTGATGTTTTCCGGATCTTATCTCGCAGGAAAACACCGAGCATAGCTAGTTCAGCTTACTAGTGAGGCCAATAGTAAGAGACCATGTACACTCACACAAACCAAAAACGTATAATTATGGCCTATGGGCTCTATTGTCTCTATCAATTATGTACAGAGTACAGAATGACGGCAAAAACCATTCTAAATATCTGGATGGTCCTCTTAAGCTCCGTCAATCACGTTTGGACATAATTTGTATAAAATTGAACAGGGCTGATGCCCAAACAAGAAATTTGGGCGGTAGCTGACAGAGTGGAGATCATATTTCACGAAAATTAACTGGGCTCACTGAAAACTCATTAAATTGAAATATTAACTTTCAATTTTAACGGTGTCGACAAAATTGGAATTATGGTTAGTATTTCACAGTTATTTAGGATTACAAGCGCCTCACGGTTTGTTTTATTAATTTATTTATTTATACTTAAGCACAAAACAATGTGCAAGAAGGAAAATACCCGCAGTTAATGTTTCATATGAAACAAATACTAAAAATGAAATATTTAATGACCTAAAAATGTTTGGTGGATTTAAAACAATCCTTTATGTAGTAGCATAAGTAGTTATAATATTTATTATATAATATTTATTTAGTTATAAACCTTCATCGTCATCATTATCATTAGCCGGACAACGTCTACTGCTAAACGTGTGGTCCATCCACAGAGAACACAAGAAAACAGAAAGCAGGGAAACTCTGAGAGCAGAATAACAACAGCATTACAACTTAATTAACCGCTAATAAATAAAAAATACTATCTAGGGCAGACTGTCCAATTGGGTAGGTCCAACTTCGACAAAGAGGTCGCCCGAAGAATCCAACTCGGCTGGGCAGCGTTCGGGAAGCTTCGACCTATCTTTTCGTCCAAAATACCACAAAGCCTGAAAACAAAAGTTTTCAATCAATGTGTGTTGCCAGTGATGACTTATGGAACTGAGACGTGGTCTCTAACTGTTGGCCTCATTACTAAGCTCAGAGTCGCGCAACAAGCTTTAGAGAGAGCCGGGCTTGGTGTTTCCCTGCGAGATAAGATCAGAAATGAGGAGATCCGCAGGAGAACTAAAGTGACCGATGTAGCTCTTAGGATTAGTAAGTTGAAATGGCAATGGGCAGGCCACACCGCTCGTAGAACTGACAACCGAAGGGGAAGAAAGGTTCTCGAGTGGCGACCACGATCTGGAAGACACAGCGTAGGCCGGCCCCCCACTAGGTGGACCGACGACCTGGTGAAAGCCGCGGGGAGCCGATGGATGCAGGAGGCGAGCAGCCTCTCTAATTGGCGCTCCCTGGGGGAGGCCTATGTTCAGCAGTGGACGTCTTCAGGCTGTTAATGATGATGATGATGATGAAATAAAAAAACAAGCATTTAAACTAACCACGACATTAACAAAAGCTACACTAAATAAAATTGACTACAGTAACTAATAATCCAGTTTTTCCTGTAATAAAAATCAAAGAAAACTCATATTGCAGCCATATTAAGCAATCTGGACAGTATAGCCAGAGATTCGACTCCGTTAACGCCATTTCCGCTATTGCTGACTGGCAGTACGCCAGCTTGGCTGTTACGCCGTTACGTCAACGTTGGCGTACTGGGCAACTGGGGTTACAACAAACTTATACAAAACCGTCATGGTTCGTGACAGTAAAACTTCAAGGTTACAATTATTATTCGAATTCATACCATGAACTTATAAAATATTCCTGCGCGAGAACGTGACGTCTACATTTTTATATAGCGTTATCACTGTCGAACGTCGGTGTCGACATGGTATATTTGAGTGAACGATTTAACGTGACGTCATCAAAACTGTTCTGCCTTGCATCATTAAAGTATTTTTATGTTATTACTTTTATGTCATTGTATGATTGAACTAATAATACTGTAAGCGGTTTTAGTAAGGCCCCCGTGCTTAATACGTCGAGGTGACGGTAGGGTTGCCAAAAGAAACTGGAATTTAGTTACAAATTAATGAAGACTAACGTGTTAGATTCTCTGCGTTATAAGGCCATTCGCATAGAGTCTCTCGTTAGATAGTTTGATCAAGGGTTTGATTCAGAAGCCAATAGTATTGTCTTCTGAAGGAAGGAGGAGTTTCCTCATTCACTACAACAAACTACAAGGTACCTTAGATCCGCAGGTACTCTATATTTAGGTTTTAATTGGATTTTTGTTATGTTAGTCATCATAGCCCATTACGTGCCCACTGACATAAATTGTAAATAAGCTTAGCTTCTGGTGAAACTCGCGGGAAGCCGATGGATTTAAGAGGCGAGCCGCCGCTCAAAGTGGCGTTCCCTGGGGGAGGCCATAGTTCAGCATTGGACGTCTTTAGGCTGTTGATGATGATGATGATGAAATTAAGCTTAAGATACGTGATTAAATGTTACAATTAATAATTAATCATACTTACTTAAAAACTGAGGTACTTAAACTATTTAATCTATGGTGAAAGGCGAAACCTGACAACCCTATTGGTGACAACAACCCGACAGTGATACCTCCTGTCTAATATTAAACATTTGCTTTACAGGTTAAAGCCGCATGGCCGAACCGAGAAGCTCCGTGAGAAGCTCAATAAATTGGCAAGTTAAAATGGCAGCCACATCGCTCGCAGAACTGACAATCGATGGAGAAGAATGGTTCTCGAGTGGCGACCACAAACCGGAAAATGCATCATGCAGCGAAGATGCCCCACTATGTGGACTGATGGTATAGTGAAAGCCGTGAGGAGCCAATGGATGCAAGAGGCAAGCAGCCGTTTGAAGTGGTGCTCTATGGGAGGCATATGTTCAACAGTAAACGTATTCAGGCTGATGATAGTGACTCTTTTAAAATTTATTATGCTTTTAACACAAATATTTTCTGAAATTTCAATCAAATGCCCAGCACAAAATCAAACTTAAACTTATCTTGAAAACCTTTAAAAGTGTCGAAAGATCGGAAGATTAATGTTAAAGAATGGCCAGTCACTTGGAATGAACGACTCACTGAGTAAAGTTGCTGGCAATTGTTCACTCAAAGAATTGTCCGTCACGAAGTGAGCACAGGAAGTGCTTTGTTACGACCGTGTTGGCTGTCGCAAAGATGAATCAAGTTACAGTAGGTGCTTACATAAGAATAAATAAATAAAAGAATAAATAAATAAAAATACGTATACGTACATTTCACACAGTAGCATCAAACTAAGCATAGCTTGTACCTACAAGATCTCAAGATGACGTGCGCAGTGCGGTATCACGCAAAACATTATTTTAAAGTTCTAAGTGGCACTGCAACTGTTATTGGCGGCAGTGTCGCTTAACATCAGGCGAACGACTATCTCATTACGTCATTCTCAGAAAAAACACAACAAACGCAGTTCAATTTTACTGATCGGTTAAGATCTCTATAAAGTTGGCTCAAAAAATTGCTCTCTAAACAAAACGAGTTTATTATGAACAAACTTTCTCTCAATTTCAAGCTAAATTTAAGCTGAGCCTTTTAAAATTAAATCGAGGGTGAACGCGGGAAAAACCAAAACGTCGTGGTCTCTGTAATGTTTTGGTTTTAACCGCTGTCACATTACAGGGAAGAAGCAGTAAGGAAACGTTACAGACACTGTGTTATTAAAATCGTTTTTTTATGTAAACAGATGACGCGATGAGCTCGTCGTTCGCTTTGTGTTAAGCGTCACGGCCATCCATAACAGATCACAGTGTCCCTCGGAACTCTAAATTAAATTTTCTCGAGACATTGCACTGCGAACGTCATCCTGAGACATCACACAGCCTAAAAGATTTTTAGACTGTGAGATCAGTTCGTAAGTCGAACTTAAATCGAAGCATAGTAGCTTGCATACTACATCTTGGCGGCAGAATAACTGTTAAAGTGGTGGTGCCTACTTAGATGAACTTTGCAGAAAAGTCCATCTAGGAAATTTATTCGCTGAAATTAAAAAGATATATGATAATTGTTATATTAAACAGGTAATGGCATTTTTTTAAAACTTCAGTTATAATAGCAACAGCTATGACCAAATCTGGGATTGCACTAAAAATTATTATTAAATTGCCTTTATTTCCACTATAGAAAACCATGGGACAAGCAGGAGTGATTCAGGTGTCCCAGGGGTATTTCTACCTTTAGAAAGAAAGAAAGAAAGAAAATACATTTATTCGTGACAGTAACACACACAACATTACACTACATAATGATGATGATGATGATGACTAGACCTCTGCTGGACATACCTAAGCTTCTTCCAAGGTATACCATTCAGCCTGCCCTTCAGGAGGCGTACCACAAACTAATACAAAACCATCATGTTTCATGACAGTAATGTTTCAAGGTTACAATAACATTGTTCAAATTCGTACCATGAACTTATAAAGTATTCCTGCATGAGAATGAGACGAGGTGTGATGTATTTGAGTGAACGATTTAACGTGACGTCATCAAAACTGCTTTCCCCGGGCAACATTACAGTATTCTTACTTTTATGTCATTTTGTGTGTTTTGAGAGGTCGCTGACTAATGGTATATGGTATAAAACAATTCAACCATGCCTCACACGCCATGGTTCGCCGGTTCTACTATAACCAGATCCGAAATTGTGATTGTTCTGAGACTTCGTTCCGGGCATATCCTGCTGAACAGGTTTGCCTCTTGATGGGTAAATCAGCTTCACCAAACTGCACTGAGTGTGACGTCTTGGAAGACGCATATCATATTTTAGTGGAATGTGCCCGGAACGAAGCTGAAAGAACAATGTTACGTTATGAGACAGGCATTGACTTGCAAGAACTCGGCATATGTAACATTATCCTGGCTTATCCTCAATCAGAGGAAGCCAGGATGATAAATAAACTTGTAAAACTAGCTATTAAGCGTAGATAAGCAGAGAGTGAAAGTGCCTATGAGGGTGGCATGATCATGTCTGATCAAACCCTCTATAATTAACTAAAGATTAAAAAAAAAAGTAATAATGCTGTAAGAGGTTGTGGTAGGCCCACTGATCTATTTTCCAGGTACTGCCAGTTACTTTGCGTTTATTATCGTACCACCTCGCTATAAGGCGTCAATGGCCTAGAATGCGCACCGCGAGAAAACTTGTCGTCGCTGTGAGAGTGAGACACACTTAGGCGCTACCATAGTCTTGTCACGGTCCCTCATGAGATAACGTGTCGAGAAAATTTTGTCGTGATGCGCATGCTAGCCCGGTACGTCTGCCGATTCGCGGTCTCAAACTTTTCTTCTTTTGCACCATTTATAGTAAAGGTAAGTATAAATCTAGAAACTTATTATTTATAGTAAATCTAAGTATAATAAGTCTAGTACTCACAGAGATTGTGACAGGTACTTTGAAAGTCCCAGCTTTGAGATTTTGCTCCCCTTGATCCCCTCGTTCACGATGTTGGTCACGGTCAAAAAATTCTTCGTCATCGTTGACTCTTGCGACGTCACTATTGCCACAAAAAATCGGACAAATTAACAGAAAAACCGGATAAAACCGGACAAAAAATACTGGCCACAAATTACTGAGAAGAAAAACGTCTAATTACAGGCCACGAAAACAAGATGATCAACTTACTCTTTTTTAAATTGAGAACCCAACATCGAATTCTATTTTTGGATATGAATTTTCGCAACAGGTAACACGCGAATAAATATAACGGGTAACAAAAAATATTTTTCTATTCACTAAAACACTGAACTTCTCTCGTTTCGTTTATCACAGATTACATTTCTCGATGTTTTGTTTTTATTGCTTTGGCAACACTGATTCTTAACCTGTAAAGAAATATTTATATTATTATAGTGGTATTCTTTGCTTGCTTCGATTTTACTGTCCAAAGTTCAGAACTTACATCGAAGTTACAAGAAAACTACCAAAAAAAAAAACATTATTTTGTCCGTCATAATATAAAATATAATGTACCTAATAACTACTAGGACTAGGTATAGAAAATATTATACTATGCTTTATGGAAGCTTACAGAATATTCAATCGCTCCGCTGCTCACTGTCGTGAGTTTCTAACAAGACACTTTTGTACTCAGGGCATGGAAGAAGCTTTTCTTTAGATATTTTTGGTCACAGAGCAAAAAAAACGCTTTGAAGCATCATTTGTTTCAATGCTCTATGTTCATGGTACAGATAAGAGAACTATTAGTCCGCTAAAAAAAAGTTGTGTCACACACGGCGGACTCAGTCTCAGTAAGCTTTCAAGAAAATAATTTAATAAAAAGTTCCGTATAAAGAGTTACGGATCCTTTCCTCATCACTATTTCACTCGAAGAAACGGAACAAGAAAAGTTACTTAATACGACATTGCGTATTGAAAGTCACAAGGAATTCAGTCGACAAGTTTATTTAAATATATTTATGTTCCGATGAGAACTTATTTTTTTATTTTACATTTTCTTTTATTTTAGAGTTTTAGAGATTCTAACAGCGAATGACCTAACGAGCTTGTCATTCATCTGATGTTGTTGATACTTTCTTTTTACTTAGATGAACTTTCCAGAAACTTTTCTGCATTAAATTATCTGGTTGTACTTACAACCAGATAACTTAATAGTCTACCAAAAGTTATTATCGAATTCAAGCATTTTCATATTTAATATCCTTGACTGAAAATATGGTTGTACCTTTATAAAATCATCAAACATTTTCAAAATTAATCAATTCTTTGAATACCCCAATTCTTTTGTGGAGTACCTTTCATTTATTTAATTTCCTTTATCTAAAACATTCAAATTATTGGGCCATGCCCTAAAAGTTTCAATCGACCTAAATTACTTTTTGAGGTGTGGTCCCTTTTAATAAAACAAAAAGGTTAGTCAATTTGAATACCTCTAACAATTTAAAATATTACAAAAATAATGAATAATAAATAGCGTGAAACGATCACATACATAGATCCTGGCACCTATCTAGGGACCCAGAAATTACGAGTACCAAGCTGACACAACACACAGACATTACAAGTATACGCAATTTCTTTTTTCGTGCAAACATACTCGTTCTGTTTACTTTGTAATAAAATACAATTATTCAGTAAATAAAAACAATAAAAAAAACATTTATAATATAGGCATGATGACTACTATTAAAAATGAACAAGTAAATATTACTTTCATAAAGAAGATAAAAAATGAATGCAATAATTGAAAAATAAGCAAAATCGGTAAATAAATCACGGAGTAATAAGCTTTTAAAGTTTCTACAGGAGGCATCTCCTGTCCTGTTCTCGCAAAACAGAGCGCCCCACAGTTACTATGAAAAATCTACTCGTGACGTCACATGCCAAAAAGATTGTATGAAAAGCACCACAGCTTAGTAATGAGGTACTATAACAAACTTCCTCTGACGTCACTGGCCGTTTGAGCTATCTCTTTCTATTCCGGTTTCTCAAACGCTTGTAACTTGGTCATTTTTTGAGATATTTGATTTTTGTTTTCACAAATGTTTATCTCTTGAGGAATATAATTAATTTATCCAAAAAAAATTATAGCCATCATGCCTATTATAAATTTAATTATACTGAACGCTATTATTTTCTGGTCACTTCTTTAGTTGGTTAGAGGAATTTGTTAAGTAATTATCGATGACGTAGGTATATTTTAAAACATTGCACCATAACCCACATCAACAGCCAAAAAGCAAAGGTCAGGATTAAGGACGCTTATCGAAAGGGGGCTGCTGAAATCTTATCAGGCGGCTTGGTGATCGCAAGGTTTTAAAGTACCGAGGAGAATGCTGCTGTCTGATCCCTGGATCTTCCCTTAGCAGGCTCTTACGGCACCCACGGGAAGAGATAAGGTGATATTCGCAAACCGGGAGCACACGGCTATTACCCGACCTGATAAAAAATGCTGGGCCCATAACCTCAAAATATTCGATCATTTCATCATTAGCGATTTATCAGTGGGTAAGAACTGGTTAATAAATCCGCCGTATCATCCTGGAACCCGAAAATGGACCCGCAGAAAGCGGATGAGATAATAAACGGATAAAATAAACGATCAGGCACAGGGCCGGAGTGAGGGGCGGAACGGGGGCGGTGTTGTATGATTAATTTAAAAATAAACTTTGATGTACTCGTTGATTCTTGAAACACTTTGATGATAATATTTTGTCAAAATTAATCTATTTTATGGGATTACACATGAAATATTTCAGTTTTTTAGTCCATTGGAGCCATGAGCAGTCGTTGCAGGAGGAAATTCGAAATGGTGTTCTACTAGGGAGATTTTTGTTCAATAGTAGACGTCTTTCGGCTATTGATGATGGCAATATAATTGGTGAAATGGAAAAATATTAACTTTCAAGAGATTTTCAGCTTGCTTCAATGAATGAAAAATAAGTAAAAATGACAGTTTTGGGAAATCATTTTCTATTTTGATTAAGGAATACTCACACAATAATTTGGCTGAATAAATATGGGGGAATGCCATACTTTACTTATGATGTTATTATAAAGTTAAGCCACGTGTACGATCAATGATGCTACTGAGACACAACGCCAAAAATGACGGATAAAACTAACGGATTAGCGACCCTTGTAATAGAAATCATACTAATGTTCAGTATTTTTAAAAATTAATAAAAATATGCCAGTGGTGATAGACACCTTGTCTGAAAACAAAGGTTTTCAATCAGTGTGTGTTGCCAGTGATGGCATATGAAACTGAAACGTGGTCTCTTACTGTTGGCCTCATTAGTAAGCTCAAAGTCGGGCAACGAGCTATGGAGAGAGCTATTATACTCGGTGTTTCCCTGCGAGATAAGATCCGGAACGAGGAAATCCGCAGACGGACTAAAGTGACCGATATAGCCCTTAAAGTGAGCAAGTTGAAATGGCAATGGGCAGGCCACATCGCTCGCAGAACTGACAACCGATGGGGAAGAAAGGTTCTCGAGTGGCGACCACGAACCGGAAGGCGCAGCGTAGGCAGACTCCCCACTAAGTAGACCGACGACCTGGTGAAAACCGCGGGGAGCCGATGGATGCAGGAGGCGAGCAGCTGCCCAAAGTGGCGCTCTCTGGGGGAGGCCTATGTTCAGCAGTGGACATCTACGGGCTGATGGTTATGATGATGATGATAGACACCTTGACTAGAAAAAATGGTCTGCTAGTCTTTTTTTTTAAATAATCCTTTAGTTAATTAACTAAAGGATTATTATTAGCTAGTGGTTTTCTAATACTTTTCTAATCAGCAAGTGGTCATTTCACGTCTACGTAGATGTACCAAAAATACAACTCTCAATAAAAGCCCCCATTTTAATAGATCCTTATTCCGGCCCATTTACCCCAAAGCTCTTGAATGCTAATGTATCGGCTGGCCCGGTTTGAGGAAATCTTTTAAGAGTAATCGACGTTTAGACACCGTTCAAAATGTTTTTGTGTCCGCCATCTTGAATTTCGTTTGATCTTCGTTTGTCGGTGTAATTGAATTTTGATGTTTTCTTTTCTTTTGGTAGGTACTTAATGTTGTTATAGTGGTGTATAATGTAAGTTGTTATTTTATTTGGTCTAATGAGACGTTTTATTTAAAAAAAAAAACTAGTTTCGCTTCAGACGGCGTAGAAACGACGTATTTCAAACAAGGTCGTAGTTTCAAACCACAGAGGAAAAGTCAAATTCAGTTGAGTGGATCACAGAGTACGTTGTCGATTTGTCGATAGAAAGCCATTATAGTATATGCCTTTTCATAAAATAAGGATAGAATACCAAACTAAATAATACTAAACTCGATACATAATTATCTTAACACAGACAGAACTTAAAACCCCCATTTTAACGCCATCTATCGGGTTTTTATAAAGTTACAGCTTTTTTTAATAAAACGCCTCATTACAAAAGCATTAAATTAGATCTTTATCGAAAATTTATTTTTTTCTAAAATTGCTCTATATGTTCACAAAATATAACAGAAATGGAGATCGACAAATTTTGGGCGTACCCCATTGTGTTTAGTTATCGCTCCTATGTCGGTTTAAGAATAACACTCGATCTTTTTAAGAATGAGTCTTTGTACTTATGGCGTATATTTCTCGAATGAGGCTCCATCCTAACACTTTATTTAATTCTAGTTTATTTAGTCCATTGCGTCAGTTCTTATTTCGGACAGACTGTTATTTATTTTAATTTTACGATTATCACTTTCACCGTACCCCGTTGGGTGACAGCGGCATTGCTTCCTCCATAACTTTAAGCACCACACCGATACGGTATAATGTACCTATTGACCTCATTCAGAGTTACGTCACAGGATTTCAACTCGACGGATGCGAGTATGGGGAGGTATCAGTATGGTATCGTGGCGAGTATTAGTATGTATCTAGTATTGGACTGTATATTTATATTTTGTATGCTAATTAATGAGCTAGTATTCGCTCGTTTCTGTCGGTGAATCATTTGTAGTTGAAAGGTTCTGCCGTTGAACAACTAACTAACGAAACATTCTGTCGGTGGCTCATTCGACAAACATTTGTCCGTAGTAGCTAAGTTTGTAATAGTTGCAGTATCACTCGGAAGATATTAAGATCTGTGGATTTTGTGAATAAAATAAAATAAAATAAAATATAATGTTTCGCGTGACAATTCACTGCGCACGTCATCGTGAGACATCAACACAGTTCAGTAATAAGATAAATAGATTGTAGGGTCCGGTTATAAAGTTTTATTTGCCCAGTGCCCTTCAAACCGGAACACAGCTGTAGGGCTTGAACACTACTGCGTGGTGGCAAAGCGGTGGCACTTACCTATAGGCGAACTGTGCAGAAAAATCCTACCACCTACTTACAATTTATTTCATCGATTTTAGCATTGAAAACTTTGCGATCAGTTAAGAAGAAAAAATATCAACCAAAAGAACAAAAAAAAGCTTAAGAATTTGAACACTTGCGAAGTTAATGAAAATGAACGGACACACGATTAGTCAATCATTTTTGCATCAGTAAAACTGATGTTAAATTGACCTTGTATCGGCCGCCTTACGTTGTCAGGTGCAGAACGTTCTCATGCCATCAATCTTCGCTCGCTCGCTTGAGCACTGTCTACTGTATTCGCTCCCTTAGATCAATTACTTAGCTGTTGTGTATATAAGGCGATAGTAAGCAAATAGATATTCTATGTAAGTGAAATTAAATTCATTAGCATCCTTTGAAATCTGTGCTATAAACCTACTCGTGACATAGTTTACGTGCGGACCATTATGAAATTGATAGATGAATTTAGTATTGATAATAACTATTTTATAAATTGCTATTGAACACAATTTAGAATAATTACTGTTTTTAACCATCACAAACTGCGTTAGCAAAAAGTTTGAAAGTATCAAAATCATTCACGCTGAAATGCACTACGAAAGGCAACGGCAGCTTTCACAGCAAAAAACATCTCTCATCATTATTTGGTTCTCTTTACTCTTTAGTAGCTAACAATCAATATGATGTACAATTATGTACCTACTCAACGTATGCTAATGAATTCAATTACATCCTATTACATAGTCTTTGCGATGGAACTGAGACATGGTCTGTTACTGTTGGGCTCATTAATAAGCTCAAAGTCGCGCAACGAGCCATGAAAAGATCAATGCTCGGTGATTCTCTGCGAGATAAGATCCGAAATGAGGAGATCCACAGGACTAAAGTGACCGATGTAGCTCTTAAGATTAGCAAGTTGAAATGGCAATGGGCAGGCCATATCGCTCGTAGAACTGGCAACCGATGGGGAAGAAGAGTTCCCGAGTGGCGACCACGACCTGGAAGACGTAGCGTAGGCCGGCCCCCCATTAGGTGGACCGACGATCTGGTGAAAGCCGCGGGGAGCCGATGGATGCAGGAGGCGAGCATCCGCTCAAAGTGGCGCTCTCTGGGGGAGGCCTATGTTCAGCAGTGGACATCTTCGGGCTGTTAATGATGAATATGATGATGAATGTAAAATGATATCTTTGGTATAAAGCACTGAATTATTTCCCTACTATGAACCATTACTCTCAGCATTTGCATATTATACCCTATTTACACATATGCTTACAGGCGATAAGGTTCGTTAATATCAGCTTAAATAGAGCTGGCAGATAATGTGTGAGTTTGGAATAGTCCAGTCAGAAGTACCAGTTCCATGGTACAGCGTTTGTTTTTAGTGGAAAAACTAAAGGTTTAATGTAACGCCGAAACATAGGTAACTAAAAATCTAACTCGTCTTATATATTGGCAGTTACTTAACAGTTACTTTTGCCCTATTATTATTGCCCTATATTGCTTGCTATTGTTATTTATTTATTTATTCATCAACAGAATTATCTATTCTGTATCCATTATAAAACATATTATCAACAAATAGACAACGTTTCACTTTTATACAATTCCTAGATAAATAATTATTTACAATGCACCATAAAAAAAAAAACAAGAAAAAAAAAATCTTAGAAGTTTGACAGAATTTTATTGTTTCAGATACTTATCACACAAAATGTCGTAAGTATTGTATTGTGGGAGCATGGTTCTCGTAGTTTCTGGGTCCCTAGATACAAGGAATCCTAGTTAAAGTCCAGGATCTATGTATGTGATCGTTGCGCGTTATTATACCTCTTCCACAATGTCGCTATTTAATAATACTAAAAAAGCCCATGACAGAACAAAACCAATCAACTAAACCAACTACTGGATCGTTCTAAACAAGGCATTATTTTAGTTGAACACGGTCTTCAATTAACGAGCTATATATTCACGTATGCAAAGAGCTTTAAGCTTTATGCTAGTTTATTTATAGTTTTATTTTGTGTACAGATTTTATCTTTTATTGAAATAAATGTGGTATTAATGCACTTATCATTAAATGCATACCGAAAATGCTTTCACATATTTTCGCACTCAAATGCTGTTTACAATTCACTGCGACTTTAGAACTCTAAGAAAAGATTAAAGATAATCACCAGCACATATACGTTTCCACAACTGGTAAACTGCCCTTCTTTCACTGAGAGAGAAAGAAAGAATAAAAGAGAGAGCAAGCAGGCCATAATCCACGACTCTGGCCCAGTACACTTTTGAGGACGACACATCCCACCCAACAGCCTGAACGCGTCCACTGCTGAACATAGGCTTCCCCCATAAAGCGGCTGCAACCTTCAGCTCCCCAGTTTTCACCAGAACGTCGGTCCACCTAGTGGGGCTTGCGACTTCCGGTTCGTAGTCACCACTAGAGAACCTTTCTTACCCATTGATTGTTAGTTCTACGAGGCCTACCCATTGTAATTACAACTTGCTGGTTGTAAGAGATTTATGACACTAATATTATAAAGGTGAAATTATAAGTATAAAACATATTTCATATCGCAGCCAACCTAACCAGTTTAATGCCATTTTTATTATATTTCAGCTTAGGTTCAGACTTCAGTTGTATCCGGCTTTGACGTTTCAAAACTTAATATTTCTAACGTCTCATATAAAATATTTGATGTATTAAATTTCGATAGTGGAGAGGAAATTAAATATTGTGTGAATTTTCGACGTACATTCAATACTGAGAGGATTTTTTCTTGGTGATAATGTTATTAAAAATCTGTCAGATTTATTCTTGGAAATCTTTGAAATATGACGTTTGACAATACTTGGGCCATTACCACAAAGTGATACAAAACCATCATGGTTCATGACAGTAATACTTCAAGGTTACAATAATATTGTTTGAATTCGTACCATGAACTTATAAAGTATTCCTGCGCGAGAACGTGACGTCTACATTTTTATATAGCGTTATCACTATCGCACGTCGGTGTCGACATGGTGTATTTGAGTGAACGATTTAACGTGAGGTCATCAAAACTGCTCTGCGTCAACAACATTACAGTATTCTTACTTTTATGTCATTTTTCAAAGTATGATTGAAGTAATAATGCTATAAGTGGTTATGGTAGGCCCCCAAGGGGCTCTGATAAGCCAAAAATCAGCACATAGTAAGTACTGACACAGATTACTGGATATTTGTGTACTGACTCTAAAAGCAGAAGTAAGCGCTGAGCCATCAGTGCTGCCCCGAAACTGACCTAGTATAAATTTATTTTCACTAGCTCTGAATTCCTCAAATTTTGGAGTCAGTTACATACTCTTTGCAATTCCGGCTTAGCAAGGTGGTATATACGTCTTCCGAAATGGAATATTATGAAAGGAATGTATTCATCTACTTGGGGCGGTAAGGCTTCCACTAACGTTCCACATGGTATGATTGTGCATATTAGCCGCCAGGAGCATTTACCCAAGCCTGGCCACTCCAGTTGCACTCATAGCGAAGCACGACTAGCCGTTCCTAACCGATCGGTAAAGTTAAGCAACGTTCGCTGCGGCATGATGGGTGACCGCGACACCAAAAAGTTGGTATTTACAACTGAGCGCCACCGCGTTTCGGAGGGCACGTTAAGCCGAAGGTCCCGGCTGTTGTCGTAGTCGTTAAGCCAAGTCAGAAGCCTGAAAATTCTGACACCAGGGCTAACCACTTGCCTACACGAGAAGAAGAAAAATCCCACTCCAGTTCTTTTATGTAGTGGAGCACGGCCAGCTATAATTATGTAGCACCGATTAGGTGCACATTATAGTTAAGGTGCATTTTCACTCAATATCTTCTTTGTTTTGTAATCTCAAACTATACTTAATTACACTAAAATTGATTAATTGGGGTCCCAAAGGCATTAAGCTAGAAAATTAACAAAATATGGATGGACATTTAGTTAATGTACGTACACAATGTAACATCCCTTTTCGATCTATGTGTGTTTACCATAACCATGCACATTAACGCTTAAGCCTAGAATCGCATGAACATCATAACATTTTACGAGCTTCCCTTATTGAAATACTTTGTTTAGTGCGCGCGAAATCGGCCTTTATTAGCTTTGTACGTTATGTGCAAATGCTGACTATGGTTTTATGATTTATATACTTGTTTGTCTCAAATGGAATCGACACGACTGTTCCTCCCCAAATTTGATGACAAAATTTAATTGATGAAGGAGTATCATTTTGAAGGAAAGAATCAAGGGAAAGGATGCACAATACACCCTTAGCAAGATGCAACGAGATGAAATGGTCATAATAGCTGTCTTAGTTCCTTGAAGCAACGAAGCATAGCTCTGCAGGGCTGGCATGAAAAATCGACATATTTCTTCTCTCGAAAAAGCGTTAGACCAATGAACGATTACCCATATCACGTCATAAACTTTTCTTGCATTTTAATTGGTCAATACAAATGACATGAAAATATAAATTCCAGATTCGTGTTTTGAATTAGGATCGTTTGATCGGTTGGTTTTAGATACGATGAGATTTCGAACTAACGACCCATCTACAAAAATTTTCGCAACAGCGTGCCTCGCACCGGCGGGCGTTCTTCGCAACTACATAGGACTCCCTTCATAACAGAAGAAATATGTTGATTTTTATAGCTCATACTTGCTAGCTGGTAAACCTGCTCCAGTGGCTTCCTTTTTGCGACAAATAATAAAATAGTTTGTTGTGTTCCAAATGTTATTCGTAATAATTATAGTGGCGTAGAAACGTCGTAAAATTATTGGCTCATACGTTACAAAGTGGGTAATAATGGAAATCCCATAATAGAACTGTAGGCATTTACTTTATAGCTAAGAGGAACCGAAATGAAGAGATCCGCAAGAGAACTAAAGTGACCGATGTAGCTCTTAGGATTAGCAAGCTGAAATGGCAATGGGCAGGCCACAACGCTCGTAGAACTGACAACCGATGGGGAAGAAAGGTTAGGTTAGGTTAGTGGCGTAGGCCCCCCACTAGGGGGACTGAGGACCTGGTGAAAGCCACGGGAAGCCGACGGATGCAAGAGGCAAGCAGCTGCTTAAATTCATGCTTTCTGGAGGCGTATGTTCATTAGTAGTGGTATGGGGATGAAGAGGTACCATTTCTCGGAATCATAATGATAACTCTGAAATAAAGACAAGATGAGGAGGAAGGACTGTTCTGCAAAGCTCGTCTAGGTAGGTACCACCACATTGCCAATTATTCTGCCGCCAAGCAGTAGTGTGCAAGCACTGCTGTGGTAAATTTTGAGGCAGTAGCGAGTGAAATCGGTAGGCATCCTAATCTTTGTTTAGTATAAGAGTTTATTAGTTTATATAGATATACCTATTATTAATTTATAACCCATGTTTACAACAAACCATCTGCCCATGTCATGTATGAAATATATATGACGAGGGGTAGCCCTGTGGGTATCTCAAGCGGCCATGAGAAATGATAGACCTTCACCCCACAAAGAACCTTCATTGTCATGAAAACTGAAAACTGTGGGGTTGTGAAAATAGGTGCGATAGCTAACTTGGGTCTATTTTTTTTTTCTATATTTTGGCTCCACACATATTGTATTTAGCCAGTGTCAAGTATTGTAATTTTTCATCATGTTAACTCTTTAACTCCCATTGACCCGATATCGTACACATATGCATTGTTATTCAATTGTCATCTCAATGCTGGGATTCCAGAAGTAGAAAATTTCACGTAAAGTCAAGTCTTAGTCATAGTCATAGTCCAGTCTAAGTCAGGTAGTCATATTTCAGTCTAAGTCATGCTTCATTAAAGTGGTGGCAACTTTACTAGAAGCTTCTATGGAATTTTGGAAGCAACACGGAAAATCACGTTTCACCACATTATATCACTTGCTCACACTCATGCTCGTAATTCAGCACTTAATGCGTAAAGAGACACCAATTTTAAACATTAACACTGGAAAAAGCACAAGTTTTGAGAAATAATACAATACAACGCGTCAACTTTTCCGCGTTCCCCTTGATCTATTTATGTTGCAGTCAAAATGACGCATAATCACTCAAAAATTGTTTTTGCTGGATTGCAAGAACGTATGTTTGTGTTATGTTTATATTATGAAATTTAAAGACATGCCATAGCATGCCAAATAGTATTGAGTCGATTCAAAAACGATTTTTGTGACAGGTAGCTATTAAATTAGGATTAAGAAAAATTCTTCCTGAGTATGAAGACCATCTAGCATATTTTAAATTACATAGCCTCATGCATTGACGCAAAACCACTGATATGTGTCTACTGCACAAAATCGCGAATGGCGTGTTAAGCGAAGAATTACTAACGAATATCAACTTGTCAACTCGAAAGATGTCTACCCGGAGACCCGTGGTATGTTTAGTATTCCACCTTCAAGTAATAATGTAGGGGGTAACAATCCGATTCATTGTATGTGTAAATCCTACAATGACGTTTGTACCATATGTGACGGTATCGCCATATTTCATATTAATTTCAGTAACTTCAGAAAGTTAGGTGGTAGGACTTTTCTGCAAAGTTCATCTAGGTAGGTACCACCGCTTTGCCAGTTATTCTGCCGCCAAGCAGTAGTGTGCAACCACTACTGTGTTCCGGTTTGAAGGGCATTGTAGCTAGTGAAATTACTGGGCAAATGAGACTTTATGACCTGATTACACAGTGTAGTAATCTGATTACTAGACTGTGTGATGTCTCAGGATGACGTGCGCAGTGCAGTGTCACGCGAAATTTTATTATTTTAAAGTTCCGAGTGATACTGCAACTGTTATGGGCGGCCGTATCGCTTAACATCAGGTGAACGACCAGCTCGTCACGTCATTCATTCTCATAAAAAAAAAGTTACTTATTAAAATTGTTAACTAAATGGTTCGAGGTTTGTATTATTATTGTATTAAGTTATACATACTTGCAATGCTGTGTACAATGTTTGAATTAGCAAATTTATAATGTGTTTCCTTGATCGTATTTGTGATTTTAAGAATAATATGTAGTTTGTTAATTATTTTTGTACCGAACTTATAAAAATAAAATAAATAAAATACCTACCACCCCGTCGTCGCCGCCCAAGACACGTCTTGAGCGACCCGGAAGATCCTATAGCAGCCGTTGTTACGGCTGCGCTAGGATCACCGGACCAGTCTAGCTCACCCTGTCGTCGTCGCCGCCCAAGACACGTCTTGAGCGACCCGGAAGATCCTATAGCAGCCGTTGTTTCGGCTGCGCTAAGATCACCGGACTAGTCTAACCTTTCTGGCTCAGGTACCGATTTTGGCACCGGTATAGGATATCAGCTTTGCTTAGTGTGAAATATCCACAAACTTTTAGGTATTGATTATTATCTGTAATCCGTTAGTAGGTAAATATTACTATTGTAGTCTTAATTATTCAGACATTCCTTTAATCGTAAATACGTAATGAAATCATTCGAAACTAGTTTATATTATAGTCATCGCAGACCGTAGATAATGACCGTAACTTGGTCACGTATTAAATTACCAAGTTATATTGTAACTTGCCAACTTAGCGAATATCCATTATTTTTGGGTTACCGAAACTTGTCTTAACCTTTTTGAATGGATCGAAACTTTTTCGTTACTTTTGTTTTTGTTTATTGATTGATTGTGAGAGAGAGGTATCCAAAAAAAATGGATAGAAAACGAAAAAATATCTATAAAAAACCTAAAGAGTAATGAGAAAAAAATGCTTAGTGCTATTTAGAGGCAATTTAGAAACTGATTAAATTTTTGTGTAGTAATGTTAGGTACTGTCACATTAGTTTTAAGTTTAGCATATCTTGATCTTCAAGTCGGATGGATGCGGGTTCGAATCCCGTTTGTGAATTATTTCCTTTACATTAAACAAATGAGATTTTATGATCTGATCTCATAGTCTAAGTGATCTTATTACTAGACTGTGTGAAGTCTCAGGATGGAGTGCGCAGTGCAGTGTCACGCGAAACTATAATTTAGAGTCCCGAGTGACACTGCAATATGTTATGGGTAGCTGTGACTCTTAACATCAGGTGAACGATTGTCACTAGATTATCTGTGTTTTCTTACTAAGCGGCACAGAACAAAGTCTATTAAAACTATGGTATCTCTAATTGTTACATTATAAAATACCTAAATACTGCGTGATCGTGACCACAAAAGACTTGTGACCCAGATTTTGATTGACTTTCACAGTATTTTCAAAGTCACAAAACGTGTTGTCTCTTACAAAAGTAATTTCATTTAAAACAGCTTAGTAGCTTACCAATGTAACCTAACCCGTTTTTAGGGATGTTTTTTTCTAAATAATATCGATATCGATAAAACTTTGTCTAATCTGTAGCACATGGTTTGGAAACACCCAGTTTCAAGTAAGGCTCTCGCAAATTATGGGCTATTATGGTCCCAGTTCCCCCCTTAAGGGATAACATACCAATTCAAGGTCACCTTATTTACAAGATGACCTTGAACTGATATGTTATCCTGAAAGGGGGTAAATATACACCCCAAGGTAGACGATGTTTCTTCTACAACTATACTAAATTAATAGTTTTTCATTGAAGAAATGCCATGTTAAGTTTATGTTCGAAAATAGGATTAGCGCAGCTGGGTTGTTGAACTTAGTCCTTGACCGAGTGCACATAAATGAATTTAACGACTTGTGTTTAGAAATCAATTAATAGTATCTTGTTAACTCTCGTAGCGATCGCACGTGCAATTTTACGGGTGGATTTATTTTTTACCATGGAAGTTTGGAAACACCCAGTTTCAAGTAAGGCTCTCACAACTTGTAGGGTATCATGGTCCCAGTCCCCCCATTTCGGGATAATATACCAATTTTTATGATTATATAATAAGTAGTATCGCTTGCTCATCGTAATCTACAAATTAATATACCAATTCAAGGTCACCTTGTATAAATGGGCATTAGACCTCAGAGTATTAAAATCAAACTCCACCAAATCAAATTATAACAACTATAATAATCATCATAATCAGCCTGAAGACATCCACTACTGAACATAGGCTTTCTCCACAGACCGAGTGCCACTTGGAGCAGCTGCTTGCCTCCTGCATCTATCAGACTCTAAAATAACAGTGGTCTACAATCAAGAACTAAAGTAACAACTCGATTAAAATATCTCGAAAGCATTTCAAAAGCATTTATTTTATAGCAGCATTAAGTATTTCCGACAAACGTTTCCCAAATAGGCTTTTTAGCATAATTAGCCGCTTAGTAATCTTTTTTAATCTGGCCATTACTAAAATGTTTTATTTTGCAAACATTATGAATAACACATTGTGAAAACCACTCGGGTTTATGACTCTTTGTTAGAGTGAAATTTTGTTTTAAACACAATTACATTATTTTGGGAAAGAAAATATTCGTAAATGAGTTTTAAAATTATACAGTAATCTTTACACAAGGAACTAATATATACGTATAAGTTCCTTGCCTTTACATGAGTTACTTAAATTCTTATTTTGTATGAAAAAATTAGTTTCTTTTGTTTCAACTGAAAACTAGAGACCGTTCACCGTACTACCAACAATATATTGTAGCATCTCACCTTTTGCAATTTTTCAAAATGATATACAGTTATATCTTACGGTGAACGGTAAAGAGGTGGTTAAAACAGCGTGTGACAATCTACAAAGACACAAACATTTTGTCGGTCTGTGGTGTCACTACAGTTCAAGATGCTCGAAAGTGTATAGCATCCACTCAAAATTTTACGTCATTACCACCTTCTATCTAGACTTTCTTCTTGTTAGGTTTTAAAGGTATAATGGCGAAGCCGTAAAAGTAACCATGTTATAATATTTTAACAAGCCGCCAAGTAGCGAAACGCCTAATAAATATTAATAAGGCAATTTAAAGTTGTTGCCAGCTTGCAGCTTGTCACGAAAACTTGTTGTAAGTTGTAATGTCTAATAAATTATTGTTAAAGCGTAGATTGTAACTTTTTATATCAACAATGAAGTAAACAACACGACGGTTAGTTCAAGACTGCTTTATTTATATTATTTCATGCCTACCCTACACATACAAATAATCATAAATCCAGTACATCTCTCCCTTTATAATCATAATATTTCAATGAACACAACAAATGCCATACATTCAATATTTCACAAATGTAGGTAGGTATAAGTATCACTTAATTTACACACTGTGAAACAAATTTGTGCAAATACACTGCAATTTAACTATTAATTTCGGTTTTTCGCTGTCACCATGAAGTAAACAACACGACGGTTAGTTCAAGACTGCTTTATTTATATTATTTCATGCCTACCCTACACATACAAATAAGAACCGGTTATAAGAACCGATGTGAGGAATTTTTTTTTAATCATCAAATAAAAATCAACATTAATTATCAATCATTTTTACATCACGGTAACATGACATTGTAGTTGAATGACATTGGTCAAGTCTGATATTTGTCAAATCGGCATTTCGTCAAATCACCTTTCTGTCAAAATTTAAATATGTCAAATACGCTATTAGTCAAGTCCGTGTACAGTAAATGAAAAGTTGAAGAGTTCCGAATTATCTCTAGTAAATTTATTTGAAGAATCTACTCGTTGCAACCTTTCAAATGATATATGGCATAATACGTTCCAGTTCCGGAAACATGCATTGTCTTTTTACGATATTCAATGTCGTTTTCTCTCCAAAAAACCAAAATGGGCAAAAGCCCAAAACTTTACAACACCATACCGTCTCGTAAGAAATTTGAAATTGCTGCCTTAATATTATATAGCTATTCCAGGCTCATATATTATTTATGCCTCAATCCTACTCGGTCTAAAGCAGGTCATGTTATTATAAGCAGGTGCACCCACTGTGACCGATACGACACTTGAAGTCTGTCTAAGTGGGTGTTTACGTTTTTCTTTGTTGATTCTTTTTTAGGTTCCGTACCCAAAGGGTAAAAAAACCTTATTACTAAGGCTCCACTGTCCGTCTGTCTGTCTGTCTGTCAGTCTGTCACCGGCTGTATCTCATGAACCGTGATAGTTAGACAGTTGAAATTTTCACAGATGATGTTCTGTTGCCGCTATAACAACAAATACTAAAAACCAGAATAAAATAATTATTTAAAGGGGCTCTCATACAATAAACGTGATTTTTTAGCTCGTTCTTATAGATAATGGTACGGAACCCTTCGTGCGCCAGTCTGACTCAACTGCCAAGTTTTTAAAGTTACATTAGCTTTCTGTATCAGTAAAATTGCAATGGATAGAATATAATGACGGGCCCAATAGCTCAGTTGGTAGTAGCCCTGCCTTTTGAACTGAGGGCTGTGGGTTCGATTCCTACCCGGGACAAATATATGTGTGATGAACATAGATGTTTGCTCTGCGTCTGGGTGTTATATTGTGTGAATTTACAAAACAAAAAAGTATCTAAGTATTATATCAGTTATCTGGTTCCATAGTACAAGCTTTGCTTAGTTTGGGGCTAGATGGCGCTGTGTGAAATGTCCACACATATTTTATTTATAAATTTATTTATAAAATAATATTGTCGAGCATCTTTATTTTCTTAATAAAACAGTAGCTAGAGCATAGAAGAAAACAGCACCCATTTTTTTTTTCATAAAGAACTCAGGCGACATTTTGGAATGCATTAGTTCTATGAACTAAAGTGTATATAGATTGATATTTATTCAAAGAGCTGGGCCCTTACCACAAACTAATACAAAACCATTATGGTTCGTGACAGTAATGCTTCAAGGTTACAATAATATTGTTCGAATTCTTCCTGCGCGAGAACGAGACGTCTACTTTTTTATATAGCGTTATCACTATCGTTAGCGTTAGACGCACGTCCGTGTCAACATGATGTATTTGAGTGAACGATTTAACGTGACGTCATCAAAACTACTCTGCGTCAACAACATGATAGTATTCTTACTTTTATGTCATTTTTCAAAGTGTTATTAAAGCAATAATGCTATAAGACGTTGTGGTAGGCCCCCTGGTTTAGCATTAGTTGCTTCAAAGAACTCTAACAAAAAACTACCCTTTCTTAACCAAAAGTTTAAGTTATCAAGGACTACTTGATATTGAAATTCAAATTATATGCTCTGAAACTCAATACAATTTAGTTTTCGATATTTTATTGAAACGAGTTCGTCATAAATATTTGCGAAGTATATAAACGCTATGTAAACCTTGCTATCGCGTCTGTGTACATAACTTTTTTGTGAGTACAGTCAAGAACAAAATTTGATAGAGACATAATTATAGCTCCTTACAAAATAACTTGTAAACTTGTTGCTTGTAATTTTAATATACTTGTAAACTTATAAATACACTGTTATACTACGTTTCTTGCTAACTGAATCGTAAAAATGTTATATTAATAAAAGCTAAAAGTCAAAGCAAAATGTTTTATTGCAAATAATAATAAATTATTATAATTACTATATGTCTTTTACAAACGTGATAGAGTTCATTTTTAAAAGGTCCGCCTGCACCACGAAACACTTAACTACGGAATTAGGGAAGCAAGCAATTTTTTTAAAACCGTGTCATTAGATTAAATTCATTCTGTCGATATCAGTATGTACGACTAAAATACAAAATATAAAAAAATCAATATGGTTGTTTTGAAAACGTATTGCAATAAATTTTATATACCCATACAATTTATCTAAATCTTTTACTAAATGAACTGTATTTCTGTTTATAAATTGAGTTGTAACCCAATAACAAAAACACACACACACATAATTTGAATTTAATTTGAAGATATTCTATTTTTGAATTCATGGGAAACCGTGTACGCAAAGTTTGAAACTCTTGCTTAGACGTTTTTCTCGCTGACTGTCCGCGTTGTTTGTCATAGTGACTATGACAGATTTACTATGTGAATCCCGGGGGTAAACCAACCCTTACATTATCAGGGTGGGGTAATATTGTTAGATAAACCTTAGTTATGTTTGTTTGCGGTGAGATGTAGAAGTTGAGATTGGTTTTAGTGATCTGTGTTAGGTTAGCTTGGAAATGTGATTTTTTTGATGACGTCGTCATTGTCATCAGCCCAACACGTTCCCACTGCTAGGATAAGGGCCTTCTCTCATATAGAGAGTGTAGGCTGCGTCATTACTTACCACCAGGTGAGACAATGGTCAAATGTTAAGCCTATTAAAAAAAAATCTAACTCGCTGGACAAGTGCGGTCCTCGTTCTAAAATATACTAATTGAAACTTCCTTTAATTCTTAAAACCTTCGAAATGCCAAAATTGAGATGAAAATTGAATTACAATTCATGCGTGTTTGATATCGGGTAGCTGGGAGTTTAAATCACAATCACAGAATTAAAAAAAAACAGATATGGGATTTTTTCCAATTTTAACAAAATTATAAATACATCAAAAATAGGGAATCGCTGAACTAATGTTAAAATTAGAAGATAGTTTTATACCCTGAAAGGTTACGGTCTACAAACCAATCACCCTGTATAATTAGCTGACAAACACACAGTTTTGTGAATTTCGATATATGGTTTTATCTTGCAGCGTATATAGGCTAGGCCCACGGAACCACGACAGCTGGTGGATGCAAGAGGCAAGTAGCTGGTCAAAGTGGCACTCCATGTCACACCGGTCTAATAGTCGGCAGTGGACGTCTTCAACCTGATGATGAGTTCTGTTACGAAAAATTATGCGCATAACTATTACTCAAAAAACGAAAAACATCTAAAAAATTGCGACTTTAAAATTCTTTACCAAAAAATAACCAAGTTGATAATATTATATTTTTCGCGAAAAGTAACTCAAATTCAGTTTGCAGAGGTCTCTAAGTCTACAGCGAAAATTCAGTGTCTGTTTATTTAGAATTTATTCAAAAGGTACACCAATTTAGTCAGTGTAGAAGACTTTACGGCCGTACTTTTAAATTGAACTGATTTGGCAGTTATGTTGTCGTTATAAAAAGATACAAAATGAATTTGTGCTTGTACATTGCGTAGTTTCATTTACAATAGGCATGATGACTACTATTAATAATGAACAAGTAAACATTACTTTCACAAGGAATATTAAAAATGAATGCAATAATTGAAAAAATAAGCAAAATCGGTAAATAAATCACGGAGTAATAAGCTTTTAAAGTTTCTACAGGAGGCATCTCCTGACCTTTTCTCGCGAAACAGAGCGCCCCCACAGTTACTATGAAAAATCTACTCGTGACGTCACATGCCAAAGAGATTGTATGAAAAACTACCACGGCTTAGTTATGAGGTACTATAACGACCTTTCTCTGACGTCACTGGCCGTTTGAGCTATCTCTTTCTATTCCGGTTTTTAAAATGCTTGTAACTTGGTAACTTTTTGAGATATTTAATTTTTGTTTTCACAAATGTTTATCTTTCGAGAAATATAATTAATTTATCAAACAAAAAATTGAGTCATCCTGCCTATTGACACATTTATTCGCAGGGTATCTAATCTATATGTTTAGGGATCCATACCCAAAGGGTAAAGCGAACCCTATCAACCCCATTACTAAGGCTCCGCTGACTGTTTGTTTGTCTGTCTGTCCACCTGTCACCATGCTGTGTCTGAAGAACCGCAATAGTTAGACAGTTGAAATCTTCACAGATGATGTATTTCTTTTGCCGCTGTAACAGCAAATACTAAAAAACAAAATAAAGTAAATATTTAAGGGGCTCCCATAAAACAATCGTGATTTTTTGCTCGTTTTTACAGAGCTCGATTTTTGTGGTATGGGACCGTTCGTGCGCATTTCCGGCTCGCACTTGGTTGGTTTTATACAAGGTCTTACTTTAAGAATAAGACCGCTCCATCTCTTCCCGTGGGCGACGTAAGAGCCGGCTAAGGGAATATCCAGGGAATGGGCAGCAACATTCCCCTCGGTACATTATAATCTGCGATCACCACGCCACCTGTCAACCGTGGGGGATTATGGCAAACCTATCTTAGAATAAGATGAAAACATCTGTTAAGCTTGCACTTATTTCTTTGTTCTGTGACATACTATATCATATTGTAGTAGGTATTAAAGAGGAGTAAGTGCGAACTTATAGGAACTGTCTAACTTTGACGGGCCCGATAGCTCAGTTGGTAGTAGCCCTGCCTTCTGAACTGAGGGCTGTGGGTTCGATTCCAACCCGGGACAAACATTTGTGTGATGAACATAGATGTTTATTCTGTGTCTGGGTGTTATATTGCATTCTATGTATGTATTTATAAACAAAAAAGTATCTTAGTATCGTATCAGTTATCTGGTTCTCATAGTACAAGCTATGCTTAGTTTGGGGCTAGATGGCGCTGTGTGAAATGTCTATACATATTTATATTTATTTATTTAAGTACAGCAGGCTTACCACTAACTAATACAAAACCATAATGTTTCATGGCATTATTATTTCAAGGTTACAATAATATTGTCGGATTCGTACCATGAACTTATAAAGTATTCCTGCGTGTGAACGAGACGTCTACATTTTTATATGGCGCTATCACTGTCGCATGTCAGTGTCAACATGATGTAAAGGTATGACAGTTGTATTTGAGTGAACGATTTAACGTGACGTCATCAAAACTGCTCTGCGTCAACAGCATTACAATATACTTACTTTTATGTCATTTTCAAAGTATGGTTGAAGTAATAATGCTATAAGACGTTGTGGTGACCCCCCAGACGTGTAAGATACCTAAAAGCCGTGGGCAAAACCATGAGAGACAGCATGTCATATTTTTACACATGAAGTTGACAATTTCATTTACTTGAAGCTAAAAGTTTTGTCTTTTCTCAACGAATCTTATTATTTTATTTTCTTTTCGTAAAATAACAATTTCGTTAGGTCGTGTAGAAAGACGATCTGTCAGGGCAACAAGATTTTATGAACATAATTAGATGTCTTTTAAAATACTTTGTGATTGGGCTGATATTTTGTATAGTTTATGCACCCTGGCTTTCCCCGGGATTGTAAATATTGACCTTGAACGTAAACAAAGAAATCATCAAATGGCGGTCCATTTAAAAGTTAGGTAAATAGAAAAACTATATTAAGTATTTCCAGGTTAATTTTAACAATAAAGGTACTTTGGCGGTTTTTTTTAATAATGATAGTAATGTTATTTAATCGCTATTATTGGAATTAAAAAAAAAGAACAAAATTGGAATAATGCGCTCTTATTACATAGTCCGAAGGTTTTACTGGATTGTATGTTAACCAATTAATAAATCCATAAATTACTATAAAATAAATTATAACTTTATTGTTCTTTATGACAATTTTTTTTTATTGTTTGTAGACAAAGAATTTATATGTTAATCAAAAATAAATAGGCTAATAACAAAAAAGTGTAAAATTCGAAATGAAAAGAACTGATAGAAATTTAATTTACGTAGTACCTTTGGACAGTAAAATCATCACAAAAAAAGAGACAGTACCGCCTCATTTTGTGTAAAAATAGATATTTGAAAAGTTTCACACAAAATATATTGTATACAAACCTCAGTTACATAACAAGATCGTTGCTTCCGTTTCCGATTTCCACATACATACTACAACACTTTATAATAAACTACGTAACACATTAATATAATTATTGCTCCAATTTACGAAGAAAAGAAGATTTTTATTAAGAAAGAGTGGGACAGAGCGAGAAGAGCGAGCGGCGCGCCCCCTACGGCATCGAAAGTATGACTGAAGCGGCTCGTAGCCGTTACCCGTAACGGCGTAGCATCAGCTACGCGCAGCTACGAGATCTCGTAGCGTCTTTTGCCGTTAGTTAAAATGGTAATTTTGGGATGTTTTTGTTATACAGGGGTAAAAGTTTGAGTGGTTTGAAAACTTGGTCTGTTTGGAATTTGATTGCGAATTGGGGTTGCAATTTTCTTTGCTCCTGTTATAATTGAACCCAATAATAAATCTAACCAATAAATAAATAAAAGTGACTCAATTTAAAATACAATATATAAGCATGGCTTAAATGGCGTGCGCAGTGCAGTGTTACGCAAAACTTTATTATTTTAAAGTTACGAGTGACACTACAACTGTTATGAGCGGCCGTGTCGCTTAACATCAGGTGAACGACTGGCTCGTCACGTCATCTATTCACATAAAAATAATTAAATTTACCGGACAGCATTTTTTAATTCAAAAAATGAATGTTCATTAATAGATTTACACTGGAATTCATAGTCAAGGTGGGGGCTCCTCTAGGGGATGATTCAGGCGCTGTGTGGCGAAGTCTAGTTTTATGCATTTCATAAACAAAATTAAGTATTCCCCAATCTGACAATTCTGACATTGTCAAAGGCAGGATGCTATGAAAGTGAAAGAAGAATGATTCAACATTCAACCTCTATGTGAAAGTTGAATGATAGATTTTGGAGCTTTGTTCACCCCTTGACTATGAATACCACTGTTAGATAGTGTTTTCATTTTGATTCAATTTAGTTTTAGTCATTATATTTTGTTTTTAAGGTATATTGGGTGTGTCCAATAACGAATAAAAAAATTGCCTTTATGTAATTTATATAGAACTACCTAGCATCCATAGGTTCACTCTGACAAGCTAGTCATTTGGCTGATATAATGCATCACAGTCTAACAAACAGATGGCACATAACTTTAAATTTACCCACACATACCCTCTTTATGTCGGTGGTCAAGAAGGTCGGCTCATAACCCGGAGGCGGGGGGTTCCATTCCCGCGACAGGACAAGTATTTGATTACTGGAAAACAGCTCAATCACTTGTTCTGTGTATGTGTTGTGGGAGCATGGTCCTTAAAGTCCTGGGTCCCTAGATCCAAGGATCCCAGTTAGGGTCCAGAATCTAAGTAAGTGATCGTTGGGTATGGGAAGTGAACGGATTCCCAATTCTACAGATTCCTAAATGTACGGATTCCCAGTTTTACAGAAACCCAATTGTACGGATATCTATTACAGTCACTCAATTCAAAGTTTACAACTTAACGATTAAAACAACTATAATTACGATTTTGACAGATGTCATATTTGACAGATGTCTAATTTTGCAATTAAAAATTTTGGCTTTGCTGAATTAAAAATCAGTAAACATAAGAATCTGTTAAAATGAAAATCTGTAGAAATGGGACTCAAGAAATGGGAATCTGTAGACATGGGAATCTGTAGAAATGGGAGCCTGTAGATATGGGAATCTGCAGACATGGGAATCTATAGAAATGGGAATCTGTAAAAACGGGAGTCTGTAGGCATGGGAATCTGTAGACATGGGAATCTGTAAAATTGGAAATCTGTAGAATTGGGAATAATCCAGATTAATAGACTGTGAGATCAGACAAGCTCATTAATATAATGATTTATTTGAATTGGTAAGTCTAAACTAAAGTAATATAATATTATAAACAGATTTAGTTATATTATAAAATACACAGTTTTAAATAGCCTTACCCTGCAAAATTAATCTAGGTTAGGGGTGATATTTCCGTAACAACCTGTTATAATGTTCGGTCTAGTACAAAACAATATACAAAGTTAGGGGTAGCTAATCACACAGTGTAAAATTTAAGTGGCTATTATAAGGGGTAGTAAACGCATTAGTAACGTTCTACTTTGTTCCGGTTTGAAGGGCGCTGTAGTTAGTGAAAATACAGGGCAAATGACACTTTATGATCTGGGCCTTGGTCAAATTTGATTGCAATGTAACAGGCAAAATTTCATTCTTCCGTCACTACTTAGTCTGGCATTACAGTTTTATTAATACCTTTCACTACAACCATGGGGTCCCTTCAGCATAGCGATTCAGGAGACCTCAGCGCAGAGGCTCAGCGTTGAGGCTCAGCACTGAGGCCTCGATTCAACCAACTTTTATTTGAAAATAGAACGGAAAGCTCTCCCCTAGCTCATGCCTTTTGCAGAAACGATGACGCTATTTCCGTTCTATTTTCAAATAAAAGTTGGTTGAATCGAGGCCTCAGCGCTGAGCCTCAGTGCTGAGGTCTCCTGAATCGCTATGCAGGTACAAACGAAAATTAGCCCAAACATGAAAAAAATTTAGGAATCGTGTCTACTACTAGTTAGTGTCCAGTGTATTCATTTGGCCCAATACTTCGCCAACATGCAATAAATGTCGCTCGATAATCTTGCGTTACGCAGATATAAGGGTAGTTCTCATCGATGCTCAAATTTGATGGTCACGAGGTTATATTTCCTAAACGGCTTAAGATACAAACAAAATTTGTGAATTAAATGATGAAACATCGATTAGGCTACAACAGAAATAAAGATTGTCATAATAAAAGCAAAAATAATACCATAAATTAACACGAAATGGTCAAAAACGGGGTAATTTTTCGTGTTCTCATCGTGTCACACTCTCCGATGCAGTAAAACATTTGCTTACCACTTCACCAAATTTCACTGTATTTGTATGTAACATATACTAAAATTATCTTAATTAAATAAACTTTACACTAAATAGTCTAAAATATATCTTTTCATCATTATTTTTAATTTAAAACAACATACGCGTCGGTCACGCGGATATGGGTTCTTTAAATTCGCGTGATATAACGGCTGCCTGTTAAACAAAACATCAGCAATCAAACACTGAGTGTGGTCCGATCGAACGTCAGTCGTGTACTGGCATCGCAGACGTAAGACTTGTGGCTCAACGTGCCGGAAAAAAATAATATCGGTAAGCTTGTATTTGTTCACAGGTTTACCGATCACACGTGCACTACATTTTTTGGGCATTGTATTTCAGCAATTGAAATCAAAGTTAGCTCATCGAAACCCTAAAATGTGCGAGATATTTATGTAGTATTTGATTTAAATCGATACACTTAACTTTGCAGCAATTTTACAAAAAAGGGATAATTTCGTCAGTTTCGTGTCATAAACTTCGTGGCATTTTAGTCATGAAACTGATTTTGGTCTATGAAACTGATTTTATGCATTCTTTTATTTAGAAATGTAGCGACTGGTGTGAGTTCATTGAAACAATTCTAGTTATTGTAGTATGACAGATGTAAGATAGTGTTTTGAATAATTATGTAAACGTGTTTTTATCAAGAAAAGATGGGTCATTTCGAACTCACTCATCATTCATTGTGATTAATAATCATAGCCTAAAAATGGATGAGTTCGAATTGGTAGGTATGTCATGTTATCGCGAAAAGGGGTGATCTGGACCGTGATAGCCTAGTAACTCTCAAGTTGGGAGAACCTTCCTTCGAAAGTAGCATTGTATTATGTTTAATAATTGGTACATAAAGGGGAAGAGCTAGTAACAGTACCTACGTTTGGTAGGTAGTAGATTAAAAGATTATGGTTACATACCATTTTTCTGGTTTCCGGGAGAAGCAGCCTATTGCGAAGATTCCGGTAGGTAGCTAGGTAAAAGGTACCTATAGCCCAAGTTCACATTCTATGAACACTTTTCTCCACACACGTTTACCGTCGGATATTATGTACCTAAAGTATGTAGGTATTAGGAACTATCACCAAAAGGTTCTGAAATTATTAATAACGTCACGTCATATCACAACACTACCCATTCTTGACGTAAGTACCTATATAGGTACTAGGTAGGGAGGTAGGTACCTACTAGGTACATTTTAGTCCCCCCCCTGCCAACATTTCAATCATACTTTAATTATTTTGCTCGTAGGCCCGACTCCGAACACGTAAAGCTCATATTTAAAAGTTTATGGAAAAATCACGAAATCAGGAGTTTCTAATCCAAAAGAGTACCTAAAGATGTGCCAGATATTTATTTATTTATTTATTTATTTAATTCTTTATGCACAAAATGTGTACAAAGGTGGACTTAATGCTAACAGCATTTTCTACCAGTCAACCAAGGTGTGAAGATATTGTCTTTTGTAGTGAGATTTGTTTTTATATATAACTCGTTATAATATAAGTATAGATTATTTCTATTGTAGTGAAGGTTGTTGTTCTATTGAAAAAATAACGCAACTCATAAATAAATACACTTTTTAAATACTCATGATGCTTCTTAATTAATAAAGCTATTAATACGATAACTATCTGTTTTTTGTCAGCAGAGGCTTATTACCTATAATATGTAGTTAAGTGGATTAGTATTCGGACAAACTCAGGACCGAACTGATAATAATAATATACATAGTTTTGGTTATTAATACCATTTGTTTGCCAGTTTAATTATGAAAACAAGATTACGTTGTTATTTTATGAACATTTAGTCTCATAAACAGTAGCAAAACGTGAGAAAATGATAGCTGTAAAGTTACTGAGTCATTTTCGTGATCCGATGCGTCGCTTTCGTGGCCTCTAAAACTTCAAAACCATTTATCACCCAAACAAGACTTTCTATTTGATTAACTTATATATTAATTTACTCGTCTTATAAAGCGCTATAATTTACTGTACAAAAATATTTGAAATAAGCACAATGTAAAATTGTACATGAAACTGACGATGAGAATCGTAAAAATGAGAACGAGCCATAAAATAATTAGATAGATAGATAGCAAGAAAATGCTTTATTGCACAATCAACAAAAAAGTAGGTACATAGGCGAACGTAATGCTAGAGAGCATTATCTTCCAGTTAACCTGGGTGTAACTTAAAAAATGTATGTGGCAGTACAACGCAGCTTACAATTGGATATTGCACAATATTTAGAATCAAATACTTTTATACTTAAATAAAACTAGGATTAATACTAAATATACATATATTCGTACACTAATCGCAATCATAAATATTAATAATACAATTACCCATATATATAAATATATAATTCGGTAAATAGCTCGAATTATTCCGTTGTACGGGATGAGGCATATGTACTGTAGGTATTATATTATCTGGGCTATAACGTAACAGAAACATTAAAATGTCCCCCAAAGATTCCATCAAAATGCCCCTTTACGTTCCCGAGACAACTAAATCGAACCCAACAGGCCTGAGATCGACTGCCAACCTAATTGTATAGAGCACATTAGCGAAATGGGTCACTCGGAAACGTAACAGTCACAGCTTCGACGTATAAGTCGAGACGGTTACCAAACTTCTGACTCTTGTACTTTACCAAATGATCTTTCCTTCCAAAAAACCAGCCTCTGTGGTGTCTATATTTGTGACAGATTATTTAAAGTGTATTTCTTTGGTGCCTTTTTTTTCTCTGTGTCAAATAAATAATTTTTCTTTCTTTCTTTGATTTTTTTTAATTCTTTTATTTAACGAGCTTAATCACACATGCGATTATACCGCTCAGTAGGCAAAATCACTATAACTTAACCTACACAATGTTAATCTTACAACTACGATGTTGGGCACATGCCCATTTTGTACAACTTATATAATATCTTAGCCTCTTTGGCCTCTTTCTTACGATATTTACGCCATTTGTGAACCGATTTTTGATTACTTTTTAGCGCTTCGTACCCAAAAGGAGCGAGGATGCAGGAGGCGAGCAGCCGCTCTAAGTGGCGCTCCCTGGGGGAGGCCTATGTTCAGCAGTGGACGTCTTCAGGCTGTTAATGATGATGATGATGATGACCCAAAAGGTAAAGCAAATCACCGTCTGTCTCTCTGTCGCTAATTTTTACAGATGATGTATTTGTGTTGCCGCTATAACAACAAATAAAAGACTAGGATAAATAAATATTTAACGGGGCTCCCATATAACAAACCTGATTTTTTTGCTCGTTTTTATAGATAATGGTACTTGCACGTTGTTTATTCTATCATGCGTACCCTTCAGGTTAGTTTCTTCTAAATTTGGTCTGCATTTGAAGATGAAGGAAGATAAATAGGTACAAAGATATAAAAACGGGAAATTTCTCAATAAATCACAACAAAAGCTTCGCAAATTGATATTAGGTTGCAAATGCTTGAGGAATAGCTGTTAATGGGAACTATCAGTGCTTTGCTAACCAGCAGGGCAACCACAACGTCTTATAATATTATTACTTCAATATTACTTCAATCATACATTGACAAGTAAGAATACTTTAATGTTGCAGAGCCAGAACAGTTTTGATGACTTCACATTAAATCGTTCACTCAAATACAACTGACATATCATACCGTAATTCATGTTGACACCAATGTGCGACACTGATAACGCTATATAATAATGTAGACGTCTCGTTCTCGCGCCGGAATACTTTTTAAGTTCATGGTACGAATTCGAACAATATTATTGCAACCTTGAAGCATTACTGTCACGAACCATGATGGTTTTGTATTAGTTTGTGGTGAACCTTATTAACTGCGGTATAGCGTACAATATAGAAAACTTGAGAAAATTCATTTCAAAGTGGTTTCATGGAAATGGTTTCCGTGAGTGATGATATTGTATTAATGTAGCGGAAATTACGTAACTGCTACCGGAAGTTATGATCTCAGCGTCAGATATTGCTGTCTAGAACAAACCACGATGTTAGGAATTCTCTGAATTTCCGGTTGTAATCGATAAATTCCTAGCATTAAGTTCCTGACATAGCATCGAAATCAGTCATAACGGTTATAGTTGATAGCCTCTGTGGTGTGGTGGTTGAGCAGGTCGGCTTTTAACCCAGAGGCGGTTTGATTCCTGCAACACGACAAGTATTCGCGCACAAACTAAAAGCACAAATACTTGTTCTGTGTCTGGTGTTATGGGAGTGAAGTAAAACACAGAGAACCTTTTCAATTCTTGTATATTCTTTCTTCTATAAATATTCAGTACACACTCAGTACATAATAAACGAACAGGAGCAATAATACGTCTTGACGCTTCGGTTGCTTAACCAGAATAGACCGCCTTTTTGGACCTTGTCCTCCCTCCAAAACTTCCCTCCTAAACCTCAATATTATTTTACCGGAACTACCAAGGCAGCCATCGTAATTGGCTGATGGTTCAGCGGACGCTCCTTCCGCCAGTGTGGCCAACCAAAATAGTATTTTTAAACAGTCTACCAACCTCTTAATATTAAAAAGTGAGAATAAATTATAAAATTCACGACAGGAGCATGGTCCTCTTAGTTCCTGGGTCCCTAGATACAGTGAATTCTAGTTAGGGTCTATGATCTATATATGTGATCGTTGAGCGTTATTTATTTAACTACTGACTGGTTTTAGCAAGCTACAAGAAGTATGGTATGGTGAAAATGTGCAAAAAGATTGGTGTGGTGTGGTGGTGATTGCAGTTTGGTTTGCGTGTATTTTTTTTGTGGTGCATGTATTTCGGTGTAATGTGTGGTGTATTTTGATGTTGTGAACCTAGTTTGGTAAGTAATTGAGTAGGTTGTATGGATAAAAATGTTAAGTTTAAATTTGATGGAATTTGATGAGTTTTGTGTTCTATTTCATAGTAATATTTGGTGTAAGGGTATGATTGTTACTGCATTTGTTTTAAGATTTTTCTCCTATTCCAATATGTCGCAATTTTCGATTTATGAAAAATCTAGTAGCCGTTTGTCGATTCGAATGCTATTATTGGGCGTTTCTTACATAATTTAGGTATATGTTTAATTAAATTTGAAAGGCACAAATTTAATAACAAAGATAGTTGCCTAAAAACAAAAATTAAGCTACAAAATCTAACTTATTCCAACTTATTCCAATCATAATTAACTCATTCCAGTTTCCCCCTAAATTGTTACCGTTATTTCCGTTTCCCCCGTCATACGTGTTTCTGTCATTTTCTAAACCAGATTCATTGCACGTTATTCGTCCCCAATGGCAAATATTATTTTCCTGCCCTCCCACCTGTTTTCCACCCTCATTTATCACCTAACTGAGGGGTGATATTCGAATATAATCCGGAAAAGGGTCCACTCGATTTTCAGGGTCGAATCGATTCGGTACTTCACTTTACCGCGGACGTAATAAGGTAAAAAGTAGAGGGGTATAAATTTACGGTAGAAAATTGTACATGCCACTAAGATACAGGTACAGCTGAAATTTATACAGGATGTAATTTAATTCATTAGCATAAATTGAGCCCATGATAGTACATCATTTATAGATGATTACTAATGAGTAAAGAGTGTAAATGAAAATGTTTTTATTGAAAATTATGAAGATTGCCGCGGCGCCTAACGCAGTTGGCACGAATGATTTTGATACATTTAAACGTTTTAATACCTTGTATCTACTAATTAAAAACAGTATTTCATCATTTTAATTAAATTTTGGATTGTAGCATTTGATTAAGTAAGTTAGTCCATTTATGGAGTTATTATTATTACCAAACTAATGTGTTAGAATTCAAAAATTTTGGTCCAAACGTGACCGGTATCAGGTAGGTACCTAGTTTTAAAGGATGCTAATGAATTCAATTACACCCAGTAGATATGCATTAGGCCTAATTTTTAAGGCTTTGGTTGACAGTTCTTAAAATGCTTAAAATATATCCGTCTTTTACATTGCCGTCGCTTGGACAAGGACAGCAATCGTTTTAGGAGTATTAGATCTATCATCTAAAGCCTTTAAAATTAGTCCCATTAAATCATCTCTGTTTTTGTAATTATTTCAATAATATTATACGTATAACTATCTCGTTGTAGTTATAGCCTTTAAGCACTGCATATAAACTTTGTGGTAACCAAAGCAGCACTCCGTTGTTTTGCCCACGGATGAGTAAAATTAGTCCTGTGTGTTAATCTAGTGTATAAAAAAGTATTTGTCCAAAATACTTTCATATACATGCCCATGTTCCACCTATACCGGTAATTGTTGGGAACGATACTCTCGAAGTTGTCGACAAATACTTCTATCTAGGGCAGACTGTCCAATTGGGTAGATCCAACTTCGACAAAGTGATCGCCCGAAGAATCCAACTCGGCTGGGCAGCGTTCGGGAAGCTTCGAATTATCTTTTCGTCCAAAATACCACAAAGCCTGAAAACAAAAGTTTTCAATCAATGTGTGTTGCCAGTGATGACTTATGGAACTGAGACGTCGTCTCTAACTGTTGGCCTCATTACTAAGCTCAGAGTCGCGCAACGAGCTATGGAGAGAGCAATGCTCGGTGTTTCCCTGCGAGATAAGATCCGAAATGAGGAGATCCGCAGGAGAACTAAAGTGACCGATGTAGCTCTTAGGATTAGCAAGTTGAAATGGCAATGGGCAGGCCACATCGCTCGTAGAACTGACAACCGATGGGGAAGAAAGGTTCTCGAGTGTAGACCACGAACTGGAAGACGCAGCGTAGGCCGGCCCCCCACTAGGTGGACCGACGACCTGGTGAAAGCCGCGGGGAGCCGATGGATGCAGGAGGCGAGCAGCCGCTCAAGTGGCGCTCCCGGGGGGAGGCCTATGTTCAGCAGTGGACGTCTTCAGGCTGTTAATGATGATGATGATGATGATGATACATGTTCTATATCTGGCTGTTGTAGGAGCTTGGTCCCCGTAGTTCTTGTGTCCCTGGATACAGGGAATACTAGTTAGAATCCAGCTATTTATTATATAACATTATGCATGAATAAGAAATTGAAATTTGAATTATTTTTTTAATGTAAATTAACTATGCTTTCCATTATGGTAATCACCATTTTACCCCCAAAATTAATGTCCTTACGCCGTTCCCAATTGAGGTCAATTTGACAGCCCCTTCGGGAATGACCGGTGATTTGAAGGGTTCCAATATTGAACCTTTTAAAATGCTATGCCCAATATGTTTTACTTTTAATACTCATGTCTGAAAAGCCTGACTTAATGTATTATGTTTTTGTGCAACTGATGGAACCGTGACACTTAACAACAGGTGAACGACTAGCTTGTCATTCATTCATAATATCTTTACCAAGCTGCTTTAAATTAGCAAGTTACATCAGTTTACATCATAAGCCGCGTCATTTTAATATTCAAAAGGAAAGGCCTCAACAAATTCTTCTTTGAATTAAGCAAATCATTTTAGGAATTCATTAACATATTTTTACAGGTTTAAGAGGGACGCAGTCAAATTCACACATTTATGGATGTGCCGTGTAGATAGTGTACACTTCTCAAAGTATACACAGTGTAGATAAAGTCAGTCAAAACATTTGAAGGGAACTGTATTAGCTAGTGATATTATTGGGCAATTGATACTTTATCAACCTGATCTTGCAGTCTAGATGATTTTGAAAAAATGCTTCAAGTCATGTTAGATATAAGTTTGAACTGGCAAGCACGATAGTATTACGTATTATATTATCTGGGCCCTTATTCCGTATCGATTCCTTACTTCTAAACCACGCGAATTCCTTGTCTTACATAAGAAATCTGCAAAACTCTATTCTCTATGAAACGACAACAAAACCGCGCAAAATGAATTTGCAATTGGCGCGATTTGAACTGTCAAAAATCATATGTTTAGCCAAGACGCGTTCCGAAACATCAACACATTAAAAGATATAACCACTTATGTCAATATATCTTATTCAAAATAAAGGTAACTTTAATGTAAAGCGAAGGTATATCTAACGCTGTGACACGATTTGAACAAGACACGATAACGACGTGGTTTCGTATCGTGTGGAATCTGTGTTTCCATAGAGAATAACCGCCTATTACGTAACAGCAATTTCAAATTTAAACCTTTAACCATATCTAAAATTATCTATGATGATAGACAGATAGACAAATGAACAATAATTGCATCATGATACTGATTTTATTTTCTATATATATAATACGGTAATTATTCGGTGACGTAAGCATTTTGCAGCGGCCGCCCGGTCTTGAAACTTCAGCCACATTTTTCGTACACTGTGTCCACACGACCGACCCGGTCTTAAATTAAGGCCGTTGCCACAAACGGTTGAAAAGACCTCGTAATTACAGCCTGGAATATTCAACTGGAACGAACTGAGACACCGGTTGTGACGTCACGGGGGAGCGTCAGCAGAAAAGTCACACGTAAGCCCGTTCGGATAGCTACCTATAGATGGCAACATTAAGAGTTAAAAATGCCAAAAATGATCACATGCAGCGTTCGCTTTGGAAATTTGTAAGCAAAAGTTGCATTTTAACTGTATTCGTATTTTTTTTAAGAGAATGAATGATAATGATAATGATAATGATAATGATAATGATAATGATAATGATAATGATAATGATAATGATAATGATAATGATAATGATAATGATAATGATAATGATAATGATAATGATAATGATAATGATAATGATAATGATAATGATAATGATAATGATAATGATAATGATAATGATAATGATAATGATAATGATAATGATAATGATAATGATAATGATAATGATAATGATAATGATAATGATAATGATAATGATAATGATAATGATAATGATAATGATAATGATAATGATAATGATAATGATAATGATAATGATAATGATAATGATAATGATAATGATAATGATAATGATAATGATAACGATAACGATAACGATAACGATAACGATAACGATAACGATAACGATAACGATAACGATAACGATAACGATAACGATAACGATAACGATAACGATAACGATAACGATAACGATAACGATAACGATAACGATAACGATAACGATAACGATAACGATAACGATAACGATAACGATAACGATAATGATAATGATAATGATAATGATAATGATAATGATAATGATAATGATAATGATAATGATAATGATAATGATAATTTTATTGATAATTATAAAAAATTACAAAATCACAATGACGTGACGAGCTAGTCGTTCACCTGATTTTAAGCGACACGGCCGCCCATAACAGTTGCAGTATCACTTAGAACTTTAAAATAATAAAGTTTCGCGTGACACTGCATTGCGCAAGTCATCCTGAGACATTACACAGTCTAGTAATCAGATTATTACATTGTGTAATCAAGTTATAAAGTCTCATTTGCCCAGTAATTTCACTAGCTACAATGCCCTTCACACCAGAACACAGTTATGCTTGCACACTATTGCTTGGCGGCATAATAACTGGCACAGCGGTGGTACCTACCTAGACGAACTTGGCAGAAAATTCCTACCACCTAATACGGATAACACAAAAACAGTCAAAAATGGTATCGTGAACTGCCAATTTTGCCTCGTGAGCAAAAATACCCATTTAGTTTGGATGACAGTGCATGGTTAGCTAAGTGACGTGAAACCCACTCATATTTTGTATCAAAATATGAGTGGGTTTGTTGAAAATAATACAAAACAAAAATATTATACAGGGGTTAATGGCTAATTTTAACAGTTTTTTTTACTGTTCATTTATTTTTAGTATCTGACTTATTTTCTAGCCGTATTCAAGTGTTAACTTTGCATTCATATCTCTTACGTCACGAGTGACGCCCTCTGGTGACCTTTTGTTTCATCATCTTTTATTTACACATACGACTTCTTCCAGTCTGCTAGCAGTACTCTGTGGATATATTTAGGTAATTTCGTTTTAATGTAACTGTAAGTATTCAATTTTCACAAATAGTCTGGAATTATTTTATCTTTTTGTAACTTTTTTCATCGGAATAATAAAAATATACAATTTAGGGCTGATTTTTCAATGAATGGATAAAGGGTATCCAACTAAAAATCTATTAACCGACGAAAACCAAAAAACATTAGTTATTCATTATACGGTTTACGGCATTTCTTTTCACTTTGTTTTGTTTTATTCAATGAAGAGCTTCTATTTATTAAAGTTAATTATAATTATTTAATTAAAGTAATCGAGAATCGCAAGTGAATAATATTGAATGTATTATTTTGAAATGTGGTATTTAAAAATTGAAACTAATCTACAAGGAATGTTTGTGCACTTTACGACGTTCCTATGGATGTTATTTCAAAAAAAGTACTCAGGCTTAAAATTCTAACACTATTTGCATACGAAAATTATGAAAAATCACGATTCAAAACAATGCCTTAAAGCTCAAGTAACAAAAATAATTCACTTCACTTCACCCAAACACTTTTCACATAATTTAAACCCCGTCCTTTCACTTTTGCGACACTTTTCACCTGTAACCAAGACGTCTAATTAAGGTTGGCATTGAAACTAAAATTGCATGGACAGTGCATTGTTCTAAAGAACAATGGCGAAGCAAAATCGGGCTGTTTAAAACCAGCATTGTTCTGGTGCCTACTGAATTTTGGGATTATACCATACATATACCACTACTACTTACACCATACATTTTATTTTTAAAATATTTATGAGTTTTAGGAAAACAGCTATTACATGATTGAATATACTAATATCCTAAAAGTTTCCACATAATTATATGACATGGCGCTAATCGTAGGACTTCACTGCAAAGCTCGTCTAACCGCTTATCTAGTTATTCTGCTGCCAAGCAGTAGTGTGCATTCTCTAAATCTTATTTTGACTATGTAATCATCTCTGGAAGGCGTGCGCAGGGCGTGAAACTTTATTAATATAGAGTTCCAAGTGACACTGCAATCTATAATTGATAGCCGTGACGCTTTACATCAAGCGATTGACTAGCTTGTGACGTCATTAATTTACATAAAAAAGCCTCATAATCCTATAATAACCATAACCAATATGGTACAATCCGTTAACCAAGAAACCTTGAATTTTGAATAAATGAAGATTTTATAACACCAATAAAAAAATCGCAGCTGAGCTGAAAAGCCAGCTCTCTGATTTATGGCTACGTAATATAAACAAAACGTACAAAAATACTTTCCAAAAGATATTTCGCAGTCCTGCAAGTGATCCAATTAGGGTTTCTGGTTATCTTTACCCGAAGAATAATTAATGTGGAGGTCTACGAATTACGAGGTCCGAAGGGTAAAGTTGAGGTGGGGCACCAGCGTGAGCGATTAGTGGGATGGGTAGCATAGCGGCTGTAATAGCGGGTAGAAAGAGGCGATTTTTATGTATATCTCATAACTCACGCATAGATTGAGGAAATACTTTGATTTATTTATCAGTTTTAATTGCAAGCTATGTATTTTAAGTCTGTTTCTAGCTCACTGGAATGTTACTGATAAAAATAGAGTACATAAATAAAAACAATTCTTTTTTTATAAAAAAGTTTATTCAATTTTCAACTGGCGTCAATATGAGCGATTGGCAGTGACGGTGTATGGTACACAATCCAATCATTCACTCTCTCCTTATACGTTACTATTTCTATAAAGTTTCTTTTGTAAGATAATGAATGACGAAACGAGCCAGTCGTTGACTAGATGCTAAGTGACAGTATTCAGTAGGTATGTGCTATAGAAAAACTGATTACTAGTCCTTCTTGCTTCATCCTTTTGTTGGTAAAATAATAGCTTGATAGCTAGATTACATATAAAACTCTAGCAGTCTGGCCCAACCCTATTCTAACCCTACTTCAACTTTCGCAGCTTTTCGTTTTTCAATTAACATAGAGTTGTTTTGAATAGAGCCATTATTATGATTTATTTTGTGTTTCATAATTAAAAAAATAAATCGTTACCTTAAAAATTTAGTATAATTTCACGTTTTTTTATCTATGCAGTTATATTTATGTGCAACTTGAAATTGTAATCCAATCCAATCCAAAATCCGACAACGGATGGGGAAGAAAAGGTTCTCGAGACCACAAACCGGAAGACGCAACATCTATGCATAACACTATGTATAACAACTGCTATGCACAATACTATGCATAATACTATTGCAAAATTTTATTCACAAAACTATGCATGATTCTATACAATATAATAACATGCACAATAGTATCTACAACAAAAGGAGCAATTTTAATAATGTTTAGTTTTCTTGCGGGTTATTTTCATCGTTAACTCACTATACTTACTCTAAACTAAAATAAAATTGAGAGAACAAAGGATAGCCGAGTGCATATCGGTGGTGTAGTTTACTAAACGCCTGTAGAAGTTTGGAATGCTTCTCCATGCGTCCCAGTTTCGCCTCTATTTCATGCAAAACTTCTATTCAGTTGGTGCCGCAAACCAGAACCGGCGCGCTTTGATGAAACGTTTTTGAAATTATTATGGAAAATGTCAAAGGCACAATGATTTTATTTATGTATGTACCTAGTTTGTATTTTTTTTAATGATTCATTGTTACTATTTTAACTGACATTAAGATCAAGCATGAGACAAGCAGCCGCTCAAGTGGTAATATATGTAGGAGGCTTATTTTCAGCAGTGGACGTATTCTGAATTATGTCAAAGATCATATTATAAGAAATATTTCTGAATTGAGGATTTTTAAGAGCCAGTGAAGGAATGTCCAGGGAATGTAGAGCAGCACAAACTATAATTTGATTAAGCTCAAAGTCACCCAGCGTGCTATGAGAGCTAAGCTCGGAGTTTCCTTGCGAGACAAGATCCGAAATAAGGACATCCACAAGTCACCGATACAGCTGTTAGAATTAGCAAGTTGAAATAGCAACGGGCAGGCCACATTGCAAAGAACTGATAACCGATGGGGAAGATGGTTCTCGAGTGGCGACCACGAACCGGAAGACGCAGTGTAGGCCGGCCCCCCACTAGGTGGACCGACGCCCTAGTCAAAACTGCGAGGAGCCGATGGGCGCGGGAGGCAAACAGCGGCTCAAACTGGCACTCTTTGGAGGCCTATGTTCAGCAGTGGACGTCTTCAGGCTGATGATGATAATGATGGTGATGAGGATGATGATGATGATGATGATGGGCAGCAGCAATCTCATTGGACGGCATTATAATTGCCTGCGATCGACAAGACGTCTGTCAAGACAGATTATGGCAAACCCTTGATAGCGAAGGCCTCTATTCAGCAGTGGATGAAAAACGGTGGCGATGTGAGAATTAAAAAAAAAAGATAAAATAGGGGTGAAACTATACAACGCGTATTAAAATAGAATAAAACAATCAAATCATCCTAATTCAATTTATAACAATAATAAACCAGTGTCAATATTGAAAAGTAATCAGTTTTATTTGTCCGATGGAATTCTATTTGGGCACGTCAAAAGCAAAGGAGCTAGCTACCTGTCGAACCGAGTTATGTATTGTATTGTATAGTGAATTGAAAGAAATAATTACTTAGACTGAGGCTCGAAGTATGCCTCAGTGTAACGTAACCCGAGCGACTGATGACTTTCAAGCTATTTATGGAATTTGCACTCACTTGCTCTGCTGCGCTGTTTTATTAGTTTTAGTTAATTGCAAAATACTTTAAGTCTTTATAAAATTAGAAAGGAATTTCATTGAATCGGATAACCTTAAATTATACTTCAGATAATCAAAATATAGAATTAACAACATCAATAAACTATTTTTTATAACGTGAGCAAATTAAATACTGAGCATAAGAATCTGTTTATTTATAATGGTTTTTGATATTCCCAGCTTCGGATAAAATTAAATAATGATCGTTTAGTACGAAGTTATACTTAATACCCGGGCCGGGCCCGATAGCTCAGTTGGTAGTATCCCTGCCTTCTGAACTGAGGGTTGTGGGTTCGATTCCCACCCGGGACTAACATTTGTATGATGAACATAGATGTTTGTTCTGCGTCTGGGTGTTATATTGTATTGTATGTACGTATTTACAAACAAAAAAATATATATAAGTAATTTATCAGTTATCTGGTTCCCATAGTACAAGCTATAGTTTGGGGCTAGATGGCGCTGTGTGAAATGTCCACACATATTTATATTTATAATAAAGAGTCGTCTCCACCTTTACCGTAGATACTATAGCTGCGTGGTTGCTCTAGTACTCTTGACTGGCCTGATAGCTCAGTTGGTAGTACCTCTGCCTTCTGCATAGCCATTTAGGAGACCTCAGCGCTGAGGCTCAGCGCTGAGGCTTCGATTCAACCAACTTTTATTTGAAAATAGAACGGAAAGCTCTCCCCTAGCTCATGCCTTTTGCAGAAACGATGACGCTACTTCCGTTCTATTTTCAAATAAAAGTTGGTGGTGTTGAGGCGTTGAGCGCTGAAGCTCAGCGCTGAGGTTCAGCGCTGAGCCTCAGCGCTGAGGTCTCCTGAATCGCTATGCAGAACTATAAGCTGTGGGTATTAAGATTCCCGCGCGGGACAAACATAATTTCTGTGATGAACATAGGTGTTTGTTTTGTGTCTGGTCTTCTATTCTATGTATGTATTTACAAACAAAAAGTATCTTAGTATTGTATCATACATGTCTCTGCAGCGCCCCTAGCGGACACGTTGATGAACTAAAAATGGCAGTACAAATTTTAAATGGATTCGCGCGTGTTCACGTATTGGAAAACTCGTACTAGGGGTACTGGTTCCCATAGTACAAGCTATGCTTAGTTTGGGGCTAGATGGCGCTGTATGAAATGTCCACACAAATTATTATTATTAATAAATACTCTAAATAAATATTACGTATTCATTTGAAGCGTTGAGCTCTTGTATACAATTAACTCGTCGTCATCTTCTGCTTCTTCTTCTTTAATGGCTTTCTATCGCTTTTTTGCAATAATTCTGCCAATGTCAAGAGACTAAAATTTGAGTTAAGAGCCCTTTCTAGGCGTGTTCCAAATATTACTACTTTTTCAGAACTGATTTCTCAATACCTATGAGACATCTGAAATTTTCCTTAAGTATAATAGTAAATCGCGTAGTTATCTAGGGCGTAGACAAAATAATATTGTGATAACTACTCAATATAATTTATGAAAAATAAAATTAAAACTAACGTTTTTACGAAATCACGAAACGGTAGGTTTGTCAATTACGTTTCTAGATAACTGATAGCGAATAATAATCTGAGAAAAATTGTACATACTGGGGTTAAATATAACAAGGACACAGTCAAAATATTTTTTTTTAAATTATCCATTAAGTGAGTTAAAAAAAATGAATTCAACACTGAAAATCTCCAAAAAAAACAGCGCATATAACCGTCATCTACACGTATGATTAAAGTATAAATACAATTTACAGTGATCAATTATGAAAGAACAGGTTGTAATCTACCAAACATCATATTTTTGTTTAATTTTAGACTACAAATTTATTGGTTATAAAATATTGAAATAATACGATATAAGACGATGCACAAGGAAGCTACATTCAGTCGCGCCCGAGAGCTTCTCGACGACGAACCTGTGACGCTGTGATCAGTGCAGCTCCTTACGTAAATAATCGGATTACGCATGCTTATAGACCGTGACTAACCTGTTTTGATACAGTAAGTATTTTTTTTTTCGTAATTAATGATTTGTTTACACGTAAATGTTGTGTTAAGTGTACTATTATTAAAACGTATGTTTAATTTTTAGAAAATGGGTCGCAAACGTGCACATTACGGAAAAGTTATAAAAAGAAAAGAAAAGAATTGAAAAAACACAAAAGGCGCTTGCATTCCTTAGGCAAAACACTTTTTATCATAAAATTTTTTATGAGTTACTTATTATACATTCGTTTAATTATATTTGCAGAGAATTACATACATAGAAGTGCATTAACCGCCAAAAATCACTAACATCGTCATTGATTGATGAAGAGGATGGGAACATAAGGCTCAATGATTGTGATTCCGGCGAATAACATTTGATGCATATATTTGTGATGATTCTTATCAGTTTAAAACTGTTTTGAAGTTGAGTAGAAGACTCTATTGTGTTAAATAGGGCGGCCGTACCGCTTAACATCAGATGAACGACTAGCTCGTCACGTAATTTATTCTCATAAAAAATAATATAAGAAACATCATAATTTATGCCAACTTATTGTTAGACTAACCAAACTTCACCAATTTAGTTATTATACCTATACTTGTACCAAATAATGTAATTTACTGGATAAAAATAGATCGTCATAATTACACTAGTGCAGATACTAAGCGACATAGTTATTACAATGTTACGTAATAAATGTCGGACCAAGATTTTTGTTCCCGCTACGTCGTCGCATCTCAACGCACACTACAGCTCGAGCGCACACACGCATACTATTTGCCTAAACTTGCAGCGCGCGAAAATTATAAGGGATTCTTAAACGCCAACAGTAAAATGGAGGATATTTTACTGAAGGCTCTAAAAAACACCATTGAAGCGAAAACGAAAATGCATGGTTTTATGATCTTGAAACTATTTGCCAACCCTCTTGCACATTCACGAACACTTAACGGGTAATAATCCATCCTTATTACACATTAAGGTTCAAGATACACTAGTTTTGAAAAATAAATTCAATACTTACAATCGCCATTGTCGGATTTTCTTTAAAGACCACATCATCGTCATCCATAACAGCGTGAAGACGTCCACTGCTGAACATAGGCGTCTTGCTTTTATGTCATTTTTCAAAGTAGATGTAGAGTAGAAAGTAGAAAGACTTCAATCAGAAGTAATAATGCTATAAGACGTTGTGGTGACCCCCCTGTTTCAGCATGACATTTATAATATCGTCTGCACTGACGGATTACTAAGACGAATCGTTTGCCTGTCTGTGACACAGTGACAAACAAAAATCCCTACTGATTCTCGACGATTTGTTTTTAATCTACTGTGATCATCAAAACGCCTGCCAATCGTAATAACTAAAATTGTATCAGTTTTTGGTTATTTTTATATTAGAAAAAAATGAATGAAGACTGAAGACGTCCACTGCTGAACATAAGCTTCCCTTAGAGAGCGCCACTTTGAGCGGCTGCTCGCCTCCTGCATCCATCGGCTCCCCACGGCTTTCACCAGATCATCGGTCCACCTAGTGGGAGCCGGCCTGCGATGCCTATCCAGATTGACCGGGAGGTATGCTCTCTAGCATATAGGTTCTTCTAAATACCTAAATTTGCTGTTTAGAAAATGCTTTTTCTATCTGAGAACGGCAATGGGCATTGGGCAAGCCACATCGTTCTTAGAACTGACAACCGATAGGGGATAAGGGGAGTGGCGACCACAAACTGGAAGACGTAGCATAGGCCACCCCCGCACTAGGTGGACCGACGATCTGGTGAAAGCCACGGGGAGACGATGGATGCAGGAGGCGATCAGCCGCTCAAGCTGACGCTCTTTCGGGAAGGCCTATGTTCAGCAGTGATATTCAGGCTGTTGATGATGACCTATCTATCGATGGGCCCGATAGCTCAGTTGGTAGTAACCCTGCCTTCTGAACTGAGGGCTGTGGGTTCGATTCCTACCCACGACAAACATTTGTGTGATGAACATAGATGTTGGTTCTGTGTCTGGGTGTTATATTGTATTCTATGTATGTATTTATAAACAAAAAAATATCTAAGTATCGTATCGTATTTATTATTTTTTTTATTTTATCTATATATTTATAAATAAAAAAATATGTGTGGACATTTCACACAGCGCTATCTAGCCCCAAACTATACAGCTTGTACTATAGGAACCAGATAACTGATATAATACAAATACATTTTTGTTGGTAAATACATACATAGAATACAATATAACACCCAGACACAAAACAAACATCGATGTTCATCACACAAATGTTTGTCCCGGGTTGGAAAAAACCCACAGCCCTCGGTTCAGAAGGCAGGGTAGGGCTACTACAAACTGAGCTGTCGGACCGGTTTATCTATATATTGATCTATCTACGTATTTATCTATAGATAGATAGATAGATAGATAGATAAACACTTTATTGCACACACATCAAATAATAATACAATTAAGAAGGATAAGAAATTTTACAGAAACGTGTTACAATGGGCGACCTTATCGCTAAAAGCGATCTCTTCCAGGCAACCTTTGGATGGAGAGGATTTGTCGAAGCGATTAAAGACGGGGTGCACAAGCATAACTACATAAATAAAATACCTTATAAACTTACTAAATAATTTCAGTAAAATACCTACTTAAATATAATATACATTCATGTTATATCTACATATACTTACTTATATATAATAAGTGGATACTTAAACAAGTACCTAGTATAATGATAAATGATATATTAAAATAAATAATTGTATGCAGCACAAAACATAAGGAAACGTGGTAACGTTTAACGTAGTGATATAAGTACCTACCATTAATGATGAATATGGAGAAAAATCAAACTGACAAATAAAACTTTTTCACCTGATCTTTAAAGATGAGCAATGAGGGTGCCTTTCGTATAGATTCAGGTAGCGCATTCCAGAGGCGGACAGCATGAATGGTAAAAGACCGATCATAGAAACTGCTACGATGTAAAGGCATTCTGAGAGTCAAGTTATCCGACGACCTATATATTATCTATCTTTTTTATTATCTATCTTTTTATTTATTTATATATCCATATTCAGCAATGTACGCCTCCAGGCTAATGACGACACTAATTCCTAAATCTCACCGACGGCTTTAAATGCCTTAGGCAGACCGGTAAAGCGTTCAGGCGACGGAAACCTAGTTTTCTCCGAAATTGGGTTAATCCGGTAATACCACAGATTTAGAACGAATAGATGCAACCTTCACTGAAAGGGCATAGTGCATATTATTAACTAAAGTACTTTCTACACTCATATCACTCGCAGAACTGACGAATAGGGAAAAAAAGTTCAAAAATCACATACCTTCACCTTCACACAATACTTCCTTACCCAGCCATTTGAATAGTTCTGAATCTTAGTTTGCATACATTTTAATCTGGGGAATATAGGTTCTCGAGTGGCGACCACGAACCGGAAGTCGCAGCGTAGGCCGTTCCCCACTACGTTTTAGTCTTTCTAACTTTTACTGATTCTGCATTTTAGTCTTTATGAATTTTAGGCATTAGGTCTTTTTAGTCTTACTGCATTTTAGAAAGTCCGCATTCAAGTTTTTCAAGTTTTTGACATTTTGCCCTCGTAGTCTTTTTGCTTAGTAGGCAGCCTGATCATAAAGGTATAATATTAGTGTCATGAACTTCAATTAGACTACGTTAGAATCATTTGTTATTTTTGGAGCCATCATCACAATTTGTCCACCGTCCGTGTTAGGGCCAGGGACCGTACAATGGCAGCTGGGGTAGAGAAGACTATGTCCACTGGAAGATTGGTATTATTCTGATTCATCATCATCAGCCCATAGATGTCCACTGCTGAACATAGGCCTCCCCCAGAGAGCGCCACTTTGAGCGGCTGCTCGCCATCGTGGTCGCCACTCGAGAACCTTTCTTCCCCATCGGTTGTCAATTCTGCGAGCGATGTGGCCTGCCCATTGCTATTTCAACATGCTCACTTTAAGGGCTATATCGGTCACTTTAGTCCCTCTGCGGATTTCCTCGTTCCGAATCTTATTTCGCAAGGAAACACCGAGCATAGCTCTCTCCATAGCTCGTTGCGTGACTTTGAGCTTACTAATGAGGCCAACAGTAAGAGACCACGTTTCAGTTCCATATGTCATCACTGTCGACACACACTGATTTTTGATTTTTGGAGCCATTTAGTTACCGCTGCCATTAGCCATTTAGCTGTTATCTCTTCGTCCGTATGTCAGAAATAAAATAAGTAGATTGGCCAAACGGCAAATCGGATTGCAATCAAGTTTCTTGTCGATCTAAATAGAATCATTTGCGTGCGTAATCTATTTAGAGACAGTTCGTAGGGTTGTATCGCTTCCAGGATAAATGTAGAAAATCCGCTTTTCAAATTATTCCAGAAATATCCAGAATCCCTGATCATGTAAGTGACCACGTTTTCTATTATTTACCAGACTTCAACAAAAGAAGCCATTCTCTGTCTGTTGTCGCTGGACTGAGGACCCTAAATTACCTTGGCTCACGCAACCGCCAATGTTGACTCAACAATACCGGCAGTCGTTTCGGCGAACGGCCTTATAGCGAAGAGCTTCGACCAACACCTAGAGAGGTTCTAGGACGGCTAGATCAAGGGTCATATCCAGAAGTCAGTACTCCTTGACACGGCACGTATTGTGAGGAGGTTCCTCACTCTGCAGCCCTGACCACCGGTAGCTTGGGCCTTGGCCCGCTGCCGGTAGGACACTAGGTTTAGGCTATTTATATACTTTTTGTAATTTTATTTTTATAAGAAATATTGTAAAAAGCATAGGCTTAAAAAATATAAATAAATTACGAGTAAAATACCGCGGAGTTGATGGTAAGGGGCATTGTGGGATTCAAAACCACTAAACCCCTCTCTCCCTCTACCCCGTGATCCAATCGCCACCAAAGTGGGGCGGGGTGAGCTGATAGCATTCACCAATACCTATAATTATGCTATGTAAGTAGTTAAGTACTTAATAAATAAAAGTGGCCTCCTCTGTACGAAAGTGGACAGTCATTTGCAAATACATTTAGGATGCTATTGTTACTGCCTCGAACTCTACTGGGAATTGAGGCTATATTTCAGCATTATGCCTGTAGCACTGCAGAATCGTGGCAGATGGTATCTATATCACAAACAGATTGCTTGTACCGATAAGGAAGCGGAAAAAAGTTTTTCCTTAAAACTGTAATATCCAGAGAAAAACAGGAAGGTTGCTGATGAAATCGTAGGCATCTCTAGGTATTCATACCTATGTTTCTAATGTTTACCTCTTCTCGTGTAGGCAAGTGGTAAGCTCTGATGTCAGAATTTTTAGGCTGCTCAAAGGCTTCCGACTTGGCTTAACGACTGTTGTCTGACAACGGCCAGGAGACCATGCTATCCGAAGCACGGTAGCGCTTAGCTGTAAATACCACTTTTATCTATATTGGTCACCCATCATAGTAGTTACTACTATGCACTACACACAGCAAACGTTGCGCAACTTTACGGGTAGTCCTACCTTGCTATGAGTGCTACGCTATCTATGTATGCACTTAAATTTAGGTATTATAGATACTTGAATCGCGATTTTATTTTTCCTTTTATCAGAAAAGCTAGTGTGATATGGGCTTATTCTGAAAAGATCGTGACACAAACATGAATTTTACATTACCACTCAGGTTTTAAGATCTCGGCGGTCGTGTTGCGTTTTGGCGCGTCTTTACAATGAACGGTGAAAAGGTTTTTGACTGTTTGCTATTAGACCTAAAAAGTCTACCCCAGGGGTAGACTTTTTAGGTCTAATAGCAAACAGTAAATATATTAGGTAGGGGTAGTACCCCTACCTAATATATTTACAATTCATTTAGTTCATAATTTAAATACTTTTCAACGTTCTTTTCATTTTATATAAAAGAGTAATCATAGAAAAGTCTCAACTAAGTAACATTTAAAAAAAAAGTTGAACCAATTCATGCGTTTGAAAGTTCCATACCAGATACAGACACAAATAATTGATTGAATCAAGGCGTGACCTCGCGGAAGTTCATCTTAAATACAAAATGAAACAAGAATATCTAGTGTAATTCCGCTAAAATAAAACTATAATATTATCTATATTGGTAAAGCTGTAAGGGATTGTTGCTGGTAAATGTATGTGACAAAGAATAAGAAAAATATTTTTTATGACAGTTTTATTACAACAATTTGGGAAGGCTAATAATGTTCCAACATTTGTTGCGCAGGATTAGGAAAAACCCAGAAAAACCTAAACAGACCAATGACAAATCGGTACGCTAATAAACAATTACAATAAAAAATAAAAAATAATAATATATTACATAAAGTATATTTCTTTTTAACCATAAAATGTAGGTAGGTAAATGACGTCGGATTCTCACAGAGAAGATGTAATGTATAAAGCTATATTGATTCCATAAGCAGGATCGAGTGTGTATTATTTTTTTTATTGTTTGACTCACTGGCTGGCATGGCAAAACAGAAATTCTTATCGCTATTATACAGGCTGATATTTCAAGTAGGAGGCGAGGTAGCCCAAATCTGAAACTATGAGGAATATCGAAAAGTACTCAAAAGAGACATGTGCCCAATTTTGATGAAAACTTAAATTACATCATTGGATTTTTGGAAAATTAATAGTCCTAGTCAAGAAAATAACCCGATGATTTTGAAAAAAAAACCCAGTCTGTATTATCACACAATTCTACATTGTTATGCTTGTCCCTTGACTATTCTGACAACATACAAGAAAATTATCACATTATGATTTTACTGCAATACATAGCACTTTACTGCTGTGCTTTTTTGCTATAATTCGTAGGTTTAGGTATGTATTTATAATACTACTGGAAACAACGCAGCCTGTAAAGCTCAAACATTGATTTTTCCTTAGGAACATACTGGTAGTGCCATCTATCAAATATACACGACACTTTACATCCAGTTTCATAGTCTTCATCTGCTGTCTGCTTTGAGCAGAGTTGCTGCAAATGTTTCCAGCCTTAGAGTATAGATGGCAGTTATATCAATCAACAGTTAGAACTAAAAGTTCAATCAAGCCGCAGTGGGCTTTATAAAGTACTTACAATCATAATTATTATGGGAAATTCATAATAAACATCTGCTGATATTTGATTTATAATCAGATCTCTATAAACTTACTTACTTACATGGATAATTTAGGTAAATTGTCTCTTCTTTGCGACAGTTACCAGGTCACCGACTATTTCCATTTTATTATGCAACTTTTGAATCATAAAAACGTATCGTAGACATAGAATATTTATTACGCATATAACTGGGATGATTTTTTGAGTTAACGGTTGCTTATAACAGTTCCTTAGTCACACAACGTCCTGGAAACCTAGTAAATATTACTTACCCCAAAGTCTTTGTGCTGATCAATGGAGTCTTCAAGCTGAGGAAACCATTCAACCTGCTTGGCTTCTCCCTGCCACCGTCACTCGATGTGTCCGTCCTGCCAACAAAAATAAAATAATACAATAATTCTCATCCTATCACATTTATCAGATATTTGCAAAATATGGGCCGCTTCCTCCTCTCTCCCATACCTAGGTATAGGTACTTATACCTAAAGCCCAGAATGATAATATAAAGAAAACACAAGAGATGTTGTAGTTCCAGATAAGTACAAACTTAATGATATTCTTTAAGTTATTCTTTTTACGACAGTAAAGTCATTTTCATGAGATTAATTTTTTTAGTAAACAGAATTAACACTAATTGTGATTTGTCAGGGTTGGCTTTATTTTATTATTCGGTCATAATTTATTTAATTTTATTTTCTTTGTAACAACGCCATCTCTCTTTCTGTGGATAAACGAGACAAACCCCTGTTTTAATTTACTCTCCAAAAGTAGATGTATTGAAAGTACAGTCTCTAAACGAAAGATGGCGTTTTTCTAGATTTCTAAAGCACAAAAGTTATCACGTTGATTTCAGAGTGTCTCGTAGCCACCACTACGTCTCGTAGTTGCCTCTACGCTTCGTAGCTTCCCCTACCATCTCTACGTCGTAGCTTGTACTTAACAAAGTAATGTACTTTGTTAAGTACAAGTTTGAATAACCTTCAATTTTACTCATTTTTACTGCAATATCGCGTGATAGTCATAATTATGCTAGGTATCGATTCTGTAAAGCTAAATTAAAACCTAATGTATAGCGGTACTCTCTATTACTCTCTAATAAAGGTGAAATGAAAAACATAGAAATAAATCATTTTCATTTAATTAAGCAAACGCGATAAAAATATTTGTATTCATAAAATAAATATAAAATATCGTCAGCTTTATGTCAGTTTATCACTACTGCTTAGCGGTAGAATAACTGGCAAAGTAGTATATGTATGTGTTATAATAATAATAATAATGTAAGTATTATATTTATATATTAATAGGAAATAGGTATTATATGTAGGTGTGTTATATTTTTATATTTATAATTACACTAGTATTTAGCTCTGTGGGTGTTTTCGTGGCTGTTGTATTTATAAAAGTCTTATACTTTGTGCTAAACTTTAAATTTTGCAAGATTTAGTACAAAACAGCGGCATTTTTCAAAGAAAATGATAATTGATCTGACTTTTGCATGGCGGCCATCTTGAAAAATGCTATATGTCAGTCATGTAAAAGGTCAAAATTGAAGTTTTGGCGGGAACGCGGAAGAATTCACGTCGTTGCTTTGTATTATTTTTCAAAACTTTTGCTTTTTCCAGTGTTAATGTTTAAAATTGGTGGCGTTTTACGCATTAAGTGCTGAATTACGAGCAGGAGTGAGGGCAAGTGATATAATGTGGTGAAACGTGACTTTTCGTGTTGCTTCCAAAACTCCATAGAAGGTTCTAGTAAAGTTGCCACCACTTTGCTGGAGCATGACTTAGGCTGGACTATGACTATGACTAGGACATGACTTTACGTGAAATATTTTATAACACGATGAATATAATACTTGACACTGGCTAAATACACTAGGTGTGGAGCCAAAATATTAAAAAAAAGGTCAAAATTTGTAATCAGCATCCTTTAAAACCCCCAAATATAAAATATCAGCCGAATCTGAGTTACTATAAAATCGAGCGCCATTTTGAATCCGCCATCTTTAAATTATTTTAAGACTAGAAAAGCATCCGTTGTTCTCTTTGTGTGTGGTATTAGTATGTAGTATTATGTATAACTGCAGTTATGTATTATTTTTAGTAGGTAAGAGTGTAAATTATTGTTTTATATTTACGCAATCATGCACTTTTTTATTTCATTGTTGTAAGTTGTAACTGTTGCAACACCACCCGTAATTTTTGTTTTAATTCCTGTCCATACAAAGGTAGCCTTGAAGAAATCGCTTAATGCGATAAGGCCGCCCGTTGTTCTACCATTCTTTTATAAATTTGTATCTATATGCATTCTTGTTTATTGGTGTTCAATAAAGTATTATTGAATTGTATTGTATTGTATTGTATTGTATTGTATTGTATTGTATTGTATTGTATTGTATTGTATTGTATTGTATTTTATTGTATTGTATTGTATTGTATTGTATTGTATTGTATTGTATTGTATTGTATTGTATTGTATTGTATTGTATTGTATTGTATTGTATTGTATTGTATTGTATTGTATTGTATTGTATTGTATTGTATTGTATTGTATTGTATTGTATTGTATTGTATTGTATTGTATTGTATTGTATTGTATTGTATTGTATTGTAGTACCTACCTAGACGAACTTTGCAGAAAAGTCCTACCACCTAGCTGGGTCCAAAATCTGCTTTTTTGTGTCATGTGTAATTGTGTCATAATGGTTCATGAATGGTACCATAATGACAGATTTTGACACTAATGTTAGTCTACAAACCATAAGTAGACTACCATTAGTGTCAAAATCTGTTATTATGACACCATTCAAGAACCATTATGACACAATTGAAATAGCAGACTTGGGGCCCAGAGCTATTACACCTTCTATTATACGCGTAAGGTATTATAAGGTAACATAATTTATCAGTATCTAGAACATGTTAATTAGCATTATTCTAAGTATATTGCGAAGTCATTAGCATTAGCATTTATATTAAGACATATAGACTGTTATGACACTCGCGTGTTCTATGTAGTTATTAGTGAGCGGTCGACTGTTAATGATTGGGGGTAAAATTTAGGGCGTACGACGGTGTTTAAGGTGGAACGTCACGCTCAGCGCGCCAAATTCAAATTTTCTTGCTTATTTTGCTAATTATAGCTTAAGCAATAGACTGAAAAGCCAAGACAAAATTAGTTAGCCAATTGTTGCTAAACCAATGATATTTAGGTGATACTTTTTAATCATAATTTGTTGATACATTCTATTTATTTGCGGCAAACTATTTTTCATGTAATTGCGTTGAGTAATTAAGCTGTAATTAGTAAGAAAATTTGAATTTGGCGCGCTGAGCGTGACGTACCACCTTAAATGGTTAAAACCGGTATTTATTTCAATATTTACAATGAAAATTAAAGAAAATCAAAGATACACCACTGCACGGAACTCTGCATAACAATACAAGCCTGTAACTTAACCAAAACTGAAATAATACTTCAATATGACATTGAACCGGAAGACGAGACGAAGACCGACTGTTTCACACAAATAACGGTCAAATAGAAAAATAAAAAAAAAATTTAATGGAAATTACCAATGATCCGTGACAGCCTCCGTGGTGTGGTGGTTGAGCAAGTCGGCTCATAACCCGGAGGTGGCGGGTTCGATTCCCGCGACAGGACAAGTATTTGTGCCCGAAAAAAAAGCGCAAATACTTGTTCTGTGTCTGGGTGTTGTGGGACCATGGTCCTCGTAGTTCCTGGGTCCCTAGATACAGGGAATCCTAGTTAGGGTCCAGGATCTATGTATGTGATCGTTGGGCGTTATTTATTATTTATTTATCCCCCACTAGGTGGACTGACTACCTGGTTTAAGCCGCGGGGAGTCGGTGGATGAGAAAGGCGAGCAGTTGCTCAAAGTGGTGCTCTATTTTGTATTTATTTATTTATTTAGTACAAGTAGGTACATTTACAAGATATAGTATGGATAAGTGTAAGTATATAAAATGTGTATTACATAATACTATGGGGCCTATGTTCAGCAGGATGTCTTGAGGTAATTTATGACGATGATGACAAAAACGTAAACCGAAAATGGGTGTTATATTGTATTCTATGTATGTATTTACAAACAAAAAAGTATTTTACTATTTTTTTTATTATATTTGGAACACAAAACAGAATATAACCAAACACAAGAACAAGAAAAAAGAAATTACATACGTTTTGAGCTAGATTATACCTCAAAACATTTGTACACAACATGATTAACAATTAGTACTGTAAGAATACATTAGTTAAAATATTTAATACATTGTATTTCTTATAGTAACATTTTAAATCTTAAATGCAAAATAGAAATAATCATTTAAAGTTCCGAAATAACAGCTAAAACGTCTCTTTTAAATTTCACTAGTTTTTGATCAAAAATATCAATTGAGCTGTGGTGTTCCTTTAAGATGTCGTTATACTGCCGACACATTCTAACCAAAAGGGTTGTAGAATGAGGTATTATTAGTAAACACCTGAAGTGAAAAAATATTTAAATGAGGGTGACGAGCTCTTGGCCTAATATTGAATTTTACTTGAGAAAGCAGAAAAGGTGAATCAACGATAGAGTGTGTAATTTTGAAAAGGCAAATGAAGTCAAAAAGTGTCCGTCGATTTTTGAGAGGTAATAGTTTAAATTTCGACAATCTTCCAGAATATGATCGTAGTTGGCGATTAAGACAAAATATATAAGTATTATATCAGTTATCTGGTTCCCATAGTACAAGCCATGATTAGTTTGGGGCTAGATGGCGCTGTGTGAAATGTCCACACATATTTATTATTAAAATTTATTTATTATTAAATCATTTTAAAATAACAAAGAAAAACCTAAATTCCAGGCCAGTCAACAACATTATTATGTGACAGAGTATTTACTAAGAAGTTCTGTGGACAGGTTAGAAAATTATTTGTAAGCGAATTCACAAAAAGACGCCGCAATTTTACTGTAGGTATAGTTTTTAGGGTTACGTAAAAAAGGATAATAACAAACCCCTATTACTAAACCTCCGGTATAGGCATGACAAAAAAAAAATATTTTTGATAAATTAATAATATTCATCAAAAGATAAACACTTGTGAAAACAAAAATTAAATATCTCAAAAAATGACCAAGTTACAAGCATTTTAAAAACCGGAATAGAAAGAGATAGCTCAAACGGCCAGTGACGTCAGAGGAAGGTCGTTCCCAGTACCTCATTACTAAGCTGTGGTAGCTTTTCATACAATCTCTTTGGCATGTGACGTCACGAGTGGGTTTTTCATAGTAACTGTGGGGGCGCTCTGTTTCGCGAGAAAGGGACAGGAGATGCCTCCTGTAGAAATTTTAAAAGCTCATTGCTCCGTGATTTATTTACCGATTTTGCTTATTTTTTCAATTATTGCATTCATTTTTAATCTTCTTTATGAAAGTAATATTTACTTGTTCATTTTTAATAGTAGTCATCATGCCTATTGCTTAAGAATTTAAAATTACTATAAAAGAAAATAATTAAGGTGTTCGGATTTTTATGTGAATGAATGGCCGGAGGAGCTAGCTGTTCGCCTATTGTTAAGCGCCATGGCCGCCCTTATATGGCTATGCGTATCTGTGGACAATCAAAATTTTATACAAATTAATTAATAGTCCCCTTTTATTAGCGTTGGGTTTGGTAATAAATTTACATCATAAAGTATTGTTTAAAATTAATCTAAGCTAAACAAATTCTACTCTGCAGAGAGGACCGTTAGGGCCAGATGGCGCTAGGCACTTAGCACATAATTTTACTTTTGCTTGTGGTGCAAGTTAAGAGATAAAAAATAATCTAAATTCAGATTGCAATGCGTAATTACTAAATAAACCTAGGCCTAGGATATTTTCGTTAGGTCTATGGGATAAATAAGTACAAAAATTGAGTTACAAATTTCTTAGCAATGACACCTTTTTAAACTATAAATTAAAAATCCTTGGTCTTAAAGAACCTGTGATATTGTAATATTACAAATAAATTCAATACAAACGCGTATTTAGTGGTTGGCAAGACATCACCTGCATTTTGATATAACACAAAATTGACAGGTTCCGTTATCTCATTTCATGAACCAATATCATCGATCTCGTGACATAAACCACACGCCCATGTAATGGTATTTGCATGTAGTATACACTGGACATATTTTAGCTTGCGAATTTAAGCAATTAGTTAACGTCGTATTAGCTAACTTTCCACATGACATTAAGCAAAGTTCAAATACCTCAAACGAAGTTTCATCGCAATTAAAAAGTATAATGTACGTGTGTCTACTTTTTTTTGTTTGAGCTGTGGATTAATTACCTATAGAAAATACATTTCGTCACATGTAAAGGTGTTCTATTAAATTGTTCGGTTCAGTTTGCACTTATCTCTCTAGCCCTCGGTTTCTCGTAGGTTTTACAAACTGGTGTCAAGTCAACACACCAAATACTGTACGCTGATTGTTTGAAGACATGATCAACCGGCAACCAACGAGCATTCAGTATTTGGTGTGTAAGTTGCCACGAATTTAACAAATGCACAGCCTTGGAGGAAGTATTGCTTAATAATAACTTGTATTATAGGTAGTAGACTTTAGTAGATACAGAGGGGATTCAAATTGGTCTTACATAAATCACACATTTGTGTCGAATGCAGGCGTGAAAGACGGCTCATTGTTTAATGATAATTATTTATTTTTGGCACTGCGATTTTTTATTTTATATTTCCCAGGCTGTGAATTTTTATAATTTAATATGCAATTTAGAACACTTGGCTTGTATGCCGACTCATCAACCAAATACGTACCAGATTATCACACTGTGATTTTGAAGCTGAGTCTATGAAGAAACATAACAGTTGTAACTTCTAAAAAGCAGTAAATTTTTCAAATGTTTATTAACATTAGCACTATATTGAGATTAAGTGATCATCATACGTCATCAGCCCCTCACAGAGTGCCACTTTAAGCGACTAAAGCCCCGATACTTTCATCAGATATAGATATATTAAGTTATCATTACCAAAATGTACCCTCTGGTATAGGTACGTTTCTATATCTACTAATAAATCGCTAATAGCCCGACACGCGAAAGTTGACCTCAATTTTCAATTTTTTTTCATCTAAGATAAAAAAACTTTTAACTGTCTTTTACCCCCTCAAACCCACCCTTAAGGAGCTGATTGGGTGCTAGCTACCCGGCCGGAGTTCCAACCAATTAGTCTCAGCCTTAAATTGCGGTGAATTTTAAGAACCTTAGTACTGATGAGCTTGTCTACTTTCTTTTGAATAATTTGAGGGTAGTCTGTCGTAAATTAGAACCATAGTCATTTTGTGAAAAAGATGCATGTACATTTTACGGTTACATTATTGCGATTTATAATGCTTACAACGTGTAGGACTAAAGTGTTCGATACAGCTCTTAGAATCAGCAAGCTGAAACGGCAATCGGCAGGCCACATTGCTCGTAGAACTGACAACCGATGGGGAAGCATATAGACTTTGTAGGTGTGAAAGTATATAATGCCTTGCCCGAAAGCATAATCACTGCTAAAACTTATGGCTTGTTCGTCAGAAAACTTAAAGTGTTACTGCTTCGCAAAACGTTTTATTCTGTGGATGAGTTTCTCACTGACAAATCACTCGCCGATCCATATCCTAATGAGCTGGGTGTGGACCTCAGCAAATAAAAATATAATTTTATTATTAATTATTATATAAAATTTGTTATAGTTATATACTTGTTTATATGATTATACTTAATATATTTTTTAATTCAATACTGTTTAGCATACATTATAATAGTATGGCTACACTAGCTGTCTTATCATATAATTATGTTCAATGACTTGTAAGTTTGTCTTATTAATATCTAATAAATAAATAAATAAATAAATAAATAAATATGAAGAAAGGTTCTCGAGTGACGACCCTGAACTAGGTGGACCAACAATCTGGTGAAAGCTGGGAGCCGATGGGTGCAGGTGAGCAGCCGCTTAAAGGGACACTCTCTGAGGGAGGCTAGCGGTGAACATCTTTAGGCTGTTGATAATGATGTTGATGATGACATTGTATAATGTCACAGATATCCCATTCCCACACACTGACCTTTGAGTACATTTCAAAGTTCATCCAAATTGATGCTATAATTGACATTAAGACAAACAAACAACATTACAAACATATTATTTCAAATTTATATAATTAGTAAGGTAGCAGGAACTTTCGACCAGTATTAAAAATAATGTAGTCAGAGAATAGAAATGTTCATTTTCTCATCTCAGTTCTTGGATTTCATGACTGACTAATTGACAAAGGTTGGTCTTAACAATGTCGATCGTTATTTGGACAGTTCCGGGAGATATTCTTCGTTACGTGCTGTCGCAAAAGAGAACTGGCGCCGACGTCTCTTTCTGGGGCCCTACCACAATCTCTTATTATTATTACAACTTATTATTATTACTACTACAACCTCTTATTTTATTTATTACTTCAATTTTACATTGAAAAATGACATAATAGTAAGAATACTCTAATGTTGAAGAGGCAGAGCAGTTTTGATGACGTAACGTTAAATTGTCCACTCAAATACATCATGTTGACACCGACGTGCGACAGTGATAACGCTATATAAAAATGTAGACGTCTCGTTCTCTTGAGAAATACTTCATAAGTTTATGGTACGAATTCGAATAATATTAATGTAACCTTGAAACATTACTGTCATGAAACATGATGGTTTTGTATTAGTTTGTGGTACGCCACCTGTTATGTAATTAGCTGATTGTTCACTATACTACCGTACTATGACGTCACCACATATGACGCCATTGTTCAATTAGGTTATGCACGTAGCGTTGGAACTTTTGCATTACTAATTAATTACTGTTAAAAAGAGAATGCAATTCGTGTCGGATTGCGAGTATGGAAGTGAGGAGAATGGAACAGTGTTGAACCCTTCCCATGTTACTATGTTACTGATTAGGAACAACTGTGTTACTAATTGGAACATTATTGTTTGATAGTAATTTCGTATTTTGAATGTTGAAATCGAATTTATTTCATAGAAAAATATTATTTAAGCATACATATTAATGCCACAGTAAATCAGCATCGTACTTCAACGGGGCAATGCTGCCAGCGTGTTAGGTAACTAGGCTAGGCACTACTAGTGGTAGTGCGTGTGTGATTTGGATGGTATACAATCGACATAATATTATACATATACTTCTATCTACATATTCTTCTATCTTGTGGTCAAAAGTTAGCCTATCGATAATAAACAGTGTTGCCAACTTAGCTCTTTTAGGGCTAAATTTAGCTCTTTTTACACGTCGGCTGCTCTAAAAAATTGTCTTTAGCTCCTTAGCTCCTTTTTTGGAAGGATTTTGGCTCCTTTTTGTTTCATTAAGTACATACCTTTTTTAGGCAAATGCACCACTGTAGGCCATGTCATCACATACCTTCAGGGTGAGAAAGTAGTCAAATGCTATGCCTGTAAATTACTATAAATAAAAATACTCATTAGTTTGCTCACACCACACAAAAGAAAGTGATGTGGCCAAAAAAGTGGCTGTCTTTGACACTATCTTAATTTTGACATTAAAATCTTATGTTAATATAGATATTCTCTATTCATGATTGAATTCTATTAAACGGGAAATTTTCCTAAAATTGTAGTCCGAACTCCGTTAGTCCAATCTCCTTTGTTTGTACGTTTTTCTTTTACAACTTAAATTCTTTTCAACTTCTGAGCATTGCCTTTATGTGGTGTTACTGGTGTTGTGTTGTAGATATATTAATCGAAACAATCATTTATATGGCTTTTTAGTCAAAAAATCCGTGATGAATGGCTTTGAAGAGGCGCCATTTCAAGATTGGCTGAAAAAAGCGAGTAATATAAAGCCCAAAGCATACTGCAGTCATTGTCGCTGCGAGTTAAACCCCGAGAAGGCAGATTTATTGAATTACATAATGTGCAAAAAGCATGTTAAAGCTGCAGAATCGTTTTCATGGAAACAGAAATTGGTATTTCCTTCGTCTAGCTCCTTTTTCCTGAAAATTTTAGCTCTTTTTTAGCTCTTTTTTACGACACTTTGGCTCTCTTTTGCGAACCAGTGTTGGCAACACTGATGATAAAAAAATACAGGATGCAATTTAACTCATAACATTTATCGAGTAAATCGTTTCTTGATGATTATTAAATAGTTAATAAGTAATGACCAGCAAATGCAATTCGGACTCGCGTATGAACGGTTCCGTACCATTGTCTTAAAAATGAGCAAAAAAATCACGTTTGTTGTATGGGAGCCCCCTTTAATAATTATTTTATTCTATTTTTAGTATTTGTTGTAGCGGCAACAGAAATACATCATCTGTGAAAACAATTGTCTAGCTATCACAGATCATGAGATACAGCCTGGTAATATACCGACAGACAGACAGACGGAGATCGGAGCCTTAGTAATAGGGTTCGCTTTACCATTAGGGTAGGAACCCTAAAAAAGAATTTAATGAAAATTATTAAGGTTGCCGCGGTGCCTACGTAGTTGGCACGAATCATTTTGATACTTTTAAACCCAAAACTATTCCACGATGACATAGTAAGTATCGCGTCGCTTTACGAGTCTCAATTAATCATGGTGTTATAAGTGCATTCTTGTTTATTCTATTCACTAAGCCGGTAATCAATGAATAAAATAGCGTCATATTGTATTTTATAGTAAATGTATGTTCTTTGTTTATTTTATTTATTTTGTTCGGTGTGGGCTTCTGCGTGATTAAAATCCAAACGTTCCAACTTCTAAGCGTCAAGACTTGGCAAAAGTGCCATATATTACTCATGCGTGACTAGCGAGAATAAATTCCCGTTTCGCGTGCTAAAAACGTTTACAAACACAAATTTCCTTCAGACCTCAGAAAATAAATAATAACCGAAGAGTTTAGATATCTTGCTAAGTTTTGGTGCTTGTTCTAACTCTTTGAAAAAAATATTGTTCGTGTTGTGTTGGTGTAACTTGACCATGCTGGGATGATTCACAAAAATCTCTCGCTAGATAATGCAACCAAGTTCGTAGTAAAAGGTGAAGAATAATGAACATGAGACCACTTGTCACGGTATGGGCACGGCTTAGAGTATAGACTAAAGCATAGAGAGAACATGATTATGTGTCAAGCGTACCACTTTTTTTTTAATATTTTGGCTCCACACATAGTGTATTTAGCCAGTGTCAAGTATTATATTTTCATCGTGTTATAAAATATTTCACGCAAAGTCATGTCATAGTCATAGTTCCGTCTAAGTCATGCTCCAGCAAAGTGGTGGCAACTTTTCTAGATGCTTCTATGGAGTTTTGGAAGAAACACGAATAATCACGTTTCACCACATTATATCGCTTGCCCACACTCATGCTCGTAATTCAGCACTTAATGCGTAAAACACCACCAATTCTAAACATTAACACTGGAAAAAGCAAAAGTTTTGACAAATAATCCAATGCAAAGACGTGAACTTTTCCTCGTTCCCGCCAAAACCCCGTACCACTTTTATGGATACTTTTCATGTGATGTGGACATTTTGATATGAATAGTCTGACAGATTTGTATAGAGAACTGTTTTGTACTGTCCAATCAATATTGATTGAAAATTTAAATACTCAGAATCAACCCATTTAGTGTAGCTAGATTAGTTTTAGTTTAGTTTAGTTTTTATTATTGTAGTAGTTAGCTTGAGTAATAAAGGCATATTGCCCGTTTAAAAAAGCCCAATATATGTACTGTACGTATTGACTGTTATTTGTAATGCAAATTTAGTTTGGACTGTTTATATTGAATACGGTATGTACGTTTCTGGCATAATTCGGACCGCAGCAATACAAACAAAAAGTAACGTAGTCACGTGTGTGGATAATTTTTGATCCCGCAGAGGGGTGTTATAATATGTTAGTATTTGCCTGATATTGCTTGATAACTCCCAAACAAAGACCGTTTTAAACTTATTTTGGTTCGAACTGAGTGAAGAGTGCTAAGTAAGTATAATACTTGTGTTACTTTATTAGCCAAAACTTAAATAGCATAAAATATATACTAAACTAAACTACACCTAAAATCTAAACTATACCTAAAAACATTAAAACTAAAACATAAAACTTAAAATAAACAGTTGGTGGAGGGAAAAGTGCCCGGAATGCTGGCAGCATTGCCACGTTGAATGGCAATGATTGGATTATCTTTTGTGCAAAATAAAAGCCAGTATTCTGGTCACCTGATGCTAGTCAAGAGCTATTCGATTATTGGCATCCACAGCTTTGGAAAATATGACGCAAGCGATTTTTTTTTTTGCTTTGTGATGGCATCGCATTTCTACTATTGCATCGATCCAGTGAATTCTTCTAAACATTCTTATCTCCCCACAAAAACACAATAACATGAAATATTAAATTTGATCTATTTATTTAAGACGATTTCACACCAAAACGGCTGAGCTGACTTACACGATATTATACACACAGATTGCTTAAACTAACTAAATCAAAACGAGTAATTTTTGAATGCTGGAACAATAAAAGTTTCTGCGTAAAATAGGAAAGTTGTTCGCAAAACTGAAGGGCGTTTCGTTTACTCGATAAAATGCCCTTGTAATCTTCATGTCAGTTCTGGTTTGCGACAAGCAAACATTCGACAAGGCTGCGAAGAATGAGACCAACTTTCTGAGTTATGGACAAAGTTGGGCTTTATATCTCTGAGGGCAAGAAAAATAAGTACATTAAGCCCGTTCTAGCTTTGTAGGTTTCTAGAGGATGCCCATTGCATACTCCTTAAAGCCTAAGGATATCTGTTATATTAGGACATTTTTTGTTTAATACGGGAAAAAAACGCATGTTAGCATTTTATTATTAGAAATTACATTTTATCACATTAAAGGGAATAACAAAGATGTAACATTGTCTGTAATTGACATAATTTATTAGCTAAAACTTAAATCACATAAAATATACTAAACTAAACTATACCGAAAATCTAAACTATACCTAAAAACATTCAAACTAAAATATAAAACTTAAAATAAACCGTTGGTGGAGGGAAAAGTGCCCAGAATGCTGCCAGCATTCTGGTCAACTGATGCCTCAACTAAACGTTTAGTCAAGTCTCATTGTTTTAAAATTAATCCTTATTGTAAAGTGGATTACTTTTATAATAATTTTAATTTTGATTATGAACCTATATCCCATCCAAATCTGGTCACCGTTTCTGCGGTGAGTGGTAAACAAATATAGATTTCGTAATAATATTTCAATATTACATTTTTAATAGGTTTTGGATTGGATATTTGAAAACAAAATCTTAAATCAATTTCGTGTTTCAACTGTTCAGCTATAGTTTGTGTTAATATTACTTACTTACTACGCTTGTCATACTCATCTACGTATCTAGTAAATAGGTTTTATCATACGCTATAACCACTCAAGCGCGGCGCGGCGGGCGGAGGTAGGTCCCAAAGCGATCCAAATTAAATTATAATTTACTAACCTCAAATAGCGCGGTATGGTTTTGCATATTTACGGTTTATACGAAAAAACTAAGCAGTGTTTTAAAATTTCAAAACTAGTTTTGAAAGAAAAGAAAGAAAGAAAGAAAAAAACATTTATTTAACACTTACATTAAGAAAAAAAAACATTCATGTGGGTACATATCTTATAGCTAAACACACGAATGAGAACATAAAATAAAGCTTAAATAAGTAGTAGGAGAAATGAATGTGGTATTAAAAAGGGCTCAGCTCAGCATTGTGCCAGTGTGCATGACACGCGGCGCTGATTTTCAGCTAAGTCCTGTTGGTTTACGGAGCAGGAGACAGTTGCCAGGTGACCGTAGAAGAGTTAACTAAGAGTTTTGGTAAGTAGCATTACTCGGCTTTCTAAACAAATGCATTTTTAAGTGTGTTGTAGTATAAAAAACACACACAATAAAAATACACATAATAATTGACGCTCCGCCGTACCTAAAGGAAATAGCTCTGAAGCCGGCGCGGACTCGGCGCGAGTTGCAATTTAAACTGAGGCATTTTTTTCCTCCTGAACCATATAGACTTTTACATTATTCGATAGTGATGTTCAACTAGTTTCGATTTTAATCGATTTACAACGAGTGACACCTCTTAAAAATTGAATAGTCGATGTTTTGACATCCCCAGTATTCCAAACAGCTGTGAGCCACTATTGTGGTCTCTATGCACTTTAGGTTTTTCGAAGCGGGTCACAAATGTGGCAGAAGCGCCTGAGCGGTTATTGGTCTGTCCCCATAATTATGCAATGTGTCTGCCTTACTATTACCTACCAACATAATATTGTACAATTTACTGTTAATTAGTATAATTAGTTTTAAGTACCTACCTTATAATAGAATAATTACTAGTTTCATGTCTACCTTGATTTCTCATGTAATTGAAAATCATTCTTTTTGAGAAATAAATATCTTAAACCACAAACCACATATTGTAACTAACAAAGTATGCTCGACAAGTTTATTGTTTAACAAAGTCAAAATATTTTATTGCTTTTTTTTTTGGCTTCTTTCGCCACTTTTATTTTTGTGATATTTTAAGATGGTATTAGGTACTTAAAAGACTTAAATTAAATTATTATAGATACAAATCATAAATAAATACCACCAAGTACTTGTCAAATATGATATAGCTAGACTAATGCAATTTATGTGAGTTTAAAAATAAGGAGTTTTCTTTCCCACTACTGGTGAAAGCAATCCGGCACAATAGACATGATGGCTAAAATTTTTTTTTTGATAAGTTAATTATATTCCTCAAAAGATAAACATTTGTGAAAACAATAATTAAATATCTCAAAAAATGACCAAGTTACAAGTATTTTAAAAACCGGACTAGAAAAAAATTGCTCAAATGGCCAGTGACGTCAGAGGAAGGTCGTTATAGTACCACATTACTAAGCTGTGGTAGCTCTTCATACAATCTCTTTGCCATGTGACGTCACGAGTGGACTTTTCATAGTAACTGTGGAGACGCTCTGTTTCGCGAGAAAGGGACAGGAGATGCCTCTTGTAGAAACTTTAAAAGCTTATTACTCCGTGATTTATTTACCGATTTTGCTTATTTTTTCAATTATTGCATTCATTTTTAATCTTCTTTATGAAAGTAATATTTACTTGTTCATTTTTAATAGTAGTCATCATGCCTATTCAGAATAGACAACCCCGATCCGTAGCTTCCATAAACTTTTTTATAGAGCAAAAAAAATTGGCAGCTAGATTTTCCATATAAGTTTATTTCTTTATTCTTGCATTTTGACACCCACAAAAGAGCTCTACAGCATCCCTACAATACAACCCAGTCACATAACAAACACCAAAAAAAATAGTTTTTGCTCTACTCCATTTCTCTACAAATGTAAAGTCAATAAACATAAAAATATCAATAGATTGCGACAGAACACAATAAGCTACGAATTCTACGTAGTCTCTATCAAGTTATTGTAAGAGAATTGAGTATTTTATGTATCGCGGAATCAAGCTGAATTCGGTTAAGTCGAGCGAAAATACGAAAAAAATCGAATATAGAGACGGTAGAGTAAGAAAATTGTAGAGAACGAATTTTTGGGAAAATGGAATAAGGTTCAATGGTGGTAAAGGTGGTTTCTTTAATAAAAGTTGATGTAAGTTAAATTATTTAAATATTAAGTCGGTTAACACGTCATTTAGCAGTTATTTATCGGCCAAAATTACCCTAAACAATAAAAAAATCTAATTGCAAGGTATGACATTTTTTAATGATTGTATGATATTGGGAAATCCCACAGGTTTTTCAGTTTTTATGTTTTTCTAATTTTTCTCTTAGTTTTAATCTTAAAAGCAAAAATAAAAACATAGTATAGCAATGGTGCTTAAGGAAGTGAACTTGAAGTAAAATAAGAACCTAACACGATATTGATTTTTTTTTCGTCATGTTACATATTTTACAAAGCTTTTTCTTTCCTTAATAATTTGTAAATAAAATTGGCGTCAACTCATACCTTCCCTCTAATAGATTCACGTAAAACGTTAGACTAAGAGCCAACAGCGTCAAAATTTCAGTCTTTGTAAATGTTTTAATATCTTGGTCTTTTTAAAACAAGAGGTGTTATAAATGCCACACTTATGTCACTATCTCAGTTTGTTATATTGCAGTTACTGAATAGATGGGCTAGTGAATATTTTGGCAGATGTGCAAGCATTACTTACTGTATTTTAGTTTGAAGGGTGATTTAAAATAAAATGGGCAAATGAGACGTTATGACCTGGTCTCGTAATCAAGTAATCTTATTACTAGACTGAACTGGGTGTGTGTTGCCACTGTTGGCCTCATTAGTAAGCTCAAAGTCGCGCAACGACTATGGAGAGAGCTATGCTCGGTGTTTCCCTGCGAGATAAGATCCGGAACGAGGAAATCCGCAAAAGGACTAAAGTGACGATATAGCCCTTAAAGTTAGCAAGTTGAAATGGCAATGGGCAGGTCACATCGCTCGCAGTACTGACAACCGATGGGGATGAAAGGTTCTCGAGTGGCGACCACGAACCGGAAGGCGCAGCGTTGGCAGACCACCCACTAAGTGGACCGACGACCTGGTGAAAACCGCGGGGAGCCGATGGATGCAGGAGGCGAGCAGCCGCTCAAAGTGGCGCTCTCTGGGGCCTATGTTTAGCAGTGGACATCTACGGGCTGATGACGATGATGATGATGATAACTAGACTATGCTGATGTCTCAGTAGGATGACATGCACAGAGCAGTGTGAGCAAAACTTCATATTTTACCTTTCCGAGTGGGACTGCAACTACTATAATATTACTTCTATTATAGGTGTCCGTAACAGTTAAAATCAAGCGGATGACTAGACATCACGACATTCATTCACACGAAAAAATATATTTATTTGCCAGTATTTTCCTGCACATTTCATGTTCCGATTAGAGAAAAATAATTTTAATAAAATGTTCTTTACAAAACATTAAATCAGTCAAGTTTGAATGTTACTTGCTCCTAGTCTACAATCAGGGCGTTGGCACGATCGACCTCCATTTATATGCTAAGAACGTTTCAATGTGGTTGGCACAGCCTGGCTAACGTCTGTTCGTGGTAAATTAAGGTAAATTAGTAATAGGTATTCACTTTTGAGTTTACTAAATTTTCCAACGAATTATCCAACCTTCCATCGCTGTTTCCACTACAGATTCAGAATGTTTGCTAGCAGAAAAAGGACATCTCCTTAATTTCATACTCGAGCATCGTGCACTAAGTTTTGGTCCTACTTGGATGGTCCTGCGGTACGGTTGGTATTAGAAAACGGTATTGCCATCGTGCATCGCTCTGCGAGCCCGTGGGTGAGTTTGTCCACACTTCAAGGAATGTGTTTTGTAGGAAATGGTTTTCATCCTTTAAATCTATTCATTTATAGTGTCAATTATATGTCGATAAATTTTAATTAATAATGTTTTGTATCTTGTAAAAATCTAAAACTATTTTAGGGGATAACTTCAACGCAGAAAATTCGTCCTTTTAGATAGTTCATCATCATCATCATCATCATCATCATTAATAGCCCGATGACGTCCTCTGCTGAAAATAGGCCTCCCCCAAAGTCCTCCACTCGCCTCCTGCATCCATCGGCTTAGTTTAGATTAGTTAACTAACTATTAATAACTTAAAGGTATTGCAAAACTTCGAATAACGTGTATACCTCATTGAAAAAACACCATTGATATCGATTAACTTTTAGGACAAACGTTAGCACTTTCTGTATGTACAAGAAAGTAGTATACTCTCGTCATAAAGCAAATGGTTTGTATTAAATTTTATTCACGTCAATACAATTATTTTGCATAAAACGCGAGCCGGAATCATGCTCAACTATCACTTAACTAACAATCAACCGTATCTGCAGGAAGAGATAAACTGGCATTACTCGCAGTAAGCAGTTGGCAAACCGCCCAACTGCAGCGAATGTCGTAACTACTGGGTGTGATTTTTGCAGATAGAGGTTTGACATTTCAACTAATATCACATAAAACGTTATCTGGGTTTTCTGTTTGTTTGCTTCTTACGGCAGTTTGATTGCACTAATAAGAAGATTAAGAATAAGAATATGTTAATTTCAGAACATTTAGATACAGTACTTATATGTGTCGCTGTAAAAGAGAGAAACATTTACTACGGGCCCCAAACTAGGCAAAGCCTGTATCATGGATATAATATAATTGAAGTTAATTAACAAAATAAATTCAACAGTTTCATCATCAGAAACAGCCTGAAAACGTCCACTGCTGAACATAGGTCTCCTCCAGGGAGGGGCTGCTCACCTCCTGCATCCATCGGCTTACCGCCACACGACAGACCAGTCTAAATAAAGAAAAAAAATATATTAATCTTTTATGTTATTTATTATTTAAGTTGTTGAGAATAAATATTAATTAGTGAATAATCTATGTAAAACATCTATTATATAAGAAAAAAAAACATAATATGTAATCGGAACGCACATCCATCTACCTCTAAAGCTTACTTAAGCTACTGTGACAAGTGACTAGCCTCATAACTCAGTTGGTAGTAGCACTGCCTTCTGAACTGAAGGCTGTGGGTTCGATTCCCGAACCCACAGCCTTCAGTTTGTGATGTGATGAACATAGGTGTTTGTTCTGTGGCTGGGTGTTATATTGTATTCTATGTATGTATTCACAAACAAAAAGTATCTAAGTATTATAACAGTTTTGTTCTGTCAGTAATCTGCTTCCCATAGTACAAGCCATGCTTAGTCTGGGGCTAGATGGCCAAGGATTCGAACCAGGTGCCTCAGGTTGAAAGCCGCGCGTCTTACCGCTGAGCCACACCCGCTCTACGAACCTTTTTCATACCTTTTTTGAATTTAGGTAAATTAAATTAAATTTTAACAAACATCTGTAAATCAAAACTTTAATAATATTACTAAAAATTACCTTCGTAGACTCATTGTCAGAGAACTTGTTTCCAAAGTCAAAAAAGTCACTTTCCTTTAATCTTCACAAACAATTTCACAGCAAATTTTAATAAATTCGAAATTTTTTTACTCTTACAACGTTAGTAAGTTGTTATTGAACATTACGAAGAATGGAACTATGTTAATTAATATAAAAATATAATTTAAAAAAAATTAATAGAAACGAAATACAAAAAGGTGTAAAAAGGGAAAAACCAGTAAGTACCAATCGAAATTTGCATTGAGAAAAGATACTAGGTTACCTACAACTACCATAAATAAAAAATGTACTGATCAAAATAATAGATACCTAAAATTACCAAAATACATATAACCTTATTAAAACCATGGAACAGTTTTGGATTAGCCTCCAACATTTATCTTTTTTTTTTGTTATTCGAATATCGAACATTATTGAAAAAAAAAAGGTGGTTTAACTAGTTCAAAGCTACTACACGTTTATTAATAAGGCCGTTAGATTACAACAATAACCGAAATATAAAAATTATCATAATCATCATAGAAAACGAAAATAATATAAACAAAAGAGTAATAAATCCTCACCAACAAACAAAAGACGCTCAACATTAAAATTAAAAACAGAACACTCAAACTTTATCACTTCACAAAAACAATATTCGAATTCAATTTAAATTTCGAATTCCAATTCTAATTTATTTTATGTTGAAACCGTGTTTAATTCCAACCGAAAATATATTTCCAATTCGTATTTATTTCCGAAATCGGTCAACACAACATTGACCTTCTGAATACGCCACCAGACTGAACTAAATGCTTGCTAAAACTTCCACGTGAATTTACTAAATAGGAAAACCAACCTTATCTCGCGCTATTACAGATTACAATCGCATATTCGATAATACTTATTTTGCGCCTATATTTGGTTCAATATTCAAAGGACTTTACATCTTATTTGTTGGAGTTTAAGGTTCAGTTTTAAATGTAGATGTTGACAGGTTAAAGTTGCAAAACAAATCGGAATTAGCTGCTGCATGACTAGTGTATTACTGCGGTATTACTCGAAGGATTAATATTTAACTAAGTTTTTATTTATTGACCGATTTTTCTGTTTCTGACAATCACCGTTCTTAAGAAATCTCGTTGAGCTTTTATAGGAGATTGGTAGAGTGATGGCGTAGAGATCCTGTAGAGGCTTTGCAGAACTCTTGTAAAGAAACGTAGAGCTTGCGTAGAGATCGATATAAATTGCGTAGAACTCGCGAATAGATCACGTAAAGTACCCGTAGAGTTCAGGTAGACTCTGCGTAGAGATACTAAAATCTTTCATAGCGTAATGTAGAACACATTGTAGAGTCCAGGTAGAACTTGCGTAGAGATTTTTAAATATTTCGTAGCGTATCGTAAAGCGTAGTGGCCGCGTTGAGATCCCGTTGAGGGGTTGTAGGACTCTTATAGTGCTTGTAGAGCTTACTTTTTTTTTATGAGAATGAATTACGTGACGAGCTAGTCGTTCACCTGATTTTAAGCGATACGGCCGCCCATGACAGTTGCAGTGTCACTCGGAACTTTAAAATAATAAAGTTTCACATGACACTGCACTGCGCACGTCATCCCGAGACATCACATAGTCTAGTAATCAGATTACTACACTGTGTAATCAGGTAATAATGTCTCATTTGCCCAATAATTTCACTAGCTACAATGCCATTCAAACTGGATACAGTAGTGTTGCATACTACTGCTTGGCGGCAGAATAACTGGCAAAGCGGTGGTACCTACCTAGACGAACTTTGCAGTAAAGTCTTACCACCTAGTGAAAGCTATTATGTTTTTGGTAATATTGTTCATAGTGCTAAGTCCAAATTGTGAATCAAAGAAATAAAATTAGGAGCGTAGAAACTACGTAGAGCTCACGTAGAGCTCACGTAGAGCTCACGTAGAGATCACGTAGAGTTTGCGTATAGGTATTGAAATCTTTCGTAGCGTAACGTAGAGCCTATGTAGAGGTCATGTATAACTTGCATAGAGCTTTCGTAGAGTAACATAAAGTTATCTTGAGGAGATCTCTTAGCCTACTTTGGAGCCTAGCTTAGATAAATAAATAAATAACGCCTGATGATCACATACATAGATCTTGGACCCTAACTAGGATTCCCTGTATCTAGGGACCCAGGAACTACGAGGACCATGCTCCCACAACACACAGACACAGAACAAGTATTTGCGCTTTTTTTTTCGGGCACAAATACTTGTCCTGTCGCGAGAATCAAACCCGCCACCTCCGGGTTATGAGCCGACCTGCTCAACCACCACACCACGGATGCTGTCAGATGGGTGATATTTTATTACCAAGAGTGTTTTGTTTGTTCAACACCTCGAAAAAATGTATGTAAACATTATTTGATAAATGGCGTTGACTTCTACAAATCTTTTCGTGATACCATAACTTTAGGCAAAAATAAACCTTTTACCTTCGTAATAAAGTCCAATAACATTCGTAGAAACAATCAAACCTTTGAATATTTGGAGTTAGTAAGGCAGGTGTCAAAGGTGTTTGTGGATTTTAAGTTCTAAGGGATAAAGTTGCAATTCCTTTGATGGTCGTTACATAATAATTCTGCTGAATCAGATTTAGATGGAGCTTTCTCACCTAATTCCGATATTTTGCTTTGAAATGGTTTAATTGTATCCAGTACTTGGGTATTGGGGACTAACTGGTCGCAAGTTTCGACCAATTCTCGTGAAACCGTGGTATCTTTTAGGCAAGCATGCGCCATCGTAGGCCGCGTCATCACTTAAATTACCATCAGGTGAGGCAGTGGTCAAATGATATGCTTATAAATTATTTAAAAAATTGTGTGCAATTTCAAATATGGTATGATTTAAATGAATAAATAAATAACGCCCGATGATCACATACATAGATCCTGGACCCTAACTAGGATCCCCTGTATCTAGGGACCCAGGAACTATGAACTGTATTGCACTTTTTTCCTGTGCACAAAGACTTGTCCTGTCGCGGGAATCGAACCCGCCGCCTCCAGGTTGTGGACCTGCTCAACCCCCACACCACGGAAGCTGTCAGATTTTTCATGGCCATTTGTAATTTCGTCATTTTTCAAACGGATTTAACCATGGGGGTTAAAAACGTAAAATAATGGTGTTTCTGTTTCTATTATAAAGGGTATGTTATAAAGTTTATTAAAATGAAACACCCGCTTGTGAACTATTTTATAATAGCTGGAGTGGTATGTAATCTTTATAACATGACCACAACTTCCCTTCATACGATAATTAGTGGTGTATTTCAACCACTAATTCTATGAGAGGAAAGGTGACACCTAATGTGTCTTTTGTTTCATCCTGCTCCGTTCTTTGTAATATCGTATGAGTTTGTCTCGTTTTGTTACTTCGCCTCCTGCCCGTGAGTCGTGTTTGTAGGAGAAATTATGTTCACGAGCTATAAACGGGCTTAATAATCTTTGCTGTATAAATAAGCATTGGTACGAGGACAATCCTCAGGATGATTTTCAATTCATAGAAACTGGATATACAAGGTGACCTTGAATTGGTATGTTATCCCGAAAGGGGGTAAATCTACACCCCAAGGTAGACAATGTTCCTTCTACGATTTTACTAAATGAATAGATTTTCATTGAAGAAATGCTATGTAAAGTTTACGTTGGAAAATAGCCTTAGCGCAGCTGGGTGGTTGAACTTCGTCCTTGACCGAGTGCACATAAATAAGTTTAACGACCTGTGTTTAGAAATGAATTTCTATATATACCACTCGACAACGCTCCGTAGCCGTGCCACACTGCGCTTATTCCGTGTAACCCGAGCGCATCGGACCAAAGTCCAACTGCACGGTAACGCACGCACACTACCACATGCACAATTCAAATGTTGTGGGTACGACTACGTAGCAAGTTACCTATTCTAAGACTGGATAAAACTACCCACAATATTTAATATTTATAATAAGCTAAACTTATATTTAAGCTTAAACTTAAATTTAAGCTAAACTAAGTTTAATAAACTAACCATACCTACATGATATTAAGTAAAATTAAGAACCTAAGTAGTTACGATAAGCCCTAATGTAAATGTAACTAATTTTGTTTTTCTCATGTAAGTGAATTTGTATTCTTAATGAGAAAATAAATATCTTTAACCAGAGTATCTTGTTAACTCTCGTAGTGACCGCACGTGTAATTTTTAAGTGGATTTATTTTTTACCATGGAGGTTTTGAAACACCCAGTTTCAATTAAGGCTCTCACAACTTGTAGGGTATCATGGACCGAGTCCCCCCATTTCGGGATAACATACCAATTCAAGATCACCGTGTATAGTATATTTGATTTAGGGTTTTAAGGAATTCTTTTACAGACTAATTAATACAATAATAGATATTGGCGCTTTTATTATAATGAATAAATACAAATGAATACAATTTATGGCAGATAGCATCTTCAAATAATATTAATCCTCAGCACAAAAGTTTTTATAACTTTGTTTGTGTCGACGAATGTTCCAGGGTTATGTAATACTATTACTTATTCTGCGGTTATGGCGAAAACATCGTTATTTGTATGGTTTATTTTAGATATCTTACGCTAAGCAAAGTATAGTCAACAGGCTTTAGATGAATTTTATGGTTTATCGTTACCTAACTTACAGTAAAGATAGTATAGTCCTCAAAATTTTAGCAACTAGCAGGATTTGAACCCGCGCCCTCTAACTCATAGTTGTACCCGTAATTACCTGTCTAATATAGGTACTATAGGTGTCGCTACGACGGCTTAGTACTTGTATGGAATACTGCGGCCATCTCTGGAACGGTTCCGCTAAATACCAGCTTCAGGCCTTGGACTCAATTGAAAGGCGAGCAAAGAAGCTCATTGGTGACGATAAAATCGTGAATACTAAGGCTCCAGAGCTTAGAGCACCGTCGTAAAGTTGCTGGCCTATCGGTGTTCTACAGGTTGCATTTCGGTGAGTGTCCTGCGGAGGTACACAATCTAATTCCACCTTCTCCATTTCACCATCGGACGACAAGACGTACATCTACACGCCATCCATTTATGGTTGATATTCCTTCAATTCGTACAAAGCGGTTCGACTCGACATTTATAATCCAAGCAGCGAAAGAATGGAACACATTACCAGCGTCTTTGTTTCCCGATAAGTACAATCTGGAGCTCTTCAAGTTGCGAGTGAATAGGTATCTTCTAGGCAAGCGTGTACCACCGTAGACCGCTTCGTCACTTTCCATCAGGTGAGATTGCGGTCAATGCGGGCCTATCCAGTTATAAAAAAAAACCTTGCCACGCGGTGGTGAGTTGGATGTCGTGTTTATATTGTAAACTTTGTAAATAATGTTTTACCTGTAGTTTTCATATGTGTTGTTTTTGTCATGTGTTTAATTATGGTTTTTAATGTATTGAATTAATACGATCACTTTATTTTGTGCAAAAATACTATGCTCTTCACAGTACACTGCTGAACGTAGGCCTCCCACACAGAACGCCATTTTGAGTAGCTGCTCGCCTCTTGCATCCATCGGCTCTCCGTAAAACTTTTGTATATTGTCAGTATAATTATAACATTGCCCAGTTATCTACAGAAAATAAAAAACCAGATAAAGTCATTGTTAAAATCGCAAACATACAATTCATTTTTATTACGGTACCCTAATAAAGTTCTAGAGAAAGGAACGGAACCCAGAAGTAAATTTTAGAAACACAATGAAAGTACAATTCTTGTTTTGTTTGGTAATATTTTGTTTATGGCGGTACTTTTGGGATAAAGCAAAATATTAAACGAAACAAAACATAAATTATTACTTATTTTAGACGAACATTAAAATACGGAGGAGGTGCTCAGGTCTTTTTTTGTTTGTTACCACACATTTCCGTCATTTACAAACCGATTTGGAACATTCTAGTTTTTATTTAAAAGAATATAGTTTCATATTGATCGCATAGTATAAACTTTATCAAAATGGCTTCAGTAGTTAAGTTTTTAAATTAAAATTACTGGAAAAATATAGAGATAATAATAACATACATGATTCCGCAGTTAAATCTAATGTCTTGACGAGCTGGTCATTCGCCTAATGTCAAGCGTCACGGCTACTCATAAATAGGCAGACACATAACATCACACAGCGGACACAAACGTTAAACTTATCACACCCCTATGTTTGGTCGAGGGTTAAAATAACTTTCGATAGAAAGTCCACCTTGCCGTCATCCTTGTTTCCAGCAAACTACGATCCGGGAGTCTTCAAGTCAAGGGTGAACAGGTATCTTCTAGGCAAGCATGCACCACGGTAGACCGCGTCATCGTTTTCCATCAGGGTGGTTATTCTCTATGGAAACACGTATTCCACACGATACGAAACTACGTCGTTATCGTGTCTTGTTCAAATCGTGTCACAGCGTTAGATATACCTTCACTTTAAATCAAAGTTATCTTTATTTTGAATAAAATATATTGACATAAGTGGTCATATCTTTTGATGTGTTGATGTTTCGAAACGCGTCTCGGTCAATCATATGATTTTTGACAGTTCAAATCGCGTTAATTCCAAATTCATTACGCACGGTTTGGTTTTTGTTTCATAGAGAATAGACTTTTGTAGATTTCTTATGTAAGACAAGGAATTCGCGTGGTTTCGAAGTAAGAAATCGATAGAGAATAAAGGCCCTGGTGAGACAGTGGTCAAATGCCTATAAAGAATAAAAGAAAAATAGAAATAAGTTGTACCTTGTACCAACCCAAATAGTGACGTCAGATAAAACTAATACAAACACTGTGTATCAGATTTTATCGGGCGATTTTTGCTTTCTTATGTAATAAAACGTATATGTAAACACAACCTTACAGTATTGCGTTAGGACTCAATTTACTTTAACACACGTTTACCTTCGCTGAAAGTTCGACGAAATGTTTCTCACGTAAACAAAGCGATAAATCGTTAGTTTCGTGTGATATTGTATGAATAGGTGTTTAGTGGAGGTTGAAGATTTATTTCGCAGATCTCATTCTTTTTTTTTAAGGTGCCAATGCTGTTGGTCTCTACCGACCTTTACAGCGTTACCGGGAGGGCAGGCGCTTAAGGCACTCGGCCGACAAAAATGGGGGGCAACTAGCTCAAGGGCATCCCTGGGGTGCGAGCCTCGGCTTGGGCTGTTGCCGGGATAAGAGGATCGAGAAGGCTACGTCCGCTGGAGGAGTGGACCCTATGGAGCTCTCATAGTGTAGTGGTTAGGCACCAGACGTCGATCTCTACGTACGCTGGATAGACAATAACGTACAAACATTGAGAATATCTTGTGCTGATTTGAAGCGCCTCTCTCGAGTGTCCGGAGAACTATAATTTGAAAATCCATCGCCTTTATTGGTTGCTTAGTAAGTGTGAATCCTGTGATTAGTTGGTTGAATCAGTTCCAAGGACTGTCACTCTTAGCAATCAGCGCCAAATTGGCGAAAATCACATGCTTTCAGTCAATATTGGTCTATATATTATAGAGGTCAGTGGATTCAGACCATGGTAAATTTCTTCTTTTTTTTTTTTCATTTGACTGATCTACTGCACAGTTGGTAGCTCTGTCTTCTAAACTTATATGTTGTGGGTTCGATTCCCACCGAGAACAAACATCTTTGTGATGAACATAGGTGTTTTTGTGTATTTGGGTGTTAGTTTTATTCGTATTAGTTACCTAAGGGTCAAGCAGATCCTCTTCCATTCCAAAATACATAATATTAAAATTATTTATTTATTTTATATATAAATAAATCTACCCCTTTCCTAACTTCGATACCTACTACTTACATAAGTCCGTCCACTACAAGAAACAGGAAAGTTCTAAGTACTTAAGCCGCTTAGGTCCTTCTACCTGACCCGTTAGACGCGGTTTTATGTACAGTTATGTACAACTAACTGCTGCCCGCAACTTCGCGTGCGTGGACTGCACTTTGTTTTGTAAAAATAGAAAGGAAGACGCAGCGTAGGCCGGCCCCTTGCTAGGTGGCTCGACGACCTGGTCAGAACCGCGGGCACCGATGAATGCAGGTGACAAGCAGCCACTCAAAGTGGCCCTCTTTGGGGGAGGCCTATGTTCAGCAGGGGACTTCTTCAGGCTTTTGATGATGGCGATGATCTTCTGCAAAGTTCGTCTAGGAAGGTACCACCGCTTTGCCAGTTATTCTGCCGCCAAGCAGTAGTGTGCAAGCACTACTGTGTTCCGGTTTGAAGATTGTAGCTTTTGAATTACTGGGCAAATGAGACTTTATGACCTGATTACACAGTGTGGTAATCTGATTACTAGACTATTGGCAGCCGTGTTGCTTATTTCGTTTAAATTTATTATTTTTTGCTTCATTCATAAAATAATATTACATCCTACATCACATGCTTCGTAGCAAGCCTACGCCTACAATCTACGGCGTAGACGTTCCACTAAGCTGATTTCGTAGCCTCGACTGAAACCATTCTAAAACGATCTTTGTAATTCTATTGTTTGAATGAAATTTTAAGGTCTTTGAAAGTTTTAAGGGTTCTAAGAAGTACTTTTTATGTTGCTTTTGCTTTGTTTCTCGGGAAGTTTGTCTCTTAAAGTGGTTTAACAAATTCTAGTTTTAATCATAATTATTTACTGGGCTTTGATGATAACTATTGTTAGTTGAGGTTTCGAAATCAATAGATCTTAACAATTTTTTTATAATATGTTCAGATTAACATTAAACTCTAAAATAAAGATGAGTTATTTTGTGTCAAGAATAAATAATAAATAAATAACGCCCGAAGATCACATACATCCAAAATGAGGATATGTGAATAAAGGTGATAGCAAGTTATAATGGCAATGACCTCATTACTAAGCTCAGAGTCGCGCAACGAGCTATGGAGAGAGCAATGCTCGGTGTTTCCCTGCGAGATAAGATCCGAAATGAGGAGATCCGCAGGAGTACTAAAGTGACCGATGTAGCTCTTAGGATTAGCAAGTTTAAATGGCAATGGGCAAGCCACATCGCTCGTAGAACTGACAACCGATAGGGAAGAACGGTTCAAGAGTGGCGACCACAAACCGGAAGACACAGCATAGGCTCCCCACTAGGTTGGCTGACAATCTGGTGAAAACCGCGGGTAGCCGATGTATGCAGAAGGTAAGCGGCTGCTCAAAGGGGCGCAGTGTTCTAAAATCTAACCTGATAGCGCAACTAGTGCCATCCTCTTCGATCTCCCGCTTGCGCCGCCGGCTCCTGATGTAAAGGTAAGCGCCGGCCGCTAGTAGAACGGCCACGGCGCTGCACGACAAGATGGTGACAAGCACCACGTCACGGTTCTTCATTGTGACCTGGGGAAGAAAAATACACAAGATTTTATAGTCAGTCCAGCACCCCGCATCATCAACAACCACGTCCATTGCGGAACATATGCCTCCCCCAGAGAGCGCCACTTTGAGCGGCTGTTCGCCTCCTGCATCCGTCGGCTCCCCGCGGTTTTCACCAAATCGTCGGCCTACCTAGTAGAGGACCAGCAGCCCTATCGCGTAACTATTCAGCGCTTAGGCTTCGCCTGTCATCCTGCACGCGCCAATTCACAAGTCCGCGAGTGCAAGCAAGAGAGCACACGATTTCGATGTCCATTAGATTTAAGCGAAAGAAAGAAAGTTAGAAAGTTAAGGCCCTAGGTATAGAAGATCCATTTCGCAAATACGTTTAAATAAATATCGACTTTTGTTATGATATTATAAAGTGCAATTTAGATCGCACAGCGCTGCAAGTAATTCTTACTAGTTGCCTCGTTTTTGAACGCATATCTCTCATCTTTTTTAACGCAGGATGTTATTTTATGCACATTCTTTCCCGGAAGTGCTCCCGTGACGATCGCCACATCCGGTAGGTACGGCGCACCACTGGCGGCCGCTAACACACGGTGTTATAATAGGTTATTTATTCTGAGCGATAAAAATGAAATACGGACGTGAATATCAAATTACATATTTGGAATTGGATGTTATGGAAAGCATTTGTAATTTATTAACAATTCTTCGCGTACAAGGAACATGTAACGGATAATTGCTAATAAATTACGTCTTACTTTTAATTTGTTAACTTAAGTATGTTATGGCGAAGGATATGGAAATTACAGCCCCTGTGGTTGGGTAGTTGAGCCAGTCAGCTCTAACCTGGAGGCGGCGGGTTCCCGCGACAAGTTTGTGCACAGGAAAAAAGCGCAAAACTTGTTCTATGACTGGGTGTAAAGTTAGGGGGTTTCATGGAGGTTTTAAGCATTCTATAAATATGCCAGATTACACAGAATTGCCAGTAACATCGAATTGCATTAATAGGCTTGTATCCTGCTATTTTTTTATAGCATAAATTAATAATATTCCTCAAAAAATGAACAGTCGTGAAAACAATAATTAATTATTTTAAAAAAATGACAAAGTTAAAAGCATTTCAAAATACATGAATAGAAAGAGAGAGTTCAAACGTGCAGTGACGTCACTTCTTCTACATTTATAGTACCTCATTAGTAAGCTGTGGTAGAGTTACATACAATCTCTGTGACATGTGACGTCATATCTCAAAGTTATTTAATAGCTGTGGGGATGCTCTGTTCTGCGAGAAAGGGACAGGCGATGCTTATTACTCCGTGACTTATTTGCCAATTTTACTAATTCTTTCAATAATTGCATTAATATTTAACCTTCTTTATTAAATTAATATTAACCTGTTAATTTTTAATAGCAGGACACAAATGTATTAATTCGAATCAAGCTCACTGCTTATTCCCGACACATTGTAGCATCTCATCACCATTTTATTCTGAATGCACGAGCTTTGGATTCTATCGAGAACATTCTCTTGCACCGCTCGCTTTAATATAATTACATAACATAGCTGTCTCAAATTAGAACCTACTTCGGTTAATTATTAGTTTGAACTTGAAAAAAATTCTATGATGGGCATTCCAAATATGTGTCATAATGTCATTTTACATTTTTCGTCATTGACTTACTAAACCAGCCAAGTGCGAGTCGGACACGCGCATGGACGGTTCCGTAGCATTTTCTACAAAAACGAGCAAAAAATCACGATTGTTGTATGGGAGCCCCATCAAATATTTATTTTATTCTGTTTTTTGTATTTGTTGTTATAGCGGCAACAGCAATACATCATCTGTGAAAATTTCAACTGTCTATCACATCTCGTGACAGTCTGCAATTTGGAGACAGACAATAATTTTTATTCTCTTTTATTCCCTCGAGGGAATATCATGAGTAGAAAGTCAGGAACAACCATTAGTTTTGTAATAAATCCAAATAATTGGTATAAATATGCATGTATTATGATATTATCATCTATATTATTCAGTGTGTAATTGTGGCGCTTCCGTACTCGGTGATTTTTCTTGAAACCTCGAGAAAATCAATTCTTTTTTAACACCCAGACGAATGAATATGCTAATAATACCCATAAAACATGCTTGTGTGTACGATCTGGGTTGAAATTTACATTTAATGAAAAAAAAAGAAAAATGTTACTTTTTTTTACGGGCAATATGCTTTTATTACTCAAGCTAACTACTACAATAATAAAAACTAAACTAAACTAACTACAATACACACTAACTAGCTACACTATATCTACTAAAAAGAACATATGGACTGTATAATAGACCGCGATGGCCTATAGACAGTCCAAATGCTCCAGCCCACTGCCGGTAGGTAGCGTGCCCAACATGCTGGCAGCATTGCCTCGTTGAATTGCAATGCTGATGCGTTGAGCCAAATAAGTGCAAGCAGCAAAAGTTACTTGATTTGAATGTAGCGTAACTGCACGCTAGCGATTTTAATTCCTATATAACCAAATGCATTTTAATTTTTGTCTGGCTAAATTGTGAACCGACATAGCAAAGTTTGGATGAAACGCCACCTTAGACCACACTTGGCGGCTTGGTAATCGCAGAAGATTCTAATGTACCAAAGAGAATGCTGCTGGCCAATCCCTGGATGTTCCCTCAGCTAGCTCTTTTGGCCGGGGAAGAGATAGAGTGGTCCTATTCTCACAGCAGGACACCACGGAATACTGGATTGCCACAATAAACACTCCATAATAAAATAAATGACAATTTATTACTTTCTCATCATCATCATCATCATCATCATCACTACCATCATCATCATCATCATCATCATCATCATCATCATCATCATCATCATTTATCATCATCACCATCATCATCATCGTCATCATCATCATCAACAGCCTGAAAACGTCTACTGCTAAACATAGGCCTACCCCATAGACCCCACGTCTTAGAGCGGCTGCTTGCCCCCTGCATCCATCGGCTTGCCGCAGTTTTCACCAGATCGTCGAGAGGTTCTAGAGTGGCGACCCCGAACAGGAACACGCAACGCAGGCCAGCCCCTACTAGGTAAACCGACGATCTGTTATTACTAACATAATAAAATTACAAAATCCAAAAGTTAACCTTTTGGTTTTGGCCTAGTACAGTATTTCGTTTCACACAAACAAGAGCAAACAAAAAGAAAAACAAGATTTGTTATTTTCGTTCAGATTATGTTTGCACCGTTTGTTACGCAATAACAAAGTAGGGGTATTTTTCTATTCACATAGAAAACATTCTCGAGAAAACATCGGACAAAGCGCTTTATAGCGCGAAATACCGTCGTATTTTACAAAGCATGTTGTAAGAATACTGGAATTTGGAATGAGCGGTCTTTCTACCGTTACAATATTGAGTACTTTAAAAGGAGGGTTATATGAGTCCTATATAATAAGCACATTAGTGACACGTCTAGTGTTACAAATGTCCATGGGGTACATATTCCCATCGCTGTATGCTTGTTTGCACCTAATTTTTTATGTTAAGGGATGACGTGACAAGCCAGTCATTTTCTTGATGTTAAGCAATACGGCCGTTCTCAAGTAATTCGCCTATAAATGAACAATTTGCACGTTTGAGAGAGACTAACTAGGTTATGAGTTGAACTAACTGACATTAATTGCTTTTTGTTTTAACTTTTAAACTTTTATCTGCGCCAGTTCTAGTTTGCGACTGATATAACTATACAATTAAATCCCACAAAACTAGCACAATTCATCATAAAAACACCAACAAGAGCACATCAAAGGCTCCAAAGCCTCAAAAGGCTATAGAGGGTCAAAAACGAGCATAAAGGGGCATAAATTTCCAAAAGGGTGCAAAAAGTCCCTAGTTCACGTCACGACTTCAATCAAACGCTGCCAACAATTGGAGGGCAAAAACGGGAAGGGCTAATGCGGTATGCGGCGCTCGCATCGACCCGAGTGCGTTCGAATGGACGAGTTGACTGGCACCAGTAGCTGGGTTTCTGGTTAAGTATGCGGTATGCCTAAAAAGTGAGAAAAGAGGTAGCCCATATTTTTTCGTTACTATCTTCTCACTAAAATTAAGAAAAGCGAGAGTTGTTCTGCAACCCGTGCGACTTTGAAACTGATGCATTCTGGTTTGAATCTTTCTCATTCTCGGCCATGCTTTAATGAAAGGTCGACGAGAAGAGATCACTTTTTAGCGATAAGAACGCCCATTGCAACCTACTTACAAGTTATTTTCAATTGTAGTTTCTGTTACCTCGGTGTCAATAAAAGAAAGAAAAAGAATTATGTATACGCAGATACTGTATACACCGGGATGACCGGGATCAGTTTCCAATATGCTTTTTTTTAATTCTCGTATCCACAGATACCGGTATCGGAAGATAAATATAAGTTTGGTTTTTGTCGGAAATGGATCCCGGTATCCGTGGATACAAACACGAATTGTCACTCGCTTTAACAAGTTCAAAGGAAAACATCGTGAAGATATTTTTGCATATTCCAGAACAAAAATTTGAGAGCATAACGTTTCCATCAACCCCCTTGGTCCGAGTGGTGGATTATGACGCCATCAACGATCATTAGTGGTATTTTTGTGTTTAGTTTTTAGTTTGGAGTCACTACTTTTTTTATATCTTTTTATTTAAAATGCAGCGTACACACAGGTAAAAGTTTTTAGGTTATGTTCAGTAGTGGACTTCTGTTGAAGTGAAGTTTTCGGCTAATGCGAGGTAAAATTATATTAATATAATATTTTAATAATATTATATTAATGTATTATATTTTAAGTTCTACAAACATACTAACAATTATTGTATTGTCAACTTGTATCATTCACTGTCTCTTAATAAATATTCAATCAAGCAAGTCCACTCGCACGTTTAAACGCTGCACGATCTTCATACAGATAACCAACCGCTTTCGAAGCGCCGAATCAAGCCTCTCTATAAAAATTGTCAGTAAATCAACTGTATGCAAAAAAGTCGGTATTTTTTAAAAGAAAAAGAAATTAAAATATTAGAGCGCGTGAAAAAAAACATTAGTTTTTTTTTCTAGTTTGTTTTTTTTTAAATTCAACAACGTCACGTTGGTTTTCGCATTTATTATTGCGGTAGTTGCAATTTTCAAGTTTATTTTGTTATTGGTATCGCAATAATCACTACTTATAAAATATACAATGATAAACAACGTGACGTAGTCTATTTTAGTATTGACCTAGAAAGGTTATTGCAATTTTTTACCTTTTTTCTGAAGCCTTTGTTCTGAAGACGAAAAGTTCAAATAAGAAAATTCCATCCAATTCCAATTTAAAATTAAAATTAGCTTCCTATAATAGTCCCCCACACACGCATAAACTAAAACCGCTAAATAGCTGAATTACACTAGTGTTAATTTTTTTTTTCAAAGATCCATCCTTCGATGCCACAGAAATATACATAGTCGCACAAATACACACGATTAACTTGTAGCAAAAATTTTTGCATAAGGTAAGAATAAAATACAGGAGCTAACCTTCTGCCTGTGTGTTCTTAACCTTCTGCTTTCATATTCATTGTTGAACATCGATTTACGAAGATGATGTAAAAGCATTTTAAAATATGATTAGTGTTGTACCTTTTATTGGGTTTATATCCCATTATGTAAATAGGGGTTTCAGGAGGTTTTTGAGTATTTTGTGCTTTTTATGTCTAAATTTTACGTTTTGAAGATTCCAAACTGAAAACGATAAAAGTAAAACCTTACCAGAAGTTTTGTTAGTCTACCAACTCAAAAATAAATGTAATAAAATGGGCATATTCCATTTTGATGTGACCGTGGGAAGGTTTTATAATTTTCGCAAAAACTTCGTAGTTATAGCCACATAAAGTTACGAATTTTTGGCGTCTTGTAACGTTGTGCGTAGCAACATTACTAAATTTACTTAAATTCAATCCTAAAATATATAAAATACCTAATATAAAAACTACACTTAAAAATAATAACTAATTGAATAAAAACACAGCAATGGTTCTCGGTTCTCGCATGCAGATATCTATTTGCTAAGAAACGCAAAGCCTACAATTACTATTTCGTAAGCTGTGGCGCTGCATCGGCGGCGACGGCCGCGCGGCCTGCATTCAATCCTAGCCTCCGACAGAACGCGCTGAGCTCTATAAACGTGAACACGTACTACTCGCGTGCCTAAAATAATTATAAAAAGTCGTTAGAAATACCTACCACTTGAAGATCCCGCTAGGGTGAGTTCCAATTTCTTACTACCGCTGCCATACTCTGTTTCATATCTATTCTATCGCCTCGTAAAGCTGTTCCGAGTCACTATAATATTTATTGCTAACTGCCGACTTTTCGTATAAGCACGGTCCTGGTACTGACCGCGCCCACGCACCTATCTATCTCCTCTGGGAACAAGGAACAAGGAACAGACCAAACTTAGCACCTCCCTAATGCGTGCCGGTCTTTCCAGGATCTTATCTTACCTTCTCTTCACTTCCATCTTTTACTTCACTAAACGGCCGGCCAAGGAGGCGGCCGCGGAACGGGTGAATATACCGTACCTAATCTACCCGCCGTGTGGAAGCATCCGATAACTGGAGGCTGGTACCAGGAATACTCCAGCTACCAAGAGCGATCCCAGGAAGTGCCCGTTCAGGCCAGTGACTAGTGCTAAATTGTGATAAGACGTGACTTACAGTGCGGTTGTGCAAGAGACAATTACAGTACCTAAACTACCTATATACTTACCTAAATATAGCTTCGGTACTTAATTGCTCAGGTTTTCTCATTACCCACCCCCAACTACCTATCTGCGGTAGTGCCGTCCCGGCAAACGCCGCAGTCTAAATTACGACGCAGAAAAGCAGTAATAATAACACATATTATTTTAAAAAGATCTAAATGTAAATCAGAAATTTTGGTAAAGATTTAGAGGGTGAAAACCATTGGCGCCCGAAACGCTAACCTGTAGATAAATTCAATCACGGGCTCTAGTTGTCTCTATTATACGCGTGGAGAGCAGAGCGACGGTAATAACATTCTCAAATACCTACCGGGACGGTCTTCAGTTACCAATTCACCTTAGCACCCCGGGCCAGGAGTCCCACCAACTATATTCTACTTTCAGCGGACTGTAAACTATTTTTGTATGGCGATAGGTCGGCACCAACCCGGGGTTACCGCTCAAGCGGCTGGGATTGGTCGAGGTTGAAAAGGAACATACAAGAGTTTGTATAAAACTAGGAATCTGGCCAGCGGGAATTCTTCAGGGCAGAGGCACGTTGTATCTTCAGGAATTGTTCACTTTCTTGCTGCCAGCAGTGGAAGTAAGTCAGAAGTTTTGACACGAGCTGACTACTTGGTCGTCTTGTCTATACGAATGAAGTGCAGTAAGTAGCTAGATAACAATTAGTGTATTAGGTTCCTTATATTATTAAAGTAGGCACACGCCTTTAGGTATAAATATGCAAGCGCAGTGCTTTAAGTATTAATAATAATAAATAATAATAATAAATGTATTTATTTCCAAATATACATATCAACATTCTTAACCTAAGTTGGTTTGCTATATTACCTGATACATAATTAATTATCAATAGAAATAATGCTTTTTAACAACCATACCTAGAAGTATCGTTAGCGGCCGTACTAGGATACCCTGTGTTACAGCCACTAAGATTCCTCCTCAGGACTACAAAATGGGTAGGTATGTCCAAGTAGTTGAATGTAATCAAATCTTAGATAAGACATTGAAACGGACTTAACTAAATTGCGGTAGTACAAGTAAGCATCTACCTAGTTATTATATCTATGGGGAACAAAGTCAATGAAATTACAAATGTAGCATAACGTATTGCGCGGCACGTCTATGTATTGATTATTAAATAGACAATAAACCAACATCAACGGAGAAGGTTGTCTTTTACTTTTCACCGAACGCCCTAACATTACACGAAAAGAAATGAAATCTACTTTTTCCGGAAAATTTTCCGTTTGCAGGCTCGTAGGCCCTAAAGTACATAATAATTTTCGTTGAAACTCTTAATAAAATTTTAATTTAACACAACGTTGAGCGAAATTGCTTAAATAAACTGATAATTAATAAAGTTTCTGCAAAGAAATTTTGCTTTTTTCGCCCAATCTTCAGAGGTTTAAGCCTTATGCATAAGATATGAGGTACATAGGCATCTCTAATAAAAACTTTTTCTTTATTTTACATTTTTTAAACCATTTTGGTGGTAACTTGAAAAATAAAAAATAAAATGTTTTACTCAAAAGTGCTCGTAATGTGGTCATTATTTTAGCAACCTTCTTTGAGAAAAGCAGTCGTTGCTGTGCTACTCGATAAGGCGTCAGGAAAATTGAATGGAATTTCATTGCTGGTGAGTTTTGCTTGCGACCAGAAATTCCTTTGAAAATCCATAACTGTCGAGTTTTTTTTTTTTTTCTTCTTATATTTTGGCTCCACACATAGTGTATTTAGCCAAAGTCAAGTATTGTTTTTTCATCATGTTAATAGAATATTTCACGTGAAGTCAAGTCTTAGTCATAGTCAAAGTCCAATCTAAGTCAGGTAGTTATATTCCAGTCTCAGTCATGCTCCAGTAAAGTGATGGCAAATTTACTAGAAGCTTCTATGGAATTTTGGAAGTAACACGGAAAATCACCACATTATATCACTTGCCCACACTCATGCTCGTAATCCATCACTTAATGCGTAAAACGCCACCAATTTTAAACATTAACACTGAAAAAGCACAAGTTTTGAGGAATAATACAATGCAACGACGTGAACTTTTCCGCGTTCCCGCCAAAACTCAACTGTCGAGTTGTTCACATACTGCGTCAAACATGTTTTTAGGGTGTACAATGCCATCTAGTTCATTTTGAAGTAACCAATACCATATTTTGTGCCATGTTATTATTGTCGATGATTGTATATGTGAAGTATAATATTTTTTATAAATTACTCGCATTATTTGAGTAAAGCACTATACAAGCCTTAGCTCGCAATGACTGTCCTGTTGATCACTCTATGATGGCTTCGAGTATAGCGTAGCTCTGTCGTAGACATCAAGCTTGGTCTCAAAACAGACTTTGCAGAAACTTTATTCCAGCTTGTCCATCAAGGGCTGCAATGCTGCCCGTGATGTGATGGCCTGGACCTGTCCTACACCTCGCTCTTGCCCATAATTCATCGCGGCCAGCAACGCACTCGTTGCAGGCCGCGGCAGTAATGTCCTGTAACCAACCAATTATGATCGTCTCAAAGAAGTTGTACCTATAATACAAACTACTGTACAATTTCCTTGAACCGGCTATGATGTGGCATAATCATCATCATCACCATCAGCAGCGTGAAGACGTCCACTGCTGAACATAGGCCTCTCTCAGAGAGCACTATCTTGAGCGGCTGCTCGCCACCTACATCCATCGGCTCCAGATCGTCGGTCCACCTAGTTGGGGGCCTGCGCTGCTTTCGGTTCGTGGTCGCCACTCGAGAACCTTTCTGCCCCATCGGTTGTCAGTTCTACGAGTGATGGGCTCGCTCATATAAACAGCTCAAATGTAGAATAATTAAATAAGTCAGCAATTGGTCATTTCATGACGTGGCAGTTACAATTTAGCAACGAGGATAATTATACAACAGATACTTCAGGGTACTTGTCGTGAGGGTCGCCGAGAACAGAATACTTGTTTTCGAATCGGGTCTTCTTCTCACTTCCCCCGCAGGGGCGTGAGGGAGCCGGTATTGGGGCATTGCCCCCTGACCGGAGTTTCAGTTTCGCCGCGTATAACTATATGCGTCCTTAGAGTGCCATTTAGGCAATGGTAATCCTTGTTTGTTTGATTTTTTGTTTTTCCCCCGTAAAAGAGGAAAGGCTTCTTTTCAGTTGGTGGTTATTCTTACGGATGGCGGGAATCGCCACAAGGCCATGTGAGCCAGGTGAGACCCCCGGCGAAACCGGGGGAGGCCCAACTAAACGACCCAGCAACCAGGCTTGGCCCTATGACGATGACGACCCGTCATCCGTGTCGTCGCTACTAGTAGCAACGAGGTCGCGGGGGTTCTTATACTTATACTTGTCTTACTCAAATGGAGCTGTATTTATACTGAATCACCGGGGGCATTCCGTCAGAATGACGCAGTGGGAGTGGCATAGTCGTTAAACAACTTTATTAGATTTAATTTGAATATAATTTAGAGGAAGTGTAAAAATATGACAGTCTCCCAAAATATGCCTCTCATTGTCATTTGAAGTTGCTAATTTATATTATCTGGGCTAATACTACAATAGATACTAACTCTCAAACGCATTTTCTCAACAGCCAAACTGTACTTATATCGATGGTTTGATTATATTTGAGAAAAACCGATTTAAGTGTATTTCCATGTTAGACGTATCAGTTATTCCCAAGACCAAATATGCCTTAGGATATCACTTTATTCACTTAGAAAACAAGGACACAGACTAGTAAATTTCTTAGACATACATTTGTCCTTCTATCAAAAACAAATAAAAGATGGGATACAATTAACATTGTCTGTGATTTTCGAGTCTCGTGAACATCAAGTTGTTATTTTATCTGTTGAGGCTATTAGCAAATGAAAGAATTCTTTCCTGTTAACTCAAAAATAACAAAAACATCCTTTGAGAGCCGAGATTCCTAGTTCTTCAAAGGCGAATTTTTAAATACTTTTCTGTAACAACTTCCATTTTATCACTAGGTACATAAGAGGTTACTTAAATTAAAAATGTACTTGTTTCAACACAGAATGCGGAAAATTCAGAATAAGTAAAATTAAGAATTTAATTACGTAATAGATTAGGTTTCACGCATTCCGGTTTTAATTCTTATCTCTTCCGTGGCCTCGCAGTGAATCATCACATGCTCTACGGTCTCCTCGTCGGAATGCGTGAACAAGCGTATAAACCTTGTACCCACTCATCATCGTCACCATCTGCGACGCCAACACTGGAGCACTTGTGCCAGCACCCCAAAGCCGCACTCCGTTATTTCAAAGAACTGGGCTGGCTTGGATAGATGCTGGACGGGGAAATGCACAATACACTCCAAGCGGGACGTCAGTGCAGGCCTTACCGCCCCCATTCCAAATTAGAATTAGATAAGTTTTTTGTATTTTATGCGTTGTGTCCGATGCTATTGTATACTTCTTCCCCCCCCCACACATGGAAGGTGGATGGGAGCGGGAGTGCCCGAAAGTGGGAATGAAGGGAAAGAGAGGGAAGGGAGGGGAGGGTATTTGTTATTCACACCTAATAAGGGATGTAAATTTTACTCTGGCATGTATTTAGAAGACGGTGGCTACTTAGCGCATCGACTTTGGTAACATGCCCGTATACTAAGATATTGGAAAATAATATAGAATGTGGAAAATCTTGAATTAAGAAACTTATTTCTGACACCTTTATTTTTGTTTAACTATCTTACAGCTGAGCAAATCTCGCCCATATTTTTCCGTTTGTCTCAGTTCGTGGCGAGTTCACCCCATCCGGTATGAAAGCCATTCATCGTGCCATCTGGACATACCACCCATTGAGACTTTTGGTTTTTATTTTACGAACATATATGACTTGACTAGCTAGTCATTTCTCTGATGTTAAGTGACATGGCCACCCACAACAATCGTAGTGTCACTTGGGACTCCAAAATAATAGTTTTGCGTGACATTGCACTGCGTACGTCATCCTTAGACATCACACAGTACAGTAATCAGATTACTAGGCTGTGAGATCAGATCATAAAGTCTCATTTGCCCAGTATTTCACTAGCTACAATGCGCACTACTGCTTGGAGGCAGGATAACTGGCAAAGCGGTGGCTACCTACCTAGTCGAACTTTGCAGGAAAGTCCAACCACCTAGTAAAAATTTCCAACCAAACACCTTCAAAGTAAAAAACAGCTGATGAGTTAAACGTTTGGCTCTTAACATACAAAGAAAAAAATGGAAATACATAGGTAATTTTGCATTCATCGCTCCAAAAAACAATGTATGGGAGACAGATTTCCCCTGTGTCAAAAGCAACCTTCGACGTAATTTGGTAACAATAAGTTACGTGGTCTTGTATTTGGGTTGTCGCAAATGAGAACCGACATAGAGAAAACTTAGCGGGTATTGGACCAAACCCCTTGCGACGCAGTTTGCGAATAGGATACCATCTCTTCCCGTCGGTGCCGTAAGAGCCGGCTAAGGGAATAACCAGGAAATGGCAACATTCTCCTCGGTACATTGAAGTCTTCTACGATCACCAAGCTGCCTGCCAAGAGTGGTGATTATGGCAACTCTCCTATTATAAACGACCAAAGTGGCGTTTTGATCAGTGTTCAGCAGTAGACGTCGTCTGGCTGATGATGTGAAATCAATTTTGATGATAAATTTCGATGAGACCAATTTAAAACTATAATCAAGCAGAAATCATTTTCCGAAATCAGTTTGTTTATAAGCAACGGCATTCTGAGGTAACAAACAAAAACCTCTTTTTTAGTTATTAAAAAACTTTTAATATATTTACTTTAACGAAAAACGAAGAATCTCTTTTAAGGGGATTTCAAAATTCATAGCATCAAAATCATCTTGAATTTTAATAGGCATGATGACTACTATTAAAAATGAACAAGTAAATATTACTTTCATAAAGAAGATTAAAAATGAATGCAATAATTGATAAAATAAGTAAAATCGGTAAATAAATCACGGAGTAATAAGCTTTTAAAGTTTCTACAGGAGGCATCTCGTGTCCCTTTCTCGCGAAACAGAGCGCCCCCGCAGTTACTATGAAAAATCCACTCGTGACGTCACATGCCAAAGAGATTGTATGAAAAACTACCACAGCTTAGTAATGAGGTACTATGAACGACCTTCCTCTGACGTCACTGGCCGTTTAAGCTATCTCTTTCTATTCCGGTTTTTAAAATGCTTGTAACTTGGTCATTTTTTGAGATATATAATTTTTGTTTTCACAAATGTTTTTCTTTTGATTAATATTATTAATTTATCCAAAAAAAATTTTGTCAACATGAACCCCTCCCCCCTCTCTCTCTTTCCTCCCTCTTCTGTCTCTCTCCTCTCTTTTGTTTTTACCTTCTTGTGACAACCCGCACTTGGCCAGCGTGGTGGGTTATACCTTCGTTCTCTCGATGAGAGAAAGCACATGTCCTCAGTTAAAACGTATGTGCTGATGCTGTTCTTATTTCTAAAGAAACCGGCCTCTACTTTTGACTTGTACCAAATGCCTCATCAGAGTAACATGTGTCATATTATATATTATGACATGTCAGACAGATTTCTTAAGCGTGCCGTCATGTGCTTTGTTGTATTTTCTTTTGATTTTGAGTGTATTACACACGTCCTCCCTAAATTTTCCACCAGCGGGATGACAGTTTTAAATATTGTAAGAATAGGGGTGAAAATTCTCTACTGAATCCAAGAAAAGAAGGTTTTGAATACAGTTGTATCTATTTTTAAAATGTTTGTTAGCTCTAAACTTGGTTGAGTACATGATAGTGCATCAATTACTGAAAAGTCATCATCATCATAATGAGCCCGTAGATGTCCTCTGCTGAACATAGGCCACCCCTAGAGAGCGCCACTTTGAGCGGTTGCTTACCTCCTGCATCCATCGTCTCCCGCGGTCTTCACGTCCACCTAGACCTATAACCTATAAAAGAGTAAAGAGTGCAAATGAAAATTATTGTTTTGAAAATTATGAAGAGTGTTGCTGTGCTTAACGTAGTTGGCATGAATGGTTTTGAAACTTTATATGTTTTTGTTGTATGTAACAAATAAAATGAGTAAAAATTGTTTTAATTTAATTATAAGTATTGTATCCGTTATCTGGTTCCCATAGTACAAGCTATGCTTAGTTTGGGGCTAGATGGCGCTGTGTGAAATGTCCACACATATTTATATTTATATTTTTACTATAGCAGTTGTTTTGTAAATTAAGCCATTTCGGAGTAACTATCAATTCATAATGAATGTGTTAGATTTCATAAATGTTGGTCCAAGCGTGACTGGTGTCAGGAGGGGTAATGGGGCGTTTCACACCACGAGTGGTTCGCACCGCGGTGTGAATCGCCCATGTGCTCTAAACGAATAGGCTCTTTCGCACCGTGGTGTGAATCGACCTCTGCTATTATAACACTTAGGCGATTCACACCACAGTGTGAACCGCCTATGTATTTATTTTTATTGTTGTGTGTACATTCGCACCACTATCGAAGTAGGTACCTAGTTTCAATTGGCGCTAATGAATTAAATTACACTCGGTATATTAAAAAAGATAATATCATCCAAATATGTCTCAAGTATGTGGCAATGGGCAGGCTACATCACTCGTAGAACTGACAACCGGTGGGGAAGAAAGGTTCTCGAGTAGCGACCACGAAGCGGAGGCAGCGTAGACAGACCCCCCACTAGGTGGACCGACGATCTGGTGAATGCCGTGGGGAGCCGATGGATGCTGAAGGCGAGCAGCCGCTCAAAGTGGCGCCCTCTAGAGGACCTATGTTTAGCAGTGGACGTCTTCGGGCTGTTAATGATGATATTTTTGTATTCAATTTGATGTAAAGGCGATTGAGGCAGGTTAAACCTCTTTTTTTAAAAGGATCTTTACTTTTATTGCGGACCGTACATAAACTTATAGCTATATGGAAAGACTGGCGCAATGCAGGTTGCTATGCGTCCATAATGTAGGTAACATACTGCTCTCGTAGCACTCCTACGGGCTACGCCGTAGCCAGAGCTACAACGTAGCAATAGACATGATGACTACTATTAAAAATGAACAAGTAAACTTTACTTTCATAAAGAAGATTAAAAATGAATGCAATAATTGAAAAAATAAGCAAAATCAACCATGGAGTAAACAAATCATGGAGTAATAAGCTTTTAAAGTTTCTACAGGAGGCATCTCCTGTCCCTTTCTCGCGAAACAGAGTGCCCCCACAGATACTATAAAAAATCTACTCGTGACGTCACATGCCAAAAATATTGTATGAAAAGCTACCACAGCTTAGTAATGAGGTACTATAACGACCTTCCTCTGACGTCAATGGCCGTTTGAGCTATCTCTTTCTATTCCGGTTTTTAAAATGCTTGTAACTTGTTCATTTTTGAGATATTTAATTTTTGTTTTCACAAATGTTTATCTTTTAAGAACTATATCTAATTTATCCAAAAAAAAAATTTAGTCGTCATGCCTATTCTATGTACTACGACTACGAATATAATATTTTGAATCCATTCGAACATGATATTATATGAAATTTTACTTAGAAATGTATTTAAAAATCGAAAACCATAGATAGATAGATAGATAAACTCTTTATTGAAAACACCATTTTACAGAAAATACAGTAATAAATCTTATAACTAAGTATCACAATGGGTGGTCTTATCGCTTAAAGCGATCTCTTCCAGACAACCCAAAACCATGTCATCGTTATCAGCCTGAAGACGTCCATTGCTGAATTTTATTCTTCCCAAAGAGCGGCACTTTGAGCGGCTGCTTGCTTCCTGCATCCACGGGCGGGTTTGCCACTTTAGCCGCTTATCATAAAGCGTTTGCCAACTTTGATACAGACTAAAAAAAACTTACTTTACTAGGTCGTAGGACTTTTCTGCAAAGGTCGTATAGGTAGGTACCACCGCTTTGCCAGTTATTCTGCCGCCAAGCAGTAGTATGCAAGCACTTCTGTGTTCCAGTTTGAAGGGCATTGTAGCTAGTGAAATTACTGGGCAAATGAGACTTTATGACCTGATTACACAGTGTAGTAATCAGATTACTAGACTGTGTCATGTCTCAGGATGACGTGCTCAGTGCAGTGTCACGTGGAACTTTATTATTTTAAAGTTCCGAGTGACATTGCGACTGTTATGGGCGGCCGTGTCACTTAATATCAGGTAAACGACTAGCTCGTCACGTCATTCGTTCTCATAAAAAAAACTGTATCTATCTAAATAGATCGCACAGTGGTGCCTGATTTATGCCAGCCATAAAACTAGCTTAGAGCGATTTAGCGCACAGTGGGGTGTACAAATTTATTAGTACAGTACGAGGTGATAAAATCCCATAGAGTGGTTGCTTCAAAAGCTTAAGATTTTTTCAACCCCTGATACCCTATAAGTATAAGTAAGGTTTTCACCAGATCATCGGTTCACCTAGTGGGGGCCCGGCTTACAGTGAGTCTTCCGGTTCGTTCCGTGGTCGTGGTCGCCACTCGAGAACCTTCCATCCTCATTGGTAGTCAGTTCTACGAGCGATGTCGTCTGCCCATTGCCATTTCAACTTGCTAATTCTAATTCTAATCTTATCTCGCAGGGAAACACCGAGCATAGCTCTCTTCATAGCTCGTTGCGCGACTTTGAGACCACGTCTCAGCGCCAGTATTATAATATCTAAAAACTGTAACGTAGATTACTAACTGGTTTCTAAGTAATTGAGTGAAACTTATACTAGGTTACCTAAGTTATTAGAACACCTTTCATAAAACCAATAACTTAGAAGTAGCTAGGATGAAAAGGCTTAAAATAACTTGTTTATGTTTAGAAACTAAGCTAATACTTAGTTAGGAAATGTTGCAATAATGCAACTTTGCACTTAGGTTAAGTTAATAAGTTAAGCGTATTTGGAAACTAGTGCAATTTTGTTGAAGTGAAACCAAGCCTCTATAAAGGTGGTGTAAATGTCGCAAAAGAGAACCAGCGTATGGAAAAAGATAGACTACTCGACTAGGAACACAACAATCGGTGCGGTCATCACTATAAAAAGTGATATTGCAACTGCGCCCTGCCATTCTTTACCTTTTATTAGTTTTATGTTCAGAACTCTCTTTTGAATACAAATTCATAAACGTATCATCATCATCACCTTCATCATCATCATCAGCTTGAAGATGACTGCTGTTTATAGGCCTCCTTACAGTGCGTTACTTTTAATGGCTTCTCCATCCTCCTAGCTTTTGCGCCCATCGGGTCACCGCAGTTCTGACTAGATTGTACCTATAAACTGCGGAGTGAGTATTGGCGGCAACGCGGAAATGTTTTTTAGTATTTAGTATTTATTTATTTATTTGCTTACATAGAAACTTAGTACTCAAGTAAACTACTTAGAGTAACCAAATATAATATGTTCTCTGACAAGAGGGTTGCAATAAATTATTTATTTATAAGGCGAACAGTAACTTAATGGTAATTAAACTAGGTACTTAAGTATTTACAATAATAAGTGAGGTAATAAGTTTTACTATCAATATAAAGTGGCAATAACTAAAGTTAACCTAAGTATATCCAGGATTTTACTTTACTATAAATGAACTATTACTAATCTAAATTTATTTACATAGGTAGGTACTAAGTCACGTTCACGTCGTTGCATTGTATTATTTCTCAAAACTTGTGCTTATTCCAGTATTAATGTTTAAAATTGGTGGCGTTTTACGTATTAAGTGCTGAATTACGAGCATGAGTGTGGGCAAGTGATATAATATGGTTAACCGTAAGTTTTCGTGTTGCTTCCAAAATTCCACAGAAGCTTCTAGTAAAGTTGCCACCACTTTACTGGAGGATGACTTAGACTGGACTACGACTACCTGACTTAGACTGGACTATGACTATGACTAAGACTTGACTTTACGTGATATATTCTTTAACGATGAAAAATTACAATACTTGACACTGGCTAAATACACGACGTGTGGAGCCAAAATCTAAGAAACTGCGGAGTTATTACCCCTACTATCACACAGAACACTCTTTTCCCCTCTCTCTCTCTCAAGGTGTCTCTCCCATTCCATCTTTGTCGTCCTCCCAGGCCCTTCCTTTAGTTTAGTATTTAGTACAATAAAATCAACCCAATTATGTTGTCTGCTCTAACTTAGCCTTTTACTAGGTGGTAGGACTTTTCTGCAAAGTTCGTATAGGTAGGTACCACCGCTTTGCCAGTTATTTTGCCGCCAAGCAGTAGTGTGCAAGCACTACTGTGTTCCGGTTTGAAGGGCATTGTAGCTAGTGAAATTACTGAGCAAATGAGACTTTATGATTGATCACACAGTGTAGTAATCTGATTACTAGACTGTGTGATGTGTGATGTCTCAGGATGACGTGCGCAGTGCAGTGTCACGCGAAACTTTATTATTTTAAAGTTCCGAGTGACACTGCAATTGTTATGGGCGGCCGTATTGCTTAACATCAGGTGAACGACTAGCTCGTCACATCATTCATTCTCATAAAAAAAAAGATAACTTAGCCACTCCCTACCCCAGATATAGGTACATCGTATATGAAAAGGTCACTGTATCTATATTAAAAACAGAACAAGGCCTCTCGGGTATCCTTTTTGTTTTACATTTATAGATTCAGAAGGGACCAAAGTTAGAACCTGGTGTGATAGGTTTATTTGGGATAGGAGCTTGAACTAAAAACATTTTTAATTCCTAGTGATAGAATACCAAATGGATTGTTTTAGATTTATTTGTATTATGTATTAGGTACATAGGCTTCACCATCACGTGAATGTCGAGGCAATCCAGCTCCTCGACCACACGAATATAGTAAGAAGACTTAAAAGAACAAAACCGTTTGAGTTAGTGTAGTGGTATAGTGTAAAATAATAGATATAAGTGCAGTGCAGTGCAAGTTCTACAAAGAAATAATACGTGACTGAGAGTTTTGGCGAGTTTTGGCTGACGGGCCTGATACCTTAGTTGGAAGTAACCCTGCCTTCTGAACTGAGGGCTGTGGTTTTGATTCCTACCCAGGACAAACATTTTGTGTGACGAACATAGATGTTAGTTGGCTGGGTGTTGTATTGTATTCTATGTATGTATTTACAAACAAAAAAGTGTCTAAGTGTCATATCCGTTTTTTTTTTTATAGTAGGCACTGTGTGAAATGTCCACACATATTAATTAATTAATTTATGACATTTAAAAATAATGGTTCAGCATCAAAAAATCCACCTTTAGCCAGGTGGTCTACTTACATTCACTTCAGTTGAGAGAAAACTTGTCTCACAGTAGTCATCATCAACAGCCTGGGCGGTTATTCTCTATGGGAATACAAAATCCACAGGATACGACCACGTCGTTATCGTGTCTTGTTCAAATCGTGTCACAGCGTCAGATATACCTTCACTTTACATTAAAGTTATCTTTATTTTGAATAAAATATATTGACAAAAGTAGTCATATCTTTTGATATGTTGATGTTTCGGAACGCCTCTCGGTAAAACATACGATTTTTGACAGTTCAAATCACGCCAATTCCAAATTCATTTCGCGCGGTTTTGTTTTCGTTTCATAGAGAATACAGTTTCGTAGATTTCTTATGTAAGACAAGGAATTCACGTGTTTTTGAAGTAAGGAATCGATACGGAATAACGGCCCAGATGCCTTGGACTACTAATCATAGCTCCCAGAGAGCGCCACCTCGAATGTCTGCTCGCCTTGCATCCATCGGCTCCCCGCGGTTTTTACCGAATCCTCGGTCCACCTTATGGGGGGCCTACGCTGCGACCAGTTCATGGTCGCGTAGTAATCCAGTTGTAGGAACGCGAAAGTGTGGGATGATGACTCAGTCATTTGAGGATGACATTTGCTAATTTGTAGGCAGTCTCATAAAAGCTGGTTAACCACGAACGAGTTAATAATTTATTGAGTTTCTTTCTTTGTAGTCTTTAATTAAATTGTCCTTTTAATAATTCAGGTGGTAAGTTCTTGTACTGCGAGCCTTCATGCCATGTCCAGGCTCAGCATTTCATTAAATTCCCATAGCATTATAATTGAGAAAAAGAACAATGAATAAAAAAGTTCAAATAGAAATATTACGCAAAGATTTCATAATAAAATATTAATTTTAATCCGAATATTCCGGGTTGTGCTTCTAAGCCAATTTTACGGGTGTTACGAAATAATTCCGGAGTTAAATAATATTTTTTTTTTTAATTTTGTATTCGCGGGTCTTTAATTATCAATTCTGAAAGGTTCAGATTATGATAACACCTTTCTTTTTCCATTATAATTATGTTTCTACCGTAAACTGAACCATCGTTTCCCATCAAGTGAAATGTGGTCAAACGCTAGGCTTAACAAATGTAACAATTTTTAACCATGTTTAAAAATGTATGAGGTCTTCTATTTCGTTGTATGTTTTTTTATAATTATGTCTGTTACTTCTGATAAACCGATTTTGTAATTTTAAGGTATCCAAGTTTTAGTTAGTATGACAGGGTTTTTTGATTCATATTTAAAATAACCATTAGTCAAAAATTACAAACTAAATGTTAAGCAATATTATTATCTTTTTTTTTTAATAAGTTTGTGTGGACATTTTAGACAGCGCTATCTAGCCCCAAACTAGGCATAGCTTGTACTATGGGAACCAGATAACGGATATAATATTTAGATACTATTTGTTTTGTTGTGTGACATAGAATACTATATAACACCATGACACAGAACAAACACCTATGTTCATCACACAAAATATGTTTGTCCTGGGTAGGAATCGAACCCACAGCTCTCAGTCCAGAAGGCAGGGTTACTACCAACTGAGCTATCGGCCCGTCAGTTACCTTAACTAATCAAAAACCCGCCCTAAGGCGATAGAAGTCTGTTTAACTCTGTTTTCCTAATGTTGAAGGCTTCATTTGACAGTCCCTAAGTAAAGTCTCCCAACAGGTTGGTCTTAAGATGAAGATGGACAAGACGAAAGTCATGTCTAATGCCCATGTTCCACCTATACCGGTGATTGTTGGGAACAATACTCTCGAAGTTGTCGACAAATATGTGTACCTAGGACAGACTGTCCAATTAGGCAGGTCCAACTTCGACAAAGAGGTCGCACGAAGAATCCAAATCGGCTGGGCAGCGTTAAGGAATCTTCGACCTATCTTTTCGTCCAAAATACCGCAGAGCCTGAAAACAAAGGTTTTCAATCAGTGTGTGTTGCCAGTGATGACATATTGTAATGCTACATGTATGTATATATCATAATATATTACCTGGTTTCTATTATTCATTCACAACTTTCACATCACAGCACTTGACAGTCCTTTTCACAGTAATTTAAGCACAAAAAAAACTTGAAGTTTCTCAAAATTTTACATCACTTTATCAATTTTGCGCGCGGGTCACGGGCCCGATTTCTAGACACGACTGCTCGGATGGCAGTTGTTTTGAAACTGTTTTTTTTGTTTCGAATTTAGTTTCTCTTCAAATTCATATTTTTCTTTTTCTACTGTCAATTTCAGTGAGGTATTTTATAGTTTGGCCATGATTGTATGTATTTTGACTCTAGATTTATTTTTTTACTATTCTGTATTCAAAAATTTGAAAACTGCAAAAATCTAGAACCTTGGAATGCTAGCGAGGTTTCATTAGAAAAGCTGTCGCTATGGAATGGCAGTCTCAATTTACTCCTCGAACGAGGAACACTAAATTGATATAAGGCCATTCCCGGGCCAGGCAAGGCCCGGGAACTCAAGAACGCCTTCAAAAACCATCTTTGGCTATCCAACACCAAAATTGTGAAGTGAATCTCCATCTACGTCAATCGCTGCGCCACGACATATCCATTGTCAAATCGCCGATCGCCGAGCTACATCCGCTACAGCCAGTCGCGAAACTACGACGAATCTATCGCCGAGAGCTGATCGCCGAAACTACATCTGTTGTCACCGTCGGCCGCCGTATCTACCACGATGAATCTATCGCCGAGCGTCAACCAGTGAGACGACCGGCTTGCCTTTTTCAAACATTGAGTGGCAATATAACTTCATCACCATGTTCCGGCCCGTCGTCCGTCAAAGCTTTGACGACTAATACCTGCGTGTCTCCTGCTCCTGCATCTTGAATCTGAGCTGCGTAATAATACTTCATCGACGGTGGAAGGACGAGAATCTTCTTCTGGATCCAGAAGCTAATAACTGAATGAGCTAGCCGCTGAACTCTGGAAGTCGGACAAACTAAAGGCAACGAATTCCTCAGTCTCTATAACGACAGTGGGCCTTGTTTGAATAAAGACCCGGAAGTGGGCCTTGTTTGTTTGAAGACCCGGAAGTGGGCCTCGTTGAAGACCGGAAGCGGGCTTTGTTTATCTGAAGACCCGGAAGTGGGCCTTGTTTGGATCCAATAACATTCTAATTCTACCGTGATAACTTGTAGGCCGTAAACAACTTAAATTTCGCGTACTTCCGCATCATCTAGAGACTCTTTTTTTTTTTGCTTTCTACAAAGCTTGTAAAATTTACGAAAATAAATATCTGTTACCAATTCCTTTTTTTCTCTTCAGCTCTTAGGATCCTGTCAACCTAGGCACTGTTTAGGTAGGGGAGGAGCTGCTCATTAACTTGTAGCGTTCCATTCTACCTTTTTCACGAAAGGAACGGATGTAACGTGACAATATGGAACTGAAACGTAGTCTCTTACTGTTGGCCTCATTAGTAAGCTCAAAGTCGCGCAACGAGCTATGGTCGTTGCCTATGGTCGAGCTCGGTGTTTCCCTGCGAGATAAGATCCGGAACGAAAAAATCCGCAGAAGGACTAAAGTGACCGATATAGCCCTTAAAGTGAGTAAGTTGAAATGGCAATTGGCAGGCCACATCTCTCGCAGAAATGACAACCGATGAAGAAGAAAGGTTCTCGAGTGGCGACCATGAACCGAAGGCGCAGCGTAGGCTAGGCGGACCGACGACCTGGTGAAAACCGCGGGGGATGGATGCAGGAGGCGAGCAGCCGCTCAAAGTGGCGCTCTCCGGGGTAGGCCTATGTTCAGAAGTGGACATCTGCGGGCTGATAATGATGATGATGGTGACGTTAACTTACTAAAAAATTCTTTGTACTAAAAATGTTTCCGTCTCTTTTAATGGCCGTCTATTTGACAAGAACAGCAATAGTATCAGGAGTTTTAGATCTGTCAACTAAAGCCTTTAAAATTGGCCCCAATTTAGTGGAACCACAAAAGCTAATATGCTAGCTAACATATTCCGAATTCACTTTAATCTACATTTCCCGCGGTATTTTAAAGCGAAAATCCATTCCAATATACGAACATTTATGAAACAATACTGAAAAGGCTTTACGCACGAACGACTGGATGTTGGCATGAAACACTCTAGGGGTGTCACCACAAAGTCTTATAGCATTATTACTTCAATATTATTTCAATCATACATTGACAAATTACATAAAAGTAAGAATACTTTAATGTTGCCAAGCCAGAGCAAATTTGATGACGTCACGTTAAATCGTTCAGTTAAATACAACTGTCATGCCATACCTTTACATCATGTTGACACTGAAGTGCGACAGTGATAACGCCATATAAAAATGTAGACGGCTCGTTCACGTGCAGGAATAATTTATAAGTTCATGGTACGAATTCGAACAATTTTATTGTAACCTTGAAATAGTAATGTCATGAAACATGATGGTTTTGTATTAGTTTGTAGTTGCCCAGCTGAAATCCATACGTTTTAATCTGGCTGATACCCAATTACCAGAATGTATAAATATAGATTAAAATGATACATGTTTCAAAGCTGGAGCAAGTCATCACAAGATTTTAATCATTAGTGAAACATTTTTTTTCGTCGTTTTGCTCAGTGCTGAGGGTCGCGACCCCCTCCACAGATTACTTTGCCCCTGACAATCATTGACTATAAATCCAGTTAACGAATAATACAACTTCCCCTCATACGAAAATATGTGGTGTATTTCAACCGCTAATCTTTTGCGAGGAAACGGGACACCCAATGTGTCTTTTATTCCATCCTGCTCCGTAATTTCGTATGATTTTGTCTCGTTTTGTAAGCGATCTGAATTGATAACTATTTATGCTTGAATTAAAAGGTTGAAATGGCAATGGGCAGGCCACATTGCTCGTAGAACTGACAACCGATGGGGAAAAAAGTTCTCAAGTCCTGACCATGAAACGGAAGACGCAGCGGCCCCCTAGGTGCACCGACGATCTGTTGAATGCCGCGAGAAGCCGATGGGTCAGGTGGACCCTCAGGAAGCAGCCGGTCAAAGTGGTGCTCTATGGGAGAGACCTATGTTCAGCAGTGAACGTCTTCAGGTCGATGATAATACTTGCATTAGACGATCGATGGTGTCTAAGTCAAGGCAGGTGAAACGTTGGTCACCAGACTGCAAGGAGGAATCTTTAGGTAAAATCTCATGACGTCACTAGTCCACATAATTAGTAGAAAGTAGAATAGAAATTATATTTTACTAATTTAAAAGTTAATAATGACAATGTTCACTTTTGCTTGGCATTTTCACGATCCACAGCGGTTCCTTCTTGCGACAAACTATATCAACATCTATGACTACCTAAATTCTCGCGATAAACTTGTCAAAAGTAAGCCATCGGTCCCTAAGCCATGACACCTTACAAACTCCCGTAGTTCTCAAAGCTCAAACATCAAAGTTCAAACTTGTTATGTTGTGCCACGAAGCAATAAACGAATGGAGAACTAATACCTAGTACCTACTATAGAGGTATGGTGTACGACAACTCTTAATTATTGGGCAGAAATGCTTGCCCTCAAAATATTGACTCCGAACTGTACCTAATTTGAATTTTAAACAAGAAAATCACAGCATTTGTACAACATACCATTTAATATGTTACATGGTGTATCAAAACTAAATATCTTTTCGGTGTTATTGCGTAGTAGAAAATAAATGGGCTTCACTAAAATGGCTTACTAGAATGACAGATTACAAGACGGTGGACGAATTCTTTGCATATACATATTAAGAGCACAATGCACATATCAGTTAGTACCTCTATAATACGAGTAAATTATTGTACTCGCTATCGAGTCTAAATTTGTCTAAAATCCGTAGTAAGTACGTATATTAACCGCTAGGGGTGATGTGTAGTGTTACCGAAATATCGATAATAAAAGTATATCATTACGCTACTGCAGTTTTCATGTGAAATAACCATATCGATAGGCTTATTACCAGTATCGATACTATTGATAACTCAAAACGAGGCAATACTATCGAATGAGTGCAGCCGTATGGGCCGTACTGTGAGCTCTTAGCGCGATTCAAAACAGAGCCTATATTGAACGCTTGTCAGTCTTCATACAAAAAAGCAAAGCAATCCAATATAGGCTCAGTTTTGAATCGCGCTAGGAGCACACAGTAAGGCCTCAGTACATTCAATACTATCGATAGCATTGTTGCTCGCGAAGAATAAATATCGATATAATAGTATCGAAATCAAAAGTTTTTTTATATATGAGCAGCAATATTATCGCTAATACCGATGTTTTATTCTTAGCGAACAACAATAACATCGATTTAGTAACGATTGTATTGCACTCATTCAATCGTATTGCCCAATTGGACAGTCTTTCCTAAGTACACATATTTGTCGACAACTTCGAGTGACCGATATAGCCCTTAAAGTTAGCAAGCTGAAATGGCAATGGGCAGGCCACATCGCTCGCAGAACTGACAACTGATGGGGAAGAAAGGTTCTCGAGTGGCAACCACGAACCGGAAGGCGCAGCGTAGGCAGACCCCCCCACTAGGTGGACCGACGACCTGGTGAAAACCGCGGGGAGCCGGTGGATGCAGGAGGCAAGCAGCCGCTCAAAGTCGCGCTCTCTGGGGGAGGCCTATTTTCAGCAGTAGACATCTACGGGCTGATGACGATGATGATAATGAATCGTATTGCTTCGTTCTGAGCTATCGATATTCGAATATCGATAGCCGATACTACTACTGTGGCTGTACTTGCTGAATTTCATATAAAATATTATACGTTAGTCAATATCGAGCACAGTGATGTACATACAACTCTCAAATAAACTCGTACCTACTACGAGTGTAACAATACCTTCTACATTAGCAAATCTCGAACTCACTGGGTAAATATAGTGAATGTAATAGGTGAAATATATGCCATAAACAGCAGCGTTTAACGACTTAGGGAAAGCAGTATTGGCAGTCAAGGAAATTAATAATCTTAGTGAAAATCATTACCTTATTTCACATGTGCAGATTATTCCCCGTTTCTCCTTGTTAAGGATTAATTTGTCGTAAACAAGAACCGACTTTATAAGTCTGGGATTAAAGTTAAATGTTGAATATTATGATGCCAAAAACATAGAATAGGACGGTAATGCGATAGTGGTTAGTTGGGAAGAAAAACATTGTTGGCTAAAATAATTGATTTAGGGTCCAACTGTTTTTACAAGTATATATATGTCAAACGATTGATTGTACCTACTATACTTAAAAAGTGTTTGTGAAAGTATTTAGTGATTTAAAAAAAAATAGAAACATATAGTAAACCACAAGTTAAAATCATACACAAATCACAAACAATCGTATATCATTAATTTTAAAAAATACAACTTACTTTTGTTACAAACAAAAAAGTATCTAAGTATTATATCCGTTATCTGGTTCCCATAGTACAAGCTATGCTTATTTTGGGGCTAGATGGCGCCGTGTGAAAATGTATATTTATTTTATATAGATACCTTAACTTATGTTATGATTCTAGAAGTTAAGTGACTTCGCTGAGTGAACCTTCTATACCTGTACCACAGATTACTGAATAAGTTACTACGCAATCTGTACTATTACGTATTCTGTGCTTTTGTTTAGACACTATCCCAGATATTATAATACCTACAGTACAGATACCTCATCCCATACAACGGAATAACGCGGGCTATTTTACGAATTATTTTATTTCTGCATAACGCAAGATTATCAAGTGACCTTTATTGCGTGTTGGCGAAGTATTGGGCCGAATGAATACACTAAACACTAACTAGTAACTCTCTAGACACGATTACTACATTTTTTTCAAGGTCGGGCTTTTTTTTGTTTTTACCTGACGGGACCCCAGGGGCACTAATTAAACACCCTGTTAACTCGACTCTACCATAATCAAACGACTATATTGATTTACCTTGTGACAAGAGGCTTGCGGATACTAACAAGCGCAAAGGCACAAAAGGTTTACGTTGCAGTGTCTATACACTCACTGCTTGAGAAATTGCATGCCCTCTATTTGTACTGTAATTGGCATGCACATAACTTGCAGTTGTAAAAAAAAACACTCATACTAAAAATAAAATGACACCCAACGATCATATACATAGATCCTGGACCCTAACTAGACTCCCTGAGACATAGGAGCTAAGAGGACCATAGTTTCACAACACTCAGGCGCAGAACAAGTATTTGCGATTTTTTCTTGTTCAAAAATACTAGTCCTGTTGCGGGAATCGAACCCGCTGCCTCCAAGTTCCGGCCTGTTCAACCATCATACAATTCCGCTTATATTTGAAACGCTTGTTTAGAATTGAGTACTCAATGCTTCTACCAAATATTATCAGAGTTAGCTGGTAATAGGCATGATGATTTCTATTAAAAATGAACAAGTAAATATTACTTTCATAAAGAAGATTAAAAATGAATGCAATAATTGAAAAAATAAGCAAAATCGGTAAATAAATCAAGGAGTAATAAGCTTTTACACTTTCTACAGGAGGCATCTTCTGTCCTTTCTTGCAAAACAGAGCAACCCACAGTTACTATGAAAAATCTACTCGTGACGTCACATGCCAAAGAGATTGTATGAAAAGCTACCGCTGAGTAATGAGGTACTATAACGACCTTCCTCTGACGTCACTGGTCATTTGAGCTATCTCTTTCTATTCCGGTTTTTAAAATGCTTGTAACTTGGTCATTTTTTGAGATATTTAATTTTTGTTTTCACAAATGTTTATCTTTTGAGGAATATAATTAACTTAACCAAAAATAAAATTTTAGTCATCATGCCTATTGAGACTGCTGCAGACTTCCCGTCCTCTGGGAAACTGCCCCAAAAAATCCCTGGCTTTGTAGAACTTGTATACCAAGTTTCATCTAGATTCGTTGAAAATGCGACCAGGGGGGTCACCACATCGTCTTATAGCATTATTACTTCAATCATACTTTGAAAAATGACTTAAAAGTAAGAATATTGTAATGTTGTTGACGCAGAGCAGCTTTGATGACGTCACGTTTAATCGTTCACTCAAATACAACTGTCATGTCATACGGTTACATCATGTTGACACAGACGTGCGACAGTGATAACGCTATATAAAAATGTAGACGTCTCGTTCTCGCGCCGGAATACTTTATAAGTTCATGGTACGATTTCGAACAATATTATTGTAACCTTGAAGCATTACTGATAGATATTGAAGACGAGGTCCGTTCTAGGTCGTTTTAGCCAATAAAACTGGTAAATTGAGTATAACGTAAAATATATATTACGACGACCTGGTGAAAGCCGCGGGGAGCCGATGGATGTAGGAGGCGAGCAGCCGCTCTAAGTGGCGCTCCCTGGGGGAGGCTTATGTTCAGCAGTGGACGTATTCGGGCTGTTAATGATGATGATGATGATGATGATGATGATGATGATGATGAAAATATATATTAAAGAATAGTTTGGATCTTTCACAGAGTACATTGGTAAGGAGGAGTGTTGAAAAGGTTGTATATGAGCTTCTAGGTAGTTAAAACTCTTTATGTATTTCTTTAGTAGATGTTCTTTGTCATTGCTGTAAATTTTGAATCTCTTTTTTTTTCGTCTGTCACTTACCAATATACTCTGTGTAGAACATCTACTAAAGAAATACATAAAGAGTTTTAACTACCTAGAAGCTCATATACAACCTCTTCAACAATTACTGTCACGAACCATGATGGTGGAGTTTTGGCGGGAACGCGGAAAAGTTCACTTCGTTGCATTGTATTATTTATCAAAACTTGTGCTTTTTCCAGTGTTAATGTTTAAAATTGGTGGCGTTTTACGCATTAAGTGCTGAATTACGAGCATGAGTGTGGGCAAGTGATATAATGTGGTGAAACGTGGTTTTACGTGTTGCTTCCAAAATTCCATAGAAGCTTCTAGTAAAGTTGCCACCACTTTACTAGAAGATGATTTAGACTGGACTTTGACTACGTGACTAAGACTGAACTATGACTATGACTAAGACTTGACTTACGTGAAATATTCTATAACGATGAAAAATTACAATACTTGACACTGGCTAAACACACAATGTGTGGAGCCATAATCAAAGAAAAAAAAACCATAATGGTTTTGTGTTAGTTTGTGGTAGGGCTGCTGTACGCGAGTACGGACTATGTACATCCGGACAGACGAAAGCAAATTTTGGCAAGTTAAAGCGGAGACTTTTCACTTCGTTCGTTCGATCAATAAAAACCAGTACGATATTTTTCGAGGAAAATGGCCTGGGAAACCTTTTATGCTAAATACTTTTATACCTCATTCCGTTCCTGAGCTGTCACGTACCTAACGTGAAAAGGTACCCGTGACTCAAAGGAATGAATTCGGAATAATGGAACCACACCTAAACTTAGAAGAGAAAATGATAGTTCATTTTTACTTATATGATTTTAATGACGTTTATATATTTTATTAGATACTTTTTTACTTTCATAGTCGTTTTAATTAAAATACCTCCTTCTTTTTTAAGTCGATTTCAATCAATCAATCAATCAAGTTTTTTATTTCTAATAATATTACAAGGTTTATGTAAGGCCAAGGGTGGGATTGAAAAACTGATAAATATTTGGACAAGCTCTATACAACATAAATGCAACTCATTCACCGTTTTATATATCGAATATCTCGTTCGTTCCCAGTAGTTCAATCATTCCCGTTCCCAGTAGTACTTGCAATAAAATTATTAAATCCATTGATTGTACCTACTAGTGGGACTTTTGTATCTCATTAGTTCAATTAATGGTGGATGATTGTACTGCTGACACGATTTGTTTTCCCAGAAGTACAGTTACCGTTTCAATTGACTGTATTAGTGGGCTAGTGGGATTGTAGTCCGTGGTGTATCTTCAGTTCAATTAATGGCGGATGTTTGCTAACCCTTACTTTTTTAATACAATGAGGATTTTTGAAATCCATGTTATTTTGGCCCAGCCAGGGCCGCGCGGCGCCAACCCGGTTAATACAAAAAAAAACACAGCGTATTCTCAAATTATTAATCCTCCGTTTAAACAGAATATCTCCTTTTAACAAACAAACAAAACCCGGTACAAAAACTGCTCCATAATCCGTATATACAACCTTTTATCCCTTGTCCGTAATTCTGGGCACGTATTATTGACTGTGTAGCGTCCGATCGCAGATTAATGAAGGAACCCTAAATTGGATGATTGCTGCCATTTCAAGTAATAGCTAGCTATTATTCGTTATTTAGCCATTTGCTACTAATACTAATTAGTTGTGTTCTTAGTAGGATGTGCTTATTTGCAACTAATCCGTAGGAGAACTGAACTAATGTGACCGATATAACTCCTAGAATTAGCAAATAAAACGGATTGCCGTTTTATTTGCTAATTCTAGGCCACATTCTGGGCAGGCCACATCGCTTGTAGAACTGACAACCGATGGGGAAGAAAGGTTCTCAGTGGCGACCACGAACCAGAACATGCAGCGTAGGGCGGCCCCCTACTACATGGAACATAGTTTAGCTAGATTTTTTGTATGTAAATTCAGTTATTTAATATCTACGAAAATGTCCAAATGTGCTAACGAGATAGTGAATCCGCGAAGATAAAGGCCGCACACTTCATTAAGCTGCATGTATTCGTTGCCACTGACTATAAATCCAGTTGGCCAATGATACAACTTCCCCTCATACGAAAATTAGTGGTGTATTTCAACCGCTAATCCTATGAGAGGAAACGGGACACACATTGTGTCGTTTGTTCCATCCTGCTCTGTTCTTTGTAATTTCGTATGACTTTGTCTCGTTTCGTTACTTCACCCCCTGCCCGCGCAAGTGAGTCGTGTTTGTAGGAGAAATTATGTTCACGAGCTATCAACGGGCTTTATAATGAGCATCACTTCCAAACTTTGCTTCCACCTACCGTCAAAGCAATAGGCATGATGACTAAAATTTTTTTGATTATATTTCTCAAAAGATAAACATTTGTGAAAACAAAAATTAAATATCTCATAAAATGACCAAGTTACAAGCATTTTAAAAACCGGAATAGAAAGAGACAGCTCAAACGGCCAGTGACGTCAGAGGAAGGTCGTTAAAGTACCTCATTACTAAGCTGTGGTAGCTTTTCATACAATCTCTTTGGCATGTGACGTCACGAGTAGATTTTTCATAGAAACTCTGGAGGCGCTCTGTTTGGCAAGAAAGAGACAGGAGATGCCTTCTGTAGAAACTTTAAAAGCTTATTACTCCGTGATTTATTTACCGATTTTGCTTATTTTTTCAATAATTGCATTCATTTTTAATCTTCTTTATGAAAGTAATATTTACTTGTTCATTTTTAATAGTACCCATCATGTCTATACATCACCATACATACATCACTGTTCTTTTGTTACGGTACGTGATAAATAAAGAAATTGTCGGGATTTTCACGGACGCCTATCATCTTTAAGCTTGCCTGTCAGGATCGTAAGGGTTCTTATTTGTTTTGGTTGCTTCGATAAGGCTTCTACCGTAGACTTGGTAGATCTTGGTAATAGGTCATAGGTCAATCAAACGCGAACAAATCAAGCTAAACTAAGTTCAAGCAAATAACTGAGTTCCTACGGTTTCCATGGTTTTAAGCGCCTCAACACTGTCAAACATCCAAAACGTGTTTTTTTTTTTATATTTTGTCTCCACACTTAGTGTATTTAGCCAGTGTCAATTTCATCGTGTTATGAAATATTTTATGCAAAGTCATGTCCTAGTCATAGTCCAGCCTAAGTCAGGTAGTCATAGTCTAGTCTAACTCGTGCCCTAGTAAAGTGGTGGCAACTTTACTAGAAGCTTCTATGGAGTTTTGGAAGCAACACGAAAAATCACGTTTCACCACATTATATCACTTGCCCTCACTCATGCTCGTAATTCAGCACTTAATGCGTAAAACGCCACCAATTTTAAACATTAATACTGGAGAAAGCACAAGTTTTGATAAATAATACAATGCTACGATGTGAACTTTTCCGCGTTCCCGCCAAAACTCTCAACATGTTTTTGCCATAGACAGTACACAGATTATAGGAAAAAAAAACTGTTAGACAGTTATAGAAGATAATTTACGTTCTGCGCATAGCTGCGGCCTTAAACTTGATTTCCCAGAACGCGATTAAAATATTTCTGGTCAAATCTATGTGATATAAAACCAACATTTAAACTCGTTTATTCAGGTTTTAATTCTATATTAACTGTTTTTACTTTTATTAAATCTGCTTTATCATAGACACCTGGGTTCATGCTCTTTGTTAATTTTATTTATCTTTATTTTAGTGAACAAGTACAATACAGGAGACATTGAACTGGCTTTGTGATACGAACGGTGAAGTTGGCCCTAAGTTACAGATTCTATGCACATTGTGTATACAGGTACTACATGTAATAACATGTATTCCATTAGAAACCCTACATGTCGGCTGTTATGCCGCTACTCGAAGTCTCGAATAACGTCCAGATGGCGCTGAAGCGTGTCCTGTATGAAATACAGACGTGAGGCTTAACACGGATGTGGCAATCTGAGTTTATTACAAACTTTATTACTAGGCAGTCGAGCCACGCGATTTTCTGTTGCCATTTATTATTTTCCCAGGGGTATGCAAAAAGTATTTTTGAAGGTTGTTGTTTTAGGCAGTATCGCAACTTCCCAGAGCGAGAAAAATAGCGTCAGTTCCCCATGCAATCCGTCACTCAATTTATTGCCTCAATCTGCTGGATGGGACCCGCAACACGGCTCCACGCGATGTAATTCGCTGTATGGTGTAGGTCTAGATAATTTACTTTTGTTTTTAGTTTTTGTTCATGTAGGTTAAGATTGTGTGTCTGAAAATCTTTTATACCCGACGCATGCCATGTCCACACTATGCAAATATTCGTCATGCCCCGGTACTACGTGCCGTACCTCACGATTTAATGACCTCTTTAGCGTTGAAAACGACAAGCTCTGTTCGTTGCAGACACGGAAAAAATATTACGGTACTTATTTTGCGCAAACAATAAATTACAGTACCTACCAACTTCAGACGAAATTGACAATGCTCAAAACAAAAAATCACATATCACCATAAAAAGCCTGAAAACGTTCACTGCTGAATATCATCATCAAAATCATCATCATCAACAGCCTGAAGACGTCCATTGCTGAACATAGAGCACCATTTTGTGCAGCTGCTCACCTCCTGCAACCATCGCTGCATCGGCTCTCCGCTCTCACCAGATCGTTGGTTCACCTTATTGGCCTACGCTGTGTCTTCTGATTCATATTCGCCACTCGAGAAGCATTTCTTCCCCATCGGTTATCAGTTCTACGAGCGAATAAATGGATAGGTTACCGATAGCAAAATTGACGGCACGGTCAAGCAGTTATAGTGGTTGATTCTACTATGATCCCTGGGTGATCATAGTATTCTATGATCACCTGGGAATATTAATGAGCAAACACTAATTATTATATAAATGATTATTATAATGATTATTATAAGTACTGCAGCTACAGTGAAATTACCGGCGCATAAAAGATGAGACTTTGTTACGTCACGCTCAATTTAAACACTGTCTTTATTAGAGAAAACTTCTTTTCTCAAGGTATTCACTAACGTCAAGGTCAATAACTCATTATCGAAGACGAGGCGGGCCATTAGTACATACATCACGTATTGTCCCAACTCCCAAGTGGGATGGAAGCATTATTTATTCATTCGATCTAGATTCGATTCTTCCACACGTACGCTTGTAATACTGATTGCGAACTTGCTACTGTCACTGAATCTTAGAGGTATTTCGCTTATTTTGAGATATGTTAGACGTAAATCATGTTTTATTTGGTGGTAGGACTTTTTTGCAAAGTTCGATAGGTACTACCGATTTGTCAGTTATTTTGCTGCCAAGTACTTACTAGCTGCTTGTGGCGGCAGAATAACTGGCAAAGCGGTGATAACCTACCTAGACGAATTTCGCAGAGTTGTCCTAAAACCTTAGAGCATTTGTAAATTGTAAATGCTCTAAGCCTAACACTTATTAAAAAATTATATTGCTAATTAGGGTTCCGTGCCCAAAGGGTAAAGCGAACCCTATTTATTACTAAGGATCCGCTGTCCGACGGACAGATGTCTGTCTGTCTGTCCATCTGTCCGTCTGTCACCAGGATATATTTCATGAACCGTGATAGCTAGACAGTTGAAATTTTCCCAGGTGATGCATTTCTGTTGCCGTTATAACAACAAATACTAAAAACCAAACCAAATACTAAAAAAAATTATTATGGGGGCTCCCATGCAACAAACATGATTGTTTTGCCCTATTTTACGTAAGTAAGGAACCCTTCGTGCGCGAGTCCGACTCGCACTGGTCCGATTATTTTTAATAGCAAGATAACTAGCCTATTTGATAGCATTGTAATTACAGTGATGGGACATACTTCGGTACCAGTGCGGTATGACGCGTTGCGCTGGTTCCTATTTGCGACAGATATCACAAAATGACAGTTGACCTCGGATAGGTTCGTGTTAGGAACAAGGGTCGAGGTCAAACCTTTTTGTGTTATTTTGACGGTATATTGAAATAAATTAGGTATATTACGGTTTGTTTGCCTTAGCGGAAAGAAACTAAGGTAAGGATGTTTAGATTTCAAAGTACCAGGGCAGCAGAAATTACCAGAGCTCCAGTTGTGAATACAGTTAGACCTCTAAAATACTAGTAAGCTGGACTTCATATTTTATAGACCAAAATGGACTGAAGGCATTTAATCTTCGCCATTTTGGCGCTGATTGCTAAGAGTGACATCGTGAGTCCTATGGAACTAATTCAACCAACCAATCACAGAATTTGCGCTTTCAAAGCAACCAATCAACGCGATAGATTTCGAATTATAGGTCTCCAGCCTCGGGAGTGGCGCTTCAAATTGGCACAAGAAACTAAAATATTTGTACGTTATCGTATATCCAGCGTACTTGTATATAGAGATCAGTGACAATATGCACAGAGCAACAAAACGCTTCGCCTTGAAGCGTTTTTTTTTGCTCTGTGTTAGTGTCTAGTGGATAGTTTCAAATCAATCAATCAATCAGTCAATCAATCAAATCGTTTATTTGCTAAAATACATGCATAGTATAGGTCTTACAAAAAGTTTTGCTCATGTATTCAGTCTGCAAGCAGACGTGCAAATGTTATTTAATAACTAATCACAATTCTTATAATTTACAAGTTGCATTGAAGCCGGTCAGTCAGACATTTCTTAAACTTGTCACCCTTTAATACTTTTATGTCATTTGGAATGTTATTATAAACGGATGTGCACATGTTATATACATTTTTCTTATATATGTCAAAGTGAAACACTCATTCGTGTTGTACCAAAAAATACAAAATTCCTGTCCGCCTGTCGAAGTCTTTAACCGACTTTGAAAGAAGGAGGATCTATCTTACACTTATTGTTAATAGGTAGAAATCAGAAACCAATTCTTCTAATGGAAACCACTAAATCGGAGGATAATAGAGGAATAAAATAATGTTTGTTTATTCTTAATGATCGTAAGCAAGAGAGTGGTTTGATTGCTGCGTTTATAGCGGAACTTTATCGCATGTCACCAAGGAGGTTAGACAGAGACAGAGTTTAGTGTAGGGTAGGCCATAGACTTAAAAGCAGAATAGACGATCGGGACCAACCACCAAGGTCACATTTGTCTCACCTTGGTCGGATTGGTGTAAAATCCGACCGTGTGGAGTCCAGTGTGGTGGTGGTTGGTGTCTTCATTCGGTCGCCAACCACCATCCAGAGACAAATGGACCTTGGTCGGTGGTTGGCCCGTGTGTATTTTGCTCATTAGGATGATTTGTACTTCTCGTTCTCACGATTCCTGTCTTTTGAGAATAACAAAAAGTTCTAGGATTTGGTGTAGCCAGTGCAAGATCTCTATTATACTTACAAGTACTCTGGATAGATGATATCGTACAAATATTGAGAATTTCTTGTGCCGATCCGAAGCACCACTTCGAGCGTCCTGACTGAACTAAGTATAATTTAAAATTCCATCGCGTTGGTTTGTTGGTTTAGTTAGTTGCGAGGATGCTCACGATGTCACTCAGCAACCACGGAAAGCCGATAGATGCAGAAAGTGAGCAGCCGCTCAAATTAGCGCTCTGGGAGATGACGTTCAGCACTGGACATCTTCAGGCTATTCATAATGATGATAATGACGGGTACATGACGTGAGAAACCGCAGGGCAAGTCGCAAGATTTTAATAATAAACTAACCTTAGTTCATTGTTAAAATCTCCAAAATCTTTATTGAGGTTGGGGACCATAATAATAAAGTGTGTAAACAGAGGCCGTCTTTAAATAGATGAGGGTCCAACATAATTTACATAACAGCTGTCAATTTATCAATTTTATGCCGTGCCAAAGAATAATAAACAGCAAGAACTGCTACACGTTATCACGTCTACTTACCAATAATTCGAAATATTCAGTCCAAAATGTTATTTTTAGTGGGATGGTCTTTTTACAATATAAAACCCTAACCCGTGTGTAGCCGCATTTAGTAGGCATCATCAACAACCTGAAAACGTCCACTACTGAACATACCTAGACCTATTGATGGATTAATTAGCATTTACATTCATTTTTAGCATGTGAAAACTCTATTAGCATTTCGCAAATGAAATGTAGTTGCGAAATTCTGTGAAATACGAAATTTCATTTCAATTAATTTATTTTCAAATAAAAGTTGGTTGAATCGAGGCCTCAGCGCTGAGCCTCAGCGCTGAGGTCTCCTGAATCGCTATGCCGGTAGGGGAGCCTACGCTGCTTCCTGTTAGTGGTCGCCCCTCGAGAACCTTTCTTCCCCATCGGTTGTCAGTTCTACGAGCGGTGTAGCCTGCCCATTGTCATTTCAACTTGCTAAAAGCGGTAAAGGCCAGTCCTAGTAACTTCATTTCCGAAAACGCAAAACAGCAATGTAAACCCTGGATTAGCTGTGTTAAATTATGGTCCTTCATAATTTATTTTAAATCGGCTTGCCAGCACATTTTAATGAGGAATTATGTACCGAGAGAGCATTGTGTGAAAGGGTATGTTAGTACATTATAATTAATGGTAGGTAAGATTTAGGTGCCATTTTAAAACGCATGGACAAAAGGTCGTAGCGATGTAACGAGTTCATTTTTAGGGTTCGGTAACCAAAGGGTAAAACGGACCCTATTGATTAGGCTCCTCTGTCCGTCTGATGTATTCCTGCTGCCGCTACAACAACAAATACTAAAAATTGAATAAAGTCCACATTCATACACATTTTGTGCATAAGTAAATAAGTATAAAATTAAATAAATGACGGGCCCGATAGCTCAGTTGGTAGTATCCCTGCCTTCTAAACTGAGAGGGCTGTGGGTTCGATTCCTACTGGGGACAAACATTTGTGTGATGAACATAGATGTTTGTTCTGCGTCTGGGTGTTATATTGTATTCTATGTATGTATTTACAAACAAAAAAGTATATAAGTATTGTATCAGTTATCTAGTTCCCATAGTACAAGCTATGCTTAGTTTGGGGCTAGATGGCGCTGTGTGAAATGTCCACACATATTTATTTATTTATTTATTTATTAAATAAAATAAATATTTAAGGAGTGAGATTAAATTGTGCAGCTGCCGCAAATCTTTATGTTTTGGAGTTCCGAGTATTACTGCGATTGTTACGGGTGCCCGTGGCGCTGAACATCAGGGCAATGACTAGCTCTCTAAGTTATTCATTGATATCATCGTCATCAACAACAGCCTGACCACGTCCACTGTTGAACTTTGACTTCCTCGGTCCACCTAGTGGGGGGGCCTACGCTACGCCTTCCAGTTCGTGGTCGCCACTCGAGAACCTTTCTTCCCCATCGGTTGTCAGTTCTACGAGCGATGAGAGGGGGGTATTCATTGATACAAAGTTATTATGATTCGACTAGCACGCCTCTAAACTTGTTGACGATTCGAATCTAGACGATTAAAACAAACATAAACAAGGCCTACCAACCTAAGTGCTCCTTTGTCAACTCCGTCATAGGCATAGCTTCTGGCGAAAAATTGGACCGACGCAGCACGGTTTCAACTAGATTTTTTAAAGTAGTAATAAACCAGTAAAATAACATACATATTTTCCCCCAGAGAACGCCACTTTGAGCGGCTGCAACCATTGGCTTCCCACGGGTTTCACCAGATCCTCGACCTGTCGTCGATTTCGCGTAATACTTAGATTAAATAAGATAACAGAAAAAAAAAACTAAAATTGATACATCACGATCAAACACCGAAAATTGCATCTAAATAACATTCATCCATTGTTTTCAGAGCCTATAGCAAACAAACGTATACTAAACAGACCAGAATACAAAAGAACCTTGAAGCTGGGCATGCCATCCTGTTTTTTTTTAATTGATAAAACTTTCCTCAGCAGCGGAGGAGGCTTATCATCATCAGTTGAAGCATCAAAGCTGTTCATGTGATGTGAAACAGGATAGGACTATGCTCTCTCATTAGAGAGGAGGGTGGAATATAACGCCCAACGATCACATACATAGATCCTAGACCCTAACTAGGATTCCCTGTATCTAGGGACCCAGGAACTACGAGGACCATACTCCCACAACACCCAGACCCAGAACAAGTTTTAGCACTTTTTTCTGTGAATAAATACCTGTCCTGTCGCGGGAATCGAACCCGCAGCCTCCGGGTTATGAACCGACCTGCTCAACCACCACACCACCGAGGCTGCAAAATGGAATAGTCACATCCTACTTCTTTTTCATCTTAAGTAAAAGGAAGTCAGGGGCCGTACTGTGAGCTCTTAGTGCGAGTCAAAACGGAGCCTATATTGGATCGCTAGTCAAAATCTTCATATAAAAAAAACAAAATCTATCCAATATAGACTCTGGTTTGAATCGCGCCAAGAGCTCACAGTACGGCCCCTGTTCTCAATTGCGACAGAAGAAACGACCTGTAAAATCCTACATCTAGCCATTAGCTTGATGACCCATTATTTCTACGATAATATGTAAATTAAGACACAAAGGGATAAACATTTTATGTACGCATAAAGTTTTGTGAATAATAAATGAATCACAAGTACCTTTTACGCAGTTTTGGAATAAACCAGTTCTACCCCTCTCTCCCCTAAAGTTATACAGCTCTTAAGACGACCGTGCTAACCTTTGAGCATGTTATTGCCTTCGCTCTACTCTCCACACGTATGATAGAGACAAGAGAGCCCATGAGTGAATTTACCTACATTTTATTATTAGCGTTATGGTCGTCAACAGTATTCACCCTTTAAAACTTAACAAAAACTTTTGATTTTGGTGTCAATCGTTTGGATAGATTATATCTATGCTTGTACGTCTTGACTTTATTGAAAATATGTTTCGTGTTTGAGTTACAACTATCTTCGTGCATGATAATTTTGAAGCCAAAATTCTTAAGTTTAGGTGGGCTATAAAACAAAGATATAAAAGGTTAAAGAGGGAAGACGGTAAAAGGAAAAAAAAACATCGAAATCGTTAGGTAGAAAAGGTTTTCACTTTTTGTATGGACAAGACGGGGGTATACCCAAACGTAAGCGAAACCCGCGGGGTTATTAACTCGCAATCAGCTTGCAACAGGCGCAATGAGTTTTGGCGGGAACGCGGAAGAGTTCACGTCGTTGCATTGTATTATTTTTCAAAACTTTTGCTTTTTCCAGTGTTAATGTTTAAAATTGGTGTCGTTTTACGCATTAAGTGCTGAATTACGAGCATGAGTGAGGGCAAGTGATATAATGTGGTGAAACGTGGTTTTTCGTGTTGCTTCCAAAACTCCATAGAAGCTTCTAGTAAAGTTGCCACCACTTTGCTGGAGCATGACTTAGACTGGACTATGACTACCTGACTTAGACTGGACTATGACTATGACTAGGACATGACTGCGTGAAATATTTTATAACACGATGAAAATATAATACTTGACACTGGCTAAATACACGATGTGTGGAGCCAAAATATAAAAAAAAATACAGGCGCAATCATTGCTGTCAAACGTCACTTTGACAAAGCAGAAAGAGATCGAGCGCTAGATTTCCGACTGTCGGACAATCGATGAACTAAAACTTACATTATTTTGTTTCCATCTATTGCTGTTCTATTGCCAGTGGCGCTAGTGTCTAAGGCCAAAGTACATTTAGCGACAGGTGTGCAAACGGCGGGCATTTTGCGACCGATTGCTAGGTGTTTGGTGTCACGTTGCTATTGCTGTTGCATTGCTATTTCAATTTTTACATAATACAGTTGCCGGGGGTGCCGAGGTATAGATAGACTAGCAACTTTGCGTCAACGCTGTTGCTTTGCAGTTCGTGAATCACTAGGCTAAAGGATATTATTTGGGTGATATGGGTGTTATATTGTATTCTATGTATGTATTTATAAACAAAAAAGTATATAAGTATTGTATCAGTTATCTGGTTCCCATAGTAAAAGCTATGCTTAGTTTGGGGCTAGATGGCGCTGTGTGAAATGTCCACACTTATTTATTTATTTATTTATTTATTATGCAATCCACCAGAGATTTCAAGGATGGTGGGAGAAATCGCTGTGAAAAAATATTGTCTGATCTTAGGATAAAAACTTATAGAGCCCCAGTACATTCGCGAAGTTTAAGCCATTTAATCAGTGCCATATATGGCACCGTACGGACGTTCGTGTGGTCTTATCTGTGTGAAGAGCTCCCAGATAGTTATTTTGGATGACAGTTGCACGGTGAAATCGTAATAAAAGAAAAACAGCATTTAAAGATTTCTGGTGTGACTTTCCACTGGTGTGCTATTAATTTTCTTGTTTAAATCGTCTAAAATACCAAAAAAGTAGCCGTCGTTTTGAGAAGGCGTTGTTGGAAACATACCTTCTATATGTACTTATTTTAAGCGTCTGATTCTATTTTACTTTTTCTTTGTAAATAATAAAATTCGAACAATTGACACAATAACAAAGGAAGCTGTCATAATATTTTGCTTAAAATTCACACCACGCCAAATCTTTCCCCGAAATATTCTGCTCGATAGGCTATTTGAATAACATGCGAACTAATTTCAAATAATAGAAAGACGTTCTGTTATTTGAGGACTTATTTAATTAAGTTGGGTGCTAGATTCTAAGTATTTATTTAAGTTCTAAGTGAATAAGGAGATCTATCTGAATTTGGAGAACACGTTAGGGGCGATCCATTGTTTCTTTTTATTGCTTCGCTTTTATGATTCCCTGTATCTCCTTCCATTAAATAGGTACCCAGGACCTATAAGGAACATGATCCCACAATACCCAGACACAGATACAAGGTAGGCATTTGAGATTTTTTTTATGCTAAAATAATAATCGACCTGATGGTAAGTGACGAAATCGTCAAAGGCGGAGCACGTCTGCCCACGAGATGCCCATTCACTCTTGACTTGAAAAGACCCAGGTTAAACCCAGGAGGAAATAATGTTGGTCGAAGAGCTATCCATTCCTTGGCCGTTCGGACTAATTCAGAAAAACGGACGGATCCAGAAAAATGCTTAAAGCGGACTGGTGGACAAATAAGTCATTATTCTTGTCACCACAAATGTCCTGACAAGTAAGGCGCTATTCAGACATTCGAATACTACTAGATATGCATAATACTTCTAGACACAGAATGTACAAAATATTGTACGTCAGTGAGAAGATTTTACGTACATTGCTTGTGGCACGGAAAATTATTAGAACCTTTACGAACCTCCTGATCTTTAAAAGTCGATATTGTAATATCAAAATGATTACGTAATCTTCGTATTATACCTTATTTCAAATTGCAGAGGGATCACAACATAATTTAATAAAGGCTTAATCATGGCTTAATCCTCTTTACAGAGGATTAAGCCATGATTAAGCCTTAGGATATCACCTCATGATATTTAATCGGATTATCTTATTAGGACAGGTTGGCTTAAAAGAAGCAAAAACGCATGTTTACATCTAGAAGGGAGTTATGTCCACCGCATAATTTTAGTAGATGAGGTTAATTCTTTAAGGCTGGGTTTTACCAAAGTAGAATAAGTTTTATTCCAAGTATAACGCTAATTATTACCCTCGGATACAGTTGATTGACAAATGAAATGACGATTAAACGGACCCTATCATGATTGTATCCGAGGAAAGAGCTTCAAAATTGTTGGTATAATAGTTATATTCGTGTAACTCGGTTATTCTCGGAACGTTATACTTGGAATAATGTTATTCTACTTTGGTAAAATCGGGAATATATTACTTAGGCAATATAAGTTATAGTCCCAGTTTAAAGTTTAAATAAGAAAAACAAGATTATGTATTTAAGTATTTATTTGTTTTTTTAGCAATATGATTGAGGAAATTACCGTGAAATTTTAGCGGGAACGCGAATAAGTTCACATTGTATTATTTTCTCAAAACTTGTGGTTTTTCCAGTGTTAATATTTAAAATTGGTGGCGTTTTACGCATTAAGTGCTGAACTACGAGCATGTGTTGCTTCCTAAATTCCATAGAAGCTTCTAGTAAAGTTGCCACCACTTTACTAGAGCATGACTTAGACTGGACCTTACGTGAAATATTCCATAACGATGAAAATTACCAATGCTGGCTAAATACACTATGTGTGAATCCAAAATATAAGAAAAAAAAAACCCGTGTGGTCTCGGTGTGCGAATAGGACCACCCCATCTCTTCCTGTGGGCTCCCCTAAAACCCGGCTTAGGAAATGGATAGAATAGGTATATGGAATATCCAGGGAATAGGCAACCTATGCAACCTATGGGTATGTTCCACGATCGCCATTATAATCTACTGCGATTACCCAAGCCAAGCATTGTGATTATGGCCAACCCCCCCCCCCCCCCCCTCGTACGTCCAAAGTGGCATTTTATGGGTGAGGCCTGTATTCAGCACTAGACGTCTTTCAGCTATAAAACATCTAGACGAACCAGGCATGTTTAGGCTCAAGAGTAAAAAAATAACCGGCCAAGTGTGAGTCGGACTCGCGCACGAAGGGATCCGTACCATTAACCATAAGAACGAGCAAAAAAATCACGTTGTTGTATGGAAGCCTTAAAATAATATTCATTTTATTCTGGTTTTTAGTATTTGTTGTTATAGCGGCCACAGAAATACATCATATTATGTGAAAATTTCACCTTTATAACTATCACGGTTCATGAGATACAGCCTGGTGACAGACGCACAGCGGAGCCTCAGTAATAGGGTTCGTTTTACCCTGCGGTTACGGAACCCTACAAAAGTGAAAAATTCTAGATTATGTATCATGGATTACCCGCACTTAGCTAGCGTGGTGGCAGTGTTTCTTTAACACAATATAGAGTTCTTCTAAATATTCTTGTATTCCTATATTTTAAATCATACTATTCTATTTCTATAGAGAAATATCGCTTCTATACCATCTGCTTCCATCTCTCGCAATTCAATTTGGTTTGACATGTCAAAATCAGATTTATACATCAGACTCCGGCATCGAATAGCTTTGTCTCGATTCTCGATTGTCCTCCACCCACCCGGTGCAAGCTCTCGTGGAATCGATATGGGAAAATCGAGTAGGTATCGAGTTGGCGCGATCGGATTTCTGAGTATAATTTAGTTGAGGTTTTACTTCCTTCGTCCATCGGCTCCCTGCGCTGCACTTCCGGTTCGTGGTCACCACTCGAGAACCTTTCTTCCCCATCGGTTGTCAGTTCTACGAGCGATGTGGCCTGCCCATTATCACTTTTATTTGCAACTTGCTTTTTACTTTAATGTTCGCGAATTTTGAAGTTTATAGTTTCGCGGGTGGACCATTAAAATGCAGTCCGTCTCGTAATGCCAAAATAGAAGTGGCAAAATGACAAGGTTGGAAAATTCATCATTAACAGCCTGAAGACGTCCACTGCTGAACATAGGTCTCCCCCAGGGAGCGCCACTTAGAGCGGCTGCTCGCCTCCTGCATCCATCGGCTCCCCGCGGCTTTCACCAGATCGTCGGTCTACCTAGTGGGGTTGGAAAATTAGATGGTTGTAAATTGACGAGATTTAAAAATGACATGGTTGTAAAATGACCACGGTTAAGGTGTAGTGTTCATAAGCCGACCGGGCCCTTACCACAAACTAATACAAAACCATCATGGTTCGTGACAGTAATGCTTTAAGGTTACAATAACATTGTTCAAATTCGTACCATGAACTTATAAATGTATTCCTGCGTGAGAACGAGACGTCTAAATTTTTATATAGCGTTATCACTGTCGCACGTCGGTGTCAACATGATGTATTTGAGTGGACGATTTAACGTTACGTCATCGAAACTGCTCTGCATCAATAAAATTACAGTATTCTTACTTTTATGTCATTTTTCAAAGTATGATTGAAGTAATAATGCTATAAGAGGTTGTGGTAGGCCCCCAGACGTTCCTAACAAATCTGCAAAGTCAAGCAACGTTCGCTGAGATTACTAATTGGATGGGTGACTGCTACAAAAAAGGTTATTTACAAATTATTGAGCACTGTCTTGAAGCAGAGTGTACGTTAAGCTATCGGTTAGGTGTTGTCGTAAGGCAACAGTCGTTAAGCCAAGACGGAGGCATTGGGAGGCCAAACACTGGGGAGGCTTAAAAATTTGACACCAGTGCTGACCAATGACCATACTTCACTACACAAGAATACGCATAATCAACCAGCGTTATAATTTGCCGAATATTTTGATGACGATTATTATTGATAATTTATGGAATTTGTTTTAAGTAGGTATTTATACTGTCGTCCTCTCCTCTAATAACAATTGTTGTGCCCGACAGGGTCCATTATGATACCAATGCTTGATTACACTATCTAATGTTACATTATGGAACGCAATAAATATTTGTATTTTTATTTGTTGGAGAACACAAATGGGTCAAAATATCACTATCAAATACATCTTATATCGAAGCGTAGATCATGTATATTACAATAGTCTTTATTTCACTTCAATACATGCAGTATTTCCGAAGTTATAACGACGAGAAGTTTATGCCCTTTCTTGAATTTCTGAGATTTGCCGCGCTCATTATGACGTCACGCCCGCACTCGTTCCGGTCATCCGCGGTGTGCTATTCGTGCAAACGAGAGCGCTACTATCGAATGACAAAGGGGTTGCCGTCATCTGCCCGCGTTTTTAAAAACCTTCGGCCGAAAATACGCACTTTGATCGTAAATATCGCAGCCATTTTTTAAGATATAAAGAAAACAAATACACAGTTTTTTTCGTAATTTTTTGTAGTTTTATTTGGCATGTAATTTAAAAACCGTTTGTCAGTTCCATTCTCATTTGCAAAAGTGTTTTTGATCTACCTATTTGCAATAGAAAAGCTACCTCATGAATGTTGAGACAAAAAACAAAAGAATTTCAATACTAAAATAAAAAAAGCTGTTAAAAATCACTAAGTAGGTACTACAATATGCAAATACAAAACAGGTTAAAAGGGGAGTAAATATTAGATAAATTAAATGTATAAAAAACAAAATTTAAAAAATAAATTGCTGTCCACGCTGATTCTTATTTGCGTCTGTATTAATTAGAATCTAAGCGGTCTTCATTTATCAACATGAATATTTTACCGTTAGAGTGGAGGTAGTTAATGGTAGCAATTTATAAAATTGTCCTTAATTAACGGACGGTTCTGTTAATGTACCTCATGAAACAGAACAATATTATACACTCAGCGATCACAAAGAAAATATGTTCGGAGAGCCTCATCATCATCATTTTCATTAACTTTAATTGTGTCTCCCAAGCGTACATCATTTCGTAACTATTGTGACGTAGCACTATTTTCTCCGTTCTATGTCACAATAATTGTGGTAATTATTGGTAAGCATCGGTATTTAATAAGGGTTTTTGCGCTATTTCTCATTAGGATTTATTTAGAAATAACACCACATACTTATGAAAGGTTAGTACTTCTGTTTATTTGCTTCCTACGGAGGTTGTATATATGTATAACATTGCTATTTTTAACTAAGTTTTACGCCTTTGCTAATTTCGTATGTTATCTATGCACACAATTTTATATGCATAGTAACGGGATTAATCCACCCCGAGACCTTGTACATAATAATATATTATCGTATTATAATGTCATTATCAGTATTCTTGCGATAGGAACTGTTATTGATTTTCTTGATTATCAATTTATGCCTAAAATGTTGATTGCGTTCTCTTGCTGGATCGGACTGGTGGCCATAATATTGTTAATGCTATTATTACATACTTGTAAGTGCAATTTTCTTACCCTAATTAGGATATATTATATGTTATATATTAATAATTATTCGATTTGTTGTAGTAAGCTATTTATACTTATATATAATGATTGTAATTGTAGTATAATATTATTATATTTATTAGTAACAAGCTGCACCCCGTGGTCTCACGGGAGTAGTAGCCTATGTGTTAATTCAGTATATAAACTACCTCTATTCCAAATCTCATCCAAATCTGTCCAGCCTGTGGAGCGTGAAAGATTAATAAAAATACACACATACACTCAACATATGCACTTTTCCCTTTATTATATTAGTAGGATTATATTAGTTTATTATTATTATTTTATATACACACGAGTATGTGAAATCACATTAGTATATTGCGTAATCTTACATCTCAACCTTAATAATAATAATGAATATTATGTGACAATGACAATGGGGCATTTATTGCGATGTCATGCTTTTCTAAAATGTATTCGGTATCTGTACTACTGCTTGAATTTCTCGGCTAGTGAATATTACGACCGCGAGAGTTCTATCTCTTACACGTTTTTATTAATATTATATATTGTGTTCAGTGACAATGGATAAGGACGTATTAACTTTCTATTACCAGAACTGTCGCGGTTTACGATCAAAATTGCATACTCTTTACATGAACATTTTAATACACTCTTATGACATAGTTGTGCTGACAGAAACTTGGTTGACGGGTGACATATTCGATAATGAACTTATGGATACGCGGTATGTATTATTTCGATGTGATCGCGACCGTGTAGCCACCGGTCGCCGAGACGGCGGCGGTGTGGCGCTCGCCATTCTTCGCTCGCTGGCTGTGAGTGCGCGGGTGCGCATCGTCCCCGCCCCGTCTCCGTCGCCGCCGATGGCCCCGCCGTGCCTTCCCGCTATCATTGATTATTTATCTATTCAGCTTGAGCTTAGTGCCTCCATATTATATACTATTTGCGTAGTTTATATTCCACCAGGGCTCAAGTATGATGTTTATTTCTCCTACATAAATTACTTACAAAGTATTCTTGTAGGTATTTCTGATGGTTATCACTTCATTGTTGGAGATTTCAATATACCATCTTTAAACTGGTATTCTAAAGGCACTTACATGGAGCCGTTGCAGACACCGTCAACTCCTCGTTCAGCTAATTTACTTATTGATTTCCTGGAGACAACGAAAAGTTTTCAATATAATAATATTAAGAATAAATCCTCGAACATACTTGACTTATTTATTTCGAATAATACTCACTGTGAGCTGTATCACGCGGCACCTATGGTCCCAGTGGATGAGTCTCACCCAACGTTTTATGTCTCGGTGCCCATTGAACGTACTAGTAAAATGCAACGCAGCACCAGTATGCGATATTGTTTTGGTAAAGCAGATTATACAATAATAAACAATGAAATTATCAATATTGACTGGGAATTGCAATTTAATAATAAAACAGCTGAGTCTGCTACCAACACTTTTTACGAAATAATCTACGGTATTATAGCCAAAAATATCCCTAAAAAACTCGTAAGTAATAATAGTTTTCCTGTATGGTTCAATTCATCCTTAAGACACATATATAATAATAAAAGAAAGGCTTGGATTAAGTGGAAAGTTTACAAAAACATAGCAGACTATGAAATATTTTCATTATACAGAAAAAGGTTACGCGACGGAATGCATACGTGTTATAATAACTATATTATGAAGGTAGAAGATAGTATTAAAAGCAATGTAAAATTTTTTTGGACCTACATATCTAACAAAAAGAAAACTGGTAATATACCTGTCAGTGTGAACTACCAACAAAAGTCTTGTAGTGATCCAATAGAAATATGTAACTTGTATTCTGATTACTTTCACTCGGTTTTTGAACCGTCAGCTATTCCGAATAATTACGATGTCGAAAACATTCACGAGATAGATAATTCAAACTCTAGTACGATTATCACTGATATAAGTTTCACGTGTGATAATGTTAAACGTGAACTACTCAAACTGGACTCCACAAAGGGCGCGGGAACCGATGGCATCCCTCCGTCCTTTTTAAAGTGTACGGCCCCTTCCATTTGTATACCTATACAATATGTTTTTAATTTATGCTTACGTGAAGGGATTTGCCCTCAAGTGTGGAAAAGTGCGCGAATTGTACCAGTATTTAAAGGTGGTAGTAAGAGTGATGAGGAGAATTATCGCCCCATCTCTATTTTGCCGGCTTTATCGAAGCTACTGGAGAGGTTAATTCATAATGCTGTTTATCCTAGTTTACATCCTAGTATTATATCCAACCAACATGGTTTCGTTAGACGTCGATCAACAGTCACGAACTTAATTATATACACAGCAGACATCTTTGATAATATAGATAATAATAAACAAACGGATGCTGTGTATACTGATTTTCGTAAAGCATTCGATAGAGTTGATCATAAAATCCTATTAGACAAAATTGCCTTTAATGGCATTCGTGGAAACTTATGGCGCTGGTTTAAATCTTATATCACCAATCGGTGCCAAAAGGTTGTTATTAATGGGTATGAATCGGATACAGTCCCTATTAGCTCTGGAGTCCCACAAGGCTCAATACTGGGACCATTGCTATTTATATTATATGTTAATGATATAAGTAGATGCTTTAAATTCTGTAAATATTTATTATATGCTGATGACTTAAAAATATACCATACCATTAATACATACCAAGACCACTTAAACTTTCAGTCGGATTTGGATCGGTTCTCAGTCTTCTGTAGTGAAAATAAACTGATGCTTAGTCTTAATAAATGCAAATCAATGGTATTTACTCGCAAGAGAAGTATAAGTAACTTCACGTATTCCCTTTGTAATTCTAATCTTGATAAGGTTCAAATAATCAAAGATTTAGGTGTTACTCTTGATAGTAAATTAACCCTAGATATACATATACAGAATATTATTGCACGAGGTTTCAAAATGTACAACTTTGTCATAAGATCTACTAATAATTTCAAAAATGAGCTTACTTATAATTTATTGTTTAAGTCACTTGTCCGATCACAGCTTGAATATGCGGCGCCTGTATGGAACCCTTATTATAATTGTTACATTAAAGATATTGAGAGAGTTCAAAAGAAGTTCTTACGCTGTATGAATTATAAATGTAATCATAGTTTTATGTCATATGAAAATCTACTCAAAAAATATAAGCTAGTGGACCTAAAATCTAGAAGATTGCAACTTAGTGCAATGTTGTTGTATGACATCTGTCACAATCGTTATGACTGCCCCGAGCTGGTGAATAGGCTTGCTTACAAAGTTCCGTTTAGAATCCACTCACGAACTGAGCATAAAACTTTTTTTACGGCTACCCGACGCACCAACTCGGGCCAGCGTTCACCACTGTACCGCATGACCAAATGTTATAACGATCATTTTAATTGTATCGATATATTCCATGTACACTTTGGCGATTTTCGGAAGTCTGTTTTGGAGGTCTTGAGTGGCGATTGCAGCAAGCACTCTGCTTGATTTTTCGTTTTAGACTTAGTAACCTGCCTTACCTACTCCGTTATGTGACTGAGGCCGGATTTTACCAAGGTGGAATAAGTTTTATTCCGAGTATAATGCTAACTGTAACCTTTGGATACAGCTAATTGACAAACGAAATTACTGTTAAAAGGACCCATATATCTTGATTGTATTCAAGGAAAGAGCTTCAAAATTGTTGGTATATTAATTGTTGGTATATTAGTTATATTCGTGTAACTCTGTCATTCTCGGAGCGTTATGCTTGGAGTGGCGTTGTCCTGCCTCGGTGAAATCGGGCCTAAGTATATAAATGGCTGCCTCATCACTACTCTGGGCCCACCGATTGGCAACTGGTTTTGTTGCCGTATGTGCCTACCTTGCGATTCTAATCCAACAAATAGTGGCGGGTAGATATGCCTGCCAATTGGATTTATATTTCTGTGTTCATTTGTCTATATTTGTAAATGTTAGACACTACAATAGTATAAAGTATTACTTAAATTTACTCACTTTTAGGCGATAGTTAGTAATCAGCTACCAATATTTCAACATTTGTTCTGTTTTTCATATATATTATATATATATTATCAATCTGTGGTCAACGATGTTGGTGCATCAACCACTTAAATTTTTGGCCCATATTGTTTTAAGATTATTTTTGTTGTGTACTGTTTGTTGATCCTAATAAACCTAAAAAAAAAAAAAAAAAAAAACAGCTCAAACACGTCCACTGCTGAACATAGGCCTCCCCCAAAGAGCGCCACCTTGAGCAGCCACTCGCCTCCTGCATCCATCGACTCCCCGCGACATTCACCAGATCGTCGGTCCACCGAGTGGGGGCCGGCCTACGCTGCATCTTCCAGTTCACCAGTCGAGAACCTTTCTTCCCCATCGGTTGTCAGTTCTACGAGCGATGTGGCCTGTCTATTGCCGTGTCAACTTGCTAATTCTGAGAGCTATATCGATCACCTTAGTTCTTCTGCAGATCTCCTCATTGCGGATCTTATCTCGCAGTGAAACACTGAGCATACCTTTCTCCATAACTCGTTCCGCGACTTTGAGCTAGCCCGAGTTTATTTGACAGCTTTCACGTTTCACGGTGCATGGTGTGGTTCACAATTCGCTCACTAGGGGCGCTTATCGTGAAACCATACAAAAACGCATCATTCACCATACACCGTGAAACGTGAAAGCTGTCAAATAGACTCGAACTAGGCTCTCTGGTATGACCAGACTAATCCACAATAGGTACTTGTTATAATGTATAGTTATGCTATATTATGTTGGGTGCTTCATAATATTAATTAAAATATTCTATTCATTATACAAAACGAAGAACCAGGAAGCCGAGGTGATATGTTTCTGGGCCCTTACCACAAACTAATACAAAACCATCATGGTTCGTGACAGCTGTAATGCTTGGAGCACGAGAGGTTACAATAATATTGTTCGAATTCGTACCATGAACTTATTAAGTATTCCTGCGTCAGAACGAGAAGTCTACATTTTTATATAGCGTTATCACTGTCGCACGTCGATGTCAAAATGATTAACGGTATGACATGGCAGTTGTATTTGAGTGAACGATTTAACGTGACGTCATCAAAACTGCTCTGCCACTTCAACATTAAACTATTCTTACTTTTATGACATTTTTCAATGTATGGTTGAAGTAATAATGCTACAAGAGGTTGTGGTTGGCCCCAGGAGGCGTATCCGTTATCTTTAGTTGTAGGTTACCCACTGTGGGGGTGCACGTGTAGCTGATTTTAAAATAACTTCAAGGAACTCTCAAACAAACACTGTTTTAATGAATCTGGTACTTAATTGCTCCAAATTTTATGAGATTACTTGGTAATCTCGACTCGATCTGACTCGAATTTTGAAGTACCTCTAAAGTAGATACCTTGACTATCTTCATTAAATATTTTCCCTAGCATTCAACTTTAAGTAAACAAGAGTATACACGAAGACGCTTTCAGGCAGCTTTAGAGTAAGGACTGAAAAGGCTACAAAATACCGGTATATTAAGGAACTTCTAAATTAGAATGTTTTTTGGCACATTAAATCAAATCAAAATCAAATCAAATTTCTTTATTATCGGACAAATAAATCCATTGGTTAGTGTGGTTTACTTACTTCTAATGTTAGTAATCTATAGTATATTCTTATAATAATTTTTTAATAAAATGAAAATTATTTACAATAAATGATAAGAACAACACAGACATAATAGCATCCCAGTACACCCGCCACCATGGTACCCTCTACGCATACACCTGCCTGCCTCCATCCACAAGTGTACACACAAAGTGCTGCATAATGGGCGAGTTATACCGTTCCGCTACCGTATTCAGAATGCTATTGGTACTACCTCGCACTCGCCCCAGAAGAGATGCCGTCTTTTAAACTCCATTGTCATTTACTTATAAACTTAACGCATTTTACCCACTATTATGCTTCACATAATATTGGCATACTACTTTACTCTGAAAAGTTTATATACGTTATATTACGGGAAAAAGAATTTCGCAATAGTTCAGCTTAATATGACTAAAACATTACACAGTATACCATGGTCAGTTGTACCTATGTGAATGGTTTTTTTTCCTCCAGTCTCAAATTACTGATGAATCTTTCTTTCTGATGTTCTGAATACAAAGTTCCAATCTCACAGTCTGTTATAATCTGATTACTAGACAGTCGTGATGTCTCAGGATGTCGTCCGCAGTATAGTGTTTCGTGAATGTACATTTTGGAGTTCTAGGGGCCACAGCAAATGTAACAGGCAGCCGTGTTGCTTAACATCAGGTGAACAACTAGCTCGACACGACATTCATTACCGAAAAAAGTTGCGGTTTTGTACTGATTACAAAACGCGTGATCGTGGTTTAAAACATAATGTCTTTATGAAATACCGGATTATATAATTATTTAAATACCGGATTGTATCGTTTATTTGGTCCTCTCTTTCAGGGCCAAAACCCTTTGTACGATGACACTCTGAGGAGTTTTTAAGCACTTTATAATTAAGACTTTAATTAACATTCGCAACGGAGGACAGCGTAAGGCCTTGCCATAGTATAATGTAGTCAGTAGAAAATGTATGTACAAATACAGATTTAAGCATAGTTCATCATGAATCATAATCATCATCATCATCATCATCATCAACACTCTCACGACGTCCACTGCTGGACATAGGCCACCCAAGAGAGTGCCACTTTGAGCGGCTGGCCGGCTGCTGCACTCCTGCTTATCAAATTAATCTGAGTCTACCCATGAACATTGTTTGTGCATGTAACTGCGCCAAAATATTTGAGTATATCTTGCACCAATTTGATACATACCACTTACTGTACTCTTGTGGTCTCTTACTGTTGGCCTCATTAGTACGAGCAACGAGCTATGTAGAGAGCTATGCTCGGTATTTCCGTGCGAGGTATGATCCGGAACGAGGAAATGCGCAGAAGGACTAAAGTGACCGATACAGCCCTTAAAGTTAGCAAGTCTGCGCAGAACTGACAACCACGTGGTGACCACGAACCGGAAGGCGCAGCGTAGGCAGACCTCCTACTAGGTGGACCGAAAACTTGGTGAAAACCGGGGGGAGCCCATGGATGCAGGAGGCATGCAGCCGCTCAAAGTAGCGTTCACTAAAGGGAGGCCTATGTTCAGCAGTGGACGTCTACGGCTTGATGATGATGAGATACATACCTAGTAAAAAGAGATTTGCTTGGCGAAGTTCCAGATAATATAATGCCTACAGTTGCGAAGTCTGCTGGCTTTAATTATACTGTGGCAATTTATATAGAAGCATCAAGGGACTCTTTGAATATTGTAAACCCTAGGGCATTCAGAAGGAAACATTTTGATTACACTGAGACTTCACAAATAAATACTTCTGTATAGCGATTGCCTTGAATGAACAACATTCCTTTGTCTTATTCCCAATTTCTAAATTTATTAAAAGTCGTTGGCTAAGTAATACACTCGCTTTAGATATAAAGCTACAAGTACCTACCGGTCAGTCCGTTATACCCCAGATAATATAATACCTACAGTACAGATGCCTCATCCCATACAACGGAATAACGCGGGCTATTTTACGAATTATTTTATTTCTGCATAACGCAAGATTGTCAAGCGACATTTATTGCGTATTGGCGAAGTATTGGGTCAAACGAACTAGTAACTCTCTAGACACGATAAATACATTTTTTTCAAGTTCAGACTATTTTTCGTTTGTACCGGATGGAACCCCATGGTTATACGTAACACGTTAGAAGGGGTCTAGCAAAGATCCCTTTCCATTAGCGTTAACGCCAAACGGTAACTCAAAATGTAAAGATATTCAATTCAATTCAATTTTCAAAGGTCTTTATTATTCTTTTAAATATATACAACATATATACGCACTAGTGTACATTTATCCTAGTGATATAAAATACTGCACTAATAAATTATTACGCAAGCACACAGGCTTATTGCAACTAATAACAGAAAATTACAATTATATTAGAAGTGAGCATTCCATAAGGTTATATTTTTTATATAATTCTGGCTGTTTATGTAAGCTTTAGAATACAGCATTACATTTTTTAATAGTATTTAGTAAGTAGAAAAACAAACCTTTCGGCGGTAGTTTAGAATAAATAACGCAAGGCGGTCACAATAAGCAGCAAGCAACAACAGCAGCGTAGTAAACTTGTATCACACATGCAAGTGCGCGCGGTCCACCGCCGCGCGTCTCGCGCGCCATTTCCGCACTTCATATCTCCTGATAATACGGGCGGGAATGGCGCGCGCGGCAGGCGGCGAGGCACGCACACAACGAGCAGAGTGACGGGCGGTGGCTATTCGCACTCAAGGAACAAGTGATGGGGTAACTTATACCGATTATAACTATCGATATATGGAAGATTTTTCTTCCTAGACTTGCAAATGTTTTTAATTAGTTTGTTTTTATTATTTGGATTTTTAAGCACATAAAATTTTTCAGATAATTTGTAAATGAAAACGTCTATTTTTGGGAGTCCAATTTGTAAGTGTAGTTTTTGGAGGTTTGTACGGAAGGGGGTATTATAGGCATATTTAAGAGCTTTATTTTGTAAGATCTGTAGTTTGTTTATATTAGATTTGCAAGTACTGCCCCAGACAGGGCAGGCATACGTAATACAGGGCCTAACCAGGGTGCAGTATACTCGTAATTTTGTGTAGCTGCTGAGGCAAGTGCGTCTATTTAAAATTGGATTTAGGGCATTTAAAGCTTTAATACCTTTCATGCAAAGCTTCGAAGTATTTTCTGTCCAGTTAAGTTTACTGTCTAGGATCGTACCAAGATATTTAACACTGCGGCTCCAAGGAATAGCGTACCCGTCGATCTTTAATGTTCTTGGCGGCAAAGATCGCTTTCTGGTGAATAGAATTGCTTCAGTTTTCGAAGCGTTGATTTTCAATTTCCACCTCCGAAAGTAGTCTGATAAACGGTCAATGGAGATTTGTAGGCGATTGATTACTAAGTCTATATCTGATGACGATGTGAATGATGCGGTGTCGTCAGCAAAACAAGCTAAGTTGGTTCGTGGCTGAATAGGTATGTCATTTAGGTACAACAAAAACAAATATGGGCCTAAGATAGAACCTTGTGGCACTCCTGCTGGAACCATTTTAGGGGTGGAACTGTGATCCCTAATGTGAACTCGAAAATTACGGTCCGATAAATAAGATCTGATTGTCTTAATAAGCGATAGAGGCACACCTAGCCGGATAAGCTTATGAAGTAATGCTTGGTGCCAGACTGTGTCAAAAGCTTTTTCAATATCTAAAAGAAACATCCCAGTGGACTGTTTTAGATTGAGGTTATGTGACACAGTCTCAGCAACTCTGGCAAGCTGTTGGACAGTTGAATGGCCTTGCCGAAAACCAAATTGTTCATTGATTATTAGATTCTCGGATACACGTAACATACGTGTGTAAATAATCTTTTCAAATAGTTTACCAAGACATGGTAGCAAACTAATCGGACGATAAGAGGTGGGATCTGAGTTTTCTTTACCAGGCTTGTGGATTGCTATCACTTTGGCAGTCTTCCATGGGATTGGGAAGTAGTTAAGCATAAGACAGGCATTAAATATTTTGGTCAAGAGCACAAGGCATTTTTGGGGCATATTTTTTATGAGGATATTTGAGATCTGATCCGGTCCAGGAGCTTTACGGGTTTTCAATTTGGTAATACACTTTCCTACCTCCGCTGGGCGAACCAGAAAGCTGTGTTCATCAGCAACGTGTTCCTCTAAGGCAGAGGCAGAAAGATCAATTTCAGTTAACTCATTACTGTGCCAATTATGAGTTAGCAGCATATTACTAAGAAATGTGTCAGCCAAAACTCTGCATTGTTCATGTTGAATGGTAGTCAGGGTACCATCTTCCAGTTTGAGCGGCGGGATGGTAGTCGAGGTGGAGGAATGGATACTTTTTACCAGGCGCCAAATATCGTTGCTTGGGTTATCAACTCTTTTTAGTTTATGATTCCATTCTTTGTCATTGTAGCGTTTTAAGGCAACACCTATCTCAAGCTTTAGCTGATTAATTCGGTTATTTAGGATTCTGCGTACTAAGATTTCTGGTTCTTTTGCATAATATCTACGTAATCGGTTTTTAAGTAGAATGAGTCGTTTTATATTTCGTGGTAAACAAGAAGAGTTCCACGGTTTTACTGTTGTGATTGGAACACATTCATCTCTGGCTTCCAATAAGGTACATTGTAGGTCTGTGATTATTTTATCAATCTCATTTGTGGATTCAATAATTTTAGCGGTCAGTGAGGTACTATTGTTGAGAAATTTACGATACTTAGCCCAGTCGGCTTTAGAGTAATTGAATTTCTTTATTGGTATGCGATTAAACTTAATATTGAATTTAACAAATACGGGGAAATGATTGGAAGATAAGGCTGGAACGGTTGCTATGTCGAAAGGAAAATAAAAGTTTTTGCTTAGCAGTAAGTCGGGAATAGATGGACGATGCTCAGCACGATAATGTACAAGAGTGGGATCCTGCGGAGCATGGATATGATACTCATTGCTGAGCATGTGCTCGTATAGTTTTATCCCGTGTGCATTACTTGGCCCAGGAGACCACATAGGATGCTTAGTGTTCAGATCACCCATTACCAAAACCTTATGGCCAGATACCATAAGAGAGTCAATATCGCCCGAAATAAGAGGGAGATTTGGGGATTGATACACAGAATATATTAAAACATTACCTTCATTTAATTTTATGGAGATGCCTATAGTTTCTAAGTTTTGAGTGGGTGGGGTAGGGATCAAACTATGAAATATATCAGATCTTACGAGCATAGCAACACCCTGACCAATACCAGTACTACGCCTGTCCATACGATAACAGTCGAACCCAGGAATATTCAGTGATTGACGGTTGGATAACCTTGTTTCACAGAGTGCAATAATATCAGCATTTAGTTTACTCACCACAAGTTCAGAGAGCTCTTGCTGCTTGCTGCGAATGCCATCGGCGTTCCAATATAACATACGGAGGTCTTGGCAACTAAACATAATGACCAAGGTGGCTCAATATAAGAATTACTTTATCCATGAACGTTTTGCATTTCGCGAACTCTTGCTTAAGTGATTTAAGCGCAGTTAAGATTTCTAGCATTTCGGTAACTTCAAAGTCGGGAGTTTTTTCCCGTAACACTCCTTCACTTGGAGTTTTTATAATTGACGAGTCCACAATAGGCTGCAGTGGCTTGGAGGGTAACCATTCTGGAACATTAAGTGTTGATTGAGCTGGAGCTGCGGATTCGGGTCTGGGAACTCGCTGGCTGCCTTTACCGGAACTAGTTATCTTGGCCCAAGTCAGATTGCCAGATGCAGCTGCCGGTGCACCTATTGGTTCAGCTACCAAGGCCTTCCGCAAAGTTTCTCGTTTAGATTGGATGCGTTCGATGTATTTAAGCCGTTCATTGCATTGAGAATAGTTTGCAGGATGATCTTGCTGACAGTTACAACAGCGAGCTGGTTCTTCTCTGCCTTTTTTGGGACATTCCCAAGTGGGATGAGGAAGGCCACACTTAACACATTGTGCTGGCCTGTTGCAATTACGTGAAGCATGGCCGAACCCTTGGCATCTAAAACACTGCGTGCCTGACTTTTTGGTAGGCTTAAATCGCTGAATTTCAACTACACAATTCAGCAAATATTTTATTTGCTTAAATTTAGACATGTCTGTCCCGCTTGGTAACTGCACGAGGACCGGTGGGAATTCTGTTGGGTACGACACCTTAATTTCAGAAGTAGAGGAGCCAGCGAAGCCCATTGAAGCGAGCTCTGCAGAGATATCGGCAAGAACTGATTTCGGCAATCCTTTAATCACTGCTTTAGGCAGCTTTTCATCCTTCCGCGTGAAGGTGTGAAAGGCTACATTTTCTTTGAGGAGGCCATCTTTGACGAGCTGGTGATTCTTAGCAGAGTAGCACTGTATTCGCACAATGCGTCGACCTCTGTACTGCATATAAAAATCTTTGGTATGTTTCTCTACAGAATCCCTGATCCTCTGGTGGGTCCAATCTCCTAGGAGCTCAATGACTATTGGAGGTATGTTGTTGATTGACTTCTTCTTTGTAGCGTTCTGATACGAGTCTAGGGCTACCTCGTCAACCGGCAGGTCTCTAAAGCGATTGCTCGTTGGAGTTTCTTTGTCCTTGGAGGCTTCTTTGGGGTTTGCAATGAACCTTTTTGGCTGTTGCCATTGGTCAGACGCTGCTTCTTCTCTGGGCCTTTTGCTAACCAAGTTGGCATTAGATGAAGACTTCTTTAGAAACTTCTCCATATTTAGGCTTAAATAACTATCGATGATTTATCGATAGCTTCTTAGACCATCACTAGCGTTAAGTGATTACTGGATGCGTGTGGTCGCAGGAACAACCAAGCGCGTAATGAATAAAGATATTATAGTCCTTAAAATTTAAGCAACAAATTTAAGGATTTGAACCCACGCCCTCCAACTCACCGGATTGCACGCTCTACCAACTAAGCTATGGTTACCCAACCGCTAGCTGCGAAAATCTTAAGGACTATGTGTTTAGAGGACTATAATATCTGTATAGATATACCTTCAGTGTGGTTTACACTTTTAAAATCATTCCCGTGAACTCTAAATGTATTGGAATGACAGCCCCTGGGAAAACTTTTCCGCAGCTAATGTCAAAGTTAATGTCAATCTCAATACATTTGGGGCTATCGTTTGACGTTAACGCTAATGGAAAGGAATCTATGTTAGACCCCAGGAGCTTTCATCATCATCATCATTAACAGCCTGAAGACGTCCACTGCTGAACATAGGCCTCCCCCAGGGAGCGCCACTTGGAGCGGCTGCTCGCCTCCTGCATCTATCGGCTGCCGGCGGCTTTCACCAGGTCGTCGGTCCACCTAGTGGGGGGCCGGCCTACGCTGCGTCTTCCAGATCGTGGTCGCCACTCGAGAACCTTTCTTCCCCATCGGTTGTCAGTTCTACGAGCGATGTGGCCTGCCCATTGCCATTTCAACTTTCCAGTAGCTTTATACAACTAGAAAGGCAGAAACCAGCACCCCTAATGCCAACCTATTGAAAACGTTTCGATTCGAAATCTACACTCTCCGTCTCCTTCATCTACATTTAGAATGAAAGAGACGGAGAGTGTAGATTTCGAATTGAAACGTTTTCGATAGGTTGGGAATAGGGGTGCTGTTCAAAGCAATCTTGAGCACTATTTATCATTATTATAGTTTGACGGGCCCGATAGCTCAGTTGGTAGTATCCTTGCCTTCTGAACTGAGGGCTGTGAGTTCGATTCCCACCCGGGACAAACATTTGCGAGATGAACATAGATGTTTGTTCAGTGTCTGGGTGTTATATTGCATTCTATGTATGTATTTACAAACAAAAATGTATATAAGTTCAGTTATCTGGTTCCCATAGTACAACCTATACTTAGTTTGGGGCTAGATGGTAGTGTGTGAAATGTCCACACATATTTATGTTTAATTGTTTATTTATAGCAGTATCGCCTGCTCAGCGTAATCTACGGATTAATTTTTAAAGAAAATTTAATTTTCTAATTTAATCACGAGCGGATCTAGAACCCGCATCCATCCATCCCAAGCAAGAATATGCTTTACTTAAGCTACCGTGACAAGTGGTGAGGGTGGTGGTGGTGAGGTAAAGGAAAAATTCGGACATGAGACCACTTGTCACGGTAGCTTCAGTAAAGCATAATTATCCCGGCTTGAGGGATGGATGGACGCGGGTTCAAGACCCGCTCGTGATTAAAATTTTTCTTTTACAAATTTATCTGATGCTTGAGCACTGTTTAAGCTGTATCTACTGCATTTTATTTGAAGCAAAAGTCTTTTTGTAATGCAAGTGTCTATAGTTTTCACTATTGATGACAAACCTGCTGCACCCAACAATTTTATTTCAGTTTTCAGCTGCTGTTTAAGTACCTGAAACAAAATAATTACACTTAAAGACATGGTAAGAACTTGAAGTAACATTTGTTAGGACACATCAAAGTGCAGTCCAGTGCAGTACAGTACAGTACAGTACAGTACAGAGCAGTATTATTATATTTTTTCTTGTCAGGTAAATAATCAAAAACACTATTACCCTTTTTAGGGTTCCGTGCGTACTTAAGGTGTAAAACGGACCCTATTACTAAGGCTCCGCTGTCCGTCCGTCTGTCACCAGGCTGTATCTCATGAACCATGATAGTTAGACAGTTGAAATTTTCACAGGTTATGTATTTCGGTTGTCGCTATAATAACAAATACGAAAAAGAAAAAAAAAACATATTTATAGACTGATACGGAACCCTTCGTGTGCGAGACCGATTCCAACTCGCACTTGGCCGGTTTTAGAAGTCAGCTAAAGATTCAATATGAAATGTTAGATAGGAACTTAATGTGAATAGGAACAAAAATCCTAAAGCCCGATTTTACCAAAGTGGAATAACGTTATTCCAAGTATAACGTTCTGTGAGTAACAGAGTTACACGAATATAACTATTATACCAACAATTTTGAAGCTCTTTCCTCGGATACAATCAGGTGTAAACTTAATATACATTTACAGCACCATTAATCAACTCTCAAAATACGTTCCAAATACTGAAAAGCGCTTCGCAAGACCTCTGAGGGCTGTGGTATCCAACTACGCTGCCAAAGGCCAACTGCCCAGTAATATGACTGTGGTGGACGTCTGGTGGTGTACTCCACTCCGCTGCTCGATCAAAAGTGAAGGTTCAGTCCAGCCTCTGCCGTTTTTAAAGGCTCCAGAACAATGACGACCCAAAGAGTATATAATTTACCAGAGTATGACAGTCAGCAATAGCGCCACCAAGCGGCTATTCCACAGACAAACCTCCACAACAGTCCAAAGAGTACTTAAGTCAATTACACTTCTATTTAGTTTCTGGGTGTTGTGGTACCATGGTCCTCGTAGTTCCTGGGTCCCTAGATACAGGGAATCCTAGTTAGGGTCCAGGATCTATGTATGTGATCGTTGGGCGTTATTTATTTATTTTATTTATTTTTAATATTTGTTTTGATAAAATAATTCTATATCGTTTACACAGGATAGGGTCCTTTTAATCGTCATTTCATTAGTCAATCTGCTGTATCCGAGGGTATCAATTAGCGTTATACTTGGAATAAAACTTATTCTACTTTGGTAAAATCCAGCCAAGTGTTCCAAAAAATAGCTCGTAGGTACAACTACTATTTAAATATCTGTCTGTGTGTTTCGTACCTACCGATATAAAACCGCCTTTATTCTAATCCGATAAAACAGATGCTTGAGGAAAATGCGCAATAAATTGTAGCTAAACTATAAGAATAACTATAAAAAAAGGATTTCCGGTACGTTACGGGGTTTACCGGAAGTTTGTGGGACTTATACTTAAGTAAAACGTTATTTTTATTCAGTTTGGCATCTTATAACACACGCAAAATGTACAAACTTAACATTATGTACAACGCTAAGTGTATAAACTAGCAAAATGTACAAAGCATTGCAAAACGCAAAAGGTTCTAACTAAGTCTGTACCTGTAGCTGATTTTTATTTGTTGGCAAAACATATAATAATTACTTACGTAACTGAATATTATAATGATTCATTAACGTAACTAGTGTAGGAAAAAATGTAGGATACATTAATAATGATACCTACATTAGTACCTAATGTAAAAAAAGAAAAAAAATTACGCGTACTAACTAGTTTAGTTTTTAAGAAAAACCCCGTATCTACTAGGTGGTAGGACTTTTCTGCAAAGTTCGTCTAAGTAGGTACCACCGCTTTGCCAGTTATTCTGCCGCCAAGCAGTAATGTGCAAGCACTACTGTGTTCCGGTTTGAAGGGCATTGTAGCTAGTGAAATTACTGGGCAAATGAGACTTTATGACCTGATCACACATTGTAGTAATCTGATTACTAGACTGTGTGATGTCAGTGTGACCCGAAACTTTATTATTTTAAATTTCCGAGTGACACTGCAACTGTTATGGGCGGCCGTGTCGCTTATCATCAGCAGGGTTAGCACGGACGGTAGACAAAATTGTCTTTCCCCTGTTTTACTCCACTTTACAAGTAAATTGTATGAAGAATGTGACATAACACGGGGGAAGACAATTTTTTCTACCATCCGTGCTAGCCCCACAGGTGCACGACAAGAACGCCACGTCATTCAATCTCATAAAAAAAAACTAAAAGCGTCAGAAAATTACAACTTGACAAAACCAAGTCTTGTATATCGAAGAAAGAAGAATGCGGGTTTTTTTGGCGGGAACGCGGAAAGTTCACGTCGTTGCTTTGTAATATTTTTCAAAACTTTTGCTTTTTCCAGTGTTAATGTTTAAAATTGGTGGCGTTTTACGCATTAAGTGCTGGATTACAAGCATGAGTGAGGGCAAGTGATATAATGTGGTGTAACGTGATTTTTTGTGTTGCTTCCAATACTCCATAGAAGCTTCTAGTAAAGTTGCCACCACTTTGCTGGAGCATGACTTTGACTGGACTATGACTACCTGACTTGGACTGGACTATGATTATGACTAGGACATGACTTTGTGTGAAATATATTATAACACGATGAAAATATAATACTTGACACTGGCTAAATACACTATGTGTGGAGCCAAAATATAAGAAAAAAAAAAGAAGAATGCGCAGATAGCAAGGGCGGTTTTACTTCCTAATTTAATTAATATAATAACTGAGTTTCTTCTTCAAGAAAATGGGCAAGTTGACAAGCGTTGCGACAAAGAATAAATACTAGGCATGAATAATTACCCTGTTATTACGGGTACGGGCGTGGTACCATTAATCGATCGACCTGCACGTCGCAGGACAAACAGAATAACTGGAACAATGGCGTAATTTGCATACATAGTAATCAACTGAACACCACTGTGTTTGTATTGACGTGGATGATAAAACCAATTGACTACGGATACTATACCTTCCCCATACCTATTATAATTAGATAGTCCTTATTGTATAATTAATTATACGTGGCTTTATGATCTACTAGCTGAACCGCCCCGGCCTTGCACGGGTTAATTAGTTTTACACCGTAACCCTGTTACGTACACCTTGTACAACTTGGGTTACATTATTAGAGTTTTAGTAAGGAACCCTAACTATTTGAAAATAGAATATAGCTCATGTCACCCAGGGACAGCGTAGCTTTCCAACAGTTAAAGAATTTTTCAAATCGGTTCAGTAGTTTCGGAGCCTTGAATAGCAAACAATCAAACAAATAATCAATCAAATCTTTCCTTTTCATAATATTGTTATGTTATAGAAGATGTTATAGATTATAGACTACATAGTATTCGTATACGTCTAATTTCCCTTAAATAAAATACTTAGTTACTGGCTTTAAGTTTTATCGAAGCTTTATTTATATATTTTTTTTATTTGGCTTTTTTGGGTTCAGTAGCTTCACATCAGTTAATTTAGTTTTACTCTCTCGGTTCAAGGAAAGAGGAAAGTGAGCGACCGCACTCCTTTCGTCCTTTTCCACTGCCTACCTATTTTTTTCCCTTTCCTCCTCTTTGACTAACTAAGCAGTAGTTCCTTCTTTATTCTTTATGCTGGTAATGTTTTATCGTAGCGTATGAATCACGTCACGTAAGTACACTTACTTGGTATTGCTTCGTGCAACCCGCACTTGGCCGTTTTTACAACCAAAATTATTATGAATGCTGCTCTGAAAAATTTTCTGTAACTGCTCTAAGTTACATCGAAATCCATTCGCCAGTTTCAGCGTAATGCGCGGTCAAACGCACAAAAAAAAACTCTTGTAAATTATTATCCCAGTTACAGTTTTATTATAATGTATGTAGGCATAGATAAAAGATAAATATAGGTACGCTCTCTACAGTATTTTAGATAGATAGATAGATAGATAGATAGATAGATAGATAGATAGATAGATAGATAGATAGATAGATAGATAGATAGATAGATAGATAGATAGATAGATAGAAAATGCTTTATTGCACAAGAGTAAATCAAGTACATAGGCGAACTTAATGCTAAGTAGCATTTTCTTCCAGTTAACCTTTGTGTACTGTGGAAACCAGTTGTAGTGCTGGTTGAAAAAGAATAAGAAAAAGAATTACCCAAATAAAATAATCATAAGAAGTAGCAATAGATAATAATATGAGTTTAGATAGATAAGGTTTTAAACAAATAATACATACTTTTTAATAACTTACATATTTTATATTAAACTTATTGCAAATTAGAATAAAATATCTACATAATAAACAAGGACCTACTCATTTAATAACTATTTTAAGTGCTCAATTTTTCTAACTGTTTTGAATGGATATGAAGTGTTGATATAATTTGGATTTGAAGATTCCCATTGATGAGGCTCTCCGGATTTCCATATTTTAGGTGGTCTATTAATTTTTACTCCATGGTGATATGTAAAACAAATTAAATTAGTAAGTGAATGACACTCAAATTTTGTAACACGCAAGCCTCTAGCACGTAAGTACTTTTTGCCACGTCATGGCTAGATATGCTGGTCATTTGCTTTATGTTAAGCGTCACAGTGCTACTCAGAATTTCAGATGACCAGCTACAAATACCTGGAGCATTAACCTTGGGGATATTAGCCCTCGACATTTCATCAACATCATGAACAGCCCGTAGACGTCCACTGCTGAACATAGGCCTCCTCCAGAGAGCGCCTGCTCGCCTCCTGCATCCATAGGCTCCCCGGCTGCACCTAGTGGGGGGTCTGCCTCGACATTTAATCGGAGCTTAATAAAGCTTTTAAACCGTGTGGTCCCAGTGAGAATAGGACCACTACATCTCTTCCCGTGGGTGCCAGGGAATCTCGCAATCTTCTCATTCTGCATTATAACCTAATCAAAAATCCGTCTGCCAAGCATGGTGGTTATGACAAACCCACGCCTGATAAACGTCCAAAGTGGCCTATGTTCGGCGGTCGACTTCTTCCGACTGTCAATTTAGGTAAAACCCTTGAACGTAAGTTCTCTGAATAGAAATGTAAATGGTATATTTTGGTACGCGCGTGCATTAGGATGGATGCAGGAGGCGAGCAGCCGCTCAAAGTGGCGCTCTCTGGGGGAGGCCTTTGTTCAGCAGTGGACATCTACGGGCTGATGATGATGATGATGATGATGATGATGATGTGCATTAGGATAGGTTAATAGGTACTTTTGGAATCTTGATTGCATCAATTATGATGTTTTTGTTGAAGATTTGTAAAGTTAACCAATGACGATATTAATTGTGACCAGAGGGCTGGCTCTTTTTTTGCTGAGAAAGTAAGCATTGCTATACAACGTGGCAATGCAGCCAGCTTCGATGGCAGCCAGTATTCTGGGCACTCTCCCCTCCACCAAAAGTCTTTTTGATTACACTTAGTTTTTAGTTGTAAATATCTTTTTTTTTAAATAATTTTTTCTTAAAGTTATAAACATCTTTTAGCATGCCTTTATTAGATGTCCACACAAATAAATGACGACATTAATTTAACCAGAGAATAATTAGGTATAACTCTAGGCTGGATTTTACCAAAGTAGAATAAGTTTTAATTCAAGTATAACGCTAATTATTACCCTCGGATACAGCTGATTGACAAATGAAATGACAATTAAACGGACCCTATCCTGTAGAGCGATTATGTAAAGCTGTTACAAACACTGGGTTGATTGAAACACATTTGAAATAGCTACATGTGTGTATCGATAATTTGCGATTACGTAAGGGTTTTTATTTCTATTTCAATCGGTTTTTATCGATAACAACCAAAGTGAAGTTGCAGCCAACCCGACCAATTTAAAAAGCAAGGTTTATATAGAAAACGTGTTGAAATGACTAATCATTTTTATTTGGCTGCATTATACGGTTCTTTGGCCTATGTTTTTGTTGAAACAGGAAATGTCATTGTCATTGTCAATGAAAAAATAGAGTTATAATAATTGTGACCATTTGTGGCAGATTTCTGCCATTTGGCAGAACTAGCTCTCAAGTTTACTATTTTAAAAATGTGGCATCTTTTGGCAGATATGGGGGTTATTGATATTTTGAAGTAAAAATCGGAGGTCTCATAGCTGCAGCTCTTTATTAGTTTTAATAACTTAATAATATTAATTTGTAATTCATTCATCAGACTTCCTCACTGAAACTAGAAGAAACTAAATACCATACCTGCCGTGCGGACTAGAGGGAGTGCCTCACTAGCAATCATGTAACTAAGATAGTTTTCATCCGATCAATATCCTACTGCCGGTAAACTGGCGCGCTAATTGACTGTTATTTGTCTTTTAAGATATAACTAAAAATTGCATATGATTACTTTTTTATTCATTGGTCAGCCCACAAAGGGCTGAAACATAAACATAAACGTCATGGGCCCTGTCGGGCACGCAAAAATTAGAAGAGAGGAGGATACATAACTATTGATAATCGCGTACAGCCAACGACGTTTTTGCGCGCCAACGTAACACGAACAATCGATCAATATTGAAGCCGCTTAAACAGGGTTAGGTAAGACGTAAAAATTATTAACCCGCGCGAGCCGGGTTGGGTCAACTAGCAATATATTATAAAAAACTTGAGGCATATTTCTTTGTTGAGGAAGATTTCTAGCCTATTTAGGGCAGAATCTGCAATTTAGATGGTCACACTGGATATAGTAAGTAAGTATTTTATGATTTACTACTTATGCGTTTATATTGCTTGAAGATGCTCAATGTGAAGAAAAACAACAATAAAAGTTCGCAAGAAACAACCTCTAGCCTGTTTCTATGGAGAATGTAATTTCTGCCGTCATTTCGGCTGAAATCTATGTACGTAATCGCAAATGTTCATATCGATGAAATTTTTGTTCTGTCAAATCCTTTTCTGTAGCAAACTTGTTGCAATCGAACTTTTATTGACTTTGATTGATACAGAATGTCGTACATAATCGCAAAACTATAATAAATACATATTTCTTAATGAAACTGATTGAAATAAAAGTTACATAATCGCCCTACTGATTGTATCCAAGGAAAGAGCTTCAAAATTGTTGGTATAATAGTTATATTCGTGTAACTCGGTTATTCTCGGAACGTTATACTTGGAATAACGTTATTCTACTTTAGTAAAATCGGGCCTTAGAATTAATAAGTTGGAACGGCAATGGGCAGGCCACATCGCTCTTAGAACTGACAACCGATGGGGAAGAAAGGTTCTCAAGTGTTGACTACGAACCGGAAGACGCAGGGTAGGCCCCCCCACTAGGTGGACCGACAATCTGGTGAATGCCGCTGGAGCCTATGGATGCAGGCGGCGAACAGTCGCTCAAAGTAGCACTCTCTGGGAAAGGCCTATGTTCAGCAGTGGACGTCGTCAGGCTGTTCATGATGATGATGATGATGATGATGATGATGAAATTTAGTTATTTAATATCTTCAAAAACGTCACATTGTGCGAATGAGGTAAAGAACTCAAGTATACAGAACCTTTAAACTTAGAAAGTAAATTTTAATGTACCACCTTTTATCTAACTCCAGGTACATGTCTGTGGAATATAAATAACATTCAACCCTCGTTTAAACCCAAGGGACAAGGATCCCATGTCGTGACCCGCCATCGTAGTTCAGACGGATGAAAAGCTGAATATTTAATTATTACCTGGGTCTATTGTTCAAGTCTATTGTCCAGCTGGCCTATTTAATGTTTGGGCTTGTTTACACTTGGATAGTAACTTGTGCCAGTTTAGTGTACAGCATTTAAGGCCGTGAAAGGACCCAATGCGAGCACGTTTATACAAGCAGACAAACTAGAAACTTATTTTGTACGTAATAGGGTCGCTTTATGCATAGCAAAAATATGGCGATTACGTTGCGTTTCACTTCGACTTTTCCATTTTTCGGTACAAATAATTAGTTATAAAAGAAATGCTTATTGTTATAAACAATAAGCTTATGCATTGAAACATAGCTTATCACTATGACTTATTTCAATGGGATGCCTTATTATAATGTAACATTTTAGGACGTTTGAATGATTTTTACTTTTACAAGAATACTTTTCGTAAACGTGTTTCGGTTTCGGCAGATGGAAAGAAGATATGACCAGTATTAACGTGCATTTTTTTCAATCCTGTAAATGGTATACGTTTTGAGATAATCACGTTCAAAATAGTCGATTTGGGAGCATTCAGTGTCTTAAATAAGGAAACTAACCAACGCGCAACGGTTCGACTCGACATTTCTAATTTGTTTCTCGATAAGTACAATCTGGAGCTCTTCAAGTCGCGAGTGAATAGGTATCTTCTAGGCAAGCATGTACCACTATAGACCGCATCGTCACTTTTCATCAGGTGAAATTGTAGTCAAATGCCTATTCAGAAATTCACTAACAAGATAATTTTTGTAGCTTATACTTTTTCCTTTTTTGACACCAGTTTCATCGATGGCTATAAAAATCAAGATTTTTTCGAAATGGTGGACCGTTGGACAGGCCAAAAAGGTTATTGCTCTTTACGTTAACCAGACAAACTTTATATAAACCCCTAGGCGTCCATTGCTGAACGCAGCATCTCCCATTAAAGGCCACTTTGGACACTTATCATTCGCCATAGTTAATGTTTGGCGGATGGAGTTAAGAGCTTTAGGACTACCTAAATCTCATTATGATTAGGTGGCAGGAATGTCTAGATGGCTTGTGATCAATACAAGCAGAACTGGGGCGTTACCACAAACTAATACAAAACCATCATGGTTCGTGACAGTAATGCTTCAAGGTTACAATAATATTAAAAAAAAAAATAAAAAAAAATATCTGTGGACATTTCACACAGCGCCATCTAGCCCCAAACTAAGCATAGCTTGTACTATGGGAACCAGATAACTGATACAATACTTATATACTTTTTTGTTTGTAAATACATACATAGAATACAATATAACACCCAGACGCAACATCTATGTTCATCACAAAAATGTTTGTCCTTGGTAGGAATCGAACCCACAGCCCTCAGTTCAGAAGGCAGGGATACTACCAACTGAGCTATCGGGCCCGTCAAATTGTTCGAATTCGTACTGTAAACTTACAAAGTATTATTGCGTGGAAACGAGCCTTCTACAATTTTATGTACCGCTATCACTATCGCGTCGGTGTCAACATGATGAAACGGTATGATGGGACAGTTGTATTTGAGTGAACGATTTAACGTGACGTCATCAAAACTGCTCTGCCTGCAGTATACAGTATTTTTACTTATATGTCATTTTTCAATGTATTATGTATTGTATATGTTTCACTAGGTGGTAGGACTTTTCTGCAAAGTTCGTCTAGGTAGGTACCACCACTTTGCCAGTTATTCTGCCGCGAAGCGGTAGTGTGCAAGCACTACTGTGTTCCGGTTTGAGGGGCATCGTAGCTAGTGAAATTACTGGGCAAATGAGACTTTATGACCTGATTACACAGTGTAGTAATCTGATTACTAGACTGTGTGATGTCTCAGGATGACGTGCGCAGTGCAGGGTCACGCGAGACTTTATTATTTTAAAGTTCCGAGTGACACTGCAACTGTTATGGGCGGACGTATTGCTTAACATCAGGTGATCGACAAGCTCGTCGCATCATTCATTTTCATAAAAAAAAAGTAATAGTAGGCCCCATGGTACGAATTCGAACTATAATTATTATTGTATCCTTGAAACATTACTGTCATATAATTTTTTAGGTTTTGTGTTAGTGTGTGGTACGCCTCCTGAGCATAGCAACTTGCAAAAACTTTGGTCTCGGCTGAAACAAATGGATGCTCCATTTCGCACAGTAGTATTAATTCCACAGAGCAATAAAAAATAAGCTTTGTCTCTATCTGGCGGTGAGCCTATTCGTGTTTCGTAGTCTATGATTAAATTTAAAGCTGCACACCGATATTTTACGTGAACATCATGAATAATAAAAAAATTACGTTTCGTCTCTATATTTGGTGGGGAAGCGTATTTGTGTTTCATGCTCTGTCATCATCATCATCAGCATCATTAACAGCCCAAAGGCTGAACATAGGCCTCCCCCAAATAGCGCCACCTTGAGCGGCCACTCGCCTCCTGCATCCATCGGCTCTCCGCGGTTTTCACCAGATCGTCGGTCCACCGAGTGGGGGGCTGGCCTACGCTGCGTCTTCCGGTTCGTGGTCGTCACTTGAGAACCTTTCTTCCCCATCGGTTGTCAGTTCTACGAGCGATGTGGCCTGCCCATTGCCATTTCAACTTGCTAATTCTGAGAGCTATATCGGTCAATTTAGTCCTCCTGTGGATCTCCTCATTGCGGATCTTATATCATGCTCTGTAATTAATTTAAAAGTCCCACACCGCGATTTTATGTGTACAACATGAATGATATTATATCATTTATAATTTTATACAATTACTGTACCAAAATCTGGGACCATACTGTTAGCACGATTCAAAACAGCCTATATTGGATCACTTTATTTTAATATGTGTGAAGATTTTGACAAGCGAGTTTTTGGTTTTTTTTTGTTTCGAGTCGCGCTAAGAGCTCACAGTACGGCCCCTTCAGTTGATTCAGCACTGAGTGGTTACAAACATACACAAAAAGAAACATATATACTCGTAAAGACATAGACACCCTTCACCCTCACATGCACACTGACATCCAATTTCTTGTGTTTGTTAACTCATGTCATTTTAAAAACACTGAAAGCTCATTGGTTGAAGACTGCCGATGAGCGTTTCGTATTTTAAGCAAACGTAACGAGAAACGGAGGGTAAGATACTTATAATACTTTAAAAGTAAATTCAGTATCTGTCACAAAATTTCAAACATAATACCTTGTAACGAAGGCACAATAAGGGCGGCTTCCTATTGTCTTTCATACCAGAATAAGGGTAATAAAACAAATCCAGTGGGACGGCTTTGTCTCATTTTGTTTTATTGTAGACGTAATAATTTTGTATAGGCATTAGGAAAAAATTATAAATCTCTAACAAATACATTTATTTTAATTATATTACAACGGCACAGCTACAAGACAAGTATTTGTGCAAAGGCTTTTTTTATAATGTAAATTAATGACGTTCAGAACTTTGCAGAAAAGTCCTACCACCTAGTAAAATTAAGTTTATGGCGTAATCCAAACAAAAAATTTGAACAAAAGGGACATTGGCGCATTAAAATAAAACACCTAGTGCTAACAAAATGAATTTACAACCAAGACTTCAGAATGTCTGCTCTAGGCATTACGTGACCAACATTTTTGACCAAAGAGCAATGCTGGCAATATTTTGGGCACGTTGCCCACTGGTAGCGTCTTCTTAGATTAAATTCGTATAAATTATACTTACCGCACAGTTTTTAATTCTAGGTTGTTAGCAAAATATTTTAGTTTTCCATAGATCGGTACTGTTAAAACAAAGTGCATTACGAAAAGCCCAAATAAGTTACAACAACGTAACTTAGAATAAGTATATTCTATACCAAAATAGTCCCACACTAGTTAAACAAAATTAATTTAAGTCCATGTTTTTTTTACAGCCAGAGAATTAAAATCAAAGCCGGCAATAAAACGCAGGCGAAGAAGAAAACAAAAGCGTTATTAAATTAAGTACCATTAGCAATAATTAAGAATTAACGCAGTTCCTTTTGTTCCTTGAAATAGTAGCTTTCCAACTTCAACTTAAAATTAAGTTAATTGTACCATTTCTTCAAGTGCTTAATTTTTAGGGCACACTTGTGCTTAACGACTTTAAGTTTAAAGTACACTTTACAGTCTAAGTAAAGGTTTAAATATAAAATGAGTTTTAAAAACAACGGTTCTCGCAAATTGAGCGAACATGGATCAGCGCTGCAACTTCCAAAATGAGCATTGGTTCGAAACCCGTTTTAATGTGTCAAGTAATGCACAGAGTTTGCACTCGCACTTGCTCCTACAACAATGATGGAAAACATCGTGAGGTAACCAGCATGTCCAAATATCATAAAATTCTGGAGCATATGTCATCCACATTTTCACCCTGTAAGAGAAGACCCGTGTCCTTTATGTGACGAACAATAATAATATTTTGACGCTTTCTTACATATAGACGCAAAGGAATTGACACGTAGTATAAGTCTTAAATTAATGAATAGTTTGATCTGGTGAAAACAGCATGAAACTGATGGATGTAGGAAGCGAGCAACCGCTCAAGGTGGCCCTCTATTGGGGACGCCTATGTTCAGGAGTGGACGGCTTCAGGCTGTTAATGATGATGATGATGATGATGATGATGATTATAAGTTTTAAGATGGCCGCACACCACGCCCTGGCCGTATGCGATACAGTATTTTTTTCGTTAATTATTGAAATTCGGATAACGCCGTAAATTGCAGCAGAAGTGCCTACTAAATAAACCATTATAAGTATTTTGTGGCGGTAATTATAGTTGTTAGGAGCATAGCTAGATCAGCCAAATACAGGAGATCAACAAAGTTTTAGATTTTCTTAGAGTAACGCCAGAATCCTTTCTTATCTAATTAGTAGTAGTTGTAATATTAGTAGTAGTAGTAGGCACTTTACTGTTAACTTACCTTCTTTGCTACAAAGTGCTCTCATTCGTCGTCGTTCGAATAGCAACGAATAAAGGATAAAGCTTGGATTAAGTAACAAAATTTCTGAATTACACTATACAGACTTCATTGCGAAGTGTTTCGAGAATTCCAAGTGACTGAGGTATAATTTTGCGAAAATGCCAGCCGTTAGGTAAGGTTGTTTTGGAGAAACAGACCGGAGGTTCAACGCTACTAAAATGTAGCTTTCGTTTGAGTTGGAACAACATTTTGCATATCAAATGGGAGGAGGCACGAAAAATATTTGATGGTCATAGCAGGTTCATAGTTCAATGGCAATTCACACTAAACTGGCATAAAATATTTTGCAGTTCTAGGTAAAGTCTAAAACATTTAAAAAAAATGTAGAACAATATGTAATTTGCTACCATACTGTACAATCGCATATCACTTAAAGACCAAAATAAGTAAGTCTACTCCTCAGAGAAATTTGTTACTTCTATATTTATCAACCATTTTACAAATAGAACTAGCAATAATAACACTTAATTACACATTTTCATAATCAAATTAAAAGCTATACCAGAGGATATATCAAAAATCACCCGCCTGTCAACAAAAGCACGCGCCCCTATCGGGTGCTTTGTTCTATTGTTAACAGTATCTGGGAGCAAACCATCACGACTGCCTCTAAAGGCACGAGCAATGAAGATTACAAAAGGATATACATATTTATAACTAAATTTATTTTTTTTGCACTTACTCTAGCAACGGTGAACGTGAAAATATCATGGAACTGGCATATTCAAGAATGACAAAACTTGAGAATATGTGTAATCCACACGCACGAAGTGATGGCAATGGTCTAACACTCTTTCCTTGGGAGAGAAGGCCGTCCCGGTACTAGGAACCATTAAGGCTGACGATGACAGACGCGATGACGTAAATAAGCTTATAACAACTAGTACGTACAATCATCATCACTGCCGTAAGCGACACCAACGAATAATTATTGTCATCAAGGCAAAAACAGGAGAAACCCAAAATATTACTGTAAATGAAAATCTAGTCCATAAATAATAATCAGTTAATATTCAGTGCTTCTAATATTCTGGTAAAATTATAGGATTCATGTAGAGAAATGTACAACAAAACTGTCGCCACTCGGTACGCCCTCATCACCGCATTCTGGCAACTGCGGGTGACAGCGAGTCTCAGTTTTTTGCTTGTTTTTTATTTCGCCCACATCGTTGTTTCATAACGCTCGTGTAAATTTGGTCTAGCGCTTATTGGAGAGGTAAACAATTTTAGCGTTTCAATATAAATTGATAATAATTATATCAGTGAAAAACTATATGGATGACATCATTATAATTGGAAATATGGTACTTGGGGTCTGAATCTTGGTAAGATTTTCGACCCTCACAAAGTTATACCGAACAATATCTGTAGATAATGTTAAAGATTACATACATCCCAAGTAGTTAGTGAGTTTCGTAACTACCTACATTACAGCAATAGTTTCATCTAAGTTGAGATTTCTGCGTAGGACGGATCACAGAATAACATTGTAGATGATTGTGTTTAGTATCTGATTTCGTGCTCGACAGACGAATCTGTCTGAACTGAAGGTCCTGAAATCTTGAGTACTGTCCGACCAAGGCCGGAACATGGATAGCTTTTGTTCAAATTAGGGCTGAAGCTCGTGGAAAATGTTTTGTTAAATTAACTTTTATATTTACCATACCTTTGCCTGATTTGAAATTATTACTTACTGCATGTTTACTGCATTGAGGTATAAATTACTTTGTATAATTTACTTTCTATGAACCACTGCCACTTTAGTTTGTCAAGAGTAGTTGTAGAGTTTTTAGGGGAACCTTAAAGACTTCAACTTCTGTTGAAAAACCCAAATCATTAATTCGTTTTACTCATTAAAAAGCAAAAGCGACGATGAAGAGGGGCAAAATATAATGATAAATATAGATTAACTTCTTTCATCAACCTTTGCTTATATTTTAATAAGATAATGTTTATTTAGGACGCGCTAGCTTTGACAAAGCTCAAGTAGGCTTGATATAGACAAATATTTGTACTAACACAGTTTAAATAATAAATCTGAAAGGCGTAGAGGGACAATCCTAGCAAGGACTTGTTTTTTCACTATTTGTAACTCTTCACAAGGTTGTTACAAAAGAGACAAACATCTTAGATAAGGAGGTTAGATTTTTTTGTAAGAGTTCGCTCAGATTTATGTACGACCACAGATATTAAAATAGTAGTACGACCATTGCTTTGTCAGATATTCAATTACTATTATTGCTAACTAGTTTTGTACAAGGGCAAAACAGATGGGTTTCAAGACCATTATAAAAATAGTGCAATGACAGGGCAAACAAGACTTTTTGGCCTAATTTAATCGTGGAAAATATTAAAGCAAACACGATTTGAATTTAATTTAGTTACCGGTATTATTAAGTCTTCCGACATCGGTTCTAATTTGCGTTAGACTAGTCAATCGCTTTGCGACAGCTTCAAAATTACAAGTGAAACGACCTTTCATGTACAGAAATTGAGGATAATCCTCTAATAGCTCAAAATTTACGAAGCTAAGTAAAAACTTAATATTATTAGAAAATTGAATGCTTTTTTGTATCAATAGGCATGATGACTAAAATATTTTTTTTTTTGATAAATCAATTATATTCCTCAAAAGATACACATTTGTGAAAACAATAATTAAATATCTCAAAAAATGACCAAGTTACAAGCATTTTAAAAACCGGAATAGAAAGAGATAGCTCAAACGGCCAGTAACGTCAGAGGAAGGTCGTTTTTGTACCTCATTACTAAGCCATGATAGCTTTCATACAATCTCTTTGGCGTGTGACGTCACGAGTAGATTTTTCATAGTAACTTGACGGGCCCGATAGCTCAGTTGGTAGTACCCTGCCTTCTGAACTGAGGGCTGTGGGTTCGATTCCTACCCAGGACAAATATTTGTGTGATGAACATAGATGTTTGTTCTGCGTCTGGGTGTTATATTGTATTCTATGTATGTATTTACAAACAAAAAAGTATATAAGTATTGTATCAGTTATCTGGTTCCCATAGTACAAGCTATATGCTTAGTTTGGGGCTAGATGGCGCTGTGTGAAGTGTCCACACATATTTATTATATTTATTTATTCATTAACTGTAGGGGCGCTCTGTTTCGCGAGAAAGGGACACGATATGCCTCCTGTAGAAACTTTAAAAGCTTATTACTCCGTGATTTATTTACTGAATTTGCTTATTTTTTCAATTATTGCATTCATTTTTATTCTTCTTTATGAAAGTAATATTTACTTAGTAATTTTTAATACTTATCATCATGCCTATTATTGCTTAGGTAGGTATTTCTTACGGCTGGTTGGTAATATCGAATAATATACATTACAATTTAATGATAAATAAATACGCAAAAGATTTTTCCCGACCTTTAACATCACTAATGATGTCAGCTTGTTAATGGATAAGCAAAATGTTTTTTGTTCAAAAAACAGCTCAGCGCGTTTCTACCCGAATAAATCAAACGCCAGATGTAATACGATTTTTTTTCCATATTAATCAAATAATCTAATATCTTATTCTGAAATTCATCATCGAATTCCCAAATTACTAGATCGATAAGGAGTTATTTAATATTAGAACTGCCCCCCAGTTTCACTCTCTATATTTATTTATTTTTTACTTGTTTTTTTTTTTCTTAGATTATGGCTCTACACATAGCGTATTTAGCCAGTGTCAAGTATTCTAATTTTTCATCGTTATAGAATATTTCACGTAAGTCAAGTCTTAGTCATAGTCATAGTCCAGTCTAAGTCAGGTAGTCAAAGTCCAGTCTAAGTCATCTTCTAGTAAAGTGGTGGCAACTTTACTAGAAGCTTCTATGGAATTTTGGAAGCAATACGAAAAACCACGTTTCACCACATTATATCACTTGCCTACACTCATGCTCATAATTCAGCACGTAATGCGTAAAACGCCACAAACTTTAAACATTAACACTGGAAAAAGCACAAGTTTTGATAAATAATACAATGCAATTACGTGAACTTTTCCGCGTTCCCGCCAAAACTCCTTTTTTACTCTTTATACTTTAGACATATTTAGTTTTTTTTTTAATTAAAAAAGGATTTTCTTCATCTTTCATTATTTCTCTTTTCTTTTCTTAGGTCGGTCATAATTTTATTGTCTCCGTAATTTTATAAAACGATTTTAAAAAGCTGTTTATGATTGAACAATTTTTTTATGAATACTCCAACAGTAATTTCATACATATCTGGTTAACTTTCAGCAAAGGCGGGCTTTTAAAACAAAATTACTGGAAAAGGTATGTATGTCATCAAAGTACTTCTCAGTAAGGAATTAAGTCGATTGAAGTCATGTACTTATTTTTTAGAAGGATGATAATTATTATCGCCGATATTTGGGAATCAACCTCGAAGTCCCATATTTTATTGCAACTACCCAATTTTTAGGGCTAAATATTACCTATAAATACAATAATGTTGTGTGCCTTTACGAATTAAAAAAAAGCGTATTTTAAAAAGAGTATAAATTCTCTGACATATACTTTAGTACTTTAGTACACCTTTTAGAGTATTGTTGTTAGATAAGAAAATGTAGATGGCGAGTTCAGAACACAAAAGTGAAGCCAAAATAATATAAAAACCAGCAAATCAGAAGTAATCAAATTTTGGCCTTTATTCTCACTCGGTGGTTAGAAAACTACATAATACTAATAATGCTCCACGATCACATCTAAAAACCTACATAGATCCTAGACCCTGACTAGGATCCCCTATATCTAGGGACCCAGGATCTACGAGGATCATGGTGCCACAACAGCCAGATACAAAACAAGTATTTGCAGTATTTTTCTGTGCACGAATACTTCCGCAGGAATCGAACCTGCTTCTCCGAGTAGTGAGCTGACCTGTACTCCTAGTACGAGTTTCGATAGTTTACTGAAACTTGATTCGTTTTCTCCCTTTTCTCCCATACATTTCTCTGCAGCGCCCCTAGCGGACACGTTGATGAACTAAAAATGGCAGTACTAATTTTAAATGGATTCGCGCGTATTCACGTATTGGAAAACCCGTACTAAGGGTACTGCTCAACCTCACCTCATTAAGCTGTCTAAGTTATGGTATAAATAACTATTGACATGGTATTCATCTCATTCTCAAGAGCTTATTTGAGAACCGATATTGATTTCCGCTGAGATGTCGACGCAGTGCATTGCAATGGGTTTATAAAATGGACATTGCATTAAGTATTTGGTTATTATTGAGCTAAGCAGTGTGCTTCTGACGTATCACTTTTGTACTTCTAGTACGAGTTATTTCGAATGTAAATTATTACGTTCGTTGTTATAGAGTATCGTAAAATATGTGTAATCTCAGCACACAGCGCCCCTAGCGGTAGATATACGTAACTAATCATTACATACTAATATTTCATGATATTACTACTCATATTATAGTACTGATCACTATATTTTAATAACAATACTGACTGATTCGGTTTTTGTGATTGCGTATTCTTTTTTTTTCTATTTTTCTTTCTTAGTGCGTCGTCTATATTCTTCAATCTGAGATCGCTGCATTATTCTGGAACACGAGTTACTAACAGAATTTTTGATGTGTCTCTTAGTGTGCCTAGAATTTGAGAGCGGTTTTAAAATGGTAGGACGTAATATACCTACAAGGTTATTTTAATATACTGAAAACCTATTAGCCCATAACACCTTATTGGTAGCCACAGCCGTTAAATTCGCCATGGATCGACAACAGTAGACTAGGTAGACAGAACTTGGTTCTACTACTTCGCCTCCGCTCGGGACACATTCCATTGAATAAGTTTGCCTACCTCATGCGTAAAGTGAATTCGCCATTATGCAATGCGTGCAGCTTAGAGGAGGACGCATACCGATCGCTTTAAGCGATAAGACCGCCAATTGTAACACTTCCGTTAAATTTGTACTTTTATTTATAATTTGTGTGTTTCAATAAAGAGTTTATCTATCTATCATACCATATTTTAATGGAGTGTGTCCGAAATGAAGGACCTAAACAGCATATTTTCGACGATGACGACAGTTCCATTGGATTGTGTAATTCCTACTTGGCCTATCCCATGTCGGAAAAAATCAAAGCAATTTTATATATAGTTAAGTTTGGGCTAAAAAACCGACAATGAGTGAGTTATTATAGTATTTACTTATAAACTGTACCTCACAGAGCGGCATCTTCGATTGCGAAAAAGCTCTTTAAATAAAGAAAAAAAAAACCTTATTGGTATATAGATTTTCCATCTTATCCTTCCTTATCCTATGAACAAAATAGACGATCGGGACCAACAACCGACCAAGGTCACATTTGTCTCACCTTGGTCGGTGGTTGGTCTCGATCGTCTATTTTGCTCATAATAACTAATACCTAAATGCAAAACTTTGTGTGTGTGTGTGTGTGTGTGAAGGTTTGTTACCTTCTCGGTCCTGCAAAATGGTGCAACCCGGGTTCACGGTTTTGTAACAATAGAGCTTAAAACGATGGGCTCGATGTTAGCAAGGTACTACCTCGATCCACAGTTCAAACAAATAAATTTAATTATTCATTTTTTTTAAACCGTTTCATTTATTTTGTAGAAACAGATTTTTTTTTTCTATATTGTACCATTTCTCTTTTTAGGAGTAGGCTTATCTATCTACTTTTTTATGTTAGAACAAAAATCTACATAGCCACGGATTAGAGGAAAACAATTGACTATTTCATAACGATGGGCCCGATAGCTCAGTTGGTAGTATCTCTGCTTTCTGAACCGAGGGATGTGGGTTCGATTCCTACCCAGGACAAAAATTTGTGTGATGAACAGATGTTTGTTCTGTGTCTGTGTGTTATATTGTATTCTATGTATGTATTTACAAACAAAAGCTATCTAAGTATTATATCCGTTATCTAGTTCCCATAGTACAAGGTTTGCTTAGTTTGGGGCTAGATGGCGCTGTGTGAAATGTCCACACTTATTTATTTATTTTTATTTATAACGTAAACAAAGCACTTTGATTTCATTACCACAAACCAAGTAGAAGATGCTACTTCATTATGCCTAACGACCTTCACGGTAACATGATTTTCATCCTCGATTATTTCCCCGAATTTCAATCAAGAAAGATTCCTTAATTCGTTAATTAATCTATAAAACGTAATTACCAAGAAAGCTCTCGAGTCGACAGTCATTAGGTAGATTGCTACAGCTCATTAGGTCCATAACGGTTTTATGAAACCGCCAAAGTGTTTATGACTTGGCGAATGTAATAGATTTATGTGTAGGATTGGATTTGAGGATTTCTTCCAGCAGCTATTGACCGCGACTTTGTTCGTGTAGTTATTACTTACTCCCGTTTCCTGGGTATGGTTTACTAGGTGGTAGAACTTTTCTTCAAAGTTCGTCTAGGTAGGGTACCACCGCTTTGCCAGTTATTCTGCCGCCAAGCAGTAGTGTGTGAGCAGTACTGTGTGTTCTTTTTGAAGGGCATTGTAGCTAGTGAAATAACTGGGGAAATGAGACTTTCTTTACGATAGCAATGCAACAGGAGAAATTTCATTCTGAGTTTGCAATTTTCATAGTAACTATGCACATAAACTGCGTATTGAAACTGTCAGATCCATACATTTTTGTGTTTCTATTGGTTGCAATCAAGTTACATAATCAGTCAGTTAATCACCTAGCTAACAGTGTAGTAATAGTTTGACGATAGCCGATGGTCAACATGAATAAGCGTTCAGTATCTCAATGTTGATATGGGTTTAATTTTATCAAACGTACCATAAACCGGCACCCCTATTCCCAATCCATCGATAATGTTTCGATTCGAAACTCACGGTATCCGTCTCCTTCATCTACATTTAGAATAAAAGAGACGGAGAGTGTAGGACTGTTAGATAATTCTATTTTGCATTAAGTTTGTCCATGTAAACCTTTTGTGCAAAACCATTAAATAAATAAGAGAATGTAGCTAGTTACCTGATATAAGAATGTGATGCTAATAATAACTTATGGAACTGCGACATGGTTTCTTACTGTTGGCCTTATTAGTAAGCTCGACGTGCTATAGAGAGAGCTACAGTCAGTGTTTCCTTGCGAGATAAGATCCATTTGCAGAACTAAACACAACAGAAAAGTTGAAATGGCCATGGTCAGGCCAAGACACTCGTAGAACTAAAAACCAAACGGGGTATCGGCCACCTTTCCCCCACCCAAAGCCACATTGGGCGTGGTCTTAACGACTATGTCATCACTGCTTTACGAGTCAATAGTCAAATGAACATTTAATATAATTCATTACTCTTTTAATTATTTATTTATTATACAAATATATTGAATTAATAATGAATTAATATAAAATACTGTAAATAATTAAATTATTCCCTTATTTACCTAACATTACGGTACTTAATATATTTTTTTCCTCTTGCATGTCCTATTCCCCGTATCAAACACGATGCCTCGCCGTGCCAAGCAACGACGTCGCGCCAAAATTTAATATGAAACATGAATTTGATTCAATGGATTGAAATTACAGACTTGGAAAGAGGCCGTAAAAAGATTAAGTACATTAGTATACCTTTTTATTGGGAAAATACGGGCAACGTCTATAGGTGTATCATAATGACGGGCCCGATAGCTCAGTTGATAGTAGCCCTGCCTTCTGAACTGAGGGCTGTGGGTTCGATTCCTACCTAGGACAAATATTTGTGTGATGAACATAGATGTTTGTTCTGCGTCTGGGTGTTATATTGTATTCTATGTATGTATTTACAAAAAAAAAGTATCTAAGTATTATATCCGTTATCTGGTTCCCATAGTACAAGCTTTGCTTAGTTTGGGGCTAGATGGCGCTGTGTGAAATGTCCACACATATTTATTTATTTATTATAACATTAATAACTAAGACAATTTCAGTTTTAATGCTAAATGGTATCAACGAACATAATTGTCTACATAATACGCTATACGCACATAAACTTTCAAGAATTAGTTGGATTAGTAGGATTTTTAGGATTAGTAAGATCAGTAGGATTAGGAGGTTGAGTAGGATTGGTGGTAGCATTGGTAGAATCAGTAGAATCAGTATTATCTGTAAGAACCGAAGGATTAGTAGAATCAGCAGGATCAAAGGGATCAGAAGGATTAGTAGGATCTGTTAGATCAGAAGGATAAGTGAGATCAGTAAAATGACTATTAGCAGGATATTATAATTATCGGGATAGATTAAACGAAACGTCGAGGTAAATAAATAATGTTCTTACCGCAATTAAGTCTTGTGTAAAACGTAAAACTATGTGTTCCAATCGCGAGAATCTAAGAAACACTAGTTGGATAGATCTTTCTCAACACAATATTTATCTCAAAAATAACAGGAATTGTCGTTTTTGATTATTTATCATAATATTATTCATTTTATGGACTAGTTTGATACCACAGAAATTGCCCTATTTACGATAACACTAAGTCTCCTAGATTTAAATTATACTATTGGAACACATATCTAGCCCATAAATCTCAGGTGATTTCAAGTATGAATTCATATAAATCACCGCCGTCCTATAAATTCTAGCGTGTCTGGAACAAATAGTCCGTAACGGATCTTAGGTATAGAGCTTTAAGACCTTTATTATTGGTCTGTCTCAAATAAGAACCGACGTGAAAATCTAATCTCCCACTAATCGGGACAAATTGGTAGATAGATAGGGATAAAAGTTCTATTTCTATTCTCTGTAAGTGACTATGGACAGAACTTGTTCGCTGCAAAGGTGTTGTTACTAGGTGGTAGGACTTTTCTGCAAAGTTGCAAAGTTCGTCTAGGTAGGTACCACCGCTCTGCCAGTTATTCTGCCGCCAAGCAGTAGTGTGCAAGCACTACTGTGTGCCGGTTTGAAGGGCATGTAGCTAGTGAAGATACTGTGCATGAGACTTTATGACCTGATTACACAGTGTAGTAATCTGATTACCAAAACTGTGTGATGTCTCAGAATGACGTGCGCAGTGCAGTGTCACACGAAAATTTATTATTTTAAAGTTCCGAGTACACTGCAACTGTTAAAGGCCGTATCGCTTAACATCAGGTGAACGCCTAGCTCGTCACGTCATTCATTCTCATAAAAAAAGATTATTTTTTATTTTATAAAGAAAATGGCAAGCAAAGAAAAGGCATGAAATATCTAGTGAAATTACGGTGCAAAAAAATATTTACCCTATATTGTATTTGTGCTGGGCAAAATGAAACGATGACCTGATCTTACAGTCTCCTTGGCTAACAGATGAAATTAAAAAACTCATGCATAAGAAGGCTGTTTCTAAAGCTAAACTTAAGTTTTGTTCTAATGACCTTAATAAAGAGAAGTATTTGCGCGCGCGGAATCACTGCAATAGAGTGTGTAGGGATGCTCAGCGTCGCCACATTCACAATTCAGTAGAGAATGAAGATCCTGCGAAAGTATGGAAATTCCTACGATCACTAGGAGTTGGGAAAGCACGTCAAGAATCCATTCCAAATGATTTAGACATCAACTCCCTCAATCAGCATTTTTCTTCGTCATCTTACATTGCTTTGAATGACAAAATTGCCACAATTAACTATCTCTCTTCACTCCCAACTCCTAATTACTCTGCTTTTTCTATCAGTGAATTTGCCGCTTGTGATGTTAAAAAAAGCATCCTGTCCATCTCCTCTAATGCGGTGGGTGGAGATAGCATCAGTCGAAACATGATCGTTCCTGTATTGGATGAAATCTTGCCAATTTTATGCCACATACTGATCGGTTCTGCTTCGAAGGGTGCTGTACCATCCTGCTGAAAGGAGGCCCATATTATCCCGTTACCCAAGAAGTCTAATCCTAAATCGTTTACCGAATACCGTTCTATTTCGATTCTCCCTTTCCTTTCTAAAGTCCTTGAACGGCTTGTGCACACTCAACTTAGTTCCTTCCTCAACAAAAACCAACTCCTCAACCCTCTTCAGTCCGGTTTTCGACCTGGCCATAGCACCGTCTCAGCACTTGTCAAAATTACAGATGACATCAGGCTAGGTATAGAAAACCGTCAGCTTACAATCCTGACCTTACTCGATTTCAGCAATGCTTTCAACACTGTTGATTTTGATATCCTCCTCGCCCTGCTCCGCTCTATTAACGTATCTCCAACGGCAACTGATTGGTTTCACAGTTATCTGTTTGGACGTCGGCAGCGTGTCCGCCTTGAGGATTCGTTTTCCTCGTGGTGTGATACGAGTGCCGGTGTACCACAAGGCGGCGTTCTTTCTCCTCTTCTCTTTGCTGTTTTTATTAACTCCATATCTCACTTCTTAGCTTCTTCCTACCACCTCTATGCAGATGATCTCCAAATATATACTCAAGCTACACTTGACCACTTAAGTGAAGGTGTAGATTGTATTAATGGCGACTTAAGGCGCATTGAATACTGGAGCAAATCATATGGGCTCGCAGTCAATCCGGCTAAAACTCAGGCAATTATTGTGGGTAGCTCAAGGTTGATCTCACGGCTTGATTACGCGACACTTCCGAAGATTGAATTTGGTGGGGCAACAGTCGCATATAGCGCTGAAGTAAAGAATCTCGGGGTGATTATCGACAGCTGCTTATCCTGGGATCCTCAGCTGCAATCCGTTAGTCGTAAGATATTCGCGTCAGGACGCTCTCTCAACAGACTGCGTAATTTCCTGCCTACTGCTACTAAAGTTTCGCTTGCACAATCTCTCCTTCTTCCTATTCTTGACTATGCTGACGCCAGCTATCCTGATCTTACCGAGGACCAACTAAACAAACTTGAGCGGCTTCAAAATTTCTGCATTAGATTTATTTTCTGCCTTCGAAAATATGATCATGTCTCTCAATTTCGCTGTAAACTCAAGTGGCTCCCCATACGCTTTCGCCGGAATACTCATATCTTATCTTTTCTCTATAATATCTTGTTTAATCCATCCACCCCACATTATTTGAAGGAACGATTCGATTTTTAGCGATAAGACCGCACATTGTAACTTACTTGTAAGATTTCCTGTTTATTTTATTTTTGTTATTTTGGTGTCAATAAAGTGTTTATCTATCTATCTATCTATCTACAGTCTAGTAATCTTATTACTAGAATTTGCTGGGCCCTTATTCCGTATGACCATTCACTCACGTAACGCGGCGCGTTACGATATCTTCGTGGAATGGTGGTGGTTTAAAATGCTATTCTGTATGCCGTTGTCAAATTTGACAAACATGACAACACACGTTACACGCACGTCAAAAAACAGAAAACACTGGGCACAAACAATCTAACGCGTGGCTTACAGAGTACAATTTTTTGATTCCATGTTAATTCCATGTCGTGGCGCGTTAAAGCCCGCATTTACGTTTGGAGCATGTTACACGTCACGCGTTATTGGCAAGGAATCTCATGTGTCATAGCGAATAACCCCCCAGATGTCTCACTTTGACTGACTTTTTTATAACTAAACTAGCTTTTGCCCGCGGCTTCGCACGCTTGTGTTATGTTATTTTTACGTTATAGTCTAATAATAGATCATGCATTTCGTACCAAACAACAAAATCCACTAAATCTTTTCGAAGCTGAGCACTGTAACCTGTATTAGCATAGGTGTAACGCAAGCATAGCCGTGAGTGGAAGCTATTTAAGCCATTACCTAAAATTAAATGTTTTGAGTCTAATATAGATTTATAACAGTAAAAGAAGTTTCAAACGAAAAACTACAATTTTATAAGTACCTCTTCATATTACAACAAAAAGAAATCATCATCACTTCACTCAGGTCTTTAACAGAAGTTTCAGTAAGTTTTGTTTAGGTAGTAGTTACCTAAGCAGGCAGGTACAGTTTAGAAAATATGGAAGAATCACACACGAACGATGATGCTGTTTTGCTCAGTTTTACATAATACATATATTATCCGCTCGCTCTTTGTTCCATTTACCACATTTTTTACCTTCTTAAGTTTGGCTCCATACGAATTGAGTACCTACCTTAGCCAGTGTCAATAATAAGTTTATAAATTGCTGGAGATATGCATTTACCTGTACGATGCGTACATAATTAATTTTCTTAATACTAATTAGGAATTACAAATACTAAACCACCACTCCTTAAAGAATCGACAGTTATAAGTATTATTATGTCCACTATTTTCCACGTTGTCTCATTCCCACTGCACTTTCAACATACCTACCTAGTGATGAAAGTGAGGAAGTAGGTTAAATCGTCATTACATAATTATTACTTACACCCAAAGATAGTTAATTACCTACTATAACTATAACCTTCTTGAAGTAACCGAGTAATCAATCATTTTTTGCTCCCGTGGTTTATTTAAAAGCCCACAGATCTAAAATAATTTAACTATTAAAAACTTATATCAACATGCAAGAAGAAGAAGAAGAACAAATCAAAAACAGTCAAAAACGAACTTTACGCGCCATGTTGTTGTTAATTCGAGGATACAATTGGCATAATGAATACCTACATATTATTATATCTAAGTACATACCTTTTTTAAACATTTTTCATAAAATATTTCGTATTGGCTTACAAATAATAGCAAGCACTCCGTCTTACTTGAAAGCCAAAATAAAAAAGGTTTTAAAATGCGTAGCAATGGTAAGAGTCTATAACTTAAGTAGCTATAAGTACTACAGGGGGTCTAGCAAAGATAGCAACCACTAACGCTAACGCTAAACGCTAACTCCAAAACTGTATAGAAATGAAATTAGCTGTGGAAAAGTAAGCGATTTCCAAAATGTCATCCTAGTACGTTTTGGAGTTAGCGTTAGTGGTTGGTATCACTATACAATACCTACCACTAACGCTAACGCCAAACGCTAACTCCAAAATGTACTGAAATAACATTTCTGAAATCGCTTACTCTTCCGCAGCGAATGTCATATCAATACATTTTTGAAGTTAGCGTGAGGTGTTAGCGTTAGTGGTTAGTATCTTTGCTAGACCCCCAGGTACCTTAAAACTTCCTTGGGGTTGATCAAGAATTTAGCAGTAGCGCAAAAATAATTTTATACCTAATTATAATGGTAACGTGTAGTAAGTTTATGTAAATAATACATTTGACCAGATCGCCAATAAAGAACATTTCTCCCACCAAAACCCTATAATTCAAAAACTTGCTTAAAAATGTTAATTAAGCAAGCTTCAATATTGGCTAAGTATGATAATCGCGTGAAGCCTTATGAATGATAATAAAAAGTCTAAGAACCTACCTTATTAAATAGTTTTCATAAAATACTTCCTATCATTGGCTAAATACAAATTTTGTCTAATGCCAAAATAAAAAAGGTTATCAATGCGTAGCAAAAGCAAGGGTCAATAAATTAAGTACCTATAGGCACAGATCACTGAATAAGTTACTACTATAGGTTAAGCTATAGGTACTATAAATACAATTTAAATAAATACTTATTTCGAATGGTAACGCGTAGTAGATTTGTGAAAACTAATACATAATACCAGATTGCCAATAAAGAATTTTGCCCTCGCCAGAACCCAATAAATCGAAAACATGAATAATAATTTTACTTATGTTTCAATATTGGCTAAATATGATATCGCGTGAAGCCTTAAAACTTATAATAAAAAGTCCAAGAAGTTCTTAGTTTTCGAAATTCCTTGTTCTCTTTGTCGTGCTTATATTCAAGAAGGTTCTCATACCTATCCTCTTTTTTAGTTTGGACCACAGATTAACGAAAAACTTATCTTTAGTAATACCACAGATTAGAGAAAAAAATACATATGACTTCCTTGATTGTTTTTCTCTAATCTGGCACTGCATCGAGTAATCACGCGATGTATTTCGCTGTAGCCCAAAAAGTGTGATACGCTGCCGGTAATGCAGGCGCGCCAATTGTTATTTACTGTTTTTTTTCTTTTAAGTTATAAATAAAAACATGCATTAAATTACTTCCTTATTGCTTAGTGCAGTGGGGATTGTTCAGAATGAAATAAAAATGATTGGGGTTCCGTACTCAAAGAGTAAATCCTTATTACTAAACCTCCGCTCTTCGTCTGTCTGTCTGTCTGTCCATCAGACACCAGGATGTACTCATGAATCGTGATAGTTAGACAGTTGGATTTTTCACAGATGATATATTTCTGTTGCCACTATAACAACCGTGATCCGTATTCAAAGGGACAGATAAACAGACAAATAAAAATAATTGGTTTTACTTCATATTGATAAAGAATTATAAATTATAACTATTAAAATTTATTTTTGTAATCGCAAATAATACTCTCACAGTTTGTAAAACATATTTATTCGCCGACATGCAATATAACGCTACTGCTACCTCCATTTTATTTAGCCCACGTCGGTCGCGCAGCAGGCAAACAAATTGTCTATGTGTCCGGGTTGGGGCGCTACAAAAACATCGAGGATAGTCAACAGAGATGTTTTTGCGCGCCAACTCAACAGCGAAGGTTCGGGCGTATATGAAGCTGCGCCATAATAGTAACGGAGTTTTTTTTTTCTTTAATCTGTGCATCCGGATAAACCCAAGATAATATTACCGTCAGTAGCACAGAGCACATTTTTTTTTCTCATCTATGATTAGTAGCCAAAACAAAACTTACTTTTTGACACTGGCTAAATACATACACTATGTGTGGACCAAATATAAGAAAAAAAAAACTTGCCTTGAAGCCTTGAAGCGGCCATCTTGTGAAAATCCCGTTCCGTTTCATAATGAAATCATAATCATTTTCACCAAAAAAAAAACTACAATATTTAAAATTTAATATATCCTATGTTGTGCGCCGGGTTTTTCTAAGCTTATTAGTGAAAACCGCATGAAAATCCGTTTAGTATTTTCGGAGTTGTGCCGTAACAAACAAACAGACAAAATGTCTAAAAAGTAGCTTAACGTGATCAGCAAAAAATTTCAAGCTAACCTGAGTCATTTTTTTTTTCTGATATCTTGCATTTACAGATTTTTTTCTCTCTATAGTTTTATTATATGTATAGATAGATAGGCCCGTATTTGACCGCAATCAACATTTGTGATGATTACGACATCTTATCGAAAGTACGAAAGCGGCACAAGCGCTGCCACGTATTATATTAAGCCTGCAGCGAAATATAAGCAATTTTGCATTAAAGTAACAACTTGAATTTAAAATTCATAATGTGAACACACTGGCTGGCGTTACCCAGGTGGAAGAATTTAATTTAACCCCTAGGGCCCTTTATGAATGAGAAATTGACGGAATGTTTAAAACGCCTCAGTTCTTTATGAAAGATTAAAAAACAGGCCAAGTACGAGTCGGACTCGCGCAACGAAGAAAAGGCGCAAAAAAAATCACCTTTGTTGTATCTATGGGAGGCCCATAAATATTTATTTTATCTGGGTTTTAGTATACTTACAGTGGTATTCATAAACAAAGGTTGAACAAACCCCGAAAATCTATCATTTCACTTTTACCTAGTGATTAAATGCGTAATCATTCTTCTTTCACTTTCATAAACAATCACTGGAGAAACCCCTAACGGAACTGCATTTTAATTAAATACTCTACGATTTCAATTAAGTTGTCTATGAAACTTCTATCGAATGTCATTTTGACGGGACTTTTGTACTATCAAAAGTCGCGCCAAAATGTCACCCATCACTCACTATCAAAAAAATTAAAAGAAATATTATTTCTGTATATTTTGTGTGCCTAATTTGTGTTAAATATATTATTTTAACTGGTAAATGTTGAAGAAACGGTACCGATATACCTTATTCGTATTTTAAATATCACGACACTTCACAAAATAATAAAATAACAAGAAATGAAAGCAAGTGGACGGCGTGGTTGACGAAATTTGGACAATCAGCATCCAGCCTCGGATCATGCCAGATTGGGGGCTGCTTTTGTTTATGAAATGCATAAAGCTAGAATTTGCCGCACAGCGCCTGAATCATCCTATAGAGGAGCCCCCACCTTGACTATGAATTCCAGTGTTAGGTAGGTATGTTGTTATGGCATCTGAGAAAATTTCAACTCTATCACGGTTCAAATGGACAGACACAGACAAATAGACATACAGACAGACAAACGGACAGCGGAGTCTTAGTAATAGGGTTCGCTTTACCCTTTGGATACGGAACCCTAAAAACTATCTATGTACGTACGTGTGGGACTCACGCACTAAGTCACAATCACAACTCTCTTCACTTATGCTATCCTGGTACTCTGTCATAATAACCAAGCCTAGCAAGCTTCTTGGTAAGGCTCTGTGCACACATCACCGATACAGGCCCGGTACAGGTCCGCATTATTGGTTTTTTGTTTCGCATTGTTCGGGACAATACGCCGGGCCTGTGCCGGTGAGGTATGCACAGACCCTAAGTATTTAGTATATCATAACGATATAACCCTACTATATTATTAATACCACGTTCTCGTTCCTGACATTTAAGCCACTTATGGCTAATTACGCCTGTCATAGAAAGGTTTTGTCCTTTTATAGGAAGTTCATGGCATTTAACAATTCTTGGCTTGGACTGTCGAGTACAGAATTGTTACCCTAAGGCATGAGTTGAGACAAGGGTAAAACGGATTTAAATGCTATTTTAATTTTAAGTACTTACTTGAAATAGATTATCATTATCACATTCCTTTTCTAATTTATTAATGATACACATACTTATATATATATATAATTTATACATAGGGAACACTAATTCATAATACACATTAACAAAAACATACATATCCCGCAAACATTCATGTACCTACACACCCTTACACGTCATTTTTGTTTCATAATCTAGGTTACTGTTAGGATTAAAATAGGTATTGGCATGCAAATATTAATTTAAAATTTATGTTTGGCTTTGTGAAAATTCAATACTTTATTGTTAATGTAGACCTAGATTACATTTAGGTTAAGTAATCAGTTGTACTAACTACTAGTTGTGTAACCTACTTAAGGCTTTATCTTTTTGTTTCTGGCGAAAGAGGCCTGGATCTCATATAACGGGCCCTGAGCCTAGTGTGGGATCCAGGTGCTCTAATTAATGTTTATGTTACCCACTTATGCCTATTTTCCAAATAAATGTATTTTCATTTTTCATTTTCATTTTACATTACAGTTACACTAGTCCATGCTAGAATACCATACCTAATTATTTAGACTTCTTCCATAGATGCCTGATTTCTTTTCCTTTTACATTAAAATAAATCCACTTATAATCCACTAAACATAATTTAAACCTGTATCTTACTGTATAGTTTTGTTCACTTGGATGATCCAGTTTATAGAATTGTCTCCAATGTGCATAAGTATATTTTGTTTTTCTATTTAAAGTAAGCTGTGCAATTAATAACTTATGTTGAAGTAAATTTTTGACCCGCACTCTCACCATGACTCGACTAACACTTTTGTGCGAGAACCGGGGTACGCTGAAAACCAGCCCTGAGTAGATTTCTTTTTTACGCAGCACAGTGCTGAGCCTACTCCTGTTGCCAGCTAAAATTATGTGTTTATAGTTGCTGTGTATTATGTTTTTATGTAGTTTTTCTTTGGCAATAAATATTATTTATTTATTTATTCTTATTTTTTTAGTTTTTGATTGTTGGCTTGAGTTATGTTGTTAGTTATAGAAATACATGTAATGATATGATTATAATTTAAATAAATCAATCAAGACTTATTTATTATCTTCAGGTGGATCGACGATCTGGTAAAACCTATTTGCAACCTGGACCACACACTGGGCTTTAAGTCACATAACTTTGGAGCGTAACTTAATTGACATTAATTCATTTGTGCTGAACTTTTATTTTATGTTTTAGATTAATAACTGACTCCTCCCAAAATTGGACCTTTCTTGTATCAACATAGTGAATAAACTACTCTACATAACGTATAAATCAGAGAATACTACACCTAAGAGAATCATTTCAATTTTTATGAACTCCATATGGGACCCCATGGACTCAATATGGTAATATTCGCAATAAAAATGAATTGTTATAACACCAAAGCTGTTTTTAGAGGAACATATTTGCATAAAGAGAACAAATCACTGGCCTCATCACTGGCCGCTGCAATTTGAACTACCATCTGTATAAGACCGGGGCCACGGATAGCCCCCTATGTAGAGGGTGTCTGAATGAAAAAGAGACTGTGGAACACGTGCTGAGATACTGCACAGCTACAAAGAAAGCCAGATACACATCAGGAATGCTGACATGAGTGGACGCACAGCATTCTACTCAAGATATTTCGAATGCCTCATCTGCATTAATACAACACCAGCAGCCTAGAGCCACTCTCCGTTATTTTAAGGAGTTGGGGTGGCTTGGGTAGATGCTGGAAGAGGGGGAAATGCACAATACACCCCAAGCGGGACGTCAGTGCATGTAGAATAAGAATAAGAGAACAAAGGAATCATTACATTTTTTTTTCATTTATAGCCTTTTTCCTTTGAACATAGGGCTTTCCCATTGTAGTTCCCATAATCACCACGCTTGGCAGGTGGCGTGGTGATCGCAGAAGATTGTAATGTACCGAAGAGAGCTGCTGGCCATTCCCTAGACATTCCCTTAGCCAGCTCTTACGGAAACCGGGAAGAGATAGGATGGTCCTGTTCCAACCATTTTAACGTTTCAAAAGTTAGTAAACATCACCCTTTTTGTGCGGTACCCAAATTCTTTATTAACACCTGTTCGCACACACATTAATTCTGTGTTCGAATGTACTTACGTGTGTATTTTCAGCGATATTAATCACGCTTCACAGACAGGGGTGGCGTTTGATAAGTACGTGTGGAAAGGTACTCTGTCGCAAATTAGAACCGCCGTGGAGAAAGAAACCCTGGTTAAGGTACAAGTTGCTGACCCAGTGACTAAAAGTGACCGATATAGCTCTTAGAATTAGCAAGTCGAAATGGCAATGGGTAGGCCACATCGCTCGTAGAATTGACAACCGATAGGGAAGAAAGGTTCTCGAGTGGCGACCACGAACTGGATGACGCAGCGTAAGCCACCTCTACTAAGTTAACCGATGTCTGGTTAAAACCGCGGGAAGCAGAAGGAAAGCACAAGTTAGCGCTCTGTGTGAGAGGCCTGTGTTCATCAGTGGACGTTTCAGGCTGTTAATGATGGTGTTCCCCAGCTACTATAATGCATGGCTATAATGGGTAAAGATAGAACCACGATAGAACTTAATTATTCTTGATTGTCACTTTATTAGAAAATAAACACAGAGCTTCTTTTTCTCTAATCTGTGGGAATAAAGCACAGAGACTGACACTGACAGGTCATTGCCAAATTCAAAGCCATCATTTTGGCCATGACGATTCTATTTCGCGCCCAATCATATCCCTGCAGAGTATAAAAGGTTTGTAATACATCTGGAATGATCTGAATTCACGTGGAAATCCGTCGCTGAACATCTATTATACTGAAGTAGGTATAATCGCTGGCTTACCTTATTTTGTAAGATTTTCCCACATTCGTTTGAATATCAGTAGTTCAATCATTTTTTAAATTGAACTATAACACTAACAAAGCTCAAATTGAACTGTTAATTGAACTACTGTGAATAGATGAGTAGCAGTTGTTCAATCAAAATACTTCATTGAACTAGTATGAATAAAAAATCTCAGTATTTCAATCAATTATTGAACTGTTAATTGAACTACTGTGAACAGGTAAGTCTCAGTAGTTCAATCAATTGAACTGTTAATTGAACTACTGAGAATAGACGTACAGGGAACCCTAGTTACGGTCCAGGATCTATGTATATGATCGTTGGGTGTTATTTTTATTAATGACGTAATTATGTATCTATTGTTTGTGGTAAGGTACCAGGATATCATTAATTAAGAACACGTTCAAGTTCTATAAGTACTAGGTAGATCCTGGATCTTCTTAACTGATGCTACCCTGGTACTTCATTATTAGGCCAATGTACCTATTTTATAAGCCAAAAGATGAAAGTGTGTCTGTGAAGAATTAAATGGTCGACTGTCACACTGGTGTAACTATGAAGAACATACAATATTTTATACCACAATGGTGTGACTGTGAGAAGATATATTCTGTATAGTTATAACCTGATTTGAATAACAAACTGTATAATTTTATCTCAGTTCCGTTCCTTTCGTGCTAACTCGTCCTTCTAGTTACAAGCTAGTGAAATCCAAGCTTAGGTGTTAGAATAAGCCAGATAGTACGTTCCGTCGCAACTACGACCCGCAATGAAGCCACATTTCAAGAGCAGCCCTGAGGTTCTGTGCGAATGAAACCACTCATCTCTTTCCGTGGGTGCTGGAAGAGCCGGCTAATGGAATATTTAGAGAATGGCCCGACTAGAACGTCACGTCATTCATTTTCATAAAAAAATTGGGCAGTTTTTCATATCTGCAATCACCAAGCCGCCTGTCAAGCGTTGTACTTAATTATGCTAAACTTTTCTTTTCTTTTTTTATCATAGGGGTATGATAAGCGTCCAAAGTGGCGTTTTATAGAGGAGGTAGTGTTCTTCTTATGTTCTAGATATTGGAAACTATAATTAATATTATAGTATTTTATTATGCAATTTCCAGTCATGGTTAGCTAACGACTGAACTAGGTCAATCCAATCGAAGAATGGCAACTTTACTCTATTTCGTTATAGAGTGTATTAGGTTGCCTCAGTTTAACTCGCACACACTGCTTCTGGTTTGTAATTATTCTACGTTTACAAGACTTCATGAATATTTCATTATATTAAGGCAGATTCTCTCGCAGCTCTGTGATTTTACTACTCAAATCTCAGACGAACAAACAGTCGATAACTCCGCTACTTTACAATTCACTGACAATTGTTTTAGAATCGTTTTTTTAACATAAAAAAAAGGATATTTAAATTATGTTCCCCATTTGCTTCCAGATTTTTCTGATGACGATATTCGGAAAAAACAACACTTCCATTTCAAGCGCTTGCGTCTCAGGTGACTCAATCAATATATAAAAAATCAATGCCACTGTTAAAGGAGTAACGAGAACTAAAATAACCGATATATATACCTCTTAGAATTATGAAGTTGAAATGGCAATGGGAAGGCCATATCGCTCGTGGAACTGACAACCGATCGGGAAGAAAGGTTCTCGAGTGGCGACTACGAATCGGAAGGCCAAGCGTAGGTCCGCCCCACTGGACTGGTGGACCGACGATCTGGTGAAAACCGTGAGCCGGTGGATGCAGGAGATGAGGATGAATCGAATGTCTATGAGCACTATAAATTACCTTTATTCTTCGCTCTACGCGTCTCTAGGGTTGTTAATAAAATATGTTAAATCGAAAGAGTTATCCAGGGTTACAGATGAATAATTCAACAGGGCTCCGGAAGGTTCAATAGATCCGCTACTTAATAAGCAATTGTATTGTAATAAGTTGTCGTAGTGATAGATTACTGTTTACATAATCAATCATTTCCCGGCAGTGAGAATAGGACCACCCCATCTCTTCCCGAGAGTGCTGTGAGAACCGGCTAAGGGAATATCCAGGGAATGGGCAGCAGAAGACTCTCCTCAGTGTATTAAAATTTTCTGCGATCACCACGCTTGCCGGTTATAGGGATATAACCGTCTAGTGGCATTTTATGGAGCTGGCCTATTGTCATAAGCAGCTCACATTATCAGAGATGTTTGACCACAATGCTTTCACTAAAGGCATCTACATATCATCATCATCATCATCATCATCATCATCATCATCAATTTCCACAGCCTGAAGTCATCCACTGCTGGGGGGTTATTCGCTATGCGCTACGCGTGACGTGTAACGTGCTCTAAACGTAAACGCGAGCTTTAACGCGCCACGATATGAAATTAACATGGCATCAAAAAGTCGTATTCTGTATGCCACGCGTTAGATTGTTGCCCAGTGTTGTCTATTTTATGACGTGCCTTGTCGTGTTTGTCAAATTTGACAACGGCATACAGAATATCATTTTAAACCCAAAACCATTCCACGAGGATATCGTAACGCGCCGCGTTACGTGTCTGAATGGTCATACAGAATAAGGACCCTGAACATAGGCTTTCCCCAGAGAGCGCCACCTCGAGCGGTTTTCACCCCGCGGTTTTCACCAGATCGTCGGTCCACCTAGTGGGGAGCTGGCATACGCTGCGTCTTCCGGTTCTTGGTCACCACTCGAGAACCTTTCTTCTTCATCAGTTGTCAGTTCTGCAGGCGATGTGGCCTGCCCATTGCCATTTCTAATCATGTTAAATTATTTTAGAAAATCCCGAACGCAGACATTAGTTGAAAATATTTCAATGTAGAAGTTTGGAAACATTAGCCAACGTTTGGTTACCCAAATTAGGGCATGTTTATTTATGAGAATTGAGTTCGACGTAGTTTTGAGGACTGGCGAAATGACTTGTTATTCAAAATGAATAACAAGTAACACTCGACCAAGTTGAATCATCGAGTATTAAATCGTTTACGCTAGGTAGGACTTTCCTGCAAAGTTCGTCTAGGCAGATACCATCGTTTTGCCAGTTATTCTGCCGCCAAGAAGTAGTGTGCAAGCTCTACTGTGTTCCGGTTTGAAAGGCATTGTAGCTAGTGCAATTATTGGGCCAATGAGACTATATGACCTGATTCCACAGACTAGTAATCTGATTACTAGACTGTGTGATGTCCCAGGATGACTGCGCAGTGCATTGGTGTTGCAGAAAAAATGTTTTTTAATCTATAAATATATCTGTCAGAATTTTTAGGCCACCCAAAGGCTTCTGACATGGCTTAACGACAATTGTCTTACGACAACCAGCCGGGACGTGGCTTAACATGCCCTCCGAAGCACGGTAGCGCTCAGTTGTAAATACCAACTTTTTGCTATAGTCACCCATCATAGTACTGTCCGCAGCGAACTTTGCTTGTCTCTTTTTAGCACGTTTAATATGGTATTGGCTAAAATGAAATGCGACTACTTTTGTCCATTCTTTAACGAAGTTGACCTCATAACTATAACATTTTCTGTATAGTTAGCTTTATGCCATATGCTCTTACTTCCCTCATCAAAGGATAAAGTAGATAATATTTCGTTCACTCAGCTCACTACTTCACTATTCACTCCTTGGATTATAACTTCACTCCCGCCCGGAGTGACATAATGCACCCACTCAGCGTGCGCCATTACTGAAGCAATATTTCCAATCATACGAGTAATGGCCAAGAGTTGGACTATCGCAAAAGAGAACCTACTTAAGTTGGAAACAGCTTTATTGCGAGACCAAATTTTTTGCTATCTGACTGGCCTGATATCTCAGTTGGTATAGTAGTACCTCTGCCTTCTGAACTTATAGGTTGTGGGTTCGATTCCCACCCGGAACAAACATTTGTGTGACTAAAATCGATGTCTGTTCTGTGTCTGGGTGTTACATTGTATTCTATGTATATATTTACAAAAAAAAAGTATCTAAGTATTGTATCAGTTATCTGGTTCCCATAGTACAAGCTGTGCTTAGTTTGGGGCTAGATGGCGCTGTGTGAAATGCTCACACATATACAGACATACAGACAGATGGACTCTAAAAAATACATTGTGTCAATCCTGCATAGTAATAAATCATTTGTTACCCCTTTAATTTTTTATCTCACGATATTCTATAACTACAATATGAAATTGTTTCAAAAAAATATTTTAACAACAGGGAGTTCGGGGGTTAATAACAAAACATAAAAAAATGCTACCAAAATCAATTGAACATATTCGGTTGAAAAACAGACATACTCACTCAGGCGCAGCGCGGCGGGCGTAGGTAGGTCCCAAAGCGATCCAAAGTAAATTAGAATTTACTAACCTCAAATAGCGCGGTATGGTTTTGCATATTTACGGTTTATACCATAAAACTAAGCAGTGTCTTGAAATTTCAAAACTAGTTTTAATAAGTAGCATTACTTGGCTTTCTAAACAAATGCATTTTTACGGTGTTGTAGTATAAAAATACACACAATAACAATACACATAATAATTTACGCTCCGGCTCGGCGCGAGTTGCAATTTAAACTGAGGCATTTTTTTCCAGCTGAACCATAGAGACTTTTACTTTATTCAATAGTGATGTTCAACTAGTTTCGATTTTAGTCGATTTATAACGAGTGGACACCTCTAAAAATTGAATAGTCCGATGTTTTGACATCCCTAGAGTATTGCAATCAGCTGTGAGCCACTATTGTGGCCTCTATGTACTTTAAGTTTTGCAAAGCGCGCTACGTATGTGGCAGAAGCGCCTGAGCGGTTACAGAATAAATTGAAAATAAGTTTAGTTCTTTAGAGCTCCTATACCTTTTACCGCGTTTATTCCCATTAGAATACCATGTTTGGTAAGGACAGTCAGACAGTTGGTTAAATATTTATTACCTACTCCAAGATTTCCATGGAATCACGTCTATCAAATGAATATACCTTGAAAAAGAGCTCATATCAAAAATACGATTGAAATTTGATATAGTCTTACTACCTGCGAGACCTAATCAAGTTTCCAAATTCCACAGATACTAAATTCCAATATGAAATATTCCAATTTCACGGAATGAGAAGTCTAGACGAAGAACTATTACTGTTTTCGTCTTTGAATTTTTGCACACATCAGAAGAATCTCAAATGTCAGTCCAAATAAATAGAAAGTCAAAGCTAAAGAAATAAATCATTTATTGCATCGAGGTGGTAAACTAAAACGAAATTATTTCCAAATTTTAACATAATTAATAAACAAAATTACATAGAAAATATGTATGTTAGTCTGTAAGGTATATGTAAATATGGGCCGCTAGTTGCTTGAAATAAAGGAATTTATTATTATTATTATTATTATTATTATTATTATTATTATAGATAGATAGATAGATAGATAGATAGAGCACTCTTTATTGTTTCACAAATAAACATACAAATAGGAATACAATAAAATTTACGTACTAGTGCAACAATGGGCGGTCTTATCGCTGACAGCGATCTCTTCCAGACAACCTTTGGATGGACAGTATCAGTAGAGAGAATAAACGGCGGTGCAAAACAATTTAATAGATAAAGCAAATACAGATAAATAACTAAATACTCAACGAGATAAAAAAAAACAAGTTAGTTACTTAATTAGTTACTTATAATAATAATAATTTAATAATTTTTTACTCTGTATGCATATGTCTGGACAAACCTAACCTAGGTCTAAGGCATATTTTTACCAAACAAGCTGTATTTTTATGGTCGAATAAAAAAGTTTATTACAATATTTGGTAATTTCAGCATCAATAATCAGATATTTATTGGGATTGTTTATTAAACGACAACCTTAACTTACAGTGTCACTGTTACCCATAGCAGTTGCAGTATCACTCATGATTATAGTTTCACTGTTGCACTGTGCACGTCATCCTGAGACACCAGCACTGTCTACATAGTAATAAGTAATAGGATGTATACGTCCGTGAGATCAGGTCATAAGGTCCCATTTTCTCAGTAATTCCATAGCACTATAGTGCCTTTCAACTTCAAACCGAAATTCAGTAGTTGCACACTACTGCTTTGCGGCAGAATATAGAACAAATACAAAAATTTTGTCTACAAGTCTACACTTATCCATATTTTAACGTCGAAACCGAATCCAGGTCTATCACTGTGAATCCAATGTACAAAGTCAAACATCGTAAACCGAGCAGACTAAATCTAGTAGTAAATAAAGGAGAGTGGAGGTTGGAATCGAATGTGGCGAGGTCAAGCTAAAAGCGGAGTTAATAAAAGGAAAATACACGTGAGAAAAATGCAAACTGAAAGTAAATGCGGTTGTGATAACGAGAGGGGCAGTGACAGTGATGATAAAAGTGAGAAAGAGAGCAAAAGTTGAAATGAGTGTAAACGCAGGAGTGAGAACCACGGTCAATTATTTTTCTCCAATCTGAGGTGAGAACGAGGGCTAAACCAACAGCTGATAAAGCAATGGCGTGAGAAAAAAGCAGCCAGAACAAGAGCGATAGTTAGTTCAAAAGAGTGAGCGAGTGCCAGAGCGAACGCTTAGGAGTGACAAGGAGAGCAAAAGTTGGAGGGACAACAAGAGCAGGAGTGCAATGAGAGTGCGGGCGAAGTTGCCAGCTAGATATAGCAATGTCGTGAGAAAAAAGCAGCCAGAACAAGAGCGATAGTTAGTTCAAAAGAGTGAGCGAGTGCCAGAGCAAACGCTTAGGAGTGACAAGGAGAGCAAAAGTTGGAGGGACAACAAGAGCAGGAGTGCAATGAGAGTGCGGGCGAAGTTGCCAGCTAGATAGAGCAATGGCGTGAGAAAAAAGCAGCCAGAACAAGAGCTATAGTTAGTGCAAAAGAGTGAGCGAGTGCCAGAGCGAACGCTTAGGAGTGATAAGGAGAGCAAAAGTTGGAGGGACAAAAAGAGCAGGAGTGCAATGAGAGTGCGGGCAAAGTTGCCAGCTAGATAGAGCAATGGCGTGAAAAAAAAGCAGCCAGAACAAGAGCGATAGTTAAGGCGTGAGTGAGTGCTAGAGAGAGCGCTTATAGGAGTGAAAAGGAGAACAAAAGTTGGAGTATCAGCAAGAGCAGGAGTAAGAGTGAGGACTAAAACGGAAGCTAGATATAGCAACAGCGAGAGAAAAGGGGAGCCAGAAAAAGAGCGACAGTTATGGCGTCATTGAGCGCTAGAGCGCGCGCTTATAGGAGTGAAAAGGAAGCAGAGCAAAAGCTGGAGCGACAGTAAGAGAAGGAGCGAGAGCGAGAGGGCTAAACAGACAGCTAGATAGAACAACCAAGAGAAAAGAGGAGCCAGAAGGAGAGCGATAGTTAGTGCAAGAGCATGAGAGCGAGTGCTTAGGGGGACAAGGAGAGCAAAATTAGGAGCGACTGCAAGAACAGGAATGAGAGTGAGGGCTAAATCGACAGCTAGATAGATCAACAGTGAAAGAAAAGAGGAGCCAGAACGATAATTATGGCGTGAGTTAGCTCTAGAGAGCCCAGAGAGTAAGCTTAGTTCAAAAAAGCTGCGAGATTGAGTACCAGAGCAATCAAAGAGAGATCGAAATCGAAGCTGAAACGAAGGCGCTTCGCTAGCGCTTTTCGCTCGCTCAGTCAACAAAGGTAATATTATTCTCTGATAAGTTTAGTCCATCAACTCGCTAGTACGGTGCCCCGCCGTACTATATTAAGTTTGGGACAGTTTCCACCTGACCCCTGCTCTCGATGGCTATCCAATGTCCGACCCCTAGTTTACTTACAAATTGAACTGAACTTTGAGTTTGTTCTGTCAGTGTCGCAAACTAGGACCAACGTGGAGTGTTAGATAACAGTAGATTTATTGATGCAATTTAATATTTATGGTAATGGGACGTTGTAAATTACTGACTGATTTAAATTATATTTAATAAATAAATGTAATAAGTGTGTTTCTGCTATTTTGTTATCTATATTTGTAGGCAAGAGATCATTAGCTGGGTTTCTAATTCTACGCGCCGCGCCGTCTAGTCTGCGAGACAACCTACAAAGAAACACAGCCTATTTCCAAGACTACCCTAACTAAATCCAGCTGAAACGCTTCCAAGGAAACTGAATTATGCATCGTAAAGGCAAAATAATCGAGTTTTCCTGCCAACTTCTACTTATTAAGAGAGATTCTTCACGAATACGGTCTTAATTACAAATGGAAAAAGTTGTCGGGAAATCTCGATTTAATTGAAGAGAAGGTTGGGCTATACCTACAGTTAACGAACAGTAAGTTATTTACGTTCATTTAAACACAGACCAAAAATGTGTAACTTTTTCCATGCTTAGGAAGGTTCTTGTCATCGAAGCAGTAATATCGCTAAAACATCATGGCTAAAATACTTTGGACAATTTGACAATTATGAAACAATCATTTTAAGTAGCAAAAAGCAGAAAATAGATTAAAGCAAGCAAACAAATAGCGAGCAGTATAGAAATTGACATCCTATAGACTTCTTGCAGTACTTAAGCGAAGCTTAAGAAAATACATTTATTCGTGACAGTAACACACAACATTACACTACATAAATGACTTTACAAAACAATATACACACAAACAGAAGCAGTGCCAAGCAGTGCAATGCTGTGTGGTGTCGAATGGGCCTCGACTCAGCATACAATTAAGGTAGGAAGCTAATCTAGGCGTACCTAAACGATTGGCATATTTGCAATAGTTAAGCAACGTTCACTACGGCCACTAATTCTAATTCTGCGGGGCGATAAGTCCTGCACTGACATCCCTCTTGGGGTGTATTGTGCATTTCCCCCTCTGCCAGCATCTACCCGAGCCACCCCAACTCCTTAAAATAACGGAGTGTGGCTTTAGGCTGCTGGCACAACTGCTCCAGTGGTGCTGATGTTGGGTGTTGTATTGATGCAGATGAGGCATTCAAACAATCTTGAGTAGAATGCTGTGCGTCCACTCGTGTCAGCATTCCTGATGAGTATCTGGCTTCCTCTGTAGCTGTGCAATATCTCAGCACGTGTTCCACAGTCTCATCTTCATTCAGGCACTACGGCCACTAGGGGTTATCCATCCAAACCCTAACAATCAGACACTGACCCCGCTGGCGAGGTCGACGTACTCCCCGTAGGTTAGCTAGAATGGTCGCGACTCTCCATAGGGTCCACTCCTCCAGCGGACGTAGCCTTCTCCTTTCCTTTTATCCCGGCAACAGCCCAAGCCGAGGTCGCCGAGGTGTTGTGGGTATCTCCACATAATGATATGAAAACAAAACATTGTCGGTTTGAGCATGGAGCAAATAACAAAAAAAGGAGGGAATCCCGTCTAATCCGAAACTGAAGCACCCTTAGGAAGCCGGAACGCTTCGTCCGTACAAGCGGGGCACGCACACACTCACATCATAGGCAGCCGGTCGCCATACTTTCATCTGACACACATACGTAATATGTCCGCCATTTTGGGCTTCAGTTCCATGTCAATCAAAACTCAATCCGTCTTTTTTTTATTTCATCCATGGGTTTGAGTAATTACTTTAGCGCTAATTCACGTTAATTATAACCCATTAACTTTGTTGGGTAGATAATTATCAGACGAAATTAAAGATCAATAAGATTGTCTTCTAGACAACCTTTTATTCTTTATTACTGTAATATCACCTTTATGTCCATTCTTTTAGGGACGCTTTTGCTTTGCTCAAACAATAATAGAAATGAAGTTAGTGTCCTGATTAATCTCTACTAGTGTCTATTTGTATGGCTTTTGCGCCGCAATGGCGGTTTGAATGAAATTTTTGTGTCTCAGGCAACTTAGATCATCATCATCATCATCATCATCAACAGCCTGAAGACGTCCTCTGAAAATAGGCCTCCCCCAGAGCCACCTTGAATGGCTCCTCTCCTGCATCAGTGCTGGTCATGAAGGGGGTTTGCCATAAGCGCTTGGCAGGCGGCTTGGTGATCGCAGATTTCAATGTACCGAGGAGCATGCTGCTCTCCATTCCCTGGATATTTCCTTAGCTGGCACTTACGGCACCCACGGGAAGAGATGGAGTGGTCCTATTCGTTACCACGACCATACAGCGGATAACTTGGATACCTACTAGCGATGACAATTAATGCGATTTTGCGTAAATTCATTAAACATGCTAATTCACGAGTCTTAGCATGCTAATTGCTATTGCTATGCTATTTGCTAAAATGAAATGAAATGGAAATGAAATATGAAATAAAATGAAAAATGAAACGAAACATGAAATGAAACTTTATATTAAAAATTGAATTCAATATGAACTAAATTAATTGAATTGAAATTTCATATTTCACAGAATTTCGCAACACCATTACATTTGCGAAATGCTAATTGAGTTTTCACATGCTAAAAGTGAATGCGAACGCTAATTAATCCATCACTAATACCTACAAACAAAGATTGACGAAAGACAAAAAACTGAACAAAATCCACTGGTTTCGTGTAAAACCAAAACAAGGCGATTTTACCTATAATAGACAAATGAAAACATACTTTGAACTGCCTGAGTGTAAAATTGTATCACCTAGAACACATTTTAAGAGCGTTTTAAAATTGGTTTTTGAATATAAAGCCCGTTGATAGCTCGTGAACATAATTTTCTCCTACAAACACGACTCACTCGCGCGGGCACGGGGCGAAATAACAAAACGACACTTAAAATTACTAAGAACAGAACAGGATAGAACAAAAAACACAAAATGTTTCCCGTTTCCTCCAAAGGATTAGCGGTTGAAACACACCACTAATTTTCGTATGAAAGGAAATTGTATCATTGGTCAACTGGATTTATAGTCAATGCCTACAAACAATCAAAAGCTACCCATTTTTCGAATATTATACTAAGTTAAAAATAATTTGTAACTATTCACATGTTCACAAAGTAAGATGAGAACACAACAGAGACAAGAAGTAAATCAGTGTAGATCTACATTGGTCACCTCTGTCCTAATGCCTACTCTGCACCCTCTAAATATTTAAGGCGCGGACTTGCCAGGTCAGGTCGCACTAATTGCCTGAATATTTAACTTAGTACATAGTTCGGCCACTTGCGTGACGAAGAGGCTAGGCTAGGTGAGGAGGATGACATTATTACTGTACGATAACCGGCCAAATACGTGTCGGATTCGCGCACGAAGGGTTCCGTACCATTATCTACAAAACTAGCAAAAAAATCACGTTTGGGTGCCCCCTTAAGTAGTTATTTTGTTCTGTTTTATAGTATTTGTTCTGACACCAGGGCTGACCACTTGCCTACACGAGAAGAAGAATATCAAATCAAATATCAAATCATTTATTTTGTGATACACAGGTCATAATAACAGGCGCCGTACTGTGAGCTCTAAGTGCGATTCAAATGAGAGCCTATTTTGGGTCGCGTGTCAAAATATTCATGCAAAAAAAAACATTACGATCCATTATACGCTCTGATTTGAATCGCGCTAAGAGCTCACAGTACGGGCCCAGATGTTAGAACAAAATAATAAGTCCATACTGCGATCAGCCGCAACGGCATACAAAATTACAATCTAGCCAAAGCTGTTAATATAAGAAGAAGTATTTGTTGTTATAGCGGCAACATAAATAGATCATCTGTGAAAATTTCAACTGTATCACGGTTCATGAGATACAGCCTGGTGACAGGCGGTCGGACAGAGAGACCTTAGTAAAAGGGTTCACTTTACTCTTTGGGTACGGAACCCTAAAAATTAAAGCTTTGCCAATTATTCTGCCGCCAAGCAGTAGTGTGCTAGCAAACTGGTCCAATTTGAAGAGCACTGTATTGGCTAGTGACAGTACTGGGCAAATGAGACTACCTATATTAATCTCACAGTCGAGTAATAAGATTACTAGACAGAAATCGTAGTACCAATGTCTCAGGATGAAGTGCGCATGGCAATATTACGATAATCTTTACAATATAGAGTTCCAGGAAATCTTTTTGATTATTATGGCTTCTATGTCTTCTCTGACTCTCGCGTCTAGCCCGGACATTTAGAAGGCATTGGTGGGGCCGAAGCTAACACCAAGAGGCCCTTTTGAGTAGGTACAAAATTAATTATTATGACTGACATGGCATGATATGGCATATTAAACTATTTTTTGTATATAGGTATAGGTATAAAATAAATATGGGCTATTGTGGTGAACTTTTGATGGACGGTAGAACGGCACCTGCCAAATTTGTCTCATGTCAAAATGTTTGAGGCAGGTGATGACTTGCCACCCACTAAATGGGCAATGATTTTTTTTTTAATGTGAATTAATGACTTGACGAGCTGGTCGTTCACCTGATGTGAAGCAATACGGCTGCCCATAACAGTTGCAGTGTCACTCGGAACTTTAAAATAATAAAGTTTTGTGTGACACTGCACTGCGCACGTCATCCTGAGACATCACACAGTCTAGTAATCGGAATACTACACTGTGTAATCAGGTCATAAAGTCTCATTTGCCCAGTAATTTGACTAGCTACAATGCCCTTCAAACTGGAACACAGTAGTGCTTGCACACTACTGCTTGGCGGCAGAATAACTGGCAGAGCGGTGGTACCTACCTAGACGAACTTTGCAGGAAAGTCCTACCACCTATTATTGTTATTTTTATTATTTATTAATATGAGCACTTTGAGATTGTACTATTTTAATGATTAATTAACGCGAAGAGTGAAACATAATTAAAGCAACTTGCCTACCGCAAACTTACTTCGCCGTCAAGGGGAAATCTCTCTTAATCGGATTATTTTGGGTTACGAATATATTATAATGAATGAATGAATGAATATATTATGCCTCTTAAATGTCAGAATCATATGCCAGACTAAGAACGGAAATAGTAAGCCAAAAAACCGACCCAGATATATTTGGACTCACTCACTGAGGGTTCTGTAGAGTTAGATATTTTATGATACCTAAGACTAAATAAAAAACCTAGCTCCTGAAATTGGATAGTGATTGAAAAGTTTTACCGCAAATCTAACTTTTACTTGATTTAAATATGTTTTTATTTTACAGAGTAAGCATTAAATTATACCAAGTTTGAGAATTTTCCAAAAACACACACGTTTCAATTTATTTCGTTTCATTTTTCCTGTAATATATTATCATTTGTCGAATATTCGGCGTTTCGTGCATTCGCGGTTTAATGAATCGTAATCACAAACATTTGCTGTATGATTCATTCGTGGTATTGGTATTTCGTTGCTTTAAACATTCGGCAAAACGTTATTCTCATTTTCGAATTACGGCACTATGTAGCTCCGCATACTCTGTGAAAATTTTTGAATAGGCCATATCGCTCGTAGAACTGACAATCAATAAGGACAAAAGTTTCTCGAGTGGTGACCACGAACTGGAAGCAGCGTAGGCCCCTCACTAGGTGGACAGACGATCTGGTGATAGCTACGGGGGGCCGGTGGATGCAGAAGGCGAGCAGGTGCTCAAAGCACCGCACGTGGGGAGGCCTATGTTCAGCAGTAGACGCCTTCGGGCTGTTGATGATGATAAGGATAAGTAAATATAGTAGCTGTCTTCCTAGTTTAGAAACATCGACTAAAACTGTAGTTTATCATAGACATAAAAGAGGTTGTTTTTTTGAACATATGCGTCGTAATATAGTAGCAGTAAATAAGGTTTATTCCATAATTCCTCTTAGACAATCTCCTGCGAACGGGAATTTTGGAATTTTTATCCAGAAATCCCCTTTGCATCTTCTTTGCATGCCGGAAGGGGATTTTTGGACTAAAACGTCCAAAATTCCCCTTAACCAAATTGTAACTTTGTGCGCAGATTTTTCAAAATTTAATTTGTTGTATGGTTTGCCAATGCCCTCCTCTATTAACATAGAAACAACAATTTTTAATTAAAAATAACACCGATATGGCTAGTTGTAAAGGTTCAAGGTTCGAGTCTGCCGTATGCGCCCTAGGACCATTAACATGGGTCGATATTCAGTTAATGGAATTAGAACAGGGATGGTTTGTTTAGGGGACTAAGGGTAGTTTTTCAACTCTATACATGTAGTATATCTAGTTTGACCTGACATAGTTCTGTCCTTACAAAAATCTCATAGAAAAATACTATTTTTAACTTAATTCGAAAATCACACTAAAATCGAAATCGACACTGCTACTGTTATGGGTGGTCGCTTAATATCAGGTGAAAGCCTAGCTCGTCACGTCATTATTAACACAAAAAATCCAGGAAAATTTTCCAAGTTTTTTTTATTCATAGTTAGTAATATAATTGATCGAAAGTAGGGAAAACGACTGGAGTGTTTCCGAAAATATTATTACCTATACCTTTCATACCTACATTATTTCCTCGGTGTAATGACGAGACTAAAATCAACCTATTCAAGGAGTACTGTCAGAGTTTCTACACTATCAATCTACATGTCAACTATACTTATCATCATCATCATCATCATCATTACCATCTTCATTAACAGTCAGTAAAGCAGGAGAACTAAAGTTACCCTTAGCTCTTAGAACTAGCAATAAGTTGAAATGGCAATGGGCAGGCCACATCGCTCGTAGAACTGACCACCGATGGGGAAGATAGGTTCTCGAGTGACGACCACCTACCAGAATACGACGAACTGGTTGACACCACGGGGAGCCGATAGATGCAGGAGGCGAGCAGCCGACCAAAATAGCACTCGCTGGGGGAAGCCTATGTTCAGCAGTGGGCGTCTTGAGGCTGTTGATGATGATTATGATGGTAAAATAAAATTATATTTTTTTATTATTTTTATGTGAATGAATGACGTGACGAGCTAGTCGTTCACCTGATGTTAAGCGACACGGCCGCTCATAACAGTTGTAGTGTCACTCGTGACAATGTACTGCGCACGCCATCCTGAGACATCACACAGTTTAGTAATAAGATCACTAGATTGTGTAATCAGATCATAAAGTCTCATTTGCCCAGTAATTTCACTAGCTACAATGCCCTTCAAAGCGGAACACAGTAGTGCTTGCACACTACTGCTTGGCGGCAGAATGACTGGCAAAGCGATGGTACCTACCTATACGAACTTTACAGAAAAATCCTACCACCTAGTACTCTATTAATTATCACTATATTTCTATCAGGTTCATCTGTAATAATAATAATTTGCAATCTATCGTATCTAATTATACATAGGTCAACGTATGATAGTAACATAGTAATCCTGTTGTCACCCACATGGTATGGTGGATCAATACAATGCCTAAAGCTACCTATCGGATGAATCATTCGTGACGTCAAACCTTCAAATTTTCTATGCCCGTCGCTCGCCGAAAACGCGAAGAAAATATTGTGAAGATAGCGACTTACAAGAAATAAAGGCAGGACTATCAGGTTACGGTCGTTTTTTTATGCTAAGATGGGCATACGTTTGGCAACATCTCACCAGGGTCATTATTCCTTACATCGAAACCACGCGAATTCCTTGTCTTACATAAGAAATCTGCGTAACTGTATTCTCTATGATACGAAAACAAAACCGTGCGAAATGAATTTAGAATTGGCACGATTTGAACTGCATATGTTTTACCGAGACGCGTTCCGAAACATCAACACATCAAAAGATATGACCACTTATGTCAATATATTTTATTCAAAATGAAGATAACTTTAACGTAAAGTGAAGGTATATCTAACGCTGTGACACATTTGAACAAGACACGATAACGACGTGGTTTCGTATCGTGTGGAATATGTGTTTCCATAGAGAACAACTGCCCTGCTGGTAAATGACGAAGTTGTCTAAGGTGGAGCACGTTTGGCCATGAGTCGCCCATTCACTGACATCAAAAGACCAAGGTTATGCCCTGATGCTGGGCAACCACAAGCTAATACAAAACCATTATGTTTCATGGCATTATTATTTCAAGGTTACAAAAATATTGTTAAAATTCGTACCATGAACTTAAAAAGTATTCCTGCGTGTGAACGAGACGTCTACATTTTTATATGGCGTTATCCAAGGAAGTTTTAAGTATATTAGTAGATTATACGTATAAGTTCCTTAGGGAGTTTTGGCGGGAACGCGGAAAAGTTCACGTCGTTGCATTGTACTATTTCTCAAAACTTTTGCTTTCTCCAGTGTTAATGTTTAAAATTGGTGGCGTTTTACGCATTAAGTGCTGAATTACGAGCATGAGTGAGGGCAAGTAATGGCAATATAATGTGGTGAAACGTGATTTTTCGTGTTGCTTCCAAAACTCCATAGAAGCTTCTAGTAAAGTTGCCACCACTTTGCTGGTGCATGACTTAGAGTGGACTATAACTACCTCACTTAGACTGGACTATGACTATGACTAGGACATGACTTTCCGTGAAATATTTTATAACACGATGAAAATATAATACTTGACACTGGCTAAATACACTATGTGTGGAGCCAAAATATAAGAAAAAAAAAAAGATCTATGGGCGTTATCACTGTCGCACGTCAGTGTCAACATGATGTAAAGGTATGACATGACAGTTTTATTTGAGTGAACGATTTAACGTGATGTCATCAAAACTGCTCTGGCTCTGCAACATTAAAGTATTCTTACTTTTATGTCATTTGTTATGTACATTGTTATTGTACTTACTTTTATGATTGAAATAATATTGAAGTAATAATGCTATAAGACCTTGTGGTGACCCGCCATTACGGTGTTGAGATAGGCCTTCTAAAGAAGATTGGTCACAAGGGGCAAAAATAATGTATTTAAGGTGAGAGCGATTGTATGAATCCAGAGCGAAACGAAGGTTTCTAGAGTAGAATCCTAAACGAAGCAACGGATTCAAAGTACGTCTGACTAGGTTTTTTTATGCTAACACCTACCTACCTCATCAACTTTGCAAAGTTCTACCTACCAAGGTAGCCTACCTAGTATACCTAGTAAAATAAATTTAGTACCGTGTAGCACACTCCACTTTTCACCTCTCTTTTTAACGAATAAAACTATAAATAAATAAATAAATATGTGTGGACATTTCACACAACGCCATCTAGCCCCAAACTAAGCATAGCTTGTACTGGGAACCAGATAACTGATACAATACTTATATACATTTTTTGTTTGTAAATACATACATAGAATACAATATAACACCCAGAAGCAGAACAAACATCTATGTTCATCACATAAATGTTTGTCCTGGGTAGAAATCGAACCCACGACCCTCAGTTCAGAAGGCAGGGATTCTACCAACTGAGCTATCGGGCCCGTCACTATGCTTGTACACTACATACTAAAAAGCACTTGGACTCTATCCTAGCCGCGCTGAGAGACAGTCCAAAATGTCCACCCACTACCGATAGGTAGCGTACCTAGCACGCTGGCAACATTGCCGAGTTGAAATGCAATGCCAAAATGAGGTAACAAACATAAAAACATGCAACCGATAAGCAGATCCTCTCGTTTTTGAAGTCTTAAGTCCACAAACAAAACAACTGAATAAAACAACTTCGTTCGCAAATATTTGTCTATCAAGACCAAGTCACAGAATAAGTTATAGGATGTCATAACGTCGCCACACCACAGCTTGCATAGCAGTCACTATGGGTCCAACTTTTAAGAAAATGCGAAAACAAAGTCACAGACTTTTCCACCTTGTTATCAACAGACAGGTTTATTACTTAACTTTCTTGATTATGGAATCAAAATAGAGAAAATAGTTTAGTGAAAACAGTTTTTACATTATGACCCTTAACATCAGGTGAACGACAAGCTTGACGTTACTTATTTATATAAAACAACATGAAGGTAAGTTTCCAATCTAATCGTACTTAGGTAGGACAATGTATATCAAAACCCGCAGGTCATCGTCAACCTCAAGACGTCCACTGCTGAACATAGCCTTCCACCAAAGAGAGCCCCTTTGAGCGGCTGCTTGCATCCATCGGCTCCCCACGGTTCTGACCAGGTCGTCGGTCCACCTAGTGGGGGGCCGGCCTACTCTACGTCTTCCAGATCGTCTCAAAAGCCTTTCTTCCCCAAAGGTTGCCAGTTAAACTCGCAAATGGCGTATCGTTTTTCAAATCATAATTTTAGTCACACCGTAAAAAGCACCGTGACAAATTAACACCACATCAAACCTAATCTTTTCATCGTAAAATTGGTCAGAAATACGACAAAATCCTACAAAAACAGCCGTTCCGGTACACTTTTAGGGTACCGTCGGACAGAGACCCCTATCTTAAATCATTTGAATTATTCTCTCTATACGAGAATTACATTAGCTTGTATACTGGGTGTCCTCCTGATACCGGTCACGTGTGGACCAAATTTTTTTAATTCTAACACATTGGTTTGATAATATTAATATAACTTACTTTATCATATGCTACAATACAAAATTTAATTAAAATAATGAATTACTGTTTTAAATTAGTACATACAAGGTATAAAAACGTTTAAATGTATCAAAATCATCCGTGCCAACTGCGTTGGCGCCGTGGCAATCTTCATAATTTTCAATAAAAATTATTTCATTTACACTCTTTACTCTTTAATAATCATCTATAAATGATGTATCATGGGCACAATTTATGCTAATGAATTAAATTACATCCTGTATATATAGAGACGCTTCTACTCGAAACTTATCCGTTTTCCACCGAGGACTCTTTATTTCCCGGGGAGTAAAGTATCCTATGATGACTCCCATAAGCAAAAAAAACCGTGTACAAAATTTTATCCTAATCTAATTGAACAGATTGAACGTCTGGGCGTAAAAACCACATAAACAAAAACTATTTGTTTTTAATATTTCGTTAAAGCATGAAACTTTTAAATCGATTGGCAATTTCCGCTGTAACGTTATTAACAAAGAGGAAATTGCGTTTCAAAGTAATTTGAAACAGAATCTAGTCCAAATTCTTTTTACAGAAGAAAATAAAAATATAACATTTCAAAAATTTTAATGTAATTTCATTGTAGGCGTATGGGAAAAACAGAATGTCCCTATTACTCCCTATGATCCTCCTAAGTGTTGTAGTGAGTTTTGGCGGGGACACGGAAAAGTTCACGTCGTTGCATTGTATTATTCCTCAAAACTTGTGCTTTTTCCAGTGTTAATCTTTAAAATTGGTGGCGTTTTACGCATTAAGTGCTGAATTACGAGCATGAGTGTGATCAAGTGATATAATGTGGTGAAACGTGATTTTCCGTGTTGCTTCCAAAATTCCATAGAAGCTTCTAATAAAGTTGCCACCACTTTACTGGAGCATGACTGAGACTGGAATTTAACTACCTGACTTAGATTGGACTTTAACTATGACTAAGACTTGACTTCACGTGAAATATTCTATTAACATGATGAAAAATTTACAATACTTGACACTGGCTAAATACATTATGTGTGGAGCCAAAATATAAGAAAAAAAAGTGTTGTAGTATGGTAGAGGCCTATGTATTTCTATAGCCTTTCAATGCAATAGGCTACGGTGACCTCTTTCCATCATTGCAACTGATATGGGCGGCCGTCTCACTTAACATCAGGCGAACGATTAGCTCGTGAAGACATTAATTTTTTTATTATTTGACAGGCTCGCGCTTGACCACTATCACACCTGACGATGCGGTCTAGGATGTAACGCGTTTGCCTACAAGATAAATACCTATTCACATAATATGAAAAGACATGAGGGCCGTATGCTTTGTCCCGGAGGTCAACCAAAAGCTTCTTCCCGATAGCTCAGAGAGGGGAGAACACTCACGGGAACACGTAGGTACTAGTGGGATATCCGGAACTATTGAAATGAAACTGTGGATACGGTGAACTGGGTTTATTGTAGCGTATAACAATAATTTAAGATGGATACAGTCCAAAATGCTGAAAAATAAGATCACAACTTGTTCCCTATTGCACTTTTACGGAACAACTAGTAGTGAATATAACTTGAGGTACAAATAGCACTTTAAACTGTTAGTAACAGATAACTTATAAAAAATTTGTTAAAGCACAAACGAGGACTGTCCGCCTCGGCGGTTGAACGAACAACGACCAAAATGTATGGAAAATGAAAAGAATGCGAGTAATGTTCTAATTTAGAATTTAAATCTAGATTATGTGAGGCCAATATTTGATGCGAAAACTAAGAAAGCAGGTGAATAGCTGAAATGATGATGAAGGAGGATGACATCGTCACAGCTTGTTACCTAAATATCATCAAAAAAGCTGTGGAACCCTGCGTGTTGTCTGACCCCCACTTAGCCAGTCACCGCATTCGTTACTGTGCGTGCGTAACGCCGTTAGGGGTAGGTTTCTTGGCAAATTGAATAGGACATTGATGTGGGTTTGGGGTTGGGACGGATGGGATATTTTCGGACAGGGGATGTGATCCGTGGTGATAACCTGGAGGCTTACCACAAACTAATACAAAACCATTATGCTTCATGGCATTAATATTTCAAGGTTCATTACATCATAATATAATGTAATGGTTAATCATGGATGAAATAAAAAAGAAGGATTGAGTTTTGATTGACATCGAACTGAAGCCCAAACTGGCGGACATATTACATATGTGTGTCAGATGAAAGTAGGGCGACCGGCTGCATAATGATGCGAGTGTGTGCGTGTTCCGCTCGTACGTATGAAGCATTCGGGCTTCCTAAGGGTGCTTCAGTTTCGGATCAGACGGGATTCCCTCCTTCTTTTTTTAATAGCTCCATGGTTAATGTTATGTTGTTTTGTGTGTGTAATGTTTATTATATTAAAGTTCCGAGTGACACTGCAACTGTTATATTATGGGCGGCCGTGTCGCTTAACATCAGGTGAAAGACTGGCTCGTCACATCACTTATTCTTTTTTTTTTCTTTTTATGAGAATGAATGACGTGACGAGCTGGTCGTCCACCTGATGTTAAGCAATACGGCCGCCCATAACAGTTGCAGTGTCACTCGGAACTTTAAAATAATAAAGTTTTACGTGACACTGCACTGCGCACGTCATCTTGAGACATCACACTGTCTAGTAATCAGATTACTACACTGTGTAATCAGGTCATAAAGTCTCATTTGCCCAGTAATTTCACTAACTACAATGCCCTTCAAACCGGAACACAGTAGTGCTTGCACACTACTGCTTGGCGGCAGAATAACTGGCAAAGCGGTGGTACCTACCTAGACGAACTTTGCAGTAAAGTCCTACCACCTAGTAAAACTTAGTCACGTAAAAAAAAGTTGTTCGAGTCGTACCATGAACTTATAAAGTATTCCTGCGTGTGAACGAGACGTCTACATTTTTATATGGCGTTATCACTGTCGCGCGTCAGTGTCAACATGATGTAAAGGTATGACATGACAGTTGATAGATCCGTGGTGATAAACTGTAAGTACGCAGTTGAAAAAAAAACAGGTTTGTCCATGATAAGGCTAATTTTCCCTGCACAAATTAATCTGAAGATCACGAAATATTACGATTATAATTTAATTCTTGTCAATTGCCGCACCACCGACCACTACGATAGTCTCTTACTTTCCTATCCATTCCAAGGTTGTCTGGAAATATTGCTGTATAGCGATAAGACCGCCCATTGAACTAAATCTTAATATTTTTTGTTATTGTCTTTTATGTCCTTATTTGGTGGTGTGCAATAAAGAGTTGTTGTATTGTATTGTATTGTTATATCACCAGGGGGAGGGTGTAGTCAAATATCACATGTATTAACTTTTTCTTTGCATGCGCGAATCTAAACCGAAAGTTAGAAGAGACCATTATAAGATATCCAATTAAATTCGATAACAATAAAGTCGATAAGGTGGTACGTCACGCTCAGCGCGCCAAATTCAAATTTTCTTGCTTGTTTTGCTAATTATAGAATAGAATAGAATAGAATAGAATAGCGTTTATTCAACTTCACAATAAGTAACACAATACACAATAAAAAACAAAAAGTACAAACCAGGATCTTAATTAAGTTTTACATCATACTGTGCATATTAATTATTAAAAAATAATTTTAGTGTTGAAGCTGAAAGGGCGTTCAGCTCAGCATAAATGTCAAATGCCTACCGGTACCAGACGCTGATTTGTCAAATTTTGTCTTGGCTTTTCAGTCTATTGCCAATTTTTGCTAAACCAATGATATTTAGGTGATACTTTTAATCATAATTTGTTGATAAATTCCATTTATTTGCGGAAAACTAGTTTTCATGTAATTGCGTTGAGTAATTAAGCTATAATTAGCAAAACAAGCAAGAAAATTTGAATTTGGCGCGCTGAGCGTGACGTTCCACCTTAAAAAGTCTGTACACTTAGGAGGTCAAAGGGCTTGATGGTGCCTATTATGTTGGATACGACCGTTTGCGTTTATGTTGAGTGTAAGTGGTATTTTTGATCTTGCCTCATCTCTAATATATTAGCTTTTAGACCCAAATTCATAGCGATAATACTTTTGAGAGTGAAATTTGAATTATGATTAAAGCATCTTTAATCATAAATAATCACTTAATTGTTTGCCTATTGGTGTTACAAATCCCTCGAACAAAAGTACGTAATCTACATTGTTATTTTTCTAATCCCATATTCAAAATATCTTCTTTTCACTAATAATGTAACCTCACGACATAATAACAGGACGACATATTACTGCTAGCATAAAAAAATATTTGCAGTCGAAGCCACTTGCAGAAGTTAGTTCAGGCTGGAATAAAGACGGAAATTGGACTGACCCTCAACCACACATACTCGTAAGTTGGGTATTTACTACGTATCCTTAGTAATTGCCCTATTTATGTACAAGTATTATTCACGAAACCTACCCTTTCACTGCTATTATTATAGGACCATACCCTTATGTGGTACTCGTCAAATTGGTACTACAGCCATTACTCGATCGAAGTATGAATATTTAATTTATAAATTACTTCTGATGATATGTTTTGTATCGTAGATCTGTAGACGTAGTCATAACTTTACCAGTTTGTGTTTCCGATTAACTATTCAATAACAACGTTTTCAAAAGTAACTGAACTGAGAGCGTAATCGGAGTTTTGCACGTTTGCTCTCGAAAAGTGTCGACTCAAGACCGAGCTCACCGGATGTGCGTCATCTGCGTCAGTTTTTCGCAGTGTATAAAAATATTCTAGAAATTTGGCGGGAACGCGGAAAGTTCACGTCGTTCCATTGTAATATTTCTCAAAACATGTGCTTTTTCCAGTGTTAATGTTTAAAATTGATGGCGTTTTACGCATTAAGTGCTGAATTACGAGCATGAGTGTGGGCAAGTGATATAATGTGGTGAAACATGAGTTTTCATGTTGCTTCCAAAATTCCATAGAAGCTTTTAGTAAAGTTGCCGCCACTTTACTGGAGCATGACTTAGACTGGAATATGACTACCTGACTTAAACTGGACTATGAATATGACTAAGACTTGACTTTACGTGAAATATTCTATTAACATGATGAAAAATTACAATACTTGACAATGGCTAAATACACAAAGTGTGAAACCAAAACTTAAGAAAAAAAAATATTCTAACGCTTTAGTATGGTTTCACGAAAAGCGCCCCTAGCGAGCGAATTCAGAATCACAGAATATTTATATATTATTTGCATAAAACTAACGCAAATACCGCAGCATCCGGTGAGCAGCTTGGTTATGAGTATGGTCATTTTTTGATAGCAAACTCGGACTAGGCCCTTAAGTTTCTTATACAGAATGTAATTTAATTAATTAGCATAAATTGAGCCCATGATAGTACATCATTTATAGATGATTATTAAAGAGTAAAGAGTGTAAATGAAATAATTTTTATTAAAAATTATGAATATTGCCGCGGCGCCTAACGCAGTTGGCACGGATGATTTTGATACATTTAAACGTTTTAATACCTTGTATGTACTAATTAAAAACAGTAATTCATTATTTTAATTAAATTTTGTATTGTAGCATTTGATAAAGTAAGTTATTCCATTTTTGGAGTTATTATTATTACCAAACCAATGTGTTAGAATTCAAAAATTTTAGTCCGCACGTGACCGGGATCAGGAGAAGGTTTCAAATGATGCTAATGAATTCAATTACACCCAGTATGCGAGCAAGCTACATCGTCGACTGTATTGATGCTTGAATCAGGAGAAATGTGGTCAACTGACTACTGATGAGAAAGAAAAGTTCTCTAGTGGCGATACACAAGGTCAAACCACAGGGAGCCATTGGATGTAGGAGGCAAGCAGCCGCTTAAAGTGGCACTTTGAGGGCGAGGTCCGTTCAGCAGTGGAAGTATTAAGGCTGTGTTTGTGATAATTACCTGCTACGTATAAATCTATGGCTACAGTTGCAACTTATTCGAACCCCATTCAAACCTTTCTTTACTTTAATGCCTTATGACAAGTTTGTTTCTTGTGTGTTTATTTGTGTAGTTTTACGTCAAAACGGCTGGGCGGTTATTCTCTATGGAAACACAGATTCCACACGATACGAAACCACGTCGTTTTCGTGTCTTGTTCAAATCGTGTCACAGCGTCAGATATACCTTCACTTTACATTAATGTTATCTTTATTTTGAATAAAATATATTGACATAAGTGGTCATATCTTTTGATGTGTTGATTTTTCGGAAAGCGTCTCGGTAAAACATACGATTTTTGACAGTTCAAATCGCGCCAATTCCAAATTCAATTTGCGCGGTTTTGTTTTCGTTTCATAGAGAATACAGTTTTGCAGATTCCTTATGTAAGACAAGGAATTCGCGTAGTTTCGAAGTAAGGAATCGATACGGAATAATTTGGGGAATACTGATACTATAGACTATACCAAGATTAAGATGTGGTAATTTATATTTCGGTAAATTAAGGTTTTCCACAGTAAAACCAATAAATTGTGCGAAAAACCGCGGGAGGCGCTAGTCACCATAGTAAATACCAAACTTCGATCTATCAACCGCAATTGGAAGCTTAGAATTAAATTCCAATCTATCAATTTAAATCTATTTAATAGTGATCCGTCCCTAGTTCTATTATGGAGGCTTGATTGAATTCCCTTCTCACTATCATGCGGTAACCAGACGCTAACGCAATTCTCGTGTGCGGCTCTGGGCGGTACGCGACCTGATTTTATTACTGGCAACATTGAAATTTTATAAGAAGATTTCATAATAAATGAATTGAAAAAAATTAGAACACGTATTGAAAACTTTTATAATAAGTAGAATATTATATTCAGCATGGATTGAAATATAGATATTTTTGAAGGAATTTTGTCGCAAAATGCTCTTAGTGAATGGACAAACATATTTTTTTCCCCCACTTTTTATCGCCGATGTTTGGTTCAACGGATATTTCCTCCAAAAAGGAGGAAAATTTGCTGCCGCTCAATTCACTGGACTTCTTTGAGGATATTTGCTAGAAACATTTAGTAAACAAATATTATGAAAGATTTATCAAAAGGTTGTCAAAATAAATATAATGACATAATCATTAGGTTAAAGGATGGGAGAAGCCTCCTGAAATACAATTTTCTCACTACAATAGTTCGTGTAACCGTTTAAACCCGTTTATGTCAATACATAAATGATTATTTGACTTGACTTGATTTTGATTGGAATGTCATGAGTTCTTAGTTCGCGGTGGTGTAGGTATCAGTACGTAGGTATAATAAATAACCGGGGAGCTAATGGATGGATGCAAGAGGTGAGCAGCTGCTCTCTGTGGTCTCTATTTTCAGCAGTGGACGTCTTCAGACTATTGATTGATGATGACGGTGATAAAAAATAACACCAAAGATATTTGGCAGACTTATATTCGTAGCTGTACCAACATGCAACCAAATTGTTACAAAAAAGTTAGTCCTTGGGAGGTCTACACTTTTCGCATAGAAGTTCTTTAAGGCACTGAATGCTCCCAAATCGACTATTATAACAATAAGCATTTCTTTTATAACTAATTATTTGTACCAAAAAATGGAAAAGTCGAAGTGCAACGCAACGTAATCGCCATATTTTTGCTATGCATAAAGCGACCCTATAATTTACAAAATAAGTTTCAAATTTGTCTGCTGTAATAAACGTGCTCGCATTGGGTCCTGTCAGGGCCTTAAGCGCCTAACTTATAAACCCTGCTTAAAGTTAGCCAATGCTTAAAATCTTCTGTCTACTTTTGACTGATTTAAAATGTCACGCGCGAAAACGAGATGTAACATTTTAAGCACTGACTAACTTTAAGCAGCTATTATAAGTAGGCCCTAAGTATGCAAGTCTGTCTGCCCATGCCGCAGTTTTATACTATTAATTATTCTGTGACTTAGCGATCCTTCGCCTCCGCTTCACAGTTCACAATGGGCCGGTATAATATGAACGGCACACCTATTTGAACGGGTGACCTATTTGCCGACCTACATACATCCTTTGTGGTAGAACTATTCTTCACTACTTACTCAACTTTACATTGAACGCAAACTAAAAGAAAAAGGGCGTGCCACTTAAAACGTAGTGTTTTTATTATACCTTTCCTTTTAAAAAAGCCGGAGGTTGTCTATTCGTGGTTCACAGTTCGACTGTTAAACATTTTATTAAAATAGTTGTCAATTCAATTGGGTTTTTTGCGTATGTTTGTTACTACAGAGCTCGATGGATGCAAATCAGCCAATAAAGGTGGCGCTCTGTGGGAGACCTATGTTCAGCAGTGGACGTCTTCAGGCTGTGTGACGTTTGTCACTTCATACCTCCGTCATTTATAAACTTATTTAAAAAAAAGTCTACTGTTTAGCACATGGCTCCCCCATAAAGTGCCACTTTGAATGGCTGCTTTCCTCCTGCATCCATCGGCTCCCTACGCGTTTAACTAGATCGTCGAAAAGGATTTTATATTTGTTTTAATTTTCACCTAACTTTTTAATATTCATTATAGTACAGAGTCTACCTATTTAACGTATTTAACGATAGAGTTGATTAGAAATTAATTAATACACTTTGAATGAAACCATAGATAACTAATCCCTTTGAGGGAACTACTAGCTAATATTCACTTTATTCAGACACTATTAATAAACTAGACTTTGTGAAGCAATTTGATAATTGGTGTCTATAGAAATGTCTATTTATTTTATAGAATAACCCATTTTAATTTAATTAATTTATGCCATTGAGCTATTTCCATGAAATCAATATTAAGTATTTATCTAAAGGCATGGACTAATAAATAAGAAGGAGGGAATCTTGTCTGATCCGAAACTGAAGCACCCTTAGGAAGCCGGAACGCTTTGTACGTACGAGCGGGGCACGCACACACTCACATCATGCGCAGCCGGTCGCCCTACTTTCATCTGACACACATATGTAATATGTCCGCCAGTTTGGGCTTCAGTTCGATGTCAATCAAAACTCAATCCTTCTTTTTTTATTTCATCCATGTCTAAAGGTATAATTTTAAATAACTACTCTACCCTCACGATAAACCTATTCGGTACCTAACTACCTAGTGCCTTCTAAGGACGATTGATATCGGTACTAAGGATCTGTCTGTCTGTCTATCTGATTGTTTGTCCATCTGGCTGTAGGTATCTCATGAACCGTGACAGTTAGACTGCTGAAATTTTCACAGATTATATATTTCTGTTGCCGCTATAACGACAAATACAAAAAAACGAATAAAATTAATAATGAAGAGGGCTCTCATACAACAAACGTGATTTTTTTGGTTGTTAATGATTAAATATGTGTGGACATTTCACACAGCGCCATCTAGCCCCAAACTAAACATAGCTTGTACTATGGGAACCAGATACTGGATATAATACTTAGATACTTACTTTTTTGTTTGTAAATACATACATAGAATACAATATAACACCCAGACACAGAACAAACATCTATGTTCATCACACAAACATTTGTCCTGGGTAGGAATCGAACCCACAGCCCTCAGTTCAGAAGGCAGAGTTACTACCAACTGAGCTATCGGGCCGTCTATGGTTCGGAACCTTTCGTGTGCGAGTCCGGATCGCACTTACTTTTTATTATAACGCGTTTTACGCGTTATTATTAATCTTACGAAACTTAAACGCGCCACGTTACACAAATGGCAAGAGCAATTCAACGCATTTAGCCACAACTCACGAAACTTTTAAAATATTCGTTCGAAAAGCACAAAAGACACAAAGTTTGGTAATGTTGGTATATTGTATGTCAGAACAATCGATATTATGAGCTGTCCTAGCGAACCATCAACACATAAAGTTACCCCAACCTAAAACCAATCTTAGACTATTGTAATAAGGTTCATTTTAGATCGTTCCGATCCATGTCCTTTGGGAAAGATAAACAGTGACTGTAAAAATTGACCTTGTATCTGTTACGATACGATGGAGTGCCAAAAAAAGGAAAGTGTTCGAATTTATGATCTGTGAAATTGGATGGAAAATGTAAAAATGTTTTATAGACTCTTTTTAAACTGTCATTCTGGCTCCCACATTCGGATATTGTTATTTTTTATTTCGTTGCGAACAGTTGGAACTTTATTGCTATTCAATAATTAAATTATCTATTGGACTGCTCTGATAGCTCAGTTGGTAAAGTTCTGCATTTTGAACAGTAGGTTGTGGGTTCGATTCCCACTCTGGGCCATTATTCCGTATCGATTCCTTACTTTGAAACCACGCGAATTCCTTGTCTTACATAAGAAATCTGCGAAACTGTATTCTCTATGAATCGAAAACAAAACCGCGCGAAATGAATTTTGAATTGGCGCGATTTGAACTGTCAAAAATCGTATGTTTTACCGAGACGCGTTCCGAAACATCAACACATCAAAAGATATGACCAGTTGTGTCAATATATTTTATTCAAAATAAAGATAACTTTAATGTAAAGTGAAGGTATATCTGGCGCTGTGACACGATTTGAACAAGACACGATAACGACGTGGTTTCGTATCGTGTGGAATCTGTGTTTCCATAGAGAATAACCGCCCAGGGCAAATATTTTGTGTGATGAATATCGATGTTTGTTCTGTGTATGGGTGTTGTATCGATTTCTATGTATGTATGTATGTATGTATGTATGTCACTTATTTACAAAGTATACCTATGCACATAGCTAGAACTCGTTACTCTATCTCTATGTACTTATGTATGATTCTTGTAGTTCTGATAGTACAAGCTTTGCTTAATTCGGTTCTAGATGGCGCTGAACAATACTATAATAGCTCTAAAATAAGAGTAAATAATGGCAGAAATGAAACACCAAGCAAACACTCGAAAAACACTTATAAAATGGGGGCAAATAACAAGGAGAAGAAATTAAAGAAAAGCCGCTCCTTTCGGTTCAACCGCAAACGTGTATGTGTGGTGAAAGGTATAAGAATAGCACGGGTTTCATACGAGACCGTCAAGAGAGCCATTTAATCTGTATAGTAAAGCAACGTTCGTTGCAGTCACTACTGTGGGTATTAACCGCTACAAAAAGTACACGCACAATTATAGTTTACATCTGAGTGCTATACACTGCTTCGAAGGGCACCTGCTGGCCTCGACTACTGTCGCAGAAGACAATCATGGTCGTTGACTAAAGTCAAAAGCCTTTGAGCAGTCTAAGAATTCAGACACTTGGAACACTGCCTTCATAGAGTTTCACGTTCTTCTTTTCGTGAAGAAGTAGATTGTGAGTCACTACTTATTGACTGTATGAACGAAGTGATCGAAAGTCTCTGCTTCAACTCGCGCAATTTGTTTTCATCTGTCGCCCCATATAATGTAAAAGTTACAACAATATTAGCAAAGGAACAGCATTAGCAAAACGACATTCTGATGTCATGGTCGTATAGTACGACGGTGACAGTAAACACTTAGCAATCGGTCGCAAAGCTATTGTTACAAAAATGTTTGTGCTTGCGAGGTCTACCATTCACAGAACTATAAGAAGTATAGTAATATATAGTATTCGGTAAAACGAGATGGCGATATACAGAAACATGAGAGCCAGAGAAAAAGAGTAAAACGACTCTCCCCATCGCTCGATCTCTTACCTTGTACCATTGCCGGCGAAAGTTTTTCAATTATCCCTGCGCGGTCCATCAGCGCATTCCACTGGACTCTCGAGTGCGGACTTCAAGCTTGAGTCTTCTCTAATACTTTTAATTGTACTACGAATCAGGGAGCTCTCCAAACTTCTGCTGAGTTCATGATTTTTTATTTTAATGTATAAGAACTGGTACATGGTCTTTTACTGTTAGCATTATTAGTAAGCTCAAAGTGGCTTACAGGGTAAGCAACGCATGAATATCACGTCTAGCGTTACAGATATCCATAAGCTACGGTGACTTCTTCCCATCAGGGTGGTTATTCTCTATGGAAACACAGATTCCACACGATACGAAACCACGTCGCTATCGTGTCTTGTTCAAATCGTGTCACAGCGTCATATATACCTTCACTTTACATTAAAGTTATCTTTATTTAGAATAAAATATATTGACATAAGTGTCATATCTTTTGATGTGTTGATGTTTCGGAACGCGTCTTGGTAAAACATGCGATTTTTGACAGTTCAAATCGCGCCAATTCCAAATTCATTTCGCGCGGTTTTGTTTTCGTTTCATAGAGAATACAGTTTCGCAGATTACTTATGTAAGACAAGGACTTCGCGTGGTTTCGAAGTAAGGAATCGATACGGAATAATGGCCCAGGTCTTAAGTCTTCTGTGGAACCACGGTTAAACGCTACTTTTTTTGTGATGACTTGTGGTACTGAGACGTGGTCTCGTTCCGTTGGGCTCATTTGTAAGCCCAAAGTTTCGATCCTCTTACGCTGGTGCGACAAAGTGGGGTGTGAAGCATCAACAGCAAATGTGAAATGAAAGAGCTCTACTCAGGTTTGCTATGGTACCGGGGAATGCCAAATGAAACGTGTTAAAATAGTACCGTGTTCAATATATTAAAAAAGGGTCAAAAACACATTCACTCTGCTACGCCTCATCAACTCACTCTCAAAATGCGGTGAGCTCAGAGAGTCAATGGACTGGAAGAAATTCCATCTCGGTATGGAACGGATAGAGATGTCAGGACGTAAGGCCGAATGTCTGACTTGAGGCCGAATATGGTGACTGAATTAAATTATTAATAATTTCAAGGACAACTGGATACTGAAAATATTTATTATTTGTTTATTTTTGTTATAAAAAATTAAAAATAAGTAAAAAATTAAAGTAATAAGTTAAAAATTTTATTAGAAATTATTTATTGTAATAATCATTAGACACATTTTTACATAATAGGGCATTGGGTTGGATAAGTTGATACTTAATTTAATAACATTATTAACGAACAAGAGATATACACACAATAATAATCTAATTTATCTTCTTTTCTGTTTTCGTTTGATAAAACTATTGAATCATTAGTGCAAATAAAATAACGTTTTTATTTATCAAAAAAATATACAGCGTCACATAGAAATTAACCCCTATTGCGATTTCGGAGTTTTGCGACACCGTACACTGGAGACGCATTGGATAATAACTGGCGCAAAACATGCATACAGGGCCCTTATTCCGTATGACCATTCACGCACATAACGCGGCGCGTTACGATATCTTCGTGGAATGGTTTTGGGTTTAAAATGCTATTCTGTATGCTGTTGTCAAATTTGACAAACACGACAACGCACGTTACACGCACGTCAAAAAATAGAAAACACTGGGCACAAACAATCTAACGCGTGGCATACAGAATACAATTTTTTGATTCCATGTTAATTCCACGTCGTGGCGCGTTAAAGCCCGCGTTTACGTTTGGAGCATGTTACAAGTCACGCGTTATTGGCAAGGAATCTCATGTGTCATAGCGAATAACCCCCTAGTTCAACAAGTACCGAAAAGCTTAGCCGAATTCGGCCAGACACAAAACTCACTCCAATTCTACTTGAAACAACTGAAGGCCCATTGAACTGTCAGTGATTGGACCCAAGATGTCCTTTGATGTCGAATCAAAATGGACATTGGAATGCTGTGAATGCCCGTTAAAGGAAATTCTAGTCGGAATCGGCAGCAATTGGCTCTTTGATTTGAATATCAGTTTGAAGAGAACCGTTTAGCTTTGAAGGCAATCATGGAACAACTGTTTGTTTGATTTTAATTTATTACAGCGCCATCTTTTGTTGGGATTTTGAATCTTTTACATTGTTACAGAGTAAAATTCTTAGAGCATCTATAAATGGAGATGTTAACGTTATAATCCGCAAGCACAATTTTCCTGCCAATTTCTACGGGGGGTGAGGTAAACACGTATAGCACACGCGCAAACCGCGCGCGTAAACGCACACTGCACACCATCTTAAAACACGCACACCGTTATATAAACTAGCGTAGTTACGCAGTGTTCACACGCACACTATGATATTGTAGATGACCAAGTAGCGCCATATGACCGGCAGAGGGGAACGCCTTGCCATGCCACCTCCTTTCCTAAATGCTTTAAGAGTAAAATTATAATAATATAGATAATTGAAGTACATTATATTAACTTATGATTCTATGTTGATGATATTAACATTTAAACAATTCGACATTTGTATTTAATATAATAGCATTATAACCACAGAGCTTTCAAAAATATGACGCTTTTGCACCTAGAGTTTTTTTTTGCTCTGTGATTATAACCTTCTAGACTACCTATTGATGTAAAGGCCTATTCAAACTTCAAACCATACCGCGGTAGCGATATCCGAATGGGTACGCAATAATTTTACTGTTCACACACAAGCAGATAACGATTTAGGTAGCGGAACCCCAGCGGATGTTTTTCATCCGGGGCCCAATTCAAGAATCAACAATTCTTACAATATTCTATAGCAATTTTGTATGTGGCTGTATGTACCGCTACCGCGGGCGGTAGACAAATACCGCAATGGTTTTAATAGGCCTTAATTGTAGGCAAGTCACGTCCAATATTTTCCAACAAAACCTAGAACGAATAAAATTCTAGAGCGGGTTACCCCTACATCAATTAAAGCCATTAATGTCTATGTAATAATGGGTATTAACCTAGTTTCAATTGCGCCATAGGTTAAGTGTATTTCTAGAAAAAGCAAGCTCTTTATACCCCATTTGAATCATATATTACTGGGTGAGTTTCTTTTACTTTTTTGTTATGAATAATGGCACAATAAAACTTTTTGAAATTAACTTAACTCATTTAATGATATTTTGTGATAAGTAAGTATTCATATATTTAATCATAAATTGAATTTAGTTACTTACATATTATAGGATTCATTAACTATTATATTATTTAGAATAAAATTTACGTTAACGGAAATTGTTTCAAATCAAAATTTGTCAAGTTAGTACAAAATGTCCACCCATTCTTCCTTGGATCCAAGGATGAATATTCCTTAAAAAGTATTTTCCTCGTGTCACACGCTCGTCCAAATAAACGACAGAAACAGGGGAACAGTTTTAAGTATTCATATCAAGAGCCTGAGACTAAACAATAGAAAGAGAAGCTAAAAAAGGAATACGTATGTAATCACAAAATCACATACGACCAGATAGTCATTATTGAATGATTTGATATGCTATTTGATTGCCGGTACTTACGACAATTTTTTCCGCGGATCTTTTAATTTTCTGGGACAAACGTCCTCAATTTTGATTTATGCAGTTACAGTTATGTTTTAGGAAGAGCTGGTTCTGCCATTTTGACGTCAATAATGCTACAAAATGAGGATATCCGCAGGAGAACTAAAGTGACCGATGTAGCTCTTAGGATTAGCAAGTTGAAATGGCAATGGGCAGGCCACATCGCTCGTAGAACTGACAACCGATGGGGAAGAAAGGTTCTCGAGTGGCGACCACGAACTGGAAGACGCAACGTAGGCTAGGTGGACCGACGACCTGGTGAAAGCCGCGGACCTATACTATAAGGTATAAAGTAATGGTACGTTCTTGTGACTCCGTATTCCTTGGGCCGCCGTATTCCTTTTTATTTTTATTTTTTTATTTTATTTCACATGGAAAACTAACAGCTGCTTAGAAGCTAATAAGTTATGATTATAAACACAAGAAAGCCTTAAACAGTTTTCGCTTATGGTTATAAAGTGGTTTTACTTAAATAGGTTTGCTCATCGCCTCATTTAAATTCGGGGATAAACAAGAGAAAATAATTCCTGTCTGTCCCCTAATCGTCACCGAATTTAATGTCGGAGACACACAGGGATTTTTATTCATGTTTATTCATGTCTCTCCCCTCGAGGGGCAAACAGGAATAACCCAAACTTCCAGTTCTAGTCTAAGTAGTCAGTCGTTTTTCTAGTCTAAGCATCCAACGCCCATCCATCATTTAGCCACAATCCAATCCAAAGAAATTACTAGAGTTTAGACATAACGAAGGAACTCCAAACTTTAGACCGTAGACGTAGAGCTTTGATAGATAGACCGTGTCCAACAGTATTGTAGCTCATGCACTTGGTCACTGTGTATGTGAACAGAGTTACGACATAGATCTATAAGTTTTTAGGGTTCCGTGCTCAAAAGGTAAAGCGAACCTATTACTAAGGCTCCGCTGTCCATCTGTTTGTCTGTGTGTCTGTCTGTCTGTCTGTCCATCTGTCACCAGGCTGTATTTCATGAACCATGATAGGTAGACAGTTAAAGTTTTCACAGATGATATATTTCTGTTGCCGCTATAACAACAATTAGGTACTAAAAAACAGAATCAAGTAAATATTTAAAGGCCTCCCATACAACAAACATGATTTATTTGCTCGTTTTTAGAAATTGTGGTAATGGTACAGAAATCTTTGTGCGCCACGCGTCAGTCCGACGTGCACTCGGACAGTTTTTTTTTAGTTTTAGTAACTGAATTACATAGTAAAAGTAGTTTTAAAACATTTGTAAAACGCATATTGGAGCTTTCACACAATTAGCAATAACCTAACCAAATCCTGTTTGACTTTTAAAAGTGCTAAAATAGCACGTAATTATGAAATAAAATATTTAGATTTTCATTTTCAGAGTTTTATAAGTGAAAGTTTATGTACTGACTTGGTAAATGCAGACTATAAAATTCCGTGTGAAAATTACTGATCAACTCGAAGTTTTCTTGTTCGCGCCTTCGTTTTGGTACAATTAGCTACTTGAGAATCATTTTTGAGCGAAACTTTCCGTTCAAAGTTATATGATCAAAATATTTTGAACAAACTTTGTTCAAAGGTAATTGCGTTAATTTTTTTAGGTAGGCTTTGTATAATATTAGTAGGTAAAGTGTTGTCTGTGGCTATGCCTTCTGAACTATAGGTTATGTGTTCGATTCCCACACTGAACAAGCATTTGTGTGATGAACATCGATGTTTGTTCTGTGTCTAGGTGTTATATTGTATTCTATGTACCTATGTATTTACGAACAAAAAGTATCCTATCAGTTACTTAGTTTGGATTTGTTTTTGTATTTATAGAATGTGTTAACGCGGCAGCTAAGCTTTATAGCTGTGCGCGTCTCCAAATTGCGGGGGTAGGATGGCTGGTGAATTAAGCGGATTTTATGATGACTAACCTGGTCTCCTACTGGCAAAACACTCGACAAGCTACGATCACCTCAGTGCGGGTTCCGATCCTGTAGCTCGTATCCAGTAGAAGAGTCCAGCCTTGCAGCGCTGCTTCTAGGCTTCTTCAGGGTGTCAATCACGAGCGGCCGTCGATATTTTAACGTAGTAAAAAGTGGACTGTTTTAGCGGCGCGGTAGAAGTGTTAGTGCACAACTCCTTCAGCTGATCAGCCCAAAGTATGGACGATCAGGATACACTCCGAGTACAGAGCGAGTAGCGGCAGCCGCGATGGACGAGGGTCGATCGCAGACTACTTGTCCAATGACAAGCAAATTGTCTCGTGCATTCGCGACGTGGGTGACAGAGATAGTCATCGAAAATTATAAGGTTTGGAGGGTAGAAAAATAATAAGCGCAGTTATGACTGGCGCGAACATTGCCCCCGGCCTAAAAACTATTGGTTTTTAAAAGAGAGAGCGGAAAAAATATTATTTAAAAGTTGCGGGTTGATATATAGAGTAGAGGGTTGTGAGCGGGTGGCCGGGTAGCAAGCGGTTACCTTATTGCGTAGGTAAAACGCATAACCGAACAACTGGTCTTTTATAAACACCAGCCGCGGTTTTTATAGAGGCGACTCTACAAATGCCATCGTTGCCAGGATAGGTGGCAATAACGACACCGAGAGGCCAAGAGAGCGGTGAAATATTATCAGTAATGATAAGAACGATAGAGCCTACCGTGATGGGATTCGAAGGTGTATTCCATTTTGCTCTAGATTGAAGCAGGTGAAGATATTCTAACTTCCATCGTTTAGAAAGTGATTGGATCATTTGATCCAGTAAAGCGTAACGTTTTAACAAGTGTGCGGGTTCATCAGTGACCACGCACGCAGGTAAGTGCTTAAGCGGTGCAGTCATTAAAAAATGCGCGGGAGTTAATGCAGTGGGCTCAGAGGGATCCTCACTCAATAACGTTAGCGGTCGTGAATTGATCACACTTTCAATTTGCGTGAGCACGGTTAACAACTCCTCGTAAGTGAGTAACTGTGAACCGAGCGATTTATGTAGATGACCTTTAAATGCCTTTACAAAAATTTCATAGTGTCCACCGAAGTGGGGACTTCGCGGTGGATTGAATTTCCAAAGAATGCGGTTTGCTGCTAATTCATCTGAGAAAGACTTATTAAATTCAGCAGAATTTGTAAGCGTGTAAACATCCGATAAAGCGTTTTTCGCGCCTAAGAACGTCCTACCGTTGTCCGAATACATAACGGAAACGGAACCTCGGCGTGCGAGAAATCGTTTAAAAGCGGAGAGAAATGAGCTTGTGCTCAGATCTGTGGTTATTTCGACGTGCACAGCGCGTACTACCATACATACAAAAATGCAGAGATAAGCCTTTATGGAACGGACTCCACGTTTTCTGAATGGAATTATCGAAATTGGTCCAGCATAGTCGACCGCAGTATGGACGAACGCGCTAGCCTCGTTAACGCGGCAAGCGGGTAAATCGCCCATTAAAGGGAAGTTAGGTTTAGGTTTAGCTTTAAAACAAAAGTTACACTTGTGTATAACCGAGCGGACAATGTTTCGGCAGGAAAGTATCCAGTACCTTTGTCTAAGAATTGACATTAGAGCGAGCGGGCCTGTATGTAAGTTTTTGCGGTGGTAATAAGAAATTATCATCTCGACTATGCGATCCTTTCGGGGTAATAAAATGGGATGCTGTTGACTATAAGACAGATCCGCATTTCTAAGTCGACCTCCGACTCGTATGAGTCCGTCGGCGTCTAAGAACGGCACGAGCCGTTGTACTGCACGTGAACAGCGGTCATTGGATTTTAAATTTTTTAGTATGTCAGGAAAGTAGAGATTTTGTAAGGCTTTAAGAATTTGCAATTCAGCGAAATTAAGGTCATCAGCGGTAAAATAATTAGAGCGCGGTAGTCTTTTGATAAAACGATAAATTAAAACGACTGTGCGTAGGAGCAGCAGCCAGGAAGAAACGCGGGTGGAAAGGTCTAACAGTGGGTTAGATACCTCGTTGTTTGTATGCGTAGCGGGAAGAGACGAAATAGTTTTCTTTGCCTCTGGTAAGTCAGCGTCCATTTTAGCGGGAGCGACTGACGTAACCGGCCATTTACTTGGTTCTTGACATAACCAAGAGGGACCAGTGAACCACAGCGGGTGGTTCAGTAGTTGAGCGGGTGACAGTCCGCGGGATAAGCAGTCGCTGGGATTCTGAGATCCAGAAACATGCCGGAAGCTGTCAGCGGGAATAGCGGAAACGATTTTTGTTATGCGCGTGGCAATAAATGTTTTAAATCTATGCGGGGAAGCGGTAATCCATTGTAAGGCTACCATGGAATCAGTAAAACAATATACTTGGTCAATGGTATGGCGCTTACCGTACGTATCAATCACGCGGCGTACTAATTTTGCCATAAGCAAACACGCGCACAGTTCTAGTCTGGCAATAGAAATAGTTTTAAGCGGGGCTACTTTTGATTTAGCACAAACTAAGCGGGTGACTGGAGAAGAGTCTGGGTTGGTTTGAGTTCGAATGTAAACTACCGAACCGTATCCGCGTTCGCTTGCGTCGGCGAACGACACGATGGAAATTGTCGAATTTTCCTCTACGCCTAAGTGACGGGGGAAGCGAAGTTGTTGAAGACAAGGTAGCTCGTGAGTATAATTTTGCCAAATATGAGTTATATCTGACGGCGGTTGTTCATCCCAGTCCAGCTTCAATAAGTGAAGTTTTTGTAAAATCAATTTAGCGTAAAATATAACCGGTGCGATTAATCCGAGTATGTCAAATTGACGCGCGATTAAAGAAAGAATATTGCGTTTAGTAACTGGACGATCTACGATGTTCACGGTGAACATGAATTCGTCGCAAGCGGGTGACCACTGCAGGCCTAGAACCTTTAAATTAGTGTCAGGCTCGTCGAAGTTTATATTCGCGGTATGGCGATCCGACACTGGCAGAGACTCGACTAGCGCGGGCGCATTGCTGGCCCACTTGACGAGCTCAAAGCCCCCGGCCGTGAGGAGCTCGCGGAGATCATCTCTAAGTTGCAAGCAGCCAGGCAACAACGGCATGGAGTAGCACACGTCGTCCATGAAAGTATTGTTCTCTATTACGTCTGCGGCGAGCGGAAAGCGGGTGCGCTCATCAGCGCACAGCTGCCGTAGCACTCTCATAGCGAGAAAGGGACTGCTACGCAGACCAAAACAAACGCGATTGAATCGGTAGGTATCTAGCGGTGAAGCGGGATCGAATCGATATAAAAACTTTTGGAAGTTGCGGTCGTCTTCATTGACTAATATCTGAAGATACATCTGTTTGATGTCAGACGTAAAGGCGATTGCATACAGGCGGAAATCCAAGAGGATTATGAAAAGATCATTTTGTAAATTATCACCCGCATATAAAATGTCATTAAGTGACAGAGACTCATTTTGAGCATTTTTAGTTTGGGCACTAGCGTCCATGACCATACGCCAACGGGTGGTTGTCTTATCCAACCTGGCGATGGCTTGGTGCGGTATGTAAAATCCAGTGAAATGATCAGCATTGTCAACTAGTGAAATATATTCCTTCTGTATGTACTCTTTTATTATAGCATCGTACTCCACCCGCAGGGGGGGTGAAGCGACGAGCTTGCGTTCGAGATACGTAAAGCGTTTTTTAGCGGTGGTAAAAGAATTACCGAGAGCGGTCGCGGGATCACGGGAGAAAGGTAACGCCACAGAATAGCGTCCCGTTGAATCGCGTGAGACGTTATTTGTGAAAATACGTTCATTTTCGAGAGCGGCTGGGCTCAAGGTCGGCGTGCACTGCACCTCCTCGAGTTGCCAGAATTTTTGGACAATATTATCCAAGCGCGGTCCTTCAGTGAAGGTACAGAGTGAAATATGCGAGCGGGGATTATCATCGATAGCAGCTGTATCAGTATAAGCGGTAGCGGTTTGAATATGAGCGGTAGCGGTTTCAATATGAGCGGGCGCAACGGGTGCGGTCCCTATCACAATATATCCGAAAATAGTTTCGAAAGCGGTAGGTGTTCCAGGCGGACCAGCGGCGCGGCCTGATAACAATATATCAGCGAAGAGCGGTGCCCCAATAAGAATATCTATCTCAGAAGGCGCGGAGAAATTGTCGTCTGCCATAGGCAGGCAGTTTAGGTATGACAGACAGGTCAGGTCAACCCGCACAGAAGGTAGGTTGTCCGTAATGCGGTCGATAACAAAGGCGTCAATGTGAATAAAATTATCATTAAGTCGCGAAGATAAAATAGCAGAAGTTGCACCCTTAATCGGATTAGATGCGGAACCTATACCCTTGACCACTGTGTTCGAAATATTGTTGCATTTTAAGTTTAATTTTTTACAACAGTTCGAAGTTAAGAAGTTACTTTGAGAAGCCGAATCGATCAATGCGCGTACTACATGACGGCGACCATTTAAATCGGTAGCATAAACTTGCACCGTTCCTAGTAAACAAGTCGTATCCGTAGACTGAGATATATCTATAGGACGTACATTGCATAACGATACGTTCTGTTGTGCGATCGGATAAGCGGCAGTGGTAGGTATATCGGTCAGCTGACCGCAGGCGGCAGCAGGACGTGCATTATATTGCGGCGGGTGAGCCGAACGTGGTGCCAGCGCGGAGGGTGCTACGGGGGCGCCGGGCGCGGCGCGGATTGAAGGCTCACGCGCAGGCTGCGCGGGGGTGCGCGGCGGCGGCGCGGTGCGCGGGAGTGAGCGGGGGTCTTCGCGAGGGGAAGACACTGTCTTGCGACACAATAATGAATGATGTTTACATCCACAATAACGGCAATTAAATTTAGAATTGCAAGCGGTATTAATATGCGTAACACTTAAACAATTAGTGCAACCTTTGTTACGTTTTATAAAAGAAAACCTGTCATCAATAGAAAGTTTATTAAATGCAGGACATTTATACAAATAGGCATGATCAGTTTGTTTACATAGCGGACACTGAGTTACGCATGATGCAGCGAAAGAATGCGTTGATTTTGCGGTAACCATAACCGGTTTGTTATTGTCATACACTCGGTTATGGGAAGCGGACGTAGTGCGTTCCAATATTTTACTTTGTTCACGCACGAACTTTACAAACTCATTATAAGTAGGCATAGATTTACCTCGCATATGCATTTCGAACGAACGTGCGGTGCTCGAGTCTACCTTCTTCAATGCGAGTTGCAACAGAATAAAATCAGGCAAGTTTTCAAGCTTGAGTGAGTTCAAGCTGGACACTGCCGTACAGAATTTATCGAGAAATAATTCTAAGTTCTTATTCGTCGCGGTATTAAAAGATTTAAATTCAAGCAGTTGATCTAAATATGCGGAGGCAAGATTACGCTTGTCATCGAATTTTTCGACGAGCGTCTGCCAAATAATGCGGTAGTTATCACCATTCGGAGTGATTCCGGAACAAGCAGAAAGTGCCCGGCCTGACAGTTTATTTATTAAATATTGAACGCGGTCGTGATCTGTGAGATCAGGATTTTCGTGAATTGTCCGCTTATAAGACTCATAAAAAATCCTCCAAGACATAGGATCTCCGTTAAAACTCATTAATTCGAGCTCAGGGAGTCGAAAAGATTTACGTGGCGGTGCAACATATGAAACAGCGGTTTCAACTTTTGTCGCGGGCGGGGTGAGTTTATCGTAAACAAACTTACAGCGGCAGTACATATCTTCGAAAACGTTTACAGACTGATAATTAACGGTATACGCAGGGTTGATAGACAACTCGACGACATTAATTTTGTTCAAAATTTCCGAAAAATCCGTACGTAAGCGGTCTAATGACAACATTCCACATAGAAATAAATCTTTTTCGGTATCATCAGTAAAAGCCTTTAAAGAGCGGTTATAAACTTGTTGTAAGCGGGCGAATATTGCATCACGTTGACCAACTAAAGTCAAGCGTTGGACTTCCAAAGTACTGAGAGCTTTTGGTATCTCGGCTACTTCCTTTTCAGAACTAGTAGTAGGCATTTTGTCAGAATATAAAATGACTTAGGCAAATCAAAAGATGACCAATTTCGTACAATGCCTGCAACACTCAGTGGGCGCGGCTTAGTAAGAATGACGCGGTAACTACTGTATACGGACACGAAGTCGCAAGAATACCTTCACTTTGCACTTTATAAATATTATTGTAGTAAAATGTTATTTAATGCAATATTGGATGGTGGAATACACGAAGTATATATGCAGGAGCGTATAGGTAACTCAGGGGTACCAAATAAGCGGTAATATAGCGGGCGGAACACAATATTTATGAGAAATATTGCTATAAAAATACGGTAGGTCACGGAAGCTAACAAGAAATTAACTAAACCGTAGAATCTACGTAAATTACGTAGATTTGTGGGATCACAAGAAATGATCTGATTTGGATAGGATCACAAGAGATGATCCAGCGGTGGAGGAACCACAAGAAATGGTCTGGAGGTGAATCACCAGAAATGATCCGGCGCTGGAGGACCAGAAGAAATGTTAACGCGGCAGCTAAGCTTTATAGCTGTGCGCGTCTCCAAATTGCGGGGGTAGGATGGCTGGTGAATTAAGCGGATTTTATGATGACTAACCTGGTCTCCTACTGGCAAAACACTCGACAAGCTACGATCACCTCAGTGCGGGTTCCGATCCTGTAGCTCGTATCCAGTAGAAGAGTCCAGCCTTGCAGCGCTGCTTCTAGGCTTCTTCAGGGTGTCAATCACGAGCGGCCGTCGATATTTTAACGTAGTAAAAAGTGGACTGTTTTAGCGGCGCGGTAGAAGTGTTAGTGCACAACTCCTTCAGCTGATCAGCCCAAAGTATGGACGATCAGGATACACTCCGAGTACAGAGCGAGTAGCGGCAGCCGCGATGGACGAGGGTCGATCGCAGACTACTTGTCCAATGACAAGCAAATTGTCTCGTGCATTCGCGACGTGGGTGACAGAGATAGTCATCGAAAATTATAAGGTTTGGAGGGTAGAAAAATAATAAGCGCAGTTATGACTGGCGCGAACAGAATGCTTCTTTAAATAGACATTCTATTTATATTACAATCTAGTCATCTACTTGACTAATGAGTAATTCTAATTTAACCTAAACTTCTACAATCAAAATATTCTAAGAATGTGTCCAATAACACATTTCTTATTGTCTCTATTAAGGCGAAGACACATGGTTCTTGTGTTCTTTTTAGGCAGTTGTTTGCACTGCACCACACTATACTAACATTTTATTCACTATGTCACTACACTAACTCAAATGGTTTTGTTCTTTTTAATCTCCTAACTATATCCGTGTAGTCGAGCAGCTGGATTGCTTCGCCGTTCACATGATGATGAAGTCTGTAATGGTGACTTTCTGCGTACTTCTTAATAATTTTGACGACAACCTCTATATTAAGGTCCCGATGTAGGTCGTCATTTCGTATGTACCAGGGTGCATTTACAATTTCCCTTAGTACCTTGTTCTGAAAGCGTTGGATCATGAGGATATTACTCTGTTTGGTACAACCCCACAGCTGTATACCATAAGTCCATACTGGCATCAGGACTTGTTTATATAACAATATTTTTTTGTGTACTGACAGAGTGGAGTGTCTTCCAAGCAGCCAGTACATTTTTTTAAATTGTATGTCAAGATCTTCTTTTTTCTTCTTGACGTGTGCTTTCCAGCGAAGCTTTGCATCAAGAGTGGAACTAGATGGTGGGTGAAATGCTCTTACTGCGTACCAGCCAGTCTTGCCAATCACAAAAACAATTAAAGAAATAGGAACAAATTAATAAAAACACATTAATACTAGGTATAAATTCTACTTTTTGAAATATCTAAAATGCCAAATTACTGAATGCGATAAGTAGCTAACCAGCAAAAAGCCTAAAATTCAGAATGCCAAACAATCAATGTACTCCGATTTTGTGATTAAATCAAATTTATTATTTCAATTGCAACCAATTTTCTCGAGAAGTTTTTCTTCCCTGTTGTAAGGAAACTGTTTTTGGTGTAGGTATTTATCATGTCGCGTTTGTGTTTCACGAATGAATGTCATCCTATTTTCTCTGTAACCAGTCTCTTATTTACGAAAAATTGCGGAAAATATTAAAAAAAAACATATTGTATTATTGTAATGTGAATAGTTATTCACATTACACTGCAATTTGGAGAATTTAGTCATTTTATAATGGTACACTAATGCATGTTATTTTTATTTTCTTATTTTTTGGCTCCACACACAGTGTATTTAGCCAGTGTCAAGTATTGTAATTTTTCATCGTTTAAGAATATATCAAGTCTTAGTCATAGTCATAGTCCAGTCTAAGTCAGGTAGTCGTAGTTCAGTCTAAGTCATGCTCCAGTAAAGTGGTGGCAACTTTACTAGAAGCTTCTATGGAATTTTGGAAGCAACACGAAAACTCACGTTTCATCACGTCATATCACTTGCCCATACTCATGCTCGTAATTCAGCACTTAATGCGTAAAACGCCACCAATTTTAAACACTAATACTGGAAAAAGTACAAGTGTTGAGAAATAATACAATGCAACGACGTGAACATTTCCGCGTTCCCGCCAAAACTCCTAATGCATGTTACAGTCTAGTTAAGTTGAAGTATGATGGTACTGGCACACCATGTAAAAAAATAGTTTTGAATTAAAAAAAGAAAGCATTTTAAGAAGAATTTTTTTTTTTCTTATTTTTTGTCTCCACACTTAGTGTATTTAGCCAGTGTCAAGTATTATAATTTTCATCGTGTTATAAAATGTTTCACACAGTCATGTCCTAATAGTCATAGTCATAGTCCAGTCTAAGTCAGGTAGTCATAGTCATGTCTAAGTCATGCTCCAGCAAAGTGGTGGCAACTTTACTAGAAGATTCTATGGAGTTTTGGAAGCAACACGAAAATTCATGTTTCACCACATTATATCACTTGCCCTCACTCATGCTCGTAATTCAGCACTTAATACGTAAATCGCCACCAATTTAAAACATTAACACTGGAAATAGCACAAGTTTTGAAAAATAATACAAATATAACGACGTGAACTTTTCCGCGTTCCCGCCAAAACTCCAGAAGAATATTTATCAATATGAAGAAAATTTAAACATGACCCCACCTGGCAACCCTGGTTGATTGTTCCGTTTATTCCCGTTGGAATATCAATGAGGCGTTTTATTTAAAAAAAAAACTGTGATTTTATAAAGGCGCGATAGATGGCGTTAAAATGGGGGTTTCACGTTCTGTCATTGTTACGATAATTATGTATCGAGTTTAGTATCCTATCCTTGTTTTATGGAAGACATATTACTCTAATGGCTTTCTATCGACAAATCGACAACGTACTCTGTGATCCACTCAACTGAATTCGACATTTCCTTGTACTCTGTGGTTTGAAACTACGACCATGTTTGAAATACGTCGTTACTACGCCATCTAGTAACAGAAGCGGAACTAGTTTTTTTTTTTAATAAAACGCCTCATTGTTAGTGACAGCCACAGCTTTCTATTTTCTTTTAAACTTTCAAAATAAGCGTTACATATTTTCCTCTTACATTGCAAGGACTTATATAAAAGCTTCACCGATAAGATAGCCTCATACTTCATTCAGCGAGTGCTCATTTGTGTACTGATAAGGATAGATAATTCGGGCTACGTCCTATATACCAATGATCTGCCATGTTAGATGCACTCTAGTTTTTAGCGAATGATGTCATGCGTCATGGCAAAGAGTATAATTATAAGTTGGTCATGAGGCTGCCCATAACAGATTTCAAATCTAATTTATTTGGTTTTTCTTATTTGAATATTCCTGATTGGTTTGGATATATAAAAAGGGCAACTTAAAGCTATAAGTATATCTTAAAAAAATATTAGAAACTTCACCTGTTTCGGCTTTCTTTGCCTTAAAAATTAAGTTCTTATAATGGTTCCAGCGTTTCCAGCCCAAAAATTAGACGTCAACAGAGCTGCTGCTCTTGCCCATCGGTTCCCTTTCGGTTTTAACCAGATCCTCGGTCCACTTGGTGGAGGGTCTACGCTGCGTCCTCCGGTTCGTGGTCGCCACTCGAGAACCTTTGGCTTTCTTCTCTATCAAAAGTCACAATGTATTTGACCAATAAACTGCAATTTGGAGAATTTAGTCATTTTATAACGGTCACACTATTGCATGTTACAGTCAAATAAAATTATCTACAAAATAAAATAGAATCATACCCATTATACTCTATAATAAATCAATTTGTGTACTACGTGCGAATAGCTCATTAATAAAAAGCTCATACAGATCGTTCCGGCCGATAAATAAAATATTAATATGATGGCCATGATTATTTAACTGGGTCGTTTGATTAAAATGGTATTTGACCGAGCGAGCGAAACGAAGTCTGCTTCAACTAGCGAAATTTATTTGTCATCTGTTTGGGTGTTACTCGCTTACAGGACATATATTTTAACGAATCTTAATGAAAGTCAGTAGTTCGTTTGCTGGGTCATTCTCAAAGTCCGAACGGCCAAGGAATAGAATGCTAGTAATAGTATTTTCTGCTGGGTATAACCTGGGTCTTTTCAAGTCTAGGGTGAATGGGCATTTCATAGGCAAACGTGCTCTACCTTAGACAGCTTCCTCACTTACCGTCAGGTGAGTTATTGTTGTCAAACGTATGCCCATTTTAGCATAAAAAACCAACATCGTTTCTAAAATTTCATAGAATTTTATTGCCATCGGTGTATTTCCGCCAAAAAGGGGGAAATTGATGCGGTGCCATTTACTAGGATGTTATTTGGTAGAAACAGTAGATTCTCGATTCGATACAAGACTTTCAATTATGAACAAAATTGGTAAAAAGGTTGGGGCGTGAGCGGTTCGAGTTCGAAATCGTTTCAAAAACTTTGGGCTCGTGAGACCTAATATAAGTACATACTGTTTGCAGAACTGCTAGTTTTATATCAAGCAAGGCACCGTTTATTTTACTGATGTTCAGTGCCAATATGTGTCCTCTTAGGGCGGGTTTCCTTAATCTGTAGCTATGTCAACCAATTGTTAAATTTAAATACCCTAGCATACCAAGGGTTAGTTTTTCACCTATAGTTAAGGTAACCAACAGTTAAAAACTCTCGTAAATTTGACCATTAGAATTTGTTAGAGTTTTTAACCATTTATTACTAGGGATTAAAATGCCCACCCTTAGCCATACAGGCGAACTCCATGCTAGCTGGCTAGTAAAACTGTCGACACGCTGCATTACAATTTAATAAAATACTGTGCACCCAACACGTTTCGGTTAAAACCTATTTCGTACCTGTTGAAACCCTGATTTAATAGGTTTTTTAGCTGTCTTAGATTTACGTTTGACTAGCAACTTGACTGATGGTACGCGATCGTGTAACCGAAGATAGAGCACGTAATTCTAGAAGGTATGTTTCACGGCCTTGAAGATACCCAGGTTACAAGTTTTAGGAAACAAACATGGAGGGTTATACAGCGTGGGTCATTTTATGCTAGGTACTTATGCTAATTTTATAACCGGAATGGACTTAAGTAGAATCCTAACATCAATCTTTATTAAGCTGCTTTCCAACTTCGTTAAATGTAGAGAATTTAACATGTTTCTTAATATTCAGTAAAGGTTTTTTTAACGTAAAACTTTTTACCAAGTGGAATGGTGGCGTTTTGTATTAGCATAAGGGACAAAAACCTCAACCTTAGCGCTACTTTAAGGCTGTGTTTTTAACCCGTATTAAGGTAACCAATGGTTAAATATTCTATCAATTTTTGACAACTACCAAATGAACCCTGTCAGACGGCTTACCTGATGGTAAGTGGTCACCGCCACCTATGGACATTTGCTACACAGAGAGAATTGACCATTTGTAATTTTTTTTTTAGATTTTAACCATTGGTTACCTTAACTACTGATTATAAAACCTACTCTTAATCCAAACATTCGCAATTTCCAATACGATCTAGATACGTTATGGATCTTAATCCAAAGTAATAGAGTTGACTTTCAAAAGCCCGCCCGCACAACGAATCAGAAAACCCGCAGGGTTTTCAAATCAAGATGGTGTACCTTCCACCTTCCTTCTTTCTGTGTACAGTTTGTGCAAATAAAACATTGCTTTCTTCTTAACTTCTTCTCTTCTTCTTTTTTTCGAGCACTAGAGTTCTTGGGTTAATATTAATATACCTTAATATACCTTAGGGGTATAAATTCCCCAAAATCCACACAAAGCATTATTTTGAATGCCCAGTGCGATGTGATGAATCAGAATAATCATAATATAAATAAATTGAGTTATAAATAAAGTTAAACGATCGTGACGTATACAAGAAAATTTAACTTAAATTTGGCTTTTAGTTTTATCAATATTTTTCCATAATAAAATCGTAGAATGATCCCAAAAAATAGCGTAAGCGTAAGCTCCAAGTTTTCAGCGATAACATAATTTTTTTTTAAAATTCATTAGCTAGTCTGGGTTTTAAATATCAATAGTATTTTTTTTTTTATTTTATATGACTATCACTGAATTCGCCCTAATACAAAGTCTATGATGCTTATTCCACTTATCCTAAAAAAACCCAGTCTCAGGCGCAGGCTCAGTTTGACATCAAATGGGTTTTTGTATAATTTATGGTCTGCCATTTTCAATTTTTCCTTTTTTGTTGATTTTAGTTTTCTTTATTACTTTTATTTTGAGATTTTGTTTTTAGTTAGTTTTTGTTTACAGATTAATTTGTAAAGGAAAAATTAGAATCACGAGCGGGGATTGAACCCGCATCCATCCATCCCTCAAGCCGGGATATGCTTTACTTAAGCTACCGTGGCAAGTGGTGACAAGTTGGTTATAAAGGCGATGGAAAAATTCGGACATGAGACCACTTGTCACGGTAGCTTAAGTAAAGCACATCCCGACTTGAGGGATGGATGGATGCGGGTTCAATCCCCGCTCGTGATTCTAATTTTTCCTTTACAAATTAATCTGTAGATTACGCTGAGCAGGCGATACTGCTATAAAAATCATAAATATAGTTTTTGTTTTTTACTTTTTTTGCCTTTTGTGTTTAATTGCAAATCCTAAAACCCCTCACATACATAAAAGTTGTGCATAGCCCTGCCTTAAAGGTATAAATATGGCCTCTTACGTACAAGAATATTACGCCTTTAATAGTGCAGTTATATAACGGCGTTACGTGCTATGTTTTTGTTTACGTCCCAGAAGTTTCAAGGAGTAGTTCGCTGTTTGCTGAATAATAATATCAGGGGGGCACCACAACGTCTTACAGCATTATTACTTCAATCATACTTTGAAAAATGACGTAAAAGTAAGAATATTGTAATTTTGTTGACGCAGAGCAGTTTTGATGACGTCACGTTAAATCTTTCACTCAAATACAACTGTCATATCATACCGTTACATCATGTTGACACTGACGTGCGACAGTGATAACGCTATATATTTTTTATTTTTTATTTTATTTATTTAATTGCATTACATAGACTTAGTATATACTACTTAAAATAAAGTAATCTAAATCAATGTACTCTGACAAGAGTGTTGCAATGTCGTTTTAAAGCAGACAGGGCTTAAACAGTAACTTATGTATTACTCTATCTAGGTATCTATACATAGTTAGGTAAATAATATTATAATACGTTAGGAGGTAAGTTGTCATATGTACAAGCATGTACAAGGTTGAGAAGCGTCTTAAATTAAGCTTTCATGCACAAGCTCAACACGCTCAAGCTCATAACACGTTAATAATTAATAAAAACAATATTAAGTAAATCTATTTACTTATACTGTTGTTCACTATTGATAAACTGGTATTGGTATCCGTTAGATTGTTGTTTTATGATATTGATGCATGTTTGTCATTTAAGTAGTCATCTAGGGTGTAGTAACATTTTTCTGTTAAAAAAGTTTTGAGTTTGCTCTTGAATGTAGTGTCTTTATTTTCGTTCGTGATATTTTTCGGAATTTTATTATAGATCTTTATTAACATGTAATGTGATCCTTTTCTGTACATTTCTAATTTAGGCTCTGGTAGCATAAGTTTTTGTCTGCGTGGGTTTTGATTGACTTCGTAAAAATGGGGATATTTTCTTACAAACATAGCAGCTTCTAATATGTATATAAAAATGTAGATGTCTTGTTCTCGCGCCGGAATACTTTATAAGTTCATGGTACGGATTCGAACAATATTTTTATAACCTTGAAGCATTACTGTCATGAACCATGATGGTTTTGTATTAGTTTGTGGTAGGGTTGCAGGGCGCGTATTACACCGTAGTTGAAAATCAGCTAGGATATCACGTAACTTGATTGCCAATAGAAACAAAAAAAAAAAAACAAATATTCATACACACACAAACTTTTGTATAATATTAGTAGGATAAAGGCAGAGTAGGATAGGATAATAGGTAAAATCTTTAATACGAATTTAGAAGAAGCCAGCACTGTGTTTTTTTAATTAATTAAAAAACCTAAACTTTGTCACCACCAGCGTAGAATTTTATGAAAGTTATAAATACAATGCACAGACTAATATAATGTATCACGGTACTCGAGATCATAGATCGTGATTTACGCGGGATTCAAACCACATGGTGTAAGATCGTAAATCACATGAGTTACCGCCAAGCCATCCTCGACAAATGGCCTCTTTTCAAAGAGATCAAGTATAGATACTAATTGCCATTAAGCTGTTTTCCCGCTCATTAAAAAGAACTTACAAATTACACACGATTTGTTGAATTATATCTGAATTAGAACTTCAGAACTAGTTCCAAATTGATCTCAAACGAGTTACCATTAAAATTCCCTCGTCGCCACTTGGATCCATGCAACTACATCCCAACCCCTTTGGTGTGTAAACTTCTAAATTAGTTCCCCGGTTGGGTAAGCAATGCGAATAATTGTAAACTTCGTAGTTAGGAAGGATGAACACGCATGTACAAGGGTATAATTTTCCTTTGGGTATAAATATGCATAGGTTTGGCGAAGTTTCCAGTAATACTTATAGTGTTTGAACCTCTTGTTATTTAAAAATATTAACGTTTTACACAACAATAAAGTATTAAAATAATACCAACTACTACAAAATGAGCCGATGGATGAAGGGAACGAGCAGCCGCTCAATGTGCCGTTCTCAGGAGATGTGTATGTTCAACAGTGGACTTCATACTGTTGATGGTGATGACACTACACTACAAAAAACATTTGGACTATGTACTAGCTGCGATGACCTACCAGACAATCCAAATGTATTAGCTCACTTCCGGTGTTTTTTTTTTGTTTTATATGTTAATGAATGACGTGACGAGCTACTCGTTCGCCTGATGTTAAGCGACACGGCCGCCCATAACAGTTGCAGTGTCACTTGGAACTTTAAAAAAATAAAGTTTCGCGTGACACTGGACTGCGCACGTCATCCTGAGACATCACACAGTCTAGTAATCAGATTACTACACTGTGTAATCAGGTCATAAGTCTCATTTGCCCAGTAATTTCACTAGCTACAATGCCTTTCAAACCGGAACACAGGAATAACTGGCAAAGCGGTGGTACTTACCTAGACGAACTTTGCAGAAAAGTCCTACCACCTAGTAAAATATTTTGTGTGGCAAATATTTTTCAACTAAATTGTGTTTTTATTTCAAAAACAATGTTACGTAAGGTATTCGTTCGGTGTAATAGACGTCCTATGAACAAGACAAACAGTAAACGTGAGGACCTCTTTTATTGCAGCACATGTTTGTGTTGTAAACATACTTTATAGTATGGGTGTACTTACGTAGCCTATGTAGCTATAAAGTTATTATCTGGCCAATAATGCGGCTAGTCGTTTATAAAAAAAAAGCGGGCCAGTATCAGTCAAACTCATAAACAGGCATCCTACCTTCAGTATTACATCCAAAGCAACTTCTGCCTTGTACTATGGTAAATAGAGAAGGGGGGGGGGTATAGAAGGGAAAAGGTTGACTGGATTAAGGTGAAAGGAGGCAGATGTGCAAGTACCTTCTTTTCCTCCTTTCAGCTTCATCCATTCATCCTATTCCTTCATCTATTTCCCTCTCCCTTCTCTCTTCCTTTAGACTGTAATGAGGTGTTAAATTAATAAAACCTGTGCGAAGCCGGGCGGGTCAGCTAGTTGATCACTATAATTGAACGTGTATGGGCCACCTAAAAAGCTAGTAATCAATATTAGTTGAAAACACTACAATAGATATTTCTATTCACCGTGATACAACCTCTTGCTATACAATCTTTACTCCAACTTATTTCCTTAGTACCAAGTCGACGTTGACAAATTGTAGATGGCAAGGATCGATAGAGTTTACACACGAAAAGGCGCGTTTAAAATGGCTAGCTACAGCTCATCGACTTAATAATGGAGACATGTAAATATTGGCGAACTTGTGGTGAAATTGAAATTGTGGTGAAATTGCCGCAGAAGCCATTTCTAGCAAATCTAACTCTGCAGTGCCTTCAAATTGGTGTAATATAATTCTTGTATATGGTAGCACCAGAATTTCCCCTGGGTAGCACATGTTATGGGCGGCCGTGTCGCTTAACATTAGGTGAACGACTAGCTCACGTCATTCATTCTTTTTTTTTTTTTCATTTTGGCTCCACATATAGTGTATTTAGCCAGTGTCAAGTATTGTATATTTTCATCGAATTTTAGAATATTTTACGTAGTCAAGTCATAGTTCAGTCTAAGTCAGGTCATAGTCCAGTCTAAGTCATGCTCTAGTAAAGTGGTGGCAACTTTACTAGAAGCTTCTATGGAGTTTTGGAAGCAGCACGAAAAATCACGTTTCACCACATTATATCACTTGCCGCACTCATGCTCGTAATTCAGAACTTAATGCGTAAAACGCCACCAATTTTAAACATTAACACTAGAAAAAGCAAAAGTTTTGAAAAATAAAACAATGCAACCACGTGAACTTTTTTTTTTTCTTATATTAAGGCTCCACACATAGTGTATTTAGCCAGTGTCAAGTATTATACTTTCATCGTGTTATAAAATATTTCATGTCCTAGTCATAGTCATAGTCCAGTATAAGTCAGGTGGTCATAGTCCAGTCTAAGTCATGCTCCAGCAAAGTGGTGGCAACTTTACTAGAACCTTCTATGGAGTTTTGGAAGCAACACGAAAAGTCACGTTTCACCACATTAAATCACTTGCCCTCACTCATGCTCGTAATTCAGCATTTAATGCATAAAACGCCACCAATTTTAAACATTAACACTGAAAAAAGCACAAGTTTTGAAAAATAAAACAATGCAACCACGTGAACTTTTCCGCGTTCCCGCCAAAACTCGAATCACAGTTTAGAATCCTTGGCGCAAGAATGACAATTAAGTTTGAAGTAATATTAACTTTTTGAAAATAATTTATTTTTCTAGATTTACTTTGTTGAAGGTTCTGAACGTAACAATTTTTTTTTCTTCTCTGAAGTTTTATGCTTGTATCTTAATTTACTTATATCATTGCCTCTGACATTAATCACTAGGTTTTTACCCCAGATAATATGGATTTACTGAACGAAATGCTACTGAAAACCTTGGTATCGTATTATTACATATTTTATTGAACTGGCTACATTAACATATAAACGTTTTCAATCGATCAGTAAAGTTAACTACAAAGTTAAGTAAGTTAACAGCAACTACAAAGATTGCTATGGTTACTATAACGACACGTGAATTTTTCGTGTTCCCGCTAACTCATTCATTCTTATAAAAAAAAAGCACATTGCATACTTCAAAAAACTTTTAACACTTTTAATTGGTTGAACCATTACTTCTTCTTGAAAATACAACCAATCAGAAAATTCCTTTGATGAGGGAAGTAAGAGGCTGTGAAACATGGTCACGTGACGTGCGGCACTTTTTCACCACAATATGGTGCCCACTCCGCCCCATTATTTACTGCGTTTGACAGTTGACGCTAGTTGACGACTGACGTACTAGCTCAAAATACCATCAGAAAATGGCGGATTCTTTGCCGCAGGGCGGTCTCAAAAGACGTCAAAGACAAATTATTATCAAAAATGAAAGTTAAAACGGAATACTTGTCTCTTTTTAGCACGTTCAAAATGGTATTGGCTAAAATGAAATGCGACTATTTTTGTCCATTCTTTAACAAAGTTGACCTCATAACTATAACATATTCTGTGTAGTTAGCTTTATGCCACATCCTCTTACTTCTCTCATCAAAGGAAAATTCAGATTGTATGATAGTGACATGTTATGAAATTGACAGGAAAAACTGATTGCTATATAAAAAAGTTTTTGGGGGTTCCAAAATATGTCACTGCAGAGTTAGCTTTGACTGTTGATGAGCATTTTGCACATCCTCTTACTTTCCTCATCAAAGACTTTGCCAGGCTCTAAGATTCAATCAAGGAACTTATACGTATACTATTTCAATTCAATGCCATTACGTATGACAATAGAGATTTTTGGATAGAAATGTGTCTTTATTCTTTTAACTAACTACTACACGAATAACTATAATACTTAATGCTATTAGCAACACGTATCATAGTCAATAGCTGAAAGACGTCCACTTCTGATCATAGTTCTCCCCCTTACAGCGCCACTTTGACCAGCTGCTTGTTTCTAGCAACGGCCGTCCACGGTCCAGACCATGGTATACCTAGTGGGGGGCCTGCGCTGCGTCTTCCGGTTCGTGGTCGCCACTCGAGAACCTTTCTTTTCCATCGGTTGTCAGTTCTACGAGCGATGTGGCCATTGCCATTTCAACTTATTCATTTTGAAAGCTTTGTCTGTGATCAATTTATAAAGCAAACATTTGAATTACGAGGGGAACTTGAACTTGCATCCATCCATCCCTCAAGCCGGACTCAAGCTTAAGTAAAGCATAAAGCATATGCTTTACTTAAGCTACCGGATTCATGTCCAAATTTTCCCTTCACCTTTTACAACCAACTTACGGTGTTGGTAGCGCCATCTATTGAGCAATTCTTGAGAATCATCCCAATCAGCATGGTCAAGTTACATCAACACAAATGCTGTTTTAAAGTTCCGAGTGAAAGTGCAACTGTTATGGGCGGTCGTGTCACTACATAAACTGAACGACTAGCTCGTCACTTCACTCATTATCATAAAAAAAACATCAAAAATAGAGTAAGTTTATTCTCTAAAGATACCAAAACTAATGTCGGATTCAAGAATCATTTCCAGGAAATAATAAGTAAGTCATCTCACATAAGAAATTCAAGACGGAATACGACAAGCATGTTTATTTGAATCTAGAGCAGTATTGCATACGTAAGGTTGGCAAATTGTGTAATGTTCTGACTCTGCAGGATATTTGCTTTGAGGTGGAATCACAGATAGACTTGCGCAGAATGTGTCATTGAAAAGATAAGAAATATACACCTCATTTCTATCAAAGGATACTTCGTCTTATCATAACTCGTACATTTTTTCTGAGCGACTTAAAGATACACAGAAACGTATAGCTAGGGTTTGACAGAGTGTTATATGATCTCTCAGCCATAGCTACTTATCTCTCTTTCTCACACATGGCTTCAGCACGCCATCGCCCGACTACCTGAGTGGCTCGCTCACTAGTCCCATTCATGCGCCACCCAGCTCAGTAGTCATTTAGTAATCAGCTCGAAAATGAATCTTAAAACTAGTGACCTAGTGATATATTTTAAAAGCAAGTGAACTGGTGAGAGATTAGCTCACTTGAAGTGAAACGTTTCATTTTTATCATAGGAGTTACCCAAATCTAATCACAGAACATACTAAATGTAGCTAGAAAGGTTATAATATTATAGTTACCCTACAGCTGCCCTACTAAAGCTAAAAACCCGCACGGTAATAGCCACGATCATTACAGTTGCTATGTACCTACGCTACGAGCGCTAAATAATACACTACAAATGCTACAGATAAGCTGTGTATGCTACAGTTATGCTACGACGTCTACGCGAGTACGCTACGAACGCGACAACTACGCTACAGGCTCTACGTAGCGACCTTATGAGCGCTGCAGATACGCTACGAACGTGACACCTACGCTACAAGCTTTAAGTTGCTACGTTATGAGCGCTGCAGATACGCTACGAACGTGACACCTACGCTACAAGCTTTAAGTTGCTACGTTATGAGCGCTACAGATACGCTACGAACGTGACACCTACGCTACAAGCTTTAAGTTGCTACGTTATGAGCGCTACAGATACGCTACGAACGTGACACCTACGCTACAAGCTTTAAGTTGCTACGTTATGAGCGCTACAGATACGCTACGAACGTGACACCTACGCTACAAGCTTTAAGTTGCTACGTTATGAGCGCTACAGATACGCTACGAACGCAACAACTACGCTACAAGCTCTAAGTTACTACGTTATGAGCGATACAGATACGCTACGAACGTGACACCTACGCTACAAGCTTTAAGTTGCTACGTTATGAGCGCTACAGATACGCTACGAACGTGACACCTACGCTACAAGCTTTAAGTTGCTACGTTATGAGCGCTACAGATACGCTACGAACGTGACACCTACGCTACAAGCTTTAAGTTGCTACGTTATGAGCGCTGCAGATACGCTACGAACGTGACACCTACGCTACAAGCTTTAAGTTGCTACGTTATGAGCGCTACAGATACGCTACGAACGTGACACCTACGCTACAAGCTTTAAGTTGCTACGTTATGAGCGCTACAGATACGCTACGAACGTGACACCTACGCTACAAGCTTTAAGTTGCTACGTTATGAGCGCTACAGATACGCTACGAACGTGACACCTACGCTACAAGCTTTAAGTTGCTACGTTATGAGCGCTACAGATACGCTACGAACGCAACAACTACGCTACAAGCTCTAAGTTACTACGTTATGAGCGATACAGATACGCTACGAACGTGACACCTACGCTACAAGCTTTAAGTTGCTACGTTATGAGCGCTACAGATACGCTACGAACGCAACAACTACGCTACAAGCTCTACGTAGCGACGTTATGAGCGCTGCAGATACGCTACGAACGTGACACCTACGCTACAAGCTTTAAGTTGCTACGTTATGAGCGCTGCAGATACGCTACGAACGTGACACCTACGCTACAAGCTTTAAGTTGCTACGTTATGAGCGCTACAGATACGCTACGAACGTGACACCTACGCTACAAGCTTTAAGTTGCTACGTTATGAGCGCTACAGATACGCTACGAACGTGACACCTACGCTACAAGCTTTAAGTTGCTACGTTATGAGCGCTACAGATACGCTACGAACGTGACACCTACGCTACAAGCTTTAAGTTGCTACGTTATGAGCGCTGCAGATACGCTACGAACGTGACACCTACGCTACAAGCTTTAAGTTGCTACGTTATGAGCGCTGCAGATACGCTACGAACGCAACAACTACGCTACAAGCTCTAAGTTACTACGTTATGAGCGCTACAGATACGCTACGAACGTGACACCTACGCTACAAGCTTTAAGTTGCTACGTTATGAGCGCTACAGATACGCTACGAACGCTATACCTATGCTACGAGCTCCGCATAGGTACGTTATGAATGCTACAGATACGCTACGAACGCTCCAACTACTATACAAGGTATTTAGGTATTTTTTACAGAAGTGACTTATAAAAATATTAGGTACTAAGAAACCGGATGCACATACTAACAAATGATTTTATATTGGTGGGATATATGTCCAACTCTGGGTGGTACGAAACCGCAGCGTTGAGCATAGTGAGTGCGTGCGACGTGGAGGCATAGTGCGCGGTGTTGGTGCGCGCGGTGGCCGGTGGTAGTTGTCGGGAACGTATAGCGAGCATTGAGATAACGCGGTGGGGTTATCTATTTTGTTATTTAATAGTAGGTAGTAGTGTATAAAGAGCGCGCATTTTCGCCGAAGCTACAGCGTGTTTACCATACCATTTACAAATAACGATATATATAAGTATGGATAGTAACCATGCATTTTTTTTGTACGTATCTCCGTGACGCGCTCCAGCACAACTCCAGACAGGTTGTAGTTGTAAACGTGTGGCGAACGGGATCCGGTGAAGGTGATGGTTTAACACTTGGATGCAATTAATTCTAACTTGTTATGTTCGCCCCACGCAACAACCCTATATATCAAACTGAAGCGAGAATAACTTAAGATCGCCTGCAAACATAAGGCTTTAGCCGTCCCAACAACATTCGGTAGATCATTGATCATGATCAAGAGCTGGGTTGGGCGTAATGTGCTGCCTTGGCTTACTCCGGATAAAGTAACATATGTTATCATCATTTTGTTATCCATTTTTTTTTTATGAGAATGAATGACGTGATGAGCTAGTCGTTCACCTGATGTTAAGCGACACGGCCGCCCATAACAGTTGCAGTGTCACTCGGACCTTTTAAATAATAAAGTTTCGCGTCACACTGCACTGCGCACGTCATCCTGAGACATCACACAGTGTAGTAATCAGATTACTACACTGTGTAATCAGATCATAAAGTCTCATTTGCCCAGTAATTTCACTAGCTACAATGCCCTTCAAACCGGAACACAGTAGTGCTTGCACACTACTGCTTGGCGGCAGAATAACTGGCAAAGCGGTGGTACCTACCTAGACGAACTTTGCAGAAAAGTCCTACCACCTTTCAAAAACCTAATGGTAAATGTACTAAAATTAAAATAACGTAACAAAAATATCTTTACTTACAAAGAAACGTGGTACAAAAATACATGTGAAATTCATGATCGCGTCCCCAACAGTTAATGAGTGGGAACTCACGTTTGTAATGAGATGTGTTGCAATTAACCTTTTAATTAAGGTAAATGTTTTAGAAGTGTTAAAATGTACCCTAAAATTAAGGAGCTTTTTCCGCTTTTTGCTTTTTCTACAGAAAAGACGATAAGGTTCTCAGACTTTTAATAATTGTTATGGCATAATGCCCGTCATTTATTTAACCTACTTTTTTTTTTAGTTTTTAAACCTTAGAATAAGTACCTATAGTAAGTAAGTTTCCAAACAAGGGCTTCGCAAAACGTAGGATTTTTCATTATTTTAGACGATTAGCAAGAAAATTAATACCTTACAGTGGAAAGTAATACCGGAATTTCTGCTATTCTGATGGGTTGTGGCACGATTTTACCACGCAAATGTCATTCATTTTTCTGGAACCTCTTCACAGAGATATGAACATCCGTACGGTGCCATATATGGTACCAATCAAACTGCTTGAATTTCTTGAATTTGTTGGGGCTCTATAGATACTTATTTTAAGTTTAAAACGTAATAATTGTATCATTGGATATATTCAATGAAGTAGGCCTTACCGCCCCACCACAAATTTTAATTAGAATCTCTAGCTTGTTCCCGCAATGATGAAAGGACAAAGAACACTTTACGACTGGAGCTAGGACAACACTGTACAAAGTAATTTAGTCTAATTTCTTAATCAACATAAAACTGGCGCAGTCAGAATAAAATAGCAAAGATAGCTCATGCAAAACAAGGCACAGAGCTAGGGTTTCGTCACTTTTAAGTTTAGTATAAGTGGTTTATTTAGGGTTCCATACCCGAAGGGTAAAGCGAACCCTATTACTAAGGCTCCGCTGTCCATTTGTCTGTCTGTCTGTCCGTCTGTCACCAGGCTGTATCTCATGAACCATGATAATTAGAAAGTTGAAATTTTCACAGATGATGTATTTCTGTAGCCGCTATAGGTATTATAACCAACAGTTAAATGCCAATGCAACAATAGTGATTTTTTGCTTGTTTTGTGGTGTTTATACATATAATGGTATGGAACCCTTGGCTGGTTTATTTTACTCCTACACTATTGTGACGTTTCGGAACCGTCAATGCGTGAATCCGACTAGCACTTGACCGTTTATTTAATCCCACACACGCGATCTAACATGTCATTTTAGTCTAAAGAACCACTGAAATAAATCGAAAAAAATACAATAGCTTTCACGAACTCAAGTCAGTTAAGCCTACGCTCTATTGTCAACGTCTTGAAAAGATCCAACTGAGTGACTTATCATATTTCCAAAGGTTTTTTCAACATTCCTGTCTCCCCAAAGTTATTTAACAAAGGAGTTTTCAAAGAAAAAAGATCTTTTGATGATAAAAAGTAAAAGCTTCGTTGGAAAACGAGTTAGGAATGCGTTCTTTTGCGTAAAAATTGGAATAATGTATGATCGCTCTTTGTAAAGTGTCACTTATGTTCTCTATAATCTGGTAATGGTATTATTTTTATTTATAAAATATGTATCGATAAACTGGCAACTGTATACGTCGGTTTTTAAGTTTAGATTCCGCCAACCATCATTACCGACCGAACAGAAACCATGAACCGGAAGACACAGCGGCCCCCACTAGGTGGACTGACGAATTGGTGAAAGCCGCGGGGAGCCGATGGTTGCAGGAGCAGCCGCTCAAAGTGGCGCTCTCTGAGGGAGGCCTATGTTTAGCAGTGGACGTCTTCAGGCTGTTGATGATGATGATGATGATTACCAATGAGTCTTCACTCGTATGTCCAGGGCTCATTCGCCAAAAGGAATGCTGAAATTTCAGACAAACACGCCTACCTAAGTTTTCTCTTGACATGAAAGAATGCCGTCATTGCATACAACATGTGGCTTGTACACGATCACCAATCATGATATCACACGCAGAACTGACAACCGATGGAGAAGCAAGGTTCTCGAGTGACGACCACGAACCTGAAGATGCAGCGTAGGCCTCCCATTAGGACTGACATTGTCAAAACCCCGGGGAGTGTGTATGTATGTGATCGTTGGGCGTTATTACCAGCCGGCTGCCTATTCAGCAGTGGACGTCTTCAGGCTGATAATTTATCATTATCATCATCATCATCATCATTAACAGCCCGAAGACGTCCTGCTGAACATAGGCCTCCCCTATAGAGCGCCAACATGAGCGGCTGCTCGTTTCCTGTATCCATCGGCTCCCCACGGTTTTCACCAGATCGTCGATCGTCGGTCCACCTAGTAGGGGGCCGGCCTACGCTGCGTCTTCCGATTCGTGGTTGCCACTCGAGAACCTTTCTTCCCCATCGGTTAGTTCTACGAGTGATGCGGCCTGCCCATTGCCATTTCAACTTGGTGATTCTAAGAGCTATATCGGTTACTTTAGTTCTCCTGCGGATCTCCTCATTGCGGATCTTAACTCGCAGGGAAACACCGATCATAGCTCGATAATGCATATGCAAGCTTTGGCATTTGTGTTTATATTCAGACTTTAGTACATAATATCTTGGATTCTTCAACCGTAGGTATACACGAACTCCGCTGAAGAGGTTGTTTTTACGAGCTCATTTTATAGAGTTTCATATCGATTAGCAGTTATGTAAGGGTTGGTTTGGAACGGGGGTGAAAGTTAGAGGGGAGAGGGAAATCAAATCACATGTAATTAGATCGAAAAATGTGTCCAAAGGAATTGAACGCCCTTACAAAGCGGGTTGAAAATAATTTTCGTTGTTTCATTCAAAAAACTTCACGGCAAAGTTGTATCATTGTATCTTTTATTTCAGTTGTACTCTCAGATTAGTTTCTTCATCAAAATCAGTAGATTGATTTTTTAATTAAAATAACTGGTAAAGTCATTCAAGTTAAGTAGTAGCATAACGCAAGTGCAAGCTAGTAATCAAGAAAACAAAGAGCAACTGTATCCACTACTGAAGCAGAATACATCAATCTCAGATGCTGTCAAAAAAGCATTACATGTACTGAAGTAATCATCGTCGTCATCATTATCATCAGCCTGAACATGTTCACTGATGAACATAGGCCTCGTCCAAAGAGTGCCACTTTGAGCAGCTGCTTGCGTCTTGCATCCATCGGCTCCCCACGGTTCTGACCAGGTCGTCGGTCCACCTAGTGTCGTCGATCTACCTAGTCGCAAAAATCGCGAGATTTAAGAAACATCTACAAATGTACTTAGGTAAGTGTGACTCTTAAGTTTGCACTTATCTCTCAAGCTCAGAAGACGTACCCAAATGCGTTGCAGTCGTTACGTCATTGAGAGTTAAGCGTAAAGATAGGAACTGTTACTTTAGTGCAGGCAGACATAAGACTATTGCTAAAAGAAATAACACTGAGGCAAGACAAGGTAATCTTTAATGATAGCAAATGCTGCAATCCAGACTTTTTGCCTACATAGTGATTCTGGAACTAAGACATTTCGTTTACTTAGACGTTTTGCTTATCAGGTAAGCAACGAAAGAAAGACTAAGTCCTAGCATGGGGTCCCATCAGGTACAAAAGAAAAATAGCCCGAACTTGAAAAAAATTTAGTAATCGTGTCTAGAGAGTTACTAGTTAGTGTCCAGTGTATTCATTTGGCCCAATACTTCGCCAACACGCAATAAATGTCGCTTGATAACCTTGCGTTATGCGGAAATAAAATAATTCGTAAAATAGCCCGCGTTATTCCGTTGTATGGGATGAGGCATCTGTACTGTAGGTATTATATTATCTGGGGTCTTTTTGCAATCCAGACCTTGTGCAATTTCGACATTTTGCCTACATAGTCGTTCTGCAACTAAAACATTTTGTACACAGACTTTTTACAACCCAGACGATATGACCCTAACCTGGAGTTCTCTCTAAGCTGTGTTAGGGACTAGAATTCTCTACATACGAGTAATTTAGATCACTATGTATATCCCCCACAGAGCTTTGAAACATATGACGGCCGCTTCGCACAAGGCGAAGCCATTTTTTTTTTTGCTCTGTGATATTCCCCTTAGTAAGCACTATAGTGCGGCCGCTCAAAGTGGAGCTCTCTGGGAGAGGCTCATGATCAGCATTTGCCAGTTCTAGAAAAAAGGTCAGCAGATAGATATATTATCATGCTTATCAGATTTTGATGAAGTGGCATGAATAGATAATGTCTAAACCAAAATAACCTTTTATTCAAGTAGGTACTAACTATTGATTATTAACCTCCAACGAAATTGAAGGGTGTTACAAGTTAAACGTGTTGTGTATACCTGCGGGGTCTGTAGCATCGTATCTCGCAAAAAAAACAGTTTTCTTTTGGATGATGTCTTGTTTGAAGATATTCTTTGATTTAAAAAAAGTGTTTACCCCTTTCTTTTAAAATCAACTGTCTTTTCTAGTTAATGAAAATAATAGAAAAAGAAGAATTTCTTAATATTCCATATCATAATATATCAACTTACTTACGAATTTAATACTAATAATATTACTAATAATTTAATGGTACTAAAATAGGTCGCGAAGGCGGCCTTATCACTAATACTGATCTCTTCCAGGCAACGATGTTGTATTTTCTTTTTAATTAAATTTTTTATCTGTACTGTGTAACAGATAATGTAAGTTCCGAGTTCCTAAAAGTTGGTTTCACAATGACTTCAACCATAATATTGCATGCAATTATTTAAAAAAATGTTTTGTCAGTATTTATGTCATTTAATATCTAATAATCATTACTAATTATTATCATTTGTATATAATATAGAACTAGATGCTCGTAGAAATTAGTACGTGAGTAGTTACATAAGTAGGTAGGACTCCTTTATACCATCTAAAATAAAATATTAGTTCCTAGTATTCATTAATCAAATGTGAAAATAATTTCACATGAAAATAAATTACACCCGTCCCCAATAAGACAATGGTTATCAATAACTCTAATCCTACCTTATCAAAGCTGCCAGCTTAATCACCCATCAATTTCCACCAAACTTTCCATCCAAATCCAACACTGCACAAACCACTATTAACAAAAAAAATAAAATTTAAAAGATAACACAGACACTGGCACGAAAGAAAAAAGCACAACACGCGTGTCACTTGACAGCTGAAAGTTCGAAATTTGAAATTGCGAGGGAGAATCGAGACGGGCGACCACGCGCGATCGCGTTCGTTCACCCACTGCATGTTAGGTCGCAACAAAGAGGTTGTATAGCTCATGAATTTCAGTTTTAGTCAGGAATTTCGTGTTAGCTTTTAATTCAACTTTTTTCTGTTTATGTTACAGAGTTTATGGAAGCAGTTATTTTACGTTTTTGGGCTTTAGTTGGCTTCTGTTGATTTTTTGCCGAAAAACTGTGAACAATTTAATACAGGTACTTAGAATGAAAAATGTCAAAAACGAGAAGAGTTTCCGGTTTTAATCTAATCTTCATCATCAGAGCCTCACATTGTTTATAAGGAAGGGAAGGAACCACCTTGGAAGTGTACTCTACAAGTCTACAGAATAAAAACTTCACAGTCGGCGGAACTATCTTATAATAACAGAATTATTTTTAAAATCGCGTTAATAAGTACCTAGGATTAGAAAGGTAGTTATCATTACATATATTTAACTACAGAAACATATAAATAAATTAATAAAGAAATAACGGCCAACGATCACATCCATAGATCCTGGACCCAATACTTAGGATTCCCTGTATCTAGGGACGCATGAACTACGAGGACCATGCTCCCACAACACACAGATACAGGACAAGTATTAGCATCTTTTTCTGTGCAGAAATACTTGTACTGTCGCGGGAATCGAACCCGCAGCCTCCAGGTTATGAGCCGACCACCACACCACGGAGGCTATGGTATTACCTACTCTCTTGTGTGGTACTTGGCTTGTTAGAAATCGAAATGGCTGCAATGGCAGCTTTAGTATAACTAATTTGTACGTACGTAATGGTAATATGGGAGTTTTTGGCGGGAACGCGGAAGAGTTCACGTCGCGCGTCGTTGCATTGTTTTTTTTCAAAACTTTTGCTTTTTCCAGTGTTAATGTTCAAAATAGGTGGCGTTTTACGCATTAAGTGCTGAATTACGAGCATGAGTGAGGGCAAGTGATATAATGTGGTGAAACGTGACTTTTCGTGTTGCTTCCAAAACTCCATAGAAGCTTCTAGTAAAGTTGCCACCACTTTGCTGGAGCATGACTTAGACTGGACTATGACTACCTGACTTAGACTGGACTATGATTATGACTAGGACATGACTGCGTGAAATATTTTATAACACGATGAAAATATAATACTTGACACTGGCTAAATTAACAATGTGTGGAGCCAAAATATAAAAAAAAAAATAGTAATATGTACTTGGAATAAGCGTATCCCGGAATAAAAAACAAATGAAAAGCGAAATTTCAGGCTGAGTTTTGTTTTGTATCCACAGTTTGTTTTTAATTTAACTTTGCGGTTTAACTTCTGCGGAAGTCTGCCGTTGAAATTGTTGGGCCTGTTTTATTGCATTAAAGTTTAATGATTTCACTTGGGTTTTGTAACTATTATTCCCGTGGAAAGTCGTCTGGGAGAGATCGCTCTGAAGACCTATAACACTTATGTGGTTCTTTTTTTTTGGCGGGAACGCGGAAAAGTTCACGTCGTTGCATTGTATTATTTCTCAAAACTTGTGCTTTTTCCAGTGTTAATGTTTAAAAGTGGTGGCGTTTTACGCATTAAGTGCTGAATTACGAGCATGAGTGTGGGCAAGTGATATAATGTGGTGAAACGTGTTTTTTCGTGTTGCTTCCAAAACTCCATAGAAGCTTCTAGTAAAGTTGCCACCACTTTGCTGGAGCATGACATAGACTGGACTATGACTATGACTTGACTTAACGTGAAATATTCATAACACTGAAAAATTACAATACTTGACACTGGCTAAATACACTATGTGTGGAGCCAAAATAAAAGGAAAAAAAAACACTTTTGTGATAAGTTCTATTCGCTTATAGGTGTTTCTTTTCTATATCTATCTATTTATTGTATTTTTAATCATCGAGAATTTTCATTAGCCCGAAAACGTCCATTGCTGAACTAGGCTTCCCTCACAAAACGCCACTTTGGACGCTTATCATAGGAGGGGAGAGATGAGGTCGAGATGTGCTACCATAGATGTTAGATTTTTACATGTAGGCTCGACGCAGACGAGCGACCAGCCACAGCGACCTATGTTCGGATACTTATTATAGAAACTACGAGTAAGTAGAGACTAGTGATGGATTAATTAGCATTCGCATTCATTTTAGCATGTTATAACTCAATTAGCATTTCGCAAATAAAATGTGGTTGCGAAATTCTGTGAAATGTGAAATTTAATTTCAATAAATTTAGTTCATTTTGAATTTAATTTTTAATATAAAGTTTCATTTCATTTTTATTTCTTGTCCGTTTTCGTTTTTCATATAATTTTTAATTTCCATTTCATTTCATTTTAGCAAATAGCATAGCAATAGCAATTAGCATGCTAAGACTTGTGAATTAGCATGTTTATGAAATTTACGAAAAATCGCAGTAATTGCCATCGCTGACTATAAACTATCTTATGTAAGTAGGCTTCGGTGGTATATTAAATAAGTCAGTGAGGTCTCTCTATGCTTGCGAAAAAAAATTGGGGTTTGTCTTGAGTTACCGGTATATTTTATAATTTTTTACAACAATTCTTGTGGATAAAATAACTACATTTCTTTAAAAATCCTAACAGTAGGCCTAGCACGAATATTTACGCGCGCGTAAGTGTAACGTTAACCTAAGCCAGTTTGCCAGTATGGCATTTGATCAGTTACGATTGAGCTAGCAGCGCTGCTGACGCTCGTCTGCCGCTCAACTGCTGTCAAATTGTATTAACTTTGACAGCAGTTACGTAATATTCGTGCTAGGCCTACTGGTTATGGGCCTGCACACTTTCATAACTCTGTTAAGGTGTTGCAGTTCTAAGTTTTTATTTTTCACTGCTCTATGGCGCCACATTTTACATCCCGCTCTGTCTCCCTTCTGAATAAATTACTTGCGAGTTGCAACAGTCGTAAGTTCAGGGGGGTCACCACAAGGTGTTATAGCATTATTACTTCAATATTATTTCAATCATACATTGACAAATTTACGGGCCTTTATTACTCAAGCTAACTACTACAATAATAAAAACTAAACTAAACTAAAACTAACTACACTACACACTAACTAGTTACACTATACCTACTACAAAGAACATATGGACTGTATAATAGACCGCGATGGCCTATAGACAGTCCAAATGCTCCAGCCCACTGTCGGTAGGTAGCGTACCCAACATGCTGGCAGCATTGTCAAATTACATATAAGTAAGTTAATGTTGCAGAGCCAGAGAGCAGTTTTGATGACGTCACGACTGTTAAATTGTTCACTCAAATACAACTGTCATGTCATACCTTTACATCAAGTTGACACTGACGTGCGACAGTGATAACGCCATATAAAAATGTAGACGTCTCGTTCACACGCAGGAATACTTTATAAGTTCATGGTACGAATTCAAACAATATTATTGTAACCTTGAAATAATAATGCCATGAAACATGATGGATTTGTATTAGCTTGTGGTAGCCCAGCTGGAGTCTTGTGTAGCCAGTAGCGGCTACAAATCGCGACACATCTGTAGCGCCTCAACCCTACAAAACGTACAAAACGTATGATAAAGCGTGTGCACTAGCGATGGCAATTAATGCTATTTTGCGTATATTTCATAAACATGCTAATTCACGAGTCTTAGCATGCTAATTGCTATTGCTATGCTATTTGCTAAAATGAAATAAAATGGAAATTAAAAATTATAATATGAAAAATGAAATGAAACATGAAATAAAACTTTATTTGTATAATTAAATTCAAAATGAATTAAATTAATTGAAATTAAATTTAATATTTCACAGAATTCAAAACCACATTTCATTTGCGAAATGCTAATTGAGTTTTCTTATGCTAAAAATTAATGCGAATGCTAATTAATCCATCACTAGTGTGCACAGTTCGTCGCTGGCGATCGGTCGCTCGTCTGCGCCGAGCCTTAGGTTGGATTTACCCGTTACAATCACAGAGCAAAAAAAAACCGCTTCGCCTCCCGATGTGAAAGCGTCATATTTTTCAAAGCTCTGTTTATTTTATTTTATTTTATTTATGAATTTTTGGAAAACTTACAGCTAATTACATGAATAAAATATACAAATATAATACTTAAGGCCAATTAAAAGTTTCCACATATAAATATAAAAATTAAGTAACAAATATAGGTACACCATAGACGAACACACACAAACGAAAGAGAAAAAAAATTAGTTTTAAGTTTAATACGTACAATCAATGTATCACCTAACCTAGCCATTAAAGAACATGTTGCCCATCAACCTTTTTAGCTGACGGGCAGACATGTTAAACAAGTACACATCACACCGCACCGATAGGTCGTTGAAACATCTGCTCACCCTGATCAAATAAGAGTTTTGCCTATAGTTAGTTTTTGCACAAGGGACACGCAATGAACAAGGTCTCCTATAGGAAACGTAAGGGACTCTGAGGCCAATGCTTTCCAGCAACTCAGGACAGTCGACCGAGCCATTTGCAATGTTGACCAGATAAGCTAAATCCGCCATGCGCCTTCTCTCGTACAGTGGAAGTATGTGAAATTTTTTACATCTCTTTTCGTAGTCAGCGACATATGTCTTAATCCGAAACTGCAAGTGACGTAAGAAACGTTTTTGGATCCTCTCGAGCCGCATGACATACACATTATAAGCGGGGTTCCAAATTTGTGACGCATATTCTAAGTGACTACGCACAAAAGCGCAATATAATATTTTAAAAGTTTTTATTGATTTAAAATCAGACGATACACGCAGAATAAAGCCAAGTGCTTTAGATGCTTTATTTACAATATTATTTATATGGTCATCATAAAGAAGTTTGCTGTCAAATGTAATGCCTAGGTCGCGTATAGAACTTACCCTCGTTATCTCAGAGTTCTTAAGTTTGTAATTAAAAATTATGGGATCTGGTTTACGGGTGTAAGAGCACACAAAGCACTTTGAAACATTTAAATCTAATTTATTTAAGTAACAGTAGTTTTCAAACCTCTGTAGATCGTCTTGGAGGCTTTGCGCGCTTTGGACTGATGTTATTGGACAGAGAATCTTCATATCATCAGCATACAAAATTATTTTTGTATTTAAAAAGCAGGACATAACGTCATTAACAAAGATATTAAAGAGTAAAGGACCCAGTAAAGATCCTTGGGGTACACCAGATGGAATAGGCATAGTCGAAGATGTAAACCCATTAAGTGCCACCATCTGACACCTATTTTGAACGTAAGAGGTAAACCATCTGTATAGGTTACCTCTTATGCCTACTGACTGAAGTTTACGCAATAACAGTAAATGATCAATTCTATCAAAAAATTTGCTATAATCTGTGTAGATAGCATCGACTTGAGACGGCTCCGACATATGTTCTGACAAGAAATCACTGCTGTTGTTACAATTAAACGAGATCAATTCAAGCTAAGCCCCGTTCAAGCGTGTAACTGCCATTTGTATTTCTCTAACACCAACAGAACGCATTTAGAGCCTTAACGAGTTTAAATTCTGATTAACCAATTTTCGATGTTTTAAAAAAACATACATCTGAAGCATTGCTTTGTATGGAAGCGAGACATGGACGATGACTCAAAAAGACCGGGAAAGGCTAGAAGCATTTGAAGTGTGGTGCTGGAGGCGTATGGAGAGAATAAGCTGGACTGAGAGAAAAACGAATGAAGAAGTACTAACCTGGCCCAAACCTGGTGGCCACCATCAACCAGGAGTTGTTATGCACACATAGGAATCCCATGGATGTCGCTTACGCGCTGAGAGAAATATACTCTGGTATATATTCCTCGGCCCCACGTGTCAAGTCCCTGGAGCAGAGAAGGTACACAGGTGCGCAAATATCCAGCACCCTCCCCAACACCCTATTCCTAGTACACACTCAGGAAGAAAAGGAGACCCTATCCAACAAGGGTTATGGCGGAGGCACGGGGTCGCGCATCCTCACCATCCATGAAGCACAGGGACATACGAGTCGGTCATCGTCATCAAGACTAAGGGCAAGATGAGACTGCACGAGAGCGTTCCGCACGCGGTGGTTGCAGTCTCGCGGCACACCGGGACTTTCGTTTACTACGCCGACGATGAGGAAGACGCCATCAGCCGTTTCGTGCAGCGTGCGATGGCTGCATCACCGAGGGCCATCCGCGAGTACAACTTGCAGATGGCCATCAAAGATCGAAACGTGGCGGTAACAGAAGTCCTGGTCCGGGAGGAGAAGGCGGATTAACAACGACATGTACGAGCGGGATCATTGACGGACTCAAAAGAGCCTGTCAATTATCCCGCTCGTATGAAGAAAATAGTACTAGAATGTAAATGATTATTGTGTGTACACCGGGAGCACTCACGCTCACTAAAAAGCTTCTTCTTGCGGCGGCGTCGTGCGTCGGGTCGTCCTCTTCCCTCAAAAATGGTTGAGGAGGGCGATGGCTGGCGCATGCGTCAAGCTCGTGAACGGGCGCTGCTTGCGGGAGCTGGTCTGCTCGCGGTGTATGCACAAATCGGAAAAAAAAAACAAAACGGAAAAAAAAAAACATAAAAAAAAAAAAAAAAAAAAAATAGGTTAAGTACTTAATTGTCCTCTCTAGTATAATATTTTGTTCAATAAAATAAAATAAAAATATAACAATAAGTGATAAGCTAACAAAGAGCACGGACCCAGGTGTCTGTGGTAAAGCAAATTTAAAAAAAAAAAAAAAAAAAAAAAAAAAAAGAAGTACTAACCCCTGTTAAAGAAAAACGTAAAATACTAGCAACGGTAGATGCAAGAAGAGGGAAAATGTTCGACCACCTTGTACGCCATGACAACTTTATGAAAAACATCATAGAAGGAAAGGTAGAAGGAAAGAGAGGAAGAGGCAGACCTAGAATACACAATCAAATAAAAGAAAAGATAAATGTCATGTAGTACAGGAAGGTCAAAGCATTGGCTAAAGATAGAGAAAGAGGGCGATTACTCCACCAACAAGAGCAAGCCTCATAAAAGAAGAAGGCGTTTAGCTTGGTTGGATGCGTTTAGATGGTTTCCGTGTTTATAAGCGCCTCAACGCTGTCAAACATCACAAAAATAACGTTTATCTTCAGCTATAGACGATAATTCACGTTCTGGCTGCGGCCTTAAACTTGGTTTCCACGAACGCGATCAAAACGTCGTGAAATCTGTATGTTGTACCTAAATTCAAATCAAAACCAATTTGAACGCGTTTACTCAGAACTTAGCTCTATAGAACTATTTTGTGACACGAACGGTGAAATTGGCCCTTAGTCTAAGCGAGCAACATAATATCCTATTCTCTACAAGTATCTCCGCTGAGTAAGGGACACGTCAAAAGGCGTAGATATGGGTCTCAGAGGTCCTCTCGCGGAATGTAAATGAGTCCTTCAGGTTGCCCTTTAAAAAAGTACCAAACCTGCTGTAGATCTTTGTACTATTTCAAGCTTGCTCCACCGATACCTTAAGTTCTTAGAATCAGCAAGTTGAAATGGCGGGCCACATCGCTCGTAGAACTGACAACCGATGGGGAAGAAAGGTTCTCGAATGAAGACCACGAACCGGAAGACGCAGAGTAGGCCGGCTCCCCACTAGGTGGACCGACGATCTGGTGAAAGCCGTGGGAGCTGATGGATGCAGGAGGCGAGCAGCCACTCAAGGTGGCGCTCTATGAGGGGCCTATGTTCAGCAGTGGACGTCTTCAGGCTGTTGATGATGATGATGATGGATAATAGTCTGGTGGTTAATTCAAATCGTCGACAGTTTTTAGGGTTCCGTCCGTACCCGAAGGGTAAAACGGACCCTAATAGCTCTCCTCTGTCCGACGTTCTATCCGTCTGTCACAGGCTGTATCTCATGAACCGTGATAGTTAGACAGTTGACTTTTTCACAGATGATGTATTTCTGTTGCCACTACAACAACAATAGGCATGATGACTAAAATTTTTTTTTTGCATAAATTAAGAATATTCCTCAAAAGATAAACATTTGTGAAAACAAAAATAAAATATCTCAAACAATGACAAAGTAACAAGCATTTTAAAAACCGGAATATAAAAAGATGGGTCGATAGTTAATTAACTATATACCTATAGCTCTTAGAATCAGCAAGTTGAAATGGCAATGGGCGGGCCACATCGCTCGTAGTACTAACAACCGATGGGGAAGAAAGGTTCTCGAATGACGACCACGAACCGGAAGACGCAGAGTAGGCCGGCTCCCCACTAGGTGGACCGACGACCTGTCGTGTCAGTGGACGTCTTCAGGCTGTTAATAATGATGATCCATAATAGGGAGATCTCCAGTTTTTTCTGTTACAGTTTTATTATAAGTATAAGTAAGTAGATTGGACCCCTGGCCAAGCACTAGGTAAGTACAAACGAACTAAGAATGCTACAAATAAAATCGATAACATATTACGTGAGCGTGCGACCTCCCGATACGAGATTTGGTAGGTAATCGAGTTGGTCCTTTTGAGACGTTTGCTCTTTGCACCTGTGACATTAATACTTAGAACAATTAGAATTGGCAAAAAAAAATATCTTAGCATAATTTACTCTGTAGAAGTAGTTTCCGCATGCCCCTTTTAGGTAGCAAGTTTTACAAAATAAGGCATTATCCCTACATATAATAAATGTGTAATTCTGATGCGCTACGGAACACACACATAATGATGTCAAATCTAATTTATCCCATAGGTTCTATGATTCAAAAAATATCGTAACCGCGATGCAGGACTTCAAGGCTTTTTACCCTTCTCCATACATTTTCTAATTTATCGTATCTAACGCCATCTAGGGACAATAATTTGTAGCTGTTTGTTTGTTTGTTTGTTTGTTATTGAACAAATCCCTAGATACTGAACAGATTTTCATGCGGGTTGCACTAATATGCTTAGAAATAACCAGCGCACAACATAGGATATATTAAAATACAAATATCATTAAAAAAATTTGGTCAAAATTATTAAATATCATTACGAAACCGGACGGAATTTTATACAACATGGCCGCTTCATGGTGTTTTTTTTTTGGCTACTGACGGTTAGTTTGTGTCACAGTAATTTTTTTTATGTAGTATTATGGCTCCACACATAGTGTATTTAGCCAGTGTTAAGTATAGTAATTTTTCGTCGTGTTGTTATTGAATATTTCACATGTTTCACGTAAAGTCCATCTGGAGGCACAGATTAAAGAAAAAAAACGTGTGCAAGGCCATGAACAAAGAATAATAGGAGTTAATTTCGGTAGTAAATATGCATTAAACAGTGGAATGAAATTTTACAATTTATTAGATTTGATTAACCATTATTAGTTTTTCTATTTAAGCCCTTGCAGGTTGTTTGGGATTTTTGGAGTAAAATAGATATACCATCAAATAATATGTAAGTAGTATGAATAGATTGCATTCAAGATACAAACATGTTAATTATACTTAAGTGCCCGCAGATTAGAGAAATAACCGGCCAAGTGAGAGTTGGGCTCGCGCACGAAGGGTTCCGTATCATTATCTATGAAAACTAGCAAAAAAACGTTTGATTTATGAGAGAGAAAAAATACTAAAATACAGAATAAAATAAGTATTTAAGGGGTTAAATACTTATTTTATTCTGTATTTTTAGTAATAGCGGCAACAAAAATATATTTATCATCTGTGAAGATTTCAGCTGTGTAACTATCACGGTTCATGAGATACAGCCTGATGGTGACAGACGGATAGACGGACAGCGAAGCCTTAGTAATAGGCTTCCGTACCCAAAACGGACTGACGACGTCTGTCAGGCTGTCTGTCCGACTGTCACCAGGCTGTATCTCATGAACCGTGATAGTTAGAGCTTTACCCTTGGGAGTATAATCTTGACCCTTGCTACGCCTATTTTTGGCATTACATGACGTTTATGTTTGGCCCACAGGTCTGAGGGCCAATGCATACTATTACTACCATAGGCTAATGCAGTGGGCCAATGATACTCTTACGTTACGTAATTAAATACTCTTTGAATGATAAAGAAGTATAATAATACTCTTTGGAATGATGGAAGTAGATTTTTTTCTCTAATCTGTGTACGAAACATGTTATGTAAAATGCCCTGGGGGTCTAGCAAAGGTCACAATCACTAACGCTAACGCTAACTCCAAAAATGTATCGAAATGACATTCGCTACGGAAAAGTTAGCGATTTCCGAAACGTCATTTCAGTACATTTTGAAGTTAGCGTTTGGCGTTAGCGTTAGCGGTTGGTATCTTTGCTAGACCCCCAGACTTTACCCTATTGTAAACATGTTTTGAAAGCTTAGATTTTAATATAATATAGGTTTTAATTAATCATGAGTTCGATGATACTTATCGAAATATCATCGAAAATTTTTCTATAGTTAAGTAGCCATGAGTGGAGATTTCATCAAAATTGGTCCAGGAATATCAAGGATAATAATTAGCGTACCTACGCTGTTTTGGGAAATATTATAATTAATTATTTCATCCATGATTAAGACATGTCATTTTTACTTCGTGGAAGTGATTATACGAGCAGAAAACTCAGTGCGGCTGATAGAAAATCAGTTTTTAAAAATAAAGCCCTTACCCAAACCGAAACCTGAAAAGTAATGTAGTCCACGCGTGGCAACGCCGCGGGCAGTAGCTAGTTTAATTATAAAAAGGCATTAAAAATATACTAGTTTTTTTTTTCTTATATTTTGGCTCCACACATAGTATTTAGCCAGTGTCAAGTATTGTAATTATTCATCGTTAAAGAATATATCACGTAAAGTCAAGTCTTAGTCATAGTCATAGCCCAGTCTAAGTCAGGTAGTCGAAGTCCAGTCTAAGTCATGTTCCAGTAAAGTGGTGGCAACTTTACTAGAAGCTTCTATGGAATTTTGGAAGCAACACGAAAACTCACGTTTCACCACATTATATCACTTGCCCACACTCATGCTCGTAATTCAGCACTTAATGCGTAAAACGCCACCAATTTTAAACATTAACACTGGAAAAAGCACAAGTTTTGAGAAATAATACAATGCAACGACGTGAACATTTACGCGTTCCCGCCGAAACTCCAAAAATATACTAGTTCCACCCCTCAGATGATAGCCTTTTTATAAATGGCCTCTCTAACCAAAAAAAGTTTCAATGAAATCCACAGAGGATTGAAACAAATGACGTTTCGCCAAGGATCTTATACGTATACTATCGCTTCCATATCGCTTCGCAGCGAAACGTTTTAAACTTTTTTTCTTTGCTCTGTGATGAAATCGGACCACGCGTTAAAGATTAAGTATAAGTACATATTTTAACTCTCATACCTTTCCTGTGGGAATCGTGCTGAATTTCGGGATAAAAAGTATCCTATATCCTACCTTGGAGTACCAAATTAAATCATGTCAAGTTTCATTTGAATCCATTAAATAGTTTCGGCGTGATGCTCAGTCAAGATAGACACAGCGACAAAAATGAAAATAGTTATTTGTTATACAAGGGTGCAAAGTTGGTTTTTGGCGCGAGTACTTGAATTGAAACCCGCATAGGTATTCCCAACCTAGACGAAAAGTTTCGAATCGATATCTACATTCTACTTCGAGAGCGGGTAAGGTTTCGAAGGAAAGTAAAAACCTAATTCAGAAATCCGTGCGGATTTAACTTCGGAATTCGTCGGCTTTCCCGATAGAATGGTTATAATAGAAACGTTTGCAGAGAATGTTGTGCATATTAGTACAAAAACTGAATCCCAATGTTTGAAATCTTAGTTAACTCATAAATTAGCAAAACCGTACTATTTTTAATGATTCATTTGTCGTTTTATCAACAAACTTAATAATATTTCATCTAACGCAATTTTAGATTAACAAAATATGAGACACAGCTGACTTGGTAAACTACAACCAGTTGGTAAAATTCGTTTTTTATTTTTTTAAATCGACTATTTGATTTATGTACAAGTTTTTAGCGAATTTATTATTAATTAATTATTAATAAATTGATCATTAAAATAACATCATTATTTTAAGAGGCAGTAAAAATATTATAAAACGTATAAACTCAAAACCTTCTTTTAAAACAAAAATTTAAAATAGCAGAGGGGAGCACGTTGGTTTCAAGCGCGATTTAAAATATTTATTCAAATCATCTCAACATATATACTCTTATCATTATGATCTCAACTCTGACTAAAACCATGGTCCCATATGTGTAGATACTACCTACCTAGGTACCGTATTACTGGGGTCGTCTTATCACCAGTGATATTTTACCTGCTGTTTATTATTTATTTACTTAAGTATAAAAACTCTCAAAATACAGTAGAATTCTAAGAGAAATCATGTCTGGCACTGTGTAACAAAATAAATAAGCAGTGTACGGAAACGATTCAGCCAGCTTTTAGCTGAACAGCGCGCAGGTCTCGCACCCGCGGCACACCAACTCGACGTCGCTGTCGATCGCCGGCCACCAAACATATAGAGCAAGAGCCCACGACGGCCAGACCTCCATTATTTTATAAACGTTGAAATTTTCTCTGTACATGTCTCCTATACAGGTAAGAACGACCAGCGACTATAGAGTTTGGGTTGTGGTTACCTGGGCAGGTAACAGGTAGTAAAGGTGTATAAAATAGTACTTAAAATTTGTTAGAGCATAAAGCTCAATTTTTTTATATTTTCTTCGGGATAACTATAGAAACCTCGTCATCCATTGCCGGACACTTATGACAGTTGCTACCCCTTGCCAGACACCCCTAAACTTTGATAAATTACAATTTAAATACTTTCGTTATAGTTTAAAAGCTAAATTTTATATATGTTACTTGGGGACCTATAAAAGATGTTACCTCAATAGCCGGACAGTTTTTGTGGTTTTTACATCTTGCCAGACACATTGAAAGTCCACTGTAGGTGCGAGCGCGAATACTTAGTCGATTACTATTTTTTAAGATATTTAATAAAAGATAATTTACGATTTTAATAACGAAAGTATAATTGTAATTTATCAAAGTTTAGGGGTGTCTGGCAAGGGGTAGCAACTGTCATAAGTGTCCGGCAATGGATGACGAGATTTCTATAGTTATCCCGAAGAAAATATAAAAAAATTGAGCTTTATGCTCCAACAAATTTTAAGTACTATTTTATACACCTTTACTACCTGTTACCTGCCCAGGTAACCACAACCCAAACTCTATAGTCGCTGGTCGTTCTTACCTGTATAGTAGACATGTACAGAGAAAATTTCAACTTTTATAAAATAATGAAGGTCTGGCCGTCGTGGGCTCTTGGGCTAATAGCTTCGAGCCATCATTTTTGATTTTACTATGCCCATGTAACTACTGTGAAGCTGCTGTAGAATGAGCTCCCTTAATAGTGATTTAGGTACAACTATCGTATAGCCCCACATGACGCAGCCGTTTTCTAAGTATAGTTACGCCTAAATATCCTCATCCGGAACCGGAAACGAACCGGAAGGCGCAGCGTAGGCAGACCCCCTACTAGGTGGACTGACGACCTGGTGAAAACCGCGGGGAGCCGATGGATGCAAGAGGCGAGCAGCCGCTCAAAGTGGCGCTCTCTGCTGCAGTGGGGCTGATGATGATGATGATCCTCATCCGGATTAGTACTGAGCCACCCCGATTCTATGTATACCTTGACTTGGCTTAATATTGTGTATTTCGAAGTAGACTTCTTGACGTCGTTATTAGTCACGGGTAAAAATTTTTCAACAAAATTACAATAAGTAACCTCTGTTGAAGCGTCTCGGTCACAACCGCTCTTTGCCGGTAAACGAGAGAGGGCATCCGCGCAATTATTTTTTGAAGCTACGGAGTCTATATCGTAGGAATAGCCCGACAACAGAACAGCCCAGCGTTGCAACCGAGAAGTGGCCATCACGGGAATACCTACCACATTTCCAAATATATGCGTCAGCGGCTTATGATCCGTCCTCAGTATGTATTTCCGACCGTACAAGCTGGTGGTACTTACGTACGTCGTACACGATAGCGAGCACTTCGCGGTCGATCTGCAAGCGCGACGCGTAGGCCACCGGGCGTGAGGTGCGACAGCACGGCGCCCACTCCCACCTCCCACGCTGCTCGTGTTCACCGTCAGCACCAGCGGCAGCTCCGCCGAGTAGTGACCAAGAACCTCGCTACTTGCTAATTTACCCTTCACTATTTTAAACGCACTGTCACAACTCGAGTTCCACACGAATTTCGCTCCCAACGCGTACAATGGCGTTAAAGTTGTACTTTTAAATTATTTAAGAATTTAGAGTAGTACATTATCATACTTATGAAGGAACGCAGTTCGGATACATTCGTCGGGGCCGGGGTATCTAATATTGCTTTTACTTTGTTGGGACCCGTGTGTACACCTTCCTTCCTTATGATATGGCCGAGGTAACTGATGGACTCGGTAAAGAACTCGCATTTTTCCTTCTTCACCCGTAGCCCATATTTTTCTAGCTTGTCAAAAACTCGGTGGAGGTTACTCATATGTTCCTCCGTCGTCTTACCCGTGATGACAATGTCATCGAGAAACACCCCCACCTGGGGTATATCCAAGAATATCTCTTCCAGGCGCCGTTGGAAAATCCCGGGACTAGATGCCAGACCGTAAACCAAAAGATTGTACATAAACAACCCCTTGTGCGCATTAATAACGGTGTACGTTTTTGACTCATCGAGGACAATCTGCGCGTAAGCTTGGGAAAGATCAATTTTACTAAATCGCTGGCCCCCATGCAGTCGTACCAGCAAATCTTCGACTCGCGGCAACGGGTAACGGTCAACTTCTATAACCTTATTGAGGGTTAATTTGTAATCTGCGCAAATTCTGATGTTACCGACCTTTTTGACGACGGGCACGATGGGCGTCGCCCAGTCGGAGCACTCGACCGGAGGAGGATGCCGACCCACACGTTTTTTTTATGTAATGAGTGACAATTAAGCAGGCGGCCCACCTGGTGGTAAGTGGTCACCGCCGCCTATGGACATCTGCAACACCAAGGACATTGTCGGTGCGTTGCCTACCCTAACTGCTGCAGCAGCGCGTGCTCCACCGGCTCGCGGTGAAGCGCCCCAGGCCAGAGTCGAACACCTCACAATATCTGGAACTGAACGCGTTCAAATTAAAGTCTTCACCTTTTATTGAGTTCAATGAGCATATCTTATCGGAAGAGGGCAACTTAACATTCAGCGATCCACTGTCTGCCGAGTAAGGCCGTTTTCCCATTTTGTATTACATATAAATCTAACTGCTTCACATTGTTATTATACTTCACTTTTGGCTTCAAGCTTTTGGCGCTAACTTACAGCTGTAAATAGGTAAATCATTAAATTGTTTTTGGTATGTATCATAGGTTATACAAGACACCGCACTGCCCGTGTCGCATTCCATACTGACTACTTTGTTATGCTATCAAAATCGGTTTACATTGACTCACGGCTAACTGATTTATAAATGCATCAATTTTTTATAAATATAATTTTTTTTTTATAAATATGTGTGGACATTTCACACAGCGCCATCTAGCACCAAACTAAGCATAGCTTGTACTATTGGAACCAGATAGCGGATATAATACTTAGATACTTTTTTGTTTGTAAATACATACATAGAATACAATATAACACCCAGACACAGAACAAACATCGATGTTCATCACACAAATGTTTATCCTGGGTAGGAATCGAACCCACAGCCCTCGGTTCAGAAGGCAGGGCACTACCAACTGAGCTATCAGGCCCGTCAAAAAGTGACATATATTTATCAATTACCTCTTCGCTGTTGTCACTGTCTACTTTTCTCAGGCAGTCGTCGGTGACTGGCCCCGCCGCTTCTTGCATGTAGTGCTGGTTGGTAACGTTTTTTTTTTATCAGAATAAATGCCGTGACGAGCTAGTCGTTCACCTGATGTTAAGCGACACGGCCGCCCATAACAGTTGCAGTGTCACTTGGAACTTTAAAAAAAATAAAGTTTCGCGTGACACTGCACTGCGCACGTCATCCTGAGACACAGTCTAGTAATCAGATTACTACACTGTGTGATCAGGTCATCAAGTCTCATTTGCCCAGTAATTTCACTAGCTACAATGCCCTTCAAACCGGAACACAGTAGTGCTTGCACACTACTGCTTGGCGGCAGAATAACTGGCAAAGCGGTGGTACCTACCTAGACGAACTTTGCAGAAAAGTACTACCACCTAGTAAACGTTCAGGCACACGCGACGTCGTACGTGGTCCATCTTGTTACAGATGCGACACAAGTCGCGCGATCCTGCAGCTCGTAACTTGATGGATCCTCCACAAGCTCGGCACTGCATATAGGCAGCACATTCCAGATGTGGATCTCATAGTGGCTGGATCTCCACCATGATCAGCGTGACTGTAGCAGACCAGTTTTGAATTAAGTACACTTTTATAAGTGATTCCTTTTTCCAATGTACCTTGGATATAGCGTAGTATTCGCTTAACTCTTTGTATATCCTCTTGCGATGGGTTATCTAAAGTTCTAGATCCAAATCCAACCGCAAAGGCAATATCGGGTCTGGTACAAACCATTAAGTATGTTAGAGCGCCAACTGCTTGTCTGTAAGGAAACACTGCTTCTTTTTCATTAGAATAAGCTTTTGTATCTTTCACAATCGGCGTCAAGGCCGCTTTGCAGTTAGTCATGTGGAATCTCTCTAGAATTTTCTTAATAGAAAATTAAAACCCTTACCTCTTCTTTACTGTAGTGCCAGATGGTGCCGATACAATACCTACGATAACTTAATGTGGAATAGAGAAAATTACCCACATTTCATACATTCCGTACCCAATGGGTAAAATGGATCCTATTACTAAGACCGTCCATCCGTCTGTTTATCACCAGGCTGTATCTCACAAACCTTGATAGTTAGACAGTCGAAATTTTCACAGATGATGTAACTCTGTTGCCGCTATATAAGGACAAAAATATACTAACCCAAAAACAAAACAAAAAAAATCATTAAGATAAAGGTACGGTAGTGTACCTACACTGATTTCTGTTATACAAGTATTATAGAGGTCAGTGAACACTGGTACAATAGGTTCATCACAAAGAAACTAGATGGCGTTGTATGTCCTTAAAACACGCAAGCGTTTCATTTTACTGAGATTGGCTGGGAAACTGAACTTTTGATTTAGGATAGAATGCAAAAGCTGCCCGTTCTCTGGATATTCCAAATTGTTATTTTTGATTACGCGAAAGCTGTATTGAGCAGCGATAGAGCGTTAGAAGAGGCGTTAATAAATAAAAACGTAGAGTCGAATATTAGCTCAATTTTACTGATGGTGATTTGTCATCCTTACCGATTTCGGCTACGGCGACTTACTTCTGCGTCAGTCCGGAGAGCTTGGATGACGTGCTCTTAAATGGCTAATGTATTCGATTTAGGCGGTAAAAATACGCGTACAGTGAATGCACGTCAGGATGCCATTGACATAATTATTGTAAGTGATGTTGGGAGGCGGTCTACTTTTAGTTGGTCGTGTTTAAGATCTAAATCCTCAGTCTAAACCGCGCCTCCTTTTGTCTTTTGTTTTCTTGATTCTTGACAAGTCGCCTCCAGCCAGGACGGGTTTCGGCCAGAGTTTCCCAACGAGAGGGTTCAATATCACATCTTCTCATGTGCCTTTTCAGGACGTCTTTGTAACGCAGAAACTGACCACCGGTTTTACGCTTCATCATCATCATCATCATCATCATCATCATCATTAACAGCTTGAAGACGTCCACTGCTGAACATAGGCCTCCCCCAGGGAGCGCCAATTAGAACGGCCCAATAGCTCAGTTGGTAGTATCCCTGCCTTCTGAACTGAGGACTGTGGGTTCGATTCCTACCCGGGACAAACATTTGTGTGATGAACATAGATGTTTGTTCTGCGTCTGGGTGTTATATTGTATTCTATGTATGTATTTACAAACAAAAAGTATATAAGTATTGTATCAGTTATCCGGTTCCCATAGTACAAGCAATGCTTAGATTGGGGCTAGATGGCGCTGTGTGAAATGTCTACACATATTTATTTATTTATTTTTTTATTTTATCCTGCACTCCGCGGCTGTCCATCCAGGTGTTCCCTGGCTGTCCTGGTCTCCGTGGCAGCACCCACTGGAGTCAGCATCAAGTCTCTCTGATCTGAATCAAGACTATCTGAAGTTACGTTGTTTTGTATCATAATAATAAGACGTTTTATAACTCTCAGGGTGAACTTAGGGGTATTCAGTCTGTCAAGCTAGGTTTCACAGAGTAATAAACCGCAGGAAAACATAGTATCTAGACTTTTAATATAGGCAGGAAAACTACCACAGAACAAGTAGGTATATAGATAGATAGATACGGTAGATAGGGCTAGGACCACAATAATAGGACGGGCTTACATAAAATAAATTTGTAGACCAGTCTTAAGTCTTTCATTCCCTTCTCAACTGTAGGTTACACTACAAATTTCCATATAATTTAAAATATTTTCGTAACTGTACTACTGAGCAAATATTGTTTATTACTGTATTATAGAACATTTAATTATCTTTCATGTAACACCCCACACATGTATACTCAATACTCAATACTCAATTATTTATTGCAACATATGTACATATTTTTAATACAGGTGGTATGTATGAGAGTGCAGGACATATGACCCCATTAGGGTATAGCAACAGTTAGGTCCAGGACCAGGCCGATTCATTAAATAAATCTACAAAAACTCTTTGGCAATGATTTTACTAAAATGGCTTACTTTTATCATTAAAGAAATCTGTCAAACTATAGTAGCATTTTTTTATCAGAAAGTCTTTTAAAACATTATTAAATACAGATTCTTTTTCTTCAGTGAGAATTTCTTTCGGGATTTTATTGTATATTTTTACTGCCATTATGTTGGGGCCTGAACTATGCATTTTTAGCTTAGAACTTGGTACGGCAAGTTTGTGTTTAAATCTTGTTTCATACCGTCGGGGCTGGTCTACTTCTTTTATAAAAAACTGGGGGTACTTTTTTACAAATTTGCATGCTTCTAGTATATAAATTGACGTTAGTGTTAATAATTTAAAGTTAATAAAATGCGGTTTACAACTAGCTGGTTCTTTTATATTAGCGAGGATACGGACACACTTTTTTTGGGAAATAAAAAGGTCATGGGCGTCTACGCTATTTCCCCACAATATGATACCGTACCTAAGCCACGAGTACGCGTAGGCATAGTATGCAGTAACGGCAGTGTTTATGTCGGTTGCTTTTTTTAATTCCCTAAGCGCATACGTAATGCTCGATAATTTGGCTTTAGTTTTTTTTAAGTGGTTTTTCCAATTAACGTTTGTGTCTATTTCTAGGCCTAATAATGAACACGTATCGATACATTCCAATTTAATATTATCATAATAAAAATTTATGTCGAGAGGTTTTTTCTGGTATGGTCTGAATTGCATTAGTTTAGTTTTATTAAAATTTAAGTCGAGGTTGTGATCTGTCATCCAGTTTATAATTTTATTGAATATGTCAGTAAGAATTTTGTTTAAATTATTATTAGTATTACATGATGTCAAAAGAGATATATCGTCAGCAAATAGTACACAGGATTCGTCTAAAATTTTTGGGAGGTCATTTATATAAATTAAAAACAAAATGCAGCCGATGACGCTTCCTTGGGGAATTGAGTTATTTACTTGTAGGGGTGGTGATCTCACTGTTTTTATCGTCGCAGCTTCGGAGTCGTGATTTTCGATTTCAACAAATTGTTTACGATTTTGTAAATACGAGTAAAACCATTTATGTGATATTCCGCGGATCCCTACTCCATATAACTTATCTAATAGTATATTATATTGAACTTTGTCATATGCTTTTGTCATGTCAAGTAAAATTCCAATTGCGTACTGTTTTTTATTTATAATGTCTAGAATATTTTGAATATATTTATAAACTGCTAATGTCGTTGAACGGTTCTTACGAAAGCCATTTTGAGAGTCGTCAAATATTTTATATTTCTCGCAGAAGGAATTAAGGCGTTTTTGCATTGCTTTTTCAAATATTTTTGAAGAAGTGGGTAGAAGTGCGATCGGTCTGTAGTTATTTGGATCAAGTTTGGATGCTTTTTTGTGAATGGGTTTGATTAGTGACATTTTTAGTAGGTCTGGAAACGTGCCTTCATTAAAAGATTGATTGATAAGTAGGTAATAAGGCAAAGTTAATTCTTCGGCACAATTTTTAATTAGGATTGGAGGTAATTCGTCTATGCCGTAGCTGTATTTACTTTTTAAATTCCGAATTATTTGGTATATTTCTCGAGGTTCGACTGGGCTCAGGTACATCGAGTTTTCGGTGCGCTGGAGTACGGCGCGGCCACGGGGCGTATCCCCACTGCGCGCCGTCCCCACCGCTGCCGCCGCAAAGAACTCGTTGAACGCACTTGCTACCTGGCTCGGCTGGGTCGTTATCTTATGGTGGATTTTTAGTATTATATTGTTTTTAGATTTTTTTACATTTTTATTAGTTCGTTCCTTTATAATTTTCCACATTGATTTAGTTTTATTTTCCGAGTTTTTCATTTCTTTTATGTATTGGTTTCTTTTTGATTTATATATGGTCTTTTTTAACAATTTTACATATTTTTTATAATGTTTTGTGAGAGTGGGATGTTTGCAGTAATGTACTAATGGTTTTAGCAGTCGTTTATTTTTACAAGAGGTTTTTATTCCTTTTGATAGCCATGAGCATTTTTTGTTTGCTCTTATCCTTACGAGCGTCTTTGGTATACAAGTGTTAAGGATTATGGTCAATTTATTATTAAAAGAATTATAATTATCATTTAATGTATTGTCTATATTTATTATTTTATTCCATTCAACGTTTTTTAGTTCATTTTTAAATCTGTCGATGTTTTGTTTATTATATAGGCGTTTTTCTGTTTTCCAAATTATAGGTTTATTTATCTTAGACATATTTTTTACGTTTAAAATCACACCTTTATGGTCTGAAAAACCATAGTCGTGAACATTAACTTTAACACTGTGTTCGTTAGAATTTGTAAATAATAAGTCCAAACAGGTTGATGTTGATTTTGATTCGCGTGTTGGTTCTTTAACATATTGATTAAAATTGTATTCGAGCATAAGATTTAGTAGTGAGTTTGCCTGTATGCTATTATCTAAAATATTCAAGTTAATATCTCCGCCTATTATTATATCATAAGTATTATACTTCTTGCTTAAAAGTTCTAATAATTTTTTGATTTGACTATAAAATAAATCAGCCTGTCTGCTATTCCAATATATGACAATTAATAATACGTTAATTTTTTGCATCAATACAGCACCAATTTCTGCAACATATTCAATTGACATGTCCACAATATCTTTCCTCTCCGTAAATTCAAGATCGCTTCGTAGTAATATGCATACTCCGCCGCCTGCGTAGTTCTGTCTGCAGTACGATGATGCGACGTTGTGTTCGCTAAAATTAATGAGACTAAGTTTTTCTTGAGATAGCCACGTTTCTGTTATGCACAGTGCATGCAAAGTTGAGTGCTCTTGTAGGAAAACTTGTATAGTGTCCAGTTTATTAAACATACTTTGCATATTCTGAAATAATACGTTGGGTTCCGGATCTTTAGTGACGAAAAAACTCTTGGTGATTTTGTGTCATTTCGTTTGTAGTTGAGACCGGCCCGCTATCGTTAGATATAGATAGATATTGTGATGTGGATGTAGATGGGCCTCGCATTATTTGTTGTGATGCTAGTAGTGGGGTCTCCTGAATGTCTAGTGATGGTCTAAATGAAGCTCGGGGGTACGGTTCTGTTGTTTTTCCGTCCACTATAAGTTTATAATTTCTTATTATAGCGTGGTGTCCATTTAGCCGCGCTTTACGTAATTGTTGTTGTAGGCTTTTCCTTTGTTCTAGGGCCTTATCGTCGAGATATTCAGATATAGAAAGTCCTGTGTTTTTGAAATATCGGGCGTTTTTTAATAGGTATTTCGTCATTTTTTTACTTAGTAGCTCAACTACAATAGGTCTACGTGGGTTCATTCTTCCGATCCTCGTAAGTTCCTCTACGTAGCCAGTGAGATCTGTATGCAATATATCTAGGAAAATGTTTATTAATCTGTAATGAAGCTCATGTTCTGATTCATTGTCGTACTCTGTTAAGCCGTATAGAACGATTTTTTTGGAGTTATCTATGTTGACTTGCTGTTTATTTTTCATGGTGTTATTTATTATTTGTCTCATTTCTTCCTGTAGTTTTTTGTTATCTGTCTGTAATATTTGTATGGTTTCCGAGAGTGAGGTAATTTGATCTTTCATGATTAATTGTTCGTTAGATAGGGTATCTGTTTTTATCGTAACATCTTTTCTTAATTTATCTGTTGTCTGTTGTATTTCTATATGTATTGTGTTCTTTATCTCGCTTAGTATTGATTTCTTATTTTCTTCGAGCTTTTTATCTAACAACAAGCTGATTTTTTCTAACATAGAAGAGGTAACACAAGAGGTTTGTGTCGCATTCAAAAAATCTTGGTTGTTGACATTACGCATGTCATCTTGTTCGTATCTAGTAGCATTTAGGTTCTCGCTAATCAGCTCGTCGACCGACATTGTAGTATCATTTAAATTAGGTGGGCATTGCTTTCTTACAGGCGTGTCATCATTCCTCCTACGCCGGGTTATGTTTTGACAAGATGGACATTGCCACGATTTCTTTAGCTCAAACATATTATTCAAGTAATAGGCTGACGTTATATTTAAGCATGCATAATGGTAGTTCTTAAAGCAGCTAGTGCATTTAAGGAGATCACTAGCGTGGATTATAGTGGCTTTGCAAGCTATGCAATCCATTTTTCGGATGATATAATAAGGTACTTGCTTGACTTTTTGCGGGGTGTTTGCTGGTTCTCACTCAGTTTATTGGGCGATCAGCTGACGCCTAGCAATTATCCAAGTATAGTTCACTGTTATATTTGCCATTAACCATAATTTCAAGATAAAAACTTTAAAAACGAGAGTACAGCCATATACATGGTCTATAGAGTCAGACATATTCACAATTTTCAAAATATGGCGGCTGCAATTTTGACGACGATCCAAATATTTTACAGGTGGGGTCCTGATGGTTTTTATCATAAAATAACATGCTTAACAGCATACTAAAACATTTTATAAATTTGGTGCTGTTTAAGTGGTTTGGTGCCAAAGTGAATTATTTTTCACCTAATAACACACGTGCGGACTTGAGGGAGCGACTTACTAACAACGGCTTAACTAAGACATTATTCATCCGATTGAGTTCCAGTTTGTTTTATTAGATAGCTGATGAGTTGTTAGTTATGTTTGCCATACATAACTTTTGGCTATCGTGTATACTTCCGATGCTGTAATTAAAAATATGTAGTTTTAACCGATTCCATTTACATATAATTTAAAATATTTTTGTATTTGTACTACTGAGCGAATTTCGTGTGTTACAGTATCATAGAACATTTCATTGTCTTTCATTCGACACCCCACACATGTATATTGGGTTCATAGAATCAGAAATATTTACAATTTTAACAACGGCGGCCGCCATTTAGATGACGTCATATCTTCGGATCCAGGTAAGTACTTTACAGGTGGGGTACCGACGGTTTTTGACATGAAATAATTAAATAACATGTTTAACAACATACTAAAATTTGGTGCTGGTATCACAAAGTGAACTATTCGGGCCTTTTTTGACCCTAAGCGGTGGGACTTAAATAGAAAATAGTGACTAAAGCCTTTTTCTCAAACATTTCCAGCATTAAAAACACGATTGAAGTCGGAGTCCGAGTGTATGTAATACGCCTGCTTGCCATCACTCTGCCACGCGAAGATGCGTCCCCTTTTCATCCAAGAGTAACGCCATTGTCGGGTACGGCATTCTTCACGGACGCGATGGAAGAGCAGTCGATTAGCCTTCGTAAGCCACTCGTTGACATAGACTCTACGAGGCGGTCCGGCCAGCCCGATGTCCGCCGTGGTGAAGTTGCGCCGGAAGCGCGCCGCCTGTAGCAGGTCGTCCCGCAGGGAGCGGCGCGCGCGGCCTCCCGCCCCGCGCCCTCGCCAGTCGCGCTCGCGCCCACTGCACCCACACGATCCGCAAACACTATGTCTCGCACCTCCAGAGCGACCCCGAGCTTCCAGCCAGGGCCATTATTCCGTATCGATTCCTTACTTCGAAACCACGCGAATTCCTTGTCTTACATAAGAAATCTGCGAAACTGAATTCTCTATGAAACGAAAACAAAACCGCGCGAAATGAATTTGGAATTGGCGTGATTTGAACTGTCAAAAATCGTATGTTTTACCGAGATGCGTTCCGAAACATCAACACATCAAAAGATATGACCACTTAAGTCATTATATTTTATTCAAAATAAAGATAACTTTAATGTAAAGTGAAAGTATATCTGACGCTGTGACACGATTTGAACAAAACACGATAACGACGTGGTTTCGTATCGTGTGGAATCTGTGTTTCCATAGAGAATAAACGCCCAGGACGATCAGTCTGCTGGACGTTCTCACCCTTCTCCTCGGGCAAATGGCCGTTGTCAAGGTCAGATAAGAGCGCCTCCTGGTCCCGTTCGCTCAACTCCATCTTGAGCTGAGCCTCAGTCAGCTGGAGCTCCGTTACGCAGATCCCTTTTACTGGAGTGCTGCTGTTATCCCCTTTACGTTGCCTCTTCTTACACTCCGGACAAACCCAATCCTTAGGCACGACTTCACCGTCAGGCATCGATATACAGCCTTTATGAAAAATGCAGGGACATAACGTACACGCAGCGACACCTGTCGACGAGAGGAATTTGCCACATGCTGAGCTCTTAGCCATGATGTGAGTGTTAATCGATACGTGAGGTGCAAACAAACTGTCTTAGCTAGGCGGTTGTGATATTACAACCACTTCCCGCTAGATGACGCGGTTATAAAGATTCAACTTTGCTTCGGACCTCAAAGTAAGATTAAAATAATCTACCCACTTACACACTATGGTAACCTTGGTACACCATCATAAAATTGCGTATTAATGCACAAAGCCGACCACGTAAGGGCTTGTAAACACTGACACAGCCACTCCGATTGTTGTTGCACTCACTGCCTATACTTTTACTACGGACTAAGGCCTTCGTTCTCTATATCCGAGTAAAGTTCCGAGTTGGCTGGCCAGTGAGTAATAATGATCGGGACGTAAAGGCGTCGAGTAGTTCTTCCCAGTTTCACGAACGAAAACTGAGTTTCGATCAGCTACTCAGTGGGTAAAAATTTAGGGTGATCTGTAGCAACGTCAACTGTTCATTTCGTTCGTTCAATAGTCACCCTGACTGCTGTCAGTGACGCCATTTTGGGTTCGTTTTTTATTTATTTTGACATGTTTATGTGCCAGCTATATGCTGCGGTGCGGTAGATGCCCTTCAAAGAGTATTTATTCCCTACCTAAAAACAGTAAGTAGGTAAGGATTTACCTTTACAAAAAAGGGTATCAACTAATTAAATTAATGTAATGAGGAATGTAATGCGAATTTAGATTACATTGTTTAGTTCAACGGGAAATGTAATAAGTAATACCTATAGGTACCTGAAATATGGTTTTATCTTGACGCAATAATAATAATTAAAACAACACAAAACAAAAATATCATAATATTATATAAGTATTTAACATATTATTATAATTGAACAAAAACTTTTTAGTAGTCATCATCATCATAATCATCAGCCTGAAGACGTCCACTGCTGCACATAGGCCTCCTCCAAAGAGCACCACTTTGAGCGGCTGTTAGCCTCCAGTATCCATCGGCTTTCCACGGTTCTGAGCGGACTGTTTTACTAATTAAATACAATGATTTCTATATTCATAACTATCTGATCTCGAAATAGAAACAGGAATAGTCGATGTTTTTATAGCAGTAGCGTAATCAACAGGGTTGGTAGTTTTCAGTTCCGTAGATCTCAGTATTTTTGGCATGCAAACTATAATAATAAATTACAAACACATGCGAGGTTGCAACAAGTTTTGCTATAGCCGTCGATTAACCGTACTAATCGACAGCTGATGTTTCCTGTAAGTAGCAGCCTGATTTACGGGTCGGCTAGCGCTACTCGGACATTCTGAAGTTCGTTACTGCAGTTACAAGTGACATTACGTGGTGGCTAGCCAACTCGGAACTTTACTCGAATATAGAGAACGAAGCACTAAGGCCTTCGTTCTCTATATCCGAGTAAAGTTCCGAGTTGGCTGGCCAGTGAGTAATACTGATCGGGACGTAAATGCGTCGAGTAGTTCTTCCCAGTTTCACGAACGAAAACTGAGTTTCGATCAGCTACTCAGTGGGTAAAAATTTAGGGTGATCTGTAACAACGTCAACTGTTCATTTCGTTCGTTCAATAGTCACCCTGACTGCTGTCAGTGACGCCATTTTGGGTCCATTTTTTATTTTTCTTGACATGTTTATGTGCCTGGTATATGCTGCGGTGCGGTAGATGCCCTTCAAAGAGTATTTATTCCCTACCTAAAAACAGTAAGTAGGTAAGGATTTACCTTTACAAAAAAGGGTATCAACTAATTAAATTAATGTAATGAGGAATGTAATACGAATTTAGATTACATTGTTTAGTTCAACGGGAAATGTAATAAGTAATACCTATAGGTACCTGAAATATGGTTTTATCTTGACGCAATAATAATAATTAAAACAACACAAAACAAAAATATCATAATATTATATAAGTATTTAACATATTATTATAATTGAACAAAAACTTTTTAGTAGTCATCATCATCATAATCATCAGCCTGAAGACGTCCACTGCTGAACATAGGCCTCCTCCAAAGAGCACCACTTTGAGCGGCTGCTAGCCTCCAGTATCCATTGGCTTTCCACGGTTCTGAGCGGACTGTTTTACTAATTAAATACAATGATTTCTATATTCATAACTATCTGATCTCGAAATAGAAACAGGAATAGTCGATGTTTTTACAGCAGTAGCGTAATCAACAGGGTTGGTAGTTTTCAGTTCCGTAGATCTCAGTATTTGTGGCATGCAAACTATAATAATAAATTACAAACACATGCGAGATTGCAACAAGTTTTGCTATAGCCGTCGGTTAACCGTACTAATCGGTAGCCGATGTGTCCTGTAAGTAGCAGCCTGATTTACGGGTCAGCTAGCGCTACTCAGACATTCTGAAATTCGTTACTGCAGTTACAAGTGACATTACGTGGTGGCTAGCCAACTCGGAACTTTACTCGAATATAGAGAACGAAGGCCTAAGTCAAATTAATAATTTTAAAAGCGTAAATTTATGCGATCGTATCGGACGGCTAACCACCGTAGGTTAGCAGTCCGTGACGTCACTCACGTAACTCACGTTTTGGTGAAAGACATAGTGTAGGAATAGACATAATCTAAGCTAGTATACTATTGTAAAAATCTATACCATTAATCAGAGATTTTGTTACAAGATCTTCTCCCGTCATTACAGGTAACAAGGCAATAGCCGTCTCTATATCAAATACTTCCATTTTGTGTCAACTTGTAAACTTGTAAAAAATAAAAATATTAAGGTGAAAAAAGTAAAAATTGTATAAAATAGAAAAATAATTAAAGATGCTTCCTTTTTTAAAAAAAACACTCAAAAAATATGTCAATCGCGAATTAAAAAAAAATCCTAATATATTTGTAGCTACTTACAGTTCCGTTGTAAAATAAACAAACCACGCAATAATAAAATTAAAACCTTCGAAGAACTTGGCTGATGAATGGGGTCGGCTGTCCCGACTGGTCTTGATTCGAGGTCCAGAGGTCCAAACGCTGGTTTCTAGTGAAGATGCTTGCTGCTGCTGTTCTTATCCTTTTGCGTTTGGGCCGGGAATACCCTGGACACCGATCCTTGCTCCCGTGCTCCTTGATGCCGAAGATCACGTCGAGGGGTTCTGGATAGGCCTCTTGAGAGTTATAGGCACTATATGATATCGGCGAAGAGTGAACCGATTTAACACAAAAAAATCCCCTTATTTTCTTTAACAATCTGCTTCTTGTAAATTTTCTTCGTCACCATTAGTTTTCACAAAAAATTATTTCGTCGTAATTCTTCGTAATTTATTTTCTCGAACTTCGTCTTCATTATATTTCTCTTCAACGTCTTCAATAAAACCTTCAATATTCTTCGGTTTAAAATATTCTCTTCATAATGTTTATCGTCATTCTTCACAAAATTAAACTTCTATTTCTTCATTAATATTTTACCTTCATTAAACAATGATTTTTCTTCCACCTTCATAACCGCTCAGGCGCTACAACCACATGTGCGGCCGGCATCGCGCAACGTAGACCGCTCCCCCCCACAATTGTGGTTTACAGCTGATTGCGCTACTAGGGATGGCAATCAATTTTCAGAGGTGTCACTCGTTATAAATCGACTAAAATTGAAACTAGTTGAACATCACTATCGAATAAAGTAAAAGTATCTATGGTTCAGGAGAAAAAAAAACGCCTCAGTCTAAATTGCGTCTCGCGCCGAGCCGGCGCGCGCCGGCGACGGAGTAATTTCCTTTAGGTACGGCGGAGCGTCAATTATTATGCGTAGTGTTGTGTGTGTTTTTTATACTGCAACACACGTAAAAATGCATTTGTTTAGATAGCCAAGTAATGCTACTTATCAAAACTAGTTTTAAAATTTTAAAACACTGCTGAGTTTTTTATTCGTATAAACCCGTAAATTTGCAAAACCATACCGCGCTATTTGAGGAGCGCTTTGGGACCTACCTACGCCCGCCGCACCGCGCCTGAGTGGTTAAAATAATTATTCACCACAGTATTCATTTTCTGTCTTCATAAATAAAATTATTGTTCATTATTTAAATTCTTCATAATGTTTGTCTTCAAAAAGCACCGACGAAAATATCTTCTTTCTTCTTAAAATATTTATTCTTCATAATTAAAAAGCTTCATTATTCTTATTTATTTTTCTTCTTTCTTCATAACTATTCTTCATAAAAATAATCTTCTTTAGTCAATATTTTTCTTCTTAAAATTATTCTTCTTTCTTCTTAAGGCCGCTCTGGCATGGTCGCCATGTGAAGGTCGGACTGGCATGGTCGCCATGTGAAGGTGTGGTCTTCTGGCAGGTTGCCATGTAATATAGTAGGTGAAAGGATGCAGGTTCTTGGGTGGTGCGCTGGTGGTAGCTCCTATGGTTGATGGTAGGCCATGTTGGCAATGAAAGATGGTGTTGCGTGCACGAGTGTATTCTTCGGCTTCTACATGATGACTACTCTAACTTAGAACTAACTTAATTCTACGTCGGCTAAACTGTGTAGGTCGGGCGTGTTTATACACTACAATGTGACGTATGTCAAAAAGGTAAACAAAACTTTGAAGCGATATATTACTGAACCCAATGGAAGAAAAACGATGAAAATCGTATGAAAAGCCCTAATAAAATCAGCTTAACAAACTGTACAATTTGGGAAGAGATCTGTGAGGTAAGTTGAAAAAGTAATTTCATCTAAAAACACTCGTAATCGAGTGAAAAGCGTAGAGAAACCACGAAAGGTGATCCCACGATCTGTACCTATCGCTCCACTGCCAAAGTAACCCATACCAAAGCCTTTAACCACAATTTTAGAACATAAAGTTTATTGAAGAATATAACAACCTAACATGAAAACGTATCTAACGTCTGTAATAGAATATTACAAGCTTTTAAATCATTCCAGGAGCCTGCACGGGTTGTCCGGCGTACTCTTCATGGAAGATGAGGCGACGTCAACAGCCAGAGACCATTAAATACTATGCAAAAGGACTGAGGCGTAGGGGTAACCCTACACAGCATGGCACGCATCAAGGCGCAAGGTACCACCAGCAGCATGGCATGCATCAAGGCGCAAGGTTCCACCAGCAGCATGGCATGCATCAAGGCGCAAGGTTCCACCAGCAGCATGGTACTCATCAAGGCGCAAGGTACCACCAGCAGCATGGTACTCATCAAGGCGCGAAGGCACCACCAGCAGTATGGCGCGTCAGTTGTAAAAGCACCACTAACAGCAACAAGGCGACAGCATTGCACGCATCAATGCACCAGTAGCAGCAGCAATGGCGCACCAGTCACGAAAGCGCCATTAGCAGCAGCATCGCGTCCACCACATAGACGCACCAAGCGCGCGCGCGTGTGCATTAAGACGCGAAGGCGCCACCAGCAGTGAGGCGCACCAGACACATGGCGCACATCAAGGCACCAATGCAACAGTACCAGCAGCATGGCGCATATCAAAGCGCCAATGCACCAGGCAGCATGGCGCCCATAAAAGCACCAAGGCAGCATGGCGCATATCAAGGCACCAAAGAACCACCAGCTTTGTCTCTGCGAAACTTAAAACGCAATTAAGGTGCGCGAACGCACCTCAACACAAAAACGGCACAGAGAAGCTATGCCTCACAGTCTGTGGAACAATTAGGCATAACAACGCCTGTACGCAACTGAATTTACGTGGGAGTGAAGAGCAATCCCACTTCTGAACTATAAACAGCTCAGAAGTAGAATAATTAAATAAGTCAGCAATTGGTCATTTCATGACGTGCCAGTTTCAATTTAGCAACGAGGATAATACAACAGATACTTCAGTCAGAGTACTTGCCGTGCGCGTCGCCGAGAACAGAATGCTTGTCTCACTCAAATGGAGCTATATTTATACTGAATCACCGGGGACATTCCGTCAGAATGACGCAGTGGAAGTGGTATAGTCGTTAAACAACTGTTTATTGGATTTAATAATTTAGAAGATAAGATAAGATAAGATTTATTTCGAAAAATACATGGCAACGATAACAATATCATCCTTAACTTAGAAGAAAAAGTGTAAATAAGAAAGATTCTATTCATTTTTACTGTAGGTTCAATACTTTAGGAATTAAACGATGCTGGAATTTGAAAAAGTAGCTTCCTCCCACCTCGTTATAACGCGCAATTGCATAGCGCTTGTAAAGTTGTAAAGATGATAGAAGCAGGTACATACTTATTTGAGAAAAAAATTAAAATCTAGTCGTGTAAACACACATTTTTGTTCATAGGTAAGTGTAGCCATTAGTTATACAATACAACACCCCTTCATTTGGGCGAAGGTGAAAATGCCATCATAAATAATTAGGTAGTCGGGTATTACTTTTGAACTCTCCAGTGTGTGTTTTCATATGTTTTTTTAAGTTTCCGAGTATAGACGATCTGTAATCACACATATCACATGCATATGGTTTTTCACCAGTGTGTGTTAACAAGTGACGTTTTAATTTTTGTAACCAAGCTGATTTGTAACCACATAAATTACAAGCATGAGGTTTTTCTCCCGTGTGTGTTTTCAAATGGGATTTTAAGTTTCCAAAGAAAGCCGATCTGTAGTCACACATATCACATGCATAAGGTTTTTCTCCAGTATGTAATCTTAAATGACGTTTTAAGTATCCAGATCGATCTGTTTTGTAATCACAAATATTACAAGCATAAGGTTTTTCTCCAGTGTGTGTTTTCATATGTTTTTTTAAGTTTCCGAGTAAAGCCGATCTGTAATCACACATATCACATGCATAAGGTTTTTCACCAGTGTGTGTTAATGAGTGACGTTTTAATTGTTGTAACCAAGCCGATTTGTAATCACATAAATTACAAGCATGAGGTTTTTCTCCAGTGTGTGTTTTCAAATGGGATTTTAAGGTTCCAAAGAGAGTCGATCTGTAATCACACATATCCCATGCATAAGGTTTTTCACCAGTGTGTGTTAATAAGTGACATTTTAATTGTTGTAACTGAGCCGATTTGTAATCACATAAATTACAAGCATGAGGTTTTTCTCCAGTGTGTGTTTTCAAATGGGATTTTAAGGTTCCAAAGAGAGTCGATCTGTAATCACACATATCCCATGCATAAGGTTTTTCACCAGTGTGTGTTAATAAGTGACATTTTAATTGTTGTAACTGAGCCGATTTGTAATCACATAAATTACAAGCATGAGGTTTTTCTCCAGTGTGTGTTTTCATATGTTTTTTTAAGTTTCCGAGAAAAGCCGATCTGTAATCACACATATCACATGCATAAGATTTTTCTCCAGTGTTTGTTTTTAAATGTGTTTTTAATCTTCTGTCCATAGTTGATCTGTAATCACACATATTACAAGCATATGCTTTTTCACCAGTGTAAATTTTTAAATGGTATTTCAAGTTTCTTAGTATAGTCAGTCAATGATGGTTATCTCCATCATGTGTTTTAAAATAATAATTACATATTATGCACATTTATTCTCTCCGTTGTGTATTCTTAGATTCAATTCAAAATAATCATTAAAATGAGCTTAGTAGTTACAGTAACAAACATATACAACCACACACACACACACAAACTTTGTGTTTTTATTTGGTATTTTCTTTCTTCTGAATACTGTTCAAGTTTTTTTAACATTGGTTGTTTTTTTGAAGCACTAGTGTATGTACTTCATATCACACATGTTCAACTTCAACTCCTAAACTATTGCTTCAGTCATTCTGCAGTTACTTCATCACAACTATTCTAATGTCACATATTTTATAGGTAAAACTTCCAGTGAAGAATGCTGTTCATAATATTCAAATGTTGAGTAGGTAGGTACTTTTAAATTGTCTTTTGAGGATGAAGGTAACCTGCACAGCAGACAGGTGTTTTGATTTATAATATGTGACTTTTAACACCGAATCCGCCGCTGCATGACTGAAACAAATGCAAATACATACTTATATTATTGTATTAATATACTAACACTACTTAGGTGTCTACAATATTTCAAAAAATATTGGTTTATTAAAACTGTGCCCAAAGTAGTTACCTATTAAAAATCGGCTCATCTTCGGCTTAGCAATTTCATGTCTTGTTTTTTCTTGGGATTTTACAAGTCAAGCAAATAAACACATAAGTTTGTTACCATTACCATTACATTTCCGCCTCAGAAGAGATGTACAATAATGAGTTGTATCTTTTTTATTTCATTGAAGGCAATTAATTCGCTTTTGACACACATTTCAATAAAAAAGCACAGAATTCCCCCTATTACATAGGTCCAGAACCGAAGTCTCCATACTTAACCTTGCAAAGAGGATATAACTATAGTGTAACCTTGTTTGAACATGAATCAAACCATAGAGCACATTTTTTTTTCTTCTAATGTCAGTTCCTCTTTCAACATACCATATAAATAGTATTACCCGATTTAGTCGGGTACCTAAATAAAAATCTAGCTAGATGTAAAATGTAAATAATAAAAATTATATAACGCCTACATTAAAAAAATATAAAATAATAAAATCATACTACTATCTATGGACAAGAAAAAGGTCTATAGATAGCTCATGCAATGTTTTAATAAAAAGGATTCAAATTAAGTATAACCAGCAGTTTATTCAACATTTCTTTTAATAACCCATGAGTTTTTCAATATTACCAAGTTAAAGGGATTAAAGAACAACAGCTATGTAGGTACAGGGGGTCTAGCAAAGATACCAACCACTAACGCTAACGCCAAACGCTAACTCCAAAATGTACTGAAATGACATTTCGGAAATCGCTAACTTTTCCGTAACGAATGTCATTTCGATACATTTTTGGAGTTAGCGTGAGGCGTTAGCGTTAGCGATTGTGATCTTTGCTAGACCCCCTGGGCCTCAACCAAAATAATGTTTCATATTTTAGGATAAAAAAAAATAACCTTAAAAATGGGAAAACAGTGGGCGCGTGGAACGTTTATAGTTGACAATAAAACTATTATCAGTAATTGCACGTCTGTGTTCTGTGTGTTCTTTACTATAGAAATGGGCTGAACATATTGTTGAACGAGTATTAGGTTTCCACCAATCTTCATTTCGACTTTTTCGAACTACTTTTATCCAACGATCAGCTAGACATGGATCTGTTGGAAATCTATACAAAAGAAATCGGGTAATTATTCAGATTGCTTTTGGCAATACTGATTTTGACATGTCAACTTTTTATTGTGAAATGGTTCTAACTCTTCGTCAAATAGAAATAATTAAAATAATCTTATAAAAATACATGATTAAGTTAGATTAAGATAAAAAGTCTTTGTAAAAAAGATAAAAATAAAATATTACATTCATTGATTGCAAAATAACGTTTAGAATACGTTTAAAATACGTGGGTGGGCCCACAGAACACTATTACCCTACCGGGAAGAATGTTAACTTCATAGAGTAAAAATAAAATGCATTTCACTAGCGCCACCTAGTTTCAGCCCGAACTAACTTCTAGCGGGGGGATCCAGGGACACGGGGCGGGGGCTGCTTAAGCGGGAAATTCAAGATAATGTGTTTCCATTTAGAAATTGTTTATTTGACTTGATTTACTGGATAGAAAAGCTCAAAATAAATTACTCAGATGTCCATACATATTAATAATACACAAGTAAAAGTTCAAAGTCAAATAAACAATTTCCAAATGGACCCAACGTCAACTTTCTCTCATAACTTGAAATCAAACAATGAAAAAAAGAAAACTTATGTTTTTATTAATACAAACTATAACTACACTAATTAATTTCTCTTTTCCTGATTTCATAATTCAGTATATTATGTTGGGAGGTCATCGAAAAGTATCTATAGATGTCCATGTCCTATGCTGCTATACATTGAAAATATATTGGAAAATAATTTTGGAGGCTTCTTATAAACGGTGCCATAATGTATTCAAAAATTACAGATATCCAACCTTTGGTATTAGGTACAAAGCCACTCCTATCCTGTACTATGGAAAAGGGAGGGGGAACGTGAATGGATGCAGGTGCACTAGCCATCCTGCATCCATTCATCCTTTTCTCATATATTGTTCCTGTCCTTCTTTCTTCCTTTAGACTGGGATAAGGCTTATAACTAATTAACTCATAGTAGACCTAGAATTTAGTTTCATGAAAACATACAATACAAGTTGACTTTGAATTAGTATGTTATCCCGAAATGGGGGCACTGGGACCATGATGCCCTACAAGTTGTGAGAGCCTTACTTGAAACTGGGTGTTTCCAAACTTTAATAGTAAAAATAAATCCATTCGCAAAAATGCACGTGCGATCGCTACAAGAGTTACAAGATACTATAAATTCATTTCTAAACACAGGTCATTAAACTCATTCATGTGCACTCGGTCAAGGACAAAGTTCAACCACCCAGCTGTGCTAAGGCTATTTTCGAACGTAACCTTTACATGGTATTTCTTCAATGAAAAACTATTAATTTGACGGGCCTGATAGCTCAGTTGGTAGTATCCCTGCCTTCTGAACTGAGAGCTGTGGGTTCGATTCCTACCCAGTACAAACATTTGTGTGATGAACATAGATGTTTGTTCTGCGTCTGGGTGTTGTATGTATTTACAAATATAAATAATAATATAAATAACGCCCAACGATCACATACATAGATCCTGGACCCTAACTAGGATTCCCTGTATCTAGGCCATGTCATCACTAATGATTTTTAACATCCTTTTTCTTTTTAAATGTTTGATGCGATGACACAGTCGGCATACCATTGTCATGTACTTCCTACATTTTATACAGATAACTTTATCCTTCTCCGATTTTTGTTGCTGAAGTGGCTGTAATTGAGTGTGTTGAGATGTCCCAGCAGTAGGTTCAGTGCTCTGACCAATATTTTGTATGTTTGTTACATCAACTAACACATTTTTATGTGAAGGTCCAGCCTGTGGTTCAACAGAATATACAGGCAACTCATCAATCCAAAACAAAACATTGCTATTAATATCTTTTCTGATATAAATAGTTAACAGTATTTACATGAAGCTAATAAAAAAAGAGGGAGGGAATCCCATCTGATCCGAAACTGAAGTACCCTTAGGAAGCCGGAACGCTTCGTACGTACAAGCGGGGCACACACACACTCACATCATATGCAGCCCTGTCACCCTACTTTCATCTGACACACATAAGTCATATGTCTGCCTTTTTGGACTTCAGTTCGATGTCAATCAAAACTCAATCCTTCCTTTTTTATTTCATCCATGAGTAATGTATTTGTTTTTAATTATAGACCTAATTTTACTTACAGCATATGGTATGGCAGTTCTAGTCAGTTTCTTCTTTGAATCATTAGTGAAATCTGTGTCCTTAAAATGTCTCTGACACAGCATTCTATGTTCTTTGTGTAATTTAGTTTGAAATTCTATTGAAGAATGTTCTCCTACAGGACTATTGCGCCCATAATTGACAACTGGAAACAAAAATAAACACTTAGGTACCTCCTTATTATAAGCACTAGTGCTAGTGCTTATTATAATCAGTGATATTAGTAAAACTTGGTAGGTACATACCGAAGCAGATTCCTTATTGCAGGTTTAGGAAATCGAAATAGCTTAATGTTATCTACGGCAGGTGAACAACCGCACTTATAACATTTCCGGTTATTTTCCTTCTCCGACATTGTGGCTTTTGGTGATCACCAGTGATCACGTAAAGTTTGAGATAGGTGCACAAGAGAAGCTGCCAGATCACCGGTCACCGGTTGTCACAACTTTCACCGAAAAGAGTCACTGTCTCGACCAAAACTACGGATCACGAATAGAGTAAAACCTCAATTCAACAATCTCTGCACTGCACAACACACAATAACGGAGGAACAAAAGTTCAACACGGCGTAATGAAATTAAAATACCACAATCAATGTTTATCGGTCTACTTTCACCGAAAAGAGTCACTGTCTCGAACTAAAGTAAGGATTACGAATAGAGTAAAGCCTTAATTCAACAATCTCTCCACAACACACAATAACAGAGGAACAAAAGCTCAACTCGACGCCATGAAATGTAAAACACCACGAAAATTTCTAAAAACGAAATATAACCAAGCGGACATGACAGCTTAGTGTTGCCATACATTAGAAATGAGCTTTCTACTTCTTGAAATGAAAATTATCTCTAATTTTCTAATAATACAACCGATGAAAATATAAACCTGACTAATAGTTAACCTTTGAATAAACACACCATTCAACCATGTTTTAAATAAAAAAGAATGGTACTTTTTTTGGTATCAAGATCTACTAAACTACTAATCGAACATTAATTATTTACTGGCATCACCGCAAAAGGTCAAATGAGTTCAAAATTCAGCCCCTGTAGGTATTACATATACGCCTTAAGAAGTTGACAGGGCCTGAGCCCACCACAGCACAGAGAACTTTGCTATATACCACAGACTAGGTAGGGGCAGTGTTGCCAACTTTATTTTTTAGGGAACCTTTGACGTGAAAAGGTCGTATTTTGCTACAATATCCCGAAAAAAGATAGTACGCGTAGAAATTTGAATGAAACAAAGCGAATCGAATCGGGTCTTCTTCTCACTACCCCCGCAGGGGCGTGAGGGAGCCGGTATTGGGGCATTGCCCCCTGACCGGAGTTTCAGTTTCGCCGCGTATAACTATACGCGTGTCCTTAGGGTGCCATTTAGGCGATGGTAATCCTTGTTTGATTGATATTTTTTGTTTTTCCCCCGTAAAAGAGGAAAGGCTTCTTTTCTGTTGGTGGTTATTCTTACGGATGGCGGGAATCGCCACAAGGCCACGTGAGCCGGGCGAGTCGTCCATGTCGTCGAAAGCAACGATAACAATTCGAAATGGTTTGACGAATGGCACGCTTAGGAGACACAATCCGAAAATTTTGTAGCAGAAGATACTGCATTGTTTGTAAGCCGGGATGATAATTCTCGCCATGAGTGCACTGAATGACAAGCGTCGTCAAACGGTGCTTGCGAGGAAGCAAAGCTGGATGTTTTGCTTCATAATTGAGGTCCGACTGAGAGAGCCTACCCCCCACGCGCAAAATGTGGTGTCGATCCAAAAATGGGTTAAGTTTTCTGAATGATTTTGGCAGGACACGGCCCGAGCGAAAGAGATTGATCTCCTCACCAAATACTGAATGTTGAGTATGTTTTACTAGTACCATAAGGGTTTGATTTAGCTCTTGTTCGGTTAAGTGGCCTGAACGCTTGTTTTTGCGCAAGGCATCAATAAAACGAGTACAATATGATAAAATGCGTTGAATTTTCCTTAATGAGGAGAATCTTTCTAGCAAATGATCGATTGGATGTACGTCAACTGTGTTAGTTATGTTCAAAACATAGGCACGTTTTTCAGCATTTATTACAGGATCTGAATGATGTGTCACATCCGAATTCATAGGCTCTTGAGGCCATTGTTCTTGATTCAAAGAAAGCCACTGAGGGCCTGTCCACCACTGATCATGATTGATAAGCTCATCCTGTGTTAGACCACGACTTGCCGGATCCGCAGGATTTTGCTTACCTGGGACATGTTTCCAAACAGAATCTGGAAGCTTGCGCTGAATATTTGAAATGCGATTGCCTACAAACGCCTTGAAATTTGATGAGTTTGATTTGATCCATGATAACACTATCATGGAATCAGTCCAGGTGTTAACACTCTCTATGTTGAGGAATTTGCTGTAAATGTCAATGATATGTCGCATAAGGTCGGCGAGCAATGAAGCACCACACAACTCGAGCCGTGGTAATGTTCTACGCTTGGTTGGCGAAACGCGTGACCTCGCACAAACCAGAACCACCTGGTGCTGATTTTGATGATCGGTGGACCGAAGATACACTGCAGCTGCAAATCCCGCCTCGCTCGCGTCTGAAAATCCGTGAAGTTGGTAGGAGACAGCGTCGTCAGATGTTATGCGCCGTGGTATTGCTAGTTGAGAAAGGTGAGGCAACTGCTGACTATACTTCGACCAAATTTGATGAATATCATCGGGTACAGGCTGGTCCCACGATGAACCAAGTAGCCATAAACGCTGAATGAGATGCTTCGCCAAGAAAGTTAATGGCGTTAAAAGACCAATAGGGTCGTAAATGCGTGCCAGCTCAGAAAGCATGGTACGTTTGGTACACTCACGATTGATTTGATTGACTTGATAATTGAAAATGTCCTCTTGTGAATTCCAGGCCAGACCCAGCACCTTCACGAAGAGACCATCATTGTCGAATGTTTGGTTGACATTTGATACTGCTTTGTGAGCCTCAGGTATGTTCTGTAGTACAGCCCCATGATTGCTGGCCCACTTCCTGAGCTCGAACCCTCCAGCTGCCATGATATCAATCAACTGTTGCTGTAGACTTGTCGCCTCGTCAATGTTTTGACAACCTGTGACAACATCATCAACATAAATATCCTGGAGCAACACTTGAGATGCAGCTGGGAATGACGCACCCTCATCCTGAGCCAATTGATGCAGAACACGTATTGCCAAAAATGGTGCTGATGACACCCCAAATGTGACACGGTTGAGCCTATATTCTTGAATAGGTTCATCAGGGGAACATCTGAACAAGATTCGTTGGTAATCACGATGTTCCATCGCGACACTGATCTGCCGATACATTTGACGCACATCAGCAGTAAACACGATGGCATGGAGACGAAAACGCAAGAGAATGTTGGCAATATCAGCTTGAAGTTTAGCTCCCGTCAAAAGAGTGTCATTTAACGATGTTCCCTTTTTGTCCTTCATTGAAGCATCGTACACCACACGCCGACTACGATCCGATTTTGTTACGGCGTGATGCGCAAGATAGAAACCAGAGGAGGACTGACACTCATCATCAGGAACCTTCTCCATCTGACCGCTTAATAAATACTCCATGACATGTTGGTTGTATTGTTCATGAAATGATGGCTTTCCTAGAAGACGTTTTTCCAATTGCACAAAGCGTCTCAGAGCAATGGGATATGCTTCCTCAAATGCTGGTGGTGAAGAATCACGAAATGGTAGGTGGACAATGTATCGCCCATCAGCGTCACGTTGATGTGTTGATTGAAATATTTCTTCACAGCGCATGTCTTCTGCTGAGTGGGATCGCTTGTTATCCTCACTCGGTATGTTGTCCAACTCCCAAAACTTTAGAACAGCCACATCCAGATTGGTGTCCATTGACACATGATTGATTGAAACCGGAGTGGAAGATGATGATGATGAACTTGTCAACGTTTTGCCCATGAGAATAAATCCAAAGATTGTATTGATGGCTGTTGCAGCATGTGGTCCGCCATCATTTTTTCCTGGCAAAAGAATTTGTGGGAATATCTCTCCACCAATGAGGATATCCACAGGACGAGAAGTATGATATTTATCATCTGCCAGTTTTAAATTTGATAGGTGATCAAAGTTTTGAATGCTCACTGGATGAGTGGGCATGTTACCACAAATTTTGTCCAATGTGATCGCTTCAGTAATAAATGATGGCTCTAACTTCCCCACCGGTCTGATTTCCAGAAATACCTTGCTGGAAGAGCATGCTGGGGCTTCACCAATACCTGACATAGGTGTTTCAAACTTATGTTGAGTCAGACCTAAGCGACGGGCACAAGCTTTGGTAATGATGTGACTTTGGCTACCGGGGTCGAGCAAGATTCGGACAGTTTGAAAGGATCCTCTGCCATCCTTGACCTCTACCTTAGCAGTTGCTAGCATAACAAAATGAGTACCTGATGTTGTACCTGAAGCCACATTTGACAATGATGTGACTGGTGTGATCACATGTTCATCTGAACCAGACTTTGATATTGATGAAGTGGTCCGAGAAGATGAAGCACACGCTTGCTTATGGTGAGAAGTGACAGATCCGCTAGACTCTGTCTTCTTGGGGAAATGTAAAAGACTGTTATGACGTTGATTACAGATTTTGCATGTATGGTTGGATACACATGATGCTGATAAATGATTTGAACGTAAACAATTCAAACACAATTTGTTTTGTTTTACAGTTTGACATCTCTCCTGGGGAGGTTTTGATAAAAACTTGGGACATGTGTAAAGAGGATGGTCCTCTTTACACACCACACATGATTGTGAAGATGCTTGAGCCAAAAGCATGGTTGGCTTTGATTGATTGTTTGAAATCACACGCTTGTTAATTTGCTGTTGAGGTGATGATGATGATGATGAAGTGTTATTGTTGACACCTGATAGTGATGAGCGTTCAAGAGCATTACACCTATCAATTAAAAAAGATTCTAGTTCTTTGAAACCAGGGAAATCCTTGCCGGTACTTGACAGCTCAAAAGCTTCCCGAGATGATTTGTCTAATTTTGTTAGCAGTGAATGGAACAGAACAAAATCCCATTGTGTTGTTGGCAGACCTAATGAGCTGAGCATGGCTATGTTTTCACTGTACACATCCAACAAGTTCCGCAAGCTCTGAGCTGAACCGGAATGCATCGCTTTCAAATTGTTTATTTGTTCCCAGCACATAAATGCCAAATGTCTTTTGTTGTTGTAACGATTCACTAACGCATTGTAGGCACTCAAATAGTTAGCCTCCGAGACAGGAAAAGCACGAATAACATTCATCGGTTCACCTGACAGTGTTGTGATTAAATATTGAAACTTTTCTACATTTGTTAAATCTGTTCTGTGATGCACTAAACTGTTAAAAAGATCAATGTAACCTGGAAAATCTTTAAATTGTCCTGCAAAGACAGGAAGTCGCATTGGTGGTAATTTAGTGTTGGATCTTGTTTGTTTATCTTGCGTTGGAGCAGAAGGCTCTAATGTCTTTGTTGATAAAAACTTACGTTTCGCTTCTGACACTTCGAAGTACATGTATCAGCTTGTTCTTGGTATTCAGACTGAGACTGTTGGACCTCTTTGTCATCCTCGCCTGCCTTTTGTAATTCACACAACAAACCTACGTGGGCATCATTGAACGTTTCCAAAATTACGTCCATTCGTGTGCACCATGTCTCCAAACGCGTAACCAAACTCGAGTCCGTTGGGCACATGCAGCGGCATCGCGCAGCCGCTTAAGCGCCATATTACGCTTTAGACATGTGTAAGTAATGCAAGTGATATTACAAATGTCATATAACTCGGCGCGTACTGTTATATCACACCATCACTCGAGGGAATGAAGCATGACACATGGCAACATGACTCTCTAGTCTGTGATACGTTATGGATTCCGAGCGGGCGGGGCGCCCCGATTTGCAGCTAATATCACGCGTAATGTTTCATCGCGCGCCATGTTTAAACATTACACGTGAAGTTAGCTACAGAACAGTCATTTTATGTAGCCGTATTCCGATTCACGCTATAATCGATAATATCGCGTGTTCCGAATGACCGTGAGCGGTACGAAAATACCAAAACGTGAACTAAAATAAAGTTTAGTCGCATAAAATAATAGGTAGGTAATATATATTAAGTAAGTACATAGTATTTTTAGATGTAAGTATAATTGTGTTTTTATTTTTATGTGAACAAATAAAAAAAAAATATGATTTTATGTTATGAGATTTATGAGTTTAATTATTCCGTAAATCTCCTGTGAAGGGAACTTTAGTCCGGAAATATTATTTCTGTTTTTTTTTTTGTTATAAAGTTTAAAAATTATTCATTACAATGTTTACAAGTGATAAAATGAATAAAGTAATGCAATACGTTAGTATCCCTTATTACAGTTATTACCCGACCTAACAACCATCACTGACATCACTGTCATGTTTGAAGTCATGTTATATTACGAAGTTATATGACTTCGCTAGGTAATGCCATGTAACATGGCATTACATTCTACTGTACTGTTTCGCGCATGTCTATTACGCTTTGATTCATAATGAGCAATCATTGTTTCACTCATTTTTAACGATAAACTATCACAATCACACACACCATTTTTTACAATTTGTTGTTTTGGTTGTTTGAACACACTTCTTTCAAACGACGATAAGAATCAACGTCACTGTCACACAAAGTCAACGTGACTGTAAACGTCACTGTCAATAAAACAAAAATTATGATTGATTTTTAGACACAAGGTTTTGATTTTGAATGACAGTTGTGAGTTGTGGGTGATTATGATGTATAGGATGATTGAGATTATTATCCTAGTGTTATGTGTTACCACAGAATTTCCCCTATTACATAGGTCCAGAATCGAAGTCTCCATACTTAACCTTGTTTGAACATGAATCAAACCATAGAGCACATTTTTTTCTTCTTCTAATGTCAGTTCCTCTTTCAACATGCCATATAAATAGTATTACCCGATTTAGTCGGGTACCTAAATAAAAATCTAGCTAGATGTAAAATGTAAATAATAAAAAAATATATAACGCCTACATTAAAAAAATATAAAATAATAAAACTAATTACCATCACACTACTATCTAATAGATAGTAGTATGATGGTAATTAATTTAGATAGTATCTATAGACAAGAAAAAGGTCTATAGATAGCTCATGCAATCTTTTAATAAAAAGGATTCAAATTAAGTAAAACCAGCAGTTTATCCAACATTTCTTTTAATAACTCACGAGTTTTTCAATATTACCAAGTTAAAGGGATTAAAGAACAACAATTATGTAGGTACAGGGGGTCTAGCAAAGATACCAACAACTAACGCTAACGCCTCACGCTAACTCCAAAATGTACTGAATTGACATTTCGGAAATCGCTAACTTTTCCGTAGCGAATGTCATTTCGATACATTTTTGGAGTTAGCGTGAGGCGTTAGCGTTAGCGATTGTGATCTTGCAGTTTTGGGTTCTGTGTTTTCTTTACTATAGAAATGCGTTGAACATATTGTTGAGCCAGTATTAGGTTTCCACCAATCTTCACTTCGACTTTTTCGAACTACATTTATCCAAAGATCAGCTAGACATGGATCTGTTGGATATCCATACAAAAGAAATCGGGTAATTATTCAGATGTCGTGTGGCAATACTGATTTTGACATGTCAACTTTTTATTGTAAAATGGTTCTAACTCTTCGTCAAATAGAAATAATTAAAATAATCTTATAAAAATACATGATTAAGGCCACTTACAAGTGAAATGTGATCGTGTGCTTCTGTGATTCGTGCCTCGAGTGATTTCGACACAGTTTTATCACGCAAGACGGCATTTTTTTGGTATGTATTCAAAAGCACACCCAAGTAACGACTGATTTTGATTTTGACAGCTGAGAATCAATCACACCCAAAGTGGTGTGTACGGTTTTGCCCTGCTTTAATTTCGTATTAGTGGTCTGGATAAAAAGTCTTAGTGTGTTACACAGAGGATTCGAACACAAAAATGATCTTGTTATTTTGGCGCTGTATGTTACGCCCAAATAACTGCACAGAGTTTGTTATTATGATTGTACGAACTAATATTGGTAGTAAGTGCCTTATGTTACACCTAAAACCAGCGATTGAAATGCACGAATAGACTGAAAATGCCTATTTTCACCGAAACGAATGTACACGAACGAATGGATTTGTGCTTGCTTTTGATTGGTTGATAAATACTCACTCACGAACGAATGAATGAATGTACCGAGTCGGTAGGTATCGTTTTGAATGAATACGAATACCCCGATCCACGAATACGAGACAATACGAAACAATACGAACGAACGAACGACAGCCGGCTACGCCCGATTCGACTCCGTCCGCCGTCCGGTATATTTTGAATGAAATGAGTTCCGAATGATAATTATTGATATTATGATATTTATGATATTACACTTGATATGATGGAAAACAATTGACAAACGATGCAAAACTCAGAAATTTGATGCGATGAAATGATATGCGATGTACAAATTACGCTGTGTTTATGCTGTGATTGCTTACTTTTCTAAATGATGCATTTGGTTTTTGCGAACAAACATGGCTGACACAAAATTTACGCAAATAGGAATCTGATTCGAATTTCAGAATCCGATCGTCAAGGACCATGAAAATGTTAGATTTGGAGTGGACTGTATATAAAATATAGGTTTTGTTTGGTTTGCGAGGGGAAAGGAAAAAAGATGATGAGACTCACTGAACCACGTTGCTCTCGTACGGGGCTGATGCCTATCGATGCTTGGAAGGCTTCTTGGGGGCCCCCCCTGTTCACTTGATGTTAGCGCACGATGTATAACCCCTTTGGAGAAGGTTGTTTCCAAGTATTGCACAGTTTGTCACTTTTTTAATGTATTTTTTATGTTTTTCACACACGCGTTGTTTTGGAGTGATGGCGGAACTGAGGAGTGAGTGAAGGGAAGGGAATGAACAGGAGAAAAGGAACGATATAGTCCATTTACCCCATAGGCGCGAAATTTAAATGCTGTATGCTTTAACATTTCATGCTTAAATAATTGAAAAACCTTATTCATGATTCATGTAATAAGTTGATGCTTAATAAAAAACATTTATCAAAAGTATCTTGTATCTATAAAAAGTATTTAGAAGATACGTATCTTGTATCTAGTATATCAGATACGTTTTCCAAAAGTATCTTGTATTTTGTATTTAAATACTTAGTATAGAGTATCTTGTACACATCGAAATAATACTCATGGGTATTATTTCGATGCTTGTACAAGTTGTACATCTCTGACTGTAATTATGGTGCAACTCAGCCAGATAAGTCTATTGAGCTCTTCAATCAATCAATCAATCAATCAATCAATCAATCAATCAATCAAATCGTTTATTTGCTAAAATACATGTATAGTATAGGTCTTACAAAAAGTTTTGCTCATGTATTTAGTCTGCAAGCAGACGTGCAAATGTTATTTAATAACTAATCACAAATTTTATAATTTATAGGTAAATATTTGTACAGAATTCATTATAATCCTTAACACTATAAAAACAGTTGCATTGAAGCCAGTCAGTCAAACATTTCTTAAATTTGTTACCTTCTAATATTTTTATGTCGTTTGGAATGTTATTGTAAACGGATGTGCACATGTTATATACGTTTTTCTTATATATGTCTTCGCACAGACTATTATACGCTAACGCTTGGTTCTTCGTAGGCTGACATATCAACTGAAGACTAGTTTCATTTCGCTCCGGTCTGCCATTAATTTAAGAGTGTTTCCTGAGAGTTTCAGAGTCCTGTTTCGGCGTTGGGTCTTGAAGAACTCAGCTCCAACAGCTTGGACAGTTTCCACTAACCCGTTGTTCAACTCGTCCACTGTGTTGAAATCGGCAAGGCACTTATCTACCACGGCAAGATGATCTACGCATTAAATTATGCCTACCATCAAATTCTTATGGAAACTTATTTTTTGTGTTCTCACACCAATATTTGCTTTAGAAGTTTCATATTCTGGAACAATGTAACATGAGCCTATCATAGTCCAGCACAAAAGAGAAGTGTAAGAATTTTTTTTTTTTTTTTTTTTTTTTTTTTTAAATAAATAAATAAATAAATATGTGTGGACATTTGACACAGCAACATCTAGCCCCAAACTAAGCAAAGCTTGTACTATGGGAACCAGATAGCTGATATAATACTTAGATACTTTTTTGTTTGTAAATACATACATAGAATACAATAATTACACCCAGACGCAGAACAAACATCTTTGTTCATCACACAAATGTTTGTCCTGGGTAGGAATCGAACCCACAGCCCTCAGTTCAGAAGGCAGGGATACTACCAACTGAGCTATCAGGCCCGTCAAAAATGGGGAGCTAACTTTTTGCTTTGTTTATCTAGACGTAGTCATGCTGGTTCTCTATTTACTTATTCTCATTTTCTGGCCGCAGCTTTCGTTATAGACCTGGAACAACACGGCACAATAAAAAAAAATGAATATCTAAAAATGAGGGGCTACCATGAAAAAGTTTTTATTAATTTTTGGCCTCAATTATGGCTCTAGAAGTTTTTTATTTTGGAACAATGTAGAACAAATCTATAACAATCTAGAACAAAACTAAAATTTTGGATTTTCCAAAATAGTTTTTTTTATTTTCTGACTTAAGTTTTTATGCTAGGATTGTTATATTTTGGAACAATCCAGAACAAAAAAGAAAAATTGGATTTATCAAAATTTGTTTTCCTTCTACAATTTTCACGCTAGATTTTTTTTTATTTGGAACAATATAGAACAAACCGAGAACAATTCAGCACAACAAAAAAAACTCGGATTTCAAAAAGTGGGGGGCTAACTTCCCACACTCTAATCACGGGGGTTTTTGAACTGCCGGAAACGATGATTGTAGTTGAGCTTCTCCTTGAAACTGCGTTTCAGAGCAGGGAGGGCCTAGCACGAACATTTACGCGGAAGTGTAACGTTAACGTAAGCCAGTTGTATGGCATTTGATCAGCGTCCCATACAACTGATTTACGTTAACGTTACACTTACTCCCGCGTAAAAGTTCGTGCTAGGCCCTCTGGAGTGAACCAAAATGGATACTCTACGCTGGAGTCTTTAGCTAATGGTGTGTGTTTATTAATTATTCTCTTTAGTTCTGTATAAAATCTATCCTTTAAATTGTCAATGTTATCCTTATCAGTTCCCCTAAAAACATTGGGTTAATCAATTGCGTCAAGATCGTTATGTATCATATCAAAATTACTCTTATTAAAGTTTAAGCGTTTTGACTTCATAGGCATGGATGAAATAAAAAAAGAAGGATTGAGTTTTGATTGACATCGAACTGAAGCCCAAAATGGCGGACATATTACATAATTATGTGTGTCAGATGAAAGTAGGGTGACCGGCTGCATATGATGTGTGTGCGTGTTCCGCTCGTACGTACGAAGCGATCCGGCTTCCTAAGGGTGCTTCAGTTTCGGATTAGACGGGATTCCCTCCTTCTTTTTTTAATAGCTCCATGTTCATAGGTTTGAAAGATTTTTCGTTAGTGTGCACAACATCAATATCGGCTACTAAAGCGGGGTGGTGGCTATCTAAGCGACTAATAGGTTTAGTACCATAAACTTGTATTGAGGTGGAAGTAAATAAAATAAGATCCAAAATTCTGTTATTCTTATTAGGTATGTTATTGAACTGATAAAAATTACATATACAATACAATACAAAAATTACATATATTGAGTTTCCAATAAAAGGTCAGCTTTTTGACCATGATGATAGGGAGCATTGCACTGAATCTATCCGATTTGGTCCAGGTTATGTTGGGGGTATTAAAATCACCAATACAAAGAAAATCATCCAAATCACTGGCATCAGAAACTATATTTTGACAATTCTCATAAAAACTACGTAGACATTCAATATTCAAATCAGGTGGAAGGTAACAAACACAAACATTAATTTTCCGAATATTATTACCGGTTGGCAGTACAGTAATCCATAAATCTTATTCCATATTAATCCAAACCAGATTTCATAAATACAAAGGTAGAGTCTGCGCCAAACTTAATGGCGGCTGTGAAGTGCGCTGCCCCTGCTGCTACTGCTCAGTGATTTGCGCCGACTTCACCGCTATAAGTTTGGGGTAGACTATCAGTGTTTTTTTTTTATTTCTTATACTGTTTTATTAAAACTTTTTGGATCGGCAATGCCCTCGGTGGTGATGTCCATAAGCAGCGGTGACCACTTACCATTAGGTGAGCCGCCTGCTTGTTTTCCACACATCTCATACAAAAAAGGTTTTGGGAACGTTACAAAAAAACTAACGTGCAATTTCAATAAGTATTATAATTATATTTACTTATATCTGTGTAATTTATACTTTATTACTTATCGTTATCACTTACAATATCAAAATTTCACAGTATTGAGTATCACTAATGGCTTGGCCTCACTTAAATGTAAACGGTGAAGCTTCACTGTTGAACGCTTGTGTGTGTGCGTACAGCGATTCATCGGGCACAGCCGCAGTATTCGCACCAGGGGGTCTAGCAAAGACTCCCACTAACGCTAACGCCAAACGCTAACTCCAAAATGTACTAGGATGACATTTCGGAAATCGCTAACTTTTCCGTAGCGAACGTAATTTCGATACATTTTTGGAGTTAGCGTGAGGCGTTAGCGTTAGCGATTGTGATCTTTGCTAGACCCCCTGGGATGTTGCGGAAACCGGTATTTTCACATCCGCGGATGCGGATGCGGATGTTTATGATTTTTTATAAATATAGTATATGAATGAAGAATTAAAACAATGATAAAGTACTTAGTATTAACATTTTTATGAATGAAAATTAGGTGCAACGTTTCACTCAGAGTACCGCGCCGAATAAATTAAAATTTTCTGGAGTATTTTTGCGATTTGTTGCTAAACTAATTGTTGTAAATGAGTGAATGTCCCTCTTTAGGCAAGACTGTGAATAGTAACTTTTCTAGTCTATGCCAACCAGGAGTTTTTTGCTTTTATCTGTGGTCCGTTCGATGACAGTTATTCTGTATCCGACCTCCGTCCGAGAATGTTATGTACTGCGATTGTTGTGAACGATTGAACGATTTACAACTAAATTTTCTTTAATCCGTATCCATCGTTTATATTAAATGTCAAACCTGACCCATAGCCTCAATACTAATGATATTTAGGTGATACTTTTAAGCCTAATTTATTGACACATTCTACTTATTTGCGGAATGTTAGTTTTTATATAATCGCGTTAAGTAATTAAGCTATGATTAGCAAAAATGCAAGAAAATTTGCATTTGGCGAGCTGAGTAAAACGTACCACCTTAAGTATAATCATTCTCCTATTTTTAGGGTTCCGTACCCAAAGGGTAAAGCAAACTCTATTACTAAGGCTCTGCTGTCTATCTGTCTGTCCGTCAGTCGCCAGACTTTATCTCATAAATCGTTAGTTAGACAGTTGAAATTTTTACAGATGATTTATTTCTGTTAGTGCTATAACAACAAATACTAGAACATTTTTTTTACATCGGACTTATCTAGCGTTTGACCACGCTCTCACCTGATGGAAAGTGACGATGCGATCGAAGGTGTAACGTGCTAGCTAAAACATAAAATACAATAAATATTTAAAGGAGCTGTTGGTTTTTGGCGGGAACGTGAAAAAGCTCACGTCGTTGCATTGTATTATTTCTCAAAACTTGTGCTTTTTTCAGTGTTAATGTTTAAAATTGGTGGCGTTTTACGCATTAAGTGCTGAATTACGAGATTTACGAGCATGAGTGTGGTCAAGTGATATGATGTGGTGAAACGTGATTTTTCGTGTTGCTTCCAAAATTCCATAGAAGCTTCTTGTAAAGTTGCCACCACTTTACTTGAGCATGACTTAGACTGGACTATGACTATGACTAAGACTTGACTACGTAAAATATTCTAAAACTCGATGAAAATATACAATACTTGACACTGGCTAAATACACTATGTGTGGAGCCAAAATATATAAAAAAAAGGAGCTGTTGAGAACACTCAAAATATCCATCTATTCGAAAAGTAATTCACAGCGCCAGCGAAAACAAACGTAATGATTCATTTACAAGAAACAAATGATGCATCACATCAAACGTGTCGGATCTTGCCACCAATTTTATCCCTCACGTTGGACATTTGGCCATGACGCCACGTGCGAACGGCACGCGCCACAGCTTGTATCACATCCGCACCCGCATGAATATCCGCATATGATTATTGCGGATGCGGATGTCCAAATCTATGCGGAAGCTCCGCATTTGCGGATGCGGTTATTCGCAACGTCCCTGATTCGCACATCGTTGAGTATCCTCGAAGTTTTTGTGGCACGCTAATCCGGACACACTGTCAATTTGTTTGCCTGCTGCGCGACTTACGTGGGCTGAATAAAATGGAGGAAGCAGTAGCGTTATACTGAATGTCGGTGAATAATTATTATGTTTTACAAACCGTACGAGTATTATTTGCAATTACAAAAATAAAATTTTATAATTTTTTAAATTCAAAATCTCTTATCTGTATGAAGTAAAACCATTTTTCATTATTTGTCTGTGTAGTGTATGGGACCAATGATATACTACATTATACTGAGAGTATTGCTTGGGTACCGAAGAAACCTAAGCGGGACTCGTTTCAAGCGCGCGAGCGTCACGCGTCATTGCTCACGCTCAGTCTCACTGGAGCCGTCGACCGGGGTGGACGTGTCCGCGTCTCTGAGCCCGTGTCGGAGAGACACTCAACAAACTCTACAGTCTGTCTATCTGTCCCTTTGAATACGGATCACGGTTGAATGCTTCGTCTGCGCCCGATGCATCGCTGTATGAACACACACTACTAGCGTTCAACCGCGAACCTTCGCCGGTTACCTTCAGGTGTGGCCAAGCCATTTTAAGCGTATCTAATAATTTTATAATATTTATTACACGGTTGGCCGTCGCAAGGCCGATATCGGTCAACTTTTGGTGGGAATCTATAGAAAACCAGTAAGCAGTTAAGCTAATAAGCGATTGCAATATCGAAATATAAAACAAAAATACGCCGTTATACATTTAAGACTTTTTGTAACGAGTACAAAAAAATAAATAAAAAATAGTTTCTATATTCGAGATATTCATGCATGTTCTATCTCGTTCGCGCATTACAACATTTTTGTAGGTAGGTATTACAATATGGTATAACATACGTAAATAGGCATGATGACTGCTATTAAAAAAGAACAAGTAAATATTACTTTCATCACAGAGCTATGAAACAATAGACGCTTCGCCTATACAAGCGTTTTTTTTTTGCTCTGTGTAAGTAGGTAAGTTCTACACCTTCAAAAATGTCTCAATGTGCGAGCGAGATAGAACATGCACGAATATCCTGGCCTTAACCAAGGTACAAGAGACTGGGGTAAGCTTATCTTGATTGCTATCCAGTTAATAAATATTAAATAATAATAAAACATAGGTGTGGACAACACAGCGCCCTCTAGTCCCAAACTAAGCAAAGCTTGTACTATGGGAACCAGATAACTGATACAATACTTACACTGGAATTCATAGTCAAGGTGGGGGCTCCTCTAGGGGATGATTCAGGCGCTGTGTAGCGAAATCAAGTTTTATGCATTTCATAAACAAAATTAAGTAGCCCCTAATCTGACAATTCTGACATTGTCAAAGGCTATGAAATTCAAAGAAGAATGATTCAACATTCAACCTCTATGTGAAAGTTGAATGATAGATTTTGGGGCTTTGTCCTTGGGGTGACCTTGACTATGAATACCACTGTTAGATACTTTTTGTTTGTAAAACATACTTAGAATACAATATAACACTCAGACACAGAACAAAAATTGATGTTTCATCGCACAAATGTTTGTCCTGGGCGGGATTCGAACCCACAGCCTACAGTTCCGAAGGCAGAGCTACTACCAACTGAGCTATCAGGCCAGTCGAGTTCCAAATTCACATCGGTGAAGGAAAATCTTGAGGTGACCTGTTCATAATTCACAACTGAAGTACATGTCATCATCATCATCATCATCATCATCATCATCATCAACAGCCCATAGAAGTCCACTGCTGAACAACGGCTCCCCCAAAGAGCGCCACTTTGAGCGGCTGCTTGCCTTCTGCATCCATCGGCTCCCCGCAGTTTATTGAAATACATGTGTCATCCACCAACCCGGACTTGGCCGTCGTGATCGATTACGGCCTACACTCTCCCTATGAGAAGGCCCATGTCCCACCAGTGGGAAGGGGCTGATGAGCTATGCAGTTTTCGTTTCTTCTAGAATTGCATCAACTTCTTTTCTGAGCTGTTCTGCTTCTGCTGTCATTTCTTCTAAACTTCTCGGCGGTTTGGCGGGATGGCCGGATTTGAACCTGAATTTAAATAAATAAATCAATAAACCAAATCAAATTAGGTACATAATATAGATTGTTAAGTTTCGCCCATTAGTTAATAACAATATTTAATATTTACGGTTTTTATAGCAGTAAAGGAAAAAAACAGCCCAAGTGCGAGTCGGACTCGGGCATGATGGGTTCCGTACCATTATCTACAAAAACTATTTTTTGGTTAAGTAGGTATTTGTTGTTATAGCTGCAACAGAAATACATCATCTGTGAATCTTTCAACTGTCTAACTGTAGCGGTTTATGAGACACACCTGGTGACAGACGGACAGATGGAGCTTTAGTAATAGCACAGATAATATAATAGCAATAGGGTCCATTTTACCCTTTGGGTACGGAACCCTAGTGATGATAATGGGATGATTCTTAAGAATCTCTCAATAGATGGCGCTACTAATTCCGAAAGTTGGTTGTAAAATGTGAAGGATAAATTCAACATATGTACCTATTTCAAAAATGTAAAACCCTATTTGGCGGTTTTGTTAAAAGATGTATTTATTTTATTAAGAGCTGTGTAAAATAAATAAATAATATGTGATCTCTTATTGCCCCGAGAGCTTAAGTAAAACATGTCCCGGAATGGACAACGAATTAATTAAAAAAAAAATAAACAAAATCCCGTTCAAATCCCGTTTGTGATTTTTTCATCTGTATTCACTAGGTGGTAGGACTTTTCTACATAGTTCATCTAGGTAGGTACCACCGCTTTGCCAGTTTTTCTGGCGCCAAACAGTAGTGTGCAAGCAATACTGCGTTCCCGTTTGAAGGGCATTGTAGCTAGCGAAATTACTGGGCACTTGTGCTTTCTCCCGTATTAATGTTTAAAATTGGTGGCGTTTTACGCATTAAGTGCTGAAATACGAGCATGAGTGTGGGCAAGTGATATAATGTGGTGAAACGTGAGTTTTCGTGTTGCTTCCATAATTCCATAGAAGCTTCTAGTAAAGTTGCCACCACTTTACTGGAGCATGACTTAGACTTGACTATGACTACCTGACTTACACTGGACTATGACTATGACTTGACTTTACATGATATATTCTTCAACGATCAAAAATTACAATACTTGACACTGGCTAAAACAGTGTGGGGCCAAAATATAAGGAAAAAAAAAGTTCTGAGTGACACTGCAACTGTTATGGGCGGCCGTGTCGCTTACCATCAGGTGAACGATTAGCTCGTCACGACATTCATTATCATAAAAAAAATTAAGGTTCGTTACTTACTGATCATGTTTCGCCAGTTCTAAATATATTAAGTCATTTTCTATAAAGTCTCCCTTTTTCCTAGGCATTACGTGACAGTGAAGATGCTGAAAACAAAACTTTTAGGTTCCGTATCGTTCATCATCATCATCATCATCATCATCATCATCAATTAGGACGTCCACTGCGGAACACAGGCCTTCCCCAAACGCCACTTTTGTCTCTAATCATAGGAGGTTTGCCATGATCACCATGCTTGGCAGGCGGCTTGGTGATCGCAGATTATAATGTAACGAGGGGAATGCTGCAGCCCATTCCCTGGATATTCCCTTAGCTCTTACGGTACCCATGGGAAGAGATAAGGTGATCCTATTCACAATAGGCATGATGACAAAAATTTTTTTTGGATAAATTAATAATATTCCTCAAAAGATAAACATTTGTGAAAACAATAATTAAATATCTCAAAAAATTACTAAGTTACAAGCATTTTAAAAACCGGAATAGAAAGAGATAGCTCAAACGGCCAGTGACGTCAGAGGAAGGTCGTTATAGTACCTCATTACTTAGCTGTGATAGCTTTTCATACAATATCTTTGGCATGTGACGTCACGAGTAGATTTTTCATAGTAACTGTGGGGGCGCTCTGTTTCGCGAGAAAGGGAAGGAGATGCCTCCTGTAGAAACTTTAAAAGCTTATCACTCCGTGATTTATTTACCGATTTTACTTATTTTTTCAATTATTGCATTCATTTTTAATCTTCCCTATGAAAGTAATATTTACTTGTTCATTTTTAATAGTAGTCATCGTGCCTATTAGGACTACACGGCCTTAGACTAGTTAGTTATATTACAATATAATTTAAAAATCATTATTGTAGTAGTTTGTTTGAAAAATAAAAACAGATTATACAGGGTGTAATTGAATGCATTAGCATCCTTTGAAAGTAGGTACCTACTCCTGATACCGGTCACGTGTGGACCAAAATTTTACCACATAGATTTTTTAATAATAATAACTCCAAAAAATAGTATAATTAACTTAATCAAATGCTACAATACAAAATTTAATTAAAATAATGAAGTATTGTTTTTAATTAGTACATACAAGGTATAAAAACGTTTAAATGTATCAAAATCATCCGTGCCAACTGCGTTAGGCGCCGCGGCAAGCTTCATAATTTTCAATAAAAACATTTTCATTTACACTCTTTACTCTTGAATAATCATCTATAAATGATGTACTATCATGGGCTCAATTTATGCTAATGAATTAAATTACATCCTGTATTACAATATAATATTGCCAGATTAAAAATTTAACGGTGTGGGTGTTTCTATTGCTATTTGCTATTATTACGGTATCGATTATAGCAACCTAAAGGCAATTTTTGTCAAAAATAAAACACCATTACTATATATGACAGTGGTGTGGTGGTTGAGCAGGTCGACTCATAACCCGGAGGCCGCTGGTTCGTTTTCCGCGATCGAACAAATATTTGTGCACAGGATGTGGGTTTTACTAGGTGGTAGGACTTTTCTGCAAAGTTCATCTAGGTAGGTACCACCGCTTTGCCAGTTATTCTGCCGCCAAGCAGTAGTGTGCAAGCACTACTGTGTTCCGGTTTGAAGGGCATTGTAGCTAGTGAAATTACTGGGCAAATGAGGCTTTATGACCTGATCTCAGTCTAGTAATCTGATTACTAGGCTATGATGTCTCAGGATGACGTGCGCAGTGCAGTGTCACGCGAAACATTTAAGTTCCGAGTGACACTGCAACTGTTATGGGCAGCCGTATCGCTTAACACCAGGTGAACGATTACCTCGTCACGTCATTCTATCTCATAAAAAAAAGCGTAAATATGTGTTGTGTGTTGTGTGAGCATGGTCCTCGTAGTTCCTGGGTCCCTAGATACAGGGAAAGTTAGTTTGAGTCCAGGATCTATGTATGTGATCGTTGGGCGTCATTTATTTATTTATTATCTGTACAATAATTTTTTAATAGCACCCTCCAAATGTCCGATAACTTCAATTTCCAGTTTAAATAAAATGCGATATTTCCCAGGCAACCTCTGATTTACAATACTTTAGTAACAATACCTTAACAGTTTGTCCTGCGTCGGGTCCATCTTGTATGGTCACCGTACATGATTGTGTATTGTGTACTTTCTCCATGAGCTGAAATAAAAAGAGGCTAAAACTACCTGATTTTGAATTGGTATATTATCCCAAAGGGGGTAAATCTACACCCCAAGGTAGACGATGTTTCTTCTACGACTTTTCTAAATTAATAGTTTTTCATTGATGAAATGCCATGTAAAGTTTAAGTTCAAAGATAGCCTTAGCGCAGCTGGGTGGTTGAACTTCGTCCTTGACCGAGTGCACATAAATGAGTTTAACGACCTGTATTTAGAAATGAATTTATAGTATCTTGTTAACTCTCGTAGCGATCGCACGTGCAATTTTGTGAGTGGATATTTTTTTTTACCATGGAGGTTTTGAAACACGCAGTTTCAAGTAAGGCTCTCACAACTTGTGGGCCATCGTGGTCCCAGCCCCCCCTATTTTGGGATAACATACCAATTCAAGGTCACCTTGTATAAGTAACACGTATGCAAAATTTCATGAAAATCAACCAACGGTTATTTAATTTTTATAGTCAATGGCATACAAATAAACCTTGTTTATACAAAAATTATCTTTTTATATATTGTTTACAAAATGAAGTTACTGGACAAATTACTCTTTACATGACATCTCAAAGTGTACAATTCTTATTAATACATAAATACTTTATTTTTAAAAGATACAGTGCTCCACTTAATACTTACACATAACTAAGGCCAAAAGATATACATATACAATTTTTGTTGGGTATCTGCTGCCGAACTAGACTCATCGTCTGTGTTTCAGTGTACAGTGCCTCTTATGAATACTCTGTGTGTTGTCTCAGGATGACGAGCGCAGTGCAGTGTCACGCGAAACTTTATAATTTAAAAGTTTCGAGTGACACTGCAACTTATGGCCGCTCAACATCAGGCGAAAGAGGAGCTCGTACAGAGTGTAACAACTTACCGTCTGCACCAATCTAACAGTCTTATAGAAGTCTTCCGCTTCTTCTGTAGTCAAGTCCTTATTCCTTTCAGCCATTCTAATTGGTGCTACCAACACATGCCCTGGGATTACACATCTGGTAAAGATAAAGATAAAATATAATTATCCAAACCTATTTTACAGTTATACATACAAGGTGACTTTGAATTGGTATGTTATCCTGAAAGGGGTTGACTGGGACCATGATAGCCCACAAGTTGTGAGAGCCTTACTTGAAACTGTGTGTTTCCAAACGTCCATGGTAAAAAATAAATCCACTCGCAAAATTGCACGTGCGATCGCTACGAGAGTTAACCAGATACTAGACTACTAATATTTTTAAAGGCTTTAGTTGACAGTATTTAAAATGCTAAAAATATATCCGTCTCTTACATTGCCGTCTATTTGAAAAGAACAGCTACAGTTTTAGATCTGTCAGATAAAGCCTTTAAAATTGGCCCCACTATATATATGTATAAAGTCATGTCTAAACACAGGTCGTTAAACTAATTTATGTGCATTCGATCAAGGACGAAGTTAGGATGGTTGAACTGCGCTAAGGCTATCTTCGAACGTAAACTTTACATGGCATTTCTTCAATGAAAAATTATTTTTTTACCCCAAGGTAGACAATGTTTCTTCTACGAATGAGTCGTAGAAGAAACATTGTCTATTGTCATTGTAGATTGACCCTTTCGAGATAATATACCAATTCAAACAGGTAGTATACAGAAGGTAATTTAATTCATCAGCATAAATTGAGCCCATGATAGTACATCATTTATTATTAAAGAGTAAAGAGTGTAAATGAAAATGATTTTATTGAAAATTATGAAGATTGCCGCGGCGCCTAACGCAGTTGGCACGGATGATTTTGATACATTCAAACGTTTTTATACCTTGTATGTACTAATTAAAAACAGTACTTCGTTATGTTAATTAAATTTTTTATTGTAGCATTTGATTAAGTAAGTTATTCCATTGTTTGAAGTTATTATTATTACCAAAGCAATGTGTTAGAATTAAAGAAATTTGTTCCACACGTGACCGGTATCAGGAGTAGGTACCTAGTTTCAAAGGATGCTAATGAATTCAATTACACCCAGTATAATCTAAGAGCTATTAAGTATAATGCTCACCTTAAATTAACAAAAGCGTACGTCAGTTTAGATTTATAAAATACGCAACTTTCCGGCACCTTTACGTGTCCAAACACATACGTTTTACAATCCGGTTTCGGACACGTCTGTCCCGGTTCCGGATTACTCTGTCCGGATTCCGGACTACCCTGTCCGGACATCCGGTTTTTCGATTGTGTTGTGTGGATAGGTAGTAAGTTTTTCCGAAGACTTAAGGTGTAAAGCGAGTAGATGTCTTTTCTGAAAAAATAAATGAAGGGGGCTTCTAAAACTTTTTTATACATAACAATAAAATACTAGCTGTGGTCGTGTGGTTCCGTAATAGGACCATTCCATCTCTTCCCGGGGATGCCGTGAGACCCAGCTTAGGGAATATCCAGGTAATGGGCAGGAGGATTCTGTTCGCTTAGATAGCAAAATGACGTCAATGACGTAAAATAGACATTTTATTGTAATTTTAGGATCGGTACGGAATGCGACGTTTATCATTTACGTCACATTCATTTCGTCATTATTGGGTCAGTGTACGGAACTCGGCGTATGTGTACGTCAGAAAGTCGTCATTTAAGTTTGTTGTTTTCAATATTATCTAGTTTAAACTGATAGAACTATTTAATTTAATTTATTTATTTCAGTAACTATCTACTATTGATAATCTCAAAGCAAATAAAGACTTCATTTCATTTCAAAGTAGTTATTTTAAATTTTTCCCTAATCCTTTAAACAACCTAATTGGTTAATTTTATAATTTTCCCTGCTTAAGCATATGTTCAGCAGTGGACGCCTTAGATTGTTAATGATTTTTTTTAATTCTTCAATTTGTTAATATGTCTTCTTTACTGACAAATGAAGTTTCATTTAGTAATTTTCTTCACATACCTCCTATGCTGAAACACGGGCATATTGGTCCTTACTTCTTTAATCTTGTCTGTAGATATCTCCGCGACCCTATAACTCGGGGAGCCGTCACCGCAGTCGGCCAGGACTTCGCCCCACGGGTCCACACAAATCGCGTGTCCGTATGAAGACCGCTTGGCGTTATGTGCGCCCACTTGGGCCGCTGCTATGACGTAGCATTGGTTCTCTATAGCCCGAGATCTGAAGAGTAGTGGGTAGAGTGGGATTCAAACGCGATGGCGGCTGTGAAGTCGGTACGAAACGCTTTGCAGTAGCAAAAGTTATATTTGCGCGGCAGAGGTAAGCGGTGGTACAGTGAATGTACGCCTGTACCTACCTAAACCTGAAGGCAACATTTTTTTGGAAGAATTATGTGCAGATCCATCTTTGCAATATTGTAACATAAAATTCTCACAAATTAGTAAGTGCCTAGTGGGAAAGAAAAGAGGGGCCTGCGTAAAACGCCACCAATTTTAAACATTAACACTAATAGCACAAGTTTTGAGAAACAATACAATGCAACGACGTGAACTTTTCCGCGTTCCCGCCTAAACCCCAAATAGATTATTTTATTTCATTTCAGTGTGCGGGGGGCTTACTTACCACGCGCTTCACAGCCGCCATTCATTTTGAATCACACTGTATCTAACGTTTATTAACTTTAAAACATCTTATTTAAAGCCTTATAAATCTGAGGTTATACATAACTTCACAGAGCTATGAAACAAATATCGCTTCACACTTAGAAAGCGTTTTGTTTTGCTCTGTGCATAACTTACTCAATCTATCAGGAGGATCTATAAATAAAATAAATAAATTGTACACAGTACATTCTCACCTGAGTAAGACATGCCAGTGCGCCTGTCCGGTGGCCACAGTGAACGCAGATGGATATGTCAGTATCTCGGCACCCATTATACTGAGAGCCGTGCTAAGCTCGGGGAAACGCATGTCGTAGCAGATTGCCATGCCTGAGAAGATATTGGAATATGAATAACAAACATTATAGATAAGACTTTACAACTTTAACCACTGATGGGGCATGAATCTTTACCAACTAACCCCACAGGTGTGTCAACGGGTGTGACAACTTACCAACTTACCCCACGAAAGTGTCAACGGGTGTGACGACTTAGCAACTTACCCCACGGAAGTGTCAACGGGTGTGAATATTTGCCAACATACCCCACGGAAGTTTCAACAAGTGTAACAACTTAACAACTTTCCCCACTGGTGTCAACAGGCGTGAATATTTGCCAACTTAGGTACCCACAGAAGTGCCAATGGATGTGACAAATTACCAATTGTCCTCACTGGCGTTTCAACGGGTGTGACAACTTACCAAATTTACCCACGGGTGTGTGAACTTATCAACTTTCCCCACGGGTATTAGGTACAACGGGTGTGACAACTTACCAATTTTACCCACTGGTGTGTCAACTGGCGTGACAATATGGCCGCCTGGGTGACTAAAGTCACTCTCTTTCAATCGGACTTTCTTTTCCGGTATCTCCACATCAAACAAATGCAACTTTCTGTATGTTTGTACTATTTCACCTTTGTTGTTTATTATTATGTGTGTGTTATACATTTTTGATGGGTTGGTTTCATCCTGAAATTGTTTGAAATCAAAGTAATAAATAACCATAAGTCATAACCAATGAGAACTAAATTAGACTAGCCGCTGTCCACAACCATGACGTGTTGTTCAACCAGCCCTAGTTTATTGTGATTCGTAATCACCTTCTCTAGGTCACAATGTTGGGTGTACAATTTAGACTAGTTTAGTATATTGTGCATCATTAAAAAAAAACTATTCTGACAAAACCAATAAGATATTGTTTTCCCAGTGCGCATGAGACAGCAGTAGAAATTATCTGCTCTTTTTTCAAATCTTTTTCTTATTGAAATCCATAATACAATGATTAATAAACTCAATATACCTTTTCATGTACCCCTCCCATAGACAACCAAACATTATGTTTCACCGCCAGCTCCCTATATTTATTGACAGTGTTGCCAGTGAGTATGGGTTCGGCAAGATGGACTATATCTTTTTTGTTATCACCGATGTAATCGCAGGCTTCTGGGAAGAATACCATCTGAAAAAATAACAGTGATCCTTGGTTTCTCATACATTTGTCAAACTCAATACCATGCACACTTATTTGTTTGTAGACCGCCGATGATCTATAGGCAACCAATGCTCTCAGTATTTTTAAGCTGAATTAAGTTTAAAAATGAAGATTTAGTAGGCGGACCATTGTGATGGCTTGTAGGCTCCGCTCTGGGCACATTCCACTCAATCAGTTTAAGTACCTCACGAGGAAGGCTGATTCACCAAATTGTGAGGTCTGTGGTAAGTTGAGGATACTTATCACTTTTTGATGGAATGTGCTCGTAGTGAACCTATTAGGCTAAAATTGAGAGACATAGGGCTGAATTTCGTAGAAGTTGGTGCCATCCAAAGTGTCCTAACAGAGTCCACATCGGTCACTGCTAGGATACTTTACGGCCTGTGTATTGCTGTCATTTCGTAGTATTATGTAATAATTATTGTGTAACCAATGGGGCTGGCATGGCCACGTAGGCCAAGTCCCAAAAAATATAAGAAAAAAAATAAAAATGAAGATAGAAACCAAGGGTTAGGCATTCCATATTAGGGTTCTGTACCAAAAGGGTAAAACAAACTCTATTACTAAGGCTCTGCTGTTTGTCTGTCTGTCACCAGAATGTATCTCATGAACCGTGATAGTTAGACAGTTGAAATTTTCACAAATGATGTATTTTACTTTTATTTCATTTATTTATTTATGCACGGAACAAATTACAATTGAACAATGTAAAGAAAAGAATAATCAAATATCAACTATTCTAAACAAGTAATTTAATATTATGAGACATCGGTTTAGTGGGATTCGTTGGGACCTACCCAGATATACAGTAAATATCGGTTAATAAATATTAAATGACTGACTGGTATTGTACCAGACTTTCAGTTTTCTATTGGAAGTTAAAAATTGTCTTTTCTTTCTTTGTTTCATTTACTTTGATTTAAGAAATCATATTAATATGCATTGCTATATTCCAAGAATTCTGTAGATTTTCAAGAACTCTATTGTTTAGGTATATAATACTGATATTGTTCTTGTTCCACCCAATCAGTTAACTTTTTAGGAGGGAATTACCTGAACATCCTCCTTAGCAGCATCATCAACAAGTTTACTAACAACTTGCAAATTTGCTGCTTTATCAGCTACCGATGTCATCTGACACACTGCTATCCGTCTGCTCATAGTAACTGCTGTACTAATCTGTCTGCAGTGATTCCGGGATATATGCCTCAGTAGTTTTAGACTGCAAGAAAGCTGTATTTATGGGATAAGTCAGCCATTTACAGGCAGTAGCTTTATATTCTTTGGTTGGCAGATGAGTAAATAAAAGACTTATAAAAGATGATAACATATTATAAGGGGAGAAGCCATGGCTCCTGAAACACAGTGTTAAACTAGTTCAGGAGTCTATGGACTCATTATTATGCACTGTAAAACCTTTATGTCAATAAAATATTATTTGATTTTGATTTGATTTGATATTGCTGTCATAATGACTGTGAGCCTACCATAAAAGTAATTCTTACACTACCAAGAAGCTATTCAAACAACCAGTTGTAGTGCTTTATGATATTTAGTTTTAGTTAGGTATCTTTATTTTTATTATCTACCTACCTACCATTTTGGTAGGTAGATAACACCTTAGCTTAGAGGTAGACTTAGGTAGTTAGTAAATACTTAATTATTATTATACACAGAAACTTTTATTTACCTCTATGGGATGGTGTATCTATTTTCACAGTACCTAATAAATATGTAATGAAACATTTTTGCTGATAAGAATCATGATAAACAGCAGAGCAGGTACCAATAAATAAATAAACTAACCTATTAAATCAATAAAAAGCCGCTGCTTAAGAACACCTGTGCGATCACCTTACGATGAAAATCGTTTCTTATTTACAAAGTAATTTAACCAACCAGAACCACTTGGTTTTTAACTTACCCGCATTTTATTGACTTAATTACCTCTACAAAAATGAAGTATTTTGAGCATGGAGTAGGTAGTAGGTATGTACGTAGAGAAAAGATTTTATATGATATGATAAATGATTTGATTGATTTATTTGTATGGTAAAGTAAATAAAATAAATAAATATTGCAAAATACAAAATACTATTTTTCTTCTTTTTTTATTACACCAAAGAGTATATAAAGTATATTACATAGAGTATATTACATGGAGAAAAGCAGAGAAAAGAAATACAGATTATTGCACAGAGTACTATTGTTTCAACTCCGTGGTGGGATGCTGAGTGTTCACTTGTTCAGAGGTAGTAGGTAGGTAATATAATGTCTTCAAGCAACTTTATTAATTATCAAAGGTGCACTGCCAAAGCTATAAAGCTCTTGAATAAGAAGAATAGAGATGGCTGGTTGTCTTACTGTGAGAATTTATCTCCTCGTACTCCTTCGACCTTAGTTTGGATGCAAATAAGACGATTCAGGGGTGCTTACAACATCAATGATATAACTAACAATGACCCTGTTTCGTGGATTGAGGGCTTTTCTGATGTCTCCCCCCTTTGTTCCAAGTATAGATGCTTTCCCATCCTCTCCTCTTTTTATACCATCTGTTAATAGCTTTGACTCCTCATTCTCATTTTACGAACTAGAGTTGGCACTTGATGGTCTTATAGATTCGTCCCGTAGGGCAGACGGTATCCCTAACTCATTTTAAAAAAAACCATCTGGGCCTCGTTTTATAAAGCTACAATTGTAGCTTACAATTATAGCAGCTACAAGAACAAGTAACTACAAGTTACTAGTTACAAGCGTTTTATAAACCTACAAATCATCGATTACAAGTATAATTCACATCACTAGAAACGTCATGGTGTGGAACCAGAGATCAAGTAGGGTATAAAATCTAGATTATGATGTTGCAAGTTGCACATCACTACGAATAATAGCTTATTTTTTAATTTGGCTTCCCATTATTAGTGAATTTAGCCGGTGTCAAGTTTACATTCAATCCCTACATAATATATAAATTAATAAAACAGTCTATTTTGTTTGTTCTGGCTCTCAAGCCATTATGGATGAATCTCTTTGGATGAAGTGTAGTTAGGTAATATGGGTACTTATATTACCGGGACAGATGCGTTTTATTTCGGAAAATGAAAAGCTCCCGCGGGAAAATAAATAAGTTGTGGGTGAAACCATGGGTGTCATTATTTTTATGTTAAGCTATTTAAGTACCTATATAAAGTCGGGTCAAGGTTATATATATATAGCTATTCTCATGTTAGGTTTTGTGATATGTGTTCATTATTCATGGGCTAAGATCAAGCTGAATTTCGACAGCCTCCGTGGTGTAGTGGTTGAGCAGGTCGGCTCATAACCCGGAGGTGGCGGGTTCGCTTCCCGCGACAGGACAAGTATTTGTGCCCGAAAAAAAAAAAGCGCAAATACTTGTTCTGTGTCTGGGTGTTGTGGGACTATGGTCCTCGTAGTTCCTGGGTCCCTAGATACAGGGAATCCTAGTTAGGGTCCAGGATCTATGTGTAGAAGCATTTTGTATTGTATTTGGGCTCACCCATACTAGTTGGTTAAAAACGGAACTAGATGGCAGCACAGGTAAAATTAGCACGCGGTGGCGATATTTTCCTGCATGTTTAGGTCTGTAAGAACCATGTATTAATAAATGCCGAGATTGTTGGGGAAATTTAACACGGTGTTCTTATTTCGACACAATCCTTAAATAGTACCTCGCTCGAGCCAAGCGAACTCTAGCCTTCGTGCAGAGTATCGTACACTATGTAAGTGATCGTTGGGCTATTAATTAATTAAAAAATTAAAAATTTGTCGTTATGTAAAGATATTTAATTCACATTTACTTAATTTTACTAATTGAACCTTCATTATTACGCGACACAACCAATACAACCCACTTTCAGTAAATTTATCTACACTTGTAGTTCATTTTACCTAGCTCTTTAGTTAGGTAAAAATTTTTACAACTTGTAGTACCGTATACTTGTAACTATCATAACAATTGTTCGATTTTACATTTAAAAAATGAAAAAACACTATGGATTGTCTATGATCTACGAACAAGTGCTTGTAATTCATAGAGTAAAGTAATATATCGGCCAATTTGCTGTTACACTTGTTAACTTGTAGCTTTATAAAACACATTATTTCAATTTTTTTTGGCTGTGTTTGCTTGTTTTTACTGCAAGTACAAGACTTGTAGCTTTATAAAACGGGGCCCTGATGTCAGTAAGCAGTATTATTTAGACTTAGTCAATATTTTTTTTTAACTGGGGAGTAATTCCTCAGTTTTGGAAAAACCAAGTCATCATTCCAATTGTTAAGGCTGGGAAGAATCCCTCCGACCCAAGTAGCTATAGGCCTATAGCTTTGTCATCGGTTTTAGCTAAAGTCACAGAGCATATGATTAAGCACAGGCTGGAATGGTTTGTAGAAAGTAAACATTTATTGGCAAAAACCCAGTTTGGGTTCAGACAAGGAATGAGCACCATGGACTGCCTTAGCATATTGGTAACTGATATTCGCATCTCTCTTTTGCAAAAAGAGTATTTAGTAGGCGTATTTTTAGACATTGCTTCGGCATATGACAATGTCTTACTTCCTGCTCTCAGGGATAAACTCTCCATGCTGGGTATTCCTGAGAAATTGGTTCGTTTTATATTTAACATGCTAACGAAAAGAACCATAACAATTAAAAGCCCGCATTCCACCCTTGCCCCAAGGGTTGTTTGGAAGGGCTTGCCTCAAGGTTCTGTCCTCAGTCCTATTCTCTACAGCTTATACACACGTGATCTGGAACTATCAGTACAATCCTTCTGTCAAATCTTACAGTATGCTGACGATATAGCACTTTATATATCTGACAAAAATTTTACGTCGGCTACTAATCGTCTATCTTCTGCTCTTGGCTACTTATCTGATTGGCTGGTTCGACATGGTCTCTCCTTATCAACCGCCAAAAGTAGCGCAGTGGTGTTTTCTAGAAAAAGGGTTGTTCCTCCGGTTTCTATCTCAGTGGGTAATAAAATAATTCCGCAAGACAACAAAGTCAAATTTCTGGGGGTGTGGCTCGATAATAAGCTCACAGGTCTAGACCACTATGATTTTGTATCCAAAAAATGTGAAAAATATATATAAATATTCTTCGTTCTTTGTCTGGAGTTTGGTGGGTTGCCCACCCATACACTCAAACATTACTTTATAATGCCATAGTTTGTTCTCATATGGACTATGGATCTTTTCTTCGGTCAGCAGTTCATTCAGGGTCTCTTGATCATTCTCAAATATATTTCCATGATTTATGTACCACCTTTGAACCGGCCTTATTTAGGGCATGGTCTAATGCATGGCAAGTTTCTAGGTCTATTAAAGGTAAATTTTACGGTGACGTTCAGCCTGAGATTCCACATAAACCCTGGTTCTCTAAATTTAAAAAGGCAGACAAATTGACTACTTCAGTTGTTTGTCATTTGCATTTGAACTACTCTTGTACTCCGGTTTTCCTTAATAAACTTAGGATTAGGGATAATTCTCTCTGTGAATGCGGTTTGGATCAAGGAAGTGTGGACCATATATTTTTCAGTTGTCCTAATTTACAGTTTTCATTGCATGAAGTTATTCCACGTGATATCCCCCGTCCTACTTCCCTCAAGTGTTTACTGTGTCTAGTATTTTCTCCGTTTATAGCTATTTTATGTAAATTTATTCAAGTAAATAAAATTAAGTTGTAAATAATTATAATGATTAGAAGTTGCGTACATATGTTACCTATATTGTTCCTTAGTAATAGATTTAGATCGGTTTCACTGTAACCATAATTATTTTCAATTATTGTAAATTTAATATGGTATTCTTTTGTTTTGTTTCAGTATTTTAGATTCATCACTACTCGTAGCTCATAGCTGTCTTCATACTCATTACCTATATGTGCCAAAATTTCTCACTGAACAATCTGCGTTTGATGTTCTATCTTAGTCCACGTGGCACTGGCAAAATTGTGGTCACCTCTCCACAAAGGCCATTAACCAAGAGTTGAAGCACAGAATACTATTACTCCTAGCGGAGTTGAAGTCATAGAGAACCACAGAGTACATTGGTAAAGACTGCAGGAACCATCTTTACCAATGTACTCTGTGACTCTGTGGCAGAGAACTTTGGTTGAAGTTGAATATTTTATTTATATCTTTTTTATTGAAATGTGTGTTAAAAGCGAATTAATTGCCTTCAATGAAATGAAAAAGATACAACACATTATTGTAGATCTCTTCTGAGTCGGAAATGTAATGGTAATGGTAACAAACTATGTTTACCTATTCATGTGTTTATTTGCTTGACTTTTAAAAGCCCAAGAAAAAACAAGACATGAAATTGCTAAGCCGAAGATGAGCCGATTTTTAATAGGTACCTACTTTGGCCAAAAACTAATATTTTTTGAAAATTGTAGTCACCTAAGTGTAACAATGATATAAGTATGTATTTGCATTTGTTTCAGTCATGCAGCGGCAGATTCAGTGTTAAAAGTCACATATTATAAATCAAAAAACCTGTCTGCCGTGCAGGTTACCTTCATCCTCACAAGACAATTTAGAAGTACCTACCTTATTCTATGAACAGCATTCTTCGGTGGAAGTTTTACTTATAAAATATGTGACATTAGAATAATTGTGGTGAAGTAACTGCAGAATGACTGAAGCAATTGTTTAGGAGTTGAAGTTGAACATGTGTGATATGAAGTACATACACTAGTGCTTCAAAAAAACAACCAATGTTAAAAAAACTTGAACAGTATTCAGAAGAAAGAAAATACCAAATAAAAATACAAAGTTTGTGTGTGTGTGGTTGTATATGTTTGTTACTGTAACTACTAAGCCTATTATGATGATTATTTTGAATTGAATCTAAGAATACACAACGGAGAGAATAAATGTGCATAATATGTAATTATTATTTTAAAACACATAATGCATGTGATATGTGTAATTAACAATTGTCATTTTAAGAAACTTAAAATGACATATAAAAACTCACACTGGAGAAAAAGCAAATGCTTGTAATATGTGTGATTACAGATCGACTATGGACGGAAGCTTAAAAAACATTTAAAAAAAAAACACTGGAGAAAAACCCTATGCTTGCAGTTTGTATGATTACAAGTCAGTTCAACATGGACTCTTAAAACAGCATTTAAGAATACACACTGGAGAAAAACCTTATGCATGCGATATGTGTGACTACAGATCAGCTTTACTCAGAAACTTAAAAAAACATAAGAAAACACACACTATAGAAAAACCTTATGCTTATAATGTGTGTGATCACAAATCAGCTCAGTTAAAACGTCATTTAAAAATACACACCGAAGAAAAACCCCATGCTTGCAATTTGTGTGATTACAAATGTAAAACGTTAGGACTCTTTAAAAAACATTTGAAATCACACACTGGTGAAAAACCTCATGCTTGTAATTTATGTGATTACAAAACAGATCAATCTGGACACTTAAAATGTCATTTAAGATTACATACTGGAGAAAAATTTTATGCATGTGATATGTGTGACTACAGATCAGCTAAACTCGATAACTTAAAAAAACATAAGAAAACACACACTGGAGAAAAACCTTATGCTTGTAATGTGTGTGATTACAAATCAGCTCTGTTACACCACTTAAAACGTCATTTAATAACACACACTGGAGAAAAACCTCATGCTTGTAATTTGTGTGACTACAAAGCGAATAACTTAAGAGCCTTAAAACGTCATTTAAAAATACACACCAAAGAAAAACCCCATACTTGCAATTTGTGTGATTACAAATGTAAAACGTTAGGACTCTTTAAAAGACATTTGAAATCACACACTGGTGAAAAACCTCATGCTTGTTATTTATGTGATTACAAAACAAATCAATCTGGATACTTAAAATGTCATTTAAGATTACATACTGGAGAAAAATTTTATGCATGTGATATGTGTGACTACAGATCAGCTAAACTCGATAACTTAAAAAAACATGAGAAAACACACACTGGAGAAAAACCTTATGCTTGTAATGCGTGTGATCACAAATCAGCTCAGTTACAACAGTTAAAACGTCATTTAATTACACACACTGGAGAAAAACCTCATGCTTGTAATTTGTGTGACTACAAAGCGAATAACTTAACAGCCTTAAAACGTCATTTAAAAATACACACCGAAGAAAAACCCCATGCTTGCAATTTGTGTGATTACAAATGTAAAACGTTAGGACTCTTTAAAAGACATTTGAAATCACACACTGGTGAAAAACCTCATGCTTGTAATTTATGTGATTACAAAACAGATCAATCTGGACACTTAAAATATCATTTAAGATTACATACTGGAGAAAAACCTTATGCATGTGATATGTGTGACTATAGATCAGCTAAACTTGAAAACTTAAAAAAACATAAGAAAACACACACTGGAGAAAAACCTTATGCTTGTAACATGTGTGATCATAAATCAGCTGAGTTACAACACTTAAAGTGTCATTTAATGACACACTCTGGAGAAAAACCTTATGCTTGTAATTTATGTGATTACAAATCGGCTTGGTTACAAGACTTAAAACGTCATTTAATAACACACACTGGAGAAAAACCTCATGCTTGCAATTTGTGTGATTACAAAGCGAATGATTTAAGAATCTTAAAACGTCATTTAAAAATACACACCGGAGAAAAACCTCATGTTTGCAATTTGTGTGATTACAAAGCGAATGACTTAGGATCCTTAAAACGTCATTTAAAAATACACACTGGAGAAAAACCTCATAATTGCAATTTGTGTGATTACAAAACAAATAATTTAGTAAACTTAAAATGTCATTTACCTACACACACTGGTGAAAAACTTCATGCTTGCAATTTGTGTGATTACAAAACGAATTTCTTAGGAAACTTAAAATGCCATTTACTAACACACACTGGTGAAAAACGTCATGCTTGCAATTTGTGTGATTACAAAACGAATTACTTACGAACCTTAAAACGTCATTTAAAAATACACACTGAAGAAAAACCTCATGTTTGCAATTTGTGTGATTACAAAGCGAATAACTTAGGAACCTTTAAACGTCATTTAAAAATACACACTAGAGAATAATCTTATGTTTGTAATTTGTGTGATTACAAATGTAAAAAGTTAGGACTCTTTAAAAGACATTTGAAATCACACACTGGTGAAAAACCTCAGCTTGTAATTTATGTGATTACAAAACAGATCAATCTGGACACTTAAAATGTCATTTAAGATTACATACTGGAGAAAAACCTTATGCATGTGATATGTGTGACTACAGATCAGCTTTACTTGGAAACTTAAAAAAAACTTAAGAAAACACACACTGGAGAAAAACCTTATGCTTGTAATGTGTGTGATCATAATTCGTCTGTTTCAAGATTTAAAATAATATTTGTGAATACACACTGGAGCAAAACCTTATAATTCAATACTAGAATCCTTCGCTTGCTCGGGATTCAACATTAGCACTCGACACAAAAATCAATTTTGCTCTCTTGTAGCACAGATAACTATTTCACCTCAGCAGCTCGAAAAGATAGGCTATTTTTTCGTCCAAAATACCACAAAGCCTGAAAACAAAAGTTTTCAATCAATGTGTGTTGCCCGTGATGACTTATGGAACTGAGACGTGGTCTCTAACTGTTGGCCTCATTACTAAGCTCAAAGTCGCACAACGAGCTATGGAGAGAGCAATGCTCGGTGTTTCCCTGCGAGATAAGATCCGAAATGAGGAGATCCGCAGGAGAACTAAAGTGACCGATGTAGCTCTTAGGATTAGCAAGTTGAAATGGCAATGGGCAGGTCACATCGCTCGTAGAACTGAGAACCGAGGGGAAAGAAAGGTTCTTGAGTGGCAACCACGCACTGGAAGATGCAGCGTAGGCCGGCCTCCCACTAGGTGGACCGAAGACCTGGTGAAAGCCTCGAGGAGCCGATGGATGCAAGAGGCGAGCAGCCGCTCTAAGTGGCGCTCCCTGGGAGAGGCCTATGTTCAGCAGTGGACGTCTTCAGGCTGTTAATGATGAATGATGATGATGAGCTCGAAAAGGCGCCCTTTGCTGCGAGAAAACAGTGTGCTAAATCGAATTTTGCTAACTCACTGCGTGAGACTAAGTAATTTTTTAATATTATGACTGCGGTAAATGTATTTAGCCAGCTTTAGGTTACATTTATATGGAGTTTTGGAGAGAACATGATTTTTTTTTGTCATACTATTCGCGGGAACGCGATAGTGTTTCGTTATTAGGTAAGTACCTACCTGTAATGATGTTCTTACTGCTAAGGTGAAAAGTTGTATGTGCTACTCGAGAGCAAAGTTTTTGTATCTCGTGCCTTTGAATCCCTCGCTCGCTCAGGATTCTAACTTAGAATGACTCGCTACGCTCGTGATTCAATGCTAGAATCCTTCGCTTGCTTGGGATTCAACATTAGCACTCGACACAAAAATCAACTTTGCTCCTTAAACGCGCCCTTTGCTGAAAGAAAACAGTGTGCAAAATCGTATTTTGCTCACTCACTGCGTGAGACAAAGTAGTTTTTTAATATTATGACTGCGGTAAATATATTTAGGCAGCTTTTAGGTTACATTTATATGGAGTTTTGGAGAGAACATGATTTTTTTTTCTTTTTTCATACTATTGGCGGGAACGCGATAGTGTTTAGTTATTAGGTACATACCTGTAATGATGTTCTCACTGCTGAGGTGAAAAGTTGTATGCACTACTCGAGAGCAAAGTTTTTGCATCTCGTGCCTTTGAATCCCTCGTTCGCTCAGGATTCTAACTTAGAATCATTCGGTACGCATATAATAAGAAAAACGCGAGCGGTGCGAAAATTTTTGATACATGTCCGGCAGATTTCAGACAAATAAGTATGTAATGGGTAGTAGTTTTGCTCAATCAGAAAAACAAGGAAAGTTCGTAAAACGAAAGCGCGAGCGCAGAGCGAGAATAATCAGATCGTCAGAAGTTACAGAAGTGACAATACAAGTAAAGCGCGAGTAAAGCGATAGCAAAAATTTTTGAAACTTGTAGCGGATTACAGAAAAATAAGTTTGGAATTTGTAGTAATTTTGCTTAATCTGAAAAACTGGGAAGCTTGTAAAATTACAACGTGATCGCAGCGAGCGTGAAGAATCAGAGCGCTAGAACTGTAGAAATGAACGAAAGCCACTGTAAATGGAGGGGAACTCATACTAAAAAGAAAAGCGCGAGCGAAAGCGAGCGCGTATATTTTTTAACCATGTTTTGGTACCTAGTTTTCATAAGAACATCATTGTGAGCCACATTGCCCGTTTGCAATAAATCGACAGTAGTCGCGTTTTTATATAAACAGTCGGTTATGCTATTACAAAAAGACGTTAATATTTGTTTTGTGTTTGTGTCTTATTCTTAGTTCATATTATTATGTAACATTAATAAATAAATAAAACTTTATTTGATCACACATTGGTTGTAAGTGAGGTACATCAACTTGTAGTGTATAAGTAACAATTTATTTTGCATAAAGTTATTGCGTATTTACAAACAATGTACCTCAGTCGAAGCGCTGTCCCTCACACTAGGTAGAACCTGTATAGTGAGGTCACAGGAATCTCCTTCGGAGACAAGATTGTACACACGTTTTACATTGTAGCAACTGGTGTTGTTCCAAATATCATATAGGTAATACTTATTTAACTACATGTAATGTTTAGTATTACCTTAAAATAAAGTAACCTTATGTTTTATGTGATTTAGCTACTGAGAGAATATCTGTGATTATAACATGATTGTGTTGTAACCTAGTTTAAGTAAGTGTTAAATAAATGTTATTCTATTCTATGTTTATAAATGAATTATAGAGAGGCTGCAGCGGGAGTAATAGAGTAAAACCAAATGTTGAACTTTTACCTTTTATTTAAGGTTTTTACATCTAAACTATAATTATGTCCTAAAATTAATTATATCTATGTGACAAGTCTCGACGATCGAGAACAATTAACCGGGGGAGGATGATGTAAGCCGCGCGGGGCCTAGAGGGGATCGCGGGCGCGGGCGGTACGCGGACGGTGGTCGCGGTCTGACTCACGCTTTTGCTGGTCAGCGCTTTTACATGTGTTAGTACATCTTCTCCATGTGTGCAAATCGCGCTGACACGGCGGTGACGATGCCTAGGTGGCGCGATATGCGGTATGTTCGGAGTGTGGGAAGTTAGCCCCCAACTTTTTGAAATCAGGATTTTTTTTGTTGTGCTGAATTGTTCTCGGTTTGTTCTATATTGTTCCAAAATAAAAAAAATCTAGGGTGAAAATTGTAGAAGAAAAACAAAAAAAACAATTTTTCACCGTAGCCCCCATATTTTGAAAAATCCAATTTTTCTGTTTGTTCTGGATTGTTCTAGGTTTGTTCTCAATTGTTCCAAAATATAACGATCCTAGCATAAAAACTGAAGCCAGAAAATAAAAAAAACTTTTTTGTCGTAGCCCCCCTTTTTTGGAAAATCCAAAATTTTAATTTTGTTCTAGATTGTTCTAGATTTGTTCTACATTGTTCCAAAATAAAAAACTTCTAGAGCCATAATTGAGGCCAAAAATTAATAAAAACCTTTTCATGGTAGCCCCTCATTCTTGGATATTCATTATTTTTTTTATTGTGCTGGGTTGTTCTAGGTCTATTCTACATTGTTCCAGAACATGGTTCGTCTAGAACGAAAGCTGCGGCCAGAAAATGAGAATAAGTAAATTGAGGACCAGCATGACGTCGTCTAGATAAACAAAGCAAAAAGTTAGCCCCCAATTTTTTAAATTTCTTAAATTTCTCTTTTGTGCTGGACTATGATAGGCTCATGTTACATTGTTCCAGAGTATGAGACTTCTAAAGCAAGTATTGGTGTCAGAACACAAACAATAAATTTCTATAATAATTTGACGGTAGGCATAATTTTATGGCGTAGGTAGATAATCTTTATTTTTTTTTATTGTGCTGGATTGTTCTAGGTCTATTCTACATTGTTCCAGAACATGGGTCGTCTAGAACGAAAGCTGCGGCCAGAAAATGAGAATAAGTAAATTAATAACCAGCATGACGTCGTCTAGATAAACAAAGCAAAAAGTTAGCCCCCACTTTTTTAAATTTCTTAAATTTCTCTTTTGTGCTGGACTATGATAGGCCCATGTTACATTGTTCCAGAATATGAGACTTCTAAAGCCAATATTGGTGACAGAACACAAAAAAACAAATTTCCATAATAATTTGACGGTAGGCATAATTTTATGGCGTAGGTAGATAATCTTTATTTTTTATATTGTGCTGGATTGTTCTAGGTCTATTCTACATTGTTCCAGAACATGGGTCGTCTAGAACGAAAGCTGCGGCCAGAAAATGATAATAAGTAAATTGAGAACCAGCATGACGTCGTCTAGATAAACAAAGCAAAAAGTTAGCCCCCAATTTTTTTAATTTCTTAAATTTCTCTTTTGTGCTGGACTATGATAGGCTCATGTTACATTGTTCCAGAGTATGAGACTTCTAAAGCAAGTATTGGTGTCAGAACACAAACAATAAATTTCCATAATAATTTGACGGTAGGCATAATTTTAAAGCGTAGGTAAATAATCTTTATTTTTTTTATTGTGCTGGGTTGTTCTAGGTCTATTCTACATTGTTCCAGAACATGGGTCGTCTAGAACGAAAGCTGCGGCCAGAAAATGAGAATTAGTAAATTGAGAACCAGCATGACGTCGTCTAGATAAACCAAGCAAAAAGTTAGCCCCCAATTTTTTTAATTTCTTAAATTTCTCTTTTGTGCTGGACTATGATAGGCTCATGTTACATTGTTCCAGAGTATGAGACTTCTAAAGCAAGTTTTGGTGTCAGAACACAAACAATAAATTTCTATAATAATTTGACGGTAGGCATAATTTTATGGCGTAGGTAGATAATCTTTATTTTTTTTTATTGTGCTGGATTGTTCTAGGTCTATTCTACATTGTTCCAGAACATGGGTCGTCTAGAACGAAAGCTGCGGCCAGAAAATGAGAATAAGTAAATTGAGAACCAACATGACGTCGTCTAGATAAACCAAGCAAAAAGTTAGCCCCCAATTTTTTTAATTTCTTAAATTTCTCTGACGACGTCATGCTGGTTCTCAATTTACTAATTCTCATTTTCTGGCCGCAGCTTTCGTTCTAGACGACCCATGTTCTGGAACAATGTAGAATAGACCTAGAACAATCCAGCACAATAAAAAAAATAAAGATTATCTACCTACGCCATAAAATTATGCCTACCGTCAAATTATTATGGAAATTTGTTTTTTTGTGTTCTGTCACCAATATTGGCTTTAGAAGTCTCATATTCTGGAACAATGTAACATGGGCCTATCATAGTCCAGCACAAAAGAGAAATTTAAGAAATTTAAAAAAGTGGGGGCTAACTTTTTGCTTGGTTTATCTAGACGACGTCATGCTGGTTATTAATTTACTTATTCTCATTTTCTGGCCGCAGCTTTCGTTCTAGACGACCCATGTTCTGGAACAATGTAGAATAGACCTAGAACAATCCAGCACAATAAAAAAAAATAAAGATTATCTACCTACGCCATAAAATTATGCCTACCGTCAAATTATTATGGAAATTTATTGTTTGTGTTCTGACACCAATACTTGCTTTAGAAGTCTCATACTCTGGAACAATGTAACATGAGCCTATCATAGTCCAGCACAAAAGAGAAATTTAAGAAATTTAAAAAAGTGGGGGCTAACTTTTTGCTTGGTTTATCTAGACGACGTCATGCTGGTTCTCAATTTACTTATTCTCATTTTCTGGCCGCAGCTTTCGTTCTAGACGACCCATGTTCTGGAACAATGTAGAATAGACCTAGAACAATCCAGCACAATAAAAAAAATAAAGATTATCTACCTACGCCATAAAATTATGCCTACCGTCAAATTATTATGGAAATTTGTTTTTTTGTGTTCTGTCACCAATATTGGCTTTAGAAGTCTCATATTCTGGAACAATGTAACATGGGCCTATCATAGTCCAGCACAAAAGAGAAATTCAAGAAATTTAAAAAAGTGGGGGCTAACTTTTTGCTTTGTTTATCTAGACGACGTCATGCTGGTTATTAATTTACTTATTCTCATTTTCTGGCCGCAGCTTTCGTTCTAGACGACCCATGTTCTGGAACAATGTAGAATAGACCTAGAACAATCCAGCACAATAAAAAAAAATAAAGATTATCTACCTACGCCATAAAATTATGCCTACCGTCAAATTATTATGGAAATTTATTGTTTGTGTTCTGACACCAATACTTGCTTTAGAAGTCTCATACTCTGGAACAATGTAACATGAGCCTATCATAGTCCAGCACAAAAGAGAAATTTAAGAAATTTAAAAAAGTGGGGGCTAACTTTTTGCTTTGTTTATCTAGACGACGTCATGCTGGTTATTAATTTACTTATTCTCATTTTCTGGCCGCAGCTTTCGTTCTAGACGACCCATGTTCTGGAACAATGTAGAATAGACCTAGAACAACCCAGCACAATAAAAAAAATAAAGATTATTTACCTACGCTTTAAAATTATGCCTACCGTCAAATTATTATGGAAATTTATTGTTTGTGTTCTGACACCAATACTTGCTTTAGAAGTCTCATACTCTGGAACAATGTAACATGAGCCTATCATAGTCCAGCACAAAAGAGAAATTTAAGAAATTAAAAAAATTGGGGGCTAACTTTTTGCTTTGTTTATCTAGACGACGTCATGCTGGTTCTCAATTTACTTATTATCATTTTCTGGCCGCAGCTTTCGTTCTAGACGACCCATGTTCTGGAACAATGTAGAATAGACCTAGAACAATCCAGCACAATAAAAAAAATAAAGATTATCTACCTACGCCATAAAATTATGCCTACCGTCAAATTATTATGGAAATTTATTGTTTGTGTTCTGACACCAATACTTGCTTTAGAAGTCTCATATTCTGGAACAATGTAACATGGGCCTATCATAGTCCAGCACAAAAGAGAAATTTAAGAAATTTAAAAAATTGGGGGCTAACTTTTTGCTTTGTTTATCTAGACGACGTCATGCTGGTCCTCAATTTACTTATTCTCATTTTCTGGCCGCAGCTTTCGTTCTAGACGAACCATGTTCTGGAACAATGTAGAATAGACCTAGAACAACCCAGCACAATAAAAAAAATAATGAATATCCAAGAATGAGGGGCTACCATGAAAAGGTTTTTATTAATTTTTGGCCTCAATTATGGCTCTAGAAGTTTTTTATTTTGGAACAATGTAGAACAAATCTAGAACAATCTAGAACAAAAGTAAAATTTTGGATTTTCCAAAAAAGGGGGGCTACGACAGAAAAGTTTTTTTTATTTTCTGGCTTCAGTTTTTATGCTAGGATCGTTATATTTTGGAACAATTGAGAACAAACCTAGAACAATCCAGAACAAAAAAGAAAAATTGGATTTTTCAAAATATGGGGGCTACGGTGAAAAATTGTTTTTTTTGTTTTTCTTCTACAATTTTCACCCTAGATTTTTTTTATTTTGGAACAATATAGAACAAACCGAGAACAATTCAGCACAACAAAAAAAATCCTGATTTCAAAAAGTTGGGGGCTAACTTCCCACACTCGTATGTTCGATGTACTTGTCGTTCTACATAACACCTCCCACCGCAGATCAGCAACCATTTCAGTACTTTCAGACTAAATGTTGCTGGATGATCTGGATTTGTGCAGGTCTGGATGCTGGACTCTCATCGTCGGCTTTTTTATTGATTAAATAATCGTCGTGGAGAGAGTGTTGTTGATCTTTCTCTGATTTAACCAATATCTTCTGCTGATTATATAAAGATGACCAGTACTCCTGCACTGATTAATAAGATGTAAAATGGTATGGTTGTATGATTTGTTGAACTCGGTGGATTTTCAAGAGTAAGTGTAAGTTGCACTGCTATTAATTTCTTCTTGAATTTTGTTGAGTCCGTTGAAATTTATCCAATTGAGTTTCGTGGCAGGATATGTATCAGGTTCAGTATATTCTGGGATGTTAATGATGTTCGGTGACTGTTCTTTGATTTCATTTTTAATATTCATTGCTGCTAGTTCATCAAGTTCATAAAAGTTTTGCGATATTTTAACAGAGTACAGCGGCCTTGCAAGGTAGTGGTCTCTTCTCTTTCGTAATGCTTCGTCACATGGTTGCTTTCAGGAATATGATGAAGTAGTTCAATCTTTCTATGTCTTCTTAAGAAAATGTTATAGGTATTATTGTGCATGAGCTTCCAGTGTGCATAAGCTTGCAGTTGTATGTTCTGTATGTGAGTAAGAAATCTTGAATGCTGTTGGTTTGACTATAATTTGATGATTGAGACTCGATTTGCATAGGAACCGGGCGTGCTACCTTCGGACATTCAGCCTCTAATGTACACAGAATTACTCGTTGGTTGCTATGCTATATACTGATAAGGGGATAGTATGAGTTACAAGTTAAGTTTGATAGGTTTAAAAGTTAAGTTTTAGGTATATTAAGTAGAATAGGCAAAGGATGTACTTATTGTACTTGAAGAACAAATAGGAATTTTAAGAACTACTACTATCTTATTTTCTAAGAAATACGATCTAGTACTTATAATGCTATAATATTCTCTAAATTTTATATCTAAAATTTGATTTTTGTCGGCAATTTCTTTTTCAATTAATTTTCTGAAGTCTACTGCAAGGTGCCATTTTTGTCGACGGGAAGCATCAGTCTTCTTTGGTACTACGGGTACTACCAAAATAGGCGAGCTTCATGCAGAGTCGGATGGTCTTATAATGCCTTGCTAACATATTCCCAAATCGATCACTTGTGAACAAAGGGATATCTGTAGCTCTTCATACATACGGGGTTGTACATTATATTTTATTTTATTTCACTTATCTAATTTGAAATATCGTTTTGATTTATTATATTTTAAAATGATTTTTTATTATTTACTTTTAAAATTTTTAATATATCATTTTTTTTCTATGTTTTCTAATTCATTAAAATTGTTGCATTTAATTATCGATTCAATTTTTTTTTTTAGAAATTATTTCTTGTTATAAACCTATTTAATTAATTTTTAAATTGTAGTTAATTATTTTACTTTATATTTGAATGTAATAATATTATATTTTATTATTTATGTGAAATTGATTTTTTACTTTTTTAATTTGGTGAATGTATTAAATTTATTTAATTTCACAATTAATTTAATTAATCCCATTTTATACTTAAATTATTCAATTTTGTAATGAACTGAATTCCTAAAATTCAACCTTAAAGTTTATTTCAGCAAATTATCTAATCTCTAAAACCTATAACCTAGTTTTAACTTAAAATTCATTTAATTTTTTTTTTAATTTATATAATTGCCAAAATCATTTAATGTTGCCAAAATCATTAAATTATAGTTAATATTTCATATTTTACTCATTAAAATTTTAATTTAATATTCTTTTTTCGTACTCTTTATTTTCAAAAATCAATTTTAAAATTTATTTTATTTTATTTTTAAATATAATATAAAATTTCAGTTTTTTTTTTATTTATGTAATTTTCTAGGATTTATTTAATCTTATGATTAATCCAGCTTTACTCGATTTTAAAATGGATTTAATTTTAAAATTTATACATTTTCCAAATTTAGTTACAATTGGAATTTTTTTTATTGTTTTTTCTGTTCTGTTTTTCATCCTTAAATCAATTTAAATTCCCAAAAGAATTTTGCTATTTGAAATTTATAACATCATATTTTTTTTACTTTTTAATTTTTTTTTTTAATTTATTTAACTTTATTATTAAAAATTTTTTAATCATTTCACCATGTTTTAAATTATTACATTGTTATTTCCTTTTTTATATTTTATTTTAATACCTACCTACTCATTAGTTTTTTATTAAACTTTCTTTCAAACATTTCAAATGAATTTAATTGTTCAAAATGTCAATACTTTTTAATTTTTTGAAATTTGTTTTATATAATATTTCATGATTATATTTTATTCAAATTTTTTTTTAATTCGTTTCTTATTTTATTTTTATATAATCGATTATTTTTAATTACTTCTTTTATTGTAATTTATTTAATTCATATCATTTTCAAATGGATTTTATTGTCGAAATTTGTTTATTTTACAAATTAATTTCAAGATTTTCACATTCTTTTCATGATTTATTTTATTCAATTTTTTTTATAATTCCTATTTTATTTTTGTTTTATTTTAAAAATTTTTTTTTTTCATGTATAAAAAGTTTGAATTTTTTTTATAATTTTATTTTATTTTTTTTAAGTACCTATATTATTTTCAAAATTTTACTGGTTCATCATTTTTTATGATTTTTGTAATTTATTTAATTTTATAATACCTAAAGTTTTAATTTAACAAATTATTTAATTTTTTCAATTTTTATTTCACTTTTTTATAATTTATTTCATATTATATAGAATTTTATATCATTCTTTAATTTTCGAAATTTAATTTTTTTTTATTCATCCCAATTTAATTTATATTTATTTCATTCTTGTTAAATTTAATTTATATTAACAATTTAAATATTAATTTAATTGTAATTAAATTTTAAGTGTTCGAAAGGTGATTTTAATACTCTAATATTTACAATATCACTTTTTTTTATTTATTTAATATAATTTCCCAAATTTAATTCATAATTAGTTTTAAATAAATTTAGTGTTATTTATGTAATTTATTTTTTTTATGTTTTATAATTTAGATATTTTTTTCATCAAATATTAACTTTTATTAGACATTATTTCTGCAAAAGTAAAAATCAATATTTTATTATAACCCTTTTCATAATTCCGTTTTTTTTTTATTTTAATATATTTCGTTTTTTTTAGATTTCACATTTTTTATAACATTTTTCTTTTATTTCATTCATTTTATTTAATTTACTAAACATATTAATTTTTATCCCTATTGAATTCCCTAAGTTAATTATTTTTTTCTCCAAATTAATCCAATTCCGTTAAATTTATGTCATTATATTTTCCTTTTTTTACATTTTGTTAATTTATGTATAATTTGCAATTTTTTTTAATGAATTAATTTTTTTTAATACATTTTTATCAATTACATTTATTTGTTCACGTATTATTTTATTTTATTTCTAATTTTTCTTTTTTTTATTTGTTTTTAGTTTTTGTATTAAGTTTTGATTATATTATTTTTTATTTTAAAATAATTTTGATTCCTAATTAATAAAACTAATTAATTTCGGTCATTTAATTATTTAAATTTATTCCACTTTTTTATTTAATTAATTTAATTATATTTAAAGTATTTAATAATTACTGTATTTAAATTGATTTAACTTTTTTTTATTTAGATTTTGCCACTTTTTAATTTTATTCCAATCAAAGTTCATCAATCTCATTAGTATTACTCAGTAGTCTTTTTTATTTTATTCGTTTTATTATTAATTTTGTCCGATTTTTAATTTTTTCAATAACTATTAATTAAAATTTATTACCTATCTATTAACCCTAAGCTTAATTTTTTTCGTAATTATTAAAATTCCTTTTCTCATGAATTTTACATAAGAATTTCTATAATATCAGAATATATTCATTTTCAATTATCTTGTTCTTGGATTTTAATTTACTTAATTATATCTTATACCAGAGCGATTCTGGGAAAGATAGATTTTAATTTACTGAAATACCTTATCAGAGCGATTCTGAAAAAGGTATCGTCAGGTAAAATCCTGACGGAAACTATAACTAAAAAGGGGAAGCAACACCAGAGACAATTCTAGCGTACTTACTGTATAATTATTCATCATCTTCGGTTCACTATATTAGTCTTCGATTTCTTGAAAGCTCCAGCTGCAGTCCATATGTATAGATGTTCGATCCTTGGTTAAGGCTCAATAGCCAATCACGCACGCGCACAGCATTAACAGCTATAACGTCCAGAGTTCACCGATTGACCTCAAAGTCCAAAAAACTGCCAACACTCCCGAGGGTCGTACGCGCACTTGACCCAAAGATCCTACCGACTGCGCCAATTATAGAGGGGCTGCAGCGGGAGTAATAGAGTAAAACTAAATGTTGAACTTTTACCTTTTATTTAAGGTTTTTACATCTAAACTATAATTATGTCCTAAAATTAATTATATCTATGTGACAAGTCTCGACGATCGAGAACAAGTACCGGGGGAGGATGATGTAAGCCGCGCGGGGCCGAGAGGGGATCGCGGGCGCGGGCGGTACGCGGACGGTGGTCGCGATCTGTCTCACGCTTTTGCTGGTCGGCGCTTTTCCATGTGTTAGTACATCTTCTCCATGTGTGCAAATCGCGCTGACACGGCGGTGACGATGCCTAGGTGGCGCGATATGCGGTATGTTCGATGTACTTGTCGTTCTACATAACAAATGCATAATGTACCTTTGTTCAAAAATGCTCATAATGTGGTCGTTATTTTGGCAACCTTCTTTGGGAAAAGTCGCCGTTGCTGGGCTACGCGAAAAGGCGCCAGCAAAGTTGTATGGAATTTCATTGCTGGTGAGTTTTGCGACCACAATTTCCTTTGAAAATCCATAAGTGTCGAGTTTTGTTTCGTGAGATGAAAATGAAACAAAATAGATAAAATAATTCAAAGAGTATGCAAATGGATGAGTAAGCATGAAAATGGATGAAAATTGATGTAAAATGATAAAAATGTATGGAAATGTATGAAAAAGTGTGAAATGTTTTTTTCCATAAACGCAGTGAAATTATTAAACGACAGAAAAGAGCCAAATTTGCTAACCTACTGCATCAGCCTCCTTGTCGTAAAGATACATATATATAAGAAAAATGTTTACAATATGTGCATATCAATATATAACTGTATACCGGTGTTTCCTCGTGGACCTACTATTTTGTCCTACTAGTAGGACCACGAGGATATACATGTCCTCGTGGTCCTACTGTGACGTCATATTTAAAAAAAGTGATTTTTCAATCCTGTAGATACTTATAAAAATTTTTTGCGTGTTGGCTTAATCCATTTTGTGTTATCGTCAGAAAAGTAAAAGTTGATGTTTGTTGTTTATTTGTTGTGTTGACGTTGACAGAGTTGATCTCAGCTCAGCTCTGAGAAGTGGTGCGCAAAACTCAATAGTGAGTATAGAGCTATATAGGGATGCGTTACGTGACCCCGGGAAAAATCTGACATTACCAGAAAGTCGTCTCCGAGATGGAACAGCTCAACGGATCTCCAAAATGACAAGAGATATGGGGGTCCCGTTTTAACTGAAATTGGAGTAGACCTTGGGATGTTCCAGAGAAACACAAAAAATAGGGTTGCCATACAAAATTGAAACTCTTACCTATAAATGGAAAACGGTAAGAGATAAGTGGGTAGCAAGGAAGTTATATGTATTACTGTGGGTAGTAAGTTAAGTATTCAATCAAATGTCATAGGAGATGACGAAACTGTCAGGTGGTGGTCATTAAAAACCAAAATCGCGGAATCAAATGGCGGCCATTTTGAAACTTGGTCTGACCGAGGTGATTTTTTACATGAGGGTCGTACTAAGCAGGTGGACCATGGGCAATAATTTGATATTTGAAAAAGTTATTTGGTTTCCGGCATTTTTAAAGATGGCTGCCTAATGATTTAAAAATTTAACAAAAAGTTAACAGGCAATTTATTCAAGAAATCTTTGTATGACTGGTTATTACAACACGCATTTTATAGTGTTAAGGAATTTCAAATGTACTGTAACAAAAATACTTTTTAATATTTGCACTCTTGCATGCAAGTTGAATTGTAGAGAAATCATGCCCCTAAACTTCCCGCTTTTGACGCACCTTCCCTCTACACTTAGGGGGTAAACCACCAAGTTGGCAGCATGACGAAGCTATTCTATATAGAATAAAAATAAGTTTTGCCGGAAACGCGGAAGAATTCACGTCCTTGCATTGTATTATTTCTCAAAACTTGTGCTTTCTCCAGTGTTAATGATTAAAATTAGTGGCTTTTTACGTATTAAGTGCTGAATTACGAGCATGAGTGTAGGCAAGTGATATAATGTGGTGAAACGTGATTTTTCGTGTTGCTTCCAAAATTCCATAGAAGCCTCTATAAAGTTGCCATGCCACCACTTCACTGGACCATGACTTAGACTGGACTATGGTATGGCTACCTGACTTAGACTGGATTATGACTTGACTACGCAAAATATTTTAAAACTCGATGAAAATATACTACTTGACCACAGAGAACTTTGCTATTATGTGTGGAGCCAAAATATGAGAAAAAAAATTGGGAGTCTGGCCCAGTGCTGCCAACCGTACGATTTAAATCATATTTATACGATCTTTTTGGCTCTGGTACGATGTACGATCGTGAATGCGAAATCGTACGCAAAATATACGACCTTTTCAAAGGTTTTTATCTGCGTAACCAAATTAATAAATTAAGTTCATTTTGTCGAAAAGTTAATAACGATAGAGCCGAAAGAACTATAAACCAAAACGTCACACGACAAAACCTAATCGTCTTACTCATTTTATTTACTAACGTAGTTGCTATCCAAATAACTTTACTCTACGCATGAGTATTTCAATTTGATTTCAGTTCTTTCGCTTGTCGGTTTTTTTAATTAAAATACGTACCTACTCATTGTAGGAGTAGGGTGAATACGTTGTAATTAAACAATATGCAGAATATAGCTGATAGTCATTTAAATGTTTAGGTTGATTTACATTTCGACCTGATCTTGTAGTTATTTGATTAATATTATCATCTATCATGTTCTATTATAGTTATTTGGTTAATATTATCATCATCTTGTTCCATTATTTCATCACTATCATCATTATCAGTCATGTAGTTGGATTCATTTAGATCAACTTCCTCAGTGTGTTCATTTATTATTGAACTCCTTCTTATTTGACTACTTTCTTGTCTTTGTGATCTGTTAGTCTTTTGTTCTTCTTCTTCATCATTTAATATAATAACATTGATGCGCAAATTGCTTCGCTCCACAGTTCTTTAGGTAGCTTTGTTTCTACAAATTTTACTCTTACTTTATCAAGCAATGTTCTATTCATCCTTTCAGATGTGCCATTCTGTTGTGGCGTATACGGACTTGTATATTCTAATATTATACCTTTTCGTTGACATGTTTCTTTAAATCTTTTTGATGTAAATTCTCCACCGTTGTCCAATCTTAATCGTTTCGTTTTAAGTCCGAACTGTGCTTTAATAAGCTGTATATGATTCAAAATATTATGTTCAGCTTCATTTTTATTTTTTAATAAATATATTGTTACAAAATGTGAAAAATCATCTATTAAAACTTGAAAGTAACATTCGCCGTTTATTGCCGTTGGATGGATAGGTCCACATAAATCTGAATGCAGTAAATCTCCTATCTCTTTACTTTCTCTTTTGTTAGGTATGAAGGGTCTTCGTGTACTTTTTCCTTCTATACAACTCTCACATTTTTTTTTCAGAAATTGGTAATCCGAGTAGTCTTAGTCCTTTTCTGTTTAAGTGACCAAGTCGTTTATGCCATACGTCATCGTCTTTTTCTTTTATTATGTTGGCATATTCGTCTTTTGGTGGTGTAATGTCTATTTCCAAAGTATATAAATTTTGATGTTTTGTGCCATGAAAATTTGTTTTTCCTCTTCTTATATTTACTTCATTATTATTAAATAGCACTGTATAGCCTTTTTTAGTTATTTTCTCGACTGATAGTAGATTATGCGTTAAGTTTTCGACAATAATTGCTTCAAAATTTATTTCAATATTGTTGCAATAACCATTTATTGTTCCTTTTTTATTTGCAATTAGTCCTTTACCGTCTGCAATTGTTACCATTATTGGTTCGTTTAAATCTTGGATATTGGTCATTAGTTTAGATAGTTTTTCAGTAAACATGTGATTGGTAGCTCCACTATCCAAAATAAATTTATTTTCGTTTTCTATTGATGCCGTAAAAGCTATAAATCCGTTAGGATTTTCTTTATATCCTCGAGAGTATCCTCTACTTCGATATCCTCGTCCTCGCGTAGGTCGTCGGGATCTCGTATAATTATTATTATTATTTTCTCGTGCATCGTGGTTATTATACTTTATTTTTGAATAATTATTACTATTGTTATAGTTTGCTCTCGAACCTGACGCTTTAAAAATATTTTGTTGCGGGTCGGTAGGATTTTTGTTTTTTAATTTAATTTCTTCATCAAGTAATCTTGACTTTACGAATTCAACAGTTATTTCTGTATTTATTGTTTCAATAGCTGTAATATCATTTTCATAGTCTTCATTTATTGTCAGTAGTAAATGACAGATTTTGTCAGAATCATCTAATTTTTTGTCAATATTTTCCAATTCGTGAACTCCAAATTTTTGAAAATGTTCATCTAAAGTTTCATTTCTTTGTAGTTTTAGACTTAACAGCTTTCTTTTTAGCGTTAGTTTTGTGAAAACACTTTTGCGTTGAAATACTGAGTCAAGCTTTGTAAACATTTGTTTTGCATTTTGGCAATCTTGTATAATTGATAAATGTTTGTCGGTTATGCATTGTATTATAACTGCTTTTGCTTTTGAATCGTCTAATTTTAATTTTTGATCCTTTTGGATGTCGTCGTTTTCATAATCTATTATGTGCAGAACCTGTTTTTCTTCTAGTAATGATTTTACTCTGAACTTCCAGTTCGAGTAGTTTTCGCCTTTTAATATCGGCAGAATATTCATATTAGTATACATTTTCACTTTTATAATATGGCAGGATTTTTTTCTAGTCCATACAACTTATTTAATTGCCCATAACCTTATGTAGGAGTAGGGTGAATACCTACCATAATACTGTAAATGAAGTATTACTTACTGAAATGCAAATCATATTTATTATGTTAAATTATACCGACATAATATAATTATTGACGCACCATTTCGTATTTTCTTTACATGTAACGTTTTGTCACACACTGCACTGACACCAGTCATCTTCTCTATGACCATAGTACTACAGAGGAAAGAATCAATCCTACATAGAGGTTGTATTCTCACACTCATCTCTTTGCATTTCGTGTGGAATTCTCATTCATCATTATGAAATGTGGCCGGAGTCTGGTAACCAGAGTTCCTAAATGCTAAAATAGGAATAACCTTTGCCCGTTATAAAACAAATATAATAATTATGAAATCCCAAATGTGAAATATTGTGGACCATAAAATATTGAATCAACGTAACTAAATAATTAAAAAATACTACTAATGCACTTATACTAACTAATTACTAATTATTTAAATAATTTCGCATTTTTCATTGAAATTTCTACGCGTACTATCTTTTTTCGGGAAATTGTAGGTAAATACGATCTTTTCACGTCAAGGTACGATTCCCTAAAAAATAAAGCTGGCAACACTGGTCTGGGCAAAAAAATTAATATTTTTAATTATTGGATTTTTTAGCTTTTACCAAAGAGTGCAAAGAGTATGTAACGCTTCGCTAGGGCTTTTACCCTGTTATTTATTCATTGAGGTTGGATTGAGGTACTTTGCGACTTGCGAAATTATTTAATTTAAGTTTAATTTAAAAAGGGCGACCATGACCGAAACAAAGGAAACCGTATCTGTTGAGGTGAGTATTTTTAAATTATTTTATTTTGAAAGTTGATGCTGTCGGTCTCTATTCTGATTATTATTAGTTTTATTTTGTACAGTTAATATCGAATACCGTTCCCATTTTCAAATAAATGCTGGGATAATTACTGGCTCTTCAAGATGGTCAGTATTTGTATCCTTACTTTGTGGGTCAGTCAAAAGGTGTTTAATGTGTTGTGTCAAATCCATGAAAAATCAACAAACCGGTAGAGCCGGTAACTTTTCGCAGGATTCGTGGATTTATAGTCAATGCCCACAGGCTTCAGCACAGCCTGAGACGTACGCGTGCCGAAATCGCATCGTCACAGGATTAGGCGACCTTGGCCACCATAAATAAAATTGATGTCAGTCACTCATACTTTTCAAACTGTATTTTAAGGTGGTAAAATTTAAAATTAAACATGACTGGTACCAGACTGATGCTCAAATTGTGATAACTATTTTGCTGAAGAATGCACCAAGCGATAAAGTTAAGGTCCTGTACGGAGAACGTAGTGTAAGTATCAATAAATCTGTTGCTATCAATCACTGCTTCATTAGCCCCTCTAGTACTGGTGGTAGACCAAACTGTATATCCTAATATCTATAACATCTTTACTATAACATATAACAATATTATAAGAGGAAGCATTTGTTTTTTTGTTTGCATTAGGCTACGATACTACTGAACTGTTTTGAAAAAATCACAGTTCAAAGTGGCACTCTTATGTGGGAGGCCTATGCTCAGTAGTGAATAGTGAACATATTCGCATATGTCAATACTATTTACCTAAACATCTTTTAAATAATTTGAAGTAATGAGTGAAATTGGTTAATAAATCACAGAGTAATTCTCCTTTAAAATTTCTGGAGAGGGCATTGCCTGTCCCTTTCTGGCAAAATGAGGAGTAAGGCAATGTAACATCATGTGCAAGAAGACTATTAGTAATCATAAAGAACTCATTTCTGCTGTCTCTCTGTGTTTGAGCTGTCTCTTTCTATTCTTGTATTTTTTTTTATGAGAATGAATGATGTGGTGAGCTGGTTGTTCACCTGATGTTAAACAATACGGCCGTCCATAACAGTTGCAGTATAAAATGCTTATATACATATATGTTAGTATTTATTGAGATATTGTGTTATTTATTGAGCAACTATGTATTTGTGTGATAAAATTATAACATTCAAATACCCTATTCCAGCTATCACTTACCAGTGTCATACCAAACTCCGACTCGGAATATAGTCTAGAATTAGAATTGGCACATGAGATAGTACCATCAATGTGTAGTTATGTGGTCTCCCCATCGAAGATAGAAGTGAAACTGCGGAAGAAGGAGGGACTGCGATGGGCCCAGTTAGAAGGAGAGGCTGGAGGGGAGAAAGTAAAGGCTATTCCGCAGGGTAAGTATTGTGGTTGTTTATGAGACTTCAAGACAAAAATTGCCTACTATAGGTCCTCGCAGTTTCATCAACATTTTGTATGTTTTCTTACAATAACATCATTGCAATAAAATTGAAACTACATTAGGCTCATTAGTAAAAATTCTGTGTGGAATTTCTAAATGTCTATAGTAAACTACCATTATAAAAGATATTCTTCGTAGCGCTCATAGCAAAGCACGACTAGCCGTTCCTAACCCATAGGTAAAGTTAAGCAACATTAGTTGCGGTCACTACTATTATGGGTGACCGCTATAGTAAAAAGTGGTATTTACTACTGAGCGCTACCGTGCTTCGGAGGGCACGTTAAGCCGTTGGGCCCGGCTGTTGTTGTGAGACATGTCAGAAGCCTTTGGGTGGCCTAAAAAGTCTGACACCAGGGCTGACCACTAGCCTACACGAGAAGAAGAGATAGATATTTTGTGCACTGTTATCCCCTTTGTTTCCATAAAATATATAAGATTAATGAACAGGGCCATTATTCCGTATCGATTCCTTACTTCGAAACCACGCGAACTCCTTGTCTTACATAAGAAATCTGCGAAACTGTATTCTCTATGAAACAAAAACAAAACCGCGCGAAATGAATTTGGAATTGGCGCGATTTGAACTGTCAAAAATCATATGTTTTACCGAGACGCGTTCCAAAACATCAAAAGATATGACCACTTATGTCAATATATTTTATTCAAAATAAAGATAACTTTAATGTAAAGTGAAGGTATATCTGACGCTGTGATACGATTTGAACAAGACACGATAACGACGTGGTTTCGTATCGTGTGGAATCTGTGTTTCCATAGGGAATAACCGCCCAGGGTATAGGCAAGTAATGAAGTTCAATTTGTTCCAGCTGTCATAGATGCATCAGGGCCCACTCCGCAGCAACCACCGAAGCTGTTTAGGAAAGATTGGGATAAAATAGAGAAAGATATTAAGAAAATGGTAGGAACATATTTCCATACTTCGCAGAAGAACTGAAGTGACCGATATTGCACTCAAAATCAGCAATAGGCAGGCCACATCAGTCTCAGAACTGACAACCAATGGGGAAGAAAGGTTTGGCGGCCACCTGGGCCCTTATTCCGTATGACCATTCAAGCACGTAACGCGGCGCGTTACGATATCTTCGTGGAATGGTTTTGGGTTTAATATGCTATTCTGTATGCCGTTGTCAAATTTGACAAACACGACAACACACGTTACACGCACGTCAAAAAACAGTAAACACTGGGCACAAACAATCTAACGCGTGGCATACAGAATACAATTTTTTGATTCCATGTTAATTCCATGTCGTGGCGCGTTAAAGCCCGCATTTACGTTTGGAGCATGTTACACGTCACGCGTTATTGGCAAGGAATCTCACGTGTCATAGCGAATAACCCTGCTGGTGAAAACTGCGAGAAGCCGATGGATGCAGGAGGCGAGCAGCCGCTCAAAGTGGCGCTCTCTAGGTGAGGCCTATGTTCAGCAGTGGAGGCCTACAGGCTGTTGATGATGATGATGATACTTCCTTATGATTTTTAGATATACTTGATACTTCAGTCCTCATCAGCGATAATATCGAATGGTGTAGTAAGACGATTGATTGATGATATAAATAAATAGTCGGTAAATAAAAAAATGGAGCTATGGAGAGAGCAATGCTCGGTGTTTCCCTGCGAGATAAGATCCGTAATGAGGAGATCCGCAGGAGAACTAAAGTGACCGATGTAGCTCTTAGGATTAGCAAGTTGAAATGGCAATGGGCAGGCCACATCGCTCGTAGAACTGACAACCGATGGGGAAGAAAGGTTCTCGAGTGGCGACCACGAACTGGAAGACGCAGCGTAGGCCGGCCCCCAACTAGGTGGACCGACGATGTGGTGAAAGCCGCGGGGAGCCGATGGATGCAGGAGGCGAGCAGCCGCTCTAAGTGGCGCTCCCTGGGGGAGGCCTATGTTCAGCAGTGGACGTCTTCAGGCTGTTAATGATGATGATGATGATGATGAAATAAAAAAAATATTTACAAACGTAAGTCTTGCATATAAATTACATACTTATTGCTTCGTGCAACCTGCACTTGGCTGTTTCAGGTAATAAAAAGTGTCCTCAATGTTATTCTGGATAACTAACTACTACCATACCACCGCTAAACCCGTTCAGTAGTTCAAGCGTGATGCCTGTTCAATGGGACAGACAGACAAATTACCTAAAAAAAATTGTTTCTATTTTTATATCGATATAAAAGTGTAAAAGCAGTCAAAATTTTCAAAAAATATACAGTGTGTAATTGAATTCATTAGCATCCTTTGAAACTAGATACCTACACCTGATACAGGTCACGTGTGGACCAAAATTTTTGAATTCTAACACATTGGTTTAGTAATAATAATAACTCAAAAAAATGGAATAACTTACTTAATCAAATGCAACAATACAAAATTTAATTAAAATAATGAATTACTGTTTTTTATTAGTACATACAAGGTATAAAAACGTTTAAATGTATCAAAGTCATCCGTGCCAACTGCGTTAGGCGCCGCGGCAATCTTCATAATTTTCAATAAAAATATTTTCATTTACACTCTTTACTCTTTAATAATCTCTACATATAATAAATGTGTAATTCTGGCGCGCTACGGAACACACACATAATGATGTCAAATCTAATTTATCTCATAGGTTCTATTGTTCAAAAAATATCGTAACCGCGATGCAGGACTACAAGGCTTTTTGGCCTTCTCCATACATTTTCTAATTTATCGTATCTAACGCCATCTAGGGACAATAATTTGTAGCTGTTTGTTTGTTTGTTTGTTTGTTATTGAACAAAACCCTAGATACTGAACTGATTTTTATGCGGGTTGCACTAATATGCTTAGAAATAACCGGCGCACAACATAGGATATATTAAAATACAAATATCACTAAAAAAATTTGGTCAAAATTATTAAAATATTATTATGAAACCGGACGGAATTTTATACAACATGGCCGCTTCATGTTGAATTTTTATTGGCTACTGACGGTTAGTTTATGTCACAGTATTTTTTTATGTTGTATTATGGCTCCACACATAGTGTATTTAGCCAGTGTTAAGCAAAGTAATTTTTCATCGTGTTGTTATTGAATATTTCACATGTTTCACGTAAAGTCCATCTGGAGGCACAGATTAAAGAAAAAAAACGTGTGTAAGGCCATGAACAATGAGTAATAGGAGTTAATTTCGGTAGTAAATATGCATTAAACAGTGGAATGAAATTTTACAATTTATTAGATTTGATTAACAATTATTAGTTTTTCTATTTAAGCCCTTGCAGGTTGTTTGGGGTTTTTGGAGTAAAATAGATATACCATCAAATAATATGTAAGTAGTATGAATCGATTGCATTCAAGATACAAACATGTTAATTATACTTAAGTGCCCGCAGATTAGAGAAATAACCGGCCAAGTGCGAGTTGGGCTCGCGCACGAAGGGTTCCGTATCATTATCTATAAAAACTAGCAAAAAAAACGTTTGATGTATGAGAGAGAAAAAATACTAAAATACAGAATAAAATAAGTATTTAAGGGGTTAAATACTTATTTTATTCTGTATTTTTTGTAATAGCGGCAACAAAAATATATTTATCATCTGTGAAGACTTCAGCTGTCTAACTATCACGGTTCATGAGATACAGCCCGATGGTGACAGACGGACAGACGGACAGCGGAGCCTTAGTAATAGGGTTCCGTACCCAAAACGGACTGACGACGTCTGTCAGGGTGTCTGTCCTTCTGTCCGTCTGTCACCAGGCTGTATCTCATGAACCGTGATAGTTAGAGCTTAACCCTTGGGAGTATAATCCTGACCCTTGCTACGCCTATTTTTGGCATTACATGACGTTTATGTTTGGCCCACAGGTCTGAGGGCCAATGCATACTATTACCACCATAGGCTAATGCAGTGGGCCAATGATACTCTTACGTTACGTAATAAATTATATACTCTTTGAATGATACAGAAGTATAATGATACTCTTTGGAATGATACGAAGTAGATTTTTTTCTCTAATCTGTGTACGAATCATGTTATGTAAAATGCTCCGGGGGTCTAGCAAAGATCACAATCAATAACGCTAACGCCTCACGCTAACTCCAAAAATGTATCGAAATGACATTCGCTACGGAAAAGTTAGCGATTTCCGAAATGTCATTTTAATTAATCATGAGTTCGATGATACTTATCGAAATATCATCGAAAATTTTTCTATAGTTAAGTAGCTATGAGTGGAGATTTCATCAAAATTGGTCCAGGAATATCAAGGATAATAATTAGCGTACCTACGCTGTTTTGGAAAATATTATAATTAATTATTTCATCCATGATTAAGACGTCATTTTTACTTCGTGGAAGTGATTATACGAGCAGAAAACTTAGTGTGGCTGATAGAAAATCAAGTTAGAAGTTTTTAAAAATAAAGCCATTACCCAAACCGAAACCTGAAAAGTAATGTAGTCCACGCGTGGCAACGCCGCGGGCAGTAGCTAGTCATCTATAAATAATGTACTATCATGGGCTCAATTTATGCTAATGAATTAAATTACATCCTGTATATATACAGATTCAGCCTAATTACAGTTTTATTATACGTATTGATTGATGATTGATGATGATTTATATTTGCTCATAAATTATTAAAATAGTAAATTCAGTTTTTTTTTTATTTAATTTTTTTTTGTTTTAGGAAGAAGAGGAAAAGCCTGAAGGCGAGGCGGCGCTCAACGCTCTGTTCCAGAAAATATATGGAGAAGGATCAGATGAAGTACGCCGAGCTATGAACAAGAGCTTTGTGAGTATCCATCAACAGCCGGAAACGTTCACTGATGACCACAAGGCTCCTTGTTAAAACGCCACTTTAGACGTTTATCATAGGGGAGTTTGCGATGGTTAGAAAATTTAATGCACCAAGGAGAATGCCGCTGCGCATTCCCTGGATATTCCCTTAGCCGACTGTAAAATGTTGCTTAAATGTAAAAGGTGAAGGATAAATCCGAGAGAAGTGATCTCAGGTCTATATATATTTATAGACAATAAAACATGCTTTCTCTGTCTCGCTCACTCCTCACACTTATTCAGTTCAGTAGCCCCAACTAGGTGGACCGATGATAGCGAAAACGGAGTGCCGATGGATGCAAAAGTCTAGCAGCTGCTCAAAGTAGCGCTCTGTGGCCTATGTTCAGCAGTGGACGTCTTCGGGCTGTGATGATGATTCAGTAGTGATATTTGTTTCAGCGAATCCCCAATGAGGAGGTCTGCAGGAGAACTAAAGTGACCGATATAGCTTTTAGAATTAGCAAGTTGAAACGGCAATGAGCGGGTCATATTGCTCGTAGAACTGACACCCGATGGGAAGAAAGATTCTCGAGTGGCGACCACAAACCGGAAGACGCAGCCCGCGTAGGTGGACCGACGATCTGGTGAAAAGCACGGGGAGCCGATGGATGCAGAAGGCGAGCAAAGTGGCGCTCTCTGGAGAAGACCTACTGGACCTCTTCAGGCTGTTAATGATGATTATTATTGTACTATATATACTATATTTAATATTTATTCGTAACTTAACTATCAACATGTATTAGATACCTATGCAATGTCAGCCACCTATATTTACGATGACCTATATTATGATGGTGATACAGTAGTGATATTTGCTTCTGATTAACAGGTGGAGTCTGGAGGCACTGTCCTTAGCACTAACTGGAACCAAGTGGGACAAGAGAAGGTCGAAGTGAAACCGCCAGATGGCGTTGAATTCAAGAAATGGGACTAAAGTCTAATGCGGGTAGGTTTTTTTAGGGTTGCATACAGAGAAAACGTTTTTAGTCATTTGGAGTCGTCGTTCCGTGATGTTTTTTCAGCTATTTTTTGATGCTTCCCTTCTGGTGATCTCTGGTGAGGTTTGACCTTAACCTAAGGGGAAAGAGGGGAAGCTGTACGCTATCCGAAATCACTTTTTTTTACATAGTACAAGTGAATATCCTACAGCACCGCCATCGGTTTAAAAATCGCGCTTTCAACGAAAATAACGTGATATTTTAGTCCACACTGGTGATGTCTGGTGATATTTTTCCGAACCCTCCCACAGTTTTGAATCTCACGTGATTTATGGACGAACCTTTATCTGTGGTAAAAGAGGGAATCTAACTCCAGTATCGCCATGTCGGAGAAGAAAAACCACAGAGCACGAAAAATAATACACTTGCGAAGCGTAATTTTTTTCAATGCTCTGTGAGAAAAACCCACAGATTAGAGGAAAAAAATTGAAGAAACCCGTCAAGAGGAAGAGATCACTCGATGGTTGTTTATCTCTTTCTTTTCCCTATCGGTTCCCTGTATGCAACCCTATCAATATATAAGGTAAATGTTAATTTATTTTTAAATGTGTATAAAGACTGTCATAAAATGTCCTCGGATGTCGTAAGAAATGTATTTAAAAAGTGCTGCGAAGTTAATTAAATAAAAAATATAAAATGATTGTCATGTTTTACTAATAGTCCTATTGTAGCGAAGGAATAGAAATAAATTTTAAGGTGGAACGTCACGCTCAGCGCGCCAAATTCAAAATTTCTTGCGTTTTTTGCAAATTACAGCTTAATTACTCAACGCAATTACATGAAAACTAGTTTACCGCAAATAAATAGAATGTATTAACAAATTATGATTAAAAGTATCACCTAAATATCATTGGATTAGCAACTATTGGCAAAAAGCTAATTTTGTCTTGGCTTTTCAGTCTATTGCCAAATGTTGCTAAACCAATGATATTTAGGTGATACTTTTAATCATAATTTGATGATACAATATATTTATTTGCGGCAAACGGCAACGTTTTCATGTGATTGCGTTGAGTAATTAAGCTGTAATTAGCAAAAAACGCAAGAAAATTTGAATTTGACGCGCTGAGCGTGACGTTCCACCTTAAATCAAGAGTGAATAGGCACCTCATGGGCAAACGTGATCCAACATAGACCGCATCATCTCTTTCCACCGGTCAGATGTTGTCAAATATAAAAAAAATGCGTGAACTTTTAAATCAGCGCCATCTAGCCCTAAACTAAGCATAGCCTGTCCCACAGATAACTGGTAGAACATTTGGATACTTTTTGTTTGTAAATACATATGTACATGGAATAGAATATAACACCGAGACACAACAAACACGCACGTTCTTCACACAAATGGTTGTTCTGGGTGGGAACCGAACCCACAACCTATACAGGATGTAATTTAATTCATTAGCATAAATTGAAGCCCATGATAGTACCCCATTGGTAGAAAGGTGGCAAATGTTCACCCATGAAGTCCGCCCAGTGGGCGGTACTTACAACCATATACTGGTGATGGGCATACCACCAGAAGATCTGGAGAATCTCCGTCGCGAAAACTTTCGCCTGCATTATATAACGGCGAGAGTTTTCGTGAAAGTGAGAGGATATAGACCCGGAGGCATAGCGACGGCGGGAGAGGTGGGCACGGTTCATGCTGCAGCAAGCGGCGGGACGGTGCCGGCAACTCCTGAAGCTGACGACGAAAGCCTGGCGGAGAGCATGGGGTGGACGCGGGAGGAAGTGGATCGGCTGCTGGACGTGGGCGATGATGGCGAGGAGGATATTGCAGGCGACATAATGGGCCTCAATATCTTCTCGCCGGCATCGTCCATGGACACGGATCGGCCCGCCACCTCCTCCGTCAACCCCATGGCAGAATAAAGAGGATGGTCTGTGAGACCGTCACCAACTCTCAAAAACTTTAATGATGGATCCCCACGATAGTAGTAATCCACATAATACTAACAAACCAACTGCTACGGCAGCTGGGACCACACATAGGCTAGGTATCAGTAGTAAATTTGGTATTGAAATTATACAAGCCAACATCCAACATAGCATCACAGGCTTCGCCGCTCTGCGAAGAACCCTGGAGGAGCAACCGAACACAATAGCACTGGTCCAGGAACCGTACCTGAGTCGCGGAAAGGTGAGTGGCTTTAACGCCTTACGAGGCAATGTTTTTGCTCCACCCAGACATAACAAAACGCGGACATTTATATATGTGCCGAACCCGTATAAGGCGTTTTTGGTAACTCATTTGAGTACGGATGACCTCACTGTAGTTAAAATGGAGACGGGACTGGCGGGCGAACTTAGTACCATCGTCATAGCCTCGGCATACATGGACATTGGAGCTGAGGTACCGCCTCCGGCACTGGAAGAGCTAATGCAGTACTGTGCAAATAACAAACTGGAATGTGTGGTAGGATGTGATTCAAACGCCCACTGTACGGTCTGGGGATGTCAAGACTCAAACGAAAGAGGAAAGGATATCCTTGACTTCATACTAAGAAATGACCTCAACATACTGAATCGAGGCTCAGAACCAACATTTGTTACGTCCTGGGCAAGGACCATAGTTGATATTACAATAGCCACCAGCAAGATCGCAGAGACGATAACGGACTGGCGCGTAGCTACGAACGACATTTCTTGTGCGGACCACAGGAGGGTCAGGTTTAGCTTGCAAGTAGGAGAGCACAAACCACGCACGTATAGAAATCCCAGGAAAACCGATGGAACGGTTTTTAGAGAATTGCTAGAGAATGCGCTGGCAGAGATACCAAAAGTTGAAACGACCACAGAATTGTCGCCAAACGAAATTGAAAGTACAATCGAGTCTATGACTGACTCCATAAAGAAAAGTTACGAAGGATCCTGTCCCTTGAAAACAGAGAACAGTAAAATACTGGAAAGGAAAGATAAATGGTGGAATAAAAAGCTCAGCAAGCTGAGAAAGATAGCAAGACACCACTTTAACAGAGCTATGAACACAGATCTCGAAAAAGATTGGCAAGACTATAGGAAGGCTAGACATAAACTCAAACTGAGTGTTAACAAGAGTCGTAACAACTCGTGGATAAAATACAGTAACTCCATACAATCTGAGAGTGAGACCGCAAGGCTCAGGAAAATTTTATCCAGAGATAGTCAGATGAAACTGGGCACTCTGAAGAAAGCCGATGGCAACTACACAGCATCGGAGCAGGAACAATTTGCACTCCTGCTAGAAACCCACTTCCCGGACTGCCGTATGGACGGCGAGAGGGGGTGGGAAACAGAAATATTGCACAAGCCGGACCACGGAGACTGGGCCTTTGCAGACTCAATAGTCACAGAAGAAGCCCTTCTGTGGGCCGTAAGCTCGTTTAAGCCTTACAAGGCTGCTGGAACAGATGAAATCTTTCCAGCACTTCTTCAATGGAGTTTAAACAAGATCAAAACACACTTAATTGCCATCTTCAGGGCATGCCTTGCGTGGAAGTATATACCCAATGCATGGAGAGATGTCAAAGTAGTATTTCTACCAAAACCAGGTAAAGCAGACTACACCAATCCCAAGTCTTTCAGGCCTATAAGCTTGAGCTCGTTTTTACTGAAAACTCTAGAGAGACTATGCGATAAATATATTAGAGGTGGACCACTGATTGAACATCCGGTGCACAAGAACCAACATGCCTACCAATCAGGCAAATCCACTGAGACAGCTCTTCACCAGGTTGTCCATAAGATTGAATCTGCACTGGAGAGTAAGCAGTCTTGTTTGGCGACCTTTATTGACATTGAAGGTGCTTTTGATAAAACTACGTTTTCAAGTATTGAGAACGGACTAAATAACCAGGGAGTAGATAACAGGGTGAATAAATGGGTTAAAAACATGCTCTCAAACAGAGCTGCAATTATTGAAACCTCAAATGCAACACGGTGTCTTGTCACGAGAGGCTGTCCGCAGGGAGGAGTTCTATCACCACTGCTCTGGGTTGTGGTGGCAAATGAACTCATCCAACTACTAAACAAAGATGGCATCATGACCGTAGGCTATGCTGATGACCTAGCTATTATGGTCTCCGGATTATTCGAAGCGACCCTCTGCGATAAGATGCAGAAGGCACTTCGGGTTGTCGAAAAGTGGTGTGCAAGCCACAGGCTCTCTGTGAACCCTCATAAGACTGAGATGGTTCTGTTTACTAGAAAAACTAAGATAACAGGACTGAAAATTCCGACTTTGTTTGGTACACAGTTGACCCTTAGTAAGGAAGTAAAATATCTAGGTATTTGGCTAGACAGCAAGCTTTTGTGGGCAAAACACCTGGATCACATTGTCACAAAAGCTACAAACATTTTATGGCAAAGCACCAGAGCCGTTGGCAAAGACTGGGGTCTGAAACCGAAGCTTTGCCGATGGCTATACACAGTCATAGTGAGACCGGTTCTCACATATGGCTGCGTGGTATGGTGGGCTCGCACAAATTTGGTGACAACAATCACAAAGCTACAACAAATCCAAAGATTGGCTTGCGCACTGATCAGTGGGTGTACAAAAACGACGCCCTCTGCGGCTTTGGACGTTATTCTGGGCCTAACTCCTTTGCACCTGCACATACAGCAGGAAGCAATGGCATCAGCTCTCAGAATAAAATCCACAAATCAGTGGAAGGGCAATTCACCTCTCACTACTCATAGCAGAATTTTAGAGAGAGCGGCAACAATCATCCCAGAAGCAAATCAAGGTACTGATAAAATAGCCAGCACACACCTTGACGGTAAGGGGTATGAACTGATTACGGAGGAGAGTGCTCTGGAAGGCATCTCACCCTCTTGGAACATGTACACAGACGGTGCAAAAAATAAGACAGGGGCAGGTTGCGGCTATTATTCGCCGGAACTTGGGATCTCGGATTCCAGAGCCCTGCACAAAAACACCTCAGCGTTTCAAGCAGAGAACATGGGGCTGTTAATGGCGGCCAGAGCAATCCTATCATCGGATGTACTAACTGTCCCGCAACGACCTGATGAGAAGGGAATTCTTATGTTTACCACTGATAGCGCGGCAACAGTCTATGCACTCAGAAGGCCCACAACCAGGTCGAGAGTTCTAGCAGAGTGCCACGCGACTCTACAGAAACTGTCTCATAAATGTAGAGCAATAGTAAGATGGACGAAGAGCCACAGCTCATGCCCAAGTAACCTTAGGGCAGATTTTCTTGCCAAAGAGGGAACCAAGAAAGAAGTTCATGCTGACGTGGGAGGACTCTGCAAACCATCAGCGATGGAAGTGCGGGACTCACTACGTCGGCACACTGAAAAAGAGCAGCAGAAAATCTGGGACAAGAAAACGGACTGTAGACAGGCTAAGGCCGTGTTTCCAACCATTGATAGAAAGATCACTAATGACTTGCTAAAGTTGCAACGGCAGGATCTTAGGCTTATAGTTGGCCTCATCACTGGCCACTGCAATTTAAACTATCATCTGTATAAGACTGGGGCCACGGATAGCCCCCTATGCAGAGGGTGCCTGAAAGAAGACGAGACTGTGGAACACGTACTGAGATACTGCACAGCTACAGAGGAAGCCAGATACACATCAGGAATGTTAACACGAGTAGACACACAACAGTCTACTCAGGACATTACGAATGTCTCATCGTCATTACTCCAACACCCATCATCAGTGCCACTGGAGCAGTTGTGCCAGCAGCCTAGAGCTACACTCCGTTATTTTAAGGAGTTGGGGTGGCTCGGTTAGATGCTGGCAGGGGGAAATGCACAATACACCCCTAGCGGGACGTCAGTGCAGGACTTAGCGCCCCCATATTGAATAAGAATAAGAATAAGTACCCCATTTATAGATAGATTGAAAATGATTTTATTGAAAATTATGAAGATTGCCGCGGCGCCAACGCAGTTGACACGGATGATTTTGATACATTTAAACGTTTTTATACCTTGTATGTACTAATTAAAAACAGTACTTCATTATTTTAATTAAATTTTGTATTGTAGCATTTGATTAAGTTATTCCATTTTTTGGAGTTATTATTATTACCAAACCAATGTGTTAGAATTCAAAAATTTTGGTCCACACGTGACCGGTATCAGGTGTAGGTATCCAGTTTCAACCGCTGTTTCCTCGTGGACCTACTATTTTGTCCTACCAGTAGGTCCACGAGGACATACATGTCCTCGTGGACCTACTCACTTTTGTGAACACCCTGCGAGAAAAACAAATGCTAACTATTAGAAAAAAATACAGAATATAGTGAGCTTGAAGGAATTAGACAGCACTGCTTATTTAAATTAAATATTAATATAAAAAAAATATATTACTAAAAAAATGCTCGTAGCTGTAAAATTGGCGCCAAAAATAAAACAGCACAGCAATCTGCTGTTTTATCTTTGGTAGCTTGTCATTTTTGACAGCTGATGTCATTTTTGACAGATGATGTCATTTTTGACAGCGGATGTCAATTTTTACAGTGGATATAATTATTGATAGCGGATGTCAATTTTGACAGTAGATATAATTATTGACAGCGGAATCAGCAGATGTCATTTTTGACAGCGGATATCAATTATGACAGCGGATCTCAATTTTGACAGCGGATCTCAATTTTGACAGTGGATGTCATTTTTAACAACAGATGTTAATTTTGACAGCGGATGTCATTTTTAACAACGGATATAATCATTGACAGCGGAATCAGCGGATGTCATTTATGACAGCGGATGTCAATTTTGACAACGAATGTCGTTTTTGACAGTTGTTGTCACTTTGACGGCTGCCGTTGTTTACAGACTTAATTTTTTTTTTCTTATGTTTTGGCTCCACACATCGTGTATTTAGCCAGTGTCAAGTATTATATTTTCATCGTGTTATAAAATATTTCACGCAAAGTCATGTCCTAGTCATAGTCCAGTTTAGGTCATGTAGTCATAGTCCAGTCTAAGTCATGCTCCAGCAAAGTGGTGGCAACTTTACTAGAAGCTTCTATGGAGTTTTGGAAGCAACACGAAAAATCACGTTTCACCACGTTATATCACTTGCCCTCACACATGCTCGTAATTCAGCACTTAATGCGTAAAACACCACCAATTTTAAACATTAACACTGGAAAAAGCAAGTTTTGGAAAATAATACAATGCAACGACGTGAATTTTTCCGCGTTCCCGCCAAAAACCCGACTTAATTTTTAACAGCTTTTTATTACGATGGATCTAGTAGCGCTCCTGACGCGTGTATTCCGCTCAACATCCGTCAAAGTTCATAATTATATATATCGGGCAGATTTTTTGCGAGGGGTTGGTTTTCACGGCGCATGGTTAACATTGAAATCACATTTTAAAAATTTTTCTTTTAATCTGCCATTTCCTCGTGGTGATATCGTCTTAAATAATAATGTTTCTAGGTACCAAATGCTTAGTAAGTAAATTTAACGAATTTTTTTTCAATCTTCCCTTCTGGCCTACAAACAACATTAGTTTTGCGTATGGTTTGCGTTTTTTATAATAAAGTGACATTGTTTCGCCGTCATATATGGTTAAAATTTTTATGGCGGATTTTTATTCCACCAATTTGAATTTTTGTTTATAGCTCCATAATTGTCCTAGGGTTTGCTATGACATTGTTTAAAACGCACATAACCCATCTCATATCGTTTAGCCAGCCCGTTGACTGTCCGAATGACGGAAGCTCAAAAGACCACGTCATCAATTTTTCTGATAACATGTCGAGCACCTTGACACGAATATACAAAAAAGTGGTCAAAATTATCCATAGGTATCACTAAACAATCCGTCAAAAATCCATAGCAGCCATCTTTAAAAATGCCGGAAACCAAATAATTTTTACAAATATCAAATTATTGCCCGTGGTCCACCTGCTTAGTACGACCCTCATGCAAAAAAGTATCTCGATCAGACCAAGTTTCAAAATGGCCGCCATTTGATTCCGCCATTTTGGTTTTTAATGACCACCACCTGACAGCTTCGTCATCCCCTATGACATTTGTTTGAATACTTAACTTACTACCTACAGTAATATATATAACTTCCTTGCTACCCACTTATCTCTTACCGTTTTCCATTTATAGGTAAGCGTTTCAATTTTGTATGGCAACCCTATTTTTTGTGTTTCTCTGGAACATCCCAAGATCTACTCCAATTTCAGATAAAACGGGACCCCCATATCTCTTGTCATTTTGGAGATCCGTTGAACTGTTCCATTTCGGAGACGACTTTCTGGTAATGTCAGATATGCCCGCATAACGTATCCCTATATAGCTCTATACTCACTATTGAGTTTTGACGCACCACTTCTCAGAGCTGAGCTGAGATCAACTCTGTCAACATCAACATAACAAACAAACAACAAACATCATCTTTTACTTTTCTGACGATTCCACAAAATGATTAAGCCAACACGCAAAAAGTTTTTATAAGTATCTACAGGAGGATTAAAAATCACTTTCTTAAAATATGACGTCACAGTAGGACCACGAGGACATGTATATCCTCGTGGTCCTACTAGTAGAACAAAATAGTAGGTCTACGAGGAAACACCGGTTTCAACGGATGCTAATGAATTCAATTACACCCTGTATAAGTTCAGAAGGCCAGTCCCCGTCATTAGTGTAAAGCGCTCGCGAATATTTACTTTCGTCTAATCAAGGTGCAAGCGTCGTTTGTTTTCCTTTGTGGTACCTAAACTCCTATTTTAGTATACTTGTAGTAAGAAAGAACGAATTAAAACATCAGAAAGTGTCATAAAAGTTATATTAGGACTAGAAAACATAACACGCATTAAAACAAAATCATCCCTATTACCACCAACAAACGACCAGCATTATGCTGAGTTGGGACCGATTCGTGGCAACTGTCAGATGTGTATTTGTTAGTAAACTTAAAAATATTCAACTAATTAATCTACTGTTGTCATGAATAAAACATTTTTTCTTTCTTTCTTTCTTTCCTATTCATTATTTAATTAAGTAGATAAAAATTACCAAAATATCAATTAGGAAATTAAAATATTTTACACACATATTGCTTATTGTATCGAGATCATAATAGAGTACTTTTAGCCCGGAAAACATGCCCGCCTGAATTAAAGTTAGAGAGGTATTATGTTCGCACTTATTTCTAGGACGCACCCAAATGCATTGCAACTTACATTGCAAGGTAGGTACGTAATTTACACCAACTAATACGAAAGTTTGAAAAGTGGGCATCAACTAATACAAAGTAGAGGATTTCTAAATGGGGGCAAACTTTCACAATTTGTATGGATGGCACAAGAAAACAAAATCAGAAAAGGCAAACGGCGAACTGCAGGGTTACTCTTGACACTCGATTTAAATCGTAATTTGGGATTTGAAACAAAATCGTGTCATTTGGTACTCTTAAATCCGATACTAGCGCACGATTGGAATCAATGGAATTTTATGGAACTAAATGTAATCGACCCATTTGACAGCCTCCGTGGTGTGGTGGTTGAGCAAGTCGGCTCATAACCCGGAGGTGGCGGGTTCGATCCCACTACAGGACAAGTATTTGTGCCCGAAAAAAAAGCGCAAATACTTGTTCTGTGTCTGGGTGTTGTGGGACCATGGTCCTCGTAGTTCCTGGGTCCCTAGATACAGGGAATCCTAGTTAGGGCACAGGATCTATGTATGTGATCGTTGGGTGTTATTTATATTTTATTTACTTATTACATCATTCGCATTTTTACCAAATTATTTAACATTGGGATTGGTGATTGATCGGATTAGTATTTGGGTGATATTGGGATTGGATTCAAGAGCAACCCTACAGACCATGCAATGGATTTTGTAGTATGGACTTAGGACCGAACTTTGGGCAGACGTTCCTAAGACTTCCAAAGAGGAAATGAAGAAGAGTATTTTGTAATTGTTTTGTTTTATCTTTTAAGTAACAGTATTTCTAAGACCCGCGGCAGTGAATAAGTTAACTGTGGCGTCACTCGGCACGTAGTTTTGCTCCCTACCCTCATGTATGGTTGATATTTCTCCAGAGCTCTGATGTAGACCGTTTCTTATTGGCGGGGGCGGAACCTTTTTACCGTTAGCTTGGAGGGAACCGTTGGTTTCTTTTGATTCTGTAAAGAATTTACAACTAAATATATATAGGTAAACCTAGAGTGCAATTCAAATCAATGGCGGCTATGAAGTCGACGCGAAACGCCGCGCAGTAGCAAAAATTAGATGTGCACGGAACATAGACATATATATTAAGGACAGGCCTAATGACAGATTAAAACGTCGCTTCAAAGTGGGAGCCAATTTCACAGATTGGCATCCACTAGCGCTCAGTCTGTGATGGAAGTTAGAAGGCATCGGTCGAATGTCACAAACAAAATATGCCAAGTTGTATTGTGAAGGGTTGCACAATCTATACTCAAAAGTGCAGTAAAAAGAAAGACCAAGTTTCTTACCTCAAGTAATTCAATATTTTCAATATTACACTCTGTTTTGTAACAAAATAATCGAATTTATATTTGGAATAATCATTGTAAACATAAACATTGACGGACATAATGGCAGCGATAGGCACCTAATTTTCTCAACTTGTTGTAGTTCACGCGAAATCTAATAGATGACGCTGACTTTTCCCACGCCATTTTGGCAAAATAAAATGTTCCTTCGGGCATATCCTGATATATAAATCTATGGCGCGGAAAGAGGTAAACGGCGTGCGCAGCGTGCGGGGCTTGTAGCGCACATCACAGCCGCCATTGAGTTTGTTACACACTACGTGACTAAAGGAAATATTTAAAAAAATCTATTAAATTCTGCGATCACCAGGCTGCCTGCCAAACATGGTGATTATAGCAAATTTCCCCAAAATAAAAGCGTCCAAAGTGGCGTTTTACGGGGAGATTATGTTCAGCAGTGATTGGACGTCTTCCGGCAGTTAATGATGACGATATGATAAATAAAAATTGGGGGTATTTTTTAACGTTTGTTACTTCTGAATTCTGTCATTTATAAACTTTAGAAATTTCTTTTTAGGGTCCCGTACCCAAAGGGTAACAAAACCTTTTAGTTAGTCCTGTGTCGGTCGTTCGTGATTGACTAGCCAAGTGACCGAGTCAAAAGATTCGATCAAAACGTCGGTCATCGGTCTCGAGAACCAATGCAATGCGGAAAAGTACTTTATATGTAAGCACTTAAGGTTGATTTCAGAATAATTGGTATTTAACCGAGTCAAAAGATTCAATCACGTCGATCGGTCATCGGTCTCGAAAACCAATGTAGTGCGAAATAGTACTTTATTTACCAGCGCTTCAGGTTGATTATACAATAAGTGTTATTTAACTTACGTTGTTTAATTTTAAAGTGATACCGCGCCACCGCTGTGCCGGTCGTTCGGTCGGTCACGGATCGGTCTCCGCGCAGTCAGTCTCACTCAGTCAGTCGGTCCCAAGGACCCGGGTCTTTAACGATTGAACGACTCGGTCGACACAGGGCTACTTTTAGTATAAGGCTCCGCTATCCGTCCGTCCGTCTGTCACCAGGCTGTACTCTTCATTCGCGAGTCCGACTCACACTTGGCCAGTTTTTTATTTCAATACAATATGAAGTTAGACGGTTTAAGTAGGTTTAACTTTTTAAAAGGATGATTGTCTATGGTACTTACCATCCTCATCAATATCCTTCTTCTTCAGCATACTAACAACGCAAGGTCCTTTAGCCAACGACCATGAAGGTACCTGCATTTCTTCTCTCTTCAGAGGCTCTAGCAAAGTCCTTCTAGACCTTACAATCGGCAAATCGCTTCTAGAAACTTCCCCATTTTCTACCAATCCATTAGCCAAGTTTCTATCTGGCAAGTTTTCTCCACTTTTGCTTAACGGCAACTCTGTTTTGTTTAACGGCAACCCGGTTTTGTTTAACGACACCCCATTCTTGTTTAATGACACCCCGTTTTTGTTTAACGGCAATCCGGTTTTGTTTATCATTAAATCGGATTCGATTTTCGATATTTGAGATTCAACTGTGAATATTTTGTTTGTTTCGTTTGTTAAAGAAGGTTTTATATCATCGGAATGATTTGTCTCTGTGCTGTCTTGTTGGGCGAGTTTACTTCTTGGTGAGATCGAGCCTATCCTTTTAGGTATTCCGTTAAGTGTGGGCGAGTCGTTTTCTAGAGACAATGGGGGTGCTGTAGCCATGTATTCTCTGTACATATTACCTATAAGTTCTTCTGTTCTCCTGAAAAAATTTTTGGAGTATGTAAGTATATATTTATTAATTCCAAGTGTCGATGTATTTGTACGTTTTATTTATAGCGCCACTTTGAGAGGCTGCTCGCATCCTGCATGCATCGGCTCCCCGCGGCTCACCAGATGGTCGCTCCACCTGGTAGAGCCTACGCTGCTTCCGGTTCGAGGTCGTCACTAGAGAATCTTTCTTCCCCACGTTGTTACTTCTAAGAGCGATGTGGCCTGCCCATTTTCTTTCTTTATTATACAATTATCATACTTTTTAAATTGATAAATAATTTTGTCGTACCTTGTTAGCGGAATGATCACGGTTTGAGCAGCGCCATTGTTCGGATGATAAGCGTTGGGACCGAATCCGTCTAACGCGTTGTTGTTTGTGACCTACAAAATAGAAAAAAAAGTAGATACTTATATTTTTTAATTATTAGGCTCCCGCGGTTTTTAATAGATCCTCGGTCCACCTAGTAGGAGGCCTACGCTGCATCTTCCAGTTCGTTGTCGTCACTCGAGAACCCGTTACTATAAATACCCGTTTGCACTAAACTTTGATAGCTCCTCAATGATGTTTTTTTTTTGTTAGATGTTTCACGTTATCGTGTATATAAAAGTCATCACTTGTCTGCGTATTCTAATCTTTACCTAGCCTACCGGAAATTGGAATAAATAAAAATGTCATTACTTTTCACCAAGTATATTGTCCAACGAACCGAACACAATCAAAAATAAAATTAATCAACCCGGGGTATGTGCGGACACGCGTCTCAAAGGCAAGTATATGGAGGAACTATCGAATTCAACTCCCGCGAATGCCTGAGAACTGAAACTACTTTCGCAGCTAAATTAGGACTCCGACTGCCTAATTATTCTGATCCCGAGCCCTTTAAATAGGTCGGCGCCGATGTAAACACGTGTGTCCCTACAGATGACAAACGTGAATCCATTTGAAATGAAACGCACTTATTTCTCTATGTCGTACCTACTGCAACGTATTTGGGTACGTAGAGATAAGTGAGAACTTAGCTGTTAACTTTGGTGCAGCATTAAACTCTTACCTCCATGACACCAATTTGAGTTGTTCGCACGTGGTACGGGAAGTTTTTGTTCGCGAACACTGGCAACGTTAACAACTGAAAAAAAAAAATATGTGTGGACATTTCACACAGCGCCACCTAGCCCCAAACTAAGCATAGCTTGTACTATGGGAACCAGATAACGGATACAATACTTATATACCTTTTTGTTAGTAAATACATAATACAATATAACACCCAGACGCAGAACAAACATCTATGTTCATCACACAAATGTTTGTTTGTAGGAATCGAACCCACAGCCCTCAGTTCAGAAGGCAGGGATACTACCAACTGAGCTATCGGGCCCGTCATGTATTTATATCATGTGTTTTTGTACAGCATCTTTAGTTTTCATTAATTTGGATTTTTATTACACCATTATTCTTTATAGGAGGAAGAACAAAAAGAGGTCTAGGTCTATTTTTTATAAGGTTTAAACAACATAAAAAATGGAAATGAAAAGAATCGAATATTTGTCTGTATATGTGATATTATTTATTTTGTGTTTTTATTTCACCCGCTACCAATGAACTACTATCAAAACGTAATATTTATTTTAAAATGTAAATAATTAAAAAAAAATCTCACCAAAAACATTATGTGGCCGCTGAATGTAATGAATAATAGAACAGCTGTCACGACGCTCTCTCGCACCCACTTATCTGGAACCATATTGAAAATTATAGTAAAGACATCACACAAATGGATACCTACTTAATTATATCTTGAATCATTTCTGTGTTGATCCATTGAGTCAAATTATCTAATTATAATTATAGAGAAAACCGCGGGGAACCGATGGATGCAGGAGGCGAGCAGCCGCTCAAGGTGGCGCTCTCTGGGGAAGTCTATGTTCAGCAGTGAACGTCTTCAGGCTGTTGTTGATGATGATGATTTAATTCGACTGATTGGATTTATTTATCTTATTTGACTCATTAGATCCATTTGATCTTTTGGATCCATTTATATAACTCAATTCGACTCATTAGATCCGTTTGACCCTTTGGAATCATTTATCCAATTTGACTCATAGGATCCGTTTATCCAACTTGGCCCATCTGAGTTCATTGTATTTACGACGCTTTTGACGCTACCTGGATCCATCTAATTTAACTTGACGCTCTATTATATCAATCTATGGACACTTTTTTAAGTGTCCTTAGATCCATGAATCTAAATCATTGATGGTGGAAGCGAAATGTTGATAGGAGCCCAGATAATATAATACCTACAGTACAGATGCCTCATCCCATACAACGGAATAACGCGGGCTATTTTATGAATTATTTTATTTCTGCAAGATTATCAAGCGACATTTATTGCGTGTTGGCGAAGTATTTGGCCAAATGAATACACTGGACGTTAACTAGTAACTCTCTAGACACGATTACTACGTCTTTTTCAAGTTCGGGCTGTTTTTCTTTTGTACCTGATGGGACCCCATGATAGGAGTTATTTAAAATTATAAAGACAGTACTATTACTAGACTGTGTGATGTCTCAGGATGACGTGTGCGGTGCAGTGTCACGAGAAACTTTATTGTTTAGAGTTCCGAGTGACACTGCAACTGTTATGTGCGGCCGTGCCGCTTAACATCAGGCGAACGACTAGCTCGTGTGGAAAAAAGAACTTACCTATGTAGGAATTAGCTGTGAGTATAAACAAAGGCCCCGCGTAGAACCAGAGCGTGCCACAGATGAAAAACGGGCAGTAGAATGTGTTCTGAAATATATAATTTTACTTTATCCGAGTTGACCCACCCCGGCTTCACAAGGGCTAATTAGTTTAACGATCTAACCCTGTTCATGAGAAGAGGGATGTGAAAGATATGGAATGAATGGGACCTGCCATCTTTCTATTGCCGGCCCATCTATTCAATTCATATAGATAGTTAAGCAATGAGAAAATCAATATGCTAATTCATATAGCACTTTTAGCAAGTTGGAATGGCAATGGGCAGGCCACATCGCTCGTAGAACTGACAACCGATGGGGAAGAAAGGTTCTCGAGTGGCGACCACGAACTGGAAGCAGCGTAGGCCTCTAATAAGGTAGATACTAGGTGGACCAACGATCTGGTGAAAACCGCGGGGAGCCGATGGATGCAGGTGGCGAGCGGCCACCCATAGTGGCGCTCGGGGATGTTCAGTTCAGTAGTGGACGTCTTCAGGCTGTTGATGATGATGATGATGATGATGATGATGACATACTCTAAAACCATACCTTTATGGGGTACTTCCTGACAGTGAAGAAAGTAGAATAAGCGAAGACGCACCACGCCGCTATTCGGAGAACGATGAGGCCATAACCCGCCGGGCTTTCGTACAGGTATAGTACTTCGCCTGGATCGAACGCCTGAAACATTTTCGAAAGTTTTTAACCATTGACTATAAATGCAGTTGACCAATGATACAACTTCCCCTCGTACGAAAATTAGTAGTGTATTTCAATTGCTAATCCTACGAGAGGAAGCGGGATACCCAATGTGTTTTTGTTCTATCCTGCGCTGTCCTTTGTACTTTCGTATGACTTTATATCGTTTTATTACCTCGCCCCCTGCCCGCGCAAGTGAGTCGTGTTTGTAGGAGAAATTATGTTCACGAGCTATCAACGGGCTTTATAATTTTTGGTTTTAATTTAACCCATTGCTTTGGCGAAAATATTACGACAACAAAAGAAAGAATAATAGTATGATATGTATAGTAGTGCTTTAAAAATATGCTTATTACTTACGCTTACGAATAACAATGAGCAGTAGTAATCTTTAACAATGAGCAGTAGTGATCTTTAACAATGAGCAGTAGTGATCTTTAACAATGAGCAGTAGTGATCTTTAACAATGAGCAGTAGTGATCTTTAACAATGAGCAGTAGTGATCTTTAACAATGAGCAGTAGTGATCTTTAACAATGAGCAGTAGTGATCTTTAACAATGAGCAGTAGTGATCTTTAACAATGAGCAGTAGTGATCTTTAACAATGAGCAGTAGTGATCTTTAACAATGAGCAGTAGTGATTTTTAACAATGAGCAGTAGTGATCTTTAACAATGAGCAGTAGTGATCTTTAACAATGAGCAGTAGTGATTTTTAACAATGAGCAGTAGTGATCTTTAACAATGAGCAGTAGTGATCTTTAACAATGAGCAGTAGTGATCTTTAACAATGAGCAGTAGTGATCTTTAACAATGAGCAGTAGTGATCTTTAACAATGAGCAGTAGTAATCTTTAACAATGAGCAGTAGTGATCTTTAACAATGAGCAGTAGTGATTTTTAACAATGAGCAGTAGTGATCTTTAACAATGAGCAGTAGTGATCTTTAACAATGAGCAGTAGTGATCTTTAACAATGAGCAGTAGTGATTTTTAACAATGAGCAGTAGTGATCTTTAACAATGAGCAGTAGTGATCTTTAACAATGAGCAGTAGTGATCTTTAACAATGAGCAGTAGTGATCTTTAACAATGAGCAGTAGTGATTTTTAACAATGAGCAGTAGTGATCTTTAACAATGAGCAGTAGTGATCTTTAACAATGAGCAGCAGTGATCTTTAACAATGAGCAGTAGTGATTTTTAACAATGAGCAGTAGTGATCTTTAAAAGTGTAATTCTATTTTTTTTACGTGTAAAATATGAATTGTTTGAAGTTATTCCGTCCAAAGCCAAATAGGCATGATGACTAAAAGTGAACAAGTAAATAATACTTTCATAAAGAAGATTAAAAAGGAATGCAATAATTGAAAAAGTAAGCAAAATCTGTTATGCAAAATACAATTTTTAATTATCATGCCTATTGTATGTCGACTTCTTGCCCACAAAATTGTTGATATCATTTGATTGTGTAAGTTATGTTGCCATCTAGTATGGTTAGTTTAATTGTAGGTTATTGTTGTATTGTTACCAATACAATGTAATGTTTGTATGGCATACAGTGTTTCTATAACTATTGGATATTTAAATACAATTTATTGTGTTATCCAAATCATACAATAGGCATGATGACTACTATTAAAAATGAAAAAGTAAATAATAACATTCCTGAAGAAGATTAAAAAAGAAGGCCATATTTGAAAAAGCTTATTTTTCAAATATTGCCTTCTTTTTTTCGCAAGCAAAATCGGTACATAAATCACGGAGTAATAAGCTTTTAAAGTTTCTACAGGAGGCATCTCCTATCCCTTTCTCGCGAAACAGACCGCCTACACAGTTACTATGAAAAATCTACTCGTGACGTCACATGCCAAAGATATCGTATGTAAAGCTACCACAGCTTAGCTTATAGGTACTATGACGACATTGCTCTGACGTCACTGGCCGTTTGAGCTATCTCTTTCTATTCCGGTTTTTAAAATGCTTGTAACTTTGTAATTTTTTGAGATATTTTATTTTTGTTTTTACAAATATTTATCTTTTGAAGAATATTTTTAATTTATGCAAAAAAATATTTTATTCATCATGCCTATTCTTTGGAAATAATAAAAGGGAAAAATTAAAAATTATTAAGTAAAATTTTTGGTCCACCCATGCTATAAGCATGTGATGGGGAAAAAAGGTTCTCGAGTAGCAACCACGAACCGAAAGACGCAGCGTAGGCCGGCCCCCACTAGGTGGACCGACGACCTGGTGAAAGCCGCGGGGAGCCGATACAGGAGACTCCTTTTGTTCAGTGGATGTCTTCGGGCTGATGATGACGATGATGCTATAAAACACGTACCTTAGCCTGATATACGAACAAGACGATGTAGGTGACGAAGTAGCAGCACATGAAGACGGTCAGCTTGACCGTGAAGCCGAGCTTCAGCCGGCCGCGGGTGATGGTGTAGCCTTTACCCATCAGCACCAGGAGTAGGAGGAATGTCATCTCGGCCATACCGCATAGGAACTGCCCTGATATAATACGATACGATACCATACAGTACGATACAACACGATACAGTACAATGAAAATATTTATCGTACAGGTTTACGGCAGTTACAGTTTTATTGTAATGTATTGATTTTTCCTTCAAAATCCTATTCTTCTTCTCGTGTAGGCAAGCGGTCAGCCCTGGGCGGTTATTCTCTATGGAAACACAGATTCCACACGATATGAAACTACGTCGTTATCGTGTCTTGTTCAAATCGTGTCACAGCGTTAGGAATACCTTCACTTTACATTAAGTTATCTTTAGTTTGAATTAAATATATTGACATAAGTGGATCTTTTGATGTGTTGATGTTTCGGAACGCGTCTCGGTAAACCATATGATTTTTGACAGTTCAAAACGCGCCTATTCCAAATTCATTTCACGCGTTGTTTTGGTGGTTGCATAGAAAATAGAGTTTTACAGATTTCTTATGTAAGACAAGGAATTCGCGTGGTTTTGAAGTAAGGAATCTATAGGGAATAATGGCCCAGGTGTCAGATTTTTTTAGGCCGCTAAAGGCTTCTGACTTGGCTTTACGCCTATTGTGTTACAACAGCCGGGACCGACGGCTTAACGTGCCCTCCGAAGCACTGTAGAGTTCAGTTGTAAATACCAACTTTTTGGTGTAGCGGTCACCTATCATAGTAGTGACCGCAGCGAACGTTGCTTAACTTTACCGATCTGTTAGGAACGGCTAGTCGCTAGTCACAATGCTATAAGACGACAGAAACAAATGCAAGCCAGCTATCGAGTTCTGTTTAAAACTTACCAGTAACTTTAGCGCCATCATTGCCAATCCCATTCGCAGCATACCGGATATAAGCAAGGCTTTGCAACAAGACTCCGCTGTGTTGGGCACATGCAGATGCTAGGAACAGCTTGTACGTAGAGTGAAGGAGATGGCGAGACTTGAGCTCTACGCTGCACATCACTATAGCTATCATCACGATCACGTATGCAAATGTGTACGACAGCAACACTGGGAGGACGTCTGGAAGTTAGAGAAGTTAGTTTGAGAAGAGTATATTTAGAGTTTTAGAAGTGTGTTTTCAGAGTTTAAGAAGTGTAGTTTGAAAGTTTAAGAAGTGTGCAAGGGTTTGAGATGTGTGTATTTAGAGTTTAAGAAGTGTGTATTTAGAGTTTGAGTAGTGTGTATTTTAAGTTCAGAAGTGTGTATTTAGAGGTCGGAAGTGTGTATTTAGAGTTTGAGATGTTTGTATTTAGAGTTTGGGAAGTGTGTCAAGTGTGCATTTTAAAGTAATCGCAAAATGTAAACTCATAGTTAATTGAAACATAATTATAGAAGTACATTTACTTTATCTGTAGAAGTACTTATTTAAATGTTTAGGAAATGAAGTTCAATGAACGTACATTCAATGTTAGAAAAATGTGTATTAAAGTTTGAGAAGTCTGCGTTGAAATTAAGTGAAAATAAAACAAATCATTTTACCGAAGATAGATTTAAGCAATGCTATTGAATTACAATTATAAGAAGTGTACATTTAATGCGAAGTAAACTTTATTTACATTCTTAAATAATACTTACAAAACTCATCAGCAGAGAAGTGTGCATGCCAGAAGTCGCCATCTGGTCCGTTTGTCATTAAAAACTTGTACTTAACTTCCAAACCCTGGAACAGGACAATTAAATCAGTATCAAGTTCACTTATGAAAAACGGCGTCTTGGGAAGAATGACCAATAGGTTTATTTTGTTCTGAATAAGTATTCATAGCCGCGGGGAGCCGATGGATGCAAGAGGCGAGCAGCCGCTCAAGTTGGCGCACTCTGGGGGAGGCCTATGTTTAGCAGCGGACGTCTTTAGGTTGTTGACGATGAAATAATTATGGCAGTGGAATGGGGCCACTGCATCTCTTCCCGCCGGTACCGTAAGAGACGGCTAAGGGAATACCCAGGGAATGGCAGCATTCTCCTCGGTACATTGAAGTCTTCTACGATCACCAAGCTGCCTGCCAAAAGTGTTGATCATGGCAAACCCTCTTTTGATAAGTGTCCAGAGTGGCGTTTAGTGGGGGACACTGCAATCTGTTTACGGAGAGCCATGGCGCTTACCACCAGGCGAGAGACTAGTTCGTCACTTTATTCGTTTACATAAAAAAGTAGGTACCTTAGTGCTATCACAATTGCTGATAGCAATGAACCACCAGCGCTCCCTCGCTGACCGAAACCTTCTAGAATTGTGGCAGGATATAATAAGCTTTTCGCTTTTTCTTTCGCTTTGGCTGTACGCATTTTGATTGGGTTCGGAGTTCAGGCGACGGCGACGGTAGTGCTGGACCAGTTCGCTCGTAGAGCGTTTTATTTTGTGCTAAAACATATTTCTTTATAAATAACGCTTAACGATTATACAGGATGTAATTTAATTCATTAGCATAAATTGAGCCCATGATAATACATCATTTATAGATGATTATTAAAGAGTAAAGAGTGTGAAAGAAATAATTTTTATTAAAAATTATGAAGGTTTTCGCGGCGCCTAACGCAGTTGACACGGATGATTTTGATACATTTAAACGTTTTTATACCTTGTATGTACTAATTAAAAACAGTACTTCATTATTTTAATTAAATTTTGTATTGTAGCATTTGATTAAGTTATTCCATTTTTTGGCGTTATTATTATTACCAAACCAATGTGTTAGAATTCAAAAATTTTGGTCCACACGTGACCGGTATCAGGCGTAGATACCTAGTTTCAAAGGATGCCAATGAATTCAATTACACCCAGTATACATAGATCCCGGATCCGAACTAGGATTCCCTGTACCCAGAAACTACGAGGACCATGGTCAGCGAAGGAATGGAACACCTTACCGGCGTCATTGTTTCCTGACAAATATAATCTGGGAGTTTTTAAGGCCAGAGTGAACCGGCATCTTCTAGGCAAGCATGCTCCATCGTCGACCGCGTCGTCACTTACCATCAGGTGAGACCGTGGTGAAATGTTAGCCTATCGTTGATAAAACCAAAACTACCTAGGTACACACAGCCTCCGTGGTGTGGTGGTTGAGCAGGTCGGCTCATAACCCGGAGGTGGCGGGTTCGATTCCCGCGACAGGACAAGTATTTGTGCCCGAAAAAAAAAAGCGCAAATACTTGTTCTGTGTCTGGGTGTTGTGGGACCATGGTCCTCGTAGTTCCTGGGTCCCTAGATACAGGGAATCCTAGTTAGGGTCCAGGATCTATGTATGTGATCGTTGGGCGTTATTTACTTCATTGAATGGCCACTACCTCTACCTCAAAGAAGTCGTTGAAGGGTCCTAAAAACATTAATTTGAACGTCTTCCTCCCGCTGGTCAGGCTGTAAAGGTAGGTAGAGGCCAAAAGCGTTAGTCCGCGTAATAAAATCTTAAATACCCATCTGCTGCACTAAACTTTGACAACTCTTTAAGTTCACTCTTATCTCTATATGACATAAAGAACGTATTACGCTGCTTCTCGGAGGAATAAGGCTTAAAAGTACACAAAAGTGATAATGGCTGTAATGAATTATGAAAGACAAACAGTCAGACATACCCCACTTCTATTCCTATTATCAAAAAGTATTTCAACATCTTTCAAATTTTCAAATCTACTGCCATTATGCTTCGGTCCAATGCTTTCCCATAACTCGTCTTCTGGCAACACCGTGGTAGAATTCCATTCGTCAGTTGGCAACAATTCGTACCATGTGGTAGAATTCGTCGTTGCCGTGGTGGTTGTCGTAGTTTTTAGGAATTGGTCGTAGAAAGAGGGGTGGGGGGATACGATTGTTGTTGAGCTTGTTTTTGGTTTTGTTGTTGTCGTTTTAAGGGCGGGTGTTGTTGTTGTGCTGAAATTTTAATTAGAATTAACAAGTTCTGATTTTGTTGTTCAAACTTTTAGACGCTTACAATTTAAATTACTGAATTCCTTCCCAAGTAGCCATGATAGGCGGCCTCATCTCAGTCGGTTGGTTGGATCAGCACCTACCTTCTCAACTATAGGTTGGCGGTTCGACTGCCTGTTAGTCGAGATTAATTGTTCTTATAGTCATGATTCAAGAAAATCTTTTCAACCATATGAAAATCACCAGCCATTTTCTAGATGTTGAAGGATATGTCAAGGGTTTGATCAATTACTACCTCTATCTCTTTCTCTCTCTATCAATCTATCTACCTCTTCATCATCAACAGCCTGAAGACATCCACTGCTGATCATAAGCCTCCACAGAGCGCCACTTTGAGCGGCTGCTCGCGTCCTGCATCCATCATTATTACCTCTTACTAGCCGGCAGTTCTTTATTAGCCCTCGTGACGATGCACCCTGAATACTCCATCTCAGGGTACCAATGAGATAGCTTTATTATCTGGTTCTGCCCGCCCCTGTTCAGAACCATCTCGCGTTCTTTACACGTCTGAAACATTAAAAAAATAAAACAACAAATAATAAAAGCAAGACTAAAATATGAAAATAAATGTCTAGTCTTAAATAGGTACTACCGATTTGCCAGTTATTCTGCCGCCAAGCAGTAGTGTGCAAGCGCTACTGTGCTAATTAGACTTCATAACCAGCCCTTATTAGACTCATGAGCTGTCTCTGGATGACAAAAAAATTCGTTTCTCAATACCCGTTATATCTACACCTACTATTAAGTATTCTGTGGTAGTATAATATACCTAAGTGTAAGTAATAATTATAGAATGATAAGTGATGTTATATAATAGGTGATAAAATGTAACGCATTAGACCTGTTCTGTAATGTTGTTTTATGATAAATGGTAATAAATACTAAGTGGTAGGACTTTTCTGCAAAGTTCTACTGTGTTCCGGTTTGAAGGGCATTGTAGCTAGTGAAATTACTGGGCAAATGAGGCTTTATGACCTGATTACACAGTGTAGTAATCTGATTACTAAAACTGTGTGATGTCTCAGGATGACGTGCGCAGTGCAGTGTTACACGAAACTTTATTATTTTAAAGTTCCGAGGGACGCTGCAACTGTTATGGGCGGCCGTATCGCTTAACATCAGGTGAACGACCAGCTCGTCACGTCATAAAAAAAATACCTTAGCACTGTGGTACACAGCGGGCCATTGAGTATCGTCATCATAGTACAGAAGTAAATGCGGCGTGCCCATGTCCTTTTCGTACTCAATCAGGTACTCAAACTGGCCTTCTAGGGACAGGAAGCAGAAACGTGAGAGGAAAGCCCAGCTCTGAAAAGGAACAGTTCAAAATGATTCCTCAAACTGTTGCTGTTCTTGTCAAATAGACAGATGTAAGGATATATTTTTAGTATTTTGAATACTGTCAACTAAAGCCTTCAAAATTAGGCCTATTGTCCAGAGCACATATTTTTTCCAGAGCGGACAATCATGACCGATTGCGTTTTTTGTTAACTGATGGGGACGAAAGGTTTTCGAGTGGCGACCACGAACCGGAAGACGCAACGTAAGCCAGCCCACTAGGTGGTCCGAAGATTTGGTGAAAACCCCAGAAGCCGATGGATGCAGAGGGCGAAAAGCCGCTCAAAGTGGTGCTCTCTGGGTGGAGGCCTATGTTCAGCAGTGGGCGTCTTCAGGCTGTTTATAATGATGATGATGATGATGCGGAATCTGCATTCGCTTTTACAATGGTGGAAGGAAATCATTGTCCGAAAACCAAAACGAACCTTCACGATTTGCAAGTTCGTCGTTTACTTCTCACCTTTGCAGGAGTGCAATTTCTTATGAATTCTATGATATAACTTAAAATTAACGGCAAGGGACCTAGCGGGATTCGAAGTGGTGCGTAAAAATACAAGTCGCCAATGCAGCTGAATCGATTTCAATAAATTTTCCCACACAAATAGATACTTTTACCTCGGAAAATTAAGAATTTCGACGGGATTTTGGGTGGTAACGCCTGTTTTCCTTCATAATATTATAAACTAAAGTATATAACTTACGTTTTTAGTGCTAACAGTCCCTTCGACCCACTTTCCCTTGGCGCCAGTAGTTGTCACCGCTACTAACAGCAGCGCGCGGAGTCCCGGCAACCAACGCATATCGATCTAGCAACTCCTTAGAGATTTACTGGGAACATAATCATTAATCATACAATATGTTAATGATTTATTTATAGCAGTTCAACTTTGGATGCTTATTATAGAGGGTTTGCCATAATCAGCACGCGTGGCAGGCCTGGTGATCGCAGATTTTAATGTACCGAAGAGAATGCTGCTTCGCATTCCCTGATGGATATTGGATATGTACGCTATAATATGGCGTCCGTGATTGTTATTCCTTTACATCATTCAAATTTTAAGGGTTTGGTACCCGAATTGTAAAACGGACCCTAGGGTCTCATCCGGTACAAACGAAAAATAGCACGAACGTGAAAATAATGTAGTGATCGTGTCGCGAGCGTTACTAGTTAGTGTCCAGTGTATTCATTTGGCCCAATACTACGCCTGCAAGCAATGAATGTCGCTTGATAATCTTACGTTATGCAGAAATAAATAACTCGTAAAATATCCCGAGTTATTCCGTTATGGGATGAGGCATCTGTACTGTCTAATATCTAGGCTATTCCTAAGGCTCCGCTGTCCAACCCTCTGTCACCAGGCTGTATCTCATGAACCGTGATAGTTGATAGTCGACGGGCTCGATAGCTCAGTTGGTAGTATCCCTGCCTTCTGAACTGAGAGGGCTGTGGGTTCGATTCCTACTGGGGACAAACATTTGTGTGATGAACATAGATGTTTGTTCTGCGTCTGGGTTTTATATTGTATTCTATGTATGTATTTACAAACAAAAAAGTATATAAGTATTGTATCAGTTATCTGGTTCCCATAGTACAAGCTATGCTTAGTTTGGGGCTAGATGGCGCTGTGTGAAATGTCCACACATATTTTATTATTTATTTATAGTTAAAGTTGAAATTTTCACAGATGATGTATTTCTGTTGCCGCTATAACAAATACTAAAACACAGAATAAAATAAAAAATTGCAGTGACACTCTAAACTATGCATCGCTTCGAGAACTGACCCAATTTCCCTTGTGACATTTCTTTTTAAGTACATTTAGGTACTCTGAGTAAACGCGTAAAATGCTAAGCAAATTACCCTCTCGTGTTCAAACAAAATTAATGAGCTAATCCAAGGCTATATTCTATGAAAAGTAGGCTAGAAAAATCATTAATAAGTGTCTATATACATCTAAAGATAAAAAAAGGCTAACCTATAGAAATGAAAACATAATATTTCTTATAAAAAACTCAATAAAAAATCTAATTTAATCGTCAAAAAACCATGAATTATTAAAATAACTCATTTTACTTACCCTGTATTCTATATACTTCTACATAGTTTATCACTTCATAAACTCGTTTATAAATTAATTAAAACCCTTGAATGTTTTTAACACAGTATTTTGTTTTAATTTACCGTGAATTTAAAGTTTGTTTTGATGAAGAATACATGTTGTGCTTTCCGTTGCTATGGCAACGCGTCCTAAGAAATAAGGGTTGTACGCTAGTTTTTTTTTCTTATATTTTGGCTCCACACATAGTGTATTTAGCCAGTGTCAAGTATTATATTTTCATCGTGTTATAAAATATTTCACGCAGTCATGTCCTAGTCATAGTCATAAGTCCAGTCTAAGTCAGGTAGTCATAGTCCAGTCTAAGTCATGCTCCGGCAAAGTGGTGGTTTGACGAATTACCGATTTGATGAATATCTAACTTGACCAATGTCGTTCAACCCGTGGCAACTTTACTAGAAGCTTCTATGGAGTTTTGGAAGCAACACGAAAAGTCACGTTTCACCACATTATATCACTTGCCCTCACTCATGCTCATAATTCAGCACTTAATGCATAAAACGCCACCAATTTTAAACATTAACACTGGAAAAAGCACGCACAAGTTTTGAAAAATAATACAATGCACAATGCAACGACGTGAACTTTTCCGCGTTCCCACCAAAAACACGAAATAAGGGTTGTACGCTAAAGTTAGCGAATTCTATAATTCCACAGATAACTATTATGAAATTAAAACGCGGTCCTTTTCGTTTAGAAAAAAATCAAAATTAGGTAAGTCCGCAAAAAGTATTGTAGATATTGGTTTAAAATGTAGACTGCCGCATTAAAAATTTTATCCCGCTTCCACGTGTAACATTTCCCATCAGAAAAAAATTGACAGATAATTTCATAGCATACATTAGGTTATATAACTTTTATCTTAATTAATACATACCTATTCAATAAAACATCATATTAGGAATATTCATTTATATTTTCTTAAATAATAATATACATAAGTTATACATTAACTTTGAATATATTTGTATAATGTTGCATAGCCAAAACGAGTGACTTAAAATTAATATTCAAAATTTCATAAACAATTTTTAATTTTTGCAAGCGTATTTTGTTCTGTTGACATTTGGTCTCAAAATATTTTAAGACGTTCCAAAATAGGCTGGGTTTGTGTACAAAAATATAAGATGTTTTTATAATTCAAGAACTAAACCAGTAGCACTGTACATAGTACTCTTTAATGGCTGAAAAATATTTAGGCTAGATAGTAAATATAGCGGCGCCTTAATTAAAGCCAGCCTGCCAATACTCTTTGATGCTCGTGCCCATTAATATGTTTTAAAGTTGCGAGCATAAACATTATAATAAGTATTTATATATATATGACAGCCTTTGTGTAGTGGTTGAGCAGGTCGGCACATAACCCAGAGACAGCGGGTTCGATTCCTGCGACAGGACAGGTATTTGTGCACAGGAAAAAATTTAGCAACTACTTGTACTGTGTCTGGGTGTAGTGGGTGCATGGTCCTCGTAGTTTCTGGGTCCCTAGATACAGGGGATCCTAGTTAGGGTCCAGGATCTATGTATGTGATCGTTGGCCGTTATTATTTTTAAATTACACTTTTAAAATATCATAACCCGTTTTATATTATAGCGTACGTAAGTAGCTCAGGCTCCATATTTTTCTGGAACGTCTTTTTACCACGTTACTAATAAAGTAGCTATTCCAGCTACTATTAGTAATGCGATTTCGCATAAATTTCATTAGTAGCATGCTAATCACTATTGCTATTTGCTAATATAACGATAATAGTAGCCTACCATTATACTTTATTGTATTTCTGCTTATGTAATGAGATTTAAACGCAATGGAATGAATAGAATACCATACTTCTTATATTAAGACTGATAATAGTAAATAATTTTACCTTCTGCTTCTCGTGCGTTTGTCAATCTCACGTCAACTAAACAACAAGCTGTAAAATCATTGGTTGAACACTGCCGATGATTCACAATTTCACAGGCAACCAATCAGCGTTTAGTATTTAGTGTGCCAGGTTGACACGAATTTAACAAAAGTACAGGCAACAGGAGGTTAATTTCATAACGACCCCTTACGATGCGGTTTTAATCGGTAGTTAAGGTAAACAAATAGTTAAAAACTGTTACAAATTTTAACCATCGGTTACCTTAACTAAACATTTAAAAAAACCACCCATACTCATAAAACACAAACGTCCAATGAGTAATTTACACACAGACATCTAATATCTAATACCATTATAGTACTAAATGTCTGTGAGTTAACACTAATTTCGATGTAAGGGAAAAATAATTTATTCGTAAAGGAAAAATTAGAATCACGAGCGGGGATTGAACCCGCACCCATCCATCCCTCAAGCCGGGATATGCTTTACTTAAGCTACCATGACAAGTGGTCTCATGTCCAAATTTTTCCTACACCTTTACAAGCAACTTTGTAAGCGGTTGGTAGCGCCATCTATTGAGTGATTCTTAAGAATCACTCAATAGATGCGATACTACTATAAAAATCATAAATGTTGAAAATATATCGATATTTTTAATGGTTGGTGTCTTCATTCGGTCGCCAACCCGACCAAGGTGAAACAAAAGTGACTTTGGTCGGTGGCTGGTCCCGATCGTCTATTTTGCTCATAGGGTCTTATGAATACGGGTATAAATAAATCTATATTTAAGCTTGATACAAAATCTAACATAATTAAAACGTTTTTAACATAAACATTAAAGATAGTATAATATATTGTTCATTTTAAAATATAAATTGCACCAAAATTCATTTGAATGTTCGTAGACCGGAGGCTACGGGTTCGATTCCCGCGACAAGACAAGCGCAAATACTTGTTCTAGGGTGTTGTGGGAGCATGGTCCTCGTAGTTCCTGGGTCCCTAGGTACAGGGATCTATGTATATCTATGTATGTGATCGTTGGGCGTTACTGTTTCACAGCTATCAAATTAAATCACATCACTTCCTAAGTAATAGAGTGGTTCACAACTGGAACAGGCTGCCTGAAGAGGTCATTGCTGCCACCTCCTTCAACAACTTCAAGAACAAACTCGACAACTGGTTACGTTACGAGCTAACAAGCTATCGCTGTTACAAAAATGAACTTTAGAAGTGAATCCGACACTGTGGATATAGACACATCAGCAGTCATGCTGCTCGTCTATCAACCAATAATAATAATAATAATAATAATAAATTCAGGATCCCAAACTATTTTTACAACATATATTTAAACATAAAATAAAATTAAACTGATATTTAGAGACAGATTTTTTTTATCGCGTGTAACTGTATTTGATACACGTAGAGCCAATATTATAGTATCTTACTGACATTCCCGGAGCACTTGCAGCGATTTTCTGAATAAGTCCTGTTGGGATCGCGCGTGCTTTATTTCCAGCTCCGCCAGGTCTATGAGACTGAAAGAATGTTTAAATGGTTATCATCACACACAGACAGACGGACAGACAAAAAATTATATTTTTATTTGCTTTTAATCGATAAAGAAGGTTTTAAAAGGTACACTACCCCTAGTACGAGTTTTCCAATACGTGAATACGCGCGAATCCATTTAAAATTGTAATTTGTACTGCCAGTTTTAGTTCATCAACGTGTCCGCTAGGGGGCTGCAGAGAAATGTATGGGAGAAAAGGGAGAAAACGTCAACGAATCAAGTTTTAGTAAACTATCGAAACTGGTACTAATAATACAGCTATTAAAATTTTCAAAAAATGTTTAATACAAAATAATGAATGATGTTTGAAATTACTGGACAAATGAGACTTTATGACCTCACAGTCTAGTAATCTGATTATTCGACCGTATGATACCTCAGGATGACGTGCGCAGTGCAGTGTCACGCGAAACTTTATTAATTTAAAGCTCCGAGTGACACTGCAACTGTTATGGGCGGCCGTGTCGCTCAACATCAGGTGAACGACTAGCTCATCACATCATTATGATAAAAAAATACTGATTTAGTCTAGTTTCAATTTTATTGTAATTATTATAGATTGGTCAAATCAAAACCATTGACTATAAACCCAGTTGACCAATGATACAACTTCCCCTCATACGAAAATTAGTAGTGTAATTCAACCATTAATCCTATGAGAAGAGACGGGACACCCAATGTGTCTTGTATTCCATCCTGCTCTATTCTTTGTAATTTCGTATGACTTTGTCTCGTTTTGTTTTCGCCCCCTGCCCGCGCAAGTGAGTCGTGTTTGTAGGAGACATTATGTTCACGAGCTATCAACGGGCTTTATATTTATAATCTTTGATTCAAAACATACCTCTTCCTAAAAGCAGCGACCCTTCTGTTCCTAAAGTCGATAAGTTCCTCTCTAGCTCTGGCTGAGAGTTGCTCAAACTTGGCACACGCTTCCGCTTGGGATTGTTCCGCCTATAAACGAAAATCGTTTAAGGTTACGCGAAATTTAACTCTATGTTCTAAGAAAACGATCTAATGTTTCACACAAACACGATGGTAAGCAAAATATATCCAAGACCCGCATATCTCGTAGAACTGACAACCGATGGGGACGAAAGGTTCTCGAGTGGCGACCACGAACTGGAAGACGCAGCGTAGGCCAGCCCCTCACTAGGTGGACCGACGACCTGGTGAAAGCCGCGGGGAGCCGATGGATGCACAAGCATGGCGAGCAACCGCTCAAAGTGGCGCTGTGTGGAGAAGACCTATGTTCAGCAGTGCAAGTCTTCCGGTTGTTGACGTGATTTGACTTTTGTATGGTGTGTAAGGTTTAAAATCGCACAGAGCCTCACTCGCTTGTATAATAAACAAACATTTAAAGCGTGCATTACCTCTTGTACTTCCAATGGCTGATGGCATGTGCACAGAAATATATTGTGATTAGTGATTTTATAACTTATTTATTAGGCCTAATTTTGAAGGCTTTATTAGTTGACAGCATGGAAAAACTAAGAAAGGAATGCTAATACACTAAGAAAACAGCGTAGACGGTTTCACTAACTCAAAGGTGATCATTAAGATGGCGTTAGGAGTATCGAAACGTAGTTTAAATGAACAAAAACACATAATAAGATAACAGTTACTACTGCGGGACCACCAGTAATTTACTTCAAACGCAGTAGATGGCGCTGTTAATTAAATTCGATTGACTTGCTGCTGTGACTCATTAGCGCTACGGACATACGACGTTTTAGTGAAACTTGTAGCCCGCTCATTTTGCAGCGCCATCTAGTTTTAAACTGGTTTTTTGGCTTTTTTCTGATCTACGCTGTTTTCTTGGTCTTATAGTTTTTCCATGGTTGACAGTCTTTAAAATGCTAAAAATACAAGGTGACCTTGAATTAGTATGCTATCCCGAAATGGGGGGACTGAGACCATGATACCCTACAAGTTGTGAGAGCCTTATTTGAAACTAGATGTCTCCAAACCTCCATAGTAAAAAGTAAATCCACTCGCAAAATTGCACGTGCGACCGCTACGAGAGTTAACAAGATTATAAATTCATTTCTAAACACAGCTCGTTAAACTCATTATGTGCACTCGGTCAAGGACGAAGTTCAACCACCCAGCTGCGCTAAGGCTATTTTCGAACGTAAACTTTACATGGCAGTTCTTCAAAGAAAAACTATTAATTTAGTAAAGTCGTAGAAGAAACATTGTCCACCTTGGGGTATAATTTTACCCCCTTTCGGGATAACATACCAAATCAAGGTCACCTTACATATCAGTCTTACATTGCCGTCTATTTGACAAGGACAGCAATATTTTTGGGAACACTGTCCACCCGCATCTTCAGTCTACCCGTGAAAATGGTGCATGTAACTGTGCCGAAATATCGGGAACTCAAAAATGATTCTAATCACGGTAAATATCCCGTTAGTACTATTAAAACATAGTTTTGGGAGTTTTAGATCTGTCAACTAAAGCCTTTAAAATTGGCCCCATTTTGTTGTTAAAGAAAAATATTGATGGTAATAAAAGTTGATATAATTTTGGCGAATTGAAAGTGATGTAATTATAACAAAAGTTTTCTTTACAATTCCAGTAACAGTAACAAGTGTTTGATATAAACACCGTAACGAGTGTTTGTTACAATTACAATAACAAAAATATTTCTTACAATAAATTATTTTAGTAGTTAACAAAAGTGTTTGTTACAATTACAGTAACAGTAACAAGTGTTTGTCATAATCACAGTAACGAGTGTTTGTTACAATTACAATAACAAAAGTATTTCTTACAATAAATTATTTCAGTAGTTAACAAAAGTGTTTGTTAAAATTGCAGTAACACGATCGTTTGTTGGAATTGCAGTGACAAGACTAACAAGTGTTTGTTAGAATTACAGTAACAAAAGTGTTCCTTACGGTTACAGTAACAAGTGTTACAATCAAAAGTGTTTGTTACAAAAACAGTAATAATAATTATAAGCGTTTGTTACAACTGCAGTAACAAAAGTGTTTGATACTCACCGCGTGAACATCTTTATTCTTGGCTCTCGCCTTCTCCAGATTCCTGTTGGCTGCTTCGTACGCCGCCAGACATCTGTAATGGATTACAAACATTTATTTTCCATCACAACCAGCCGCCACATGAAATTACCCTTGATTTTAAAATTTTTGTGGTTCCGTACCCCAAGGGTAAAAATGATCCATATTACTAAGGCTCTGCTGTTTGTCTGTCCGTCTGTCACCATTCTGTATCTTATGAACCGTGATAGTTAGGCAGTTGAAATTTTCACAGATCATGTATTTCTGTAGCCACTATAACAACAATTACTAAAAACAATAAATAAATAGTTAAGGGAGCTCCCATGGCAACTGATGAACAATTTTCTTTTAAATAATTTATAAGCATAGCATTTTAGGTGAACTGACGATCTGGTGAAAGCCACTGGAAGCCAACGGATGCAGGAGGCGGGCAACCGTTCAAGGTGGCGCTCTTTGGGGGAGCCCTATGTTCAGCAGTGGACGTTTTCAGGCTGTTGATGATGGTGGTGGTGATGGTGATGATGATGATGATGCTACTTACTTGAGTCTTCTAACGAGGACCGCCTTAGCAGCATGAGCGTCACGCATGTAGTACCGCAGAGTGTCCGCGAGCTTCAAGTCTTGGTCTGATGCCATGCGACCCTCGATTTTCTACAACAACGAGAAGCAATTGGAAACGAAGTTTGAAAGTTCTACATTTTTTTTACAACTTAATATTATTATTTTAACGAATATATTTTGTAGGCTTTAGTTACGTAAATCACAATAAACCGTAAAAAAATTAAGCGGTCAGGATTTTTTTTTGCCTACTTGTATTGTTCAAATAGGTCTCCAAACACACTGATTAGCTTACGACTAGCCCGTGACGTCATACCTTTACATTTAAAAAAAAAACTGTTTGTCCAACCCTTTACTAAATATGTAAATATGTTTTTTGTTGTAATTTTTTATTATTATTTTAAAACCATATTTATCTAAACTAATAAGAAAGAAGAATTAATAACATTTATTCAGGACATCACACATCATTACATTATAGGAAACATACACTAAAATTTACACTAGAGAAACAAAAGATAAAAATGTAAAGTTGTGTATGTCATGACTCAGGTCCCGACTCAGCATATGATTAAGATCAGCTCGTGACCTTAAGCGACTGATTTTCAGGCGGAACCCTTAGTCATGACATCACGAACTCCAGAGTCGGCATAAACACATAGCAAATAAAGATGTAGTACAAACACAAAAAAAAAACACTAATTAATAAAACATAAAAATTACTATACTATACTCATGTTTAAGATTTCAGTTGTTAACTTTAGGCCTAGATAAGGACTAGATGTACTTATAAAATTATATTTTGTGATTCTGCTAACAGGGCGATGTGGTCGCTAAGCGACAAAGCCCTCCAAATAAATTAAAAAAAAAAAGATTTCAGACGTTTTATACTAATAATAATATTATCATCTATAGCTATATCTTATTATTTTTTTAATGGGGGGTAATCTTTTCAATTTCTTTTTTCAACCAAAACTACCACCCGTTCTACATTACACAAAGGTTAACTAGAAGAAAATACTGGTTAGCATTAAGTTCGCCTATGTACTTGGTTTACTCTTGTAGCTTCTTCTTTACAGGTGTAATCGAAACTACGGATCGGAGTTGTCTATTCTGCATTGTGCCGTATTGCTTGCACCTGAGCCCTTATTCTCTATCGATTCTTTACTTCGAAACCAGGCGAATTCCTTGTCTTACATAAGAAATCTGCAAAAGTCTATTCTCTATGAAACGAAAACAAAACCGCGCGAAATGAATTTGGAATTGGCGCGATTTCAACTGTCAAAAATCATATGTTTTACCGAGACGCGTTCCGAAACATCAACACATCAAAAGTTACCACCACTTATTTTTATGTATAATAATAATCAATATGTTTTATTTAAAATAAAGATAACTTTAATGTAAAGTGAAGGTATATCTAACGCTGTGACACGATTTGAACAAGACACGATAACGACGTAGTTTCGTATCGTGTGGTATCTGTGTTTCCATAGAGAATAACCGCCCTGTAGTAGAAGGAAGAACTTATTTTTTCAAACACTTATTGTAATAGGCTTGCTGTAAATAGTTATAATATTCGACATTGTGCACTTTGTGATTTTATCTGCTCAGTAATTTTAGAATTTAATTTAAGTACCTAACGACATTTGACTTGTAAAAGTGCTATGAATAGCCTATTTGCAATAAAACATTTTGATTATGATTCTGCAATTTTTATAATCTATCTACAAAACATCTTACTAGGTGGTAGGACTTTTCTGCAAAGTTCGTCTAGGTAGGTACCACCGCTTTGCCAGTTATTCTGCCGCCAAGCAGTAGTGTGCAACCACTACTGTGTTCCGGTTTGAAGGGCATTGCAGCTAGTGCAATTACTGGGCAAATGAGACTTTATGACCTGATTACACAGTCTAGTGATCTGATTACTAGACTGCGTGATGTCTCTGGATGAAGTGCGCAGTGCAGTGTCACGCGGGACTTTATTATTTTTAAGTTCCGAGTGACACTGCAACTGTTATTGGCGGCCGTGTCGCTTAACATCAGGGTGGTTATTCGCTATGACACATGAGATTCCTTGCCAATAACGCGTGACGTGTTGACATGCTCCAAACGTAAATGCGGGCTTTAACGCGCCACGACATGGAATTAACATGGAATCAAATAAATTGAATTCTGTATGCCACGCGTTAGATTGTTTGTGCCCAGTGTTTTGTTTTTTGACGTGCGTGTAACGTGTGTTGTCGTGTTTGTCAAATTTGACAACGGCATACAGAATAGCATTTTAAACCCAAAACCATTCCACGAAGATAGCGTAACGCGCCGCGTTACGAGCTTGAATGGTCATACGGAAAAACGGCCCAGGTGAACGACTAGCTCGTCACGTCATTCATTCTCATAAAAAATAAAAAAAAATTCTGTATCAAAAATTCGGAGATATCATAACGCTTACCCTGCACTTGTCGAAAGTGTCAGCCGCTCGGGTGAGGAACCTCTCAGTGGCGGGTTGTTCTCGGGTCGCCAGCTGGGTTATACAAGATGACAGCTTGATATGGGCATCTGCTACCTCTGTGAAACAAAATAAGAATAGTATCGTCATAATAACAAGAAGAGTCTTCATTTCGTGGAAATTAATGCTTACGACATACTTTATTATCATAATTAACAGTTTGTAATTAAAACGACGTTCGGGAAGCTTCGACCTATCTTTTCGTCCAAAATACCACAAAGCCTGAAAACGAAAGTTTTCAATCAATGTGTGTTGCCAGTGATGACTTATGGAACTGAGACGTGGTCTCTAACTGATGGCCTCATTACTAAGCTCAGAGTCGCACAACGGGCTATGGAGAGAGCAATGCTCGGTGTTACCCTGCGAGATAAGATCCGTAATGAGGAGATCCGCAAGAGAATTAGGGTGACCGATATAGCTCTTAGGATTAGCAAGTTGAATTGGCAATGGGCAGGCCACATCGCTCGTAGAACTGACAACCGATGGGGAAGAAAGGTTCTGGAGTGTCGACCGGTAACCGGAAGACGCAGCGTAAGCCGGCCCCCCATTAGGTGGGCCGACAGGGAACAAAAATCACGGGTAGTCGATGGATGCAGGAGGCGAGCAGCCGCTCATAGTGGCGCTCTATGGGGAGGCATATGTTCAGCAGTGGACGTTGATGATGATGATGATGAATGGTGAAGATTTTGTTCAACAAAACTTGACAATTTTAAAGCTATTCTGGTGCTTGTCATTTTCTGTATCAAGAGGCCCGCAACATCATTAAGTCATACACTAGCGCCATCTAGTTTGAAAGCGGAACTACCCACTTTTCTGTTTGGATGTCATCTAATCCACATTGGCCACAGCTTCCTTCAAGTGTAAGTAGTATTTAATTGTTGTAGTAATAAAATAGTCTTATATAAGTTGCAAGTGGTTCTTTGAGGGGCTTTCATAAATTTTTCGACTCTGTCCTCTTTTGGTGAGATGTCGTGAGATTAGGTTCAACCCCATCCCCACATGAGATTGTGTGAGTTTCGACTCCATCCCCTCCCCCTGAACGCCTCACCTAATTTTACCCAATCAATAATACGCTGACGCCGTCTAGTTTCAAACAGGGGAACTACTCACCTTTGTGTTTGGAAGTCATCCGGTCAACTTTGGCCACAGCTTCCTTCAAGTGCGAGTAGTATTCCTGAAGGAACTGAGTCTCCTGTTCGAAGAAATCGTTGACATCTCGAACTGTAGCACCGAGGTAGAACTCGTCCGTCGTTGTCGTCATCGAGCGCATCTGAGGAAAGAAACTAATTGTTGAAAATGTTGGATATTGATTATTATTATAGCAAAATAAGCTTGTCCCGGAGGTCCCCCCAAAGCTTCTTCCCGGTAGCTCAGATAGGGGAGGGCGCTCACGGGAACACGTAGTATCTAGTGGGATATCCGGAACTATTGAAATGAAACTGTAGATCGCGGTGAACTGGGTTTATTGTAGCGTATAACAATAATTTAAGGTGGTTATGGTCCGAAATGCTGAAAGTAAGATCACAACTTGTTCCCAATTGAACTTTTACGGAACAACTAGTAGTAACAATAAAACTTGAGGTACAAATAGCACTTTAAACTGTTAGTAACAGATATCTTATGAAAATTGGTTAAGCACAAACGAGGACTGTCCGCCTCGGCGGTTGAATGAAGAATGACGAAAATGTATGGGTAAAATGAAAAGAATGCGACTAATGTTCTAATTTAGAATTTAAATCTAGATTATGTGAGGCCAATATTTGATGCGAAAACTAAGAAAGCAGGTGAATAGCTGAAATTATGATGAAGGAGGATGACATTGTCACAAGCTGGTGAAAATTTGTCCATAGAAACATCGGTCATACCGTAAATATCAATTCAGTCTGAACTTCAACGCGGCGCTTACGGCTAACACAATGCGCGCACTGATTTTGACAGTTATTAATTAATGTATTATTATTCATGTTTATAATTTTCAAAACACTGAAACCTTCAGCATTTTAATGTTTGTTAGGATTACACAAATTATTGCGAAAATTCGTGCCTGCCATGGCGGTTTAGTGTTGTGAGCATAAACATACCTTTTTTGCTTAACCTCAAAAATATTATTGCAAAGAATTACTTCCCGAAAACACTCCGATCATATAATTATCTTTCGCCTTAGTCAAGGTGTCTTTCCACCGACTGGGTCGTATATCACGACCCAGTCGGAAGGTGGTGTGGGCCCATAACCCGGAGGTGGCGGGTTCGATTCCCGCGACAGGACAAGTTTTAGTGCACAGTAAAAAAGCAATAATAATTGTTCTCTGTGTGCGTGTTGCGAGAACATGGTCCCTAGGTACATGGATCCTAGTAGAGTCCAGAATCTATGGGTATGTGATCGTTGGGTGTCTCTTTCTAATATTTTTAACTCACCAGTCCTCCAAAAAGGTCCATCTTGCCCCTTGGCTTGGCACACAGATCCTGCTGGTATTCAAGGAACACCCTCAGATGTGTGTCGTGTCTAAACACAGGGTGCGCCGCAAGCCTTTGTAGAAACACTTCATGCATTGCCACAGTCTTCTTGAATGTTGCCAGGTATTCACTGTGGATTAAGTTTTATTGTGTAGTGCTGGGACACTCTCGCTTGAGTCACAAGTCTCATATTACACTTGGATTTGTTAGAGGTTGTCCCTTAACTGCTGATTGGTGTATATCCCCCGAAAAGAGGGAAGTTTGCTGCAGCATACTGGCTGATTTTGATAATATTCGGGATGGAATTTAACGGTGATAAATGCTATGCAATGACTTTCGGTCGAATGTGGCACCCAATAAGTTACGACTATAAAATAAATGGTAAAAGCGTAACTCGCTCGGCATCCATGAAGGACTTGGGTGTCACATTCGACCGCAAATTGACATTCCACGAGCACATGATTGCGTTGGCAAAGGAATCATTCAGGCGTTTGAGTTTCATCCTCAGAAATTGCCGTGACTTCACTGGCGATCGCGTAATACGGCTCATTTTTGGAGCATTGGTGCGGAGCAAGTTGGAATGTGCAATGTGTGTGTGGAATCCTCATGAAAGCAAATACGTACTTTTAATAGAAAAAGTACAAAAGGCCTTTCTCAGATACTTGTACAAACGTATTGATGGATATTATCCTTACATGTACCCCACAAAGTTTCTCTTGGGTTGCTTAGGATACAACTCACTCGAAGTCAGACGGAGGAAGCACCAACTAACGACCATGTGCAAAATTTTGCGAGGTAGCATAAACGCACCGAATCTGCACGCTCAGCTTTGTCGGTTGTTTGTGCCAGATAATTTATCATCGCGCTAAAAAGCACAGGCTTTTTGCTGTGCCATCGTGTCGCACTGCATCGCGCGCTAACTCGCCCATCCCGCGCACCCTTTCCGCGCTCAACGCTTTGCTGGATGCCAGCCCTGAATGTGACATATTTGTGGGTGAGTGGCCGAAGTTATTGTTGGAGTGTTTGCGTTTTTGTGAGAGGGATGTATAATTTTATTGATACTGTAATTAGTGACACATTATTTTATTTTTAATGAAATTGTTGTTGTTTATTTTTAATTGTGTTTGATTGATAATAATTATTTGACGTATCTTTAATTAATGTAATTGGTAATACCGTGTTAATTAAAGTAAATAAATAAATAAATAAACATTTGGCAGATACATTGGGTACTCAAATTTAGTAGTATTTTAAATAAGTATGAGCAAAATCAGTCAAGCGATTGTCGAGATATAAGGCTGTAAAGTCTGAGTTCGGGATGTACTATAATTATGCCGTGTGGTACCCATCTCATTGCACGAGTGCTGTAAAAGCCAGCTGACGTTTTGCCGCACTGGTGCTCTATTACAAGTGAGCGCTACCATGCTTTGGAGGGCAAATTAAGCCCGTCTGTTGTCATAACACAGTAGTCCTTAAACCAAGTCAGAAGCCTTTGGGCGGTGTAAAGAATTCTGACATCAGTAGGGTTACTTTTGAATCCAATCCCTATTTCACTCAAATTTAACTTTGAGTCTGCGTGCTACACCTTCGGCTACATCGTCGCTTTCCATCAGGTGAGATGTAGTCAAACGCAGGCTTATTCTACATAAAAAAAAAATCTAGTCCGAATCACTCCCAATTCCAACTTTAAATAATTTGGTAAAAACGCGGATGGTGTAGAAATGGGTCGATTACATTTAGTTCCATAAAATTTCATGGACAAAATTCAAATCGTGCGCAGTATCGGATTTAAGAGTATCGAATGCCACGATTTCATTCCAAATCCCAAGTTACGATTGTAATCGAGTGTCAAGAGTAACCCTGCAGAGCTGACCACTTGCCTACACGAGAAGTAGTGCTCCGTGACGTCACCGTAAAGTATAGATACTTACTCCTCTAGCTCTTCCTTCATCTTGAGGAACTCTTCTCTTGTGAGAGCCCCTTCTCCTTCGCCGAGTCGCTGCAGCTTCTCTCTCGAAGCATCGAAGTCGGGTCGTGGCGGCGCTGGCGGTATCTACGGTACAATAGTTCTAATATTATTAGCTGTGTTTAATACAAAGACAGCTAATAATAATAATGTCACCAATAATAAGAGAGGGTTTCGCCCGGTTCTCGAGTGGCGACCATGAACCGGAAGACGCAGCGTAGGCCCCTTACTAGGTGGACCGATGATCTGGTTAAAGCCTCGGGGAGCCTATGGATGCAGGAGGCAATCAGCCACTCGAGGTGGCGCTCTTTGGTGAAGGCCTATGTTCTGCAGTGGACGTCTTCAGGCTGTTGATGATGATGATGATGATGATGATGATGATGATGATAATGCGATAATCAATGATGATGCGATGAAAAACAATGTGAGAAAACCCTGTAGCCACTGAGGATATAAACACATCAGCAGTCAACCTGATTGTCTGTTGTCAATGAGTCTACACCTACGTCTATCTATCTATACATATAATAAATCTGTAGAGATAAAAAAATCTGTAAATGCAAGATATCGAAAAAAAAAATTACACAGGTTGGCTTGAAATTTTTCGCTGATCACGTTAAGCTACTTTTTAGACATTTTGTCTGTTTGTTTGTTTGTTTGTTTGTTACGGCACAAGTCCGAAAATACTGGACGGATTTTCATGCGGTTTTCACTAATAAGCTTAGAAAAACCCGGCGCAAAACATAGGATATATTAAATTTTATATATCGTTAATTTTTTTTTGTGAAAATGATTAAGATTTCTGTCGGCGACCACCTTGAAGAACGAGGCGACGAGATCGCGGCGTCCCGTTCTACGGCAACGTTGGCTGTGTAAGCGAGATCAACAGCTAAGCGCTAGCGGCGTCTCGCTCTTGTACAGAGCTTTTATCTTAGTTATATAAAATGCTTAATTGTTGTAAATTACGTTAAGTTTCTATTGTTTTGGGATTATATTCACGTAGGACTAACGTTAGGATATTAGATAAAAGCATTTTGTAAGTAAAAGGCTTGTACAGTTTCTAGTTATTAGCACGCAATGTTGTAAGTTAGCCAACTTAGTGAAAATTAAGATGATTTTTGGAAATAATAAAAAAGGTTTAAAAGGTAGGGTTTAGAGACTTAGGTCTAAGGATAGGTCTTAGTATAAGCTATCTTTTGATGTGTATTTCATTATTGTATCTATTCCCTGAATAAAGTAACGCGAGGTTTTTTGGGCCAGCCATAGTAAAAATGAACACATAAAGTAGGCAAATTATAGGGGCTCTCTGTAAAGTAAAGCTTCGAGGTACTTAAGCGAGCGAGATCTGGCGCTCAAGTATGGTTAGTTTCAAAGTGACAATAAGAAGAAAAAGGAAGAAATAGGAAGAAAAGAAGAAATAGTCAGCTAGGAAGACCTTCTGGTGAAGAAAATAGGCTTGGCTGGCTCGAAGACTCGCTAGTTCAGCATACAGCGTGTTTCATTGGACCCCTCCCCGTACCCCTGCCACAAGCGGCATCCAGAACACTACGCGACGAGCCTGTACTGAGGTGGACTCTACCGGCGGCCGAGTGAGAACTTTCCTCGGTAAACAGAGTCCATCCCCCAGCCACGCGGACTTCGTGAGGAAGCTCCAAACGGACTGCGTTCCGGTGTGCGCGTCGTAGCAGCGCAGGTCGGACGGCATTTAGTTTCATATCAAACTCTTGGTAGTTTCATATTCAAACTCTGTAGCTTCCGTCACAACGGAAGCTGCCCGCCGTACCCGACCCCGCGCCGCAGTTGTGCCTAGCACTTTCGACGCGCCGTACCACAAGAGCGAAAGAGAAAGCACGCGATCCCGCGCGCTTTGAAGAACGCACCGCTCCCGGGACATCTTCGCGAAACCAACCGCAGAGGTGGCAACAGCTGGTCCTTCGAGCCGGATACGAAGAGGCTCGTAGGTCGTGCCAGCTCCAGGATGCCAACTACAAGAAGTCAACAAGGGGTCGCGACTACAGTGGCACAAGCGCCACGAGAGGCACAAGCGCCACCAACCGACGCGACAGCACCGTCTACTGAAGCCAAGGCTGCCGCGACCGGGGTGTCGACGACCATGTCAAGCAACCGCTCATCGAGTTCCTGTGTGACGAGCAGAACAGGGGAGGCAGATCGGACCATCGTCGGTGAAAAGACCGCCGAGAAGACCGAAAAGACCAAGATGCCAGAAGCCAACAGTCGACCAGCCGCATCGGTACGATCGTCGAGAAATGGTAGAAGACGAGAAGAATTGAAGATACGTGCTGAATTGGTTCGTCGACAGTTAGAAGAAGCCCAAGCTACAGCCGCAAGGAAGCTAGCCGAGGTACGGCTACAAATGATACAGATTGAAGACGAAGATGAAGATTCAGTCTGTGAAGAACCAGAAGACCGTCTCGAACAAACGAAGAACTGGGTCCAGTCGACAGTGGAGGGGATGTCTGATGAACGAAGGCATCCTGATAAGTCCACGCCCGAGGAGGGGCAGGAAGCGACAGTGGTAGGGGCGTCCGCGGAAGGGCACCCAGGGAAGACCACACCCCGGGAAGGGCCGAAGGCGACGGAGGGGATGCCAGTGGAGGGGCATCCAAACCGGTCCGGGGAGGGGCCACAAGGGAAGGTGTCCAGGAAGGGGCAGCTTCAAGAAGAGTCTCCGATTGCCGCCAAGCCAGAAGCCATTCGAGATGGCGGTAGAAACCTAGCTGAAGTCACCGCGAAAGCCATCAACATACCGAAGATAGAAGCAGCACCTCCAGCCTACATGTTCGAGCTGCCCTACTTCGACGGAGATAGTGAAGAATGGCTGGCCTTCAATTCAGTGTATGAAGACACAGCCCCGCTCTTTTCCGACGTCCAGAACATGGTGAGACTACGGAAGGCAGTGAAAGGAGCGGCAAGGGACGTGGTCAAGCGCGTCCTGTACTCGGGGAGTCTGCCTGAAGAGGTGATGAAGAGGCTCCGTCACCAGTTTGGCAGACCTGACGTCCTGGTCCTCGCAGAACTGGACAAGCTTCGAGCGCTGCCGAAGATCAGAGACGTGCCGGGCGACATCTGCGTGTTCGCCAGCCAGGTGGGCAACACCGTCGCAGCAGTGAAAGGGCTCAAGAAGCCACGGTACCTGCAGTCACCAGAAATGCTGAAGGCGATAACGGACAAGATGCCTCCAGTGCTCCTGAACAAGTGGATGGACTGCAGCTACAATAACGAAGATGCGGATCTGATGATGATATCGGAGTTCCTCGACAGGGAAGCGGATCGGTGCGCGCCATTCGCACCAAAGGAGCCAGTCACTGGGAGAAGACAGCAAGCGCAGAGGCAAGCTGCGCACGCCACGACTGAGCAAGAAGGAGACAAGAAGCCGCACCCACAGAGGACGTCGAGCGCGGAGCGAGTGATGTGCCCGCTCTGTCAAGAAGATCATCAGCTGCTCGAATGCCGCAAGTTTCTTCAAGCATCGAAGAAAGAAAGATGGGAGCTCGCACTCAAGTCAAGATATTGCTACAAGTGCCTGCGAGGACGACATCGAAAGGAAAGCTGCAAGAAGCCGAAGTGCAAGTTCTGCAACCGTTGGCATCGTCATCTGCTCCATGAAGACCGGCCATCTGAAAGGAAGCAAGAAGAGAAGAAGGAAGTCGCCAACAACGTAAGGCTTTCGGTGTGCGCGATGAAGACGTCAAAGGCATACCTGAAGATGGTTCCAGTGGAAATTTATGGACCAAAGGGAACAACCAGAGTGCTCGCTCTCCTAGATGAGGGGTCAACGGTGACACTCATCGACTCATCAGTAGTGGATCAGATCGGCCTCAAGGGACCCAAAGAAACGCTGTTCCTAGAGACCGTTGGAGGGAAGACCATCATGAAGAAGGACTCCATGAAGGTCAACATGAAGATTAAGGGGATCCACCAGCCGATGAAGAAGGAAGTCGTTGGGGCGCGAACTATCGATGGACTTAGCCTCACGCCCCAGAAGATCGACAAAGCAAGAATAGAAGAATGCGCTCATCTGTTCAAGCTGACCGACCAGCTATGCTATGAAGAAGAACCGCCCAAGTTGCTCATCGGACAAGATAATTGGGGACTCATCGTTTCAAGAACCACACGCGCCGGGAAGAAGAACGAACCCGTGGCATCCCTTACTCATCTCGGGTGGGTGCTGCACGGATACGACGGGGGAGCGTCGAAACAAGTGAACTTCGTCACTTGTGCGCACGTGGCTACGCAAGAAGAGAAGATGGACCAGATGATCAAGGACCACTTCGCTATCGAGTCTCTGGGGGTTCAACCACGTCGGCCCAGCACAGATGCAGAAGAAAAAGCACTGAAGATCCTGGAGAAAACCACTCGAAGACTGGAAGACGGGCGCTTCGAAACAGGACTATTATGGAAAAACGAAGATGAGAAGATGCCGGACAAAACCAGTCGGCGGAGACCAGACTAAGGGGGATCGAAAAGAAGTTAGACAAGGACGAAGAACTGAAGCAGGAATACCAGAAGCAGATCCAGAACCTCTTCGACAATGGATATGCGGAAGAGGTCCGCCGGGTATCGACACCTGATCGCAGATGGTATCTACCTCACTTCGCCGTCACGCACCCCACCAAGAAGAAGAAGAGATTGGTCTTCGACGCCGCTGCCAAGTTCGCCGGGAAGAGTCTCAACGATGCGCTGCTGCCGGGGCCAGATTTGTTGCAGTCACTTTTTGGGGTCCTGCTACGGTTCCGCCAGCATCCAGTCGCCGTGGTGGCGGATATCAAGGAAATGTTTCTCCAGATCAAGATAAGAGAAGAAGATCGTGACAGCCTAAGGTTCCTGTGGAGGGGAGATCAGCGGACTGGAGCACCGAAGGAGTATCGGATGACATCAGTTATCTTCGGAGCAGCCTGCTCTCCAAGTTCAACGATATATGTGAAGAACAGGAACGCCGCCGACCATCAGGAACGGTATCCGGAGGCGGTACTGGCAATAGAGAAGAATCACTACATGGATGACTATCTGCACAGCTTCAAGACCGAAGAGGAAGCCATCAAGATAGCCAGTGAAGTAGATGCAATTCACCGGAAAGCTAAGTTCGAGCTACGGGGATGGGCATCGAACAAGCCAGGGATCATGAGAAGACTCGCACACGAAGACCTTGGAAATAAGGAAGTCGAATTGGGTTCCAAAGAGGAAAAAACATTAGGACTTCGGTGGTTCACCGAGGAAGATGAAATGGGATTCAGAACAAGTTTACGTAACGTTCAAGAAGACGTCGTCGAATTAAGGAAGACTCCAACCAAGAGGGAGGTCACGAGCGCCGTGATGTCGACCTTCGACCCTATGGGGTTGGCATCACCAGTGCTCATACAGGGGAAGAGACTTCTGCAAGACATCTGGAGAAGCGGAATTGGATGGGACGAAGAGATCGCACCAGAAGAGGAAGTACTGTGGAGAAGCTACCTGGACAGCCTGCAGCTACTGAAGAGTCTGCGAATACCAAGATGCATCGCCAGGTCCAGCATGGAAGGGGAGCTCCACGTCTTCACGGATGCCAGCGAAGAGGCATTCGCATGCGCGGTCTACTGGAGGCAGCTGCTACACGAGGGGGAGTATAGTGTCACGCTCCTAGCCGGAAAAGCCAGGGTCACACCGCTGAAACCGGTCTCGATCCCGCGGCTTGAATTGCAGGCTGCTCTGTTGGGAACCAGAATGGCAAGATCGGTGGAAGAGGAACTGGATATCAAAACAACGAAGAAGATCTACTGGACCGACTCGAGCACCGTATTATCCTGGATCAAGTCAGACCCAAGAAGCTTCAAGCCCTTCGTAGCACACCGTCTCGCCGAGATAGAAGACTCGTCCAAACCGCAAGAATGGCGCTGGGTACCCACTGCCCACAACCCAGCTGACGACGCGACCAGAGGCATCCCGAAGGAGTTCAGCAGTAGTCACAGATGGTTCATCGGTCCGACGTTCCTGAGGAAGAATGAAGAACATTGGCCGAAACCGCGAACCTTCAAGACCGAAGCCACGGGGGAAGAAAAAGAAAGGCCGACTGTCGCCGTCATGAAAATGATCACCAAGTTACCGACTCCAGATCCATCAAGATTTTCCAGTTGGACTCGTCTGTTGAGGGCCACCGCACGAATGTTACAATTCATCAACCTATGCAGAAGGAAGAAAGAAGCGGTGAACCTCTCGAGAAAAGAAGAAAGAAAAGATCCCACCTGGAAGAAGAATCCCATAAGAATCAAGAAGACTGGACCCGTGAAGAAGAGTCAAGAAGAAAGAAGATCGATACCCCTGGAACCGACGCACTTAGAAGAGGCGGAGAAGCTACTTCTAAGAAGAAGTCAAGAAGAGAGCTTCAAAGAAGAGATAACCTGTGTCAAGAAGATGAAGTCTCTCGACCGAACAAGCAAGTTGAAGAAGCTCGACGTCATCGAAGAAGAGGGTCTGTTGCGCATTAAAGGAAGGATCGACGCCGCAGCAGGCCTGGAGAGAAGCTTCCGACGTCCAGTGGTGCTGGACAGCAAGCACCACATCACGAAGCTGCTCATCCAACATTATCACGAGGTCTTCAACCATAGCAACCACGCGACGGTCATCAACGAAGTCAGACAGCGCTTTTGGGTCCTTGGGCTGCGGTCGGCCGTCCGGTCGGTCACGCACCAGTGTCAGTGGTGCAAGGTCCACAGGGGGTCGCCCCTTACGCCTCCCCCTGGGAATTTACCCAAGGAAAGACTACGGTTTGGAGAGCCACCCTTCACCTGCACAGCAGTGGACTACTTCGGTCCCATCATGGTCACCGTGGGCCGTCGTCATGAGAAGAGATGGGGGGCGCTGTTTACCTGTTTGACTACAAGGGCAGTTCACATCGAATTGGCCGCATCTTTGTCAGCCGACTCGATGATTCTGGCGCTGCGAAGAATGGCTGCAAGAAGAGGAACACCGAAGACAATGTTTAGTGACAATGGCACCAACTTCGTACGAGCGAACAAGGAACTGCAAGAATCTACGGAAGAACTGAAGATCGAAGACGTCGCGACGGAAGCAGAGAAGATGGGGATCCGGTGGAAGTTCATACCACCGGGTGCGCCGAACATGGGGGGAGCGTGGGAACGCCTGGTCCGGTCCATTAAGACGGCCCTGGCAGCAACGCTGCGAGAGAAGCACCCCAAGGAAGAAGTCCTCCACACGCTACTACTGGAGGCAGAACACGTCGTGAACTCGCGGCCGCTCGTCGACGGCGACTTGGCCGGAGAAGAGGCACTCACGCCGAACCATTTTTTGATTGGAAGATCCTGCGGTGCGCCAAGAATCGGCACCTTCACCGACGAAGACCTCAAGGGCCAAAGAACATGGAAGATTGCGCAACGGTTGGCCGACCACTTCTGGGCAAGATGGGTGAAAGAGTACCTACCAACTCTGATCCCGAGAAGAGTCGACGGAAAAGCCACCACAAGGGACCTGCAGCGCGGAGATGTCGTCCTCATCGTCGACTCCACGCTGCCGAGGAATATTTGGCCAAGGGGGGAGGTCATCACTACCTATCCGGGACCTGATGGCAGGACAAGGATCGTCGAGGTGCACACCACAGGGGGCATCCTCAAACGCCCCAGCTCAAAAGTGGTGCTGCTGGTTCCTGTCAACGAGAAGTTACGGGTCAACGAGCACGAGGTCGCCGGTTCAGGAGTCGGTGCTGCGCACGAGGGGGAGGATGTCGGCGACCACCTTGAAGAACGAGGCGACGAGATCGCGGCGTCCCGTTCTACGGCAACGTTGGCTGTGTAAGCGAGATCAACAGCTAAGCGCTAGCGGCGTCTCGCTCTTGTACAGAGCTTTTATCTTAGTTATATAAAATGCTTAATTGTTGTAAATTACGTTAAGTTTCTATTGTTTTGGGATTATATTCACGTAGGACTAACGTTAGGATATTAGATAAAAGCATTTTGTAAGTAAAAGACTTGTACAGTTTCTAGTTATTAGCACGCAATGTTGTAAGTTAGCCAACTTAGTGAAAATTAAGATGATTTTTGGAAATAATAAAAAAGGTTTAAAAGGTAGGGTTTAGAGACTTAGGTCTAAGGATAGGTCTTAGTATAAGCTATCTTTTGATGTGTATTTCATTATTGTATCTATTCCCTGAATAAAGTAACGCGAGGTTTTTTGGGCCAGCCATAGTAAAAATGAACACATAAAGTAGGCAAATTATAGGGGCTCTCTGTAAAGTAAAGCTTCGAGGTACTTAAGCGAGCGAGATCTGGCGCTCAAGTATGGTTAGTTTCAAAGTGACAATAAGAAGAAAAAGGAAGAAATAGGAAGAAAAGAAGAAATAGTCAGCTAGGAAGACCTTCTGGTGAAGAAAATAGGCTTGGCTGGCTCGAAGACTCGCTAGTTCAGCATACAGCGTGTTTCATTGGACCCCTCCCCGTACCCCTGCCACAAGCGGCATCCAGAACACTACGCGACGAGCCTGTACTGAGGTGGACTCTACCGGCGGCCGAGTGAGAACTTTCCTCGGTAAACAGAGTCCATCCCCCAGCCACGCGGACTTCGTGAGGAAGCTCCAAACGGACTGCGTTCCGGTGTGCGCGTCGTAGCAGCGCAGGTCGGACGGCATTTAGTTTCATATCAAACTCTTGGTAGTTTCATATTCAAACTCTGTAGCTTCCGTCACAACGGAAGCTGCCCGCCGTACCCGACCCCGCGCCGCAGTTGTGCCTAGCACTTTCGACGCGCCGTACCACAAGAGCGAAAGAGAAAGCACGCGATCCCGCGCGCTTTGAAGAACGCACCGCTCCCGGGACATCTTCGCGAAACCAACCGCAGAGGTGGCAACAATTTCATTATGAAACGGAACGGGATTTTAACAAGATGGCCACTTCAAGGCCCCAAGGTAAGTTTTTTGTCTTATATTTTCGGGCCACCAAGATACAGGCTCTGCCGAGTTTGGGGCCCATTGTGAAATGTAAATATTGTATCATGTCGCCTTGTATATATAACTGGTAAACAACTAAGTAATCACTTCATTACTAATTTTTGTATTTAATTATTTTTTTTTAAATTTTGGTTTGTAGAATTTGTCTGTTGGTTATTATTACATTAAGGAATGCATGTAATCTTTCTGGCTAAATAAATATTTACTTTACTTTACTTTACTTTACTTTTCTTTACTTTTGGCTCCACACATAGTGTAGGTATTTAGCCAGTGTCAAAAGGTAAGTTATATTTTGGCTACTAACCATAGATGAAAGAAAAAAAAATTTACTCTGCTACACTGCTACTGACGGTAATTTTATCTCGGGTTTATCCGGATGCACAGATTAAAGAAAAAAACTCTGTTACTATTATGGCACGGCTTCATATACGTTCGAACCTTCGCTGTTGAGTTGGTGCGCAAAAACCTCTCTGTTGACTATCCTCGATGTTTTTGTAGCGCCCCAACCTGGACACACAGTCAATTTGTTTGCCTGCTGCGCGACCGACGTGGGCTAAATAAAATGGAGGAAGCAGTAGCGTTATATTGCATGTCGGCGAATAAATATGTTTTACAAACTGTGAGAGTATTATTTGTGATTACAAAATAAATGTAATAGATTTAATTTATAATTCCTTATTAATATGAAGTAAAACCAATTTTTTTTTATTTATCTGTTTATCTGTCCCTTTGAATACGGACCACGGTTATTATAGTGGCAACAGAAATATATCATCTGTGAAAAATTCAACAGTCTAACTATCACGATTCATGAGTACATCCTGGTGGACAGACCGACGGACAGACGGACAGCGGAGGTTTAGTAATAAGGATTAAGGAACTCTTATATTTTTGTATTTTATTCTGAACAATCCCCACTGCACTAAGCAATAAGGAAGTAATTTAATGCATGTTTTACAACAGTAAATAACAATTGGTGCGCCTGCATTACCGGCAGTGTATCACACTATTCGGGCTACGGCGAAATACATCGCGCGATAACTTCGTCTGCGCTCGATGCAATGCAGATAAGAGAAAAACAATGTGTTCATTATGTAAGTACCTATACCCAAGGAAGTCATATGTATTTACATATAGATAAGTTTTTTCGTTAATCTGTGGTCCAAACTAAAAAAGAGAATAGGTATGAGAACCTTCTTGAATATGAGCACGACACAGAGAACAAGGAATTTAGAAAACTAAAAACTTAGACTTTTTTTATAAGTTTTAAGGCTTCACGCGATATCATATTTAGCCAATATAGAAACACAACTAAATTATTATTTATGTTTTCGATTTATTGGGTTCTGGAGAGGGCAAAATTCTTTATTGGCGATCTGGTATTATGTATTAGTTTTCAAAAATCTACTACGCGTTACCATTCGAAATAAGTATTTAAAATTGTATTTATAGTACCTATTGCTTTTGCTACGCATTGTAAACCCTTTTTTATTTTGGCATTAGACAAAATTTGTATTTAGCCAATGATAGGAAGTATTTTATGAAAACTGTTTAAAAGGGTAGGTACTTAGACTTTTATAATTATTCATTAGGCTTCACACGATTATCATACTTACCCAATATTGAAGCATACATTTTTATTCAAGTTTTCGATTTATGGGGTTTTGGCGGGAGTAATGTTCTTTATTGGCGATCTGGTAAAATGTATTATTTACATGAACTTACTACACGTTACCATTTTAATTAGGTAGATAAAATTATTTTTGCGCTGCTGCTACGTTCTTGATCAACCCCAAGGAAGTTTTAAGGTACCTGGGGGTCTAGCAAAGAAACCAACCACTAACGCGAACTCCAAAATGTCATTTCAATACAGTTTCGGAGTAAGCGTTTGGCGTTAGCGTTAGTGGTTGGTATCTTTGCTAGACCCCATGTAGTACTTATAGCTACTTAAGTTATATACCCTTATCATTGCTACGCATTTTAAACCTTTTTTATTTTGGCATTAAAGTAAGCCGGAGGTGCTATTATTTGTATTTAGCCAATGATACGAAATATTTGATGAAAAATGTTTAAAAAGGGTAGGTACTTAGATATAATAATTAATATGTAGGTACTCATTATGGCAATAAAATTGTATCCTCGAATTAACAACAAGGCGCGTAACGTTCGTTCGTTTTTGATTTGTTCTTCTTCTTCTTCTTCTTGCATGTTGAAATAAGTTTTTAATAGTTAAAATATTTTAGATCTGTGGGCTTTTAAATAAACCACGGGAGCAGAAAATGATTGATTACTCGGTTACTTCAAGAAGGTTATAGTTATAGTAGGTAAGTAACTTTGGGTGTTAGTAATAATTATGTAATGACGATTTAACCTACTTCCTCACTTTCATCCCTAGGTAGGTATGTTGGGAATGAGACAGCGTGGAAAATAGTGGACACAATATAATAATTATAACTGTCGATTCTTTAAGGAGTGGTGGTTTAGTATTAGTAATTCCTAATTAGTATTAAGAAAATTAATTATGTACGCGTCGTACAGGTAAATGCATATCTCCAGCAATTTATAAACTTATTATTGACACTGGCTGTGTGTAGTAGTTAGGTACTCAATTCGTATGGAACCAAACTTAAGAAGGTAAAAAAATGTGGTAAATGGAACAAAAAGCGCGCGGATAATAATTATGTAAAACTGAGTAAAACAGGATCATCGTGTGTGATTCTTCCATATTTTTCTAAACTGTACCTGCCTGCTTAGGTAACTACTACCTAAACAAAACTTACTGAAACTTCTGTTAAAGACCTGAGTGAAGTGATGATGATTTCTTTTTGTTGTAAGTACCTAATATGAAGAGTTACTTATAAACTTGTAGTTTTTTGTTTGAAACTTCTTTTACTGTTATAAATCTATATTAGACTCAAAACAGAACACAAGCGTGCGAAGCCGCGGGCAAAAGCTAGTATTAAATAAATCTTTTCTTTTACCTATTCCTAGATGCTTCTTCACATAGACATTCTATTTATATTACAAACTAGTCATCTACTTGACTAATGAGTAATTCGAATTAACCTAAACTTCTACAATCAAAATATTCTAAGAAATTGTCTAATAACACATTTCTTATTGTCTCTATTAAGGCGAAGACACATGGTTCTTGTGTTCTTTTTAGGCCCTTGTTTGCACTGCACCACACTATACTAACATTTTATACACTATGTCACTACACTAACTCAAATGGTTTTGTTCTTTTTAATCTCCTAACTATATCCGTGTGGTCGAGCAGCTGGATTCTAAATAAATATGATATATCTGTTTCTACCGCCAACCGCCAGAAGCTGATGGATGCAAGGAGTCAAGCAGCCACTCAGTGGCCGTCTGTGGGGGAGGCCTATGCTCTGCAGTAGACCTCTTCAGGCTGTTGATGATGACGATGGTAATGAAAATGCTGATTGTGATGATGATGATGAATTATTTTCTTCTGGCTGGCAATACTTACTGACACATGATTGGATGAAAGCGGAATCAGGCTTAACTTTTATATTAGCACGGATACTCACCTGGCGGATGCACCAAACGTGCAAAGCCAAATCCTCCTAGGAGGAAAAAAAAAGAAAAAAAAAGAATACTCACAATATACCCTGCATAGTCTTCATTCTCCTCATATCTATCGTGAAGCCAGACAAACTCCTCATGCTGCCGCACCACGATGAATTCGGCATTACGGAACTCTGGCAGTGTTGTCTTGGTGTGCACCGTGAACTTCACCTTCTCTTTCTCGCTTAGAGCATCAGAGATGTCCACCTAATAAAGACAAGCGAGACAAAAATTATTTTATACTTTTTTTTTATGAGAATGAACGACTTGACGTGATTGTCGTTCACCTGATATTAAGCAATACGGCTGCCCATAACTGTTGCAGTATCACTCGGAACTATAAAATAATAAAGTTTTGCGTAACACTGCACTGTGCATGTCATCCTGAGACATCACACAGTCTAGTAATCAGATTACTACTCTGTGTAATCAGGTCATAGTCTTCAAACCGGAACACAGTAGTGCTTGCACACTACTGCTTGGCAGCAGAATAACTGGCAAAGTGGTGGTACCTACCTAGACGAACTTTGCAGTAAAGTTCTACCACCTAGTAAAATTGCAAATACTATTGTACAATTTGCAATAAAACACTCTTTTGTAGTAGGCTTTTAGAACTGCGGACCGAATCGGTGCAAGCCCAAAAGCCAAACTCATCCCAACACAAATTGAGATAGTATAATTAAAATCATCATCATTAACAACCTGAAGATATCCTCTGCTGAACATAGGCCTTCCCTACAGAGTGCCACTTTGAGTGGCTGCTCGCCTCCTGCATCCATCGGCTCCCCAAGATCTTCACCACCTAGGGGGGGTTCTGCCTACCCTGTGCCTTCCAGTTGTGGTTGCCACTGGAGAACACTTTTTCCCCAATGGTTATCAGTTCTACCAGCAATGTGCCCTGCCACTTCAACTTGCTAATTCTAAGAACTATATCAGTCACTTTAGTCATTGCTAATTATTACTATAATATACATATAGCAAGTAAAATACTTACCAATAAACTGTTATCAGCTAACGAGACATTCTCACTTGGTTTTTTATTCTCTACTTTTGTAGTTGTTTCCCCGGGTGGTGGTGATTGTGCCACCGGAGCAGAGAGAGGATCATTATTGGTGTCTTCAACACAGTCCTGAAAGCGGCAATCATATCATTATTATTCATCTATTGATTTATACTTTCGCATAAAATAATATACATTGCAACTTAAATTATCATTTGAATAAAACTGGAGCAACAGACAGTCCGCTTTGTAGGGGCTGCCTGCAGGAGGACGAGACCATAGAGCATGTGATGTTTCACTGCGAGGCCACGGAAGAGATAAGAATTAAAACCGGAATGCGTGAACAAGCGTATAAGCCTTGTAACCACTCATCAGCGTCACCATCTGCGACGCCAACACTGGAGCAGTTATGCCAGCACCCCAAAGCCGCACTCCGTTATTTCAAGGAGCTGGGCTGGCTTGGGTAGATGCTGGAGGGGGAAATGCACAATACACCCCAAGCGGGACATCAGTGCAGGCCTTACCATCCCCATTCCAAATTAGAATTAGATTAATATATATACAAGGAAATTATCTAACAGCCAACCCATCACTTTTTTTACGTTTAGTTGCAAATATTGGGTTTATTTGAAAGATAATATTCACAAGATTTTACAATTTTTTGATAGAACAAACTCGACAACTCGTTACGAGCTAACAAACTATCACTGTTACAAAAATGAACTTTAGAAGTGAATCCGACACTGTGGATATAGACACATCAGCAGTCTGCCGTTCGTCTATCAACCAATAATAATAATAATAATAATAATAATAATAAATAACTACCAAGAAGTAAAAATAATATTAAGAGACAACCAATAACAATGACAATCATAAATAATCATTTATCACATCAGTGGACATCATCAGCTGGAAGATGTCCACTGCTGTACATGGGCCTCCTACTTAAAATGCCACTTTGGACGCTTATTATGGAGGAGGGTTTGCCATGCTTACACACATGACAGGTGTTTTAGTGATCTTGGCTGTATGCAAAATAGTAAGTAATTAATGGAACACTTGATATAATACATCAATACATATAGCTCATGTGAATAGTAGGAATGGTAGTGAATAAAGTGAATCGTGATATAGTACTTTGTTTCCCTAAATTAACGTAATCAAAAGAGGAAATGCTATCAGCCTACCTCATTCTTTGTATTAATACCACGTCACTATTTCATTACGAATAGGTACAAAATATTTTACAACAAAGCAACTCACATCGTATCTTCCCACGCTTTATCGACTTTCATGTGACTTATAACAAAGAATTTGGTTTTGATTTGGTTTATTTTATCAACAAGTGCTGTATCGGGAACGCCCCCGGCGGCCCAAATGGATTCTCATTTTATAAGCATCTGAAACATTGTACTTACCATCATATTGAATGTGAAATTTGATTAACTTGAAAAGATGAATTATTGTTAGAAGAATACGAGATATTAATACTTCGCGCACAATAAAACCACGTAAAACTTCGAAATGAAAATGAAGCGAACGAAAAGCGAAACAATTTTGTTTTCGTTTTGAGTTTGGTGTTGCCAACTTTATTTATCTACCTTTGACTAGAAAATATCGTATTTTGATAAGAATTCCCGAAAATTATAGTACACAGTAGAAGAAACAATGGGAAAATTATTTAGAAACTTAATGATATAACTAAAGACTGACCTATGTAATAGGGCAAATTCTGTGGCTATAACCTTAAAAATAATTGTATGCTTTTTGAAAGCATGCAAATATTTTTTAATGTTTGTAATTTCTTTTTATTTTATATTGGGGAAAGGCACTTTTGGCATTTTCATAAACACAAACACAGATATTTTGGACTTTGGTTACCAGGTGGTTTGGTTAATTAATATTATAGAAATCCGTCTAGATTCTGGTAACTTCGATAATAAAATACATATAATAATAATATAAATTAAATCCTTGATTCACTCTCAGCTTGAGTATGCTATGTCTGGTTGGAATCCATTTTATACTAAATATTTTATTTATTTATAAGTTTATCGTATGAACAACAGTTGCATAAGTATAATCTTTTAAAACTTGAATCTAGACGTAAATAACTTGAAACAATGTTACTTTATGACCTGTGCCATAACAAATATGATTGTATACCTCTTATAAATAAAATATGTTATAGGATACCTACTAGAACGCACTGCCGTAAACCTTCTCAATTGTTTACAACCTTCCGTTGCCGCACTAATGCTGGAAGCACTCTCCGCTTTACCGGCTGGTACAACAATATAATACAAGCTTCAACTCAATAGATAATGCGGCCAACGCGACCTAGTATATTTAAAAATAAAATTGTAGAGTTATTAGCCTAGCACTATCACCTATCGCATCATGTACCTATCTCACTATAGTTTTAAAACTCTGTGGTAAACGGTGCTAGTATCACCTTGATACCACTACGATACTGTTTGTTTTCCCAAATATTATGAAAAAAAAAATATATATACACGAAACCAAAAAAAACATTACGGTGCGAAGCGAGTGGGATAATAAGGTTTAACACAAATTAATTATGTTGCTTGCTTAAGTTGTGTGTTCATAAAACACCTATACAAAGAAGTGTGTGGCTCCTTCAAGTTTGCTGTTAATAGTAATTGACCGTTTCACAAAATGAACTTCATTCAATATAATTTTTTATTTTGTTTACTATGATTATAAGATTTGAACAGGTCGTATGTTTTGCGTACGATTTCATTCACATACGCGTTTGTACATCGTTTGGCCAAAAGAGGTACAAATACGATTCAAATCGTACGGGTGGTAACACTGTTTGAGTTTGAGTGAGTTGAGTTTGACAGTTGACTTGACTTTGACAGACAGACGCAAGTGCGTACCTTTCTCGCAGTTGCTAGAAAAAATAATTAATGTTGGCATGGTAGAAACCACAACGTAGTTACAATACAGTATTTGCGAATCCACTTATAAATCGTTTTATACTATCATCATCATCATCATCATTAACAGCCTGAAGACGTCCACTGCTGAACATAGGCCTCCCCCAGGGAGCGCCACTTAGAGCGGCTGCTCGCCTCCTGCATCCATCGGCTCCCCGCGGCTTTCACCAGTGGGCCTATTGTCTAGTACCGGTCGTCTTCATCCATCGAACTTCACCACGTTTCAATGATCTTCATTACGATTATTTGATGCCGATTAAAGGGGATTGTCTATGAGCTTGGATCGTAATGGACATGAAATGAACTACCAGAATTGAACACAGAATGAACCCTATTCGCCCCCGATTTGCGTTTCGTTTCAGCAAATAAAAAATTAAGGGGCACGTGGGGCTTGACATGGGGGCATTAAAATAATGTCGAAAGATGTGGAACAGAGAGTTGTAATATTAGTAACAATGTTTATTAAGCTGTAAGATGAGCTAAAGTATGTTAATATGTCTACATTTGCCATGTAATGCGCTTTAAATTTTTATCCCGAAATTATAGTAATATCGAAACGCTTTTTCTGTCCCGACTGTCAGTGTCAAAAGTGACCTACTGTTGTTGTCAATCTTCTTTTTTTATTTTTGTATTATGCGATATGCGTATGCTGCCAGTAAATGAATAATTTGAGTATAATTTGAAAGTAAATAACTTTATTAATATTATTATATTTATGTACTTTCTTTACCTAAATCGAAAAATGTGGCCGAAGCTAAAAAATTCACATTATTTTTATATATCAATAACAGATATTTTGTGGTTGAAAAAGTTTGTGCTTTTGATTAATTTATTATTATTAATTAACTAAATAGCCCCAGGCCCGGCTTTACACTAGTCGTGGGTGAATATGAATCATTCGTATAATCGATTTATTTGCTATTACTAATGTTTATAATCGATTATGAAATTAGCAACTAATTCACTTTCATAATCGAATTACGTTACCTATTTGTACTACTAATTCTGTTTTAATACGTCGAGAGATCGATAGGTACGACAGTTGCTTTTCACAGAACAACGTCGTATGTTTTGTTTTATTCTAGTGGTTGTGAAAGCCGTGACGCTGTTTTGGCGGATTTATTTAATACGAACTTTACTTAATTTAGAAAGAAAGAAAAAAAAAGATATTTATTTGTTTTAGTTTTTTTTTTATTAATATGTTGCTATTGATGACATGATGATCATTGATTGGGGAGGAAAAATCGACTTTTTAACCATCGATTATATCTTGACTAAAAAAAAACGACTATTCCAAAAACGATTTTAAAGAGAAATAAATCGATTATCCTAAAATCGATATAAAAAGTCGATACAAATATCGGTTTTCTTGTAATGTAATATTGTATGTAATATTCGATTATTTATAGAACTATATAGTCATTTAAAAAAGATCGATAAGTATATAAAAAAAAAACTTTGAGTACCCACATAAGTAAATTATTTTCAGTTTCACACCTTTGGTTCCATATTCGCGATGTCTGCTCCATTCACTGCTCCACTACCATATTCAATCAAAACCAAAACGTTTGTTTTGATTGAATATGGTAGTGATGTTGCCTTATTATAATATTATCCCAGTAGAAAAAATTTAAACCAGAATAGTAAAATCTATTTTAAAATAATCGATTTTTTGATAAATTAATAGACCAATAAAAATCGATTTTAAATAGTAATCCACTTTTTAATAAATAATAATTGACCATTAAAAATCGATTATTTTTAATATCCCTGGGGGTCTAGCAAAGATACCAACCACTAACGCTAACGCCTCACGCTAACTCCAAAAATGTATCGAAATGACATTTCGGAAATCGCTATCTTTTCCGTAGCGAATGTCATTTCGATACATTTTTGGAGTTAGCGTGAGGCGTTAGCGTTAGTGGTTTGTATCTTTGCTAGACCCCCAGGACTTGTTCTCAACGAAATCTTGCTTTACTGCAACGCACCGTAACACGCATTTGGCCGTTTTACACAATTACTTAGCTATTCTATTGTTTTGTTGACTTGGCAACACTAACAAATTAGGCAATAGCAAGAATTGTTTGCAAAATGATATTTTCGAACTTTTCTATTAAAACTCTTACATCTAGTTAAATAATTGGGTTAGTGTAGGTAATTAGGTATTCTCTTTCAGCTTTTATGAAAATACGATATGTGATTTAAGTGAAGCGTGAAGCATTCAAATGCTGATGGCGTTCAATATCACTGGGCGGCGTTATTCTTCTATGACGAGGCAGGCTTCCGATTCAACATGATTCGTCCTTTTTTCACATCGCAACTAATTATACTGTGACATGGCTGTGACGACGCACTTGCAGTGCTGATTCGCTCAGAGGTTGTAACGATAAAAGGAGCCCTACCGAATGATAAAAGGCTATAGCCTTCAGTTCAAGGTAGGCACCCATAAGCCAGAGAACTATACATTGCATTCTGCGTTTTATAAAGCTGCAAGTCTTGCACTTGTAGTAAAATACTGGCAGCACCACACGGGTGTTTTCTATAGCCACAAGACAATTCAAGCGGGAAAACGAGGCGGAACATTTAAAACAGACTAACTTTAAGTGGTGTTTATAAGGCCCTATTTTGTTATAGGTATTGATTAGTATGACTGCACCTGCATTTCTATATTCTGTGTAATAATTACAGCTGCACAAAGCGTTCAACTAGAAAGTTGGTGTGCTGCGCTGGCAGGGGGATTTAGGAAATACATAGTGCATCTCATACCTACCTTCAAATCTTCATTACATAGATAGGTACTCCTATTCTATGAATATGTAGGTACCTCAATAAGCTATATTTTGTTACAGGTATCTGAAAAAATACTATAATTATAGATGTTCGACTATGGATTAGTATGACTGCATCTGCAATCCTATATGCTGCCTAATTAATTATTATAGACACACAATGCGTTCAATCAGGAAGTTACTGTGCTGTGCTGAAGGAAGATTTTGGAAATACAGAGAGCACCTCCATATCCCTGTCAGTGCATTGCAGTCATGAAAATCTAGAAATGGTGCATTCTAAGTATCTTAACAATTTCATTCTAGTATTTAAGTCTAGAGTACAAATTGATATTGTAACTTACCTACAAGGATAACTAAAACGATAAATGATATTATTAAGTAACCAAATTTACTTTATTTAATTAAACCTAAAATAAATGGTTTATGGAAACAAAAAGTATATTGTTTTACTTTAAAAAAATAATAAAATAACATAAAAAAAGCTTTTTATTTCTTGCATTTCTTCTAAGTAGGTACCAAACATGGGAGCTAGTTATGTTCATAATTTGTATTTTTGGATTATTACTTTATTGATTACACAATTATTAATATATTATGAAAAATTTGAAGTGTTTTACTTACATACCTATTAATTCTTTATCTTTTTAACATGTCCCTGGTTCATAAAATAGGCAAGGCAAATTTGATGTAGGCAGTTAACCTAAGTACTTTTAATTTTATGGCTGTATAGTTTTGGCTTAGTCGCATCAGTCTTCATCAACAGCAGTGCCAGCACTGTAGACAAGATAGTAGAGGTGTGTGTGTGATGCCTGAAATATAAGTATATTAACAATTGTTATATTATTTTTGCAATATTTAGTCAAAAAGGGTTGTCAACACATAATAGATATGATTATTGTCTGGGAAGTGGGGCCTGGCAACCTGTGATACAGACTGTTTATGCCTACATCAGGCATCTTACACAGGTTTGCAATATGTATTCTAATAAATAAATGATTAGGTATTTGTAGGGTTAGTATCCTACATCCACTTACTATCTACCATGTGGGCTGCCTGTCTGCCCCTTTACCACTCATAATAACATTTAAAAAATAAATAGGTGTAGTACCTACTAGTATTCAAAGAAGTAGTATACATAGCTTTTCTATTCTCAGTAGTCCTTTTAACAATTCAATTGATTGAACTACTGAGATGTTTTAAAGCCAACCTCTTATAGATTGGCTATTTACATTAACACTACCTCTCTGCTTTTAGTATAGGTACTGGTAATGTAGGTAAAAAACATAAATATATCAATAATTTTTTACCTGAATTATACATATTATAAAATGAATGAATTATATTATCCTGCATGATGATTATGAAAATGTGAAAGCTTGTGCGGGTAAACTGTATACAGTATATTTGATGGTTTAACAGTTTGGTATGTTAACTAATGATTTTAAGCTAACACATAGGATTTTTTAAACTGAATGTTTTAATTCCACTGACTATTAATACTTTGGAAAAAATTCACTGATAGAAAGCTACCCAGTTGCTCCCACACAGATACACGCTATCTACCCATCTTTGAATAAGCTTAACATTATAACAGTTTGTTGAAGTTGGTATACTTACCTGTGTATATAATAAGTAGGTACGTATAGATTAATCCCCTTAGGTATAATTAGTAGTATCAGAGGAATAAGTAGTTAACCAAAACCCCAAAGAAAGCATGTATTAACTATTCCAATTTTATGCAATGTTTACCTATAGAAGGAGGTTGGCGTAGAAATAAAGACTAGGTACTTTTATTATAATATTACCATGCCTGCAAGTACTGCAAGGTCTTGCTTGAGCAAAGTTTACATAGTATACCTACCAGCAACTGTGGTTTTTTCAACAAGTTAATTGCTATTTTTCATCATTGTGTTTAAAGTCCTTGGACACTTATAACTGCGATGATGAACCCACAAACTTCGTTTCAGGCAAGAAAATATATCGTCGTAGAGCCACAGAATTCACCATATATACGTATAGAGCCCTCGATAGAGCATCGATGTTAAAAAGTCCAAGGACATTAGAAGACTTCTGCAACTGTTATTGACATTTTATTCATGCAGCTGTAAATTCCACCATAAGTTTCTGTAATTCTGTGGGATAGGTATGTAGGGTGGTAGACATACTTAAATGGATAATTTGTAGCACTTATTCATTGTTTGTTTGTATTCATTGGAATAGGTAGGTACCAACGTCCATTTTAGTTCGGTGTTTTCACTTTTTCCATATATCAATGTCGAGATGCTTAAAATATCACAATAAATCTAATCAAACTTAGACCTAAATCTACACTCGTCAAATGAATAAAAAATGGAGATATAACCGCGAAAACATATAATAATACTTGAAGCCCATACCGAAATACCTGCCAGTTTCATTTGACAGATTGATTCCGATTGAGTACTGTCATTGGACTTAGACGGTACGAATATCTGTCAAAAACACTGCTTTTGTTCACTCACTCTGAATGGAGTTCGATGCCGATCGGTGGAAATCATAGCCGGTACGCTGAAGCCGACTCATCGCTTGTGATTGGCTGGCCGGCAATGAACTTCAGTACGATGAAGATCGGAATCCTTCCGCGGTAAGCCCGCAGGTCTTCGGTCCACCTAGTGGGGGGCCGGCCTACGCTGCGTCTTCCAGTTCGTGGTCGCCACTCGAGAACCTTTCTTCCCCATCGGTTGTCAGTTCTACGAGCGATGTGGCCTGCCCATTGCCATTTCAACTTGCCAATCCTAAGAGCTACATCGGTCACTTTAGTTCTCCTGCGGATCTCCTCATTTCGGATCCTATCTCGCAGGGAAACACCGAGCATTGCTATACTATAAGTAGGCACTAAATAAAATATATTCAAAGCAAATAGCATATCAATAGCAATTCAGATGCTAAGACTCGTGAATTAGCATGTTTATGAAATTTACGCAAAATCGCATTAATTGCCATCGCTAGTGGCCTTGCTTCAATTTGTACAAACGTGGATTCTAGTAATAATAATGATTGTGGAGAAACCTTTACTGATTCAAATAGCTCCTCTAGTATGTAGTGCAAACCAAAGTCGTTTTACTACACATTCAACTTCCTTAGTGCAAACCTCTTTGGGAAGGCATGTTATGTTATGATTTGGGAGAAAAGTTCATAGATCTGGTAGCCCTGTGCTTTGGTAGAAATTAGTAGAAATTCATGATCGAAGTGAAATGGTACCGTGAATTTATTATTGTTTTTAATTTAATTTTATAAACAATATTCGTTTATCACATACAGAAATGGGCACTCAAAAGCCCGGTGAATGGGCGAACTCTTTGATTGCTCGCTTCGAAGAACAGGTAAGTGCGAAACGAAAATTTATAAATATTTTGCAAAATAGGACCCACCCACCCATTCTTGTACTAAAATGAATTTATTTGAATAAATAATTTTAAACGAGCATAGTACCTCTCATTGCATTAGATAAGTGTCTTAAAATTCTTAGATTTGGTGTACAAATAAAAGTAAACGGTTACTGAATCTACGCCTACGCAATTATTATTATTATGTATCGCCATATTTTAGATTCTTATTGCATTCATTATTGTTTGATGCCTGTTTTCTAATGGACTGACTTATTTGAGTGTTGTGCTACCAGCCTCTAGTGTAGGTAATCAACTTACAAGGTTGTCTGGAAGAGATTGCTTTGAGCAATAAGACCACCCATTGTTAAACTTTTAGTTTGTTCACTTAGTTTTTAATAATGATTTGTGTTTCTATTAAGAGTTTAAGTATCTATCTATTTATTTTACTAATGCCAGTGCTATGGTATTATGTAGTTATCATAAAAATAAATACTATTAGCCTATCCTAGATAATAAATAATACCTGCAGTACTGCAGTGCAAGTGGGTATAGTTAGCCAAATGTGAAAGGATGGGGCATAGAGAAAAATTCTCAACCTAGTGTCCGGGCTGATTAGTAAAGAACACAATAAAAAATTAAAGAAATCTTTTTAATCAGGTGTCTTCCTATTCATTTGGGAGAACACCCCGTATAATAGCTTCATGCTATAGTGTCACTCATAGGATGAAGTAAAGTAAAGTAAATGTTTATTTAACCAAAGATAAGTTACATGCATTCAATTGTGTTCCTTATAATAAGTATAATAAAATTATATGCTAAATACTGGAATAACAAATTATGAAAATTAAGATAGTAATAATAGCAAAACTAAAATGTAGAAAACCAAACTAATAAAATACTTAGCTACTAATATTACTCATAGGATCTTGTTAAGGCGACATGTTGCAAGTAAACATTTCTGAGTGGCCCTCAAACTTGGCAGTGCCTGTATCTTGGTGGCTCGTGAAGGATGTAGTGTTTGAATAGGCATGATGAATAAAATTTTTTTTTTGCATAAATTATAAATATTCCTCAAAAGATAAACATTTGTGAAAACAAAAATAAAAAATATCAAAAAACAACAAAGTTACAAGCATTTTAAAAACCGGAATAGAAAGAGATAGCTCAAACGGCCAGTGACGTCAGAGGAATGTTGTCACAGTACCTCATTACTAAGCTGTGGTAGCTTTTCATACAATCTCTTCGGTATGTGACGTCACGAGTGGATTTTTCATACTAACTGACTTTAATAATTTAACACTTTTGTTAATAAAAAAATCAAAATTGTATCTTGTTGTTAATGTTTAGGTATAAGCCATGAAATTACCCATAATTCATCCATTTACACTCGTAACAATTTTTTTATGGTTTATGAGATAATCAATAAAATGTTTTATATCCCTAGACTTTGTTGATGTGTGTATTTGTGCTCAGGAAAAAGAAAGCGCAAATATTTTTTCTGTGTATATGTGTTGTGGGAGCATGGTCCTCGTAGTTCCTGGGTCCCTAGATACAGGGGATCCCAGTTAGGGTCCAGGATCTATGTATGTGATCATTGGACGTTATTTATTATTTAATTTGTATGGGTTCAAAGCATGTTCACACCCAACAAAGGGATGCAATTACCAACCTTTTAAAAAAAATTTGCTATAGTAGGTACTATTATATAATGTGTGGTTATAGTATCCAGTCGACTTTGGGAACTAATGTGGACTTGTCAAAACATTTGGTCTTTATATTGGTCAAATGCTATCATTATCATCAGCATCAACAGCCTGAAGGTATCCACTGCTGAACATAGGCCACCCTCAGATAGCGCCACTTTGAGTGGCTGCTCGCTCCCTGCATCCGTTGGCTTCCCGTGGCTTTCAACAAATCGTCGGTCTGCCTAAAATGCTATGCTTATAAATTATTTAAAAAACAATTGTTTATCAGCTGCCGTACAAGACCGGAGCCCAGAACCTGTACTCACGCATCAATGAGGAGCAGTGCAAGGCATGCCTGGTCCAGATCAGCAGGCACCGCTTTTCCCTCGTCATCGCTGGCCTGACCAAGATCCTGCAGAGGGTCAATGAATTGGTAAGGTTATTTTTATTATGCTATAGTTAGCAAACAAGCATACGGCCCTCCTGATAGGAAGAGGTCACCGTAGCCTATGGACATCTGTAACACTAGACGTGCCACTGATGCGTTGCTTACCCTGTGATAATACTCTTTGACCCTCCTTTTAAATTGCTGCATGTTGATTGTCATAATTGTATTATTATAAATGTGAGGGTTTAAGTATCTTGCTCAAGTTAAAATAATTTTGGTATAGTCTGCGCCAAGCACAATGGCGGCTGTGAAGTGCGCTGGGCGCCCCCCGCACGCTGCGCACACCGCTTACCTCTTCCCGCGCACATCTCATCGTTTCGCGCCGACTTCACAGCCGCCATTAAGGTTGTGACCACTCTACCACTGTGGCACACTCTGCTTATTGACGAACCCTTCGCCTTTTTAGAAAAGAATGAGAAATCTATAATATACACTAATACTTATCTAAAATCTCAATCTCTGATCTATATAAATATCAAAGATAGAGATTTTAAATATGAGAGACAATAAAATAAAATAACATAACACAAACACCTAAATTATGTTTCTCCAGTACCAGCCAACAGTATCGACTGGTTTCAACCGGCCACAAACAGACTTAGAGAAAGGCTACCACGACAGCTTAGTGATCGTCCTGGACACATTGGAGATATGCCTCAGTTCACAGCCGAAGGACACCGCCAAGTACGAGGAGGCTATGAACGTGAAGATACTGCTTAGGGAGGTCTGCCAATTTATTGGTGAGATTTTATCATAGATTCATATGTCAGGATATGCCCGAAGGAACATTTTATTTGGTCAAAATGGCGTGGGAAAAGTCAGCACCATCTATTAGATTTCGCGTGAACTACGACAAGTTGAGAAAATTAGGTGCCTATCGCTGCCATTATGTCCGTCAATGTTTATGTTTACAATGATTATTCCAAATATAAATTCGATTATTTTGTTACAAAACAGAGTGTAATATTGAAAATATTGAATCACTTGAGGTAAGAAACTTGGTCTTTCTTTTTACTGCACTTTTAAGTATAAATTGTGCAACCCTTCACAATACAACTTGGCATATTTTGTTTGTGACATTCGACCGATGCCTTCTAACTTCCATCACAGACTGAGCGCTAGTGGATGCCAATCTGTGAAATTGGCTCCCACTTTGAAGCGACGTTTTAACCTGTCATTAGGCCTGTCTTTAATATATATGTCTATGGATTTTATATTGGTTTGTTTACTCGCTACCATTGACTATAAACCCAGTTGACCAATGATACAAGTTCCCCAAATCGAAAATTAGTTGTGTATCCCAACCCTAAACTAATCTCTGCGAGGAAACGGGTGTATTTTGGTGTATTTTGTTCCATCCTGCTCTGTCCTTTGTAGTTTCGTATGACTTTGTCTCGTTTTGTTTCCTCGCCCCCTGCCCCGAGAAATTATGTTCACGAGCTATCAACGGGCTTATAATCATTGCCTAATACGCAGTGTGCCTTAATCGCTTTGTACCTAAATGAAATTTCTAATGAGCGTTTGGACCAAGTATGCCGTTATTGATCTGATTCTTACATTGCCCATTGAGTGATAAGACTAATGCGTTATTGATCTATTTGTCACATCTACAAGGTGACCTTGAATTGGTATGTTATCCCGGAAGGATCTACACCCCAAGGTAGACAATGTTTCTTCTACGACTTTTCTAAATTAATAGTTTTTCATTGAAGAAATGCCATGTAAAGTTTACGTTCGAAAATAACCTTAGCGCAGCTGGGGGGTTGAACTTCGTCCTTGACCGGGTGCACATAAATGAGTTTAATGACCTGTGTTTAGAAATGAATTTATAGTATCTTGTTAACTCTCTTAGCGATCGCACGTGCAATTTTGCGAGTGAATTTATTTTTTACCATGGAGGTTTGGAAACATCTAGTTTCAAGTAAGGCTCTCACAATTTGTAGGGTATCATGGTCCTAGTGCACCCATTTCGGGATAACATACCAATTCAAGGTCACCTTGTATTTTGCCATACGACTATTTCGTTACTGGTTTGATATATTGTATTGTTTTTGCGTATTTACATTTTAAAATAGAAAGTAATATTAATTCATGTTTCAGATACGAGAAATGAAAGTGTAGTAAACAACATACTGCTCCGTCAACTAGCTAGCAAAGTACTGTTTGCGTTGAGTTTAAATTTTTTCAATGCCTGCTTCAACAGAATCAGTGGGAGACTGCAGGTATATTGGATTCCTTAATCAGCGCATGTGGCTTAAAATTATTTAAGATTAGCAATGTAATAAAAAGACTTAAACTGATTTAAACTCACTTCATAATCCTCAACAGCCTAAAGACTTCTACTGCTGAACATAGGCCTCCCCCACAGAGCGCCACTGAGCGGCTGCTCGCCTCCTGCATCCATCGGCTCCCGTGGTTTCACCAGATCGTCGGTCCACCTAGCGGGGGCTCTACGCTACTTCCGGTTCGTGGTCGCCACTCGAGAACCTTTCCTTCCATCGGTTGTCAGTTCTAACAGCGATGAGCCTGCCCATTGCCATTCCAACTTGCTCTTTCTAAGAGTGAACCTCCTTTTTTGATGTCTGTTAAAAATTAAACTTAAATATTTGCCTTGTTTTTACATATTTAAAATTATATATAAGTAAGTACATATATGTAGATATCATATGTAGGTATATTATAGAGAGTTAGGTATATTACTTAAATTATTTGGTATGTTTATTAGATATTTTATTTATTTATTATGTAGTAGACATATTATGTAGTTATGCTCATGCACCCCGTCTTTTTACCTATTTGAGAAATCCTCTCCATTCAAAGGTTGCCTGGAAGAGACCGCTTTTAGCAATAAGGCCGCCTATTGTAACACTGTTGCAAATCTTGAATTCCTTGTAAAAATTTATTATTTGGGTTGTGCAATAAGGAGTTTATCTATTTGTAGACGGACATTTCGCTGTCCCTTTCTAATAAAGCTGGTAATGGCATTGTTAGAAAGAGACGAGGATTCAACGGAACTGTACAATAGAATTGTAGACAAACGAACAGTTTACAACTAATTTAAACAGGATTTTCAGGAGCTATCTTCCAATTCAGAAGAGAACCCCGATTATACCGATATAGAGTTGATACAGCACGTCAACGTCGATATATTGAGGCTTATACGGCTGCTAACAGGTATAATAAACTACTCTGTATATTTATTTATCTACTTAAAAAAGGTAAACTAAGGACGTGGCGAGCTAGTCGTTCACCTGATGCTAAGCGTCACGGCTGGCCATAACAGATTGCAGTATCACTCGGAACTCTAAATCAATAAAGTTTCGCGTGACACTGCACTGTGCATGTGCAAGCCATCCTGAGACATCACACAGTTTAGTAATAAGATTTCTAGGCTGCGAGATCGGATAATAAAATCTCATTTGCCCAGTAATTTCATTAGCTGCAGTTTCCTTCAAACTCAAACACAGTAGTGCGTAAGCACTATGGGGAAGGCCTATGTGCAGCAATGGGCGCAAAAAATAATGGTAATGTTATTACGTAAAGAATGAGATTATATCGAATTAATCTCTGCTATCAGGAAAGCATATATACTAGGTGGTAGGACTTTTCTGCAAAGTACGTATTAGGTAGGTACCACCGCTTTGCCAGTTATTCTGCCGCCAAGCAGTAGTGTGCAAGCACTACTGTGTTCCGGTTTGAAGGGCATTGTAGCTAGTGAAATTACTGGGCAAATGAGACTTTATGACCTGATTACACAGTGTAGTAATCTGATTACTAGAGTGTCTGATGTCTCAGGATGACGTGCGCAGTGCAGTGACACGCGAAACTTTATTATTTTAAAGTTCCGAGTGACACTGCAACTGTTATGGGCGGCCGTATTGCTTAACATCAGGTGAACGACTAGCTCGTCACGTCATTCATTCTCATAAAAAAATACATACCACTTTTTATAGCGGTTCCCCATCCAAGTGATGACCGCAGCGAGCGAACTTTACGGGTCGGTTTAACGGTATTTATTAATCAGTATTTACAAATTTCTTAAATATGTTTTTTATGAAAAACGTAACTAATAAACAGTTACATTTTTTTTATTAGAATGAATGACGTGACGAGCTAGTCGTTCACCTGATGTTAAGCGACACGGCCGCTCATAACAGTTGCAGTGTCAACCGGAACTTTAAAATAATAAAGTTTCGCGTGTCACTGCACTGCGCACGTCATCCTGAGACATCACACAGTCTAGTAATCAGATTACTAAACTGTAATCAGGTCATAAAGTTTCATTTGCCCAGTAATTTCACTAGCTACAATGCCCTTCAAACCGGAACACAGTGATTGCAGACTACTGCTTGGCGGCGGAATAACTGGTAAACCGGTGGTACCTACCTAGACGAACTTTGCAGAAAAGTGCTACCACCTAGTGCATTTGTTGTTAATTAACTATTATTTATTACAGAGTCTATACAAAAGTTTAAATTGCTGAGAAAATCAACGCATATAGTCTTAGTTACGTCATTGGAGAAGGCCATATGGAATTGGATGGATACATACCCACAGGTGAGGTAATGATAAGCGGCTCGAGAATAGGCATGATGATTAGTATTAAAAATGAACAAGTAAATATTACTTTCATAAAGAAGATTAAAAATGAATACAATAATTGAAAAAATAAGCAAAATCGGTAAATAAATCACGGAGTAATAAGCTTTTAAAGTTTCTACAGGAGGCTTCTCCTGTCCCTTTCTCGCGAGACAGAGCGCCCCCACAGTTACTATGAAAAATCCACTCGTGACGTCACATGCCAAAGAGATTGTATGAAAAGCTACCACAGCTTAGTAATGAGGTACTATAACGACCTTCCTCTGACGTCACTGGCCGTTTGAGCTATCTCTCTTTTCCGGTTTTTAAAATGCTTGTAACTATTTAATTTTTGTTTTCACAAATGTTTATCTTTTAGGAATATAATTAATTTATCCAAAATAAAATTTTAGTAATCATGCCTATTAGGCGTAAATATCAAAACTAAAATCCAAATCTGTAGGTTTTAGTGGAATTCATACAAGAATATCTAGTTACTCTAGATATTCTTAAAACAAGAATGTAAATAGATCTAAAAATCTTTAAACTGGTGCTGTTCTTGTCAAATATACTGGAATATACGAGATGGTTATATTTTTAGTAAGTTGAGGACTGCCGTTAAAGCTTTAACAAAATATTGGGCCCGATATCTGGTTAAATTAACTTAATTAACTAATTATTCATGTTTCAAAAATATTTTGTACGTAAAGATATTCTTGAAACAATAACATGTACTGTCATTAGATATTTTTAAAAAAACATTGGTGTTATGTTTGTTCTGCGTCTGGGTGTTATATTGTATTCTATGTATGTATTTACAAACAAAAAAGTATATAAGTATTGTATCCGTTATCTGGTTCCCATAGTACAAGCTATGCTTAGTTTGGGGCTAGATGGCGCTGTGTGAAATGTCCACAAAATATTTATTTATTTCTTTTATGAACATAGATGTTTGTTCTGCGTCTGGGTGTTATATTGTATTCTATGTATGTATTTACAAACAAAAAAAAGTATATAAGTATTGTATCCGTTATCTGGTTCCCATAGTACAAGCTATGCTTAGTTTGGGGCTAGATGGCGCTGTGTGAAATGTCCACAAAATATTTATTTATTTCTTTTATGAACATAGATGTTTGTTCTGCGTCTGGGTGTTATATTGTATTCTGTGTATGTATTTACAAACAAAAAAGTTTATAAGTATTGTATCAGTTATCTGGTTCCCATAGTACAAGCTTCGCTTGGTTTGGGACTAGATCGCGCTGTGTGAAATGTCCATAATTTTTTTTAAACAATAATTTCTATTTTTGTTTTTTAGTTACATAAAGCATTGTCGAAACAAGAATATTCACATCCAGTGTCATTTCTATCGCTTTATTTATTTAACCTGTTTTTTCCAGGAATTCTCAGAAGTACAATGCAGACCGAACGAGGACCTATGCAAATGTTGCGATACACTCTTCGATATATTGCAAGATAGTTTCTCTGATAATAAGAAGTCGCGGGTGGCGATGTGGCCGCTGCAAATTATGCTGCTGGTCTTAAACCCTGTGAGTGTGATGATAGAGTTTATTTTTGAATGAACAAAAATTTACCAATAAGCTATTTGCTTGAGAAAATGAAAAAGTGATAACTATTTTCTAAAAGTAGGTTAAAAGCGAATGCAATAATTGAAAAAGTAAGTAAATTACGGAGTAATAAGCTTTTAAAGTTTCTGGAGAGGGCATCGCCTGTCCCTTTCTCGCAAAATAGATCATTCCCACAGTTACTATGAAAACATGTGTCGTGACGTCACATGCCAAAGAGATTGTATGTAAGCTATCACAGGGAGTTTTGGTGGGAACGCGGAAAAGTTCACGTCGTTGCATTGTATTATTTTTCAAAACTTTTGCTTTTTCCAGTGTTAATGTTTAAAATTGGTGGCGTTTTACGCATGAAGTGCTAAATTACGAGCATGAGTGCGGGCAAGTGATATAATGTGGTGAAACGTGATTTTTCGTGTTGCTTCCAAAACTTCTTAGAAGTTTCTAGTAAAGTTGCCACCACTTGGCTGGAGCATGACTTAGACTGGACTATGACTATGACTAGGACATGACTTTGCGTGAAATATTTTATAACACGATGAAAATATAATACTTGACACTCGCTAAATACACTATGTGCTTCCAAAAAAAGCTACCACAGCTTAGTAATGAGGTACTGTGAAGGACCAAATTCTTACGTCCCTGCATGTTTGAGCTGCCTCTTCCTATTCCTGTATTTCAAAAGCTTGGATCTTTGTCATTTTTTAAGATATTTAATTTTCATTTTCACCGCTGTTATTTTTTGAAGACTATTATTAACTTATGCAGTATAAATAGTTGCCTATTATAGAGTTCATGCAAGTATTTTTTATGTTTTGCAGAAAGTTCTGGAAGAAATAGTGAACGCTGACAGTGGTGCGCCTTGCAGCCCAAGGCATACGAAAAAGAAGCATTTCATTGACTCTGTCAAAAGAGGATTAAGTAAGTTATCACAGACTATAAATATCATATAAAGATATTTAATTGTCCTCTCATGCATTGTAATTGTCTACTGAAAAAAAAAAACAAATGATAAATTAACAAAAAGCACGGGCCGAAGTATCTGTGGTAAAGCAGAATTAATAAAAAAACCAATATAAACAGTCGGAAAAACTGTTGAATATAGGCCTCCCCCATTAAACCCCACTTTGACGTTTATCATAATGCTCTAAGGTTATCATAGGGTTTGGCATAATCAGCACGCTTGGCAGGAGGCTTGGTGATCGCAGATTGTAATGTACCGAGAAGAATGCTGCTGTCTAACGAGCAAAATGCCTGTAAAATTCGGTACGCCTATGCCGTGGTATCACTTGTTTGTTCAGTCACTTCACGCTCTAGTAATTAGATCACTGTGAGATCAGACTATAAAGTCTCAGTTGCCCAGTAATTTCATTAGCTACAGTGCCTTTAAACCTCAACACAATAGACCTTGCACATTACTGCTTGGCGGCAGAATAACTGGCAAAAATGTGGTACTTATACCACGACGGTAGGAGTTTTCTGCCAAAAGTTCGTTTTTGGCAGAAAACTCCTACCACTTAGTAGCGATGGCAATTAATGCTATTTTGCGTAAATTTCATAAACATGCTAATTCACGAGTCTTAGCATGCTAATAGCTATTGCGATGCTATTTGCTAAAATGAAATTAAATTAAAATTGAAATGAAATGAAAATAAAAATAAAAAATTAAATGAAAAAGAAATGAAAAATGAAATGAAACATGAAATGAAACATGAAATGAAACATGAAATGAAACATGAATTTCGCAACTACATCTCATTTGCGAAATGCTAATTGAGTTTTCACATGCTAAAAATGAATGCGAATGCTAATTAATCCATCACTACCACCTAGTATATGTATTTTCTTTCTTTATTTCTAGATCCACAAAACAATTCCAAGCAGATGATAGAAGCAGCAGTGGTGACATCCGTGAAGCTCTGCAAAGCGTCTACTTACCTGAACTCTGCGGACTCTGGCAACGTTACTTTTGCACTTGTCAACAGAGTTATCAACGATCTCAAGGTGGGTTTTCGTTCTAGAACTGTTGGAAACCATAAATAATAAAGTAAATAATGTAATAATTTAAGTAATGCACTGGCAACATTTTGTGTTGCGTCTGTGGTCTTTCTAATGACATTAACTCTCTTGTTCGATCGATATCCATCCGTGTACATTTGCCTTGCCTTCTAATAAATAATATAATTGAAATCTTAGTTGTTTCAATCAATGGTGCCGAAACCAGGGACCTTTAGATGTTCAGTCTAAAGCTCTCCCAACTGAGTTAGCCAAACACTTGCCCTGAGTATTATAATATCTGTGCCCTGAGGTTTTTTTATAACTAATAGGGCACTTGACTGCAATCCCGAAATGTCTAGAATGTTTGTCTAAGTGTGTACTTAGGGCTCATATTTCGTGGATCCTCTATCCCTCTCGCGCATTACGTTGTTTTTGAAGATTAAATAACTGAATTTATTTATGAAACATCTAGTGAAACTATGTTCTTATGGATAACATTACAAATGTTCAATACAAATATCATATTATCCGAAACAAGTTTTCATTACATAAAAATGTGATAGAACCACAGAGCTATGAAACAAAGAAGCTTCGCCAAAGCGTTTTATTTTTCTTTTTTGCTCTGTGGACAGAACGAAAAGAATTTGGATATTGTTGCATTTCTGAAATATTGTCAAAATCTGTTCAGTCATATCAACAAACCGAAAAATGATGTTTGTTTGCATTTCAATTATTTTCCGTTACTTTTTAAGGTCTCAGCTTTTTAATTATAATCCTTTATGTAAACGTATATATATATATTGACAATACAGCGAATTGCTGTAAAGTATATCCATCTCTTTCAGTCTCTACTCTTCAATCCATCAAAGTCCTACATCCGTGGCACATTGGTCTCCGGCTACTCGGAACTCGATCTGATGACGGATTGCTTTGTATCGCTGTTCCGAATACAACCGCATAACAATGATGCTCTCAAAGTGTGCCTCAACCTCAACACTCATGTGTCTTTCCACGCGGTCATACTCAACTCTTTGCTGAGGTCAGTGGCTCTTAGGACTAATGTTGCTATTTTTTTTTATAATTTATAGGCATAGCATTTTTTTACGACTAGTGTGGCTTACAGGAGTGGTGAGTTGGCCCTTAAGATGAGATTTGGTCGGTGATTATTGGAAGTATATAGTGGCTCTTAGGACTAGTATGGCTCTTAAGACTATTTTTTAACTAGTGTGACTTAAGTAAGTATATTATTTTTAGTGTTGTCTTTAGTAGTGATGAGCTGGGTCTGAAGACAAGCTTTGGTCACTCTACTCACTACTGAGGTAAGTAAGCTCTTAGAGCTAACTCTAAGACTAAGGTGGCTCTTAGGACTAATGTGGCTTTTAGGACTTTTAACTTTCTGCTGACGTAAGTTGGCTCTAAGGACTAGTTTTCTTTTTTTCGCTTATAACCGTGCAATAAAGACGCTCTCAAAGCGTGCCTCAACCTCAACACTCATATCTCTTTCCTCGCTACTTAAGACTAGTGTGGCTCTTAAGGCAAGAATTAAGTAAGAGCCTTGTTCCTATGTCACGGGTCTTGAGCCTAGGTATGGGAAACACGTGCTCCATCACTTTTGTTCACCTATTTTTATCTTAATGATATAGCTCTTAGAATTAGCAAGTTGAAATGGCAATGGGCACTTGGGCAGGCCACATCGCTCGCAGAAATGACAACCGATGGGGAAGAAAGGCTCTCGAGTGGCGACCACGAACCGGAAGCAGCGTAGGCCCCCCACTAGATGGACCGACAGTGATACATGCAAGAGGCGATTGTTTGATCAAAGTGGTGCTCTGTGGGGGAAATCTATGTTCAGCTGTGGATGTCTTCAGGCTAATAATGGTGATGATGTTGGCTAGGACTAGTGTGGCTCCAAACTGGTAGGTGGCTTAAGACTAGTATAGCTCTTATTATAGACAGCCTCCATGTTGTGGTTGAGCATTTCGGCTCATAACCTGGAGACGAGTTTGATTCCCGCGATAGATCGAGTATATGTGCACAGGAAAAAACGCGCAAATACTTGTTCTGTGTCTGGGTGTTGTGGGAACATGTTCCTCGTAGTTCCTGGGTCCCTAGATACAGGGTATCCTAGTTAGGATTCAGGATCTATGTGTGTTATCGTTGGCTGTTATATATATTTGAATTTGCAGGATAATCAAGCAGCCCCGGCTGCCGTGGTGGCCTCAGATAGAGCTGCTGTACCCTCGAGCTGGAGAACTGAGGGCCATGTTCACTGACAGCTGTAACAAGGCCACTCAGGTATGGTACCGGAATTACTGGTTTAGACCCTTAGGGTGATCGCGGAACTTTGATTGCGCTGTGACAGGATAAATTTCATTAAGAAATTTCTACAGTAGTTATGCACATAAACTACGCATTGAAACTGTCGAATCAGTGTTCCTATCGGTTGCAATCAAATTCCATGATCGTGTCCTGAGTAGACTATTTGACCTGCGCAATATATGGTTTTATGCTCTATTTTCGCAACTTATCTCTCAGTAGAAACTTGAATTTACTTAAGAGGTCCGTCAATGTATTTGAAAATGTTATTGCCGTCGCTCTGCTCTCTATACGTATTAATAGGCAAACGTGCTCCAACATAGACCGCATCATCACTTTCCATCAGGTGAGATGATGTCAAACGTGAGCCCATTTAAGCATAAAAAAAATAGAGACAATAGAGCCCATGAGTGAATATAAAAGGTGACCTTGAATTGGTATGTTTTCCCGAAATGGGGGGACTGGGACCATGATACCCTACAAGTTGTGAGAGTCTTACTTGAAACTGGGGGTTTCAAAACCTCCATGGTAAAAAATAAATCCACTCGCAAAATTGCACGTGCGATCGCTACGAGAGTTAACCAGATACTAAAAATTTATTTCCAAACACAGGTCGTTAAACTCATTTATGTGCACTCGGTCAAGGATGAAGTTCAACCACCCAGCTGCGCTAAGGCTATTTTCGAATGTAAACTTTACATGGCATTTCTTCAATGAAACACTATTAATTTAGTAAAGTCGTAGAAGAAACATTGTATACCTTGGGGTGTAGACTTACCCCCTTTCGGGATAACATATTAATTTAAGGTCACCTTGTACGGCTACATTTTATCGTTTCGGGCGCCAACGGTTTTCAACCTTTAAAAACTTAACAAAAACTTTTGAGTTTGGTGTCAATCGTTTGGATAGATTATAATCTATGCTTGTACGTCTCGATTTTCCAGAAAATATGTTTCGTGTTCTATTTACAACTGCTTTTCTTTGTCATAGTTTTGACGCCATAATTCGTAATTTTAGGCGTTCAAGTACCAATACAAAGATATTGAAAAACTTTACGCTTCCTTTAATAACAATTTTTTTTTCTTTGCCCAGGGTTACGTGGTCCACACCCCGCTCCGTATGATATCGCTATCACTAAAGTCGAAGGAGGTCCAGTCCAAGTTCAACCGCAGTGAAGAAATGCCGGCGTACAGGAACCTGCTGCTTAGCTGCATCAAACTCATCAATGCAGACCCGATGCTTATGCTTAGCGTGAGTATAGTATAAACTTTTTTTTCATGTTTTGGCTCCACACATAGTGTATTTAGCCAGTGTCAAGTATTATAATTTCATCGTGTTATAAATTATTTCACGCAAAGTCATGTCCTAGTCATAGTCATAGTCCAGTCTAAGTCGTGCTCCAGCAAAGTGGTGGCAACGTTACTAGAAGCTTCTATGGAGTTTTGGAAGCAACACGAAAAATCACGTTTCACCACATTATATCACTTGCCCTCACTCATGCTCGTAAGTCAGCACTTTATGCGTAAAACGCCACCAATTTTAAACATTAACACTGGCCAAATGAAACAAAGCGCAAGTTTTGAAAAACAATACAATGCAGCGACGTGAACTTTTCCGCGTTCCTGCCAAAACTCACTTGACAGCCTCCATGGTGTGGTGGTTGAGCAGGTCGGCTCATAACCCGGAGGTGGCGGGTTCGATTCCCGCGACAGGACAAGTATTTGTGCACGAAAAAAAAAAAACGCAAATACGTTGTTCTGTGTCTGGGTGTTGTGGGACTATGGTCCTCGTAGTTCCTGGGTCCCTAGATACAGGGAATCCTAGTTAGGGTCCATGATCTATGTATGTGATCGTTGGGTGTTATTTATTTATTATTATTATTATACTCATCGATCGCATACTAGATCCTAGATTCTACCTATGGTAAGCCTTGATACTGTATAGGTATTATATAATCTGTGGCCTTGATTAGAAAAAAAAACGTTTTATTTGATTTTGTTTTATTTCAATCATCATCAATACATATAATAAAATTGTAACTGGGCTAAATCTGTATGTTGAATATTTTTTGAAAATTTTGACTTCATTAAATTTCTTAATTGATATAAAAAATGAACAATTTTTTTTTTAATTTTTAATCTGTCTGTCTCTCTGTCCCTTTGAACACGCATCACGCTGCAACCACTGAACGGATTTTGCTGAAATTTGGTTTGGTTATAGATGATTATGCAGAATGACATTTAGGATACTTTTTGTTTTCTAAAACGGCCAAATGCGGGTTGCCCAAGCAATAAGGATGTAACGTTTATTCAAGTTTTTTTTGTTCTCATATTATAATTATATTTATCAATTTTAATTAATAACTAAACAAAAAAAAATATACTCAATAGAAGGGAGGCAGGCGCCGTCCCGTCCATTCATCTCTTCCCCTGTTTTTTACTTTTCCCTTCTCTCTTACCCATAAACAGAGTTAAGACTTAAAACTAATTAACCCGTGCGAAGCCGGGGCGGGTCAGTCAGTATGTAATGTTTTAGTTATTTTTTAAAATATTTGCTATTGTGAGGGTAAATGAAGATTTTAGCTAGAAGTCAGTTGCAAAAACTCTTGGAAATTGATTGTCAGCTTCTGATGTTTAGTTTTCTTATACAGAACCCAGGTCGTACATCAAGTGAGACTCAGTCCTCGACCACAGAGTTGATCAACGGCCTCGTATCGCTAGTCCACACAACGGGCATGGGAGAAATATCCCAGGCGGCCATGGACGCGTTGTTAGCGTTACATCGCCCGGATCGGGTCATGATGTGGAACCCGGATTCTCCCCTCACTACCTTCTGGGATATCAGGTGAGACTGCATTACGGCATAGACTAGAGCCAGAACCTGAGACGAAAGCTAGAGATTAATTCTGGCTAATGAAGACAGGTAGATTTGAATTTAGCGACAGTTCTTATCCAATGGGTGTTATAATGTATTCAATGTATGTATTTACAAACAAAAAAGTATATAAGTATTGTATCAGTTATCTGTGGGGTGATTACGTACCTTTGACAGCAATGCAACAGGAGAAATTTCATTCCGAATATGAAAATTTTCATAGTAACTATGCACATAAACTGCGTATTGAAACTGTCAAATCCATACATCTTTGTGTTTCTATTGGTTGCAATCAAGTTACATAATCGCCTAGCTGGTTCCCATAGTACAAGCTATGCTTAGTTTGGGGTTAGATGGCGCTGTGTGAAATGTCCACACATATTTATTATTTAATTATCGTTTACTAAAACCTGATTTTAGATAATAGAGAATTCGACCGATTTGTATAATGTATCGTAATGTAAAAAGAAACTTATATTTTTTTTTAACGGGCAAGGTGCCTTTTTGTTACTCAAGCTAACTACTACAATAATAAACTTAACTAAACTAGCTACATTACTTACTACAAAGAACATAATATAGACTGAATAATATCCACGATGGCCTATAGACAGTCCAATGAATTATATTGTGTTACTCATAACACGGAAAAATATTAGTTTGTGCCAAAAATTATTACTTCATGGTACCTAATTTAAGCTGTACCTCGATGAGACTTCTACATTATAACCTTAACGGCTATTGCTCAAAAATAACTACAAAAATGAAATTAGAATAAGATAAAAATAATGTAATATACAGAGCTCATTTGAAGCTACCTCAAAAAAATTGAGCTAACTGACATGAAGAATGATGTAAGAAAATATCATTTCTTATTAGCCTACTCTGTAGGCTTTTACTTACTGCTTTCTTTTCCCTTTTTATCCAGTTCGCAAGTCCTATACAACATAACGCAGAAACTAATCCAGCGCCAAATCTGCAACTACCGGGAAGTGTTACGTTGGCTGCGAGACATCCTGACTTGTCGGAACGAGTTCTTGGCCAAACATAAGGAGTACGCCAACATTGGGTCCAACATACCGATCTCTAAGCAGGCTCATATCAAACTAGAGGTAAGTGGACTCAGAGAGAGCATTGAAGAGTGGCTTAGTGGTAGTCTGTTCGACTTTCGAACAGCCACACCCAGATTCAAAGCAGCGTGTAACTTTGATCATACTCGCCCAAAATAATGACATATCCACCATCATTATTAGGTGGATGCAACATTGTTACTGTTTCTGTTTCTTTTCGTTTCTATAGTTATTCTAAAATATGCCAACTCTCAGCCTTGGATTGATTAATTCGTAATTGATTAATGTCAGACAGTGATTTTAAAATATCATGGTTTATAATTTTACAGTCAACATAGAATAAGTATTCTAAAGTAAATACAACAAACTAAAGCTAATAATAATTGAAAGAAACTGTATCTGCACGTTCAAACATCGCAGTGCTTATACGCTAATAAAATACCTATAAATAGAGGAAGTGTCGATGTGGGAGACCTAATATCCTAAACACAGGTTAACTTAGTTAGGAGTTAGTGCTCAGGCATTTATACCTACTCGAATTTTGTTATAGTACCCACTAAAAGGTGTCCATTCATACTGTCATCTATGAGTGAGCCAAGTTATACCTAACATATATGTATAAACTGCTAAACTTACGTAAGTTTTAATAACGCCGAATTTAAATACTACTTAGATTACTTATATTTATGATACTCATGTATTATTATTACTTAATGCATACCTAATCGTGGTTAAGAGGGTTAGGTACCTAAATATTTAAGGATAGTGAGTACTTACCTACGATGTTTGAGTAGGTAGTCCCTATGTATTTCCGAAATAAATTTCATTTCATTTCATTTCAAAAATTACACTATCTCTTTTCCTCTTGGGCAGTGAGGACTTTACTTGTACCTCTTACTCCCACGTTTTGTCTCTGCAGTCTGAAAATATTATAGGTCTGTGAGTAAACCAGTCTGCGAGTTACCATGTTACCAAGTTACTGTTCGCCTTATAAAGAAATAATTTATTACAACCCTCTTGTCAGAGGACATATTATTTTTGGTTACTCTAAGTTGTTTACTTAAGTACTAAGTTTCTATGTAAGCAAATAAATAAATAAATACTAAATACTAAATACTAAACCATGGACTAAATGAATGATCGTTTTTCTTGTCCAACCAGCTCACTCACATGCTGAGAGCCCAGCACCCCTAGTACGAGTTTCGATAGTTTACTAAAACTTGATTCGTTTACGTTTTCCCCCTTTTCTCCCATACATGTCTCTGCAGCGCCCCTAGCGGACACGTTGATAAACTAAATTTTTTTTTCTAAAATTACAATCAAAAGAGTAGTCCTAAGAATGTGTCCATTAACACTTCTCTTAATGTCTCTATTAAGGGGTAGACACCTTGTTCACGTGTCTTTTTGAGTAACACTAACTACACTATGGTTCAATGTCACTATCACTAAACTAACTCAAAAGGTTTTATCCTATTTAGCCTTCTCACTATGTCTGTGTTATCGAGGAACTAAAAATGGCAGTACATAAATGGATTCGCGTGTATTCACCTATTGGAAAACTCGTACTAGGGGTACAGCCCTAGTATTCAACAGTTTTCACGTCTCACGGTGCATGGTGAGTGATGAGTTTTTGTATGGGGAATCACGAGCATCCTGTGGTTCACAATTCGCTCACTAGGGGCGCTTGTCGTGACCGTGCACCGTGAAACGTGTAACTATCAAACATACTTGGACTAGGTAGGCTCTTTGGTCCAATCTCGCACCAGTCAGTGTCGACTCATGTCATTTGTTTACATAACGAAAAATTGTTCTTTGCAGGTTGTATTCTTCATGTGTCTCTGGTCAATCGACACAGACGTGGTTTTGGTCGGAATGTCGTGCTTCGCCCTTTTATGTCAAGAGGCAGACACGCGATGTGGAGCCGACGAACTAACCGCTCACTGTCTCCTGCCCAACTACGCAGTATTCCAGGAGATCGCTCATACTTCCACAGTGCTCACTACTGGTAGGAACCGCTCACTGTCTCCTGCCCAACTATGCAGTATTCCAGAAGATCGCTCATACTTCCACAGTCCTCACTACTGGTAGGAACCGCTCACTGTCTCCTGCCCAATTACGTAGTATTTGAGGAGATCGCTCATACTTCCACAGTGCTCACTACTGGTAGGAACCGCTCACTGTCTCCTGCCCAACTACGCAGTATTCCAGATCGCTCACACTTCCACCGTGCTCACTACTGGTAGGAACCGCTCACTATCTCCTGCCCAACTACGCAGTATTCCAGATCGCTCACACTTCCACCGTGCTCACTACTGGTAGGAACCGCTCACTATCTCCTGCCCAACTACGCAGTATTCCAGATCGCTCATACTTCCACAGTGCTCACTACTGGTAGGAACCGCTCACTGTCTCCTGCCCAACTATGCAGTATTCCAGAAGATCGCTCATACTTCCACAGTCCTCACTACTGGTAGGAACCGCTCACTGTCTCCTGCCCAATTACGTAGTATTTGAGGAGATCGCTCATACTTCCACAGTGCTCACTACTGGTAGGAACCGCTCACTGTCTCCTGCCCAACTACGCAGTATTCCAGATCGCTCACACTTCCACCGTGCTCACTACTGGTAGGAACCGCTCACTATCTCCTGCCCAACTACGCAGTATTCCAGATCGCTCACACTTCCACCGTGCTCACTACTGGTAGGAACCGCTCACTATCTCCTGCCCAACTACGCAGTATTCCAGATCGCTCACACTTCCACCGTGCTCACTACTGGTAGGAACCGCTCACTGTCTCCTGCCCAACTACGCAGTATTCCAGATCGCTCACACTTCCACCGTGCTCACTACTGGTAGGAACCGCTCACTGTCTCAATACAGGCTGTAAAAGACGGAAAAGGCCACGTTAATGCCATGTATAATTTTGCATATTATTATATTCGATAGTGATATCTTAGATATGTCAATCCTCATTTTTGTTTCCAAAACGTCTGTATCACGAATTGAGCTATTGATAAAGTAGAATAATTACTATAAAAAAGAAATTACAAACAAGTCGGTTGGTAATGTTATATATTACAAATTCTGGTATATATTTGTTCCAAGCAGCCAGCCAGGATATGGCACGAGGGTGTTCATACAAAAACATTCATAGTAAGTATACCGATTGAATATCGTTAGTTATCTCGTCTTTCATCATCAGCATGAAGACGGCCACAGCTAAACATAGAGCTCACTCATAGAGCGTCACTCCTGAAGCCTGGGGCTTTCAAGGCTAGAGCGAATAGGCACCTTCTAGATTTACTTCGCCCCCTCGCGATTTACTATCCTCAGCTACACCATCGCTTAGCCTTACCGAGTTGATAGTCAAACTTTTTTTTGACGGGCCCGATTGCTCAGTTGGTAGTATCCCTGCCTTCTGAACTGAGGGCTGTGGGTTCGATTCCTACCTAGGACAAACATTTGTGTGATGAACATAGATGTTTGTTCTGCGTCTGGGTGTTATATTGTATTCTATGTATGTATTTACAAACAAAAAAAAAGAAGTATATAAGTATTGTATCAGTTATCTGGTTCCCATAGTACAAGCTATGCTTAGTTTGGGGCTAGATGGCGCTGTGTGAAATGTCCACACATATAAAAAAAAAAAAAAAACTATAATAGCTAAAAAGAACTGGTCGGTAACCTGATGTTAAGCGTCACGGCTGCCTATAACAGTTGCAGTGTCACTTGAAATTTTAAAATAAAATTTCGCGTGATTCTGCACTGCGCACATCATCCTGATACATCTAGTAATAAGATTTCTAGACTTCAAGATCAGATCATAAAGTCATATTTGCTCATCAGTTTCACTAGCAACAATGTCCTTCAAACGGGAACACAGTAGTGCTTGCACACTACTGCTTGGCGGCAGAATAACTGGCAAAGTAGTACCTACCTAGACGAACTTTGCAGAAAAGTCCTACCACCTAGTAAAGTATACCATTTCATAGGTTCTGCGGCGCTGCAGAAGCGAATAATGGCGTTGCTAAGAAAGATAGAACATTGCGTGAATGGCGTACAACCAGTTTGGGAGGAGACCTTTCGATGTTGGTAAGGAAAATCTTTTCCCATCACCACCCCATCTCTTCCCGTTAGTTGTCAGCTAAGGCAATATCCAGGGAATGAGTCATAAACGCCATCATGGTGCAATAACAGTTGGTTTCTGGGGCCGTACTGTGAGCTTTAGTGCGATTCAAAACAGAGCCTGTATTGGATCGCTTCGTTTTTTTTGTATGAAGATTTTGATAAGCGATCCGATATTGGCTCAATTTTGAATCGCGCTAAGAGCTCACAGTACGGCCCCTGATCACCATCAACAACCTGAAGACGTCTCCTGCTGAACATGGCTTTCCCCACAGAGTGCCACTTTGAGTGTTGGTTCGCCTCCTGCATCCATCGGCTCGGTTTAACCGTCGGCTCAACTAGTAGGGGGCCTACGCTGCATCTTCCGATTCGTGGTCGCCACTCGGAACCTTTCTTCCCCATCGGTTGTTAGTTCTACGAGCAATGTTCCCTGACCATTTCCATTTCAACTTGCTAATTCTTAGAGCTATATCGGTCACTTTAGTTCTCCTGCGGATCTCCTCATTTCGGATCTTTTCATCGAGTATAGCTCTTGCGACCTGCTAGGCGATTATGTAACTTGATTGCAACCAATAGAAACACAAAAATGTATGGATTTGACAGTTTCAATACGCAGTTTATGTGCATAGTTACTATGAAAATTTTCATATTCGGAATGAAATTTCTCCTGTTGCATTGCTGTCAAAGTTACGTAATCACCCCACAGATCTCTATTATATTATACAAGTATATATATAGTGTATATACGATGTCGTACAAATATTGATAATTACTTGTGCCGATTTGAAGCGCCACTCCCGAGTGTCCGGAGAACTCTTAATTTGAAAATCCATCGCGTTGATTGGTTGCTGTGAAAGTGTAAATTCTGTGATTGGTTGGTTGGATTAGTTCCAAAGACTCTCACCATGTCACTTTTAACAATCAGCAACGAAAGTCAATATTGGTCAATATGTAGTCCATCGTACTAGTGTAATGGAGGTCAGTGCTGCAGAATTAGGCCGAAACGATGACTAACTCAATTTCAACTCTTGGTTAAAGACCTTTGTGGAGGGGTGACCACAGCTTTGCCAATATCGCGTAGACTAAATGACTAACTCAATAAGTTGTTCCAGGGATTCACTGTGCAGGGTCCTACAAAAATTCCCGAAAGGACAAGGAGAGAAGATGGATGACGTACAAATGGAAGCGATACATAGAGCCGTCGCTAAGAGAAGAGTTTCGCATAACACTAGCAGCGAGCAAGATATCGAGGTAAGAGGGAGAGGCTTATGGCCGTCTGCACTGAAGATTGAGAGCTCTTTAAGTTTGAATTTATCTCTCTACGGGCAGTAGACAAAATTGTCTTAATGTGTGTGTTTGTGTAATGCATCCTGCATTCCAGTTGGATTGAATTTTTGTTATTTTCGTTTTTTTTTTATTTTTGACTGTCAAAAATTCTCACATGTAATCACTTTTTTTGCTAGTGGAAAACCAATGGTACCTACCTAGATGAATGTTTGACTAAAATACTGGTATTTAGCGTAGCCTGCGTGTGTTATAGGTAAATTTTCTTCTACAGCTGCAAATCCAAGAATGGGCGAATGTGACTTCGTTTCTTTGCGCTCTCGGCGGGGTTTGCCTAAAGAAAGCAATCACCTGGTCCTCATTCCATGGTAAGAAGAAAGGTCATCATCATCATCATCATCAACAGCCTGAAGACGTCCACTGTTGAACATAGGCCTCCCCCAGGGAACGCCACTTAGAGCGGCTGCTCGCCTCCTGCATCCATCGGCTCCCCGCGAGAAGAAAGGTATTAAACCATTATTGATACAGACCCTCGGTTTTTCGATCGTTTGTAATACCAAAAACAATACGCTCATTGGTTGAAGATAGCCGATGATCAACAGGTAACCAATGGGCGTTCAGTATTTTTAAGTTGACATGAGTTTAACTTTAAACGTAAGAAAAACAGTGGAGTGATTTTTGAGGAATGGTTATAAGTGGTGTCACTTTAAAAATTATTATTTTATAATAGTTCCAAAATATTTTGCTATGGAATTTGAACTGAGCTATGGTCGCACGCCCACTGGCTCCGTTATTTTTTTATTTGTTAGTACTACTTGGCAGTTTTTTCCTTACTTTCATTATTTTATTTTCTCGTAATGACACACGGTAATACATATAATATATTATAATTATTATTTGTTTACATTTTATAATGTTTTTCAGCGTCCACAGTGACGGGAAGACTGGACGACGGTGGTCTTAAAAAGTCGTTCGACTCAAAGCTAGGTAATCACTTTCCATAAATTTTGCCCTAGTGCCTGGCAGGAGGCTTGGTGATCGCAGAAGATTGTAACGTACCGAGGAGAATGGTGCTGTCTATTCCCTGGATATTCTCTTAGCCGGATCTCACGTCGCCCACGGGAAGATATGGAGAAGTTATATGCAATAATACGCATACCTACAGAAAAATGGGAAATTATAATAAATAATAAAAACTTTTACTGTATCTAAACGCAAACTTTCCCAGGTATACTAGTAAGGTAATGATAATATTTTACTTATACATTCAAACATGTTTCCACAGATTCACGAAAGTACAAAAACGAGTTGCCATGCAGTTCTACGGATGTGCGATATTGTCCGGTCACTCAGTAAGTAGTACATCTTATACACTTAAGGCTTAAAACCTGTTCAAAGAAACATCGACCTTAACGTCGTAGAATTAAAAAAAGTATCAATTCTACCGGAACTTCCGCGCGGCGCTTACGTGAATGGCAAGGAATTGCGAAGACAGAACTGAGTCAAATCTGATTCTCAGAGTCAAAATGAACTGTTAAAATGATATGAATTACATGATATATTAAATTCAAAGCCAATATCCTTATAATTTTGCCTTAAATTCGAAGCTCGATATGATCTATTTCAATTTTTAAACTTGCTAAAAACACTTTATCTACCCTTCGCTTTATGTTCTAAGCATATAAACTCACATATGAAAGAATGACTGAAATCTTTATTTGCTCGAATATAGGTTACATGGATGGCAATAGTTAATACATATTACATACATATAGGCTGACAAAGCCAACTCTGCAGTGCTTTGAAATTGGAATATAAAATCTTGTACATGGTTGCACAGTGCATACTAAAAAACCCCTTTAACACTTTTAATTTCTAGAACTTTTACTTCTTCTCGAAAATACAATTTAACACCAATCGGAAAATTCAGTTTTTTTTTCTCTTATATTTTTGGATCCACACATAGTGTATTTAGCCAGTGTCAAGTATTGTAATTTTTCATCATGTTAATTGAATATTTCACGTAATGTCAAGTCTTAGTCATAGTCCAGGCTAAGTCATGCTCCAGTAAAGTGGTGGCAACTTTACTAGAAGCTTCTATGGAATTTTGGAAGCAACACGAAAAATCACGTTTCACCACATTATATCACTTGCCCACACTCATGCTCGTAATTCAGCACTTAATGCGTAAAACGCCACCAATTTTAAACGTTTTGAAAAGTAATAAAATGCAACGATGAGAACTTTTCCGCGTTGTCGCCAAAACTCCGAATATAGGTTACATAGATGGCCATAGTTAGTTAATACTTACATACATATAGGCTAGCAAAGCCAACTCTGCAGTGCTTTGAAATTGGTCGAACATAAAATCTTGTACATGTTCGCACAGTGCATACTAAAAAATCTTTTAACACTTAATTTGTTGAACTTTTAATTCTTCTCGAAAATAAAATTTAACACCAATCGGAAAATTCAGATAGTTTAATACACTGACATGTTATGAAATTTACAGGTAATAACATAAAAGACTGATTGCTGTATGTAAAAGTTCTTGGGGGTTCCAAAATATTCGACTACAGAGTTTGCTTTTCCAGACTCACAGAGCTATAAAACAAATCACGCTTCGCCCGGAAGCGTTTTTTTTTGCTCTGTGGCCAGACTCTAGTATAGTGCATAGGGCATAGTGCCTGATGGTGTTATCGACCTGTTACCTCCCAGGTTCGTAGGCCAGCTGCTCCGCCTTTTACTATGCAGCAGCGACCGCTGCGGCCAACAAATACAAATGCACGTCAAAGAGGTGGTCGGAAGGGAGATGTCTCCGCTACTCTTCCCCACTCTCTTCGACCAGATCAAGTCTATCATTGACAAGTTCTTTGATCAGCAGCAACAGGTTAGTGTCGTATCTTCTTTCTCTTTTTGCATTTGTAGAACCTTTCATTTTACAGATTAATTTGTATGTAGGTACTTTTTTTTTTTGTTTTTTTTTTATTTTTTTATTTTATTTTTTTACTTTCATTCTAAGTTTTAAGATAGGACATATCCTAGCGTTTGACCACGCTCTCACCTGATGAAATGTGATGATGCGATCGAAGGTGTAGCATGCTAAGTAAGTACCTATTCACTCTTCTCTTGAACACGCCCGGGTCATATTTTTCAGGAAACAAAAAGTTGGTGTCAGTATTCCGTCCGCGATCGTAACCAAGCTTCGTAACCAGTTCGAAAAAAGATAAAATATTTTGTACCTTTCTATTCGAAATAAGCCGAAGGGTTCTTGGATAAGTGGGTCATTTAGAGGTCCTTAATAACAGTGAAAATATGACTTTACTCATAGAGGGGGATGAAAACAGAGTGTGCCACACGGTACTGAAATTGTTTAACCTCGAGCTCTGAATTCTCCGCTTAATTCTGGATTTAAACAAACGCTCTAGCCCTGTATATATTTTTTCACCTCAGCAGCTCGGAATGGCACACTTGGCTGCTAGAGGTTACATTATTTATAGAGTTTTGGAGAGAACATGATTTTTTTTCCTTTTATTTCTTTGTCATATTGGCGGGAATGCGATAGTGTTTAGTTACTAGGTAAGTACCTACCTGTAATGATGTTCTCACTGCTGAGGTGAAAAGTTGTATGTGCTACTCGAGAGCAAAGTTTTTGCATCTCGTGCCTTTGAATAGCTCGCTCGCTCAGGATTCTAATTTAGAATCACTCGCTACGCTCGTGATTCAATACTAGACTCCTTCGCTTGCTCGGGATTCAACATCAGCACTCGACACAAAAATCAACTTTGCTCTCTTGTTGCACAAATAACTATTGTAGGTAGTAGGACTTTTCTGTCAACTGTCAAGTTCGTCCTCATTCATTATCATAAAAAAATATGTTGGTCCCATATGACGCGATTATATGCTATATGTCATCGCAACTAGTCATTCATACAATTGTTGTCGTAACCATGCAATCTTATGGGCAATGAGATTGGGTTATAATTTCGTTATTTTACTACAACCATATGAAGATTTTAATAAATTTTTCAGGTTATGCTAACAGACATAAACACCCAATTCGTAGAGCACACAATATACATAATGAAGAGTATATTGGACAACAAAAAGTGCGGTTCCCCGGCAGAACATTTAAGCACGACTTCCATCGAAGGGCTCATGCTTGCTATAGTCAGGTAAGACTTAGAAAGAGTCCCTAATTTACATAAACTGTAAAATCAATGTAAAGGAAATCGGTTAGTCAGAAAAAACCCGTCATGGGTACAGCTTGTGCTCCTGAACAAATTATCTACAAAACGCGAGCTTAACTGCTGATAATCTTTGTATATTGTAACTTATGGACAAGTTAGAACCCAAGACGGAGGACCTTATTTTATAAACCTTAAAATTTTCTTTCTCGTTTCTGCTCGTGACTTGAGAAGTTGAAGAAGTAATAATAACATTTGTCTACAGATACGTGCGACACTTGGATATGACAGTTCTGTCGGTACATATAAAAACGAAACTCTGTCAAGTAGTAGAAGCCATGATGAGGAGACGAGACGACCTCGCTTTCAGACAGGTGAGTAATATATATACCGTGTTTTTGGTGGACATGGTAATCGAGTGCTCTCTCTGTGCTCAGAAAAAAAGCGCAAATGTTTAAATAAATAAATAAATGAATATGTGTGGACATTTCACACAGCGCCATCTAGCCCCAAACTAAGCATAGCTTGTGCTATGGGAACCAGATAACGGATATAATACTTAGATTCTTTTTGTTTGTAAATACATACATATCTATACATATAATAAAACTGTAGAGATAAAAAAATCTGTAAATGCAAGATATCGAAAAAAAAATGACACAGGTTAGCTTGAAATTTTTTGCTGATCACGTTAAGCTACTTTTTAGACATTTTGTCTGTTTGTTTGTTTGTTTGTTTGTTTGTTTGTTTGTTTGTTACGGCACAACTCCGAAAATACTGAACGGATTTTCATGCGGTTTTCACTAATAAGCTTAGAAAAACCCAGCGCACAACATAGGATATATTAAATTTTAAATTTTGTAAATTTTTTTTGGTAAAAATGATTAAGATTTCATTATGAAACGGAACGGGATTTTCACAAGATGGCCGCTTCAAGACTTAAAGGTAAGTTTTTTTTTTTCTTATATTTTGGTCTACACATAGTATAGGTATTTAGCCAATGTCAAAAAGTAAGTTTTGTTTTGGCTACTAATCATAGATGAGAGAAAAAAATGTGCTCTGTGCTACTGACGGTAATGTTATCTCGGGTTTATCCGGATGCACAGATTAAAAAAAAAACTCTGTTACTATTATGGCGCGGCTTCATATACGCCCGAACTTTCGCTGTTAAGTTGGCGCGCAAAAACATCTCTGTTGACTATCCTCGATGTTTTTGTAGGTCCCCAACCCGGACACATAGTCAATTTGTTTGCCTGCTGCCCGACCGATCGACGTGGGCTAAATAAAATGGAGGAAGCAGTAGCGTTGTATTGCATGTCGGCGAATAAATATATTTTACAAACTGTGAAAGTATATTTTGCGATTACAAAAATAAATTTTAATAGTGTTAATTTATAATTCCTTATCAATAGGAAGTAAAACCATTTTTTTTTATTTGTCTGTTTATCTGTCCCTTTGAATACGGATCACGGTTGTTATAGTGGCATCAGAAATATATCATGTGTGAAAAATTCAACTGTCTAACTATCACGATTCATGAGTACATCCTGGTGTCTGATGGACAGACAGACAGACGGAGAGCGGAGGTTTAGTAATAAGGATTTACCCTTTGAGTACGGAACCCCAATCATTTTTATTTCATTCTGAACAATCCCCACTGCACTAAGCAATAAGGAAGTAATTTAATGCATGTTTATATTTATAACTTAAAAGACAAAAAACAGTAAATAACAATTGGCGCGCCTGCATTACCGGCAGCGTATCACACTTTTCGGGCTACGGCGAAATACATCGCGCGATTACTCGATGCAGAATAGAATAGAATAGAATAATTTTATTGACCTTATAACACATCAGTTACATTTACATTACAACAGTTACATTACAAGTTGCAGTGCAGATTAGAGAAAAACAATCAAGGAAGTCATATGTATTTTTTTCTCTAATCTGCGGTATTACTAAAGATAAGTTTTTTCGTTAATCTGTGGTACAAACTAAAAAAGAGAATAGGTATGAGAACCTTCTTGAATATGAGCAGGACAAAGAGAACAAGGAATTTCGAAAACTAAGAACTTCTTACTTAGACTTTTTATTATAAGTTTTAAGGCTTCACGCGATATCATATTTAGCCAATATTGAAACATAACTAAAATTATTATTCATGGGGCTACGGCGAAATACATCGCGCGATTACTCGATGCAGAATAGAATAGAATAGAATAATTTTATTGACCTTATAACACATCAGTTACATTTACATTACAACAGTTACATTACAAGTTGCAGTGCAGATTAGAGAAAAACAATCAAGGAAGTCATATGTATTTTTTTCTCTAATCTGCGGTATTACTAAAGATAAGTTTTTTCGTTAATCTGTGGTACAAACTAAAAAAGAGAATAGGTATGAGAACCTTCTTGAATATGAGCAGGACAAAGAGAACAAGGAATTTCGAAAACTAAGAACTTCTTACTTAGACTTTTTATTATAAGTTTTAAGGCTTCACGCGATATCATATTTAGCCAATATTGAAACATAACTAAAATTATTATTCATGTTTTCGATTTCTTGGGTTCTGGCGAGGGCAAAATTCTTTATTGGCAATCTGGTATTATGGATTAGTTTTCAAAAATATACTACGCGTTACCATTCGAAATAAGTATTTAAATTGTATTTATAGTACCTATAGCTTAACCTATAGTAGTAACTTATCCAGTAATCTGTGCCTATAGGTACTTAATTTATTGACCCTTGCTTTTGCTACGCATTGTATAACGTTTTTTATTATGGCATTAGACAAAATTTGCATTTAGCCAATGATAGGAAGTATTTTATGAAAACTGTTAAACTGTAAAAGGGTAGGTTCTTAGACTTTTTATAATCATTCATAAGGCTTCACGCGATTATCATACTTAGCCGTTTGAAGCTTACTTAATTAACATTTTTATTGAAGTTTTCGATTTATAGGGTTTTGGCGGGAGCAATATTCTTTATTGGCGATCTGGTCAAATGTATTATTTACATAAAATTACTACAAGTTACCATTCTAAATATGTAGTTTAAATTATTTTTTCGCTAATGCTACATTCTTGATCGACCACAAAGAAGTTTTACGGTACCTGTAGTACTTATAGCTACTTAAGTTATAGACCCTTACCATTGCTACACATTTTGAAACCTTTTTTATTTTGGCATTAAAGTAAGCCGGAGCGCGTGCTATTTTTTGTATTTAGCCAATGATACGAAATATTTTATGAAAAATGTTTAAAAAGGGTAGGTACTTAGGTATAATAATATGTAGGTATTCATTATGGCAATTGTAACCTCGAATTAACAACAACATGGCGCGTAAGGTTCGTTTTTGATTTGTTCTTCTTCTTCTTCTTCTTACATGTTGATAATAGTTAAAATATTTTAGATCTGTGGGCTATTAAAAAAACCACGGATAAAAATGATTAGATTACTTGGTTACTCCAAGAAGGTTATAGTTTTAGTAAGTAACTATTTTTGGGTGCAACTAATAATTATGTAATGACGATTTAACCTACTTCCTCACTTTCATCACTAAGTAGGTATGTTGAAAGTGCAGTGGGAATGAGACAGCGTGGAAAATAGTGGACATAATTATAATTACAATGGTCGATTCTTTAAAGAGTGGTGGTTTAGTATTTGTAATTCCTAATTAGTATTAAGAAAAAATAATTATTTATTTATTTATTTTATTTATTTATTTTTATATATCTATTGACACTGGCTAAGTGTAGGTACCAATTCGTATGGAGCCAAACTTAAGAAGGTAAAAACAATGTGGTAAATGGAACAAAAAGCGCGCGGATATGTAAAACTGAGCAAAGCAGCATCATCGTGCGTGTGTCATTCTTTCATATTTTTCTAAACTGTACCTGCCTGCTTAGGTAACTACTGCCTAAACAAAATTTACTAAAACTTCTGTTAAAGACTGAGTGAAGTGATGATGATTTCTTTTTGTTGTAGTATGAAGAGGTACTTATACAATTGTAGTTTTTTGTTTGAAACTTCTTTTCTTTTACTGTTTTATAAATCTATATTTGACTCAAAACATTTAATTTTAGGTAATGGCTTAAATAGCTTCCACTCACGGCTATGCTTGCGTTATACCTATATCTATGCTAATACAGATTACTGTGCTCAGCTTCGAAAAGGTTTAGTGCATATTTTTGTTTGGTACGAAATGAATGATCTATTATTAGACTATTTATAACGTCAAAATAACATAACACAAGCGTGCGAAGCCGCGGGCAAAAGCTAGTAATACAATATAACACCCAGACACAGAACAAACATCTATGTTCATCACACAAATGTTTGTCCTGGGTAGGAATGGAACCCACAGCCCTCAGTTCAGAAGGTAGGGTTACTACCAACTGAGCTATCGGGCCCGTTTGTTCTGTGCCTGGGTGTTGTGGGAGCATGGTCCTCGTAGTTCCTGGGTCCCTAGACACAGGGAATCCTAGTTAGGGGCCAGGATATATGTATGTGATCGTTGGGCATTTTTTTTAAGTGAATCGCATATCATTCGCATCTGGAAAACGTCTACTGCTGAACACAGGCTTATATCCCTCACTAAACGCCACTTTGGGCGTTTATCGTTTGGAAGTTTGCCATAATCACCAGACGCTTGGTGGTGGCAGATTTTAATGTACCGAGGAGATGCTGCTGGCCATTCTCTAGATATTCCCTTAGCCTTACGGCACCCACGGAAAGAGGGGTGGTTGAATTCTCACACAGAAACCACATACATATCTTCTGCATAGCATTTCTTCAGGTGCTCAAAAAATATTTATTGTTATAGGAAATGAAATTTCGTAACAAAATGGTCGAATACGTCACCGATTGGGTTCTGGGAACGAGTCATCAAATCGCGCCGCCTTTGCGAGGAGACGCCTCTTCTATTACTAGGTAAGACTGCTCATTCTATCTCATATGTAATGTCTATTTCATATGATTTCAATAAAGTTTATGTCAAAAAGCTTTCTACTTAACTATATTTAGAACATTTTCGCTAGAAGAGCATCTATCTCTATTCCACTAGGCCAGACCAATGCTCAATCAATCGAGTTTGCCTTTTATTTATGTAAATAAAGAATTGAATGTTTTGGCAGAAAAAGTGCTGTACTGGCAATCACAGTGTACATAATCATGAATTCAAAATTGAGTGTGTTTGTATGCATTGTTTTTTTCCAGGGAATTGGATCAAGCTTGCATGGAAGCTGTAGCAGCCCTGTTAAAAGGCTTGCCTTTACAACCAGAAGAGTCTGACAGAGGAGACTTGATGGAAGCCAAGAGTCAACTGTTCCTCAAGTAAGTCAGTGAAGATCCGACGATCTGGTGAAAGCATTGACTATAAATCCAGTTGACTAATGATACAACTTTCCCTGATACGAAAATTAGTGGTGTATTTCTACTGCTAATCCTATGAGAGGAAACGGGACACCCAATGTGTCTTGTATTCCATCCTGCTCTGTTCTAGGAGACATTATGTTCACGAGCTATCAACGGGCTTTATAATCTGGGTGAAAGCCACTGAAGCCGATGGATTCAGGAGGCGAGAAGCCGCTCAAAGTGGTGCTCTCTGGGGGAGGATGTCTTCAGGCTGATGATGATAGAATTTTTTTTTTCAGATACTTCACGCTATTTATGAACCTCCTGAACGATTGTAACGAAGTGGAACTAACGGAAGGCCCGGGAAGGTTGGAGACGCTCCGTAACGCGACCATACAAGCCATGTCTAATCTACTGAGCGCTAATATTGACTCGGGGCTTATGCATAGTATTGGTAAGTCTCTTTATCACAACACATCAACAGCCAGAAGACGTATGATGAACACAAGCCTCCCTCATAAAACGATACTTATCCTATTCTTTATCAACGATAGTCTAACATTTGACCACGGTCTCTGTTGATTGTAATTGACGACGCGGTCGGTGATGGAGCATGCTTGCCTAGAATTGTCATAGGGATTTACCATGATCACCATGCTTGGCAGATGGCTTGGTGGTGATGTTATAGACAAATTTTTAACCATACAATACATCGCTTGACAATATACTGTTGAAAACATATTGCCCTACGCTAAGTAGAACCTTTGGGAGGTACGAGTGCCAATAACAGATCTTCTTCTTGTGTAGCCAATAGGTCAGCCTGGGTGTCAGAATGTTTAGGCTGCCCAAAGGCTTCTGACTTGCTTGGCTTAACGGCTATTATCTTACGACAACGATTGGACCGACGACTTAACGTGCCCCCGAAGCATGGTAGAGCTCAGTTGTAAATACCTGCACTGCAACTGTTATGGGTGGCTGTGTCGCTTAACATCAGGTGAATGACTAGCTCGTCATGTCATTCATTTTCATAAAAAACCACTTCTTGCAATGGTCACCCACCAAAGTAGTGATCGCAGCGAACGTTGCTTAACTTTTCCGATCAGTTAAGAACGGATAGTCGAGGTTTTTGTAAGCGCTATACGCTAAATAACAGATGAAGCTCAACTTATTTTAGAGTTTAGATTTTGTTTATTTATTTAATTTCATATCAACGAATAACTAATTGACATTAACAATTTCCAGATTTAGGTTACCACCGCGACCTACAAACGCGCGCAGCATTCATGGAAGTCCTCACGAAGATACTACAACAAGGCACCGAGTTCGATACGCTCGCTGAGACCGTCCTCGCTGATAGATTCGAACAGCTCGTGCAGCTGGTTACCATGATCTCTGATAAGGTTGGTTACCGTGACCAATGATAAAGTAGGTTACCGTGATCGCTAATAATGTTGGTTACCGTGATCAACGATAAAGTAGGTTGAATTGATGACATGAAGGCTAAAAAAGTATTGTATGATCACTAATAAATTAGGTCACCATGGTCTCGGATACGGTTAGTTATCGTGATTGCTGTTTGAGTAGAGGTTACCGTGATCAATGATATGTAGGTTAGTATGATCGTTGATAAAGTGAGTCTTGCATCCGTGTCCAATGATACCGTGATCGCTCATAAAGTATGTCACCATGATTTATGATGTAGGTGAGTTCTTTTTAATGCTTGAATGGGCTCACTTTTGAAAATATCTGATGGAAAGTGATGATGCGGTCCAAGTTAGAGCATGTTTGCCCATGAGGTGCCTATTCACTTTTGATTTGAAGAGACCCAGATTGTAACTTGTCGGAAACAATGAAGCGGGAAGTGCATTCCAGTCCCCAGCTGATAGTGAAAGGTCTAGCAAAACGCTTTGTACGGGTATTTGTATTTTTGCATGATCACTGAAAATGTAGGTTACCGTGATCGGTAATAAAAAAAGTTACCATGATCTCTGATAACCATGACCAAGTAGCGTATAAAATCTGAAACAAATCCGTATAATTTTAATTTCCAGGGCGAACTGCCAATAGCGATGGCGCTTGCCAACGTAGTGAGTACATCACAGATGGACGAGTTGGCGCGCGTTTTTGTCACTTTATTCGACGCTAAACATCTATTAGCGCCTCTTCTCTGGAATATATTCTATAGAGAAGTGGAGGTAAGTTGGTTTTATTAAAGTAAACGTATAACACGATAAGCTAGTCGTTCGCCTGATGTTAAGTGTCAAGGGTGCTTTCAACAGTTCGCAGTGTCAGTCGGAACTCATAAAACTTTCGCGTGACGCCACTGCTCTCGTCATCCTAAGAGTGGCGACCACGAACCGGAAGACGCAGTGACGATCTGGTGAAAGCCGCGATGGATGCAGGATGTGAGCAGCCGCTCAAGGTGCTCTGGAGGGTGCCTATGTTTAGCAGTGGACGTCTTCAGGCTAATGATGATGATGATGAAGAATTTATTCTGTCTGTGTGTTGTGGGAGCATGGTCCTCGTAGTTCTTGGGTCCCTAGATACAGGGGATCCTAGTTAGGGTCCAGGATCTACAGTATGTGATCGTTGGGTATTATTATTTATTATTTGTATGATATTATTTTCAGGTATCAGATTGCATGCAGACTTTATTCCGTGGAAACTCTTTGGGCAGTAAGATAATGGCGTACTGCTTCAAGATATACGGATATCAGTACTTGCAGTCGTTATTGGAGCCACTGATAACATCGCTGTTGGAACAAATGGAGAGCAACCCAGCCATCAGCTTCGAGGTCGACCCTGCAAGGTGAATGGGACTTTGTTTTCTAAGATTTAAGGTTGAATTTTTTGGTGTGATATCGTGTCGAGGATGAATGCAGATGCCAGCCGATCCTGCAAGGTGAAATAGACTTTGATTTTTAAGATTTAAGTTTTGGATTCAGATGCCTGCCGTTCCTGCAAAGTGAAATAGATGGTGTTGCTTTAGATTTAAGGTTGAATTTTTAGGGGGGATTTCAAAACGGAAGCTAGCCGACCCTGCTAGGTGAAAAAGACTTTGTCTTTTAAGATTTAAATTTTATTTTTCAAGTGACATTTGTGACGAATATGAATCCAGATGCCAGCCGATCCTGCAAGGAAAAACAGACTTTGTTTTTCAGTTTTAAGGTTGATTTTTTAGATAAGATTTGCGATGTTTTGACTCAATACAGATGCCAGCTTAACAGTGTCGTTTGTGTTTACTCTGTTATATGTACTGGATATTCCTTTTCTCTAAAAATGTCATTCGATATCTACGCTTACCGTCTCTTTTATATGCAATCAGGACGAAAGAGATGGAGAGTAGATTTCGAATTAGTACTTATGCCGGGACCACATGGCACTAAAAAAATGCATTCCTAGATAGCGATATTCTAAAATTTCGGAATACATTTTCAGATTGGACCCGAATGAAGACATCGAGCACAACCGGTCGAATCTCAAAGAACTAACGAAGGAAGTGTTCGATAGTATCGTTAATTCCGCGGACAAATTCCCGCCTCAGTTGCGAAGCATGTGCCATTGCTTATACCAGGTATAAAACTATGAACCATTTAGCAATATCCTAGTGTATAATATGTATATCCCTTCTAAAACCACCTTGACTTTCGTAGGCCGCGTCATTACTTACCATCAGGTGAAACAGTGGTCAAATGCTATGCCTATAAATAATAATGTAAAAATAACCGGCCAAGTGAAAGTCGGAATCGCGCACAAAGGGTCCCGTACCATTATCGACAAAAACGAGCAAAAAATCTCGTTTCTTGTGTGGGAGCCCATTTAAATATTTATTTTATTCTGATTTTTTAAGTAATTTTGTTATAGCGGCAACAGAAATACATCATCTTTGAAAAATTCAACTGTCTTCACGGTTCATGAGTTAACAGCCTTGTGACAGACGGACAGACAGACAGACAGATGGACAGCGGAGCCTTAGTAATACGGTCCGGGTTACCATTTGGTTATGGAACCCTAATAAACTATTACTATCGTTCTGTGAGAGAGGCAGTGATTAGGTTTTCCAATAAACAAATAATTTTTTCTCTCTGTGGTAATGGCTAAATACCTAGTTTAATGTTGAGCCATCTTGCAGGTGCTAAGCAAGAGATTCTCCCAGTTTCCACAGACAAGTGTGGGCGCTGTGGGAACGGTACTGTTTCTGAGGTTCATCAATCCTGCTATAGGTAAGCATCACGAGCTAGTCGTGTAAAGCAGTGTTCACACCGGGATGGTAGGGTACACCCTCCGCGGTACCGATATCCGAGTGGGTGCGCGATATTCCGCCTGTTCACACACAAGCGGATAACGCTTTGGGTAGCAGAACCCGAGCGGAACTTTTTCACTCGGGGGCCGGTTCTAAATCAACAATTCTCACAACATTCTATCGCAAATTGCGCGTTTTATGTTCCGCTACCGCGGGCGGTAGAGAAATACCGCGCGTATTTGGACAGGGCTTTAATCGTCACGGCTACCCATAACAGTTGCAGTGTCACTCGGAACTCTAAACTATAGTTTCGCGTGACACTGCACTTGAGACTTTATGATCTAATCTCACAGTCTAGTAATCTGATTACTTGACTGTGAGATCAGATCAAAAGTCTCATTTGCCCAGTAATTTCACTAGCTACAATGCCCTTCAAACTGGAATACAGTATTGCTTGCCCACTACTGCTTGGCGGCAGAATAACTGGTAAGGCGGTGGTACCTATTGTAGACGAACTTTGCAGATAAGTCGTGCTATTGTGGGAGCTTGGTCCTCGTAGTTCCTAGGTCCCTAGATATATGGAATCCTAGTTAGAGGCCAGGGTCTATGTATGTGATCGTTGGGTAATTATTATTTATTTCTTCGCAGTATCACCTCAAGAAATGGGCATTGTCTGTAGAAACGTACCGCCACCCATCAAGCGAGGTTTAATGCTCATGTCAAAGATATTGCAAAACATTGCCAACCATGTGGAGTTCTCTAAGGAACAGCATATGCTGCCTTTTAACCACTTCTTGAGACAGAATTTTGAAGCTGGACGCAAGTATGTATAGTTATCTCTTTTGCTCTTACTGTGTTTTATATTGTCCGTCTTATTTCATCCCTAAACCTAAAGTAGAGCAAAACAGCCAACCAAGAGGAGTTCTCTAAGGAACAGCATAATTATCTTGCCTGTTAACCACTTCTTGAGACAGAATTTTAAAGCTGGATGCAAGTATGTATATTGATCCCTTTTGCTCTTACTGTGTTTTATATTGTCCTTCTTACTTCATCCCTAAACCTAACGTAAAATACTGCAACACATTGCCAACCCGTGGAGTTCTCTAAGGAACAGAATATGCTGCTTTTTAACCACTTCTTGAGACAGCATTTTGAAGCTGGACGCAAGTTGTATAGTTGTATATTGTTGTTATCTCTTTTGCTCTTATTAAGTTTTGCATTGTCTGTTCCGCTTCATCCCTAAATTTACGTCTAAACTACTGCACAACATCAAGTAAGACAGGTGGTCAAACGCAAGCCAAGCAAAGGTACTTTTTATATTCCAGATTTTTCATTCAAATAGCTTCGGATTGTGAAAGCATTGATCAAACTTCCCACAACCTTTCATTCATAAGTGATGCCAACGTGGTGGCTTTACATAGGCTCCTGTGGAACCATCAGGAAAGGATCGGAGACTACCTGTCATGTAGTCGGGACCATAAGGCTGTGGGACGCAGGCCTTTTGACAAGGTAAGCTGAACCTTATTGACTAAAGAATATGTCTGTGTGTTGCTTGAAATGGGAGACATATTCAGAGGTTCATAGATGTTGGGAAGGAGGTCTTTTTGACAAGGTGAGCTGGACTTTAGTTTAACGAAAATAGAGTTTAATGTGACTTGATATTCGAAATAACCATGACATAACCGGCCTTATTAATAAACGTGGAGTAGTTTTGGTTTAGTTAAACCGGCTTTTGGCTTTTCCAATGAAAAAAAAGGACAAAAGTAGTAACTGGGCCAAAGCTACTACGGATATAAGGCCGTAAATGTTTAGAAGAAGCTACTCCTGGGAGTGTATTAAAAGTCAAAGTAAGTCGAGGCTTATTGATTTGAGTATAAAGTCTATTGTCGCGTAAAGCAATCTTCCTTTATAAGCGATTCCAACATGGTAGATTTGCATAGGCTCCTGTGGAACCATCAGGAAAGGATTAGAGATTACCTGTCATGTAGTCAGGACCATAAGGCTATGAATTTACCTTTTGACAAGGTAAATTCAACCTTAAATTGTTGAATATAAGGTATCATGTGGCTGGAAACGAGTGAAATTTTATTAGAATTATTGTGTTTTGCCGGTAACGATATTTGTTATAATGTTAGCCTATGATGGATACTTTTAAAATCGTTGTAATCGTTGGAGCAAATTTTCGTTTTGCAGATGGCAACATTGTTAGCATATCTGGGACCGCCTGAACACAAGCCGATTGAGTCGTGAGTAAAAAACATCTATCAGCTTATAATTTGGTCCCATTCTTATACTGGAAGAGAGAGAGAGAGATAGAGAAGGAGAGGGAGAGTGTAGACCACAATCCACTTCCATTATGGAACACTATAGTATTTGGTAGATCCTGGCCTGAGAAACCAGGTGACTAGGAGAATAATAGGGTGAATATATTGAAGTGGCAATGGGCGGGACACATCGCTCGTAACAGTGACGTGCTCTTTGGGAAGGTCTATGTTCAGCAGTAGACATCATCAGGCTGTTGATGATGGTGAAATGCGAAATGTAACTACTAAGCCGATTTTGATGCAATTTGGAATGCAGATAGTTTATACGCTAGATTAACACATAATACTTTATATGCAGGTAAAAACGCGGGGCGCAATTAGTAGTAATTGGGGTTTCACGCATTTTGGGATTGTCTCATTTTGGGTTTCCGACGTTACGGTTTTAGCCTTTACGAGACAAACCCCCGGTTTCTGGTACGTTTGTTAAAGTTAAACTCATGTTAACCTTGAAATACTGAACGCTCATTGGTTGGCTGTCTGTCATCGGCTTTTTTCAACCAATGAGCGTTCAGTATTTCAAGGTTGACATGAGTTTAACTTTAACAAACGTACCAGAAACTGGGGGAAAGACGTTATCAGGCAATTTGAGATTGTAACGAACCGCATGCACTATTGTCTAATTTCCTAAACAGGTTTTCAATATCGAGCGCGTCCAGTCTTCTGTTCTCATCGTACGCTCGCTGGTCTTCCATAGACATCTCCTCGTCCAACTTCGAGGAGTTTATACTGAAGCATAACATGCACCAGAAGGAAGAGTTCAAAAGTATCAAAAGCCTGAACATTTTCTATCAAGCTGGTACCAGTAAAAATGGGTACCCAGTCTTCTACTTCATATCTAGGAGGTATAAGTAAGTATTTTTTATTGATTTGTCTGTTCCTTGGATAACTTGCATATTTTATATTTGTGGACATTTAACACAGCGCCATCTAGCCTTAACCCTAAAGTAAGCAAAGTTGGGATCCAGATAACTTTTAGAATAATCATATTTTATCACGCATGTCTGCACTAAAGTTTGGCAGCTTTTAAGTCTGCGCTCATGTTTCTAGGACATATCCAAATTCAAATTGAAGGGAAAACGAAAAGGCATGGGTTCGGAACTCGAAACCATTTGACTACACTCGTGCACGTTCACAATTCACCCTTAGTACACATTTAAATTCAAAATTACGCGAGATATGGAAAACAATTCAAAATTCACAACCGCCATTTTCAGTTTCTGTTCAAGACCTCTGCCCAAAGAGTATATAATTGACTACGCTTCTGTCCTAATCTCATCATTTAAATAGGGTCGGTACAGCATGTTCCTCTTCCACTCATACATTTCTGTCAGACGCCATCTCACCATTCACTCCCTCAGCATATATCAAGAGTTGAGTTGAAGTTCTTCACACAGTCTAACCACACTTTCTATCTACCTCGACCTTTTTCGCCATCTACTATATTTAGCACACTCTTGGTGACACGACTTCAAAAGTTGTGTATAAAACATTTATGTATGAATAAATAAATGTTTGTAGGATCGGCGAGACGAACACCGACCTGCTGATATACCACGTGATCATCACACTGCGGCCGTTCTGCTCGCAACCGTTCGAACTGATCATTGACTTCACGCACACCGGATCCGATAATAGATTCAGGTAATTAGGGCCTTACTTGTAAACGCCGCTTAAAGTTAGTCAGTGTTTTAAATGTCCGTCTCGTTTTCCCGCGTGACATTTAAAATAATAAATAAATAACGCCCAACGATCACATACATAGATCCTGGACCCTAACTAGGATTCCCTGTATCTAGGGACCCAGGAACTACGAGGACCATGCTCCCACAACACCCAGACACAGAACAAGTATTTGCGCTTTTTTTTTTCGGGCACAAATACTTGTCCTGTCGCGGGAATCGAACCCGCCACCTCCGGGTTATGAGCCGACCTGCTCAACCACCACACCACGGAGGCTGTCGAATCAGTCAAAAGTTGACAGAAGGTTTCAAGCATTGGCTAACTTTAAGCAGAGTTTACAAGTAAGGCCCTTATTTTTATTTACGATTTTAATTTAATAGAAGTGGACGTTGGCCTCATTAGTAAGCTCAAAGTGGTGTAACGAGCTATGGAGAGAGTAGTGCTTGGTGTTTTCTTCCGAGATAAGATTCTATCCGCAGCAGAACTAAAGTGATCGATATAGCTCTTAGAATCAGCAAGTTGAATTGGCAATGGGCAGGCCACATCGCTCGTAGAACTGACAACCGATGGGGAAGAAAGGTTCTAGAGTGGCGACCACGAACCGGAAGACGCAGTTTACTATGTGGACCGACGATGTGAGCCGATGGATGCAGGAGGCAAGCAGCCTTCTAATAATTGTGGCTCTATACAAGGTGACTTTGAATTGGTATGTTATCCCGAAAGGGGGTAAATCTACACCCCAAGGTAGACAATGTTTCTTCTACGCCTTTACTAAATTAATAGTTTTTCTTTGAAGAAATGCCATGTAAAGTTTACGTTCGAAAATTGCCTTAGCGCAGCTGGGTGGTTGAACTTTGCCCTTGACCGATTGCAATATTGTGAGTGTATTTAATTTTTACCATGGAGGTTTGGAAACACCCAGTTTCAAGTATGGCTCTCACAGCTTGTAGGGTATCATGACCCCAGTCCCCCATTTCGGGATAACATACCAATTCAAGGTCACCTTGTATGGGGGAGGGCTATGTTTAGCAGTGAACGTCATCCAGCTGTTGATGATTATGATGATGATGTGTTATTCCAGGACGGATTTCCTGTCGAAATGGTTCAATGTGTTGCCAGAGCTATCGTATATCAACATACAGGCTTGCTATATATACAACTGCAACAGCTGGGTTCGGGAGTATACCAAGTTTCACGACAATATACTGATGCCGTTAAAGGTAAGCTTCTCCCTTGAACCATATGATATAGAAATATCTAGTATAGTTTTAATTTTCTTGTAGGTCCAAATTTTATTTCTTTAATTCATTTTTATTTGTTTGTTGTAATTCTGGTATTTTGATATTATTGGCTTTTTATTATTTTCCTATGTTTGTTATTTTGACTGAATTTTTTTTTTTTTTTTTTTTTTCTTTATTGTCTATAATTTTAATTAAGATAATGTGGTGACTGTGTTTTATTATTATTATAATTAAGTGTAGTGGGTGTAACTTACCTGAATAAATAAATTATTATTATTATTATTATTGTAATATGTGCGTTCTTGTTTTGTATATCTATTGTTTATTTGCATGAAATATGTTACAATAAAATGACGGAAGGGAAAAAATAGTTGCCAGTATGCCAATTGCCAGTATGCCAATATGCAGATTTTTCACAAGAAACTGGCATACAACAAAATGGTCTGCTTTTATTTGGGCTCTGTCTTTCTAGTGTTTTTGCGTAGTTTAGTTTGTGTATGGTTTTGGTTTTGGCACGTGAATGAAAAATAGAAAATAGAAAAGGTGAAGTCAAAATCTTTTATTGGAACGCTCTAAAAGAAAACTCGTGATCTTCTCAGCAATGAGCACACCAATTGCATTCACTATTGTGCTCCGGTTGGAAGGGCATTGTAGCTAGTGAAATTACTGGTCAAATGAGACTGTAGGACCTGATCTCACAGTCTAGTAATTTTATGTGTGATGTCTCAGGGTGACGTGCGCAGTGCAGTGTCACGCGAAACTTTATCATTTTAAAGTTCCGATTGACACTGCAACTGTTATGGGCGTCCGTGTCGCTTAACATCAGGTGAACGACTAGCTCATCACGTCTTTCATCATCATAAAAAATTATCATTAAAACACGCAATACCTTGACCATTTTATATAATATCCTAGAGGATTTTCCAGGGTTCCCGCAAACTGATATTCATAGACAACCACGCGCGTTTGAGTGACTACGTAGACCCTGAACAGCAGAAGCTGCCCGGGGCAACCCTAGCTTTGGAAGAGGACTTGAAGGTCTTCAACAATGCCCTGAAACTGTCGCATAAGGATACCAAAGTGGCTATCAAGGTGAGTTATTCATTGGGCCAATTTAAAATTATGTCCATTGTTAACATAGTTTTTTTTTATGTTTTGGCTCCACACATAGTGTATTTAGCCAGTGTCAAGTATTATATTTTCATCGTGTTATAAAATATTTCACGCAAAGTCATGTCCTAGTCATAGTCATAGTCCAGTCTAAGTCGTGCTCCAGCAAAGTGGTGGCAACTTTACTAGAAGCTTCTATGGAGTTTTGGAAGCAACACGAAAAGTCACGTTTCACCACATTATATCACTTGCCCTCACTCCTGCTCGTAATTCAGCACTTAATGCGTAAAACGCCACCAATTTTAAACATTAACACTGGAAAAAGCATAAGTTTTGGAAAATAATACAATGCAACGACGTGAACTCTTCCCCGTTCCAGCCAAAAAACCTAACATAGTTTAATGTATTGTCCCCCATTTTTGTTCATCTTTATCAACAGCCCGACGTCTATCGCTACTTGGGGCGGCTGCTCGCCTCATGCATCATGTCCTAATAGGGACGGGATGCGGTTCCAGGGCCTTACTTATAAACGCCGCTTAAAGTTAGTCAGTGTTTTAAATGTTCCGTCTCGTTTTCCCGCGTGACATTTCAAAACAGTCAAAAGTTGACAGAAGGTTTTCTTCTTCTTCTTCTTCTTTAATGACTACTTCTTCTTCTTCTTTAATAGCTTTCTATCGCTTTTTTGCAATAATTCTGCCAATGTCAGGTGAGTAATGATTTGTACGGTTATGTCAAGTCAGTCGTATTTTGTCAGTCAAAACGCCAACAGTAAAACGGTGGATATTTTACTGAAGGCTCTGAAAAAGGCCGTTGAAGCAAAAACGAAAATACATGTTTCTATAATCTTGAAACCATTTGCCAACACTCGTGCACGTTCACGAACACTCAACGGATAATAATCCACCCTTATTACACATTAAAGTTCTAGATACACAAGTTTTGAAAAATAAATTCCAAATTCAGAACCGCCATTGTCGGATTTTCTTCAAAGACCCCAGAAGGTTTTAGGCATTGGCTGAGCTTTAAGCAGCGTTTATACGTATGGCCCTAAAACCCAGAATTTAAAACGTCAAAAATGGTTCGTAAGAATAAAATTAAACAGAATTAAAAGTTTACAATTGTGAGTTAAATCATGGCTCTTTCCAGGTTGGACCAACGGCTTTGCAGATAACGTCTGTGGAGAAGACCAAGGTATTGGGTCTGCCTGTACTACTGAACGACGTGTACTATGCTTCGGAAATTGATGAGGTAATTCTAGTTCTTCTATAGTTCCGAGACGTGGTCTCTAACTGTTGGCCTCATTACTAAGCTCAGAGTCGCGCAATGAGCTATGGAGAGAGCAATGCTCGGTGTTTCCCTGCGTGATAAGATCCGAAATGAGGAGATCCGCAGGAGAACTAAAGTGACCGATGTAGCTCTTAGGATTAGCAAGTTGAAATGGCAATGGGCAGGCCACATCGCTCGTAGAACTGACAACCGATGGGGAAGAAAGGTTCTCGAGTGGAAGACGCAGCGTAGGCCGGCCCCCCACTAGGTGGACCGACGACCTGGTGAAAGCCGCGGGGAGCCGATGGATGCAGGAGGCGAGCAGCCGCTTTAAGTGGCGCTCCCTGGGGGAGGCCTATGTTCAGCAGTGGACGTCTTCAGGTTGTTAATGATGATGATGATGATGATGATGATGATGATGATGATGATGATGAATTGATGAATAGTTTGACAAACCAAAAGAAATGGTGATTTGAAACTAGCGCAATGTTTTTCCTGTCGAAAGCAAATGTGGCATAAAAGACGCTCAGGGCCATTATTCCGTATCGATTCCTTACTTCAAAACCACGTGAATTCCTTGTCTTACATAAGAAATCTGCAAAACTCTATTCTCTATGAAATGAAAACGAAACCGCGCGAAATGAATGTGGAATTAGCGCGATTTGAACTGTCAACAATTCCACGTTTGAAAACCGCACGAAATCACCGAGATGTATTATAGAGCAATGTACTCTGTGACCGAGATCCTGTGGAAACCAAAGCACAGAGTACATTGGTAAAGAACCAAAGTACATAATTGTATATAACGTGTTCCGAAACATGAACACGTCAAAAGTTATCACCATGTAATATACAACATTTACATAGAAAAAAAAATTTAATGTATTTCTATGATATTACTAAAGTATTTCTGACAGATATCTTTAAAATTACCCATGGTTTCATTATATCACACCATAATTATAAGCCATTTCTTTATATTTTTATTTTTACATTGTTTACCGATTTGGGAGGAGAAATACTTTCGACTAATTCGGAACACACTCGTGGGATGTGGTTTAGATCATACAGAATTTACAAAAGTGACAATTCCTTGCTGTGACACGATTTGAGCAAGACACGATTACGACGTGGTTTCAATATCGTGTGGAATCTGCGTTTCCATAGAGAATAACCGCCCAGGGGGTCTAGCAAAGATACCAACCACTAACGCTAACGCCTCACGCTAACTCCAAAATGTATTGAGATGACATTTGCTGCGGAAAAGTTAGCGATTTCCGAAATGTCATTCCAATACATTTTGGAGTTAGCGTGAGGCGTTAGCGTTAGTGGTTGGGATCATTGCTAGACCCCCAGGTGGCTTAAAAGATGCTCAAGTAGCTTAAAAGAAGCTCAAGTGGTATAAACGATGCTCGAGTATTTAAATAAGCAAAATCTGCTCGAAGAAAACCTTAGTAGGGATGCCTGTACACCTAGTACGAGTATCGATAGTTTACTAAAACTTGATTCGTTGACGTTTTCTCCCATTTCTCCCATACATGTCTCTGCAGCGCCCCTAGCGGACACGTTGATGAACTAAAAACGGCAGTACAAATTTTAAATGGATTCGCGCGTGTTCACGTATTGGAAAACTCGTACTATGGGTACTGATTATTATTTGTTATTGTTTATTTACATGAAGATGAGACAAAAGTGATTAGTGAAATCAAACGTAGGTAAATTTTTAATAGAACTTTGGGATCTTTTGATCATATTTTTTCTTTACTTTTTTTGTAGTTATTATCTATACATATAATAAAACTGTAGAGATAAAAAAATCTGTAAATGCAAGATATCGAAAAAAAAATGACACAGGTTGGCTTGAAATTTTTCGCTGATCACGTTAAGCTACTTTTTAGACATTTTGTCTGTTTTTTTGTTTGTTTGTTTGTTTGTTTGTTACGGCACAAGTCCGAAAATACTGAACGGATTTTCATGCAATTTTCACTAATAAGCTTAGAAAAACCCGGCGCAAAACATAGGATATATTAAAATTTATATATCGTTAATTTTTTTTGGTGAAAATGATTAAGATTTCATTATGAAACGGAACGGGATTTTCATATATTTTGGCTCCACACATAGTGTAGGTATTTAGCCAGTGTCAAAAGGTAAGTTATATTTTGGCTACTAACCATAGATGAGAGAAAAAAAATGTTACTCTGCTACACTACTACTGACGGTAATTTTATCTCGGGTTTATCCAGATGCATAGATAAAAGAAAAGAACTCGAAGTAAAACAACAAAAAATATGAAGTAAAACCAATTCTTTTTATTTGTCTGTTTATCTGTCCCTTTGAATACGGATCACGGTTGTCATAGTGGCAACAGAAATATATCATCTGTGAAAAATTCAACTGTCCAACTATCACGATTCATGAGTACATCCTGGTGGACAGACCGACAGACAGACGGACAGCGGAGGTTTAGTAATAAGGATTTACTCTTTGAGTACGGAACTCCTATATTTTTGTATTTCATTCTGAACAATCCCCACTACACTAAGCAATAAGGAAGTAATTTAATGCATGTTTTACAACAGTAAATAACAATTGGTGCGCCTGCATTACCGGCAGTGTATCATGAGTGCATTACACTTTTCGGGCTACGGCGAAATACATCGCGCGATAACTTCGTCTGCGGTCGATGCCATGCAGATTAAAGAAAAACAATGTGTTCATTATGTAAGTACCTATACCCAAGGAAGTCATATGTATTTACATATAGATAAGTTTTTTCGTTAATCTGTGGTCCAAACTAAAAAAGAGGATAGGTATGAGAACCTTCTTGAATATGAGCACGACACAGAGAACAAGGAATTTAGAAAACTAAAAACATCTTAGACTTTTTTTATAAGTTTTAAGGCTTCACGCGTTGTCATATTTAGCCAATATTGAAACATAACTAAATTATTATTCATGTTTTCGATTTATTGGGTTCTGGCGAGGGCAAAATTCTTTATTGGCGATCTGGTATTATGTATTAATTTTCAAAAATCTACTACGCGTTACCATTCGAAATAAGTATTTAAAATTGTATTTATAGTACCTATAACTTAACCTTTAGTAGTAACATATTCAGTAATCTGTGCCTATTGACCCTTGCTTTTGCTACGCATTAGACAAAATTTGTATTTAGCCAATGATAGGAAGTATTTTATGAAAACTGTTTAAAAGGGTAGGACTTAGACTTTTTATAATTATTCATAAGGCTTCACGCGATTATCATACTTAGCCAATATTGAAGCTTACATTTTTATTCAAGATTTTGATTTATAGAGTTTTGGCGGGAGCAATGTTCTTTATTGGCGATCTGGTAAAATGTATTATTTACATAAACTTCTACACGTTACCATTCTAATTAGGTAGATAAAATTATTTTTGCGCTACTGCTACATTCTTGATCGACCCCAAGAAAGTTTTAAGGTACCAGGGGGTCTAGCAATGATCCCAATCGCTAACGCCAAACGCTAACTCCAAAATGTACTAGGATGACATTTCGGAAATCGCTTACTTTTCCACAGCTTATGTCATTTCAATACAGTTTGGAGTTAGCTTTTGGCGTTAGCGTTAGTGGTTGGAATCTCTGCCAGACCCTCTGTAGTACTTATAGCTACTTAAGTTATATACCCTTATCATTGCTACGCATTTTAAAACCTTTTTTATTTTGGCATTAAAGTAAGCCGGAGGTGCTATTATTTGTATTTAGCCAATGATACGAAATATTTGATGAAAAATGTTTAAAAAGGGTAGGTACTTAGATATAATAATATGTAGTTATTCATTATGGCAATAAAATTGTATCCTCGAATTAACAACATGGCGGGTAACGTTCGTTTTTGACTGTTTTTGATTTGTTCTTCTTCTTCTTCTTCTTGCATGTTGAAATAAGTTTTTAATAGTTAAAATATTTTAGATCTGTGGTCTTTTAAATAAACCACGGGAGCAGAAAATGATTGACTACTCGGTTACTTCAAGAAGGTTATAGTTATAGTAGGTAATTAACTAGCTTTGGGTGTAAGTAATAATGTCGATTTAACTTACTTCATCACTTTCATCACTAGGTAGGTATGACAGACTATTATAGTAGGTATGTTAAGAATGAGACAGCGTGGAAAATAGTGGACATAATAATAATTATAACTGTCGATTCTTTCAGGAGTGGTGGTTTAGTATTTGTAATTCCTAATTAGTATTAAGAAAATTAATTATGTACGCGTCGTACAGGTAAATGCATATCTCCAGCAATTTAAAAACTTATTATTGACACTGGCTATGTGTAGGTAGTTAGGTACTCAATTCGTATGGAACCAAACTTAAGATGGTAAAAAAATGTGGTAAATGAAACAAAAAGCGCGCGGATAATATGTAAAACTGAGCAAAACAGGATCATTGTGTGTGATTCTTCCATATTTTTTAAACTGTACCTGCCTGCTTAGGTAACTACTACCTAAACAAAATTTACTGAAACTTCTGTTAAAGACCTGAGTGATGTGATGATGATTTCTTTTTGTTGTAATATGAAGAGGTACTTATAAAATTGTAGTTTTTATTTGAAACTTCTTTTACTGTTATAAATCTATATTAGACTCAAAACATTTAATTTTAGGTAATGGCTTAAATAGCTTCCACTCACGGCTATGCTTGCGTTATACCTATACCTATGCTAATACATGTTACTGTGCTCAGCTTCGAAAAGATTTATTGGATTTTGTTGTTTGGTACGAAATGCATGATCTATTATTAGACTATAACGTAAAAGTAACATAACACAGGCGTGCGAAGCCGCGGGCAAAAGCTAGTGTTTAATAAAACGATTAAATTATCTTTTGTAATAACACGTTTATTGTGCTAAGGAGCAAGACAACCTAATAAAACAAATGACAATCAATTAACAATAGAACACAAGAAAGAAGAATAAAACAATATAAAAAGAGGTTGATTGTAAACTGATATAAAACCTATTTCAATACACAACAGTAGTGAACAACCGTGAATGTATAATAGTGTCAAACATTGTAGCTCAAAACAAGTTACAATAGTTAAATAACCCAAACACCCCAAAAAGGATAAAATTAAGTAGTAACTATTGCCTAACCTGTGACAAAATCCATCCAAAGTTTTAAAGAACATCAGTCCAAAATGGCTAAAGTTAAGAAGTAACTGTATTTAACCTTATTTGTGTGAAAAAGGTCAATTCAAATTTTTTAAACTACAGTAAAAGTTGCTGACCTAGTTGCCTACTGTGCCTTACGCACTGCATATTAAGGTTCAATTTCCAATACTTTTTCCCATGTCTGACTCTTATGTCCCATATTTCAGGTGTGCCTAGTAGATGACAACCAGTTCTCCCTTTCAATAATAAACGACCCTACGCCTCTGAGCTTCATACACAACGACTGCGATAATATTGTGCAGTCCATCATACATATACGGAACCGATGGGAGCTCAGTCAACCGGTAAGTGGGAAAACTAACACGCACTTGGCTATCGTAGGATGGCCTACACTGTCGTGAGAGAAGGCCCAGTTTCCCAGCAGCGGGAACGTATTGTACTGACGATCAAGTGTAAACAAGATTTTTTTTTTCTTATATTTTGACACCACACATAGTGTATTTAGCCAGTGTCAAGTATTATATTTTCATCGTGTTATAAAATATTTCACGCAAAGTCATGTCCTAGTCATAGTCATAGTCCAGTTTAAGTCAGGTAGTCATAGTCCAGTCTAAGTCATGCTCCAGCAAAGTGGTGGCAACTTTACTAGAAGCTTCTATGGAGTTTTGGAAGCAACACGAAAAATCACGTTTCACCACATTATATCACTTGCCCTCACTCATGCTCGTAACTCAGCACTTAATGCGTAAAACGCCACCAATTTTAAACATTAACACTGGAAAAGGCAAAAGTTTTGAAACATAATAATGAATGAATACAACGACGTGAATTTTTCCGCGTTCCCGCCAAAACTAAACAAGAATATTGAAAATAAAATGCCATCCAATTAATAGACTGACGGGACTGACTGACGGGCCCGATAGCTCAGTTGGTAGTATCCCTGCCTTCTGAACTGAGGGCTGTGGGTTCGATTCCTGCCCGGGACACATTTGTGTCATGAACATAGATGTTTGTTCTGCGTCTGGGTGTTATATTGTATTCTATGTATGTATATATCTACTAAAAAAAAAGTACATATATAAGTATTGTATCAGTTATCTGGTCCCATAGTACAAGTAGTTGCCATTGCTTAGTTTGGGGTTAGATTTCGCTGTGTGAAATGTCAACACATATTTATAAAAAAAATAGACGACATCCGTATATGGTAGATTCCTAGAATACGTACAAAGCGTTTTGATGCAACGTTTATAATTCGGAGAGAATAGGAATGGAACACCTTACCAGCGTCATTGTTTCCTGACAAATATAATATAATAATATTAAATACTATGACAAAATAATTAAGTTCTACAGGGGGTCTAGGAAAGATCCCAAACTAAACCTAGCGTCAAACGCTAGCTCCATCGCTTACTTTTCCGCAGCTAATGTCGTTTCTATACTGGGTGTAATTGAATTCATTAGCATCCTTTGAAACTAGGTCCTGACACCGGTCACGTGTGGACCAAAATTGTTGAATTCTAACACATTGGCTGGTAATAATAATAACTTCAAAAAATGGAATAACTTACTTAATTAAATGCTACAATACAAGATTTAATTAAAATAATGAAGCACTGTTTTTAATTAGTACATACAACGTATAAAAACGTTTAAATGTATCAAAGTCACCCGTGCCAACTGCGTTAGGCGCCGCGGTAATCTTCGCAATTTTCAATAAAAATATTTTCATTTTCACTCCTTACTCTTATAATCATCTAAAAATGCTAATCAATTTATGCTAATGAATTAAATTACATCCTGTATATTTTGGCGTTAGCGTTAGCACTTAGGATCTTCGCTAGACCCAAGTTAATTACAGATGAGAATTAGCCATTCCGCAATAAATCAATAAACTGAACAAGCAGAATAAACAGGTGTTTGTTCTGCTTGTTCATGTTTGTCGAAGAAGTTTGTTCCAACACTTGTTCTAGGATTCAGTAACGGTGCACCAAAAGATACGTCCTAAAGACGTGCCCGGTACATTACTAAACATGGCGCTCCTCAACCTTGGTTCTTGTGACCCCAACTTGAGAACTGCTGCGTACAACCAGCTGTGCGCATTGACTGCCACCTTCCATTTGAAGATTGAGGGGCAATTGCTGGAGACTTCAGGTTAGTACATCACTCACAGGCGGTGTTATAGTTTGCGTCAAACTTAATGGCGGCTGTGAAGTGTGCTGAGCGCCCCCCGCACACCGCTTACCTCTTCCCGCGTACATCTTATTTTTGCTACTGCGCAGCGTTTCGCGCCGACTTCACAGCCGCCATTAAATTTTGGCGCGGACTTTACCAGAAATGTATCGAAATTATGTTATTTTTTATGAGAATGAATGATGCGATGTTCTAGTCGTTCACCTGATGTTAAGCGACACGGCCGCCCATAACAGTTGCAGTGTCACTCGGAAGTTTAATATAATAAAGTTTCGCGTGACACTGCACTGATTACTAGACTGTGTGATCAGGTCGTAAAGTCTCATTTGCCCAGTAATTTCTAGCTACAATGCTCTTCAAACCGGAACACAGTAGTGCTTGCACACTACTGCTTAGCGGCAGAATAACTGCCAAAGCGGTGGTACCTACCTAGACGACCTTTGCAGAAAAGTCCTACCCCCTAGTGACGTTTCCGAAATTCCTTACTTAGAGATCTTTGCTAGACCCACAGGTCTGATTTGTAAAATTACAGTAGGTTGATAAGAGACTTCAGGTTAGTAGATAATTCACATGTCACATCATACATCAACATCTCGAAGACGTCCACTGCTGACAGGCCTCCCTCATAAAGCGACACTGCTTGTCATAAGGTTACTATAAACACCACACTTGGCAGGCGGCTTGGTGATCGCAGGTTTTACACAGGAATTCATAGTCAAGGTGGGGGCTCGTCTAGAGGATGATTCAGGCGCTGTGCGGCAAATTCTAGCTTTATGCATTTCATAAACAAAAGCAGCCCCCAATCTGGCATGATCCGAGGCTGGATGCTGATTGTCCGAATTTCGTCAACCAATCGGTCCACTTGCTTTCATTTCTTGTTATTTTATTATTTTGTGAAGTGTCGTGATATTTAAAATACGAATAAGTTATATCGGTTCCGTTTCTTCAACATTTACCAGTTAAAATAATATATTTAACACAAAATAGGCACACAAAATATACAAAAATAATATTTCTTTTAACTTTTTTGTGAGCGAGTGACGGATGACATTTTGGCGCGACTTTTGATAGTTCAAAAGTCGCATCAAAATGACACCCGACAGAATTTTCAAAGACAATTTGATTGAAATCGTAGAGTATTTAATTCAAACGCAGTTCCGTTAGGGGTTTCTCCAGCGATTGTTTATGAAAGTGAAAGAAGAATGATTACGCATTTAATCTCTAGGTAAAAGTGGAATGATAGATTTTCGGGGTTTGTTCAACCTTTGGTTATGAATACCACTGTTAATGTACCGAGGAGGATTCTGCTGCTCATTCCCTGGATATTCCCTTAGCCAGCTCTCACGGCACCCACGGGAATAGATGGGTGGTTTTTATACCAGGATCACACAGTTGTGATCCTGGTATAAAAATGGGACCACCCCAATGGGTGCTGTCTTTACTCACCTCATTTAATATGCGCCTGAGATTGCCATATTGGATCTAATGTTGTTGCGAACTCCTTATGTTTGGCCATAGAACTCATTCCGCTAAGTCAGGATGTTTCGTCGTCACTCTGTGATCCCGGCGGTTGTCGTAAGGCAATAGTCGTTAAGCCAAGTCAGAAGCCTTTGGACGGCCTAAAAGTTCTGACACCAGGGCTGACCACTTGCCTACACGAGAATAAGCAGAAGGATGTTTCGGAAGCAATGGAAACATCAAAGATTACTGAATAAGTTATGGACTTAATACATTAGCAAAACGTCCACAGGGCTGTGCATTCCGTCCAACAACACGATATTCATAAAGTCAGTGAGCGAGAAGCTAGCGCATAATGAACCGCATCTCACGCTGGAGTTCTTAGAGGAATGTATACAGGTAAAGGTAATCTTGTACAATAATCCAATACGCTCATAGAGAAGCTCAACTAGCTGTTCCTAACCAATCGAAGAAGACCTTCCCAAAGAGCGCCACTTTGAGTGGCTGCTGGCCTTCTGCATCCATCGGCTCCCCGCGGTTTCCACCAGATCGTCGGTCAACTTAGTAGCGGTGACCTGCGCTGCGCCTTCCAGTTCGTGGTCGCCACTCGAGAGCCTTTCTTCCCCATCGGTTGTCAGTTATACGAGCTATGTGGCCTGCCCATTGCCATTTCAATTTGTTAATTCTAAAAGCTATATCGCTTGTAGTTGTGGCGCTCATAGCGATTCAAAACTAGGCGGTGAAAATAAGCAACGTTCGCTTCGGTCTTTACTTTGATGGGTGACCACTATAAAAAGTGGTATTTACAACTGAGCGCTACCGACGAACGGCTTAACGTGCTTCAGAGAGCACGTACAGCCATCAGTCCCGGATGTTATAAGACAATAGTCGTTAAGTCAAAAGCCTTTGGGCGCCTTACAATTTCTTTGCCTACACGATAAGAAGATTCTTTCAATTCTATCTCCCTTTTAAAAGGATCGCAATAGTAATAAAAGGTTTTGCAAGATTCAAAATAACGGGGCAGTTCAATAAACAACCTTAATTTTTTCAGGGTTTTCGAGGATCGACCATCGAACTGAAGCATTTGTGTCTCGAATATATGACGCCATGGCTTGCTAACTTAGTGAGGTAAGTACTACTACTACGTAACTTTTTTAAGTTCATAAGTTATGTGACGTGCTAGTTGTTGGCCGGATGTTAAGCGTAACGGCCGCTCATGACAGTTACAGTGTCACTCTGAACTCTAAAATGTAAAGTTTCGCGTGGCACTGCACTGCGCACGTCATCCTGAGACATCACACAGTCTGGTAATCATATTACTGTGTAATCAGGTCATATTCTCATTTGCCCAGTAATTTCACTAGCTACAATGCCGTTCAAACTGGAACACAGTAGTGCTCGCACACTACTGCTTGGCGGTAGAATAACTGGCAAAGCGGTGGTACCTACCTAGACGAACTTTGCAGAAAAGTCCTACCACCTAGTATTTTTGTTTGTCACTCACATCAACAGCCGCAAGTCATCCACTGCTTAACATAGGCCTGCCCTATAAACGCCACTTTGGACGATTATCATCAGCCATATTGTTTACTGGCCCGAAAGCCGAGTTGGTAGTCATAGCTCTGACTTCTGAACTAGCTCTCTACAAACACCAAGTTCTGTTCTGGCTTTTGTTGTAGGTTCGATTCCACTCGGGACAAACATTTGTGTGATGGATATCGATGTTTGTTCTTTCTGGAATATAACATAATATTGCATACTGGGTGTAATTGAATTCATTAGCATCCTTTGAAACTAGGTACCTACTCCTGATACCTCTCACGTGTGGACCAAAATTTTTGAATTCTACACATTGGTTTGGTAATAATAATAACTCCAAAATATGGAATAACTTGCTTAATCAAATGCTACAATACAAAATTTAATTAACATAACGAAGTACTGTTTTTAATTAGTACATACAAGGTATAAAAACGTTTAAATGTATCAAAGTCATCCGTGCCGACTGCGTTAGGCGCCGCGGCTATCTTCATAATTTTCAATAAAAATATTTTCATTTACACTCTTTACTCTTTAATAATCATCTATAAATGGTGTACTAACATGGGCTCAATTTATGCAAATGAATTAAGTTACATTCTGTATATATTTACAAATTACATACCACAATACTCAGTCAGAACGTTTTGTATCTAAGTATTGTATCAGTTATCAGGTTTTCATAGTACAAGTATAGTACAAGCTATGCTTAGTTTGAGGCTATATGGCGCTGTGTGAAATTTCCACACATTTTTATTTTGTCTTTTCTTTGTTTATTGTACACCATAAGATATAAATTACAAGAGAAATACTTAACTTCATTTGTCGTTCATAACATAATAAAGCAACAGGTTCTGCAAGCCGTCAGACGAGTCCCGCCGTCAGAAGCAAGTGGCTGGAATACTGGAGAAGCTGATAACGCTGACCATTGAAGAGACGGAGATGTATCCGTCGGTGCAGGCCAAGATATGGGGCAGCATTGGACAGGTGCCAGAACTTATAGATATGGTCCTGGACAGCTTTATACAGAGGAGCGTCAACTCGGGTAAGTGTGCCGCAGATCTAGAAAAAATGGCCTAGTTAGGGTTCCATACCCAAAGGGTAAAACTACTAAGACTCTGCTGTCCGTCTGGTGGTCTGTCTGTCCGTCTGTCACCAGGCTGTATCTCATGAACCGTGATAGGTAGACAGTTGAAATTTTCATAGGTGATCTATTTCTGTTGCCGCCATAACAACAAATACTAAAAACAGAATGAAATATATATTTAAAGGGGCTCCCAAACTTGATTTTTTTCCCCGGCTAGAATAGACAACATTTCAAATGGCCCTCAGTTTTTATTAGGCTTATCGAAAACATATGAACCTTCGATGTTACGTAGTCTGTGGTGTTGTTAATAGTTTGTTGATATTGTTGTAGTTTTCGGGTAAACATCGCTATAGTGGCACGTCTAGTATTACAAATGTCCATTGGCTACGGTGACCTCTTCCCATCAGGAGGGCTGTATGCTTGTTTGCTACTTATACCATAAAAAGTTAAGAATATAAAAGGCATTAATAGGCATGATGACTACTATTAAAAATGAACAAGTAAATATTACTTTCATAAAGAAGATTAAAAATGAATGCAATAATTGAAAAAATAAGCAAAATCGGTAAATAAATCACGGAGTAATAAACTGTTAAAGTTTCTACAGCAGGCATCTCCTGTGCCTTTCTCGCGAAACAGAGCGCCCCCAGTTACTATGAAAAATCTACTCGTGACGTCACATGCCAAAGAGATTGTATGAAAGGCCACCACAGCTTAGTAATGAGGTACTATAACGACCTTCCTCTGACGTCACTGGCCGTTTGAGTTATCTCTTTCTATTCCGGTTTTTAAAATGCTTGTAATTTGGTAATTTTTTGAGATATTTAATTTTTGTTTTCACAAATGTTTATCTTTTGAGAAATATAATTTATTTATTCAAAAAAAGAATGTTAGTCATCATGCCTATTCACTGGCACTGGGATTTAAGACACTTTGCCTATAGAAAAACTAAATGGATCAAAGTCAACGTTACCACCGACTGAGCTATTATTGCATCTTCCTCAGGTCTGGGGTCACCGATGATAGAGATAATGGCAGACACGGCCGTCGCACTTGCGTCAGCGAATGTGCAACTTGTGTCCAAGAAAGTGATCGGGAGAATGTGTAGGGTAAGTCTTTATTTCCAACAGAGAGGTTTGACATGATACATAATCCTTTGTGATCAGACTGCCTAAAAATCAAAATGCCTAAAAAGCTAATTTGTCTAAACACAATGTCTAGCTTGTAAATGGCCTATGGAGTAGTATGTCTTAAGGCGTAGGGTAGGTCCAGGTAAGCAGGTCGAAGTTCATTCAAAGAAACATTTTACTAGGCGGTAGGACTTTTCTGCAAAGTTCGTCTAGGTAGGTACCACCGCTTTGCCAGTTATTGTGCTGCCAAGTAGTAGTGTGCAAGCACTACTGTGTTCCGGTTTGAAGAGCATTTTAGCTAGTGAAATTACTGGGCACTACTGATTACTAGACTGTGTGATGTCTCAGGATGCTTTTGAGGTATGTTTGCGATTTTTTTTCTATAGAGTTGAATTTATTTATCTTGTATTTGCGTTCACCACAAACAAGTTATATTAAATTCAAAGCTCCACATGCTCTAATTTCGTCAGGAAACGTGCCAAAAAACACCTTGTTTGATCTACCCTTCGCCTTAAAATCATCTACTATATGGACTATAATATGCGCATAGTTTCGGAATTACTGAGTTAGGGACAAGGTTTCAACGCTTACTTCCAAGCTAAGTAGTGTAAATTTCTCTGCAGGCGCTATCAAAACTGCCCAAAGTAACATATTGGGGCCTGTTACCCCGGCCACTGTGAGTTTAATTTTGTTTATTTTGGTTTTTTACTTCCAAACTGGCTTCAAAGTGTTGATATTCGATAGATGATTGCCAGTACTCTGATTCCCAATTCCCAGCCCATCTAAAACCAGACTCAGAGCAACATCACACCATATTCCCGTATATTTCCAAACAAAATAACCTCAAGAGTCACACTATTTGAAGTCAGTTTCTTAACGATATTTTTTTGAACTATTTTTATCTGCTTGCTGCTTCTTCCATATTCTTTGTAAATTATTATTTTTATATTTAGTTATAACCGATTGGCCGAAAAACTCATTCAAAATTCTTTACCAACACGCCAAAAAAGCGAATACGAAACACGTATTCTGCGAAATGCAGCTACGTCATTGGTTGATTCATCTACAGCTGTTAATTGACAGGTAATCGACCAATGGCATCGCTGCATTTATATCTGAGTAAATTTTCCAGGTGGTAGACAAGACCTGTCACTCTCCTACTGCTATGCTGGAGCAACACATGATGTGGGATGACATTGCCATACTGGCCAGATACTTGGTAAGTTTTGTAACTATTTTAAAATATTACATCTCGTTTTTCCCGGTTAAAAAATTAATTTGCTGGAACGAAACGCAAGTAATGGAAATAACCTATTCAAAATATTTGCATAGCCGTATTGAAACCAATTTTCCGGAGCTTGCGATGATAATTTTGCGCACTCCCAGAATTAGTGTACTCTACTTTGAAAATGACTGCACTGTAATCCATTATCACGGACAAATAACCTGTACCCCTAGTACGGGTTTCGATAGTTTACTAAAACTTGATTCGTTTACGTTTTCTCCCTTTTCTCCCATACATGTCTCTGCAGCGCCCCTAGCGGACACGTTGATGAACTAAAAACGGCAGTACAAATTTTAAATGGATTCGCGCGTATTCACGTATTGGAAAACTCGTAATAGGGGTACTGGTGTCAAAAAAATCAAGATCAAGTCATATCTAGCCGAGTTTTATTTCCCATACGACATTCTTTGAGAATCGGCCCAGATAATGGTTAATACCGTGACAGTAAAATCATGCCAGAAGCCTTTCCTAGACAGGTGTGTTTTTACCGGTCAGCATTAACGCAATGTGATTTTGGATGCGTTCGTGTATCTGTTCAACACAGTTGCGTTTTCACTCCATTCTGTTACTTCATTCTGTTCTGTCTTTGTCAGAAACAAAAACTGAACACCCCACTATGAATCACCAATCGCATGCAAGACAGTTATCGCTCCAGGATGCAATATCGATACATCATATTCCCAGATATACTAAAACTGTACAAATATACTGTCCTGTCAAATAGATCGGTATCTACTTGGCCAGTAAAGACTTAGCTGTTATCTGCGTAATAAGGGGTTATTACGATGAATTTAGCAGTGCTGCTGACGTGCGTCTACCGCTCAACTGCTGTCAAAGCTCATACAATTTTTACAGTTATTGAGCGGCAGACGCGCGACAACTCCGCTGCTACATTCATGGGTGTGTTCCAGTTGGTGTTATTTTTCTTATTTTCGGTCTCAAGTAGTCGTTTCTAGCAATGAAAGTGATCACTGACAGAGTCTTTGACAGTTTGAATGTGATCGTTTTTTTAGTTCATGGCATTTAAAGCAGCTACTAGAACGCACCCCATGATGCCTTGATCAATGCGTTCATCTAACTCCTAGATTTTTATAAATTCCGTCTTCCCCCAGCTAATGCTGTCGTTCAACAACTGCCTGGACGTAGCACGCCACCTCCCATACCTGTTCCACACGGTGACCTTCCTCGTATGCTCCGGGACTGTCTCCATGCGAGCCGCGACCCACGGCCTCGTGATCAACATTATACACTCGCTGTGTACCTGCACTACACCTAGCTTCTCAGGTACCCGGGGTCGTCAGGTGTAACCTAGCTCCCACTCGTGTAGTTGTCTGGTGTGAGTTTGTGGAGCCAAATGTAGTCTCTAGTTCTCATGTAGTTAAGTATAGCCCCGAGGTTACTTCTGTAGTCCTGCTTTTCGTGTAGCCAAATGCCTCCGTTTAGTGAACGGACAGAAGCTAGACTAGAGCCGAAGTTGGGCTACCTAAGTTAGATAGCCCAGCTTCGGCTCTAATCTAATCTGGTAAGCTTGGGTAAACGGCCAAGTGTAGCTTCTGTAAAGTGAAGCCTAGAATTTACTTGTGTAGCCAAATGTTGCCTAGCTTCTGCTCATATAGCCTATTATTTCAGGTAACTACTCATGAAAACCAAAGTATCTTAACTCCTAATCGTGTAACCTTACATGATATCCCTTCAATAATTTAATTAGGCTATTTCATTCTAAAGAAATTTATATTAATTGAAAGAATTTGTGGATTCTTAGTTTAATGAATACAAATGTCTTCACAGAAGAAACTCAGCGAGTGCTAAGGCTGTCTCTAGACGAATTCGGCCTTCCCAAGTTCTACCAAATGTTTGGCATATCGAAAGTGAAGTCTGCCGCCGTCACCGCGTTCCGAAGTCCTTACAACAGACACGCTAGCGATTGGTAAGTTTGCGTTAATTCATAGTTCACTCCGTTCTAGCTGAATATTTCCTAGAAGAAATGAACATCTTAAATTACTCTTCGATGAATTTTTCCGAGGTATGCTTTACGGGTTGAATACTAGCCAAGAATAATTCCTAGGGTGAATACTGCATTATCTAACTCTTAGGAAGACCACTTCTTTACAAGGATAATCGTGGTTAGGATACGATTGTTCCTGAATTACGCGTTTAGGAGTAATATCTCTTTTTATAATTCCTAGGGTGAATAATAGGTAAGTAGTAATCTATAAATATAGTCCTAAAAACCCATATGAGAAAAGAGAATAATGCCAAGGGCATGGTCTCATCAGGTACAAACGAAAAATAGCCCGAACGTGAAAAGAAAGTAGTAGGCGTGTCGTGAGCGTTACTAATTAGTATCCAGTGTATTCACTTGGCCCAATACTTCGCCAACATGCAATAAATTTCGCTTGATAATCTTGCGTTATGCAGAAATAAAATAATTCGTAAAATAGCCCGAGTAATTCCGTTGTATCGGATGAGGCATCTGTACTGTAGGTATTATATTATCTGGGCCAAGGGTAAATACTTCATTATCTAACTCCTCCTAGGAAGAACATTTCTTTACAAGGATAAATCATGGTTAGGGCATGATTCGTTCCTCAATAACGTCTATTTAGTAGCAATGCCCCTTTCTAGAGTGTACATATTTTTTATTCTTATGCTAATACACCGAATGGAAATAAGCTCCAAGTACAAACGCAGAATGTTTAATAATAATTGTGATTGTTATCTTATGAAATTTATGCAATTTGAACAATAATTTATTTTGTCTGTAATATATATCCGAAGTTGCTGGAAGTAAGTCTTGTTTAGATGTTGTGTTTGTCGTTGTTGTGCGTGTTTATGTGTTTATGTTGGGACAGTTGATTAGGCCAAGTACATGATAGATCGTAATTAAAAATGTATGTCAGAATACGAGAAACCTCCTACAATAAAGATACACCAATTTTCAAAAACAAACAAGTAGATGAGGGAAATTGCAATTGATTGCGGTAGGTATTTTTTTTGAAGTGATATAAAAGTATTTGGCATAATAGCTATATTACAATAGATTGTTGTAGGAAGCTTAATTTGGTCAAAAATTCAATGTCAAGGAAGTTTTAAGCAAACAAAGTCCATCATCGATATAAGGTTTAGTTCTTTAACTCTTTCCAGAAGTTAATTCTCCACCGCCATCTTATAATTGTAACGCCCAACGATCACACACATAGATCCTGGACCCTAACTAGGATTCCCTGTATCTAGGAACCCAAAAACCTCCAGGGACCATGTTCCCACAACACCCAGACAGAAAAATTATTAGCGCTTTTTTCCCTATGCAGAAATACTTATGCTATCGTGGAAATCGAACCCGCCGTCCTCTAGTTATGAGCCGACCTTCTCAACCACCACTCCACGAAAACTGTCTTGTCGGACTTGTCGGACTGTTATTGTTTTACTGGACTCAATCGTCTTCCTCTTCGATCCGTTACCAGCCTATAAAGCCTATATTCTTTACATTGCATCTAACTAACACTTTATTACTCAACTTTTCAAATAGGCGTTTAAAAAGTGTATCTCCAACGAAAGAGTCTGGTTTCTACAGTACGGGTTTCGAGGGTTCGGGTTTTTTGGGAGCCAGGTGTTCCAACCCCCATTTCTCAATCAGTCTCATTTTCATAGAAACCTGTACAAAACCCCACAGTAGCATGTTACGCGAACAAGTCCCACATCGTTTAGCGCAGCTTCCTATTCCACAGGTACTCGGAGCATTCTCACGTCCTCACGGAATCTTCGAGCCACTCCACTAGTAGTGCCCCCCCTTCCGCCCCCCCTATTCCCGTCCCCACCCCCGCTATCTCCGCGCATACGGACAGAGAGAGGCTACCGCTGCAGTCTTTGGAAACCATTACTGATGCCTTATTGGAGATCATGGAGGCATGTCAAGCTGATATACCGGGCTGTGATTGGCTGCAAACTTGGTGAGTGCTCGTTATGAAAATAGTCACCCGTTGCGTAAGTTTTTTTTTTATGAGAAAGAATGACGTGACGAGCATGTCGTTCACCTGTGTGTGTGTGTGTGTGTGTGTGTGTGTGTGTGTGTGTGTGTGTGTGTGTGTGTGTGTGTGTGTGTGTGTGTGTGTGTGTGTGTGTGTGTGTGTAAGTTATATAAATATTCGCTCATTTTGTAAGTTATATAAATTGCAACTCATTTTGCAAGTTATGTAAATACTTAAATGACTCGTTTTGTAAGCTATATAATTGTGACCGATTTTGTATGTAATAAAATTTTTACTCATTTTGTAAGTTATATAAATAGTGACTCATTTTGAGTCTTATAAACTGTCACTCATTTTGTAAGTTATATAAATAGAGACTTATTTTCAAAGATGTCTAACAACAAAATTTTTCAGGACTTGTCTAGCGAAGAGCTTTGCATTCTGCTTCAACCCTGCGCTGCAACCGAGAGCGTTAATCGTCTTCGGATGCATCAGTAAGTGCCATCACTTCATAATAAGTCATGTCAAAATACACAACAACATAGCAGTTTTTTGTTTTGTAGTTGTGGACATCTTACAGCGCCATATATTATGTTCTGCTTTTTCTATTGCGTCGTTCTTCCCCAGGTAAAAACGTGTCGGATGACGATATGAAGCAACTCCTGCGCATTCTAGTCAAAGCGTTGGAATCGTTCAATGATTTAGCTTTACTGGAAGCGTTAGTCATGTGCCTGACTAGACTCCAACCGCTGCTATACCCGGTAAGCTCAGAATATGTCATCAGACAGCAAAAGAATGGAACACACTACCAGCACTTTGCTTCCCGATAATTACAATCTGGTCTTAAAGTCGTGAGTCAAAAGGTATCTTCTAGGCAAGCATGTACCATCGTAGACCGCATCGCCACTTACCATCAGGTGAGATAGTGATCAAGCGCAAGCCCGTCCAGCAATAAAAAACCTTGGTAAGTTCGTTTGATCATGATTAATTACGGCTGTGTTCCAGGCATCACCAATCCACCGCGCCCTGTTCTGGGTAGCTCTATCGGTGCTACAGTTAGACGAAGCTCAACTATACGCGGCAGGACTTGCCCTGATGGAACAAAACCTCCACACTCTTGACTCGCAGGGCGTTTTCGAGGAAAAGGTTGGTTGGTAGCGAGTGGAACATTTTGCCGGCGTTTGTATTACCTACAATCTTGGAGTCTTCAAATCGAGATTGAAAATATCTTCTAGGCAAGCGCGTTACATCCTAGACCCCATCGTTACTTACGATGGTAAGATAGTGGTCAAACGGAAGCCTATCAAACAATAAAAATATCCGCGGACCGAAGCTTGTTTCAATAAAATTGTTGCCTTTTTTCAGACTTTCGAACAAGTGTTGATGGAAACGAGGGAGCCTTTGGAGTGGCATTTCAAACAATTGGACCATGCAGTTGGACTCAGGTAAGCGAAAAAGAAATTGAGCCAATGTAACATGACAAACGTGTACAATTAGATTCATAGATTTATTCGCCTTATAACATCGCGTTACAATGCCATATTTTCAAAATCAAATCTATTAAGCAAGTCTTTGGTAAAAGCTAAAAGTAGTACAGGACCTAAACATGAGCCCTGGGGGAGTCTCCACATAATTCATAGAAAAATGTCGCATTCATGTCTACAGACAACCACTGTCTTATATCTCAAACGGTATCCGGTAAGATAACTAGCATTTCATAAGAATACCTAGATGTGCCATAAGTCGAGTCGGTAAATTGCCCGATCCACTTTTTCAAAGGCTTTACTGATATATCCCTTACTTAGCTACCAGCCTGGTAGGTTATAGCCTACACTGTCTCTTTTTGAGAGAATGCGCGTATTCCAGTAGTAGGAACGTATCGGGCTGACGGCATGACCTTCTTTTCGTGTAGTGTCAGAATTTTTAGGCTGACACTACGATTACCAAACCAATGACTTCTGATTTGGCTTAACGATTATTGGCGAGACCTGTAGGGTTACTCTTGACAATCGATTTCAATCGTAATTCCGGATTTGCAACGAAATCGTGGCATTTGGTACACTCTCTTAAATCCGATACTAGCGCACGATTGGAATCTTTGTCAATGGAATTTTATGGAACTAAATGTAATCGACTCATTTCTACACCATCCGCATTTTTACCAAATTATTTAACATTGGAATTGTTTATCGATTCGTATTAGAATTCGAGTGAAATTGGGATTGGATTCAAGAGTAACCCCTACTTTTCTTGGTCTTTATTACTAAGCTGTGTGTAGGTTTACATTACAATCTCCTTGGCATGTGACGTCACAATCTCAATATCAATTACTGAAGGGAATATTTAAAAATTGAGCTGGGCCCTTATTCCCTATCGATTCCTTACTTCGAAACCACGCGAATTCCTTGTCTTACATAAGAAATCTGCAAAAGTCTATTCTCTATGAAACGAAAACAACACCGCGCGAAATAAATTTGCAATTGGCGCGATTCGAACTGTCAAAAATCATGTTTTACTGAGATGCGTTCCAAAACATCAATACATCTAAAGTTACCACCATTTATTTCAATATATGTTATTCAAAATAAAAGTAACTTTAATGTAATCTGAAGGTATTCCTAACGCTGTAACACGATTTGAACAAGACACGATAACGGCGTGGTTTCGTATCGTGTGGAATCTGTGTTTTATGATGGCCCTGTACGGTTTCCGCGCAGCTTCCGCGCCAACTTCCACTTCGCGCTGGTGGGGCACCTGATCAAGGGGTACCGGCACCCGCAGCCGGGCACCGTGTCCCGCACCGCGCGCGTGCTCGCCGCCGTGCTCGCGCTCGCCGCGCGCCCCATGCGGGACAAGTTCCACGTGACGCGCCCCACCGTGGCCTACCTCACAGGTACCGGGGACTCTCGCAGGTAACACTGTGGCCGCCGCGCGCCCCATGCGGGACAAGTTCCACGTGACGCGCCCCACCGTGGCCTACCTCACAGGTACCGGGGACTCTCGCAGGTAACACTGTGGCCGCCGCGCGCCCCATGCGGGACAAGTTCCACGTGACGCGCCCCACCGTGGCCTACCTCACAGGTACCGGGGACTCTCGCAGGTAACACTGTGGCCGCCGCGCGCCCCATGCGGGACAAGTTCCACGTGACGCGCCCCACCGTGGCCTACCTCACAGGTACCGGGGACTCTCGCAGGTAACACTGTGGCCGCCGCGCGCCCCATGCGGGACAAGTTCCACGTGACGCGCCCCACCGTGGCCTACCTCACAGGTACCGGGGACTCTCGCAGGTAACGGACTACCTTACAAATAACATCGGGGACTATCTCACAGGTAACACCGGACACCATTTCACAAGTAATACCGTGGATTATCACACAGCCAACACCGTAGACTATCTCACAGCACAGGTAACATCGGAGACCATCTTACAGATAACACCAGGGTCTATCTCACATGTAACATTGGACACTTACATTCACCATGACACCGTACATTATCTTATAAGTAACATTTGCAGCCGGCCATCGTGGCCTATCTCATAAGACGCACAGAAGGAAAGGAATCTATGAAAAGAGTTATATTTGAGGTTGCCGACAAGTCAAGTGAACAGGTATCTTCTAGGTAAGCATGCACCGCCGTAGGCCGTCGTCGCTTACAGTGACAGAGTCAAGTGACAGAGACAGTGGTCAAATGCTATGCCTATAAGTTATAAAAAAGGCCTATCTAGAACAGACTACCTATCATACAAAAATGATTGCAGCGCTTGTTGGCGTGAGTGAGGAAGTAAGATCGCGCTGTCACGTGAAGCATTCCCTTCCAAAATGGCTGCCGGACAACTGCGACCACTACTGTCCCACTAGTGAAATTCATCAGGTGAGATTTTATATCTTTACTGGGTAGAATAGGTAGGACTTTTCTGCATAGTTCGTGTTGGTAGGTACCACCGATTTGCCAGTTATTCTAACACCAATCAGTAGTGTGCAAGCACTATTGATAAGGATGCTATCCGTCTATTACTAGTACCAATCTGATGTTGCAATATCTTTTATGGGCAGCGTGACGCTTACCATCAGGCAAATGACTAGCTCGTCACGTCATTCGTTTACATAAAGAATATGAAGCAATGATGTCTATTTCACATGTAGTCGTCAATGCTGATCCATCCTACATCCTCGCAATCTTCGTGCCAGAGCCGGCGACAGAAATCTTGGGATGTTTTGGATCAAGCAGCTATATCATCAGCACATGGAGGTATTATAATTTACACTAAAACAAACTTGGAAATAAATTATTTACGAAGTTTTATAATATTATATGTGTTTACTTACACAATTTAACACATATTATTTACGTTTGTGTAATGCCTAGTTAAAGTGCGCCAATAAAAAATAGTTTTACTATTGACAAACATGAATTCTCTAAGATTAAATTATTAGATAATAAGATTAGTTATTAACAAACTGGTAATCAGAAATATTGACAGACAACAGCAAAGATTCACAACACGTTTATGAATTATCGACAATTATCTCTCTCACATTCCGAATTCGTGGCTCACAAAGAGCCTTAACAGCTTTCGTAATTATTGACTTAACAAAACGTCGTAGTTGCACAATGTCTGGACTACAGAAAGACTAATTGTAAACAAAATTACTTAGTTGCAGAATGACTTAAGCAAGACGTCTTAACACACACACACCACACACTCACATTAGCAAACACACACACATAAACACCCTGTTATATAAAATTACACCAGAAATATACACATACAGACATACACATTCTATATACAGATACATACCAACACAACATTTACATTGATACCTATGTTACCAATGAGTGCTGTACAATGTACATAGTATGTATTGTACTCATAAGTTTTATTTTTCTTTCTAAATTTCTAAATTTTACTGTTAAACCTTCTTTTTGTGACATAATATTATATACTTACTTCAACTATTGGGAGAAGCCACTGATTCCTGAAATACAGTTTAAAAACTAGTTCGGGAATCTATGGACTCATTAAAATAATGTAAAAATATTTATGTCAATAAACTAATTTGTATTTGTATTTTGTCGTAGTTCAAATATTCACAAAGATCCATAATACATGCAAGAGTATTGGCAAAGGTTCACGTTTATCAAAACCGTATAAATTGCCTACAATATTTTGGTACAGGTAAATCACCAACAACGCAAAGCTCGAGCAGCGCGAGTGGCGGCCACAGTCCGCACCTGATGGGCATATCGCATCAGGTAATGTTTACTCCGCGGTAGTACCAAGTAGTTATCTATAAGTATCATTCCATTGGTTATGTTGATTGCTTGTTACGCCATCAATTTAATAAATAAACGGTCTTTCAAGTTAGGTGAAAATCTACAAGGGTTCTTTTTGTTTGTAAAGAAACATTAGGCCTAATTTTGACAGTTTAAAAAATGCTAAAAATATATCCGTCTTTTACATTGCCGTCTATTTGACAAGGACAGCAACAGTTTTAGGAGCTTTAGATCTGTCAACTAAAGCCTTTAAAATTGGCCCCATTTTTCATCTAACAAACCGCACTTGGCAAGTGGGGTGGGTTATGGCCTATACTCTTTTTGTGCGAGGAGGCCCGTTCAATGATAGCCCAAACAAGAGTATTCCGCGAATTAAAAAAATCTATTTACATATTTGACAGCATAAATCTGAAACTAAAATTATATTTTTTGAAATTAACACTTTAGAAAGACGTATTCTGATATACCCTACATGGATTCCAATGAAAATATTTTTTCTGTTGTTGTGATGGTGTTACAAGCATGTTACTGCAACGAAGTTAAGTTGGTCGGTGTTTAGCGAAGGAATGGCAATTAATGATTTGGATGGGCCTGCTTGGGAATTAAAATAATTAATTATGTAGTAGTAAATCTATTAAGCGTCAGTTTTATAGACACATTGGTTCATTTGTGCTATGGCCGATATCGACCTTGCGCCGCTTAAATGGGTAATAGATAATTATAGATTATAGCATTTGTAGTAATGTATTTTCAACTAAACCTTTGATATTACAGTTGAAATCTCAAATGCCTTTTTTATATTTCTCAAAACGGCAGTAAAGTTGCTGTCGTAATTTGTCATTTCGACTATTCCACATTTTTTCCAATTGTCGTTATTTGTCAAGACGACTATTATTTCACAATTACTGTTGTTATTTGTCAAATTCAATAAAAAAATCCCAAGCAGGCAACTATTTATTGGCTTTTAGGATATTTGAAAGGCTTATGTGAAGGAATCGTGTCGTTCATACATACTCAAGTATCGTTAATAACATTGTGAAGTTGAATTTGTTTCACAAAATAGCTCTTATTGTAGCGCGTAACAGCTATTATTACATAACATCGTCACTGAGGTAAAATGTTGTCTAAATAAAAAAAGTAATATACAAGATTGTCAATAAAAGGTCTCATAAAATGTTGGTAAAAGGTATATTCATTTTTATGTGAAACAAGTTTAATTTAAGTAACATATAGTTGAAAGTTGAAATGTGTATTGTGTTCTTCATTTCTTCTTCTTTTGGCAAATGGAAGAATAATCACAAAACGTAACACATTGTTCGTATTAAATAATACGATAATTTTAGACTAATACTTTAATAGCCGCTTTAGAGTCAATGTGAAATAAAAAATTAATAATATTCCTCAAAAGGTAAACATTTGTGAAAACAAAAATTAAATACCTCAAAAAAAAGACCAAGTTACAAGCATTTTAAAAACCGGAATAGAAAGACATAGCTCAAACGGCCAGTGACGTCAGAGGAAGGTCGTTATAGTACCTCATTACTAAGCTGTGGTAGCTTTTCATACAATCTCTTTGGCATGTGACGTCACGAGTGGATTTTTCATAGTAACTGTGGGGGCGCTCTGTTTCGCGAGAAAGGGACAGGAGATGCCTGCTGTAGAAACTTTATAAGCTTATTACTCCGTGATTTATTTACCGATTTTGCTTATTTTTTCAATTATTGCATTCATTTTTGATCTTCTTTATGAAAGTAATATTTACTTGTTCATTTTTAAAAGAAGTCATCATGCCTATTGAAAAAATGTGTAAAATCGGTAAATAAATCACGGAGTAATAAATAACCTTTTAAAGTTTCTGGAGGGGGCATCGCCCTTTCTCGTTAAACAGACCATCTTCACAGTTACTATGAAAATACAGCTTTGTGACTACCACAGCTTAGCAATGTGGTACAATAAAGTACGTGACGTCACTGCGTTTTTGATCTATTTCTATTCCTGTTTTTAAAATGCTTGTAACTTTGTCATTTTTTGTGTTATTTTATTTTTGTTTTCACGACTGTTTATTGTTTAAGGAACATTATTATTTTATGCAATAAAAGTAGTAGCCATCATGCCTATTGCTATTAGGTAATTTTTAAGGTTTTACTTTTAGGAACATGACAATAATGAGTGTTAATCATTGCCAGAAAATGTAATACATTTATTACCAGAAAGTATCAAACACTGAAAATATATTTGAAGAAGCCAGAGAAAGTAAATAACATAGAAAGGTATTCCATTTGCCAACGAACAATTAACTCTTATTTCCTTTCAGTATCTAGGTGACACAATCTCCTTGACCATTCTACCGTATTCACACCTTGTGTTCTGTTTACACGCTACTTTATCGGACTTGGTTGAATCGTGTATCGTTCGTATGCATTCAATAACATCCACGTAACCCCACGCACGCTTTTATTGCGTTATTCGTTATTTAATTATAACCTGCTATTTTATCGTTATTCTATTTTGAAATAACTTTAAATTATCGCATTCTAATTGTGAAATAACGTAATGTTTACGTTATTTTGCGATTAATTAAACTATATTCACTGTTATCATTATAACTTGAAAACGTGTTAATAACGAATACGCAAACGTGACTAACAATTTACGCAAAAATAATAATATTATTATATAACCGTTATTTTTATATTGATTAATAACGTATCACGCGTAAATTGTTAACTAAATTACGTGTATGACGATGCTTATGCACTGCTTCCCAACATTTAGACGTCAGCTAGAATGCTTTTCAAAACGCAACGGTCTTTCTCTGTGCCCACATCGAAGGACACTATTGGACCACCCAGGGTAAATTCCCTTTTCGAATGATCCTTGAAATCGAAATACAAATAGCAGTCACAAATAACGTTGCTAAAAATAACAGTTACGTATTTAACATTTTATTAAGCTTTGTATTTCGATCGTGAACTGATGTTTTAGTTTTTCTGTACAAGAGCGTAAATAGAACAGTTTCAATCTAATAGAGTTCCCTTAGTGACCCCTCGCACTGCGATCGAAGGTTTTAAACCAGCATGGTTTAGATTGTAATAACTACTTAGTCACTTTGACATGCAAATCCACTGATCTCACTTTACACTTTCATGTAAATATAAGATTAACTTCGCACTTGCATCTTCTAATGATTGTGTGAATTCGCAATGTTTGTGAAACAAATATCTTTGCACAGATAGATATTTCAGAATATATCAATAAAACACGTGTAAATCACAATTACACTGTCATATAATTAGCAAGTGAAACATACTCGTGCACTTTTTAACTAAAAAGAGTATTCTCGAGCAAAAACCACTGTTAATGTGCACTTTTAAACAATTTTATTCTACCAAAAACACGTCACCGATGACACTTGTTAAATTAACGCTTTGGCTTCGATCTCCTGTAAAAAAACCTTTTAAATAAAAGCTTTTAAAATTTTAGATTGACAATCAATTCAAATTAAAATGTTTGGTTTTTTCGGAACGTTTGTACCCCCTGTAAACATTTTCGGGTTTTCTTCCTTCATCCAAATATGTGTTGTATTGTCTTGGAACTTGGTTTGAATTGTAACTGCAGTTTCTATCGAATTTAGAAGTTAATATCCTACCGACTGCTCCAAACATTATAGCTCAGAGTCAGTTGGTAGTAGTAGCAGCTAAGTTGCCTTGTGAACAGTGGGCCTAGCAAGAATATTTACGCGGGAGTAAGTGTAACGTTAGCGTACGTCAGTTGTATAGCATGTAATGCTACATGTATGTATATATCATAATATATTACCTGGTTTCTATTATTCATTCACAACTTTCACATCACAGCACTTGACAGTCCTTTTCACAGTAATTTAAGCACAAAAAAACTTGATTTTTCTCAAAAATTTTACATCACTTTATCGATTTTGCGCGCGGGTCACGGGCCCGATTTCTAGACACGACTGCTCGGATGGCAGTTGTTTTGAAACTGTTTTTTTTGTTTCGAATTTAGTTTCTCTTCAAATTCATATTTTTCTTTTTCTACTGTCAATTTCAGTGAGGTATTTTATAGTTTGGCCATGATTGTCTGTATTTTGACTCTAGATTTATTTTTTTTACTATTCTGTATTCAAAATTTTGAAAACTGCAAAAATCTAGAACCTTGGAATGCTAGCGAGGTTTCTTTAGAAAAGCTGTCGCTATGGAATGGCAGTCTCAATTTACTCCTCGAACGAGGAACACTAAATTGATATAAGGCCATTCCCGGGCCAGGCAAGGCCCGGGAACTCAAGAACGCCTTCAAAAACCATCTTTGGCTATCCAACACCAAAATTGTGAAGTGAATCTCCATCTACGTCAATCGCTGCGCCACGACATATCCATTGTCAAATCGCCGATCGCCGAGCTACATCCGCTACAGCCAGTCGCGAAACTACGACGAATCTATCGCCGAGAGCTGATCGCCGAAACTACATCTGTTGTCACCGTCGGCCGCCGTATCTACCACGACGAATCTATCGCCGAGCGTCAACCAGTGAGACGACCGGCTTGCCTTTTTCAAACATTGAGTGGCAATATAACTTCATCACCATGTTCCGGCCCGTCGTCCGTCAAAGCTTTGACGACTAATACCTGCGTGTCTCCTGCTCCTGCATCTTGAATCTGAGCTGCGTAATAATACTTCATCGACGGTGGAAGGACGAGAATCTTCTTCTGGATCCAGAAGCTAATAACTGAATGAGCTAGCCGCTGAACTCTGGAAGTCGGACAAACTAAAGGCAACGAATTCCTCAGTCTCTATAACGACAGTGGGCCTTGTTTGAATAAAGACCCGGAAGTGGGCCTCGTTAAAGACCGGAAGCGGGCTTTGTTTATCTGAAGACCCGGAAGTGGGCCTTGTTTGGATCCAATAACATTCTAATTCTACCGTGATAACTTGTAGGCCGTAAACAACTTAAATTTCGCGTTCTTCCGCATCATCTAGAGACTCTTTTTTTTGCTTTCTACAAAGCTTGTAAAATTTACGAAAATAAATATCTGTTACCAATTCCTTTTTTTCTCTTCAGCTCTTAGGATCCTGTCAACCTAGGCACTGTTTAGGTAGGGGAGGAGCTGCTCATTAACTTGTAGCGTTCCATTCTACCTTTTTCACGAAAGGAACGGATGTAACGTGACAGTTTGGCGCCCAACTAAAATGAACCCTCTAAAACATTCTTCTAAATTCTAAAATAATACTTACTCAAGTAGGCTAAAATTTGATATTGACTTTTGGCTCTAACGTAATATCTTAGGTACTTGCTTAATTTATTTTTATACAGGCAGGACACGCGGAACATCACACTTACATTCTACAACACTCGCATAGTACTTAATACTTAAACGAACTTAAACTTGACTTGATTTTATCCTTGACTATTGACTTCAACTTGTGACTATGGCGAGACCAATTAAATACTCGTTTCTAAACAAACTTGAACTGGAATATGAAGTGACTATCAGAGGTGAAAAACCAGCTGACACTTTGACAACTCTTAAGGAGCAGCTGGCAAAATTGAGTCACATTCAACCTGAGGACATAAAATCTTCTCCAATACCTCTCAAACATGACCTCTCCCAAGCAGAGATCACGTTTAATTACGTCGAGGGTAAAATCTCGCACCTCGAAGCCACGGATGATAAAAGTAACCTGAGGAAAGTTGAATCTTTCGTAAATCATCTTCATTATCGCCTCGAACGCTTTAACGCCGTTCCACCATTTGTTGAGTCATGCTCAAACATACGATCTCGCTTCTTCACGCTCCAAAAACGGTTTGAAGTCTTAACTTCAGATTATTCAGGATCTTCTGAAGAAGTGTTAGTTGACATTCACAATCCTTGTCCTCAGACTCAGCCTAGCCCTCCCTCGATTTATCAATTACTACCTATGACTGGAACCAATCAAACTTTTGAAGTACTGAGTACTCCTCAACCCACTTTACCTTCAAGCATTCTGACTAGTATACCACTGGCTTCCGAGTCTGTACAAAACTATCACACTTCGGATAATTTTGTGAAGGAGCTCAAAACGTTTTCTTTCAATGGAAAATCGTGCCCTAGATCATTCCTTCAAAGGTTGGACGAGTTTAGGATTTCTCGAAACATTCCGGAAGGTATGCTTTGCAAGCACGCCTTTGAGATTTTCACAGGTGATGCCCTTCATTGGTTTCGTTTTCAGTATAATCGAAATCCTACCTTATCGTGGAAAGATATTTGCACATTGCTGATTCGAGATTTTGGTATACATGATTACGACTATAAGCTGTTGGAAGCTATAAGGAATAGAACGCAAGGAGCAACTGAGACCATTATCGTTTACGTCTCAATTATGTTCGGTATGTTTGCTCGTCTTTCAAAGAAACTTAGCGAGAGCGAACAATTAGAGATTTTACTCCATAATATAAGACCGTGCTATTCAGTTTTTGTTGCACTTAAAGATATTAAAACGGTAGATTCTTTAATTTCTACTTGTCAAAGTTACGAACGCATTTCTGAACGAGACAAAAATTTTCATGAGCCTAGATCTGAAGACACTTCTTGTGCTGCTGAATTTGCCTATCTTCCTTCATTTTCTAAAGCTTCACTTCCTAAAGCGTCTCCAAACGTAAGGTACACTAATGCAGTGCAGGAAGATAAACATCCACGCTCGTCATCTCAAACTAATGACATTTCTAAAGAAGAATTCTGTTATCGCTGTCGTATCACAGGCCATTCTTTACAAACTTGTACTAAGCCTAGATACCTCATTTGTTTTAAATGTGGTCGTAAAGGCGTGAGAATCAGCGAATGTCCAAAATGTGCTCCATCAAATCAACAAAAAAACTAGCTGACGACTTGAATGGTTTCACTAAATCACATAACAATAATTTTGATCTTAACGACTGGAATCAATGGTTAAATACTATTCGAAATTTTATGTTTTGCTACAAAACAACTTCTGTTTTCTACGACAAAGAAAAAGACTTTAACAGACCTTTTATTAACGTGTCTATAAACAATATACCTTTTTCCGGTCTTTTAGATAGTGGAAGTTGTATAACTATTTTAGGTAATAACTCTCATAAAGATATCCAAAAGTTAGGCTTTAAACTATTCAAGTCTCCAACTCAAGTTATGGTTGCTAATAAACAAAAAGCAATGTCTTCTGGTTATTTTCATTTGCCATTGAGATTTCATAATCAGACACATGTTATCAAAGCTTATGTTTTCCCTGATATTTATCCTTCTTTGATACTTGGGTGGGATTTCTGGAAAGAATTCGAACTCTCCCCAAAGATACTTTCTCTTGAACTCAATCTCGAATCTAAAGATCATACATACAACTTGTGCTGTTGAAAATCAAATATCAACATTTGATCATCTGTCTGGGAATCAAGTAGAAATTGCTAATGACATAATCAAGCGTTTCAAAAGTATTTCTTTTGAACAACGAGGTAAATTAGGCCGTACTAGTTTAGTTAGTCATCGGATCAATACTGGTGATGCTTTACCTATAAAACAACGTTGTTATCGTCTCTCTCCAGAAAAGCAAAAAGCACTCATCAATGAGGTCGATAAAATGCTAGAATTAAAAGTTATAGAAAAATGTGAGAGTCCTTGGTTATCTCCAGTACTTATCACTCCAAAAAAGAACGGAGAATGGCGTTTCTGCGTCGACAGCAGAAAGCTGAATGCAATTACTCGTAAAGATGCCTACAGCCTCCCTTTTGTTTCTGAGATACTAGATAACCTCAAAAATGCTAAATATTTGTCTAGTATCGATATAGCAAAGGCTTTTTGGGAAATTCCATTACATCCCAAAGACAGAGATAAAACTGGTTTTTACGTACCTGGTAGAGGAATGTATAGATTCACTGTTATGCCCTTCGGATTGACAAACGCTCCAGCAACTCAACAAAGACTCATGGACAGTTTATTCACTCCAGAGTTTGAGAATAAAGTGTTCTGTTACTTAGATGACATAATAATCATAGGTGCGACATTTGAGGAACATATTTCACTCCTACTTAAAGTTCATCAGAAACTTTCTTATGCTGGTCTAACCATTAACTTTGAAAAGAGTCAATTCTTTCGCAAAGAACTGAAATATCTTGGCTACATAGTAGATGAGCAAGGATTGCGGGCTGATCCCAGTAAAATTGAAGCGATTCTAGCTTACGCTGCTCCTACCTCTAAAAAAGAAGTAAGAAAATTTTTAGGTACGTGCAGTTGGTTTCGCCGATTCATACCTAATTTCAGTACTATTGCTTCACCACTCTGTAAATTAACGTCATCTGGAAAAAAATCTCCAAAAAAATTTGTCTGGAATGCTGAGGCTGACTCTGCTTTTGCTAAATTAAAAGAATGCTTGACTACAACACCAATACTATCTTGCCCTGACTTTGACTATCCATTTTCCGTTCACTGCGACGCTTCTAACTTTGGGATAGGTGCTATGCTGACTCAGGAAAAAGACAATAAAGAAGTTGTTATTGCATATATGAGTAGATCTCTAAACAAGCATGAGCAGAATTATTCAACTACAGAACGTGAGACTTTAGCTGTCATTACTGCACTTGAGCATTGGCGTTGTTATCTTGATAACGGTAAACGATTTACAGTATACACTGACCATGCAGCATTAAAGTGGTTCCAAAATTTGTCTAATCCTTCTGGCAGATTGGCACGATGGAGTCTTCGTCTGTCTTGTTTTAACTTCGACCTAAAACATAAAAAAGGAAAAGAAAATGTTGTCCCAGACCTTCTGTCGCGTCATAAAATACCCGATACTGCTATTATTGGTGGTGTTGAACCCATATCTAGAGACAATGCATCACAATTAGAACTATATAATAGACTTTTTACTAACTGTCGAGATAATCCTGATGCTTATCCAAATTACAAAATTCTCAACAATAATTTATACCGTTTTAATAACTCACCTGATTATCTAAATGAAGATTTTGCTTGGAAAGAAGTTCCACTTCCCTCTGAGAGAATGAATCTCATCAAAACTTGCCATGGTGACTCAGAAAGTAATCCCCATACTGGCATTTTCAAAACATACAAGAAGCTTTCTTTAAGATACTATTGGTCTGGTATGTTTAAAGATGTGGCTAAAATGTGTTCTTCTTGTGAAACATGCCTCTCTTATAAGCATTCGAATCATTCTCCATATGGTCCTATGGGTAAACCAAAAATTTGTTCAAGACCTTTTCAAAGCCTCTCATTAGATCTAATGGGCCCTTTTCCACTCACAAGACAACGTAATCAATTCATACTAGTGGTTACATGTTCTTTTTCAAAGTATTGCCTTATTTTCCCTATCAAGCGCGCTACATCTTCAAATATCATCATGTATTTGGAAAATAATGTGTTTCTGGTACACGGTGTGCCACAAACCATCATCATGGACAATGGTTCACAATTTCAATCTAATGAGTTTCAAAGTTTTCTGAATAAGTATAAAATTCCTTTTATATTTTATTCACCTCGATACTGCCCTCAAGTAAACCCCACAGAACGGTATAATAGAACAATTATCACCGCACTTTCACAGTTGGTCGGAGATGATCACCGTTCATGGGACAAACATTTGCAGAAAATCCAATATGCACTCAACAGTTCTGTAAATTCTACAACTGGGTTTTCTCCATCCTGTCTGGTCTTTGGACGTGAAACCATACCATGTGGTTCACTATACACTAACTGCTCCAACCTTGATAATTTCATTTTTCTTCCTCGTGACATCTACGCCGCTAATTTAGGATTATTATCTAACATCTTCGATAAAGTACAGGTTGCATTACACACTGCACACACAAAAAATGCTGCTCATTACAACACGAGACACACCTTTAAAGAGTTCAACGTTGGCGACACAGTTTGGCGTAAAAATTACGTCCAGAGTAACGCTGGTGCATATTTCAGTTCAAAGTTGGCTCCCAAATATGTCAAATGCACAGTTGTTGAGAAGCTCTCACCTCTCGTCTTTATTTTAGAGGATCCTAACGGCTTAAGAGGAAAGTGGCATGTAAAAGATTTTAAAGTGTAAATAGTGTAGCGGTCGTATTCTGTTTTTTTCTCTAAATTGTATACTTATTCTGTAAATAGCTTTAGCGTATATTATTTTTGTATTGTACAAGGAAACTAGACCCTTTCGGCTTATTTTTTTAAATCCATTTTACAAACGTTATTTTTTTTTTCACTCTTTTTGTTTTATCTTATAACACGAGTCGTGTGGGTAAGAAGCCATTGTGTTTACTCATTTTTTTTTATACTTTCTTAGTTGCACATGTTGTTACTCTAATCTTAATTTCCTTGCAATTTCTTAAATACAAGGTTCTTGAATATTAATTTCCTTGAAATCTTCAATACCCAAGGGTGTGTGTAATATTCTTAAAGAGCGGTACACAACTCGTTAAATAAGCCTTTGTGTTGTACATTTTCTTAATTGTAAATACTTATTATCTTTACTCGGGTTTTCAAAAAGGTGCGGATAACGACACCTAATTAAAAAAAATAAGCCTTCGTTATGTATAATGAATAGTTCCTTGTGGAGTATGCGTCATCAAATATGTGAACCATATCCCCTAAGTATGTTTGTGAGCGAGTAAAAGAAGAAGTGCAAGATTTAAGTATGAAAGAGCAAGGTTTTATTCCTAACCTTCAAAATTTTCAATGGAGTTGAAAATTTTCTGGGGTCGTGGGGGAAATATGTAATGCTACATGTATGTATATATCATAATATATTACCTGGTTTCTATTATTCATTCACAACTTTCACATCACAGCACTTGACAGTCCTTTTCACAGTAATTTAAGCACAAAAAAACTTGATTTTTCTCAAAAATTTTACATCACTTTATCGATTTTGCGCGCGGGTCACGGGCCCGATTTCTAGACACGACTGCTCGGATGGCAGTTGTTTTGAAACTGTTTTTTTTGTTTCGAATTTAGTTTCTCTTCAAATTCATATTTTTCTTTTTCTACTGTCAATTTCAGTGAGGTATTTTATAGTTTGGCCATGATTGTATGTATTTTGACTCTAGATTTATTTTTTTTACTATTCTGTATTCAAAATTTTGAAAACTGCAAAAATCTAGAACCTTGGAATGCTAGCGAGGTTTCTTTAGAAAAGCTGTCGCTATGGAATGGCAGTCTCAATTTACTCCTCGAACGAGGAACACTAAATTGATATAAGGCCATTCCCGGGCCAGGCAAGGCCCGGGAACTCAAGAACGCCTTCAAAAACCATCTTTGGCTATCCAACACCAAAATTGTGAAGTGAATCTCCATCTACGTCAATCGCTGCGCCACGACATATCCATTGTCAAATCGCCGATCGCCGAGCTACATCCGCTACAGCCAGTCGCGAAACTACGACGAATCTATCGCCGAGAGCTGATCGCCGAAACTACATCTGTTGTCACCGTCGGCCGCCGTATCTACCACGACGAATCTATCGCCGAGCGTCAACCAGTGAGACGACCGGCTTGCCTTTTTCAAACATTGAGTGGCAATATAACTTCATCACCATGTTCCGGCCCGTCGTCCGTCAAAGCTTTGACGACTAATACCTGCGTGTCTCCTGCTCCTGCATCTTGAATCTGAGCTGCGTAATAATACTTCATCGACGGTGGAAGGACGAGAATCTTCTTCTGGATCCAGAAGCTAATAACTGAATGAGCTAGCCGCTGAACTCTGGAAGTCGGACAAACTAAAGGCAACGAATTCCTCAGTCTCTATAACGACAGTGGGCCTTGTTTGAATAAAGACCCGGAAGTGGGCCTCGTTAAAGACCGGAAGCGGGCTTTGTTTATCTGAAGACCCGGAAGTGGGCCTTGTTTGGATCCAATAACATTCTAATTCTACCGTGATAACTTGTAGGCCGTAAACAACTTAAATTTCGCGTTCTTCCGCATCATCTAGAGACTCTTTTTTTTGCTTTCTACAAAGCTTGTAAAATTTACGAAAATAAATATCTGTTACCAATTCCTTTTTTTCTCTTCAGCTCTTAGGATCCTGTCAACCTAGGCACTGTTTAGGTAGGGGAGGAGCTGCTCATTAACTTGTAGCGTTCCATTCTACCTTTTTCACGAAAGGAACGGATGTAACGTGACAAGCATTTGATCAGCGCCCCATACATCTGGCATACGTTAACGTTACACTTACGCGCGCGTTAATATTCGTGCTAGGCCTACTGTAGGTTGTGGGTTTGCTTCCCATGCAGGATAAAACATTTTTGTGATGAACATCGATGTTTGCTCTGTTGTAGATGTTATATTCTATGTATGAATTTACAAAAAGAGTGATATCAGTTTTCTGGTTCTGATAGTACAAGCTATATCAGGCCCGTATTACAAACCTACGCTAAGTCGTGATTCAGTGGGCCTAGCACGAATATTTACGCGCGCGTAAGTGTAACGTTAACGTAAGCCAGTTGTATGGCATTTGATCTGCCCCCCTATTACGATTGAGCTAGCAGCGCTGCTGACGCGTGCCTGCCGCTCAACTGCTGTCAAAATTGTATGAACTTTGACAACAGTTGAGCGGCAGACGCAATCGTAATAGGGGGGTTTTACGTTAACGTTACACTTACACGCGCGTAAATAGCCGTGCTAGGCCTACTGTGTTCAATATGTGATTTCATTCAGAGATTGATAACTTTACGAATGAAACTCTACCTGAGGACCGATCGATGACTAAGCTGTATTCAGTTTGGGGTTAGATGGCGCTGTGCAAAAAGCCAACATGTAGATATTTAGATGTATTTATTTTTTAAAGATTTAATTAAAGGTCGTTAAAGAAAGCAAGTTCCAAGACGTATCCAAATTAATGTAACCCATACTAAAGCCACTTTGCACTACATTGATGCTAACTATACGACCTTATATAGGACAGCGAAGGGCGCGCGCATTCTATGCAGCACGGCGCGACCGGTGACGCGGCACGGACGGAGCAATGTAGCGAAGACAGCGGACTTGAGGTAAGTTTTCTAAAGTCTGTCTTATCTTAGCTTTACCTTAACATACCATGTCGACTTTATTTTGGATTATGTATGAAAAGGATGGAAGAGTCTAAATGGTGAGCTCTCTTAATCAAAATGTGCGTGTTATATGTAGTGTTCAACTGGACTCGTTATTCTCCGGGCTAAAAATTTAGGATACATTTGAGCATAGTTGATCTAGTTCATCATCATCATCATTGACAGCCTGAAGACGTCCACTGCTGAACATAGGCCTCCCCCCGGGAGCGCCACTTAGAGCGGCTGCTCGCCTCCTGCATCCATCGGCTCCCCGCGGCTTTCACCAGGTCGTCGGTCCACCTAGTGGGGGGCCGGCCTACGCTGCGTCTTCCAGTTCGTGGTCGCCACTCGAGAACCTTTCTTCCCCATCGGTTGTCAGTTCTACGAGCGATGTGGCCTGCCCATTGCCATTTCAACTTGCTAATCCTAAGAGCTACATCGGTCACTTTAGTTCTCCTGCGGATCTCCTCATTTCGGATCTTATCTCGCAGGGAAACACCGAGCATTGCTCTCTCCATAGCTCGTTGTGCGACTCTGAGCTTAGTAATGAGGCCAACAGTTAGAGACCACGTCTCAGTTCCATAATTCATTACTGGCAACACACATTGATTGAAAACTTTTGTTTTCAGGCTTTGTGGTATTTTGGACGAAAAGATAGGTCGAAGCTTCCCGAACGCTGCCCAGCCGAGTTGGATTCTTCGGGCGACCTCTTTGTCGAAGTTGTACCTACCCAATTGGACAGTCTGCCCTAGATAGACGTATTTGTCGACAACTTCGAGAGTGTCGTTCCCAACAATTACCGGTATAGGTGGTACATGGGCATTTGTCATGATTTTCGTCTTGTCCATGTTCATCTTAAGACCAACCTGTCGGGAGACTCTACTGAGGTCGTTGAGCATGGTGCTGAGATCATCGAGCGACTCCGCCATTATGACTATATCATCGGCATCGGGTTGATCTAGTTAGTGTTAGCAAATTAGGCAGTGTCATTAATTGGTCCTTATGTTTCGGCTGTGAATCTCGCATACATACAAACACACAAACACCTTAGGTATAGAGTTTAACCACAGGATAGAACTTAATTTACTAGCTTGGAGAAATGTGCTGAAAAAGTCTTCATACATTGATATTATGTACTAAATACTATCCCACCCACTAGGTGGACCGACGGCCTGGGCAGAACCGCGGAGAGCTGATGGATGCAAGAGGCAAGCAGCCGCTCAAAGTGGCGCTCTTTGGGGGAGGCCTATGTGCAGCAGTGGACGTCTTCAGGCTGATGATAATGACTATCAATAGGGTCCAGTGGACGTAGACTGCTTGATCCTCTTCTCTCGGCAAACGACACAAATCGAGGCTCGCACCTCAAGGGTGACTTTGGGCTAGTTGCCTCCTTTATTTGGCCTTATGCTTGGTGACGCTATACTGGGTGTAATTGAATTCATTAGCATCCTTTGAAACTAGATACCTACTCCTGATACCGGTCACGTGTGGACCAAAATTTTTGAATTCTAACACATTGGTTTGGTAACAATAATAACTCCAAAAAATGGACTAACTTAATCAAATGCTACAATACAAAATTTAATTAAAGTAATGAAATGCTATTTAATTAGTACATACAAGGTATAATAACGTTTAAATGTATCAAAATCATCCGTGCCCTCTGCGTTAGGCGCCGCGGCAAATTTCATAATTTTCCATAAAAATTACTCTACTCTTTAATAATCATCTATACATAATGTACTATCATGGGCTCAATTTATGCTAATGAATTAAATTACATCCTGTAAAGTTCGATAGAGACCAACAACTGCACGAAATTATTTTTAAATAATGTTTTCTTCCGCTCAGGTTGTGGAAGATGATGGTAGAGGATCACCTGGCAGTACGGACGAGATGACAGAGCGGCCATCTTCCACCAAATCCGGGGATAGTGACTATCCTGACACGAGTACTAATAAGGTACGGTCACTCTTTATTTAGCTCTTAGAATTAGTTGAAATGGCAACAGGCAGGCCACATCGCTCGCAGAACTGACAATCGATGGGGAAGAAAGGTTCTCGAGTGGCGACCACGAACCGGAAGACACAGGGTAGGCAGCCCAATAGGTTTTTTTTTTTTGTAACACGGACAGACAAACAAGCAGACGGCCCGCCTGATGGTAAGCAGTTACCGTTGCCTATAAACACCTACAACACCAGGGGCGTTGCCGATGCGTTGCCTACGTTTGAGGACTCTATTTACCCGTCGTTTGAAGTGCCCCATGTTGTAGCTCAGCGGAAACACCTCAGAGGGAAGCTCATTCCACAACTTGCACGTGTGTGGCAGAAATGACCTCGAGAAACGGACTGTGCGAGATTTCCATGGGTCCACGAGGTATGGATGAGCTATTTGACGGTGACGAGCTGTGCGATTATAAAACCGCGACTCTGTGATAAGTTGAACAGCTCTTCAGAGCATTCCCCATTGAAGATTTTGTAGAACACACAGAGGGAACCGATGTCTCGGCGCAAACTCAGTGGTTCCAAATGTTTGGTGAGCTCAGGATCGTCGGTGAGTCTAGCAGCTCGTCGCTGCAAGGAGTCAAGAGGCTGAAGCTGGTACTTTGGCGCACCGTTCCAGAGGTGAGAGCAGTACTCCATGTGGGGCCTGACTTGTGCTTTATACAGCATAAGTCGTCGGCCCGGCGTGAAGTACCGCTTGGCTCTGTTGAGTACACCCAGCTTCTTAGAAGCGAGACCAACTTTACTCTCGAGATGACTCCTAAACTGGACCTCGCTAGAGATGTCGACACCTAAGATCCCAAGTTTCACCGAGGTGGTAAGAGGAATGCCCTGGAACAGCGGAGCTACAGAAAATGGGGCTTTTTTGGCAGTAAATGCGCAGAATTGTGTCTTTGTGGGGTTAAACTCGACCAAGTTCAGTCGTCCCCATTGCGAGACTTGCTCTAAGGAGCTCTCGATTTCGGACACAAGTTCTTTTCTGCTTTCCTCCACTTCGTAATGAGGGGCATTTATGCGGCCTCTGTATTGCGCATCGCCGGTACTGTCATCAGCATAACAATGGATATTATTGACTAGCTACATATCGTTGATAATGCAAAATGAACAGTGTCGGTGATAGAACAGAGCCTTGTGGTACGCCAGCGTTAATTGTCATAGTCTCGGAGCTGGAGCCATCGACGATAGCTTTGATGCTCCGACCAGACAGAAAAACTGGTAATCCACGTGCATAGCCCCTCAGGAAGCCCGTAAGATGGTAGCTTCGAGAGAAGTGCCTTATGCCAAACCCGTTCGAACGCCTTTGCGATGTCGAGGCTGACGGTTAGAGCCTCCCCCTTACTCTCGATGGCTTCTGCCCAACGGTGAAGTAAACAAGAAGATCACCGGCTGATCGGCCGTGACGGAACCCGTACTGGCGATCATTGATCAATTGGTGATCCTCAAGATACCTCAATAGCTGAGCGTTGATGACTCGCTCTATCACCTTAGAGAGCAAGGAGGTGAACGCAATAGGCCTGTAGGTAATAATAATAATAAATAAATATGTGTGGACATTTCACACAGCGCCATGTAGCCATAGCATAGGTGGACCGACGATCTGGTGAAAACCGTGGGCAGCCGATGGACGCAGGAGGCAAGGACCTGCTCAAAGTGGCGTTTACTGGGAGAATGACACACACTTCCTTTAAAGACTTTGTATAAAGGTGAATCTAGAAACTTGCATTTACTCCCCGCAGTTATCACCAGGTCGTTGGTCCGTCTAGTGGGCTGCCTGCGCTGCGTTTTCCGGTTCGTGGTCGCCACTCGAGAACCTTCCCCATCGATCATCAGTTCTACGAGTGATGTGGCCTGCCCATTGCCATTTCAACTTGCTTATCTTAATCCTAAAATCTTCAAAACCGTCATCAGACCTGTCCTAATGTACGGATCCGAGTGCTAGGCAACAAAAGGTGTGGATGAAAGAAGATTGCATGCCTCCGAAATGTGAATGTTTTATGGATTTGTGGTGTGACGATGGATAAAATTAGGAAAGAGTACATAAGAGGTACCTTGAAGGTGGTCCCGGTGACGGAAAATTTGAGAAGCATTAGGTTAGCGTGGTATGGTCGTGTTATGCGGAGGGATGAAAGCCATGTCACCAGAGTTTTGAGTATGAATGTGGATGGTAGAAAAGGTAGAGGAAGATCGAAAAAAATGTGTTTGCACTGTGTAAAGAATGATATGTGTGTTAAGGGAGTGAATGGTGAGATGACGTCTGATAGAAGAGAGTGGAAGAAAAGAACTTGCTGCACCAACCCCGCTTAAATGGGATAAGGGTAGGCGGATGATGATGAATCCTAAGAGCTGTATCGGCCACTTTAGTTCTGCGGAACTCCTCATTCCGGATCTTATCTCGCAGGGAAACACCGAGCATAGCTCTCTCCATAGCGACTTTGAGCTTACTAATGAGATATAACGGTGTTATAACGGTGTTATTCCCACAGCAAGCGTCGACCGACAAAGACTCGTCGACCCCGGAAAGCAACAGCCTACTGGACCCATCTGTGCTCTCAGACTTCACGACGCAAGCTCTCGTGTTGACCGTCCTCGCTACTCTAGTCAAATATACCACGGGTAAGATATATGGGCGAATAGGACCACCCCATCTCTTCCCGCGGGTGCCGTAAGAGTCGGCTAAGGGAATATCCAGGGAATGGGCTGCAGCATTCTCTGAGGTACATTAAAACCTGCGATCACCAAGCTGCCTGCCAAGCGTGGTGATTAGCGATGACAATTAATGCTATTTTTCGTAAATTTCATAAACATAGCATGCTAATTACTGTTGCTATGCTATTTGCTAAAATAAAATGAAAATCGAAATGAATAATGAAATGAAAATGAAAAGAAACATGAATTAAAAATGAAATGAATCTTTATGTTAAAAATTAATTCAAAATTAACCAAATGAATTGAAATGAAATTTCATCTTTCACAGAATTTCGCAACTACATTTCATTTGCGAAATGCTAATTGAGAATTCGCTTGCTAAAAATTAATGCGAATGCTAATTAATCCAACACTAGTGGTGATTATGGCAAACTCCTCTTGATAAGCGTCCAAAGTGGCGTTTTGTGGCACAAACAATTAGTTTTATTTCCGCGACAGATCAAGTATTTATGCACAGGAAAAATGTACAAATAAATAAATATGTGTGGACATTTCACACAGCGCCATCTAGCCCCAAACTAAGCATAGCTTGTACTATGGGAACCAGATAACTGATACAATACTTATATACTTTTTTGTTTGTAAACACATACATAGAATACAATATAACACCCAGATGCAGAACAAACATCTATGTTCATCACACAAGTTTGTCCCGGGTAGGAATCGAAGCCACAGCCCTCGGTTCAGAAGGCAGGGCTACTACTAACTGAGCTATCGGGCCCGTCAAATACTTGTTCTGTGTGTGTTGTGGGAGCATGGTCCTCGTAGTTCCTGGCTCCCTAGATACAGGGAATCCTAGTTAGGGTCCAGGATCTATGTATGTGATCGTTGGGCGTGTATTTTCAGATGAAGATGAAATAAGAATACTGTATCAATACTTGGCAGAAGGATCGGTGGTCTTTCCGAAGGTATTCCCGGTCATGTAAGTATTGAAATCAATCGAAATCCTACTTCAATTCAATCAATCTATTTCCTCTTTTGTATCCCTCTCAGTGCTTTAAGTGAAATATCTATTTACTTCTTATTCTCGCGTCATTGTTAAAATGATTTGACGTAAGTAAAACAATATTGTTATCTCGCTTCCACCATCATGTCTAAGATTCTGGGATTGAGACAACAATAGAAATGTCTATTTTAAATCATCGTCATAAATATCATCAGACGTCCACTGCTGAACATAGGCCTCCGTCACTTTAAGCGGCTGCTCGCCTCTTGCATCCATCGACTCCCGCGTTCATAGAAATTATAATACCATCCGCGGTTTTAGCTCGGTCGTTGGATTTTTTTAAAGCTTGGATGCTTCGATTCCTTACTTCGTAACCACGCGAATTCCTTTACTTACATAAGAAATCTGCAAAAGTCTATTCTCTATGAAACGACAACAAAACCGCGTGAAATGAATTTGGAATAGGCATTTTGAACTGTCAAAAATCATATGTTTTACCGAGACGCGTTCCGAAACATCAAGACATCAAAAGATATGACCACTTATGTCAATATATTTTATTCAAAATTAAAATAACTTTAATGTAAAGTGAAGGTATATCTGACGCTGTGACACGATTTGAACAAGACACGATAACGACGTGGTTTCGTATCGTGTGGAATCTGTGTTTCCATAGAGAATAACCGCCCTGATGGTAGGTGACGAAGTTATCTAAGGTGGAGCCCATTTGTTGCCCTATGTGATATTATGCCGAGATCATTCTTGACTTTTACTAGGCGGTAGGACTTTTCTGCATAGTTCGTCTGGGTAGGTACCATAGCTTGGCCAGTTATTCTGCCGACAAGCAATAGTCTGCAAGCACTACTGTGTTCCGTCTTGAAAGGCATTGTAGCTAGTGAAATTACTGGGCAAATGAGACTTTATGACCTGATTACACTGTGTAGTAATCTGATTACTACACTGTGTGTGTGAATGTGCGATCAGGAAGACGTGCGCAGTGTCACGCGAAACCATTATGTTATAGATCCGAGTGACACTGCAACTGTTATGGGCGGCCGTGTCGCTTAACATCAGGTGAACGACTATCTAGTCACATCATTCATTTTCATAAAAAAAAATTGGAGAATTCTCATAATAACTCGTAAATAAATGAAATACAATTACATCTGTTGACAGTCACAGTCTGCTGGACATGAAGATAAACCACGTCCTAATGCACTGCCACGATCAAGTGATACTTAGTGCGGTGCAGAGCATTATACAGGTCAGTGTAGCCTTCTTTTCATCACCATCATCATCATCAGCCTTAAGACGTCCACTGCTGAACATAGGCCTCCCCTACAGAGCACTTTAAGCGGCTGCTTGCCTCCTGCATCCATCTGTTCACGGCTTTCACCAGATCGTCTACGCTGCTTCCGGTTCGTGGTCGCCACTCGAGAACCTTTCTTCCCCATCGGTAGTCAGTTCTACGAGCGATATGACCCGCTCATTGCCGTTTCAACTTGTTAATTCTAAGAGCTATATCGGTCAGTTTAGTCCTCCTGCGGCTCAGGTACAGTGTGACTGTGTTAGTAATGACCGTGTAATTTTTTTTTGTGTTACAGAATATGATAGCAACAGAAGACGCGAGCCAGCAAGCTTTGCATTACATGCAGAGTTGCGGCTTCGGTGGTTTGTGGAGATTCGCCGGGCCGTTCCTGTCTAAGGTATGCTTTAGTTCGTCATATCGGATAGTAGATGGCGCAATGACGCCACGGCCACTCAGGGAACTTCGCTAGTAATTTGGTCATAACACGAATCCTTCCCCCGAAGCGTTCGTAGTTCTGTCGTAGATTTGCCCATGAAGGAATCGTTGTGTCGGCGAGTCGTTCGTAGTCTAAATTCTCTGTCGTAGATTTGCTCATGAAGGAATCGTTCTGTCGGCGAATCGTTCGAAGTTGAAAGGTTCTGTCGTTGAACTACCCATAAACGAAACATTCTGTCGGCGGCTCATCTGGCAAAGAAATATGTGTCGGAGCGGAGATATGTTTCAGAATCTAGCTTCGACCGAGTTTTTGTCGTTGAACAAACATTTTTGCACTGTATGTTAAGGCTTCCTTAGCTCTATAAATCTGCATTCACAATTAAAAGCTACAGATTCTCATTATATTAAATATGATCAACAGAATCAATGCACAGCTGAGAACGCGGAGCTGTTCGTGAACTGTCTGGAAGCGATGGTGGAGACTTGCTTGCCGGGCGGAGAGGACCAGATGCCGCGCCTGCCGCCGCCTGATCCGGACCGGCCGGACGAGCCGAGGGCCACGCTGCCCAGGTACCGTCGTCGTCAACTACAATAAACCATTTAGTTTTTCATTGCAAAAATTAACAATATTCCTCAAAAAATAAACAATCTAAAACAAAAATCGTGGTCTCTAACTGTTGGCCTCATTACTAAGCTCAGAGTCGCACAACGGGCTATGGAGAGAGCAATGCTCGGTGTTTCCCTGCGAGATAAGATCCGGAATGAGGAGATCCGCAGGAGAACTAAAGTGACCGATGTAGCTCTTAGGATTAGCAAGTTGAAATGGTAATGGGCAGGCCACATCGCTCGTAGAACTGACAACCGATGGGGAAGAAAGGTTCTCGAGTGGCGACCACGAACCGGAAGACGCAGCGTAGGCCGGCCCCCCACTAGGTGGACCGACGACCTGGTGAAAGCCGCGGGGAGCCGATGGATGCAGGAGGCGAGCAGCCGCTCTGAGTGGCGCTCCCGGGGGGAGGCCTATGTTCAGCAGTGGACGTCTTCAGGCTGTTAATGATGATGATGATGAAAACAAAAATAAAAATATCTAAAAATCTGAAAATTACTAGCATTTTAAAATACAGGAATAGAATGAAACAGCTCAAATATGTAATGACGTCGGTTCTTGGTTCTTTATAGTACCTCATCACTAAGCTGTGGTAGCTTTACATACAATCTCTTTGGCATGTGACGTCATAACGTGCGTTTTCATTGCAACTGTTGGGAAGCTCTGTTTTGCTAGACAGGGACAGCCGATGAAACTTTGTATGCTTATTGCTCCGCGATTTATTTACCGGTTTTAATTAATTTTTCATTTTTAAAGCACGCTTTATCCCCCACTAGGTGGACCGACGACCAACACCCCTATTCCCAACCCATCGAAAATGTTTCGATTCGAAATTCACGCTATCCGTCTCTTTTATCTACATTTATAATGAAGGAGACAGAGTGTAGATTTCGAATAGAAAAGGTAAAGTTTGGGTGCATTATGTTTAGCAGTGGACGTTTTCAGGCTCGGTATTCACTGCAACTGTTACGGGCGGCCGTGTCACTTAACATCAGGTGAACGACTGGCTCGTTACGTCATTCATTCTCATAAAAAAAGGCTGATAATGATTATGATGAATTAGCCTATTATATGCATGAAGCTAATAAAAAAGGAGGGAATCCCGTCTGATCCGAAACTGAAGCACCCTTAGGAAGCCGGAACGCTTCGTACGTACGAGCGGAACACGCACACACCATATGCAGCCGGTCGCCCTACTTTCATCTGACACACATATTATGTAATATGTCCGCCATTTTAGGCTTCAGTTCGATGTCAATTAAAACTCGATCCTTCTTTTTTATTTCATTCATGATTATATGATTTTCTTTTCTACATGTTTATATCTTGGTGTCAATAAAGAGGTGTGGGCAGTTTTGGCGGGAACGCGGAAAAGTTCACGTTATTGCATTGTATTATTTCTCAAAACTTGTGCTTTTTCCAGAGTTAATGTTTAAAAATTGGTGGCGTTTTACGCATTAAGTGTTGAATTACGAACATGAGTGAGGGCAAGTGATATAATGTGGTGAAACGTGTTTTTTCGTGGTGCTTCCAAAATTCCATAGAAGCTTCTAGTAAAGTTGCCATCACTTTACTGGAGCACGACTTAGACTGGACTATGACTAGGACATGACTTTGCGTGAAATATTTTATAACACCATGAAACTTGACACTGGCTAAATACACTATGCATGGAGCCAAATTATAAAAAAAAATATGTCCGCCATTTTGGGCTTCAGTTCGATGTCAATCAAAACTCGATCCTTCTTTTTTTTATTTCATCCATGATTATATGATTCTCTTTTGTACATGTTTATATCTTGGTGTCAATAAAGAAGTGTGTATTGTATTTTATTGCTTTCTTATTCCAGATGTACACAAACAACCCACGCTATTCTTACACGGCCGGGGTACATAACCTAATTTCATATGTAAGTATTCACAATAATTTAGTAAGTTACCAAAATATTATTAACTATAAGTAAGTATTGTATCAGTTATCTGGTTCCCATAGTACAAGCTATGCTTAGTTTGCGGCTAGATGGCGCTGTGTAAATTGTCCACACATATATTTAATTATTATTTATTTATTTATTTATTTGCCAGCGACTTCGTGTGCGTAAAAACAGGCTTAGCATTTTGTTTTTCTAATCTTTTTCTAATTGGATTCTAGCCGTTGCAATAAAATAAAATATACCTAAAACCAGGATCTCTGCGCATCCTCTAAAGAAATCACAAATGAATGAAATTTTGTTTGGATTAATGTGATTTTTTTGTTGAACATTTGTGACGTCATTTTCCAGGTGTTTCAACGGTTGGAATTTTCATATGTAAGTTCTACCATTTAATATTCTCAAAAATGTCTCAATGCGCGAGTGAGATAGAGGATGCACGAAGATTCTGGCCTTAATAAAAAGGGCAAATAATCATTTATTTTATTTTATTAATCTTTAAGAGAAACAAACAGTACAATAATAAAAAAAATGAAATGAAATGAAATATTTTTATTCGTGACATACACAATGCAACACAAATTATAATATGTTGTTTTATTTCTTTTTCATATAGACATTTCCAACCATTTTCCCAGTTGATGACTGAAATTAACGCAATTCGAGGGGCTGGTATCCCAGAGGTTAAATTGTAGTTTTAATTATAACATTTGTTTTTCAGGGTAACATAACACGCAAGACCCCAAAAAGATACCTCGTTATTGTAATAATGTAAAATTATTTTCCGTCTGCATAAATACCAGATCTTATGTTTACATCACGATTTAAATTAATAATTATAATTAAGTGTATTAAAATAATTATTTAAATTTATTTAAGTATAATTAACAATGAAAGAAGCGTAGATAAATAATTGATATGAAAAAAGGTTGTCGCAAGAATGCACCGGAAGCCAGAGGGTAGTTGAAAAAAATGTAAAAGCTAACTACTATTTTAATATCGTGGTAAAAGTTACAAAAATACAAGGTGACCTTGAATTGGTATGTTATCCCGAAATGGGGGGACTGGGACCATGATACCCTACAAGTTGTGAGAGTCTTACTTGTAACTGGGTGTTTCCAAACCTCTATGGTAAAAAATAAATCCACTCGCAAAATTGCACGTGCGATCGTTACGAGAGTTAACAAGATACTATAAATTCATTTCTAAAAACAGGTCGTTAAACTCATTTATGTGCACTCGGTCAAGGACGAAGTTCAACCACCCAGCTGCGCTAAGGCTATTTTCGAACGTAAACTTTACATGGCATTTCTTCAATGAAAAACTATTAATTTAGTAAAGTCGTAGAAGAAACATTGTCTACCTTGGGGTGTAGATTTACCCCCATTCGGGATAACATACCAATTCAAGGTCACCTTGTATAATTATATAGATACGAAAATTATACACCCAATTTTAATGCAAATATTCAGATAATTTAAATATCCATATAATGAACATACACTGACTGAAATAATTAAAAAACGTTTAGGAAAGTAACACAATAAAGTTAAATATTCATAAAAAAAAAACCCACTCTTAAGCCGTGACTGCTGCTCCATTTTTTGAACAGAATATTGTTCTTGAACAATGTTTTGTTCAAAACATGACACAGCGAACCCGCTTTTAGGCCTGCCGCACACGCTCGATTTCCTTATCAGGTTTCCGGATTCGGAACTCGGATAACGAAACGAAAGCTAAAAAACGGTTTTCCCTTTCCCACCAAACGTCACAAGTATAGTGGAAGTGAGACGGCAATAGCCAACGCAATCGTCGCTTTTTACTGTCAGCTATAGAAGTTTATGCCACTTCATTTACAAAATTATATTATAGATGTTGTTACATGTCGTGTTACACATTAATGTCTGTGTCTGTGCGTAAATGTGTCGCGTAACTTCAAACTCTGATAAATCCACATCTGACAATTTTTGAGATTTTGATACCAAACGAAAGAGTAAAAAAAAGCTTTTAAACAGTTTTGTATAAATCCACATGGTTCTTGAGAAATAAGCAGTTAAAGTCATGATACTTTATCAAAGCTAGATAGATCCATGAGGCAGATTTTTTTCAACATGGCCGTCATTTGATGTAAAATTTGCATGTTCAAATTCAAATAAATCTACATCTATTATGTATATCAAAACTCTACTACCAAGATAAATCCAAACTAAATATAGAAATATTGAGAAAATGAATGGTTTTTAGATTCAATTAGCTTAACAGGATTGATTTTTTAAATACTGTTGACATACTAAAGAAAAACCTGCCTTTTAAATGATGAAATTGAGCTTGTTATCAGTTTTTCTTCAATATCTCAAAAAAAGGCAGAGTGGATTTATCCGAGTTTGAAGTTAAGCGACACAAATAAACCAATTTTTATGCATTTATTGTTCTCCAAAAAGTTTCGTATGATTACTTTTGTGACGCTTATAATAAGGTTCAAAATCCAATAATTCATAAGCCTTTGTGAAATGTAACAAACGAATTTTCTAATAGTTTATCTCTTCGAGAAGAGTGTTTCTATTTCACGTAGATTTCCATCATGAATTTTTTGGCTTTCGTAATAAAATTCAAAATCCAATAAAACATCGCATCGTGAAATGGAATAACTGTACGTGTTAAAAATTCATAGCATAGCTAATTAATACGGCCTTCAAAAACAAAACGAAATTGGTGTTTTAATTAACTTTCTCAAAGTTGCTGATTGAACAGATTTTCACTACAAATTCTTGAAAGCTGGTTTTTTAGAGTGGCAAACAAGAAGGCTGCGCGCTTGATGGTAAGCGAACGGATAACAAAAGACGCTTCATATTTGGAATTTACAAACGTGAAGTTTTACAAAGTGGTCAAGAACTTTACAATTAGGAACTTTAGCTTTATTATAGTGATACAGCCTAAATGTGGAGGTCTGGACCTAGTATCTATTCTTTTATAGGTTTTTTATCCACGGTTAGTTTATGATATGTCTCTGAACCGACTATAAATTGTTGTCCAAAGATACAACTCACACGAAAATTAGTGGTGTATTCCAACCGCTAATTGTTTGCCAGGAAACGGGACACCCAATGTGTCTTGTTCCATCCTTATGTTGACTTTGTCTTGGTTTGTTACTTCGCCCCCTGCCCGCGCAACGCGCAAGTAATTTTGTAGGAGTGTTTGTACGAGAAATTATGTTCACGAGCTATCAACGGGCTTTATTATCTTTGTTTTGGATACAAACAATCGGTCTCGCCTCAAATAAATTATGTTGGTCCCTTGTGACGCAATCTAATATTGCGCCATATGTAAATTCTTGACTAAGTATTACTAAATTAGATATTAGGTTCAGACAATTTAATTGCCTATTTAACGAAATTTTTTATAGTACAAAATTATATGGTATCTTTAGTTGAAAATTTTAGATTAGGTACAAAGCGCTGTGTTGATTCAATGCTTTTTTATTCTATAATTTTTGTATGCATTTACTAATATGAACTTAAGTTAGGTTATACAGGATGTAATTTAATTCATTTGCATAAATTGAGCCCATGATAGTACATCATTTATAGATGATTATTAAAGAGTAAAGAGTGTAAATGAAAATATTTTTATTGAAAATTATGAAGATTGCCGCGGCGCCTAACGCAGTTGGCACGGATGATTTTGATACATTTAAACGTTTTTATACCTTGTATGTACTAATTAAAAACAATACTACATTATTTTAATTAATTTTTGTATTGTAGCGTTTGATTAAGTAAGTTGTTCCATTTTTCGGAGTTATTATTATTACTAAACCAATGTGTTAAAATTCAAAAATGTTGGTCTACACGTGACCGGTATCAGGAGTAGGTACCTAGTTTCAAAGGATGCTAATGAATTGAATTACACCCAGTATGGAAAAAATATTGAAAAACTATTTCAAAGTAATTTCTGTACATCATGAAACATAAAAAACTACTTTTGAATAATTATCTACAGTTTCCTAAAAACTTAAAAAAATATTGAAACGAAACGCTTACGATTGTCTACTAGATTGTTAGCATTTATCCAATTACTATATACTAAATTAATTTAGTTTTAATTAATAATGAACAACATAGCCGCTGGTTTAGCTTAAATGCACAGATAATTTTAATCAATTCTTTTAATTGTTAAAAAAATCGATGTACCTTAATATTAAAAATTAATAATGTTCTAAGGCCTATAAAAACAGGCTCTAAATATTGTTTCTGTTAAAGTTTACAGTCCACGGTGAAAAACATAGCACAAACTATATTAATAATTTATTAAGAGTAGTTAAAAAGAAAAAGTAATGGTAAGTTTGGAATCAAAACAAGGTAATAATATTGTATTATTACCTTACTGAGGATGAGGATATTTGATAAAAATAATTATAATTTCTAGTAGAAAAACACCTCGTCTCAGGCACATGGGGCAGACTACCAAATCAATCTACTTTCAGTTTCGCCGCACGTGCGAAAGAATATACGAAAATTATGAGCGTAAGAGAGATATCTATATACTACTACGAAATTACTGGGCAAATGAGACTTTATGACCTGATTACACAGTGTAGTAATCTGATTACTAGACTGTGTGATGTCTCAGGATGACGTGCGCAGTGCAATGTCACGCAAAACTTTATTATTTTAAAGTTCCGAGTGACACTGCAACTGTTATGGGCAGCCGTGTCGCTTAACATCAGGTGAACGACTAGCTCGTCACGTCATTCATTCACATGAAAACAAAAAATATTCATACTTGATAGCGAGTACATTCGAATAAACTCATACTATTTACTACTGTTATTGGTCCACTAAATTTGGATTCACATTTAATAAATATAAATCCGGGGAGCCGATGGATGCAGGAGGCGAGCAGCCGCTCAGTGGCGCTCCCTGGGGGAGGCCTATGTTCAGCAGTGGACGTCTTCAGGGTGTTAATGATGTGATGATGAAATTTATATCCAATGAATAGAGAAATAAGGATTTATAGTGAGAATAAAATAACGAATTAGGATAATTGAGTTTAAGTACATTATATTGTAGGACTTGATAAATACGTTAAATCTAGAAACTTTACACAGTATATTTCAGAGTTACTGCTTACATAATATGACGTATAATAAAATGCAATAATCACCCTGCGCAACACCAAGTGTAAGTACCTAATAGATATTAAGAAAATAGAATATGTAATTAGTAATGGATTCCCTAAGGCCCCCAATCAAACTGGCCCCGCTGGGGCTATTGATACTAAAATTATGGTGGTAACCACCACTGGGGCTGGTTTAAAAAAAAACGTTATATATTTTTTGTCATTGAAATCTTTTAATAAAATATCATCTACGAAATAAAGTCGATTGTGGAATATCTGTCGCCAAGAACTTCACAAAGCTTTTGTTTATGTCACTCGTAAGTGTGTGCTATATTTCTTGCCGTGAACTGTACACTCGATAAAATTATCTTAGCTAGAAATTATAAGAGTAGAACTCTTAAAGGTTTTGTGATTTGTTTAATTTTACGGAAATTTTGTATGTTTTTTATGGTTATTTTATAAGGAAATGTCTAATCAATATGATTTTATTGTCATGTCATTTATGGAGGCTTTTTAACGACTTAGTCAGGGAACATTAAACGACGTCTATCTAAAAAGAATCATTATAATAATATCATCTTTAAATTGTTTCAATCGTAGATCGTAAATTTTTCTAACGATTGGTTACTTATTATTCAGTTACTTTTATAAGTTAGACTTCTTTTCTATTAAATTGTTTCTATATTATTCGCAATAGAATGGTTGGAAGGTTTTACAAGATCGTTTTCGCGAAATCAAAGTGTACTACATTTAATTTTGTAGGCAATGGGTTTTAATCGAACACGTCTCAGTTCAAGGTACTGACTTATTTATCTATTTGATTTGTTTTTGGGAACCTTTTCTAAGAAGAAAGGAACGCCACTATGCAGTACGAAATTGGTAACAATATTGTTGGCAATACATCAGTTTGGGTAAATCATGACGCTACTTTATCGCAATAAGATTCACGTCGGCAGCTAAAAATATTACCCTGACTTGGCCAGAATACTTTGTCATACATTAGAGATCTCAATGAATTTGTACGATTCAATTGTCATAAGATCAGTAGCCTCACCGCGTAAGCCCGGTGGCAATCGTAATCGTGTGCTCTCTTGCTCGCACTCAAGGGCGTGTACATTGGCGCAAGCAGGATGGCAGGCGATGTTCATTACCAGAATGCTTACGCGGTAGGGCTGCTGTTTTATTGCCATTTTTATGTACAAAGTCACAAATATTACGTTACAATTTCAACTTACATTTTGGTCAGTAATTGCCATCTATACTAATTGACTTCGTCCACAAGTGTGGAGAGTTGAAACCTTGTTAAACAACTTTTTCAAACACTTTATGGTAACGTGTTTGATCTTCGATTCGATTAGGTATAGGCCTAGATGGGATCGGTGCAAAAAGCCGTCTCGAGAAAAAACAGCTCACTTGCGGCGTGAGCTCTTATTTAGAGTCATTGTCTAAGGGTTATACATAAAGTAAGTATTAATAAAGACACAAAGATGTTTAAATTTCGTTCCGGTTTCATGTCTATGAAGTTTAAATTGTAACGTAGTACTAAAAATCTATGTTCCAGTATTACTATTTTTAAGTGATATTTCTATGTATTATTGTATGTTTGTAATTGTGAAAATAAATATATGAATGTGAACAATGTTCTAGTTTTATTTTGAACAGCGTAGATAAAAATCCAAATCGTTTATTTGCTGCCTAAAACACGGTTGCAAAAATAAATGCTTAGTTCCGAACGTTTGTTTTGCTACACAGCATGCAAATTTTGGACTGACCAATGTTGATAAATAAATATTATTGATAATTTCTATAGCCTCTGAAAATCAGTATATGTAGTATTAGAGAACTATTTTTATGTCTGTGGTATAGGTAGATATAGGTACAATCGCCTGCACTAATAAGTATACATTTTATTTTATTTTCAAAATATTGTCAGTTTTATTTTTCTGACTAACTTATACTTATTAGAGCAGGCGACTGTACTTACGAGTTGTCTTCACAGGCGCCATACCATTAGGATTGCGCAGCGAAATTTTTAATTTTAAAATACAACCAACAATTCAAAATTAATTCATTTATTCCCATAACAACAAAACAAGAATGATTTCAGAAATAATATCTACAGTTATTAACAACTGGCGAACGCATTTCGCAAAACAAGTCTTCTAGCGTACATTATTTTCATCTCCAATAAATACCTTCCTTCGATAACATTTATATAAAATGCGACAATATTAGGCTTTGAAGAGCATTGATATTATATTTATAATTATCTCGCTCTCACGACGCTTTATATAAGAGGTGTGAGTGAGAGAAAATCAGTTATTTCATGGCGCCAGTTATACAGCTGTGTTTACAGTTTGTGGCCACTAAGGATGCCATGAATATAGATTCCATCCAGCAGCTCGATTCACAATCTATTCCAAATCCAAATTCATTGGTGAGTCAATTAAGAGTTTCCTATCTACATTCTCCATCTCTTTCATTCTGATGATGATAATGAAAGAGAAAGAGTAAATTCTCTTCAAAGATGTATTTTTTATTTTACCCTCTGATGGTGGGCCATGGAAACTATAATCTTCATTTATTCTTCGAAAGACGAGACAATAATTTTATTAGTATATTTTTGGTATTTACTACAATTTATCATTATGCATAGGAAGTTTCGGTTTCCATTAGTTCTAATTTATTATAAATACCTAGACTATTTATTAATATCTTATGTTTAAATGTATATTATCGCAATTAAATTGCCATATTTTTTGTTGAAATTACAGGTCTAAATAATATTACAGTTATTATGTCAAATTTAACAGATCTATGGTATTTGAGCTTCGTGTAGGGTATAACTATAAAAGGTATTATAGTCTCGCAAAGTAAACTCTGCAGTTATTTAAAATTGGTGTAATATAAAATCTTGTATATGGTAGCACAGTTCATACTTTGGTTGAACCATTACTTCTTTTTAAAAACACAACCAATCAGAAAATTAGTGCACTGACATGTTCAACTTCAACTCTTGATTAATGGCCTTTGTGGAGAGGTGACCACAATTTTGCCAGTGTCATTATCAAATTGACAGGTAATGATATAAAAAACTGATTGCTACATGATTGCTATATGAAAAAGTTTTTGGGGGTCCAAGGTATTCCACTGTTGTGTAAATCTACCAAAATCTACCTTTAAGTTATCTGTGGTTCTCATAGTGCATTTTATATACTCTGTGATCAAGTCTCTCTCTGTGTTGTAGTAAGAGTTAATAGGTTGGTGACTGTGATTTATGTTAACTGAGCTAACTACCAAATTCTAATGACATTAATATCAATATATTAATGTCTTATGAGACTGATACAGATAATAATTATGAGTAACAGTATGTACATGTCATTGACATGTACATACTGTTACTCATAATTATGATTTCATTAACCAGATAACTGTAAAGGTAGAAAATAAAAATGTACATACAAATTTTGCATGCCGACATGGTGGAATATTGAAGTGCCTATTTTTTTTTTATTTATAACTGACATCTATGTATTAGGTACTCATATTGAAGCAAATAAATGAATTGAATTGTGTCTTCGAAATAAAAGAAAAGTGGTTTAATAATTTGGAGATTTTATTTAAATTCTTAACATGGCGCAGTCGTTCAGTGTGCCTATCTCAAAATATAAGTTTCAGCCGCGCCTACGTTAAGTGTTGGATTAGAAGCTCCACTAGAAAATTTTTAACATTCGCATTGGCGAATCGTGTTGGCTGACCGACGCCCTCGCCTCGACGAAAAGTTAAGATGGCGTTAGTGAAATTGCCCCCAAATCTTAATTTACAGAGCGAAAACGCAGCAAGTGAATTTAAATTTTGGCTGCAACAATTTGAAGATGATCTAATAGCAGTCGAGAAAAACAAGGCTGATGATAAAATAAAGCTCTCACTACTTAGAAACATGATGGGGCCGGAGGCAGCACGTGTCTTACAGACCTTACCGATAAAAGTGTAAAACGCGGAAGTTTATAAAAATGTGATCGAAGCCATAAAATCATTTCTTTCACCGAGGATTAATAATAGCTTCGAGCGATTTTAATTTAATGAGAGAAAGCAGCGTCAGGGTGAGCCAGTTGGAAGTTTTTCTCACAGATTGTAGAGAACTTATAAAGACGTGTGAGTACAATGTAACCTCTACTTCAGAGTCCTTAGAAGATCAGATTCTTCGCGACAAAATAGTGCAAGCGGTGTATGATAAAGCGATGCAAGAAAATCTGTTGCGCATCTACTCATTATTGTACATCAGGGCAGAGTAAGAAACAGGTTCAAGAAATGAATCCAAACGTGATAGATGTTGACATGATAAATAAAAAAAAGTGCCACATTTTTATGTAAAAGATGCCAGAAGCAGCACGAACCAAGACAATGCCCAGCATTTGGCAAAAAGTAAGTAATGTGGGACGCTTAACCATTTTGCAGTCAGTTTCAGAAGGCAACCTCGTCACTCCAAGATAAAAGAAATAAAATATGTTGAACAACCTAATGATAGCAGCAGTGGAGACGAAGTGTTCTGCGAAATGGCTAAATATGATCCAGCTCCGATGAGTGGTATGAAAATATTGATATTGAAAACAAGTTTAAAGTTTAAATTGGATACTGGTGCAGAGTTAGCTTAGCCAGACTAACTTACCCACTCATTCATAATCGCTTTATAAGCTAAAACTTTTTACAAATTTTTGTCTCGCTTTTACACATGACACTTTTCGTCAGCGTAAATGTGACAGATCGTTTTATAGCTGGTTATCTTTTATCATTTATGAATAAGAAGGCAAATGTTAATATCCAACAATAAGTTGATAATATTTATGATTTTTAAAGCAGTATCGCCTGCTCAGTGTAATCTACAGATTAATTTGTAAAGGTAAAATTAAAATCACGAGCGGGGATCGAACCCGCATCCATCCATCCCTCAAGCCGGGATATGCTTTACTTAAGCTAACGTGACAAGTGGTCTCATGTCCGAATTTTTCCTTCACCTTTACAACCAACTTACGGGGTTGGTAGCGCCATCTATTGAGTGATTTAAGAATCATCCCAACCCCGTAAGTTGGTTATAAAGGTGAAGGAAAAATTCGGACATGAGACCACTTGTCACGGTAGCTTAAGTAAAGCATATCCCGGCTTGAGGGATGCGGGTGATTCTAATTTTTCCTTTACAAATTAATCAATAAGTCGATAATTTTATTCTAAAATAGGTACAAGAGAGATTTGCAAGAACTTCGTTGTTAGAGTAAATAAACGAAAATTTTTAAGATCTCCAAACAGCTAGTCGAGGCAGCGCGTGACCAAAATACTGGCCTCTACTTTGGCCAAAGATTGAGCATTGCCATTCAACGTGGCAATGCTGCCAGCATATTGGACACGTTGCCTACTGTCGTTCAACCCTTGTTGGATTAGTTATGTATTATATTGTATATTTTATAGCTTTAGAAGTAATATTGATTTTGTTTCTTAAAAAAAATAAGGAACGAAATTGAAGTCTTGATTTACTCAAACATAAAACATAACAAGTTACACGAGAATGCAGTGCCTATATTTTTTACAAATTTTATCAAATATTATATATAAAAATACATAATTTTGAGCAGTGGAGGACTCGAGGTTTGGAATATTTTACAAATAATAAAAAAATATATGTAAATAAATGCAATAAAATAAATTAGCATAGCACCAACATACAACATAACGATACATAATATTTTATTATTTTTTACAATTACACCAGTTTTTGTTTAAGTTGCTTTTAATAGTTATTATTTCGTGTAGTCAAATAGTTGGATTTATACGCGTTTTCGCTACTATACGCAGGTCATGTGCCACACCAGCCCCCGTTTTATTTATTTATTTATATATAGTTTTAAAATATTGAGCATAAGACGTTTATTTTATTAGAAATTAAACTAGATCACATTATAATTTTCTTTTATGTGAACGAATGACGTGACGAGCTAGTCGTTCACCTGATGTTAAGCGACACGGCCGCCCATAACGATTGCAGTGTCACTCGGAACTTTAAAATAATAAAGCTTCGCGTAACACTGCACTGCGCACGTCATCCTGAGACATCACAGTCTAGTAATAATATCACTAAACTGTGTAATCAGTTCATAAAGTCTCATTTGCCCAATAATTTCACTAGCTACAATGCCAATACATACTACGGAAGATATAGATCTTCCATAGTTAATGTATCTAGTTTGATTTCTTACCGATGTATCTATCCCTCTCAGGTAGAAAGAGACACCATGGCCTCACCTAGACTGCCTTACTACTAGCTAGCTGCAAATCATTAGCTAGCGTATAGCTGCGGGTAATAAAATATCATGAAATCCAGGAGGATTGATTTGTCGAAGTTAGAGCATGCACTGGGTAAATCTTTGATAAATTATTAGCCATCTCGCTCGCACTGGATATGTCTGTCCTTGTCTTTCTATCGTCCTTACTACGTCTTCGACGACGGACCGAGTTAAGCCCTATTCAAACCAGCGCGTTATTTGTACCGCTGTGGGTAGCGGTATACCGCGTGGTATTCCATCCGGATATTTTGTATGAAGTTTCGCTCTAACTTCAATACGCTTATTTTTGTGCCCAGTATTTTTACCGCTACCCACAGCGGTGCGAATAACGCACCGGTTTGAATAGAGCATTAAACAAAATCCACGTTTTGTTATTGAAATATTAGAATGTAATTTAGGCCGCGTTTGATAGACATTTTCTAAAATTGCCACGTGAAAGAAAGAGATAGCATTAAGCGTTTTGAGCGACAACAAGAGCACGACTCAGCGTCAGTTTTTGACGTGGCAATGTACAAACGTACTTAATCTTGATTTATTTATTTATTTATGAACCTTCAACAGTTCTACATGTTTGTTGTGTTTATCTTTCCTCTTTTAATGAAATATATTTGATACAATAACTTAAAAATTGTTTACTAATATGTGCGCTAGGCGCCACGAATATTATTTCTTTTATCTCTTTAGGGGTGCAAGCATATTTTTTCCTTCTGTGGAAAATCATAACGTCATACTTCTATAATACTAGTGGAATTTCATATTACTCGAAAGTTAAAAGAATTTGTATAAATAAATGTCAATAGAATTAATTAAAAAAATAAAACTTTGTAATAATTGAATAAAATAATGTAGTATTTTTTGCAATTGATTAAATAATTTCATGTACTTATTTAAGTTTTTTTTTCATTGCATCTTGTAATATACGCGCCATTAAATACGAAAAGAGCTAATAATCGCCGTCTCACTTCCACTACACTTTCACCATAGTGGTGGAAGTGGGATAGCAATATTTTGTAGCTTTCGTCGGGATACATTTTCCAATGTCGCTACTATAATAATAAAGACATTTGAGAACTGATGTCAGAAATGTCAGCAGTGGAGTGAAAGAGAAGCTATATTTTTTAGCTTCCCGCACAAATACATAATTAGTTTTCAGTATTAGTTAGGACTAAAGATCCTATACAAGGTGACCTTGAATTGGTATGTTATATCGAAATGAGGGGACTGGGACCATGATACCCTACAAGATGTGAGCCTTACTTGAAACTGGGTGTTTCCAAACTTCGATGGTAAAAAATAAATACACTCGCAAAATTGCACGTGCGATCGCTACGAGAGTTAACAAGATAAATCATTTCTAATCACAGGTCGTTAACATTTATGTGCACTCGGTCAAGGACGAAGTTCAAGCACCCAGCTAAGGCTATTTTCGAACGTACACTTTACATGGCGTTTCTTCAATGAAAAACTATTAATTTAGTAGTCGTATTCGACGACTTCCTATGGTGTAAATTTACCCCCTTTCGGGATAACATACCAATTCAAGGTCACCTTTTATATTTCCCTTAATAAACATTGTATAAGTAACTAAGGAACAGTTATTTATGTTTTGTTTCTTTCTATCGAGTTTGAAATGGGTAAAGAGAAAACAAGAGAAAGCACTGCGTAGATATTACTTAAATATGCAGTGTTTATTAATACATAATATATGTTCCATAGAACAAATAGGAATTACCATAAGTCTCATTCAAATCTCAATGATTGATTCATCAGTTCACTCATTGAATCAACTGTTAACAGTGTCTCATTTTTTTCAAGTGCCTATTGTTTCCTCAAAATATGGCAACCCACTGTCATATCGTGAATAAAATTAAAATTCCTAGTATAGTATATTATTAAACGATTAAACTATGTATATGTCTTGTATATACTAACTTTATACATTATATACCAACTATATATCTACGGTGGTTCCCGTTACCATATCCCAGAAATATCCCCATCACTAGTGCAGATTCTCACTGAAAAAAAACCATTAAACAATTACTAAATAAAAATCAGGTATTACAAGTTGAAACACTGAGCACAGACCGAAGATAGATTTTCGCAGCCAGCGATCATGTAACCATAGCTCAGTTGGGAAAGCGTCTAATCCGGTGAGTTGGAAAGAGCGGGTTATAAATCCTGCTGGTAGCTAAATTTTTTAGAAAGGAATTGTATTATTTAAACTGCTTTTAGCGACAGGTTTGATTGTACAGGCAAACAGTTAACCATCAAGTGTCAACAAATTTTTGACTAGCCACAAAACTTTATTTTGCTACACTGTGCCATTTCGTTTTCCGTCTTATTAATGAGTATTGAGTTATAATTACCTATAGCCGATCTACAGCTATGTACTGTTCTTCTTTGGTGATTCCGGTGGGTCAACTTTGTCTGACAAGTCCTGCAAAACCAAGTATAAAATAACTTAAAATCTGTAAAAATTTTTTTTTTACATCATCAATTATTTTCTTAAGTAAAATAAAAACAATATTATTTAAAGGCCTCTTCAAACTGGCGCTTACCGCTTATTCGCTACTTCGATCCCGTGCGATATTTACCGCTACCCACAGCGGTAGCGAACAATGCACCAGTTTGAATAGGCCTTTATATAAACTGAGGTTCAATAATTTACATGCTTGTGAGGTGTAAGTTTTAGCTTGGGACATTTGCTTACTCATACTAAAAAAATTTAAGATAAGTGTCTGTCTGTCTGTCAACAGGCTTTATCTCAAGAACAGTTATACAAGGTGACCTTGAATTAGTATGTTATCCCGAAAGGGGGTGAATGTACACCCCAACGTAGACAATGGGGCCAATTTTAAAGGCTTTAGTTGACAGATCTAAAGCTACTAATTCTGTTGCTGTTCTTGTCAAACAGACAGGAATGTAAGAGACGGATATATTTTTAGTATTTTAAATACTGTCAACTAAAGCCTTTAAAATTAGGCAAAATGTTTCTTCTACGACTTTACTAAATTAATAGTTTTTCGTTGAAGAAATGTCATGTAAAGTTTACGTTCGAAAATAGCCTTAGCGCAGCTGGGTGGTTGAACTTCGTCCTTGAGTGCACATAAATGAGTTTAACGACCTGTGATTAGAAATGATTTATCTTGTTAACTCTCGTACCGATCGCACGTGCAGTTTTGCGAGTCGATTTATTTTTTACCATGGAAGTTTGGAAACACCTAGTTTCAAGTAAGACTCTCACAACTTGTAGGGTATCATGGTCCCAGTCCCCCCATTTCGGGATAACATACCAATTCAAGGTCACCTTGTATATTCCACAGATGATATAGTCCGCTATAACAACAAATACTAAAAAACAGAATAAAATAAAAGCTTAAGGTGGCTCCCATACAACAAACGTGAATTTTTTTGCTCGTTTTTATAGATAATGGTACGGAACCATTCCAACGGTGTTATTCAGCTATGGGCTAAAGCCTTTTAACAAGGAAATTGAAATATAAAAATATAGAAATTGATTTCAAGACAACCATCTGTTTCGGGAGTTGGATGGAGACTGCCGGAGCTGAAGGCTAACTGAGGTGTTATCCTAAGGAACATGATGAGTAGACAGGAAAAGGCTAGAAGTAGGTAATATGGGGTGCAAAGGGTAGATATAACAGTGCGCGAGTCTGACACGCACTAGGCCGGTTATTATTATTGTAGTAGTTAGTTTGAAGAATAAAGGCACCATAAAAAAATTATAATGTTACCTCATCAAGTGGGTTAATGTGTCCGTTCCGAACGGACTCCCGTAATGTGTTGTCTTCTTCTTCATCCGTGTTCACATCATAGAACTCTTCGCTGTCCATCTCTCCGTCCGTACCTGCATTGATGCATTGCAAAAACGTTAATAATAGTAATAACGCCCAACAATCACATATAGTTGTGGCGGGAACGGGGAAAAGTTCACGTCGTTGCATTGTATTATTTCTCTAAACTTGTGTTTTTCCAGTGTTAATGTTTAAAATTGGTGGCGTTTTAAATGTTGAATTACGAGCATGAGTGTGTGGTGAAACATGGTTTCTCGTGTTGCTTCCAAAACTCCATAGAAGCTTCAAGTAGTTGCCACCATTTAACAGACATTATTAGGGCATGACAGACTGGACTATGACTACCCCAACTGTGACTAAGCTTGATGTTATGTGAATATTCTACAAAACCATGAAAAATTACAACACTTGACACTGGCTAAATACACTACCTGAGGAGCCAAAATAAAAGAAAAAAAAAAATCACATGCATAGATCCTGGAGCCAACCACTAACCAAGCACAGACTGGTAGTCGGTGAAGTATTCCGAATCAGAAGCGTAGCTCTGTTCCTTCTCCGCACCATCAGGGGCATCGCCGACGGTCGCAGCTTTCTTTTCTCTCTTCTCGCGCTTCACTCTCTCGCTCTTACGCTGCCTTATGCGGCGAAGCTGACTGAAATACAAATCTATACTTAATTTGACTTTTATTAGTTGGCTATACTTGGCAGTCGGAAGTCAACAAAATAACTTAAAAAGATGGTAAACACAATTTACTTGTTTTTTAATAATAGTGATTATTTACAGGATTATCTTTAAAGTAATCTTTTATTTCAATTCATTTGGTAGTTTACAACAAGGTAAATACAGACAAATCTTATAGTGCCTGCTAAAATATCTTCAATGTACAGTATTGGGCCTATTTTACTAGGTGGTAGGACTTTTCTGCAAAGTTTGTCTAGGTAGGTACGACCGCTTTGCCAGTTATTCTGCTGCCAAGCAGTAGTGTGCAAGCACTACTGTGTTCCGGTTTGAAGGGCATTGTGGCTCAGGTCATAGTCTCATTTGTCCAGTAAATTCACTAATTACCGGGCAAATGAGACTTTATGTCCGGATCCCACAGTCTAGTAATTTGATTACTAGACTGTGTGTCTTAGAATGATGTGCGCGGAACAGTGTCACACATAACTTTATTATTTTAAAGTTCCGAGTACACTGCAACTGTTATGGGCGGCCGTCTTGTTTAATATCAGATGAACGAATAGCTCATCACATCACATAAAAAAATTACAGTTTATTGATATGTTATAGTATAATATACGTAGATGTTGCATCTGCAGCAAATGTTAAAAAAAATCCTATCCTATCTCATGTGAAAACCTGTAGAAAGAGGAGCATATTTCTTGCAAAATATAGTGTCAGTTATTTGTTTTTACTTACGCTTCCTTCTGCAATTCTCTCAATGATTCGAGATCAGCTTTCATAGATGTCATTTGTTGATCTAGTCTTGCTACCTCTTGCACTGAAAATATTAATAAACATTGAAGTAAACATGCATAACTAGTTGATAATTACAATAGTTGTAGCTCTGGCCTGATAGCTCTGTTGGTAGTAACTCAGCCGTCTGTAGGCTGTGTAGTCAAAGATAGGTGATTGGTTATTGTTGAAATCGCACTGGACTTCCGCAAGTTTTCTTCATGTGTAAACGCGACTTAAGATTTGTTGCAGCATATGTACATAGTAAACTTTAGGTTTATAGAATTTGCTACCCAATCCAGTCAACATCAACAATACCCTGTAGGTCAACAGGATTCTGGGTCTCACTTGAAAGCCGACTGTAACTATGCTTTACCGAATCTTACCTAACATGGTTCGCCTTTTCTCAGCATAAATCTGCTCGTATATAAACACTCCAGCAGCTCCAACTATGCCCACAATCGCAGCTCCCACCATAACTCGTGGCGAGAGGTTTATAAAACTTGAATTACTCATTGTAAGAACGTCAGCTCGTCAGCAAAGGTAAGGTAATGTAAGGTGTTCTATGGTGGTGGTAATGGAACTGACAATCCAAGGCAAGGCAGAGAGTTGAATTTATCTTTATTTGAGGCGTTTGATTTCCGAAATACCACGATTGATGAACCAGTAAATCTAGGTACATTGATTTATTCACGTGGACATCAGTTACAATAAAATAAAAACATGTGTTAAATCTAACCACACCAAATCAATTATATTTCTGTCACCGCATTTACTTTTTGTGGTTGAATGTTGAAAGTTCGGAAAACCCAAGAAAAATCGAAAAGAAAATTGAAAAACAATTTCAATCTCTTCAACACAGAATTCCCCCTATTACATAGGTCCAGAACCCAAGTCTCCATACTTAACCTTGTTTGAACATGAATCAAACCATAGAGCACATTTTTTTTTCTTCTAATGTCAGTTCCTCTTTCTACATACCATATAAATAGTATTACCCGATTTAGTCGGGTACCTAAATAAAAATCTAGCTATATATGTAAAATGTAAATAATAAATATTATATAACGCCTACATTAAAAAAATATAAAATAATAAAATTAATTACCATCATACTACTATCTACAGACAAGAAAAAGGTCTATAGATAGCTCATGCAATATTTTAATAAAAAGGATTCAAATTAAGTATAACCAGCAGTTTATTCAACATTTCTTTTAATAACTCACGAGTTTTTCAATATTACCAAGTTAAAGGGATTAAAGAACAACAGTTATGTAGGTACAGGGGGTCTAGCAAAGATACCAACCACTAACGCTAACGCCAAACGCTAACTCCAAAATGTACTGAAATGACATTTCTGAAATCGCTAACTTTTCCGTAGCGAATGTCATTTCGATACATTTTTGGAGTTAGCGTGTGGCGTTAGCGTTAGCGATTGTGATCTTTGCTAGGCCCTCTGGGCCTCAACCAAAATAATGTTTCATATTTTAGGATAAAAAAAAATAACCTTAAAAATGGGAAAACAGTGGGCGCGTGAAACGTTTATAGTTGACAATAAAACTATTATCAGTAATTGCTTTTCTGTGTTCTGTGTGCTCTTTACTATAGAAATGCGCTGAACATATTGTTGAGCGAATATTAGGTTTCCACCAATCTTCGTTTCGACTTTTTCGAACTACTTTTATCCAACGATCAGAGTGGTTATTCTCTATGGAAACATAGATTCCACACGATATGAAACCACGTCGTTATCGTGTCTTGTTCAAATCGTGTCACAGCGTTAGATGTAGGTACCTTCGCTTTACATTAAAGTTATCTTTATTTTGAATAAAATATATTGACATAACTGGTCATAATCTTTTGATGTGTTGATGTTTCGGAACGCGTCTCGGTAAAACATGATTTTTGACAGTCCTAATCGCGCCAATTCCAAATTCATTTCGCGCGGTTTTGTTTTCGTTTCATAGAGAATAGTTTTGCAGATTTCTTTTGTAAGACAAGGAATTCGCGTGGTTTCGAAGTAAGGAATCGATACGGAATAAGGGCCCAGCTAGACATAGACATCTGTTGGAAATCTATACAAAAGAAATCGGGTAATTATTCAGATGCCGTGTGGCAATACTGATTTTGACATGTCAACTTTTTATTGTGAAATGGTTTTAACTCTTCGTCAAATAGAAATAATTAAAATAATCTTATAAAAATACATGATTAAGGCCACTTACAAGTGAAATGTGATCGTATGCTTCTGTGATTCGTGCCTCGAGTGATTTCGGCACAGTTTTATCACGCAAGACGGCATTTTTTTGGTATGTATTCAAAAGCACACCCAAGTAACGACTGATTTTGATTTTGACAGCTGAGAATCAATCACACCCAAAGTGGTGTGTACGGTTTTGCCCTGCTTTAATTTCGTATTAGTGGTCTGGATAAAAAGTCTTTGCTCTTCAAAGAGAATATCCAAAGAGTATATAATTTACTAAGTATCAGTGCTGCCAACGGTGACGGGACTGATAACGCCATTTTTCCCAGCTTAAGTAGCCTAAAGTAGCCGAATTTTAGGTCCTGTCGCCTAAAAAAGTAGCCTAAGCCTCAAACACGTTAAAATATCGTGTTATAATGTTAAAATGAAGTAAAATAGTAGTTTTTGACGAACTTTCTTTTTTAATAGCTGACCTGCCCCGTCTTGGCACGGGTTTATTAGTTTTACGCCTTATCTCAGTATAATAGGAAGAAAGAAAGAAGAGGGGAAAAGATAAGGGAAAAGGATGAATCGATGAATTCGCCTTCACCCATTCATCCTATTCCCATATCTATCCCCCTTCTCTCTCGAACGCGAATGTTCTTCTGCATTTGTACAATTTTATTATGTATTTTTGGTCCATTTTTGTTAAGTTTCAGTAATTTCATCCTGAAATACGTTTGCTAAATAGGTCCTCTGCCGGGCTAGCACGGACGGTAGACAAAATGGTCTTTCCCTGTTTTATGTCAAATTCTTCATACAATTTACTTGTCAAGTGGAGTAAAACAGGGGAAAGAAAATTTTGTCTACCGTCCGTGCTAACCCTGCAGCCAGTCTGTCAACCTCAAAGACCTTGTCGTTGTCAAGAAAAGAAAATCTGTCGCCAGCCAAAAAGCGGCCGTGGGAAGTCTTTGAATTAACATAAACATAAAATAATTGTACAAACAAACAGCTGAATTGTTAAGAATCAAAATAAATAAAAAATATTTTTCACAAGGGAATAATGTTTTATACAACTGGCATGTCACTTGTGACTTTTCGAGACATTTATTTTTTACATAAAATATCTAAGATTCTCGAATGGGGTATAGTTCAATAATGTTTCGTCCACCAGCTACCTATAACAAGACAAGGCTTTCGTCAACCTTATTTAATTTTGTGTTATAATATCAAATTTTGGTTGAATTTCTTTAGTTCTTTGCCAGTTTTGGCCAGATTTTTACTAAAGATTTTAACATTTTACAGAAAATAGGTAGGCTAAGGCGATATGATTTATACTGTTAATTATGTTAACAGAATGACCAACTTTTGCCAGTCGTTCAAGTAACTTTTATACAAAATCCGCCTTATTTACAGCTTTTACAATACAAAATCGATAAATTTTTCATTTAGTAGGTTTTTTTCTTAACATCAAAATTCTATCTTAATTTTTTTTCTTCTTTATTAATATTTCAGACCTTAAAGTGGCTATAATTTTTATGAAAGGTGTTTATTTACGATTTGGCTAATATAAATAACTTGTTCCTGAGGTAGCCTAAAAGGTGACCAGTCGCATATCAGATTTTACTTCGCCGGTTCCTAGTCCTTAGTAGCCTAAATGGCGATATAGCGCCTACGTTGCCCACACTGCTAAGAATATCAAAACGAAGTGATTATAATTTATTTTTTTCATGGCAATTGTTTAACACATTTTTGCCAGTGTCATGTCAAAATAGAAATAAAAACGATATTATGAACCGATTATAAGTGTGATTCGATTATAGCTATGAATCGATTGAATACATACAATTTTTAGTGTCTACTTTTGATTTTATATGCTTAAATATAGTACATGAGATAAAGCTTCGTGACAGACAGGCAGACAGATAGACAGACGGACAGCGGAGCCTTAGTAATAAACACTAAAAACCTAAACATTGTGTATGAGGTTGGTAGATGACGTCACAGCTCGATCGTCGAAACGTCGAATCATTCAATCGAGAACACATTTTTGAGTAAAATATCAAGAATGAGACACGCTCTTCTCAATGGGGCAACGTCATCGTCGCTCGTTGTTGACGCTTCGTGTCGGAATTCATTCCGGTCGATTCGATTTTCTCATTTTAAATATTTTGGCTGCATTCTATTTTTCAAGCTATAAAGTATAATCGCTGGTAGCGATCACAGCACAGCGTAGCGCTCACATTTTTGTATCGTTGCGTTGTCACGTTAACAGTCATTCGAAACACAAATAGTGCTAAATATCGATTACAGCTTGATTCGGATCGGAACACGGCCTTTATGTTTACGCACATCAGCTCAGCACATCACTATAAATAAAAATGCCGAACAGAGCCGTGAGGTGTGCGTGTTTGTTTTTATTGAAAGTCAATAAAATGATTAAAAATTGAGCTCGACGCATTTAAAATGATACTATCTGCATTCAGCAGAATCTAGTCATTGCTAATTTAAAAGCTAAAGGTTTCAAAACCGGACTTAAAACTGACTTTTACTTTTCCATTGATCGATTGTGTCTAGAAATGAGTGCTAATAGCCAAGCTAGCAGTAAAGATGATGAAAGCAATGCAGTTCCCGATACGACACCTAGCAGTTCATGTATGTATTAAGTAATCGAAGTTGGCGAAAATGGAACTTTCGGGTACTCGGGTAGTTCCTAAATATAATACGTTTTGAAACGAATTATTTACCATTCTGGTACTGCATTTCTTTGATTGCCAGGCCGCTTTATTTCGTTGCCCAAAATAATCTACTGTTATGGCGCTAACCGTTATAACAAACTTAAAACTTAAGGTTACAACTTAAAACTTAAGGTACTCTCATAATCAGTACTCTGTGGTCATAATGAACATTGGCCAAATTGGCAATTTGGTCTACTATCAACATTTTTGGAAATTCTTATTTCAAAAGCTTGTATGGCGCAAACTTTACTGCACCTATTTAACATTTGGAGGAGCCTCTTGAACTTTTGGCACATTCCACTGGAGGTGTATTTCTTATATCCCCTTGGCTTGTCAATATCTGCCAAAGGCTAGTCAACTGTTTATTATTCTGTAGGCCTAGCACGAACATTTACGCGCGCGTAAGTGTAACGTTAACGTAAGCCAGTTGTATGGGGCGCTGATCAAATGCCATACAACAGACGTACGCTAACGTTACACTTACGCGCGCGTAAATGTTCGTGCTAGGCCTACTGGAGTATAACTTTGGATTGCTGACAGCTGCTCTTGCAGCACTTGTTGTTTTTTTTATTTTTTTTGTTTTTTGAGAGGATGATGATAGAAATTTGTCTTGTCAGTCATCTGGCATCCTCTTTACATGCTTCAATTTTCTTATAAACTACTAACTGAACCCCAAAAAGGTGGTGAAAAGTTCCTCCAATAACCAGTAATGCCAGGCTATCACTCATAATAAATGAGGTTAATCACCAGCACCACTTATACCACTAAGAAAACTTCTAGCCAAGCATGTTGGATGAGGTATTCAAATTCAAAACTGGCAGCTAGCTGGGAGAACAAGGGCATTGTTGTGGGGCTAACAAACCTCCAATCTGCTGAAGACATTGTTCTTTCCACCTCCTTGGCCAGAGAGCTTAGCTTGATGATCAGCTGGTTTGCTACCTCCAAGGTGGGCCTAAAGAATTATATGTCAAAGCTTAATGTCAAATAGCGTGCAACATAGAAGTTGAAGGGGTTGCTAATGAGTATATATATCCATGAGTTATATCTGGGCTAGTTTGTCTCTTTCGAGTGGAAACAGGGATTAAAAGTTTCTAGACAAACCGCAAATGCCTGTAAGAGCTGTTGGTCCATGAAAGACCTAATAAATAAATATGTGAGGACATTTTACTTAGCGCCATCTAGCCCCAAACTAAGATAACTTGTACTATGGGAACCAGATAACTGATAACTTGCGCGTTCAATTGGTGGAATCATTGGTTCTGTCAAGGTTAAATTACATGGACACGGTTTTCGGTCCTAGACTGCTGGCTAAAACTCAAAAGCTGGTACAACGAGTTCAGAATGCTTGTGCCAGATTTTGTTTTGACATTCCCTTGAGATCACACGTGACCCCATTCCTTAATAGAAATCGGTTGTTGAAAATGAGACACCGCCGTAAGCTACATTTGGCATGTCTCTTGTTCGGCATCATAAAGCATCAAACGCCGTCATATCTAAGCGATAAGCTGACATGGTTGGCGAGACGTAAGCATCAAGGGTCCCGCCAATGTTCGATGCAGCTTGCGACGGAGCGGCACTTCTCCGCCGCCTTTAGAGGTAGTTTCCGATATGCTGCATCGAAGTGTTGGAACAATATTCCCCCACCGATAAGGAGCCTGCATAGTTTGTACAGCTTTAGAATTAAAATAAAAGAATACATTTATGCACACCAAAAAAGGGAGGAACTACTCGTACATGACACCAGTGCTATATAATTAACGCACATTGTTGCAAACCCACATTTACATTCATATTTTATTATATTATATTGCTATTAATTTGCTTATCTAGTTTTTATTCTTGTTGGATGTTTGGAAATTCATTCCCTGTTAGATTAGTTCTGTTTAAGGTATAGGTATATTTGTGTATGTTTATTTTTTATAATATTGTGCGTACGCTGCCCTTTCGTTGTAAGCGTGCGTGATGTCACTTGCCGGTGCCAACGGAAGACCAGCGCTAGTTGCTTGCAGCTAGCATTTTGCTGAATTGGAGCTGGGTTGTGGCAAACACTATAATAATATGTTGTTTGTATAAACTGTTGTAAGTATTAGTTAAGTGTAAGTGTTTGGCACAAATAAATATCTTTCTTTCTTTCTTTCTTTCTTTCTTTCTGATATAATACTTAGATACTTTTTGTTTGTTATGAAGGGTAACCACCCGCTAACCCTTAAAAGTAAACTCATGGACAATGCATTCTACCTATCTTCACAATACAATACAATAATACTTTATTGAACACCAATAAACAAGAATGCACACAGATACAAATTTATAAAAGAATGGTAGAACAACGGGCGGCCTTATCGCATTAAGCGATTTCTTCCAGGCTACCTCTGTATGGACAGAAATTAAAACAAAAATTACGGGTGGTGTTGCAACAGTTACAACTTACATTCAAGAACAACAATGAAATAAAAAAGTGCATGATTGCGTAAATACCACCACACAAATACCACTTCACCTACGGTGCTTAATCTTGGTCTCTGACAGAATGAACATCAAAGCACATACTCAGTGTATGCCCGAGAGCAACGGAGTGCAGTATTGGGGGTCAGACTAATCAACCACATCAGAAATAGTATACTGCATTCCAAAACACAAATCTCCAACCTTAGTCAAAACACTGCCACGTTGAAGTGGAACTGGTCTGGTTGCATCCGCCACATGTCAGATGACCAGTGGGTAAAACTCACTGCTGAGTTGAGCCCACAGAACGTTAGATGATGTTGCTGCAGGCCCAGAAAGAGATAGCAGGATCAACTGGACTCTTATTGTAAGGAATGCCGAGAAATAGCAATACACCATGATATGTGGAAAAGCATAAGGAGGCGTTTGCCCCATGGGACAGCCTAAATATAGTAATAATAATTAACCTCACAGTACAAAAAAATCATGACTCGGAAACTAAATTATCTTTACCTTTATCTTCATACATTTCCTAGACAAGAGGGCTGGTGAGGGGGCTTTCCCTACCTCCCCCTTTTTCTTCCTACCATTCCTATCCTCCAGGTCTATAAATTTACCTAATTCAATAACACAATATTATAATATAGTGTACCACAAAACTTCATTTGATTATTTTTAAAACTTTCAGGTAAAGCCAGTGTAGATGCTGATAACCCAACTGTAGAACAACTATCATTGTCTGATGAAACTGGTGTTCCTGAAATGCTGCAGTCCCTTGAACAGTCTCCTAAAGAGAAACATGTAGAAGGAACTATTGACAAAACCATTGAATTAGGCGCGGGAGATCTGGGATCACTCAACAACCCCAAAGCTATAGCTGAGATATGTAGTAATGAAAAAATCTCACTAAAAGATGATAATCTAGAAACTATAAAAGAAGAAGAAATTCTCAAGGGAATCGTTAACCCTTCAACTAGTGTTAGCCATTCAGAATCAATTGAGAATAATGGCAAAAATCTTAAAAGTATAGCTAAGCGAACAACTGAGGTAGCTGGTTATAAAGAAACAGCCATAGATGATGCTTCTGATTCGGATTTAGAGTTACGCTGGACTGATGATGATGATGATGAGGATGATCAGATGGATGCTCATACATCTTGTGATCAAGCATTGAAACAACTTGACAGAGAACTCAATATTGTTGATGCAGAAACTGATATCAACAAAGTTGAAGGTGAAAAGGCCACATCCCAAGATTCAGATATTATGGAAAAGAAACTTGAATATGTTGAATCAGGGACATTCAAAACTGATTCTTATATTCAGCCCTTAGATAAAGAGCTTTTAAAACCATTTGATGAAGTACATGGTATTGATGATGATCAAAAATCGGCCAATAACAGCATTGATACGGCTGTTGCTGAGCTTCAACAATTGATAGATGAGGATGATGACATGGTTGGAACACAACCAAAATCTACTGAAGAAGAAACAAAACCTGTTGTAAGTAGTTCAACAACAGTTAGTATTAATGAAGATAAAGACTTTGAATCAATGGATATAGATGAACCATCTGACTTAGATGTGACACCAACTTCATCTCATACTAACAAAATATCTCCAAATGTTGGATTTAAAGAACATGATGACATCATACCAACAGCAGATTTTACTGAACCAATAAAAAATGAACCATCTGAACTAGATATTACACCAATTGCATCCCATACTAACAAAATATCCTTAGAACTAGGACTAAAAGAACATGATATGATGACAACACCTGTTGCAGATGTAATTGAACCCAGGATAGATGATGCATCTGAAATAGGCGCTAGCGCCATATCTTTAGATATTATAACAAAAGACCCATGCATCAAACCTATAGCTATTGCAGATTTTACTGAACCAATAAAGGATGGACCATCTGAAATAGATATTACACCAACTATCTCCAATACTGACGAAACATCCTCAGACATTAAATTAAAAGAACATGATGTTATAACAACAGCTGTTGGAGATATAGCTGAACCACCTGAAATAGATGCTAGTGCCATTTCTTTAGACATTATAATAAAAGAACCAGACTTCGTACCTATTGCAGATTTTATTGAACCAATACAAGTTAAAGCATCTGAACTAGATATAACACTAACATCCTCTCATACTAAAAAACTATCCATAGCAATAGGATTAAAAGAACAGGATAATATGACAACTACTGTTGCAGATACAACAGAACCCACAATAGATGAAGCATCCAAAATGGACGCTAGCGCCATATCTTTAGATATTGTAATAAAAGAACCAGACGTTTTAACAACAACTGTTGCACATATTACTGAACCTATAACTACGTCTAAATGTGAAGTTGATAGTAGAGTTTCAATTGAGGTTGATAAGGGTATGGGTGGTAATGATAATGAAGAAATGACATTAAACACACCGATACAAATGGATGACATATCGAGTGAAGATGCTATTACATCATCAATAGAGGTGAAAGATATTGATAGAAATGACAGTACAGAGGCTGCAATGGTTCATGCAGATACAGTTGAAATAATAAGTAAAGATAACATTTTTAAAGAATCCAATGATCAAAGAATAGATGACAGTAATACAGAAATAGAGATAAACAATGACAGTTTTAATCCTGACTATCACATTAATGACATCGACACCAAAGATTCATTAAAAAGTCTGTCAGAAAACATTCATGATAGTAAAGTTTCAATAGAGTGCGATGATAAAAGCATGGACAGTAATAACGTTGCAGAACTTGTGCCGGAAATTCAGCCAGATAATGCAAAAACAAAAAATAAAGATAGCAATGATATTTTGACAGAATGCGAGGGAGAGATTAGCATGACTGATAGTAAGAGTTCAAAGGAGAATGTAGATCAAAACATTGATAACACAGAATTCTTATCACCTCAAACAGATACTTTAGAAATTAAAACGAAAGATGAGGGTAACGTTGACAATCGAATAGTTGTTAGTGGTGATATTGCAGAGGTTACTGCCTTACAAACTGCAATAGAAGACGTAGAAGTGGAAACCAAACGTGATTCTGAAATTTCACAACGGTCTGTTGATCAGGATATGGAAGATAACAATCGTACAGGAACTGTTATATCAAAAACGCAATTAGACAACATTAGTGTAAGAGGTGCAGCTGGTAATAACATTTTAAAAAGTTCTGATCAGACCGTAGGTTGCAGTCTAAAAGAAACTGCGTTAAAAATGCAGACAGATGATGTGGCTGTTGCAAATATAACCGATGTTGAAACTCTAAAAGGATCTGATTGTCATAAAATGGATGGAAATATTAATACTGATTTGGTCTCAAACACGCAAATAAACAAAGATGATATTCCATGTGCCGATGATAACATTTTAAATAAATCCATCAATCAAAGTATGGATGATAATGATACAGCAGCTGACTTAAAAATACAGCATACATCATATGCAACTGATACTTTTAATAAATCTGATAATCTGATTGTAGCTGATGATGATGCTAATAAAGTTATTGTTGGCTCTAAAGTACAGAGTGACGAAATCGATATTCCATCTGAAGATAAAGTTTTACTAGAGATTAAAGAATATGCTGTTGATGGCAGTTATAATACAGATATTATTTCAAAATTAGAAACAAGTAAAGGTGACATGCCAAGTGTAACTGATGGCAATTTAAATAAATCTGATGACCTGATTATGAATGATGATGCTGACACAGATATGGGTTCTAAAATACTGACTAATAAAGTGGATACAGCATGTGCCGCCGAAGATAACATTTCCAAAGACGCTAAAGTTCACGCTATGGATGCCTGTGATAATACGAAAACTGTTTCTATAACAGACAGAGATGAAGTTGATTTACCTACTGTAACTGATGATAAAGCTTCAAAAGATTCTGATGAAAACAATATGGCTGAATCCAATACAGATATTGCTTCAAAAGCACATGCAGATAAAGTTGATATACCAATAGCAGATAGTCAAATGTCTGAAGATCAACCTATTGAGGGTGATGATACTACAAACATAGTCTCAAAACTAAAGGCAGGTAAAGTGGAATTAGTGGCAGAAACTGTATCAGAAATAGAAATGGAAGTTGATACATCAAGTGAAAAAAATGATCCCATATTGGTTGGAAATGATAATATAGAAAATGTTGAGACAACTGATGACATACCAGTACAAGCTGATGTATTCATTACTCCTGATACCACAAGCGATTCTATCAAAATAAATAAAGTCCATCGAATAACCAGACCTGATGTTATGCTTGATATACCTACACAAGAGTTTGATTTTGATGATGAATTCGATGATACAAATGAAAAGGAAGCGCCATTAGAAAGAATGAATGATGGTGCCAGTGATATGACTTCAAAAACTGTCACTGAAATTGTAAAGCAACTTGCAAAAAATGTGAGTCCAGAGAAGGAAGCAGTACTAAGCAAAGATTCTGGTAAAATGCAAGTTAGTATTGACACAACTGAGGCCAAATTGGATTGCAAAAGTACTGAAAGCATTGATAAAACTACTGCAGAAAAGCAGGAAGTGTCTGAAAAAGTTATAGAAGAAGAAACAGCTGTGATAAAGAAATCCAGTGCTGAAGTAGCAGATAAAGTTATTGAAAAAGAAAAGAGTTGTGACAATGAAACAACACCTCCAAAGACCGGAGAAAAAGATCCCAAAACAACTGAAGAATCTACAAAAACAGTAGAAGATGATAGTAAGCCGTCAACTTCGGAAGCAGCAAAAATGACTCCAGATACTTTAGAAGAGGCACAAGAAGTTACTGATAGCTTACTCGCTGAGTCGTCGCGCGTCTTAGACGATGATGAAGAGGATGATGATGAACCAGAACCAGATGATGATGGTGACGATGGTGATGACGGGGACGATGACGATGATGATTTCAGACCTGAAGACGGTGAGTTTTGTGTTTTATTTATTAATAGAATAGCAGTTTACACACTTTTTATCGATTGTGCATTATATTTTCTAATGTAAGGTGGGACTCTTCCGATAAAGGGGAAATGCTACTTTTAAATGTGCTTATCATCAGCCTGAAGACATCTACTGCTGAACATAGGCCTCCCCCAAAGAGCGCCACTTCGCGCGACTGTTTGCCTCCTGCATCTATTGACCAGATCAGACCCAGTCCCCACTAGGTGGACCAACGATCTGCGCTGCGTCGTCCGGTTCGTGGTCGCCTCTAGAGAACCTTTCGTCCCCATCAGTTGTCAGTTCTACGAGCGATGTGGCCTGCCCATTGCCTGCACTTTTTAATCCTAAACGCTATATCGGTCACTTTAGTTGTTCTGATCTTGTCTCGCAAGGAAAATCCGAGCATAGCTTGTTGTGCGGCTTTGAATTTGTTCATACATAAACTAAATATTATTTCCAATAGACAACAGCAACCAAACCGAAGAGTCTCGTCACTCAGAAGTGGATATACAAGAGGAGGGCATTGACATAGTGTTTGGGAATGAGGCTGATGGCATCGGGCTGGTTTCCGATAGCAATGAGGCAGAGGATGAGCTTGATGCCACGTTGGTAAGTAGCTGCTATACAATGTTTATTGTAAACTAGCTGACCGCCCCGGCTTCGCGCGAGTTGATTAGGGTTAAGCCCTAACCAACCAACCGTTAATGGGAAGAGGGAAGCAAAGGGGAAAAGATAGACGGAAAATAATAATAAAAAATATGTGAGGACATTTGATTTAGCCCAAAACTAAGCACTATTGTATTGTATTATTTATATTTTGTTCATTTTTAGGGTTCCGTGTCCAAAGGGTAACGCAAACCCTATTACTAAGGCTCTGCCGTCTGTCTCTCTGTCTATCTGTAGTCTGTCAGTCAGTCACCAGGCTGTATCTCATGACCTGTGATAGATAGACTTGAAATTTTCACAGATTATGTATTTCTGTTGCCGGTATAACAACAAATACTAAAAACCAGAATAAAATAAATATTCAAGTGGGATCCCATACAAATAACGTGATTGTTTGCTCGTTTTTATAGAAAATGATACGGAATCCTTCGTGCGCGGGTCCGACTCGCACTTGGCCAATTTTTAGTGGTAGTAAAATAGCATATTTGAACTTTCAGCTCGGAGATGCAGCAGACATAACCGTTGAGGAGAATGATCCTGTAGCTATTGTACCAACGAAGATTGTTACTGAGGCCAAAGATGTTCAGGTAAGATACTTTTACTACATTTCCAGCCTCCGTGGTGTGGTGGTTGAGCAGGTCGGCTCATAGCCCGGACGTGGTGGGTTCGATCCTGCGACAGGATAAGTATTTGTGCACAAATAAGATAATAGTTGTCTTTTTTGTCGACGATATAACACGCTCTGCTACAAGAAATCGATTCACTTTCCTCTTGAAAACATGCAACAGAAAACATCCTTGATCATCAGGCTAAAGACGTCAACTGCTGAACAATGACCTCCTCCCATAGAGCCCCACTTTGAGCGGCAGCTCTCCTCCCGCATCCATTGGCTCCCCATTGGTTTGACCAGGTCGTTGGTCCACCTAGTGGGGGGTCTTGCGCTGCGTCTTCCAGCTCGTGGTCGCCACTCGAGAACCTTTCTTCCCCATCTGTTGACAGTACGAGCGATGTGGCCTGCCCATTGCCATTTCAACTTGCTAATTCTAAGAGCTATATCGGTCACTTTAGTTTTGCGGATATCCTTGCACTTAGCTGGATTTATTTGATCTGTAAAGCACAGTAGTTAATTTGATTGAATTCAAATCGTTAGGAAAAACCTGAACAAAAAACCGTGGAGTTGGATAAAGTGGAACAACCGATAGCATCTGAAGGCAAGACAACAACAACCGAGAGAAGAAAGAGTCTACTTAAGGACCTATTGAGCATGCCAAACGATGGTAAGTACTCTATAAGAAAGGACAAGCATATACCGTATGCATACGCGTGAATGAAACGGGCATATTGCGTTACTGTCTTAATTTTTAGTGTTATATGTTATTTTTTTATTTTTTTTGGCTCCACACATAGTGTATTTAGCCAGTGTCAAGTATTATATTTTCATCGTGTTATAAAATATTTCACGCAAAGTCATGTCCTAGTCATAGTCATAGTCCAGTCTAAGTCAGGTAGTCATAGTCCAGTCTAAGTCATGCTCCAGCAAAGTGGTGGCAACTTTACTAGAAGCTTCTATGGAGTTTTGAAAGCAACACGAAAAATCACGTTTCACCACATTATATCACTTGCCCTCACTCATGCTCGTAATTCAGCACTTAATGCGTAAAACGCCACCAATTTTAAACATTAACACTGGAAAAAGCAAAAGTTTTGAAAAATAATACGATGCAACGACGTGAACTTTTCCGCGTTCCCGCCAAAACTCTAAATTAATTTTTTCGTATAAGAATTTTTACTATTAAATACACTTCAAAAAATATTTGATTTCGGTGTCAATCGTTTGGATAGATTATATATAATCTATGCTTATACGTTTTGTTTTAAATTTCGTGTTCTAGTTATAACTACATTTCATCGTCATAATTTTGACGCTAAAAATTCGTAACTTTAGGTGCCTATAAATACGAAAATATTGTAAAACTTAAAAATGGTTAGACATACATGCATAGATTTTTGAATGACTCTAGACAGTACAAAAATTCATTAAAATGAGGTTAAAAGCGTTGGCACTTTTTGTATGAACAAGAGGGGCATATACTTCTCTTAATTAGTTCAACTATCTCCCTCCCACCACAGACATAGTTAACTTGTAACATAGATACAGTTAATCTGTATTTCCCAAACAGAGGAACCGCCATCGCCTACAAAATCTACGAACAAGTTGCGGAAACTCGACGTAACTTGTGCACGTGGCATCGTCAACATCGTAGATCTGGGCGAAAGTTCTTCGGAAGACGGTAAGGCACTCTCTTTTCGCGTAGGCACTTTGTTAGCTCTAAAATGTACAATTTGTATTGTCTATGTACGTATGCAACTCGCGGGCTAAAATACCGCAAAGCCTGAAACCGAATGTTTTCAACCGGTGTGTGTTGCCAGTGATGACATATGGCACTGAGACGTGGTCTCTACTGTTGGCCTGATCAATTTATTTTACAAATGTTTACATGAAAACATTTCACCATGATAGTTTATATAACATGAATTTGAATTGGTATGTTATCCCGAAGGGGGACTGGGACCCTGATACCCCATAAGTTGTGTCTTAAAACTGCGTGTTTCTGAACCTCTATACTAAAAAATAAGCCCACTAACCTAGCACTGCGCGTAGTAACCCTATAAGTCCTATAACGCACAACCTAATCCACGAAAAATGCAAGTGCAATCACTATGAGAGCTAACAAATTACTAAAATAAATAAATGAACTTATTTCTAAACGTAGGACGATGAACTCGTTTAAGGAATTCGGTCAAGAACGAAGTTCAACTACACCCAGCGCGCTAGGGCGGGCTGTCTTCGACGCGTTTGGGTAATTTCATAACGTAAACTTTACATGGCATTTCTTCAATGGAATGTCGTTTACCTTGGGGGAGTGGATTTACCCCCTTTCGAGATAATATACCATTTCAAGTTCAAATTGTATACAAGGTGACCTTGAATTGGTATGTTATCCCGGAATGGGGGACCATGATACCCTACAAGTTGTGAGAGCCTTACTTGAAACTGGGTATTTCCAAACCTCCATGGTAAAAATTAAATCCACTCGCAAAATTGCACGTGCGATCGCTACGAGAGTTAACAAGATACTATAAATTCATTTCTATACACAGGTCATTAAACTCATTATGTGCACTCGGTCAAGGACGAAGTTCAACCACCCAGCTGCGCTAAGGCTATTTTTGAACGTAAACTTTACATGGCATTTCTTCAATGAAACACTAGTAATTTAGAAAAGTCGTAGAAAAAACATTGTCCACCTTGTGGTGTAGATATACCCCCTTTCGGGATAATATATGTCAGAAATTGGAGGGACTGACTGAAGTATTGGTGACGAGCTCCTTTCTTGGAACTCGTTGCTTTCCATAATAAAACAGTTCTTCGATGTTCAAAGAATTATTTACTTTTAAACAATGTGCAAAATTACAATTGAATTAATTAAATATACAATTACTGTGATTCAGGCGAGAACTTAAACACTTTTAAGACTAGTGGTTCGCTCGACGTCCGAACGCAGAATGCCCGGTACGCCGCGCGCCGAGCGCTTATATTACGCTCTCGCTCCTCCCACTAGCCGCCTGATTCACGGAGAGGCGGGGCTCAACGACGTAACCGTTTGAGTCGTTTCACAACCATTAATGTTTTTATTAACGCTTAATTCCGTTGCGCCGACACGGCCATTCTGCTGCATGTCGCGCTCGACGTGAATTTATGAAAACGAACATAAAACAATGCATTAGAATTTAATCTAGCTCGGCTTCTATTCTGACGAAACCTCTCACTTTTGAACTGTTGTCAGATCAAAAATATCAACTAGATTAGAATCCCATTACTAGACAAAAAGATAATTATCAAAACTAGTTTGGAGGCCTCAACAAACATGGACTAAGTAAAAGAGTTTGGAGGCCCCTGTCCTCAACAAACTTAGACAACATAAAAGTGTTTGGAGGCCCCTGTCCTCAACAAACTTAGACAACATAAAAGTGTTTGGAGGCCACTGTCCTCAACAAACATGAACTACATAAAAGTGTTTGGAGGCCCCTGTCCTCAACAAACATGGACTACATAAAAGTGTTTGGAGGCCCATGTCCTCAACAAACATGGACTAAGTACCAGAGTTTGGAGGCCCCTGTCCTCAACAAACTTGAACAACATAAAAGTTGTAAGAAAGCTATACAAAACATGACTCCAATCTCTTTCCAAAATAATCTTCGATTAATAATTGACCATTGAAATCTCTGTCACTACGGTTTTGATTACTTTCTGAAACATCATCTTCTACTGCCGACACGGTTCGAGTTGCAATCCCTGGCTTCGGTGCAAGTCGGAGTTGATCATGTGCCACATTTTTGGGTATTCCTCTTCCAAGTACCCTTTTTTACTAGGTAGCGATCATTTGGCAGTAACTTCCATATTTCATAAGCACCTGGGTACTCAAGGTCTAATCCTATTTGGGTTCTTGGGTTTATTTTAAACATTACCATTTCGCCTTTCTTTCTTTCTTTCTGGAATCTTTGTTCGCTCAATGCTACGCCTCATGAGAACCACCCCTACAAGTGGTAGCAGAGCACGGCTCCCCGCTTATTTCAGATATAGTTTCCAATGAAGTGCGACCATGAAATAAAAATGACGTGCATTGGACCGATGCACTCACCAAAGAAAACCACGACACACGGAGCGCATAAGCCCAAGCAAGCCTGATCAAAAATGAATTGCGGGAAGTCGCCAGTGGCATCGAAACGTCGCCGTCAAAGAAAAACGAAAAAGTTAAGTAAACGCAAAAAGATTTGCCAGCAAGGTCAGAGCCGCTGCTGCTTACATCCCCATCTGAATCAAAGTGTCAGATCAAAACCGCTAAACGTCGTATGAGCTGTGGGACAAACCAAAAAATATCTATCAAAGCACAGGCCCGCACGAAAGGCAATACTCAACCAATTAATCCTGAAACAGGTTGAAAACAATGATTTCCGCGAACATTTAAACAATTTTATGGACATCGTGGACAAACTCGCCGACATGATGCCGACCTTCATCCAGACTTGCCGAGCATCAGGATGTTGTACAGTACCAGCAGCACATAAGGATTTCCACATTGCAGTGGAATCCCGTGACATCTTACCCAAACCCGAAGAGCCGAAAACAAAGATCATCGAGTCCACATCGCAGTGGAATCCCGAGACAGTTTACCCAAACCCGAAGAACCGAAAATAAAGATCACAGAGGAAAGCGAAGCTCGGAAAAACAATGATCCAGAAAAGAGCGATGGTGCACCTTTCTCGAAGAAGAAGAATACAAAGCACTGTCAAAATTGTGAAAAGAACGGCCATAGCACGGAAGCATGCTAGGGAAACAAAAGAAAAACAAAACCAACAAAAACAACAACCAAGCAACCCCAATGTGTGTATGAACACAAGTCAACTGGACACGAAACAAGAAGTATGGTGTCCCGACAGCGGCCGCTCGTCACACATCTGTGGAAACAGTAAGCCACTCACCAACACAACCTCAGAAACGGGAACTCTTAAGTTGGCATCCAAAAACCATACAATGGCTATTAAAGGAAAAGGTAAAGTCACCATAACAGCCGACTAACGCCAATTCAATATGACAGAGATCCTATACGTACCCGATTTGACAACCAACCCCCTGTCAGTCGGAAGAACAACAAACATAGAAAACAAATCATTTCCTGAAAAACAAGCCCCTATACTTGGAGATAACAACAAAGTACTTCGAACAGTAAACCGGAAGAACGGGCTGCACTATATAAAACCCGATACACCAGACGAGACCGCAAACCACGCACCTAGGACCGACAGCAAAACTATGCAATGGCATCAGAAATTCGGACACGTAAATGAAAAGGACTTGAAAAACTCGACAATTGTGAAACCTGTATAAAAAGAAAATTAGCAATGCTTCCTTTCCCGAAACATGACGAATTAAAAACAACTGAACTACTGCAGATCGTTCACATTGACGCACGTGGCCCACTCGAACGCGAATCACTAGCCGGATCCAAACACTACGCGACATTCATTGATGACTACACGCGATACGCTCATGGAAAGAAAAAGTCAATTAGATAAGTTCAAAGAATACGTAAATGAAGTAGAGAACATTACAAATAGAAAGACCAAAAATCTGCAATCAGATAACGGAAAAGAATGCATCAAAAATAAGTTCAACGAGTATCTGACAGAAATAGGTATCCGAAGAAAGCTGATTGACCGCACCATAATATCCCGCAACAATATGGGATAAGCGAGCGTAAAAACCAAAGCTTGATGGAGAAAGCCAGATGCTTAATGATAGAAGCAAACACTCTGAAAAACTTGTGGGCTGAGGCAGTTTTTACTGCTAATCACTTGATTAATAGAAGTCCTGCAAAAGCCCTAAGCGGAGATACACCATATAAAAATGGGTTGGCCGAACACCATCTGCGAATGACTTTTATGTATTCGGAAGTAAAGTTTTTACCCTGATTAAAAATAGGAAGGGAAAATTAAGCCAAAAAGCTAAAGAAGGAATGTTTGTTGTATACGCAAAGTATGTAATAGAATTTGAAACCTGAAGAAACACTGTGACTGTGGCAGGGATGTAAAAGTCATGAACAAGATGTACTATGAACACGATGAAACAAGCTATGATGATTTTGTCGAAAATCTGCAACAGGACCTGCAGCAGCAACCCAAACCTTACAAAAATCTGATTGGAACACTCATGTACCTCGCCGCAGCCACCAGACCAGATATACCACTTGCAGTAAGCTATCCATCACAACTTAATGACAGCCATGATGATGCGCATCAAAAGCGCAATAAAAGTCGTCAGTTATCTAAAAGGTACCAAAGATGTGGGCTTTATATTTAAAAAAACTGGAAAATACCCACAAGGCATGGCAGATGCCGGTTGGGTTGCCCGCAAACTATACCGTAAAGTCCGGCCACCGCTTTAAGTTTGCAGGTGCTCCTATAAACTGGGCATCCAGGAAACAGAGAAGCGCTGCGCCATCAACGGCAGAGGCTGAATACACTGCAACAACCGAAGCTGCAAAAGAAGCTATTCATTTAAAAGCACCTTTCAAAGACCTGGGTATAAACAAAAGAAAGATCTCCATCTGGAATGACAATCAGGCAGCACCAAAGCCATGTCAGAACCCCATAGTCTCCACCAGGTCAAAGCACATAGGCCTAATTATGCATTTCATAAGGGACCGCATTAAGGATGAAGTATTTGGAGCAAAACACCAGCCAACTGAAAACATGGAAGCAGACATGTCAACAAAGTCCCTGACTGGACCATGAATTTCTCGACTGAAAGAGATGGTGGGATTATCCAACCAGTGTTGTGAGAAGCAGTGTGAAACCGAATAGGCTCGTTTTCTATGGGATACGGCTGTACTTGTCTAGCTCCTGATGATCCTTCGCTCGTCTTGCATATCATACAGTCACCAATAAATAACCCCACAGTGCTTGACATCTCAGGGAACCAGTTTTCATCACGAATCTTGGCAAGAGCTTTGTACCATCCAAGGTTCTTTAATGCTGAATGGTAAGCATCAATGATGATTAAGTCCTCTCCATTTTCGCCGGATGGTCCGGGCGCTGACACCGATTCGTCTCACTTCTGATGTCAGAAATTGGAGGGACTGACTGAAGTATTGGTGACGAGCTCCTTTCTTGGAACTCGTTGCTTTCCATAATAAAACACTTCTTCGATGTTCAAAGAATTATTTACTTCTAAACAATGTGCAAAATTACAATTGAATTAATTAAATATACAATTACTGTGATTCAGGCGAGAACTTAAACATTTTTAAGACTAGTGGTTCGCTCGACGTCCGAACGCAGAATGCCCGGTACGCCGCGCGCCGAGCGCTTATATTACGCTCTCGCTCCTCCCACTAGCCGCCTGATTCACGGAGAGGCGGGGCTCAACGACGTAACCGTTTGAGTCGTTTCACAACCATTAATGTTTTTATTAACGCTTAATTCCGTTGCGCCGACATATACCAATTCAAAATCAGGTAGGAGAGATCTCAAGGTTCTATTAGTGTTATAAGTTGCTCCAATACGTGTATAGCGGGGATATTTTTAACCAGTTATTATTTTGTACATAGATAAAGAATCGAAACAAGATGCGCCATCTGTGGCCACCACAGACAAACCAGACAAGGGTACGGTTGGCATGTCCAAGAGCGTTGCACTGAAACGCCCAAGTACTGACTGCAAAACCGTTGCACTATCTGCTAAGGATAAGGTACTTATGTTTATTTTTTATAACTAAATAACGGCCAACGGTAACATACGTAGATCGTGGAACCTAACTAGGATCCCCTGTATCTAGGGACCCAGGAACTACGAGGACCAATGTCCCACACACAGAACAAGTATTAATTTTCGCATTATAACTTTTTTTATCATTTATAAGTCGTAAATACACAACTTCTTATCATACATAACCTATTAATACATTTTTTGTCATAAGTAAGTTCGTAAATACATAAATGATTTCGCAGGAGGTCGACAAAGATAAAGCTAAAGACAGTGAAATATTCAACTTGGATTCTGATGAAGACGATTCACCTGGTAAGTAATTATGATTTAAAAAAAAATACTTTTCCACTTCTGGGACACTAGCCTTCTCTCATAGGGAGATTATTTTGTATATTTATATTTGGTGAATGGCAATGGGCAGGCCACATCGCTCGTAGAACTGACAACCGATGGGGAAGAAAGGTTCTCGAGTGGCGACCACGAACCGGAAACAGCGTAGGCTTCCCACTAGGTGAACCGACAATCTGTAGAGAACCATGGGGAGCCGATAGATGCTTATATAGTGCATTAAAAATAAAATAAAGATTATGCATTAAATATTGTTTAACGAACTTTAAAAAAACTGGGGGTTATAAAGGCATTTCCTGGCCTCCAGATAATCCATTGCTGTATTGTATCTGTGTGACATGTAATTGTATATTTTTGTGAATCAATTATTTTTATGTATTGTAAAATTCCGTGCTGTCCACAGACGGTATAAAGGAAACGGGGATACCCCGTGAAAACAACCAATGTATCAACCACAACTGCGTTAGCATGTCTTCTGTCCCTTACTACTTGGCCGACAGAGTGACGGTCGCGTATTACGGCGCCGCTCGTAAGAGGCGTCGCGCTGTCTGTCAGAACTGTCTCGATATCGTTAGATCGCGGAACGAGGTTAGTGGCACTCACACAATGTCGCATAACTCACTCACACACTCACTCACTCACACACTCACTCACTCACCCACTCACTCACTGGTTCATCCATTAACATCCTTGACTTAGGCCGTAATGAACACACCAATGTTTGTTGTGTTTTTTATTTTTTATAAGCAAAGCATTTGACCACTGCTGGAAAGTAACGACGCAGTCTACGATGGTGCATGCTTGCCTAGAAGATACCTGTTCAGTCTTGATTTGAAGAATCCCAGATCATAATAGTTAGATAGTATTTATTTATTTATTTAATAACAGAGCACTAAAATATTTACCGGTCGTTTTTTACATGCTCTGTGGTTCTAATATATTTATTTTGAGATTCCTCAACTGATAAATGAATGCTTTTGTATGAATACTGTAAATAAGATTCTGCAGTCAAACGCGTTCTTGAATGAAATAAATCTAATATCAAAATATCAAACCATAGCTGAAAATATATCGAATTATTGTTTACAACTTATAAGTGTATTGTTTTTTGATCCGTAGTTAGTGGTTTTAACTAATGGTTAAAAGCTCTTAACAAGATCCAACCAATGGTCAAGAGAAATGCTTGTATTCATCTTTACATACTAAATCATTCACCATACAGAAGCATCTATTAACTGGCACACTCGCTCACTCATTCACGCACTGTCACCTTCACTCACCCACTCACTAACTCACCCACTGTCACCTTCACTCACCCGCACACTCACTCACCCACTGTCACCTTCACTTCACCACTCACTCACCGGCACATTCACTAACATACTCACCTTTATTCCAGGGTCTGTTGGCCGGGATAAAAGACTTCCGTCCCCTAATGTCACTGCGAATGGCGCGTCCAACTCAACAACTCCTAGAAATATCAGATTCGGATTCGGAGGGCGAAGACGATCCGATTGGAGAACAAGGGGCTAAGTATGTTGTATTAGGAGTTCTTCATCTTCAACATCCTTCCCATTTTCCCGACAGTTTTCCAATATCTTAATTTTCCGGGACAAAAGTATGCTATGTTGACTTGGGTCATATTATATTATCAATATGTGTGCATTTCATTTTATGTAATTAAAGGAAAAAGTCATTTCAATCTTGTGTAAGTAAAGGTGAATGTGGTTCACCTTTATGTTAAGAATGATGAAAGGAGTTTCAATTGTATGTTATTCAAGGCTATGGTAATTTTACTATTATTTTATTTTATTTTATTTCATAGGTGCACATAACAGATAATGGAACATGCAATTGCAAATCAACATGATTTAAAGAATAAATAAAGTCAATCCCATAATCCAATGACACATGCACACTGCCTGGTACAAACAGTGATAATTACATACCTATCATAAAGTCGAAAAATAAATATTAAAAAAGGAAAGCAAACGAGTATAACTTAATTCGATCTTAACGAGACAAGAGAAAATACAATTATAAAACTAACACTGTGTGAATTTATACCTATAAAAATATATACAAAACAAAATATATAGTTTTATAAATACATAATAAATATATCTAGGTAAAATAATTACTTCTAAAGTTACATTAAATATATCTTCAATACACTCGAAAAAGGAAAGGAGTCAAAAAAAAAATGTTGCGGTAACGTACATAACAAATTATGTTCAAGCATCGCATCGCATTTATTTATGTATTTTATTTATTTATTTATCACCCCCTTAGCCTGTTTCAAGTGCATTCAAAAACCAAAAGCACACAGATGGCCCCTGGGTACAAAAACGACAATAATCAATGCGTATTCGCCCCCCAGTACCACCCGACTACGGTAAATACTTATAAACATTGTTTCTAAATTGGTTGAGACCAAGTCTGAATATATCTAGTACGTCATTATGTAAATAAAGGTGAAGAGGTGTTTTTTTAAATATCTGTGTACATTTCACACAGCGCCATCTAGCCCCAAACTAAGCATAGCTTGTACTATGGGAACCAGATAACTGATACAATACTTATATGCTTTTTTGTTTGTACATACATAGAATACAATATAACAACCAGACGCAGAACAAACATATATGTTCATCACACAAATGGTTGTCCTGGGTAGGAATCGAACCCACAGCCCTCAGTTTAGAAGGCAGGGATACTACAACTGAGCTATCGGGCCCGTCAAGCAATGATGCAAATCTCAATAGAAAAATCTTAAAATCACTTTTCTTAAACTAACAGGATAATTGAAGACCAGTTGGCCAATCTGCTTAACAAATCGTGGTACAAATACAAGCTGGACGGCAGGCTGAAAGAGACCGAGGAATATTTGGAGGCTGAACTGGAGAAAATGCAGAGTAAGTATCAAAATAGGTATCTACAAGGTGACCTTGAATTGGTATGTTTTCCCGAAATGGGGGGACTGGGACCATGATACCCTACAAGTTGTGAGAGCCTTACTTGAAACTGCGTGTTTCCAAACATCCATAGTAAAAAATAAATCCACTCGCAAAATTGTACGTGCGATTGCTACGAAAGTTAACAAGATACTATAAATTCATTTCTATACACAGGTTATTAAACTCATTTATGTGCACTCGGTCAAGGACGAAGTTCGACCACCCAGCTGCGCTAAGGCTAATTTCAAACGTAAACTTTACATGGCATTTCTTCAATGAAAAACTATTAATTCAGTAAAGTCGTAGAAGAAACATTGTCTATTGGGTGTAGATTTACCCCCTTTCGGGATAGCATACGAATTCAAGGTCACCTTGTATATGTCATTAGTTCCAATCAAATTTATCATCATCTTCATCATTAACAGCCTGAAGATGTCCACTGCTGAACATAGGCCTCCCCCCGGGAGCGCCACTCAAAGCAGCTGCTCGCCCCCTGCATCCATCGGCTCCCCGCGGTTTTCACCAGATCGTCGGTCCACGTAGTGGAGGACCTACGATCGATCTGTACTTAGAATAAAACTGTAACAGGTCCATTTCTGTACATTGAAGATATTTAGATATTTTTTTCTGGACTAATTCGTATTTTTAGTTTATCTCTGTCGAATCCCTCAGATCTACCCCAATGATTTTACAGACTATGTGCAGAATTCGGACGCGAAACAAAAACTTTAGAGTGATTACATTTCTCTTATTTCTGTTATTTTTGTGTTACGCACTTTGGCAGAAATAATTAGTTATTACCTCAACTCATCCAACTGCACAGTTGTCCTACTCACGTTTTTACACTGCTTACTGCATACCATCCAACCGTGACGCGTAGCCGGTCTTATCTGTTGCTGGCCGTAGCACGAGGTAGGTAGGTGGCTTTTCCTCCACTTATGTGGGTACCCAGTAATAATATTTAGTATTTTTATTATTGTAAGTATCTGATAATTATTTATGTAATTGTACTCGACCGAGAGTTTTATACAATTAAAATGCATGAAGTAAACATTAACCGTCTTACCACAAAAGATTTAGACGCGCCTTAAACACTTGTTGAACAGCTGTTTCATGAATTCCATACCACAAATCCGCGCCTAACACTCGTTTAAGATAGACGGGCGTTAAACACGTGCTAAAATTTAAACATACTCAACCCTTAGTTTAAGAGGTGTTTAACTGTCGCTGTCACCATAACACACACAGTCAAACTTCACGCTAATGACGTTCCGTTTTTTCTATGGTCACAGCTATGACGCTAACATGTATTGGATTTACAAAATGAGTTCTGCGCGGAATGAAACGTTTCGTATAATGTCACCTTATTTAAAAAATGTGGATCGAGTTAGACAGTGTTTAAGTAAACAGGGTATAAACATGGTTTTGTAGTGACAAAAATAAAACATCCGTTTAAGGAGCATTTAACTTTTAGACGCTGTCTAACTAAACATGTATCTAAGCGATGTTTAAAATTATTTTTGTGGTAAGACGGTAAGTTAATAACAGCAGGGAGACGTTGGCATCTAGGATACAGATTGTCTAGTCTAGGTGCCAACACACCTCATTGTTAAGATTCGTTCATTCGTTGTCACGCTTTTTTTTTCTTGTATTGTACGTAACCAACTCACTCATGTAATATTTAAATTAACTAAAGTTAATCTTAATCTTAAAAAAAATTTTTAGCGCACATATTATAATTGATTTTTCTATTTATTACATAAATATTTACCTAAATTAATTTGATACTGTACTGACAACCAGGATACGATATTCTGAACTGGAAGCCAGTACAGTTTACTAATATTATCTTGATTTATTGTTTAATTTTGCATGCAACGTGTTATTTTTACTAATAACATACTTAACATTGTTAATGATACGTCCCTAGTGTTTATCTATCGTACGATTTGTAGTAAACCCAAATAAATATTTGAATTTGAATTTGAATTTACATATTTTTTTCTGGACTAATTCGTATTCTTAGTTTATCTCTGTCGAATCCCTCAGATCTACCCCAATGATTTTACAGGCTATGTGCGGAATTCGGACGCGCAACAAAAACTTTAGAGTGATTTCATTTCTCTTATTTCTGTTATTTTCGTGTTACATATTTTTCAAAGGGTTGTTTTACGCTATTTTATTTAAAATGTTATATAATAATATGTCAATTCTACTGATTTTGACTGACAACGATCTTGTGATAGCCGCGGGTAGCCGATGGATGCAGGAGGTGAGCAGCAGCTCAATGTGGCGCTCTCTGAGGTAGGGCTATGTTCAGCGGTCTTCAGGCTGTTGATGATGTACCGTATTTTTGTTTTTTTTTTGTTTTTTAGCCTAGTTATAGAATTTGATAATTTTTTTACAGATTTATTTGTAAAGGAAATATTAGAATCACGAGCGGAGTAGTTACGCTGAGGAGGCGATACTGCTATATAAATCATCAATATTGTTTTTTATTGCTTGCAGAGCAAAGCGAAGAAATCGACGTGCTGCTAAAAGATTGCCAGAAAGCGACCGACAGACTCCGCGTTGAGTTCTACTCGGGATTCGAACCGCGAAGAATGGAGTTACCAGCCATCAGCTTACACGACACTCCTATAGCTTCGGTAACTACTACTACTATTAGAGCCTGTCTACTGAAAGTAGACACTGAAAAAGCGCGGCAAATTTAAAAAAGTGTCCTCATGGCAGCCTCATACTCATACTAAGAAGAAAACTTGTAAATATTTTTGCAAGACAGTAAAACATAAAATTTATGAAAGTATTAAAATGATTTGTGGCAAGTTTTCCTCTAAGTTTGGGGCTGCCATGCTTATATTTTAAAATTTGTCGCGCTTTTTCAAGCTCTACTTTTATTAGCCAGATTCTACTACAGAATACTTAAAAGGGCTGTACTAGTATATGAAAATGTTATTGCCGTCGCTCTGCTCTCCACATGTATGATAGAGACAGAGCCCATGAGTGAATTTACCTACATTTTAGCGTTTTGGGCGCAATTGGTTTTTACCCTCTAAAACTTAGCAAAAACTTTTTCTAGGCAAGCATGTACCACCATAGACCGCATCGTCACTTTCCATCAGGTGAGATTGCGGTCAAATGCGGGCCTATCCAGTTATAAAAAAAAAATGTTGGTGTCAATCGTTTGGATAGATTATAATCTATGCTTGTACGTCTCGATTTTGTTTTAAATGTGTTTCGCGTTCTAGTTACAACTACTTTTCTAATTTTGACGCCAAAAATTCGCTACTATAAAATGGAAGATTGTATTGTATGGAAGAATGTAAGTTGTAACACTTAAAAAAAGAAAGACGTACGTGCATGATTGTAGACACTAGACAACATAATGTTATAAAAAAAAACATCATAATTTGATAACATTTAGAGGGAGAAGCGTTGGCACTTTTTGTATGGACAATATGGTATACGCTTCTCTTAAAAGTCAAAGTCAAAAGTTTTATTGCAAATAAGCTATACAAGGTGACTTTGAATTGGTATGTTATCCCGAAAGGGGTTGACTGGGACCATGATAGCCCACAAGTTGTGAGAGCCTTACTTGAAACTGGGTGTTACCGAACCTCCATAGTAAAAAACACAGAGCAAAAAAAAAATCGCTTCCCCTCTACATAGAGGCGCCTTTTCGACACTTCTCATACAATTCAAGCGTGTCAGGTATTACAATGAAACCTCTATGGTTTACCTGCGCAGATGACATATATAGCAATTGTCTTGTCATTAGTGCCACTGCTGTCAGCAAAACGTGCTGTGGATTGAGTCAATATATTTTTATCGATAGTTTGATATGAGTTAAGTACGCGGTAAGGTACCTCTTACCTGATTGTATCATTAGGTACACTTTAGTACCTACCTATATCTTTTGTGCCTTTTATGCGTATTTCTATGTGTAATAGTGTTATTTTATTCTATTATACTCTATTCTGGGTCGACAATGGCCAGCCGATAAACATACCGGTATAAATCTAAAATAAATAAATAAATATAAATAAATAAGTATAGAGGTAGTTTATCGTCAGTTTTATGGTTATAAAGAAGCAAATCCGATAGGCGTCCAAAGTGAGGTTTTATGGGGGAGGCAGTGTTTAGCAGTGGACGTCTGCCGGCTGATGATGTGTGATAGTATAATTATATCTATAAACTAAAGTTTGAAATAGAAGAAACATAACAAGTTATAAAACGAAAAAATATATTAAAACTCCAAATATATAGGTAACACGTTTTGCTGATGATTCATTTGTTGCGTCATGTTTCTTTTTGATAGAATTCATCTGAAAATACAATTATCAGATGAATTTTTAGGAAAAATAATAATAATATTGAGTATCATTGAGATGTTGTCGGTAAACACTTATTTAATAGAAGGATCTCCTTAGTTTGGCAGTAAATAAAGGTAATTTTTCAGCTCACCGTGCCCACCACCAGTTTCGGATCAGACGGGATTCCCTCCTTCTTTTTTTAATAGCTCCATGGAGGCTACATGAAAACTCTTTCATGGGCGAGCACGCCACATCATTATAATATCCTCATCAAATAATAAATGCGGATAAGAGAAATTATAGTCATCATCATCAGCAAGTAGATGTCCACAGCTGAACATAAGCCTCCCCCAGAAAGCGCCACATTGAACGGCTGCTCACCTCCTGCATCCACCGGCTCCCCGCGGTTTTCACCAGGTCATCGGTCTACCTAGTACCTCGTTAAAAATAGGATAGAGTTTCAATGTGGGAATAGCGTTAAAATATAAACGTAGGTATATGGTTAGACATTTTCATAAAACATTCAGCTTCAAAATGCTGAGAGCAAACCGTATCATGTTTTTGAGGAAACCAATTGCACTGTCCAGTTGCAAATATCTATTTATCTTTTATGTTAGGATCTGTAGGAAACCTAATAAACATAAAAGATATTAAAAGTTTAATTAGTAAAAGTCAATTTAACCACAAAATAAATTGAAAACATTTAAAACTTATTGTAACCAATTTCCGGATGGCATAATAGAAACTATCGATGTATCGATAATTATAAGGTTAACCAACGCATTACATCACTATCGGTACTTCTGCCATAGGGTAAGTTCGCCGGTTTTGCGACCACTTCCTATATCCGACCGTTTAATGTACATTTGATGAAAAAATACAAAAAATAAAAAGCTTGCGGTGAACACATCTCTAAAATATATTATGCCTACACAATTATGTCCAAATAGGTTCAGTTTTGTAACAAATATTATACGAGAAATCCCCAATTCTATTTTAATGTATGTGCTTTTAAGCTTTGAAGCTTAAAAGCACATACATTTTAACTGCTAGTTTTCGACCACGTTTATCCACCATCTGGTATAAAAACTACAGATACCCAAAATCACTCGTGGTCGAAAACTAATCCAGCTGCAGAAAAATGCTATTCGACCGCAAAAGCAAACATATTTACATATAAAAGTACATAAATAGTCGATTACTTTGTAAGTTTAACCAATTAAACCAGACACGATTAAAAAAAAAAACGATTAATGCTGGTGGTCGCAAAATAGGCGTGACCAACTGATCGAACCATCATTGAATATTTCTCGCCCAGGGTCTAATGTGGGCTGGCTTTATTACAAAAAAAGTAGCGTATTTAGTTTGTAAACATAACTATGTTTATAAACTACGTCAGCCAATATTTTTTTGTTATAGCTGAATTTTTCAGCCATATCCTTAAATAATTTTTGGCGGTCTCAGTAAGAAAAAAGGTCATGCTTTTTTTATATGAGTAAGTGCCTCAAAGCTGGAGAAATCATGAAAATACAAGACAGAGGATCTAAAGAAGCCTTTCTGATCATTGTTTCTATCATTTATTTACCACAGGCAGTCAGGCACCTACGTCTTTCAATTTATAGTGGTAGGAAACTAGCGAAAAAGTGGTCGTAAACATAATTTAGTGATCGAAAACTAGCAAAATTGTTACTATTAGCCTTTGGTTTAGATATTTATAAAAAGGTGGGTTATTTTAAAAAATGATTGATAATCTGATAAAAATATAGAGTATAATATTTGAAACGTAGCTTAGTAGCATCAAGTCAAAAAATGATACAGGTACATTTTATTATGCAACCTAAACTTGACAACTCCACTAAGTGGTCGGAAACTCGCGAAATTACCCTATAATGTCAAACTGACACAGAGGAGTACCCCGTACCGAAGTTTGGCAGCAATAATATGATTGATTTCGTCTCTATATATAGGCGAAGTGTCATTTGTTTCATAGCTCTGTGGTAAAAAATAAATCCACTCACAAAATTGCACGTGCGATCAATACAAGAGTTAATAAATTCATTTTTAAACACAGGTCGTTAAACTCATTCATGTGCATTGGGCCGAGGACGAAGTTCAACCACCCAGCTATGCTAGAGCTGTCTTCGAACGTAAACTTTACATGGCATTCAATGAAAAACTATTAATTTAGAAAAGTTGTAGAAGAAACTTGGTCTACCTTGGGGTGTAGATTTACCCCCCTTTCGGGATAATATACCAATTGAAACTCAGATGGTATATAGCACTTTTACATGCACTTGAGTGCAACATTATTACTAATTAATTTTGTTTCTTTCACAGTACACCTGTTTAGAAACCGAAGAAGATTTCAGTGAAGTGAGTATTTACTGTAAAACAATATTTAGTGCCAATTCATATCTTTAGTTTAGTTCGAAGTCATCTGACCGGTGGCGCCACCGTATACTTTGAAAACGTGACGCTGGAGGAGATTTTCACCAAGTTGCAGAAACGATCATTAAACTTAATGGCGGCGTTACAGATAATGAGAGTTCTTAAACTGTAGGAGGACAACAGTTTAATGGAAGCATCGGTTTAAAGTCGACTGTAAAAATTAATGATCGTTTCTGCAGCTGGTTCTCTATCTCATATAAACCTTGTTTGTATTAGTATCAGCTATCGATTCATGTAAGTTTTATGAGTGGCTGCCATTTTGAAGGAAAAACAAGATGGCGGACAGTAAACATGCCAGGATTCAAATATGTTCAAGATCCTTTGTGTACAAACGTACATTATCGATTTGTGTATTACTCATGTTTTAAACCTATTCTAAAGATTTTTTACTAATTTTTTATTGACGGGCTTGATAGCTCAGTTGGTAGTAACCCTGCCTTCTGAACTGAGGGCTGTGGGTTCGATTCCTACCCGGGACAAACATTTGTGTGATGAATATCGATGTTTGTTCTGCGTCTGGGTGTTATATTGTATACTACTATTTTCATATCTGTGAAAGTATATAAGTATTATATCAGTTATCTGGTTCCCATAGTACAAACTATACTTAGTTTGGGGCTAGATGGCGCTGTGTGAAATGTCCACACACATATACTGGGTGTAATTGAATTCATTAGCATCCTTTGAAACTAGATACCTACTCCTGATACCGGTCAAGTGTGGACCAAAATTTTTGTATTCTAACACATTGGTTTGGTAATCAATAATAACTCCAAAAAAATGGAATAACTTACTTAATCAAATGCTACAATACAAAATTTAATTAAAATATGAATTACATACAAGATATAAAAACGTTTAAATGTATCAAAATCATCCGTGCCAACCGCGTTAGGCGCCGCGGCAAGCTTCATAATTTTCAATAAAAATTATTTCATTTACACTCTTTACTCTTTAATAATCATCTATAAATGATGTACTACCATGGGCTCAATTTATGCTAATGAATTAAATTACATCCTGTATATTTTATTTTCAGTCATCCCAACTGCCCATGCGGTATCCGAAACGTCGTTCGTCCACCGCAATAGAAACTCCAGCAAAGAAGCAAGCTATACCCATGGGATATACTGACAACGAAAACAAAACGGTGAGTTTAAATTACCGGCCAAGTGCGGGTTGGACCGCGCACGTAAGGTTACGGACCATTGTCAATAAAAACGAGCAAAAAACCACGTTTGTTGTATGGGAGCCCCCGTAAATATTTATTCTATTCTTTATTTTTTGTTATAGCCGCAACAGAAATACATCATCTGTGAAAATTTCAACTGTCTAACTATCACGGATCATGAGACACAGCCTGGTGACAGAGTCTTAATAAAAAGGTCCATTTTACCTATTGGATGCGGATCCCTAAAAAGGAAAACCTAATAGAGAACTTCCTCCGTTTTTGAAATCAGTTGAAAATATAGCAAAGGATGTTCACCAATAGTACTGTGTTCCAGGTAACTCGGTCGAGCAAGGAAGCAGCGGAAGCAAAACAAGATGAAGATGTAAGTCATACTTTTTGTATATGTCACCGTCTTGTTGTAAAAACCGTTTCTTTATAAAGAAACGAAAATAAAACCGGTTATTTATAAACTGTCGATTTATTGCAAACTGACACATTGTCTTACAATAAAACGGATGTATTATGATTATTTATAAAAAGTCTGTGCCTCGCGGTGTGTTTATAAAAAAACGGGTTTTAGTAGCGTTTAATTGTGAACAATGCACCAATTTTTGCTGGAATTTATTGCTTTTTTTATAGTCACTAGTGGCTAACTAGTAGGTTACGGCGACGAGCGAAGCGAGGAGTGTTAGGTTAGTTTTGACCACACTAGAAGTACACAATTACAATAAAACGAATTGATGCCGAATAATTATAAATAACCGAAAATCTGCCGTTTTATTGTTATACACGTTGCCCGTTTGTAATAAATCGACAGTTTATAAATAACCGTGTTTTATTGTAAACAGACGGTTTTTACAAAAAGACGGTGGCATACGAGTGTATACATATAATTTTTGAGACGGGGCAGTAAAGGCATGCTGTAACCTTAACCCTTAATATGACGGGCCCGATAGCTCAGTTGGTAGTATCCCTGCCTTCTGAACTGAGGGCTGTGGGTTCGATTCCTACTCAGGACAAACATTTGCGTGATGAACATAGATGTTTGTTCTGCGTCTGGTTGTTATATTGTATTCTATGTATGTATTTACAAACAAAAAAGTATATAAATATTGTATCCGTTATCTGGTTCCCATAGTACAAGCTATGCTTAGTTTGGGGCTAGATGGCGCTGTGTGAAATGTCCACACATATTTATTTATTTATTATTATTTATTAATAGTTACAGGAAAACGTTCCTAGAAGACCACCCATAGCTTTTTGAGATATTCTCATTCGAATGGTCATCATCATCATAATCATCAGCCTGAAGACGTTCATTGAGACGTTCCAGAGAACGTGATTTTGAGTGGCTGCTCTACTGCATCCATCGTTCACCAGATCTTTCGCCTTAAGCTGCGTCTTCCGGTTCGTGGTCGCCACTCGAGATCACCTTTCTTTTTTTCTTTTTTTTAATGGCAATGAATGACGTGACGAGCTAGTCGTTCACCTGATGTTAAGCGACACGGCCGCCCATAACAGTTGCAGTGTCAACCGGAACTTTAAAATAATAAAGTTTCGCGTGACACTGCACTGCGCACGTCATCCTGAGACATCACACAGTGTAGTAATCAGATCACTACACTGTGTAATCAGGTCATAAAGTCTCATTTGCCCAGTAATTTCACTAGCTACAATGCCCTTCAAACCGGAACACAGTAGTGCTTGCACACTACTACTTGGCGGCAGAATAACTGGCAAAGCGGTGGTACCTACCTAGACGAACTTTGCAGAAAAGTCCTACCATGTTTTTTAAGTTTTCCATCGGTTGTCAGATCTACGAGCGATGTGACCGGCCCATTCATTTCATTTATTTATTTTAAAAACTGTGAATGACTACTAGTACACATTAGTTGTACCTCAGATAATATTATACCTACAGAACAGATGCCTCATCCCATACAACGGAACAACGCGGGCTATTTTACAAATTATTTTATTTCTGCATAACGCAAGATTTTCAAGCGACATTTGTTGCGTGTTGGCGAAGTATTGGGTCAAATGAATACACTGGACACTAACTAGTAACACTCACGAGACGATCCACGTTCGGGCTATTTTACGTTTGTACCTGATGAGGCCCCGTGGTTGTACATAATAGGCATGATGACAAAAATTAGTTTGGATAATTTAATAATGTTCCTCAAAAGATAAACATTTGTGAAAACAAAAATTATGTATCTCAAAAAAAGACCAAGTTACAAGCATTTTAAAAACCGGAATAGAAAGAGATAGTTCAAACGGCCAGTGACGTCAGAGGAAGGTCGTTCATAGTACCTCATTACTAAGCTGTGGTAGTTTTTCATACAATCATTTTAATCTCTTTGACACGTGACGTCACGAGTGGATTTTTCAAAAGTAACTGTGGGGGCGCTCTGTTTCGCGAGAAAGGGACAGGAGATGCCTCCTGTAGAAACTTTAAAAGCTTATTACTCCGTGATTTATTTACCGATTTTACTTATATTTTCAATTATTGCATTCATTTTTAATCTTCTTTATGAAAGTAATATTTACTTGTTCATTTTTAATAGTAGTCGTCATGCCTATTGTAATGTGATTCTCTACCACCTAGAAGTGCGGGATTCGGGAATGTTTAGACGACGTTAAGATAATCGTATCTTCGAGTCGGGGAACTCTCCATGTAAACGGGCCTTTCCTCCTGCGGATCTCCTTACACAATTTCTTACATTTCTTGTCCCATTTTCAAACTGGCAATGTTCCGTTTTACATCCTAACTCTATGGTCCGGCTATGTTTCCAGAAGGACATATCAGTGGTCCGGCTGTCGGCGGAGGCGGCCCCGGCGGACCTGCCGCCGCCGGGCGAGATGGTCCGGCCGCCGCTCCGCGCCGGACAACAGGTCTACGCCATGAAGAACCAGTACGGCGCCTGGCTTAAAGGGAAGGTTCTAGAAACTCTCGTCAAGACTAACGATGTAAGTATTGTACACCCCAGATAATATAATACCTACAGAACAGATGCCTCATCCCATACAACGGAACAACGCGGGCTATTTTACAAATTATTTTATTTCTGCATAACGCAAGATTATCAAGCGACATTTATTGCGTGTTGGCGAAGTATTGGGTCAAATGAATACACTGGACACTAACTAGTAACTCTCTAGACACGATTACTACATTTTTTCAAGTCCGGGCTATTTTTCGTTTGTACCTGATGAGACCCCATGACATACACACACCCCCCCACACCCCCCCCCCCTACACACACCCCCACACACACATCCCAATTTCATACTAACATACTACATGGGCACTTACCAATAAACACCAACATTATTCTATTTTTATTTTGTTTTGTATGTTTTAAAGTTAATACGAATGTGCCAAAGGATGGGAGACCGTATTATTTAAATACGGTGTTCTCACTAGTTCGAGAGTCTATGGACTCATTTAGATGTGTAAACCATTTTATGTCAATAAATGACGGACCCGATAGCTCAGTTGGTAGTATCCCTGCCTTCTGAACTGAGGGCCGTGGGTTCGATTCCTACCCAGGACAAACATTTGTGTGATGAACATAGATGTTTGTTCTGTGTCTGGGTGTTATATTGTATTCTATGTATGTATTTACAAACAAAAAAAAGTATATAAGTATTGTATCAGTTATCTGATTCCCATAGTACAAGCTATGCTTAGTTTGGGGCTAGATGGCGCTGTGTGTAATGTCCACACATATTTATTATTTATTATTTTATTAAATGATTATTTTTATTGAAAACGAAATTTTGAGACCCTGGGGCCTTGGGGACCGAAACACAACTGCACAGTCTATATATAGTAATCATATTTACCAAACTGTGTGATCGGGTCATAAAGTCTCATTTGTCCAGTAACTTCAGTCATTTCCGTATTATTTCAGCATCAATACACTCAATGCCGCATCCGTTTCGACCATAAAGTGAAGAATCCATGCAAGACACTCTCGGCCCGATCTATCGCGTACACGGAGCCTTCGGAAGTTAGAATGACTATCGGTAAGTTACCTCTATCTTTCTATTGTATAAGTCTGTACAGCGGTGTCTTTTTCTAACCATTTGTTTTGACTAAAATGTGAAGAACCCGAGCAAGGCACGATACATCTCTCTACTGTGTAGCTGTCTTTTTCTTAACTCTCACCTAAAGCACTCAATGACGCAGCTGTGATCAAACTTATGCCCATCTGCACAAAGTTTGGCAGGTCTTAAGTTCACACCTTTATAGGACGAACCTATACTCAAATTTTAATCTGTTGCAGTGGGTACGTCACAGAAGAATAAATGCGAACTGTAGCGCTCATAGCTAGCCGTGCCTAACCGATCAGTAAAGTTAAGCAACGTTCGCTGTGGTCACTACTATGATGGGTGACCGCTACACCAAATAGTGTTATTTACAACTGAGCGCTACCGTGCTTCGGAGGGCACGTTAAGCCGTCGGTCCCGGCTGATGTCGTAAGACAATAGTCGATAAACCAAGTCAGAACCTCTAGGCGGCCTGAAAATTGTAAATTTAAAAAGTGAAACCGAATTAAAATGCCTTCATGGAGTTTTGGCGGGAACGTGGAAAAGTTCACGTCGTTGCATTGTATTATTTCTCAAAACTTTTGCTTTTTCCAATATTAATGTTTAAATTTTGTGGCGTTTTACGCATTAAGTGCTGAATTACGAGCATGAGTGAGGGCAAGTGATATAATGTGGTTGAACGTGATTTTTCGTGTTGCTTCCAAAATTCCATGGAAGCTTCTAGTAAAGTTGCCACCACTTTACTGGAGCATGACTTAGACTGGACTATAACTACCTGACTTAGACTGGACTATGACTATGACTAAGACTTGACTTTACGTGAAATATTCTATTAAAATGAAACATGATGAAAAATTACAATACTTGACTCTGGTTAAATACACTATTAGTGGACCATTTGGCTAAACGAGAAGATGAAGAAGTGTGAGCTGTCAAACGGGCAATATTATTTATTTCGGATTGAGCAGAATAAAACTCAAAGAATAAAACCTTAAATTAATATTTTTTTTCAGGTACGAGAGTGATTGCCCTTTTCAAGAATTCCGAGAACACGAATAAGAGGGTATCTTTCTATTACTCTGGAGTGATCGCGGAAATACCGAACCCTGTTAATGGCTACAGGTATGACTAAAGTGACCGATATAGCTCTTAGAATTAGCAGGTTGGAATGGCAATGGGCAGGCCACATCGCTAGTACTGACAACCGATGGGGAAGGAAGGTTCTCGAGTGGTGACCACGAACCGGAAGCAGCGTAGGCCCCTCACTAGGTGGACCGACGATCTGGTGAAAACCGCAGGGAGCAGATGGATGCAGGAAACAAGCAGCCGCACAAAGCTCAAAAATTTTTTTACCTATTATGCTTATAATCATCATAGAAAGAAAGAAAGAAGAAAATAACATTTATTCCATAAACACACACACACGATATCATAAAACTAAAACACATTACACGCAATTTAAACAAAAATAGAAGGCAACAGATATTGTGTGAGGTCAGGAATAGGTCATCATCATCATCATCAGCCCGTCATGCTTATAATCCACAATAATAAATTGAATTTTAATATTTTAAGTGCTTTTTATCATCTTGATTGTAAAAGTGCTAACAATAGCCTATTTGCAACAGGCAAGTACAAGGCGTTTTGACTCCTCGTTTACAATTTGGACGATGGAATGGCTTTCCCGCGTTTCCTGACAAATACAATCAGACCCCTATTCCATAAAAAGACAAATCATAATAGACCTACAATTGTCAGGAAATTTGACTGACAATCATCAGTTACGCATAGTAATTTTGTTTTATGAAACACATTTGACTTACAATTGTAGGTTTATTATGATTTGTATTTTTATGAAATAGGGGCCTGGAAGTTATTATAATAAGGGTAGAGTCAACCGGGTATCTTCTAGAACAGCATCTTCCATCGTCGACCGCGTCGTCACTTACCATCAGGTGAGACCGTGGACAAATGTTAGCCTATCGATGATTTAAAAGAAAATCTTGAACCCCAGTACCTTCAGTCTACCGTCAAATCCCAATTCCAGATACCTGGTATTCTTCGACGACGGGTACGCACAATACGTCCCGCACGCGCACACCCGCCTGGTGTGCGAGAGTAGTGCGCTCGTGTGGGAGGAGGTGCACCCCTTCAGTCGGGACTTCGTCTGTAACTACCTTATGAAGTATCCGGAGAGGCCTATGGTCAGGATGCATCAGGGGCAGAGTCTTACCGTGGAATGGAACGGTAAGTTACGACTTTGCTAGCGTGTTTTTTGTGTATTATGTATGTGTGTTTTAGTTAATGATGTGTGTATGTGTGGAGTGTATTTATGTGTATGAGTAGTGTGTTTTTGTTTATGATGCACATGTGTTTGATACATATACAGTGTGTCAAACATCGTTTTTGAAAACTAGCTATGACTCGTGGTTTTGCTTTCGACGACACAATTCTCTGTGATAATAATAGGCTGGTGTCCAGCTAATAAAAATTAACAAGTTAATAGTAATTTCATAAAGTAGGTTTAAAATTAGTAGGTTATTAAGTATTTATTATTTAGGTATGCAATAATTAGAAGAATTAGTAAAATCGGTAAATAAATCGCGGAGTAATAAAGCTTTGAAAACTTCTGGACGGGCATCGCGTGCCCCCTTTTCGCAAAACAGTAAAATATGACGTCACATGCCAAAGATTTTCCACAGTTTAGTAATGAGGTTCTATGCAAGTGCAAGAACTGACATCACTGCGCGTTTTAAATGCCTCTTTCTATTTCTGTATTTTAAAATGCTTGTAACCTTGTACATTTGTTATTTAGTAATTTTTTGAGGAATATTATGAACATATTATGTCCTGTCTATACATTTTTTACGTACCTACCAATTTTCGTCCGAATTGCCTCGTAATATTTCTGTCGCTAACTAGTGAATACGTACCTAAACCTGTACCTAACAAGGTCCATTTTACATCGCAAGGTAAATGGTGGGACACAAAAGTGATAGAAGTGGACGCAGCGCTTGTGAAAGTGAACTTCCCGGACAATAGAACGGAGTGGATATACCGCGGCTCCACGCGGCTTCAGCCTCTGTTCGCCGAGCTACAGGCGGCGCGGGGTGGGAACCGGGCTAGGCTGCCTCGGAGTACTAAGGCTAACACTAAGGTTAGTACACTAAGGCTAACACTGAAGTTGGTACACTAGGGCTAACACTAAGGTTAGTACACTAAGGCTAACACTAAGGTTAGTACACTAAGGTTAACACTGAAGTTGGTACACTAGGGCTAACACTAAGGTTAGTACACCAAGGCTGACGCTAAGGTTAGTACACTAAGGTTAGTACACTAAGGTTAACACTGAAGTTGGTACACTAGGGCTAACACTAAGGTTAGTACACTAAGGCTAACACTGAAGTTGGTACACTAGGGCTAACACTAAGGTTCGTACACCAAGGCTAACACTAAGGTTAGTACACTAAGGCTAACACTGAAGTTGGTACACTAGGGCTAACACTAAGGTTAGTACACTAAGGCTAACACTGAAGTTGGTACACTAGGGCTAACACTAAGGTTCGTACACCAAGGCTAACACTAAGGTTAGTACACTAAGGCTAACACTGAAGTTGGTACACTAGGGCTTACACTAAGGTTCGTACACCAAGGCTAACACTAAGGTTAGTACACTAAGGCTAACACTGAAGTTGGTACACTAGGGCTAACACTAAGGTTAGTACACCAAGGCTGACGCTAAGGTTAGTACACTAAGGTTAGTACACTAAGGTTAACACTGAAGTTGGTACACTAGGGCTAACACTAAGGTTAGTACACTAAGGCTAACACTGAAGTTGGTACACTAGGGCTAACACTAAGGTTCGTACACCAAGGCTAACACTAAGGTTAGTACACTAAGGCTAACACTGAAGTTGGTACACTAGGGCTAACACTAAGGTTAGTACACTAAGGCTAACACTGAAGTTGGTACACTAGGGCTAACACTAAGGTTCGTACACCAAGGCTAACACTAAGGTTAGTACACTAAGGCTAACACTGAAGTTGGTACACTAGGGCTAACCCTAAGGTTCGTACACCAAGGCTAACACTAAGGTTAGTACACTAAGGCTAACACTGAAGTTGGTACACTAGGGCTAACACTAAGGTTAGTACACTAAGGCTAACACTGAAGTTGGTACACTAGGGCTAACACTAAGGTTCGTACACCAAGGCTAACACTAAGGTTAGTACACTAAGGCTAACACTGAAGTTGGTACACTAGGGCTAACACTAAGGTTCGTACACCAAGGCTAACACTAAGGTTAGTACACTAAGTCTAACACTGAAGTTGGTACACTAGGGCTAACACTAAGGTTCGTACACCAAGGCTAACACTAAGGTTAGTAAACTAAGGCTAACACTGAAGTTGGTACACTAGGGCTAACACTAAGGTTCGTACACCAAGGCTAACACTAAGGTTAGTTCACTAAGGCTAACACTGAAGTTTGTACACTAGGGCTAACACTAAGGTTCGTACACTAAGGTTAGTACACTAAGGTTAACACTGAAGTTGGTACACTAGGGCTAACACTAAGGTTAGTACACCAAGGCTGACGCTAAGGTTAGTACACTAAGGCTAACACTGAAGTTTGTACACTAGGGCTAACACTAAGGTTAGTACACCAAGACTGACGCTAAGGTTAGTATACTAAGGCTAACACTGAAGTTGGTACACTAGGGCTAACACTAAGGTTCGTACACTAAGGCTAACACTAAGGTTAGTATACTAAGGCTAACACTGAAGTTGGTACACTAGGGCTAACACTAAGGTTCGTACACTAAGGCTAACACTAAGGTTAGTATACTAAGGCTAACACTGAAGTTGGTACACTAGGGCTAACACTAAGGTTCGTATACTAGGGCTAACACCAAGGCTAAAAGGTCTGTAGTCTAGGGTAAATGCTTAGGTTAGTGCACTAAGGCTAACGCTAAGTTGCTATTTCATAGGAGCTTAGCGCTTAGAGCTTTTAAGCTTAGCTTAAAAGTGGTATTTACAACTGAGCGCTGCCGTGCTTCGGAGGGCACGTAAAGCCTTCGGTCCCGGCTGTTGTAAGACAATAGTCGTTAAGCCATGTCAGAAGCCTTTGGGCGGCCTAAAAATTCTGACACCAGGGCTGACCACTTGCCTACACGAGATGAAGAAAATAGGAGGTTAAAAAAACGTCCACTGCTGAACATAGGCCTCCCCCAGGGAGCGCCACTTAGAGCGGCTGCTCGCCCCCTGCATCCATCGGCTCCCCGCGGTTTTCACCAGGTCGTCGGTCCACCTAGTGGGGGCCTTAGCTGTCTCGGATCGTGGTCGCCACTCGAGAACCTTTCTTGACCATCGGTTGTCAGTTCTACGAGCGATGTGGCCTGCCCATTGCCATTTCAACTTGCTAATCCTAAGAGCTATTAGTCACTTTAGATGTCCTGCGGGTCTCCGCATTTCAAAAAATAATCAATTGAGTAAAATCGCGTTATTTTCTTACAGACAAATATGCCGTACGTCGAATACACGCGATCCGAAGACCAAACTACCAAGGCAGATGGGCTGCAATCATCCGAGGTAGGCAACTTTTTCTATATCCCTAGATACAGGGAATCCTAGTTAGGGTCCAGGATCGGTTTATTATAAAAAAAAAAACTGATAGAATACTTATGTACGTTGTGTAAATATATTATACTAGCTGAACTGACCCGGTTTCGGCCAAAGTTGGCCATTTAACGTAAAAATAACGGTTGAAATGAAAGAAGGCTCTTAGTTGACCGAACCAAATCGATTTATGCTGATCTGAACTATCCGCATCCGTATCGGTGTTTCTAAACATGAAAAAATCTTATACCAAAACTAGTTAGCTCCCCAACTATAATGCTGATATGTAGAGAGTAGTCCTGTGTCGGTCGTTCATTTTCGGAGATCTCGGTCGTTCGTGATTGACTAGCCAAGTGACCGAGTCAAAAGATTCGATCAAAACGTCGGTCATCGGTCTCGAAAACCAATGCAATGCGGAAAAGTACTTTATATGTAAGCACTTAAGGTTGATTTCAGAATAATTGTTATTTAACTTAAGTCGTTTCAGTTTGAAGTGATACCGCGCCGCTGTGCCGGGCCATTATTCCGTATCGATTCCTTACTTCGAAACTACGCGAATTCCTTGTCTTACATAAGAAATCAGCAAAACTGTATTCTCTATGAAGCAAAAACAAAACCGCGCGAAATGAGTTTGGAATTGGCGTGATTTGAACTGTCAAAAATCTTATGTTTTACCGAGACGCGTTCCGAAACATCAACACATCAAAAGATATGACCACTTATGTCAATATATTTTATTCAAAACAAAGATAACTTTAATGTAAAGTGAAGGTATTTCTAACGCTGTGACACGATTTGAACAAGACACGATAACGACGTGGTTTCATATCGTGTGGAATCTGTGTTTCCATAGAGAATAACCGCCCCGGTCGTTCGGTCGGTCACGGATCGGTCTCCGCGCAGTCAGTCTCACTCAGTCAGTCGGTCCCCGGGTCTTTAACGATGGAACGACTAGGTCGGTCACGAGAGGGCATGATTCGATCATTTTGATTCGGTCAATCACGATCGACACAGGACTAGTAGAGAGACGCAGCTATGCATCTATATAGCTGTGTCCCTCTTATCGAGCGTCAAAAGAAGTCACTGATCAGCCAATCAGGGAAAGACCGCTATGCTGGCGGTATTGGTTAGAGTAAAGTCTTATGTGATTGACTTTGTAGGTTGAAATGCACCTAATCTTAATGGAGTAAGGTCGTTCTTACATTGGTGTGTAGACGTAAGTAGATATAAATAAAAATATATATAGTACAACGTTCGTTTGGTTACAAAACTGGGTGATCTTGCTTAGAGTTATTTTTCTATGGGTATTATTTCGATGTATTGTATTGTTATAGATTTAATAATTCTATTTACAGGAGTTACGTAGACAACGCTCTGTTGCTAAGAAGTCCACTACGGCGTCGACATTACCTCAGTTTGCGGCAACCGATGGTGTGGTCAGCAGAGTTGTGGTAAGTGTACTTGTTTCACTGGTGCGAGAGGGATGCAAGATGTAACGCTAGCGGGAGGGAGTAGTGCGACATGAAGGTTAGCTGTATGCTTGTATAGTAACGGGTGTGAGAGGGATGCAAGAGTTGGTGGGAGAGAGTAGTGCGGCTACGGTGTGGAGGTAAACCTATATTTTAAGTAGAAAACCAAAATGTTTCTTTAATTTACCTTTTTTCAGGCCATAAGCATCTTTTTCTAAACATTCTTACAATCGATAATCTGTGGTGTGGTGGTTATGACCGCTCACAACTTAATAGGCCCGCATTTGACCGCAATATCGCCTGATGGAAAGTAACGATGCGGTCTACAATGGTACATGCTTGCCTAGAAGATACCTATTCACTCGAGATTTGAAGAGCTCTGTGTCTGTCCCTCGTATTGCAAAACATTTCTCCAAAAATCCTTCACTTGACTTCTACTTAACTTTGAGGGAAACTCAAAATACATCTCGACGTACCTTGAGTTGACAGTTGCTTCGCTTCTCTCGTTTGAGAAAAATTAACGCAGAAATGTCAAGTTGATTATTTATTGTCAACTAAAAATACCAAAACCCAATAATGAGGTTAATTCGAGGTTGAGTAAAGTGGAGTAATCTCGAAGTAACGTCTTAGAATATGGGGGTGTGTGTTGTGGGTGCATGTCCCTCGTAGTTCCTGGATCCCCAGATACAGGGAATCCTAGTTAGGGTTCAGGATCTATGTATGTCGATCACATTGGACGTTATTTAATTATTAGTTATTTTTTTCTAATGACCTTAATATTTGTCCAGTTCTACACTCCAAAGAACTCTGTCCGTCCGTACAAGATGGTTCCGCACACTTGCGGTCCGCAATGTAACCGCAAGGATCTCTTATCGCTGAAGGAACTGAGGACTTACAATCCGCTGACTAAACCGCTGCTTAGTGGCTGGGAGAGGTAAGTTTAATCTATACTTATAATAAAACTGTAAAAGTTTCATTTCTGTACATTTTTTTAAGAAAAGATATTGAACAACTTAGTTGCACATTGTGGATGCCATGCATTCGTCTAAGACGGACATTTTTAAAGATCGCGTTAAACAGTTTTATCTTTCGCTCTAGCTATCTGATACTATTGTCTATTTAGCTCTTTTATTCCTATAATAACTATCTGCTATTTACTTAGGAATGTATCTATTTGACGGACCCGATAGCTCAGTTGGTAGTATCCCTGCCTTCAGAACCGAGGGCTGTGGGTTCGATTCCTACCCGGAACAAACATTTGTGCGATGAACATAGATGTTTGTTCTGCGTCTGGATGTTATATTGTATTCTATGTATGTATTTACAAACAAAAAAAAGTATATAAGTATTGTATCAGTCATCTGGTTCCCATAGTACAAGCTATGCTTAGTTTGGGGCTAGATGGCGCTGTGTGAAATGTGTACACATATTTATTATTATTATTATTATTTATATTTATTTTTATTGATATAAGTATAATATGTAACATGTATACTTACATGTATTATGTCTATTATGAATATGTATTACGTTTATGCAGTTTTTGTTATGATGTTTATTTTATATTATTGTGTAGTATGTACGTTTATGAACAGCTTTTTGGGGAAACCACCGTCCATATATTTTTGCGTTATTCCTTTCCATGCATGGTTGTCTGGAAGAGATCGTGACACTTCCGTTAAATTTGTACTTTTGTTTATAATTTGCGTGTAGATAAAAGTTTATCTATCTATCTATCTATGTTAAAATCTAAATAGGTCAAAACCTGTGCTTGGGTGAGCTGCAGTGTTTATCGAACTATTTATATTGTTGTAACACAGCGCGGTGACGTTAAGGTATTTTGAAATTTTTTGTTGAATGGTTTCCCATTATCGATGCTAAAGCCAAAAACATTTTTTTTTTCATTTTTGTTTGTATGTCTGTATCTTGGCTGAGCATCATGCCAAATCTTCTGAATGGATCCAAATGAAACTGTATGATTTGACGTCATTTTGCAAGGTAGGTTGTTAGATCAATAACCAGTCCTATCCTGTTCTATGATAAAAAGAAAAGGTAGGGGAAAAGATAAGCGAAAGGAATGAATGGATGAGGCGGCAAAGCAAGGCAGGCTTTGCTTGCTATACTCTGTTTGATAATTTCAGATATATCATTTTTTTTTTATTGATGGATAGGCTTGCGCTTGACCACTATCTCACCTGATGGTAAGTGAAGATGCGGTCTAGGATGTAACGCGCTTGCCTAGAAGATACCTATTATACCTATACCTATTCATGTAAACAAAGAAATGTCATGAAAAGTCACTGGCAAAGGGGGGCACAAAACATTTTTCCCTTAAGGAAAATAACCGCTTTACCAATCCGCTGTTTTGTTTGTATAATCTGTTAGTGACCAATATTTGCTTTCAGGCCACTTATTGTTTGTCTCAATTTGTACACATTAATTACCACGAAATTCCGTGACATTCAAAGATTGCCCGTGACCGCTTTCTGACTGGCGACTGATAGATTTTCTGTTCTTGACAAGCAAGACCTTTGAGGTTGACAGACCGGCCTGAGAATCCATTTTGCGAACGAATTTCTGGATGATGTTTGTCAGCAGAACAAAAAAATCACAATAAAATAGCCCAATAAATGTGAAATGTGCTGTTGAAAATGTTTAGTACCTCTACAGTCTTGACAGTTAAATAAAATATTTTTTATAATTAATTGTTTTCCTTTTCTTTATCATAACAATCTATAGAACACAATCATATTACATTAAAACGAATAATAAAACGATAATTATTTTATAAAAATGATGAAATTACGACTAGAAAAAAAATTAATATGGTTTTGGTCAAATATAGTAAATTACCATTTTAAAAGATATTATTTGCATTGTCATCCCCTTTGTTTACATAAAATATCTAAGATTCTGGAGTAGAGTACAGTAGTAGTAAAAGTTGTACCATGTGTAAAGACGGCAAGTGTAGCCGCACGTAGACGTACTTGCGTGCTGTACGCTTCCTGCACTAAGCATATACAACATGAACTTGAAGTTGTATGTTATCCCGAAGGAGGACTGGGGCCCTGACAAGTTGTGAGAGCTATTTTCGAACGTAAACTTTACATGGCATTTCTTAAATGAAAAACTATTAATTTAGAAATGTCGTAGAAGAAACATTCTCTACCTTGGGGTGGAGACTAATCCCCTTTCAGGATAGTATACCAATTCATGTTGAGATTGTGTATGTCACCGTCTTTTTGTTAGTAACCGATTGTTTTTTAAAAACAAAACGTGGTTATTTATAAACTGATGATTTATTGTAAACGGGCAATTGTCCCATAATGAAACGATCGATTTTTCGCATTTTTGGTTTTATATATTATTTGACTAATAATATATAAAATCAAAAATCTTTTCGTTTTATTATATTGTGTAATTAAACAGTACAAAAACCGTTTGTTTATAAACTTATCGCTGGGCACCGACTATTTGTAAATAATCGAATAATCATCCGTTTCATTGCAAGGCAAATTTGTTCGTTTGCAATATATAATATCGATAGATTAATTTGTAAAGGAAAAATTAGAATCGCTCAATAGATGGCGCTACCAACCCCGTAAGTTGGTTGTAAAGGTGAAGGAAAATTCGGACATGAGACCACTTGTCACGGTAGCTTAAGTAAAGCATATCCCGGCTTGAGGGATGGATGGATGCGTGTTCAATCCCCGCTCGTGATTCTAATTTTTCCTTTACAAATTAATCTGTAGATTACGCTGAGCAGGCGATACTGCTCGAACATGTCGGAGTAAGAGATAAAGCATTACGCCTTATGGAAGATTATTTGACCGGAAGGACTCAACGAACTAAAGTTGGTAATATTATAAGCAGCGAGGAGACAATAAGTTACGGGGTTCCTCAAGGTAGCGTGCTGGGCCCTAGTCTGTTCTTAGTCTATGTTAATGACTTGTGTAATTTGAACATCGGCACCGACAGACTATTCTAGTCGACAAAAATAAGCTAGAAAAACGGAGGAGAAAAGACCTAGTTTTTAATGTACCAAAATTTAATACACAGTTAGCCCAACGGCATCAAGCTTTTCTCGGTCCATTTATATAACAACACAAGCAAAGCTGTATGTAATTTTATATGCCTTACAAACAGAGACGCCAAACTAGCAATTAACAGCTGGCTGAGAAACCTCAGCTATGCTGAGACAGAACAATTATTTAAGGTATCTGTTTAAAGGTGGGTTTTATTCTTACTTTCACACACACACACCTCCCTGCACCTTCTCTAACACTTACACACACACACTCACACACTCACACGCACATACCTCCTCACTCACCATCTCAAGCACATCTCTCCACACACACACCCCCATCCACACACTTTCACTATCACCCTCACAAGCACACATATCCTCACAAAATACGTACATGTCATTCAATAATATTATATTATAATAGACCATAACTTTATTTACTCACTATCCAGGATTTGACGGTATAACTCCGCTTTTACTAAAATATGCACGTGCCGCTATGATGCCGCCACGACCCACTAACTCATATCTGTAATTTAAGTTTGGCAACAGGAGTCTTTCCAGACTGCTGGAAGACAGCCGTAGTTACTCCAGTACACAAATCAGGATCTAAAGCAAGCCCGGATAATTATAGACCAATCTCACTTTTAAGTATCTTATCAAAGATTCTGGAGAAGTTAGTTAATAAGAGGTTGGTTGACTTTCTTGATAAATACAATCTCTTAAATGATCGACAATTTGGCTTCAGAAGGGGTAAATCCACTGAAGATGCCGTTCAACTGGTAACTGAAATAGTTTCGTCACATCTGGATGGTGGACGGAGATGCATTGGTGTTTTCCTCGATCTTACCAAAGCGTTTGACACAGTTTCAAAACCAATCTTGCTGCAGAAGCTCGAACGCTTTGGTATAAAAGGATGCACTCTCAACTGGTTTACAAGCTACCTATCAAACCGAAAACAGTGTGTTAGAGTAGGAGAACACATGAGCAGTGTATTGGGTATTCCTTTTGGTGTCCCACAAGGCAGTATTCTTGCTCCTACTCTATTCACTATTTACATGGACGACATCCTGAGAATAAGCTTGAAAAATGCCGATATCATATGTTATGCGGACGACACAGCAGCAATATTTCACGAGAGGGATTGGCAATCTACAGCTAAGGTAGCGGAAGAAGGTATGGTGGAACTAACCCGGTGGTTCGATGTCAACTTGCTTACGTTAAACCTTAAGAAAACTAGTTTCATCACATTTCACATAACACGAGCCACCGGGCCCGATCTAAACCACCTCATAATACACAACATAGGTTGCCAACTCTCCCAAGAAAACTCAGATAGCTCTAAGTCCTGCTCGTGTAACAAAATTGACAGAACCCTTCATACAAAATATCTAGGAGTCACTGTAGATCAAAATTTATCTTTTAAGAAGCACATAGCTTTCGTCTCAAAAAAGGTACGAAAGTTGATTTACCCTATGAAGATACTACGTCCAGCTGCCAAAACAGAAGTGAGAAAGCTCGTGTATATCTCACTATGCCAGTCTCTCCTCCAATACTGTGTAGGAGTTTGGGGAGGGGCCGCTAAAACCCACATGTTGCAACTCGAGCGTGCTCAAAGAGCGGTCCTAAAAGTGATGTTAGGCAAACCTCGTCGATACCCTACAGACAGGCTTTACGAAGAAACTCAAGTATTGAGAGTAAGGCAGCTGTTCATTCTGCGGGCTATGGCCAAAAGACATTCCCATTCAACGCATAACCAGACCTTAAAGCGAAAGCGTCCCTCTAGACAGCCGTTGCCTAGGGTAAACACTGCGTTTGCTAGTCGTCTTCCAAAATATGTGCACATATTTACTTATAACCCAGTTTGCAGGCTAATTGATATAAAAGATCTCACATTTTCGAAATCGAAAACGAAAATAACAAAATGGTTATTTTCTCTCTCTTACGTACAGACAGAAAGACTTGTTAAGTCCAGTGATTCCTAGTTACACCACTTGTACCTATTTCCTGAATTATATTTTAAAAATAGTTACAATTTTTCACTTTCTGGGGTGGTTGCGGCGCCCAAAGATATTTCACTTATTTTCACTTTACGAATTCTTTTGTTGGGCTGGGTCAGAAGGACGCCGATCACATCGTATTCCGTAACGAGACGTCTACATTTTTATACAGCGTTATCACTGCTGCACGTCGGTGTCAACATGAGATATTTGAGGGAACACTTTTATGTCATTTTTCAAAGTATGATTGAAGTTACAATGCTAGAAGAGGTTGGGGTAGGCCCCCTGAACTCATTCAGGCGTCTTGCCGTAATAAACAGACAATACGTGATGGGTATATGGTAGGACTGAGTACTACTTCACTATCAATATACACATTTTACTCTCAACACTTACAAGTGCATTTACGCACACACTCTCACATCTCGCCAATTGACCAGAGGGATACGTAACTTGGATTGCAACCGACATAAATTCAAATAGATTTGGATTTGACAAATTAGTTACGCACCTTGGGTACTTAGTTACGAAATACCTACAGATATTTTTTAATTATGAGTCGATCACGCCTGTTGTATTGCAATCAGAGTTAAGTGATCCCTCCCTCCTAAGACGTGGATGGAACCATGATATTTTATTGCCAGGTGCCTGCGTAGCGATGCGAAGGTCAGTTTCAAGCATCATAGAAGGGATAAGTTGGGTGGGTGCCTACCTATTGTAGATTATTTGATGGGTGCTCACACTTGGTTTTGAGTTTTTCCGATGGCAAGTGAAATTGGTGGTATTCTTAGAGGAATAATTACGCTAGCGTTATTTTATGGTAGTATATAATAGTGTATACCGCATACACTACTTAATGTCTGCATTTATGATGTTGTTCGTTGTTTAAATCAATTCAATTTAATCCAATTCAGTTCAATTCAATGCAATTCAATATTTTATTTCGGACTATAAACACACTTCTGAATAAAAATTATAGTATAGTCGACATTGTTTAGTATTAATAGAATAAAATTATTAGAATTAAAAACATTATCTACACATTATTAAATCTAAGTATTAACATGGATACAAATTCTAAGTCCAGTAAGTAAGATTAATGTCTTTCTTTGTGCCATACCATTGACGCAACTCTCACGTAATTATAGCCTGTTGCATTTATCTTGAGATTGTATACTGCGGCTTATACCTATATTGTATTGTTGTTCAAGAGTCTCCGGTAGGATTGCGGTGAGGTACCCTCAATTATACTATATTAAAACTAATATTAAGTCGGTGACTTGTTGTGTATGGCATCGAGAGACAAATTCGGTAATGATGTTTCGAGTGTAGTAAATGTAATACTCTCATCACGTCACCGACTGAGAAGTTTAGTCATAACAGGTACCGAGGTATAATTAGATGTATGTGCTCGGAGGTACCCACCCAACATAGTATTGTTGTAATATGATTATTGTTAATTTAAAATGAAATTCTATGATTGCTTTATAGGGATATAGTGTAAACATAATTATTAATCTTTTTCTTACTCATATTAAGTCGCACCCATGTTCTCAGTTTTCTTTCAATATCTAACATAATATTGATGTAAAGGTACTTTGCCGAAAGACGACAAAAATCCATATTTATTAGAATGCGTATTTATCTATTATTGATTTTTATAATTATTAATTGTTTCTTTTTTTTTCTTTCCTACGGTTGAATATGTACATCTCGTTACTCGGCGCAAACACAAGTATTATTGCTAACTAGTGATATTGGGCACCCAAGATACAGGCTTAGCCTAGTTTGGGGCCCGTTGTAACTCATATCGTATTACAGTAGCAGTCAATCTTTTAATTGATATTCTATGTACATTTAATTATGATTATTTGTAATGTAAATGTTTCTGGAAATAAATTTTTCTTATTCTTATTCTTATCCTTAAGAATTAATTCATGCACTAAAATACTCTAAAAATATAAAGATAAGTTTTCTTACCGTTGCCTTGAGTGATGTCAGCTACAGCTAATTGCAACACTGAAGGGTATGCCTAAACCTACGATACAAGATTAATTTCTTAGTGCAGGTTAAGCACGTCATTTAAACAGTGCACTATTTTACAAGCTATAGCTTAGTTTTGTGATCTGTGTGACATGTAATTGTATTGTATATTTTTGTGAATAAAAATTATGTTTATGTTATGTTTATGCTATAAAAATCATAAATGTATATCGATATTTTATAAATAATTTTTCAGTTTTCATCGGTTTGAAAGGACGGTGGCATATAAGTTTATACTCCTCCTATTATACAGTATAATCCTAATTATACAGTACACTCTTTTAGGCTAGTTCACAAGGTATTCAGGCTATAAATTTAAGATACCAAGAGTAACTTATGAAAATCGTTGCACTCGCTTTCATCTCCTTCCGCTTGCAGCTTGTAGAAATATAGCAGATATACGTTTTTTGTTGAAATTGGCACAGTCTAAAGTAGACAGCCTTGAATTGGTCTCTAAAATCTCTCTGAATGTTCCACATCGACACTCACGTCTTAGAAACTTGCTACATGTCTCATTTGCACGCACTGTTCATCGCCAAAACTCTTATATCTTAAGATCCTGTACTTCCTTCAACAAGCTCGTGAAGTCTGATTTTTCGTTTATAGACCTTTTCACAAGTAGTTGTAGCGTCGGTGAGAAAGGCACTTTTCCTTAAAAACGAATGTGATGCACGGCAAACTACTCGTCGATTGTAAATGTTATAATTTACTTAAGTTAGTTTAAGAACGTTTACTTTTATAACTAGTTGTCATCGTTCATCATCATTATTAATAGCCCGAAGACGTCCACTGCTGAACATAGGTCTCCCCCCGGGAGCGCCACTTAGAGCGGCTGCTCGACTCTTGCATCCATCGGCTCCTCGCGGCTTTCACCAGGTCGTCGGTCCACCTAGTGGGGGGCCGGCTTACGCTGCGTCTTCCAGATCGTGGTCGCCTTCGAGAACCTTTCCCCATCGGTTGTCAGTTGTGCGATGTGGCCCGCCCATTGCCATTTCAACTAGTTGTGGACTAGTTGTGGAGGCTCTCTGTTTGTTTTGATGCTTAATCAGTTATGTTAGCTGTAAGCGCCCCTAATAAATTAAAGGATGCGCTCGGTGTACAGACAGATAGTGCGGCACAAGTACAGCCGCACGGTGATGTACCGCGCGCCGTGCGGGCGGCGCGTGCGCTGCGTGCGCGAGCTGCACGGGTACCTGCGCGCCGTGCGGGCCGACATGCCCGTCGACCTGTTCGACTTCAGCCCCAACACGCACTGTCTCGCCGAGTTCGTGCTCAACAAGACCAACGTGCAGAAGAAGGTCGGTTCGCTGAGGTTGTTTCACATTCGCACGTTTCATTCATTGGCTATTGTAGATACTATACCTAAATTTGACATAAATTCAAGCATGCATGTAATCTGTAACAACGGTTTTTTTTTTTTTTTTATGTTGGTGGTCATTTCACACAGCGCCATCTAGCCCCAAACTAAGCATAGCTTGTACTATGGGAACCAGAATACAATACTCAGATACTTTTTGTTTGTAAATACATACATAGAATACAGTATAACACCCAGACGCAGAACAAACATCTATGTTAATCACGCAAATGTTTGTCCCGGGTGGGAATCGAACCCACAGCCCTCAGTTCAGAAGGCAGGGTTACTACAAACTGAGCCTTGTGTTCTGCTATTTTTTTTATTACATAAATTAATAATATTCCTCAAATAATGAACAGTCGTGAAAACGAAATTTAAATATCTCAAAAAATGACAAAGTTACAAGCGTTTTAAAATACAGGAATAGAAAGAGACCGTTCGAACGTGCAGTGACGTCACTTCTTCCACCTTCATAGTATCTCAAGCTGTGGTAGATTTACATACAGTCTCTTTGGCATGTAACGTCATATCCCAAAATTACATAGTAGCTGTGGGGATACGCCCTGTTCTGCGAGAAAGAGACAGGCAATAAACCTTAAAAGCTTATTACTCCGTAATTTATTTACCGATTTTACTAATTCTTTCATTTATTGCATTAATCTTTAACCTACTTTATCAAAATAATATTAACTTGTACTAAAACTTAAATAACATAATAAATATACTAAACTAAACTTAAATAACTTTAAAACTAATTCAATAAATAAGTACACCTAACTAAAAACTAAAAACCTAATAAAAAAGTCTGTATTGCTAAAAATTGCTATAAATAAATTGCTATAAATTAACTTGTTAGTTTTTAATAGCAGGACACAAGCCTATTGTATCATGCACAAATTAACAGATATAGATAGATTCATCATTTCCACAATGTAACAGTATAATATTATGAGATAGCTGTAGGCTTGTTCGACTTCAGTCCCAACACGCACTGGGAAAGCTGCAGACTCATCGTGTTCATAATTACTATGTTCTAGACAAAAACAGTTTAAAATACGAAATAAGAGAATAATATTATTCCTGAGTTTTGCCGGGAACGCGGAACAGTTCACGTCGTTGCATTGTATTATTTTTCAAAACTTTTGCTTTTTCCAGTGTTAATGTTTAAAATTGGTGGCGTTTTACGCATTAAGTGCTGAATTACGAGCAGGAGTGAGGGCAAGTGATATAATGTGGTGAAACGTGACTTATCGTGTTGCTTCCAAAACTCCATAGAAGCTTCTAGTAAAGTTGCCACCACTTTGCTGGAGCATGACTTAGACTGGACTATGACTACCTGACTTAGACTGGACTATGACTATGACTAGGACATGACTTTACGTGAAATATTTTATAACACGATGAAAATATAATACTTGACACTGGCTAAAGACACTATGTGTGGAGCCAAAATAAAAGAAAAAAAAAATATTATTCCTATATCAAAGTATGCCTCAGAAAATATTATTAAAATAAAATAAAATAAATAAAATAAATATACAGTTTGACATACAAAAGTTGACAACTTGGTACTGAACACAATGGATGATAATTTTAACTTAGATTTATTTACGTGTCTCATTTTTGTGTTAGTACCACTTTTAGATGTTTAGACACCTCTAACGCACGTATCTATCCCAGGACCTATCGCACGGTAAAGAGAACGTGCCTGTACCATGTGTGAACTACTACGACCATTCCCTTCCGGAGTTCTGTTCCTACAACACGGAACGGACGCCGACTGCGGGCGTGCCTCTTAACTTAGACCCGGAGTTTTTGTGCGGATGTGACTGTGAAGATGATTGTGTGGTGAGTCTTTTAACTTTGTATTTTTGGCGAATTTACTAAGTAAAACATTTTAATTTATAATATTTACTCTCGTTTTCTCGTACAGACTCATGTTAACTTAACTTATCAATTACTGTACGCCCATTGGTTGATGATAGCCGATGATCAATAGGCAAACAATGAACGTTCGGTATTTTGAAACAACCGCGGTTCAAAATCGTTCATTAATCACGTGTTTCATTCAAAGAAGGGGGGGGGAGGATCATGAAATATTGCCAGGAGAAGGGGGTATAGTTAGGCATAGAAATGATTGCTACTTTAAAATCATAATCATTTCATCATATGATTTATTTTTGTCACTGTGATTTCACCTGCTGTTTATCACAGGCTGTGATTTTTCACAGACTGGGATTTTTGATATGCCTAATGAATTTATGATCCATGGCGATTGGCGGTGCTTTATGAAAAGGAACACAGACGAGATTTAGGAGCAACCCAGCGAAGTTGCGACCTGCTACTAATGGTTACTAAGAAATCTAACGCAGTGTTTATAGTTATACCTTACTGGTCTCAGTTGGTTTACTGAAGCATAAACAAAATTATTTGTTGCTATTCTCGTATTATGAAATCCCAAGCCACGATTCATTAAGTGTGATTAATCACACAGTGATTTATGATTTATAAATTCATATGACTTTTCACTTGCTCTTTGTGAAATGATCCATGCCTAGTTATAGTGGGATATCACGGTGTATTTACTTTTTCTAAACAAAAAGCAGCACGTGATCTGGCTCGCCGCGGTAGCCAGGCAGCGATACCCCCCTCCCCCCGCCTTAATTTTCCAGAACTAAATTCAAATAAAAGATTATACCTGCATTTAAAGTTCATTAAAACAAAAGACCCGAGATAAGATCCGAAATGAGGAGATCCGCAGGAGAACTAAAGTGACCGATGTAGCTTTTAGGATTAGCAAGTTGGAATGGCAATGGGCAGGCCACATTGCTCGTAGAACTGACAACCGATGGGGAAGAAAGGTTCTCGAGTGGTAACCACGAACTGGAAGCAGCGTAGGCCCTCCACTCGACGATCTGGTGAAAGCCGCGGGGAGCCGATTGATGCAGGAGGCGAGCTGCCGCTCTAAGTGGCGCTCCCTGGGGGAGGCCTATGTTCAGCAGTGGACGTCTTCAGGCTGTTGATGATAATGAAAATAATATACTATCTACCAAAAAATACACGTAGTGTTGGATAAGTCAGTCAGTTCAAACCTCAAAAGAAAAAAAATCTTCACTTGATCAATGGATGCTCACTTATTTATTGGAAGGGAAATGCTAATGTATACAAATGGATCGACATAAGAATATAGACGCGACTACAGTCAAAAAGTTTGCGTCAAAATTCATTGGCGGCTGTGAAATGTGCCATCATGTTTGGGGCAGACTAACGGGAATTTGTGTTTCGCCTATTACGTTTTGACATACGATCGTTTCTCCATCCAGGATAAAAGGAAATGCGCGTGTTGGAAGATGACGCTAGAGGGCGCTAGAACGATCGGCATAGAAAGCCCAAACGTCGGCTATGAGTATAGGCGACTCCCGGAACCTTTGCCTTCTGGGATTTACGAGTGTAACTCTAGGTAAGTCGCCTTTACTGACTATAGATCTAGTTGATCAATGATATAACTTCCCATCATACCAAAATTAGTGGTGTATTTCAACCGCTAATCGTTTGCGAGGACGCCTGTTGTGTCTTTTGTTCCACCCTGCTGTTCTTTGTAATTTCGTGTGACTTTATCTTATTTTGTGACTTCGCCCCATGACCGCGCAACGCGCAAGTGAGTCGTGTTTTGTTGGAGACACTTTGATGAGGGAAGTAAGAGGATGTGGCATAAAGCTAACTACACAGAATATGTTATAGTTATGAGATCAACTTCGTTAAAGAATGGACAAAAATAGTCGCATTTCATTTTAGCCAATACCATTTTGAACGTGCTAAAAAGAGACAAGTATTCCGTTTCAACTTTCATTTTAGATAATAATTTGTCTCTGACGTCACTTGAGACCGCCCTGCGGCAAAAATTCCGCCTTGTTCTGGTGGTATTTTGAGCTAGTACGTCAGTCGTCAACTAGCGTCAACTGTCAAACACAGTAAAGAATGGGGCGGAGTGGGCACCATATTGTGGTGAAAAAGTGCCGCACGTTACGTGACCATCTTTCACAGCCTCTTACTTCCCTCATCAAAGAACAGACATTATGTTCACGATCTATCAACGGGCTTTATAATCTTTGATCTCAGCCTAAGTTGTACATCGCTCGTAATCCTTTTTGTGGTGACGTCATCGATGCTCCTTTAATATGAGTCTCAAGCGCTAACCGTGGCATCCAATTCGGCCAATCTCGTCTGCTACCGTAACTTTTCAGCTTGCCAATTTTTGTAGGTCTGAAACGTGGTCTCTAACTGTTGGCCTCATTACTAAGTTCAGAGTCGCAACGGGCTATGGAGAGAGCAATGCTCGGTGTTACCCTGCGAGATAAGATCCGTAATGAGGAGATCCGCAGGAGAACTAAAGTGACCGATGTAGCTCTTAGGATTAGCAAGTTGAAATGGCAATGAGCAGGCCACATCGCTCGTAGAACTGACAACCGATGGGGAAGAAAGGTTCTCGAGTGGCGAACACGAACTGGAAGACGCAGCGTAGGCCCCTCACTAGGTGGACCGACGACCTGGTGAAAGCCGCGGGGAGCCGATGGATGCAGGAGGCGAGCAGCCGCTCTAAGTGGCGCTCCCTGGGGGAGGCCTATGTTCAGCAGTGGACGTCTTCAGGCCGTTAATGATGATGATGATGATGAATTTTTGTAGGAGTCTCATGAGTTTGCACCCCAAAGATGTCAACCTTTTTTCCGTCGGCGACAGATACCGATCGAGAGGAGCGTTCCAATTTATGCTGTCTCGTTTTCGGCCTTAACACGGGTGGGTTCAGTTTGGTACGATTGTTAGAGCCGGCGGTCCAAGCAGATGATATCTTCGAAGCGTAAAGGGTAGTGCAGACGAGAAATTAACCTACCTATAGTGTTAACGCGGCAGCTAAGCTTTATAGCTGAGCGCGTCTCCAAATTGCGGGGGTAGGATGGCTGGTGAATTAAGCTGATTTTATGATGACACAAGCTACGATCACCTCAGTGCGGGCTCCGATCCTGTAGCTCGTATCCAGTAGAAAGGTCCAGCCTTGCAGCGCTGCTTCTAGGCTTCTTCAGGGTGTCAATCACGAGCGGCCTTCGATATTTTAGCGTAGTAAAAAGTGGACCGTTTTCGCGGCGCGGTAGAAGTTGTTAGTGCACAACTCCTTCAGCTGATCAGCCCAAAGTATGGACGATCAGGAAACACTCCGAGTACAGAGCGAGTAGCGGCAGCCGCGATGGACGAGGGTCGATCGCAGACTGCTTGTCCAATGACAAGCAAATTGTCTCGTGCATTCGCGGCGTGGGTGACAGAGATAGTCATCGAAAATTATAAGATTTGGAGGGTAGAAAAATAATAAGTGCAGTTATGACTGGCGCGAACATATAGTAATAATACTGCATGCTCTATATGCTTTCTCTTTCAGAGAAGGCTCTTATTTTATTTATTTTAAATTGCTTTAGGCACGCGATAAATGTAATAAACAGCCAACAACATGGTAATATTTTTGTTTCAGATGTAAATGTAAATCCACTTGTATGAACCGTGTTGTACAGAATCCGTTACAGCTAAAACTACAGGTGGGTACAGAATGCGCTTGTTTTCTCACATACAAAATGACCAGAATAATGGCTCATTCGGAAACATCGAAATAATAGCCCACATTTCGATGTTCGGAAGGTATTTTCAGAAGGTATTCATTTCAATGAGTCCGTGCTTCTTTTCGCGAAATTGGCTTTCATCTATCTGGAGGGTAGTATTCGCGTAAAGGTCGTATTTTTGAACGAATCGTGACGAAACTCGGTATATAGGTTAATTTGTAAAGGAAAAATTAAAATCACGAGCGGGGATTGAACCCGCATCCATCCATCCCTCAAGCCGGGATATGCTTTACTTAAGCTACCGTGACAAGTGGTCTCATGTCCGAATTTTTCCTTCACCTTTACAAGCAACTTACGGGGTTGGTAGCGCCATCTATTAAGTGATTCTTAAGAATCATCCCAACCAGCATGGTCAAGTTACATCAACATCAGTGTAGTAACACAAATGCTGTACAGATAACGCCTCCAAAATCAATATTTAATCAATCATCATTTCACTATTTTTTTATCGTATTTTTTTTTGTTGGTTGTAAAGGTGAAGGAAAAATTCGGACATGAGACCACTTGTCACGGTAGCTTAAGTAAAGCATATCCCGGCTTGAGGGATGGATGGATGCGGGTTCAATCCCCGCTCGTGATTCTAATTTTACCTTTACAAACTAATCTGTAGATTACGCTGAGCAGGCGATACTGCTATCAAAATCATAAATATTGTTATACAGGTTCTAAAATAACTGATTTTCAGGTGTTTAAAACTTTGAACCGCGGGTGGGGTATTCGCGCACTAAACGACGTGCCCAAAGGAGCTTTCCTTTGTATCTACGCCGGGAATCTGCTAACGGATGCCACCGCTAACTTGGATGGTTTGAATGAAGGTGATGAATACCTAGCCGAGTTGGATTATATAGAAGTGGTGGAATCTATGAAGGAAGGCTATGAAGAGGATATACCTGAGGCGGATATGAAATTGGACAAGGTAATGTTACAGCTAGTGACAAGGTCATGTTTTTTGTGTAAGACTATCAGCACAGCCGCAATGTTTCTAACCTTCTTTGTAAACGAATCTGTCATTTAGCCAGTTTTATATGTACACAATAAAGGTTATAAAGGCCCCGCGAATAGGCATGATGGCTAAATTTTTTTATGCATAAATTAAAAGTGTTCCTCAAAAGATAAACATTTGTGAAAACAATAATAAAATATCTCAAAAAACGGCAAGTTACAAGCATTTTAAAAACCGGAATAGAAGGGGATAGTTCAAACGGCCAGTGACGTCAGAGGAAGGTCGTTATAGTACCTCATTACTAAGCTGTGGTAGCTTTACATACAATCTCTTTGGCATGTGACGTCACGAGTGGATTTTCATAGTAACTGTGGGGGCGCTCTGTTTCGCGAGAAAGGAACAGGAGATGCCTTCTGAAGAAACTTTAAAAGCTTATTACTCCGTGATTTATTTACTGATTTTGCTTATTTTTTCAATTATTGCATTCATTTGTAAAAGACTGTATAAGTGAATCAAATTTTGTAGGTCACCACGACACGGGCCTTGAGCCTAGTGTGGGACCGCTGTATATTTTGGGAAACATCTTTTGTTCTTATTGTAATATTGCTTATGTTGCGTAACTAATAAGCCTTCTATTATAGAATTATGTAAATAGGGTGAACTATGTGCTTTCGATGTACTGTTTTTCGTCTAAATGTAATAATCACATTGTAGTAATCTGATTACTAGACTGTGTGATGTCTCAGGATGACGTGCGCAGTGCAGTGTCACGCGGAACTTTATTATTTTAAAGTTTTGAGTGACACTGCAACTGTAATGGGCGGCCGTATTGCTTAACATCAGGTGAACGACTAGCTCGTCACGTCATTTATTCCCATAAAAAAAAATTTAAAAAAAAATTCTTATTCTTCTTATTCTTATTTTTAATGTTCTTTATGAAAGTATTATTTACTTGTTCATTTTTAATAGTAGTCATCATGCCTATTGCATTGCCTACGGGACCTAACAGGATTAATCCGGCCCTGGTCATTCGCCTGATGTTAAGCGTCACGGCTGCCCGTAATTTGCGATATCACTCGGAATTCTAAATTATTAAGTTTTGCGTGACACTGCACGTCGCAGATCATCCTGAGACATCACACATTCTAGATTTTGTGAAGTCGCATTTGCCCAGTAGTTTCTCTAGCTAGAATTTCCTTCAAACCGGAACCTTCTAGAGATTCACACTACTGCTTGGCGGCAGAATAACCTACCTAGACGAACTTTGCAGAAAAGTCCTACCACCTAGTACTAATACAACCAAGAAACGGTCTCTAAAAATAACTTATACTCTTCATTGTTTCATTTAACCTACTTGTAAGATTAATTTGTAAAAGAAAAATTAGAATCACGAGCGGGGATTGAATTGAACCCGCATCCATCCATCCCTCAAGCCGGGATATGCTTTACTTAAGCTACCGTAACAAGTGGTCTCATGTCCGAATTTTTTCTTCACCTTTTACAACCAACTTGCGGGGTTAGGTGCTGTTTAATTTTATTTTGACTATCTCGGTAGTATAAAGAGTTTATGTATCATATTTGCAGAAAGATTCAAAGAGATCTGAGAGTGAGTCTGAATCAGAATCAACGGAGTCCGAAGACGAGGACAAGCGCGGCAAGAGTGACGACTTGGACGACGACTTCCAGCCCGGGTACCTATCACATGGCATTGGGACTTTCAAGTGAGCTTACTGACATCATTAATCATGATCTTCATCGTCATGATTATACCTCGCCATCATGATTATATTTCGTCATAATCATGATAATTTTTTTTTTATGTGAATGAATTACGAGCTAGTCGTTCACCTGATGTTAAGCGACACGGCCGCCCATAACAGTCGCAGTGTCACTCGGAACTTTAAAATGATAAAGTTTTGTGTGACACTGCACTGCGCACGTCATCCTGAGACATCACACAGTCTAGTAATCAGATTACTACACTGTGTGATCAGGTCGTAAAAGTCTCATTTGCTCAGTAATTTCACTAGCTACAATGCCCTTCAAACCGGAACAGAGTAGTGGCAAAGCGGTGGTACCTACCTAGACGAACTTTGCAGAAAAGTCCTACCACCTAGTACAGTATAAGTAGTAGTATAATACATAGTCATCATCATGATTGTACATTTTTTATGCTAAAATGGGCATACGTTTGACAACAACTCACCTGGGCGGTTATTCTCTATCGATTCCTTACTTCGAAACCACGCGAATTCCTTGGGGGTTATTCGCTATGACACATGAGATTCCTTGCCAATAACGCGTTACGTGTAACATGCTCCAAACGTAAACGCGGGCTTTAACGCGCCACGACATGGAATTAACATGGAATCAAAAAATTGAATTCTGTATGCCATGCAATTAGATTGTTTGTGCCCAGTGTTTTCTGTTTTTTGACGTGCGTGTAACGTGTGATGTTGTGTTTGTCAAATTTGACAACGGCATACTGAATAGCATTTGAAACCCAAAACCATTCCACGAAGATATCGTAACGCGCCGCGTTACGTGCCTAAATGGTCATACGGAATAAGGGCCCTTGTGTTACATAAGAAATTGGGAAAAGTCTATTCTCTATGAAACGAAAACAAAACCGCGCGAAATGAATTTGGAATTGGCGCGATTTGAACTGTCAAAAATCATATGTTTTACCGAGACGCGTTCCAAAACATCAACACATCAAAAGATATGACCACTTATGTCAAAGTGAATACATACTCATTACAAATCTTACAATACATTAATCCCAAAGAAAAGTTGAATTTCATGTAAACTTTTGTTCAGCAAACGCCTCCGCCGTCGCGAAAAGAAGAAGAGCAAAGAAGAAGTCAATGCCAAACCAGAAGAACAGCCAAGCGAGGAAAAGAAGAAGGAAGAAGGTGATGAATGCATCACCATCAGTGATGATGAAGAGGGTAAGTGAATGCGTTTTGACAATTTTTTTCAATAGGTATATCATCAGCTGGAAGATGTCCACTGCTGAACACAGGCCTCCCTCCCAAACGTCACTTGGGGCGCTTATTATAGGGTTTGCCATAATCGTCACGCTTGGCAGGTGGCCTGGTGATCGCAAAAGAGACGAGAATGATGCCTTTCCCTGGATATTCCCTTAGCCGACTGTTACGGCACCCACGGGAAGAGATGGGGTGGTCCTATTCGTAACCGGGACCACACAGCCTTTAATACTTTTATTATTTTTTAGACGGGCCCGATAGCTCAGTTGGTAGCAACCCTGCCTTCTGAACTGAGGGCTGTGGGTTCGATTCCTACTCAGGACAAACATTTGCGTGATGAACATAGATGTTTGTTCTGCGTCTGGGTGTTATATTGTATTCTATGTATGTGTTTACTAACAAAAAAGTATACAAGTATTGTATCAGTTATCTGGTTCCCATAGTACAAGCTATGCTTAGTTTGGGGCTAGATGGCGCTGTGTGAAATGTCCACACATAATATTTATTATTTTTTTATGATTTTTAAAAAATTAACAGAAAAATGGAAGAATTTTTCAATTGAAATTTTGAATTGTACTGATTTTCTGGTTTCCATAGTACAAGTTAAGCTTAGTTTGGGGCTAGATGGCGCTGTGTGACATGTCCACTTATTTTATTAATTTATTTATGATTACAGTAAGGGAGTCACAAAGGGAACCATCAAGATTTACGGCTCAAGAAGGAATGAGCGACAGCAAAGTGGTTTCAAAATACAGGTGAGAATCAATACAGGATGCACTGGTTTATATAAGTAATTTAAATAAATAAATGATCCCCAATGAGGCCAATGATCACATACGTAGGTACTACCTACATAGTACTAGTAGTGATGGATTAATTAGCATAATTTTTAGCATTTCGCAAATTATATGTAGTTGCGAAATTCTGTGAAATATGAAATTTTATTTCATTTCATTTTTTATTTCCATTTTCATTTCAATTTTCATTCCAATATTATCGTTATTTTAGCAAACAGCATAGCAGTAGCAATTAGCATGCTAAGACTCATGAATTAGCATGTTTATGAAAATGCTAAATCTCATTAATTGCCATCGCTAGTACATATATTTTTTATATGAAATGAAATGAAATGAAAATTTATTAGGTATAATAATATTATAATTTATAGGCATAGCATTTGACCACTGCCTCAGCTGTGATCCCCTCCCTACTCTAACTCGGATTCCCTTTATAACCAGGACACCAACAAATCATATCTTAAATTAATGTTTCAAGCTAAATTGTACCTTATTCCCAGGTCGATTCGGACGTATTTCGGCAAGGACGAGGCTTGCTATATCATGGATGCTAAGGTCCAGGGCAACATTGGACGATACCTTAATGTAAGCATGTTGATTTTTGCATGCTTTATATATTTTTGACGCGTACGTTTCTTTTTTTTTTTTAATGAAATGAGTGGCAAACTAATAGGCGGCCCTCGTGATGGTAAGTGGTCACCTGCGCCTATGGGCAACTGAAACACCAAGGGCATTGCCGGTGCGTTGCGGTCGCACTGTTCGTGACTTTTTTATTTTTAACATTATTATTGGGGGTTTTGGCGGGAACGCGGAAAAGTTCACGTAGTTGCATTGTATTATTTATCAAAACTTGTGCTTTTTCCAGTGTTAATGTTTAAAATTGGTGGCGCTTTACGCATTATATGCTGAATTACGAGCATGAGAGTGGGCAAGTGATATAATGTGATATAAAGTGAAACGTGGTTTTTCGTGTTGCTTCCAAAATTCCATAGAAGCTTCTAGTAAAGTTGCCACCACTTTACTAGAAGATGACTTAGACTGGACTTAGAACTGGACTTTGACTACCTGACTTAGACTGGACAATGACTATGACTAAGACTTGACTTACGTGAAATATTCTATAACGATGAAAAATTACAATACTTGACACTGGCTAAATACACTATGTGTGGAGACATAATCTAAGAACAAACATTATTATTTTTTTGTGAAATGTTATTTTTATTTTATTTTATTTATTTTATTTTATTTTATAGGTGCATATAACATATAATGGAACATAAAATTACAAAACAACATGATTTAAACAGTAAATAAAATCAATCCCATAATCCAATAACACATGCACTCTGCCTGGTACAAACAGTGATAATTACATACCTATCATAAAATCGAAAAATAAATATTAAAAAGGAAAGCAAACGAGTATAACTTAAATGTTATACTTACAACTATAGTTAGCTATAGGTAATAGGTATATAAGTAAATTAACAACATTTCAAATGCTTGATCCGCAGTTTTTATAAGTTTAATAAATAAAAATTAAAGAAATAAAAGAATAAAGTTTTTTATAAATATTTTTTTATTTTTAATGTAACGAGTGACAAACAAGCAGGCGGCCCACCTGATGGTAAGTGGTCACCGCCGCCTATGGACATTTTTTCTTATATTTGGATAAAGTGGGGCTAAATTAAGATTATAGTATCAATCCAAAAAAAAAAGTACGAGCCGGTCTCGCGTACTAAGCGTTCCGTACCATTATCTATAAAAACAAGCAAAAAAAATCACGTTTGTTGTATGGAAGCCCCTTAAAGTATTTATTTATGTTGTTATAGCGGCAACAGAAATACATCATCTGTGAAAATGTCAACTGTCTAACTATAACGGTTCATGAGATACAGCCTGGTGAGAGACGGACATACAGACATTTGGATAGCGGAGCCTTAGTAACAGGGTTCACTTTACCCTTTGTGTACGGAACCCTAAAAATCTGATATTTTTTATACGAATTTTTATAGGATGATCACGAAATGGTTTTCCATATTTATTTATATATTATTTATTATTGCATTCATGTACATCATTAAAATAGGTAATATACAATAACAAGTATTATTTAATACACAATATCTTAAATAATTAGGTTGGTAGGTTGACATGAGCTCAGGGCGGTTATTCTCTATGGAAACACAGATTCCACACGATACGAAACCACGTCGTTATCGTGTCTTGTTCAAATCGTGTCACAGCGTTAGATACACCTTCACTTTACATTAAATTTATCTTTATTTTGAATCAAATATATTGACATAAGTGATCATATATTTTGATGTGTTGATGTTTCGGAACGCGTCTCGGTAAAACATATGATTTTTTACAGTTCAAATCGCGCCAATTCCAAATTCATTTCGCGCGGTTTTGTTTTCGTTTCACAGAGAATAGACTTTTGCAGATTTCTTATGTAATACAAGGAATTCGCGTGGTTTCGAAGTAAGGAATCGTTACGGAATAATGGCCCTGGGAGGGCGTTTGCAAGTATGTGTGAGTCAGACCAAAAACAATATTATTAAACATTAGTCATTTCTATATATCTTATATCCGGTTAATTATTTGCAGACAATGAAATGTTTAACTTTTTTACAGCACTCGTGTTCACCAAATGTTTTCGTACAGAACGTGTTTGTGGACACTCATGACCCGCGCTTCCCATGGGTCTCATTCTTCGCGCTACACCACATCCGGGCCGGTGAGTGTCATATCGTCTGTAACAGCTTGAAGACTACTGCTGAACATAGACCTCCCCCAGAGAGCGCCACTTTGAGTGGCCGCTCGCCTCGTACATCCATCCGCTCCTCGCGGTTTTCACCAGATCGTCGGTCCACCTAGTGCGGGGTCGGCCGAAGTCGAGCGCCAATAATTAAATCGTTTTAAAAAAGGGGTTCAACTGACTTCAATCGCCCTTAATTTACTATAACAACAACAACAACGGGATCAACAGCCGGAGACGTCCACTGCTGAACATAGGCCTCCCCCAGAAAATGTCACTGGACGCCTATTATAGAGGGAGCCATAATCACCAGGCTTAACAAGCTGCTTGAAAACGCAGTAGATAAAGAAAAACATTTTTAAATCGTTTTTACTGCCACAAGTTGTAGTAATTACTGTAAGTAGTGTAATTACCGGACAACGGGACTATGACCTGACTGTCACTTCTACTACTATCCCTAGACTACTACTACTAGATGTCTACTAATACTATTAGTTGACTACTAATACTACTAGACTACTTCTACTAGACCACTCTTACTACTAGACTACTACTACTACTAGACCACTACTACTACTACTAGACAAATACTACTACTAGACTACAACTAGACCACTACTAATACTAGACCACTACTACTACTACTAGACCACTACTACTACTACTAGACTACCACTACTACTAGACTACTACTACTACTAGACCACTACTACTACTACTAGACTACCACTACTACTAGACCACTACTACTACTACTAGACCACTAATACTACTACTAGACTACCACTACTACTACTACTAGATTAGAACTAGAAAGACTATCGACTATTGTAAACTAAAGTGAACACTGAATTTAAATAAGAAAAAAGTCATTAACAATTCCTCACATTCAGCACTACTAGACTACTACTACTACTAGACTACTTCTACTACTAGATAACTACTACTACTAGACTTATAATTTAATAGGCTCGCATTTGACCGCAAACTCAACTAACCTCAATTACTAGACTACTACTAGCAGCCCACTACTATTCCAATGCTATTGTCTAAATTTATAAAACGTTACCTTCTATCCAGGTACGGAGTTAACATGGAATTACAACTACGACATAGGTTCGGTTCCCGGCAAGGTGTTGTATTGCTTCTGTGGCGCCCCTAACTGCAGGGGGCGGCTGCTTTAGGCGCCCCTCGAATGTGTACGCCACTTTATACAGGGGCGTTCAGAAATAGTGCGCAGTATTTGTATACAAGGTGAACTTGAATTGGTATGTTATCCCGAAATGGGGGGACTGGGACCATGATACCCTACAAGTTGTGAGAGCCTTACTTGTAACTGCGTGTTTCAAAACCTCCATGGTAAAAATAAATCCACTCACAAAATTGCACGTGCGATCGCTACGAGAGTTAACAAGATACTATAAATTCATTTCTAAACACAGGTCGTTAAACTCATTTATGTGCACTCGGTCAAGGACGAAGTTCAACCACCCAGCTGCGCTAAGGCTATTTTCGAACGTAAACTTTACATGGCATTTCTTCAATGAAAAACTATTAATTTAGTAAAGTCGTAGAAGAAACATTGTCTACCTTGGGGTGTAGATTTACCCCCTTTCGGGATAGTATACCAATTAAAAATCAGGTAGTATCAAATTTTTAATATTTTGAAGTTCTGAGTGGCACCGCAACTGTTACGGTCAACCGTGACACTTAACATCAGGCGAACGACTAGCTCGTTACGTGATTCATTAACGTAAAACAACATTTTATTAGGAAAGTTATATATACATTAAATTAATTTAGATTGAAGTTGAATGATAAATTAATTTAAACTGAATTGTTAATTATTTGAAAAATGTTGTATTAGATGGATAAAATACCTTCGTTAGCCTACGTTTTATAATGAAGACGGTTTAATTTATAATTTATTTAAATCCGTCTAGTTGGCATTTGCGCACTGTTTTTGGATCTCCCTATGTGTTTATTTAGTTTAAATCTAAGTTCCTATTTTAAATACACTATACTGAAGTTAAGTAGCAGTTTAGTAAATTTTTTTGGTAAACTGATTCTAACTTGACAGTTTTAAGGATGTTGCTATCCCTTTCAGACAGGTTGAAATGACAAGGACCGCAATAGTTTTGGATCGGACAAATACATAGATTTCGATATTTTGTACGAAATAAACGACACCATTAGCTGACAATTGAAATACTACTGTATTAGTCAATTTAATTAACTTAATTTGTAAGTTGTAAATCATGTTCTCCCTTTCGTTTCGACCTATAATGAAAGGGACAGCAATGAATCTATAGTCTATATTTTCTTTTTTCGCATCATTAGTCGCATTTGTCGTACGCGACATTTGCCCGAAAATCGACATGCAATACGAAAACACAAAAAATGACAACTTCGTCAACAACAGTCCTTTCAAACACTGTTTTAGACTTTCACGGTTGTTTACTACGTTTTTAATAGTACTTACGGGATATTTACCGCAATTAAAATAATTTTTGAGTTCCCGATGTTTCGGCACAGTTACATGCATCATGTTCACGGGTAGACTGAAGATGCGGGTGGATGATAAAAAGTTCGAAATGTTAGGAGCAGACATAACGGTCTACCCTCTTTCTTAGTCTTTTACTGCGGGTGCCATTGCCATTTGTACTCGATCGTAACTCGCGACAATAAACACTCACTGTATCACTGAATATGATCTTATCACATTTTGGACGCGTATTAGTTTTAATGCAATCTAATACTGGACTCCACGCACTAGCCAGTTGAAAACCATCACCTCGATTGAAATTTTTATATTTCGAGATCTCAATGGCTTCCTTTACCAGCATAGGTATATAGTGACGCTCCGTAGATAAAAACTCGAAACTCAAAAATGATTCTCATCATCATCATTAACAGCCTGAAGACGTCTACTGCTGAACATAGGCCTCCCCCAGGGAGCGCCACTTAGAGCGGCGGCTCGCCTCCTGCATCCATCGGCTCCCCGCGGCTTTCACCAGGTCGTCGGTCCACCTAGTGGGGGGCCGGCCTACGCTGCGTCTTCCACCCGAGAACCTTTCTTCCCCATCGGTTGTCAGTTCTACGAGCGATGTGGCCTGCCCATTGCCATTTCAACTTGCTAATCCTAAGAGCTACATCGGTCACTTTAGTTCTCCTGCGGATCTCCTCATTTCGGATCTTATCTCGCAGGGAAACACCGAGCATTGCTCTCTCCATAGCCCGTTGTGCGACTCTGAGCTTAGTAGTGAGGCCAACAGTTAGAGACCACGTCTCAGTTCCATAAAATGATTCTAATCACGGTAAATATCCCGTAAGTACTATTAAAAACAGCCCTGTGGTTCAACAACTGGCTTAAAACTAATATGTACTTAGGTATATTGTGTTTAAAATAGGTGTTAGTTAGTTAATTTAGTATATTCGAATAGCAAAATCTCAATTGGTATACGTTTTATTACATTGTTACCCTTCGGATCTTTTCAACCGCGATTACATTTCTCGCACTATGTCGTAATATTGTACATCGTGCATTCGTTCGAAGACATAGAACTTTTAACATGCAGCAGTCCCATTTGCTGGCAACATAAACGCAACTTTAGAGCCTCCATAGAGCCCTAAAACAAAAAACTAAACACACCCTAGTCTATGTCACGCGTCCTGTCAAAGTCACTTGTCCTGTTTTGCGGTGCAAAACACGCAACGTTTTTAACTTTAATTTTCTTTAACTTTGTATTTTTCTACTAAAATTATTAAGAAAACGAGTTCAGGGATATTATTTTTCAGCCAAAGCGTCCTAAGGGACGGAATATGTGAAATATTACCTAAAGAAAATAATAACTTAACACCAAAGACTTAACACCAAACAATACTACAATGGTAAGACTACGATATTTTATATCCGTAGGAAGCCAGTATCCCAGGTAAAGAATGATCAGGAACTGAAATCAGATTCGGAGATGCAAATAAAAAGAGGAAGACAGCCGGTTTCTTCATAACCTCAAAATGGGTGGCACACGTCGAGGTTATGCTTGGTGTAAAAACCGAAGACACGGGTGGCACACGAGATGTGTCGACGTGGTTGTGACTCTTGGGTTTCATACGCGATATGAAGACAAGAGATCTATGACGTAAAGATAGTTTTTCAAAGCCTTACCTACCACTGTCTGCTCATACCTGGTGAAAAAACCGAAGACACGGGTGGCACACGAGATGTGTCGACGTGGTTGTGACTATTGGGTTTCATACGCGATATGAGGACAAGAGATCTATGACGTAAAGGTAGTTATTCAAAGCTTTACCTACCACTGTCTGCTCATACCTGGTGAAAAAACTGAAGACACGGGCGGCACACGAGATGAGTCGACGTGGTTGAGACTCTTGGGTTTCATACGCGACATGAAGACAAGAAATCTATGATGTAAAGGTAGCTTTCAAAGCTCTACCACTATCTGCCTATATCTAGTTTAAAAACCGAAGACACGGGTGGCACGCCAGATGTGTCAACGTAGGTATGACTGTTGGATTTCATATGCGACATGAAGACAAGAGATCTATTATGTAAAAGTAGCTTTCAAAGCTTTACCACTGTCGGCTTGTACCTGGTCTAAGTTTCAATGGCTCATGTTACCTAATTGGCTGCAGTCACACAATGTGGCAATGAGTCTTTCACTTTGGGCCTAGTATTAATAGCTCATTATTACCATCATGATCTTATGGCCCCACAGGGTACTGTATTGTAAATGATCTAGAGTTCCAGAGTTTCAGGCAGTAGCGCAGAAGGAATAATGTAAAATTAATAATTCCCCTGAATTAATATATAAAGAACGAAAAGAGAAATAAAACAACAAATCACCGCAGCGACAACCGACAGCCTTGAGCATTGAAATTGAGGTGGAAGTTTACCATCTACCAGTCAAGACATACTATTGGCATTAGGAGACCTAACGCCTAAAGCAGCCTAAATATGGACCACCAATAAATGAAAGAAAGACCACATCTGGACTGACCGCAGTTCTTAAGTCTTTATTACAAAAGAACCCTAATGCAGGCAATAAAGGTGAATCTTGAAATAAACAGTTCTCTAACTGATTCTGTAACTAATTGAGACAACAAATTCGAATCGGAATCAACACAGCCGGCTATTGGCCTATCTATATTAGGAAATACCACATTACTCTTAATTAAAAAAGAGGATAAATAATCTAATTGGAAAAATTAAAACCTCAAAGGCACACTGCTTATATTATAAAAAAGGCCACAAAGAAAACACAAATGGTGGGCCTGGCTACCACCAAAGGTTGACGCAGGTATAGACATAAGAAAACCTAGCCTTCAATTTCTTGAAAAACATTACAATTCCAGCCAAAAAGTGCTATTACCAGCTATTACAAGCCACCCTACCAGTGGAGTGAAAGCGACTGAAACCAACTCGGGCCAAGACAACTGCTTGTCCATAGAGGTGAGTCATACCAATGATTGTCCCAATATCTGAACTGTTGGAGAAAAGTGCAAAGACTGTACATTTTATTTTAACCCGTATGGTATGGGTATGTGATTTCAGATAATTTCTTTCTTAATTCAACTTCAAAAGTTATGCAATGCCAATAAAATACTTATGATTTTTATGGCAGTATTGCCTACTCACCATAATTCACAGACTAATTAGTATAAGAAAAAGTTGAATCACAAACGGGGCTTGACCTCAATTTATACTAATATGTCTAACATATTAGTATATTTTGTATAATACGCTAAAATATGGGTGCAATCTTAGGATGCAATCTATCTATCTTGTTAATCAAAATATCCGACCACAGCTCATATTAAAATGGATTTATTCATTTAATGCTCTGCTATAATTTATATAGCACCCATTACCCAATGTATAATTACAAAAGTAATGATAATGGTGTGGACTAGTACATATAAGTTATAGACTAGTATACAAATCAGTCCAAATTATGAAACAAGTAATGGTTGTTATACTTGCCTTGGGTTAGTTATAAAACTTTATGAAAACATTATTTAACCCATAGAAAGTTGTCAATTTTGAAGTTTAATATTTGACACCAGAGAACTATGCCAGTACAGTTACCTAGGCACAAAAGAATATCAAAAATAACTCAATACAAAGACACCTTCACTAAATGGATGTTGCACATGAGATCTTGCCAAGATTATAGGTACTTTGATTACAGTGTGCTCTGCACTCCTAGAGCACCACAAAGCTAAGTCAAGGGAGGGACCTATGCTATGATATTCCCTAAGGGGTAAACTTGATCTGTCTTGGTGGGCCAACAGTATTAAAAATATAATAAATAAATTGATAAATAATATATGATGATGAAATCATTATTGATGCAAATAGAACAGGATGTACACGTGACTATAGTCGAAAAATAAATGGAATGTGGAAACAAGAAGCACACACAAAACACACATTTTGCGAAGCTTATCACATAATTTTAATTTTTGGAATTATTAACAATATTTCTCAGTTTAAAATTCTTTATGAAACATTAAATATATCCACATTTTAGTATGAGTAAATAATAAATAAATAAATATGTGTGGATATTTCACACAGTGCCATCTAGCCCCATACTAAGCATAGCTTGTACTATGGGAATCAGATAACTGATACAATATTTATATACTTTTTTGTTTGTAAATACATACATAGAATACAATATAACACCCAGACACAGAACAAACATCTATGTTCATCACACAAATGTTTGTCCTGGGTAGGAATCGATCCCACAGCCCTCAGTTCAGAAAGCAGGGATACTACCAACTGAGCTATCAGGCCCGTCGAAATCATCAGATAACAGATGCCGATAAATAGTCACAGAAAACTATTAACCCAACACAAATTTGTTTGCATCTAGGGTTGAAGCTAAATGTCACTTATATACCTTGGCGACCCAGATCCAGATACCAAGTAAATGTGATGCCTTTACTGTAAACCAGTTCCAATATTTCTTTTATGCTTTTACCCCACTTAAGTTTAATATTAAAATATATACAAAAATTAGAAACTTACAACTACAAAAATAATTATAGTTCCATATTGGTCATCTCAGCCAGGTTGGCTAGTTATACAAACCATGCCATATTCAGACTTAATGATGTTTTCAAACTGAAAAAGATTGATTGCACTCTTCTTTCAGAGACATCCCTCCCCTGCACAAATAGCTTACACTGATTGCAGGAGTTCTATCAAGCAAGCATGGTTGAGATTGAGACAGACCATTCCACCAACATGCTATGCTTTCTTACATGGAACATGTTAAAACAATATGATGTAGGATCTGGGGCAGATATTTAGCCAAGAGAGAAATATAGATCCATTTATACCTTCAGTACCGAATGTTATTTAATTTCTACAAAATTATTTAAATCCGGAGAGGCTTATGGCTCTGTAAATCAGCAATATCACAAATTAACAACTCTAAAATTGGGGATGATGACCATTTAAAAGAGATTATGAAGGATCCTATAAATTTAAAAATCCACTTTTGGCAAAATACCAAACCACGGGGTTCTATAATAGTTCTGTGTCTTACAGACCTGGACACACAATCAGTCACCAAGTTTAACCTGTAATACTACTAGCATTGAGTAGGTACAGCATAGGGAGCACAAACCTTGTCATTAATAAAACTAACACTTCATTTCATAATGAAGGGGTTCATGTCATAAATCTTAGTCTGCTCCAGGGTAAGTCAAGCCTATCTTATACTTGCAATTATCTGAATAATAAAATCTGCCCAGCAAAAAAGTACCTTGAATATTATGCCTCATAAAATATTTCAAACAATATAAATAAATAAATCATTGAACAACAATTAATAGATGCGTTAAAGAAACTGACATCTTGTCACAGACTAGGTAGGGGATACTACCGGTCGTACTCAAAAACACGTAAAAAAAAAAAAAAAAAAAAAAAAAAAAATTATTACTTTTGTCAACTTTAAATTAAAAGATGTGTTTCTTGGAGATAATAAGACGAACAGCGGGTTGGACTAATAGCTCGTCAACATTTACAAAATTTTATTGCAGACCCATAGCTAATGCTCCGGGACAATTTTCCAATGCTATGATCAATGACAAAACATAATTATAATACTACAAAATTTTAAGCTTGTAGCCCTAGGTACAAGAATTACACTACATAATTATAATAAGTAGTGTAATTTATATTACGTTGTTGCCAATTTTATGTGTGTGCCAAACTACACTCCACTGATTATTAATAATTTTTGCTTAGGCGATTCATTCATTATCAATAATTGATTAGACTGATTTTATTGTTTAAAGTAAAAATACCAGTTTAGAAATCCTTGATAACTTGAGTGTGACTGGCCACGCAGCCAATATATACTGGAGTGAATGGATTTTATGGAAATCACTACCTACAGAATTAAGAAATAATTATTTAATGGTAACTAATTACGAAGGTACCAACCTATCACTACTGGATTACAATAATTACATTTATTAAGGCGATTAAAATGAAACAACTGTTTTTATTACAACAAACATTTTAATACTTAATTCTTATCTCAACTTTACCATTAATTGTCTCTGAACATCTGCATGTTAAAAGTTCTATGTCTTCGAACGAATGCACGATGTACAATAAGTGATCAAACTACTTACCTGACGTTCGATCATTATTGTACGAAGTGCTTCGTTCGAAGACATACACACCCTTCCCACCCTACCCATGGGTAAAGTTGAGTACAAGCTCTGAAGAAAGTGACTTTGACAGGACGCGTGACATAGACTAGGGTGTGTTTAGTTTTTTGTTTTAGGGCTCTATGGAGGCTCTAAAGTTGCGTTTATGTTGCCAGCAAATGGGACTGCTGCATGTTAAAAGTTCTATGTCTTCGAACGAAGCACTTCGTACAATAATGATCGAACGTCAGGTAAGTAGTTTGATCACTTAATATCTTTTGTGCACTGTGTTACCAACTTATCTGGGGGTCTAGCAAATACACCTTTCCATTAGCGTTAACGGAAAACGCTAACTCCAAAATGTATTGAAATTACAGCTCTTGTGGATATCTTTTCCATGCCTTTCCCCAGCGAATGTCATTCCTATACATTTGGAGTTATTGTTTGGCGTTAACGCTAATGGAAAGGGACCTGGGGGTCTAGCAAAGATACCAACCACTAACGCTAACGCCTCACGCTAACTCCAAAATGTACTGAAATGACATTTCGGTAATCGCTAACTTTTCCGCAACGAATGTCATTTCAATACATTTTTGGAGTTAGCGTGAGGCGTTAGCGTTAGTGGTTGGTTTCTTTGCTAGACCCCCTGTTCAGTGAATACTCCGTCTCTTTTTAGAGAAGCCATAAACTGCACTAGTAGAAAGAGATGACGAGAAGACGACAGATAAATTAGTGGTACTGCATGGATGGACTTTGTCGCAGTGTATTGGCAATAGGATATTTGACTACTACGAAAAATGAACAAGTAAATATTACTTTCATAAAGAAGATTACAAATAAATGCAATAATTGAAAAATAAGCAAAATCGGTAAATAAATCACGGAGAAATAAGCTTTTAAAGTTTCTACAGGAGGCATCTCCTGTCCCTTTCTCGCGAAACAGAGCGCCTCCACAGTTACTACAAAAAATCCACTCGTGACGTCACATGCTAAAGAGATTGTATGAAAAGCTACCACAGCTTAGTAATGAGGTACTATAACGACCTTCCTCTGACGTCACTGACCATTTGAGCTATCTCTTTATATTCCGGTTTTTAAAATGCTTGTAACTTTGTCATTTTTTAAAATTTTTAATTTTTGTTTTCACAAATGTTTATCTTTTGAGGAATATAATTACTATATACAAAAAAAAAATTTAGTCAACATGCCTATTTGACATGAACTTCACAAGACATGAATTTTTTTTTTTTTATAACACTAATTGTATTTATGTTAATTATGATTCTTTAAATACAAAAAATACGGAAATCGGAATTTACGTTTCCCCAAGATTTCGAGAAATATGCTTGTTGTTTTAATAATAACTGTGTTTAAAATAGACTATCTTTTGCAAGGTATGGTTTACAAAAAAAAAACAGTCAAGTTTACATTTTAAGCTCACTGCAACAAAGTTCCATCCCAATGTTTTTTTCTTTTCTGTACATAATATTTTAGTTGTATTTATATTGTATTCCTAATATCTGTTTGAATATTTCTGACAGCTTATCGTTAATGCTAGCACAATTTTGATAAATTTGTCACTGTTATGTAGATTCAAAAAAATCAATGTAGGATTTAGAATAATTAGAAGCGAATAGAAGTAAATGCGACTGTTTTTATATAATAATTAGTGTAATATATATAATAATAATTAGTTAGTTATTGCACTATACTTAAGTGATTTACGTTAATTTAGTATTAAAGTAAACGAACTTCAGCGCTTACCCAAATTAAATATAAAACAATGTCATAAAATATTTTTACGCCATAAAGATATTTTTGTCGATGTTTTATGATTACTCGCTGTAGAATTTGATCACATTATAGTTTATACACTCGGAGAAAAGACTTAAAATATAAATATTTAATGAGTATAATGTGTAAAGTAATTCGTTATAACACTTCGGGTATATCTATGAAGACATTATAATCCTTAAAATTTTTGATTTTCGCAGCTAGCGGTCAGGCAACCATAGCTCAGTTGGTATCGTAATCCGGTGAGTTGGAGGGCGCGGGTTCAAATCCGGTTGCTAAAATTTTAAGGATTATTATATCTTCATATCAATTTCATAAAGGTTAAGGTTTAGAATATTCAGTTTGTAGAGAAGCAACAGAAAATTTTTTGGGCAAAGCTATTCTTAGATCTGAATAGGAACTGACAGTAATTTATGTAGTCTGGCTACTGAAAGTAGTGATTGAAAAAGAGCGGCAAAATTAAAAAATATCGGCATGGCAGCCCAAACTAATAAAAAAACTTGGAACAACTCACTTAGATTACTTAATAAAGTTTATGTTTTACCGTTTTGCATTAATATTTTTAAAGTTGTTTTATGAGATTTCTTCTTGGTTTGGGGCTGCCACGCTGGTCTTTTTAAATTTGCCGCGCGGTTTTCAGTCTCTATTTTCATTAGCCAGACTCTAGTCTAATATCGATGGATGAATGTAAAAGGTTTTTTTAAGTAAAAAAGTGCCTTTCGTTTTATTTGTGAATAACATCAGCCTCTTATATAATTATTGATAACCTAAATGAAAATAAACCACTACCAGTAAGCGACTTGCCTAATATGCTGGCAGCATTGTACGTTGCAAGAGTTGCTATTTATTTAAAGATCTTTGCCGAGTTAAATATCTCTACCTGTACTACCAGTACAAGTTTCGATAGTTTACTAAAACTTGATTCGTTGACGTTTTCTCCCTTTTCTCCCATACATGTCTCTGCAGCGCCCCTAGCGGAGACGTTGATGAACTAAAAATGTCAGTACAAATTTTAAATGGATTCGCGCGTATTCACGTATTGGAAAACTCGTACTAGGGGTAGTGTACCCATGGAGCCATGGAGCTGATAATATGTAGTATGTCCGCCATTTTGGGCTTCAGTTCGATGTCAATCAAAACTCAATCCTTCTTTTTTTTATTTCATCCATGATAGTACAGTCATGGATGAAATAAAAAAAGAAGGTTTGAGTTTTGTTTGACATCGAACTGAAGCCCAAAATAACGGACATATTACACATGTGTGTCAGATGAAAGTATGGCGATCGGCTGCATATGATGTGAGTGTGTGCGTGCCCCGCTCGTACGTACGAAGCGTTCCGGCTTCCTAAGGGTGCTTCAGTTGCGGATCAGACGGGGTTCCCTCCTTCTTTTTTATTAGCTCCATGTGTACTATTATTAAATTTTTTATGATGAAACTTAGGTTCATAAATTATTTTTTACCAGCGACGGTAAAAAAACAAACGTAATAAATGAGAACTGTGAACTTTCGCGCAAGTGTTTGTTTAAAATACTTATCTATCTAATTAATTATTGTAACCGATTAATAAACCTGATAAAATAATTATATCGTTGTTTCAATCAATTTTATCTGCGTTTTGGGCCATCAGGCCATTGTAACTAACCTCTCCTCCCACAAAGACACGAAGCATCAGATAAATAAATAAATTGGCCAAGTGACATCGAAATAAATGCAAGTGATCGTCATTATCTACGTTGTGATGTAAATAACCCGAAACTTTTAAGAGTTAATGAGATGCATTCAAGAGTGATACGGTGATAAAATTAAAGGTTCAATAATTAAGCATTCCGGAAAGTATAAAAGGTAACTCTTCAGAAAATATTTTGTTTTTGAAAAGAATCGAGGGCTCCAACTAACGCCCCCGACGGTAGATGCCATCCCACTATTTGCATCACCCTCGGAGCGGAAAGGACAGAACCGGAATCAGCTATAAAATACCCACATTTTAATCATCGTCATCATCATCATCATTAACAGCCTGAAGATGTCTACTGCTGAACATAGGCCTCCCCCCGGGAGCGCCACTTAGAGCGGCGGCTCGCCTCCTGCATCCATCGGCTCCCCGCGGCTTTCACCAGGTCGTCGGTCCACCTAGTGCCCCCACTAGGTGGACCGGCCTACGCTGCGTCTTCCACTCGAGAACCTTTCTTGACCATCGGTTGTCAGTTCTACGAGCGATGTGGCCTGCCCATTGCCATTTCAACTTGCTAATCCTTAGAGCTACATCGGTCACTTTAGTTCTCCTGCGGATCTCCTCATTTCGGATCTTATCTCGCAGGGAAACACCGAGCATTGCTCTCTCCATAGCTCGTTGCGCGACTCTAAGCTTAGTAATGAGGCCAACAGTTAGAGACCACGTCTCAGTTCCATAAGTCATCACTGGCAACACACATTGATTGAAAACTTTTGTTTTCAGGTTTTGTGGTATTTTGGACGAAAAGATAGGTCGAAGCTTCCCGAACGCTGCCCAGCCGAGTTGGATTCTTCGGGCGACCTCTTTGTCAAAGTTGGAAGGTCCAACTTTGACTTTTGGTCCAATTTAATCGCAAAGCTAAAAAAATCATTCAGTCTAATATTTTTTTTTTTCTATAAAAGTAAGCTATGCTAGCTGTTAATACGACCTTAGCCGTAAACTGTAGATAAAAGGCTAAATACCCAATGTAACGGTTAATACCGTATAGGTCGTAGGGAAAAGGCCGGAGAATGATTATCAGTAGGCCTAGCACGAATATTTACGCGCGCGTAAGTCTAACGTTAACGTAAAACCCTATTACGATTGCGTCTGTCGCTCAACTGCTGTCAAAGTTCATACAATTTTGACAGGAGTTGAGCGGCAGACGCGCGTCGGCAGCGCTGCTAGCTCAATCGTAATAGGGGGGCAGATCAAACGCCATACAACTGGCTTACGTTAACGTTACACTTACGCGCGCGTAAATATTCGTGCTAGGCCCACTGTACGCATGGTATTTTTGTTTTATGAAACACATTCGACTTACATTCGTCGGTTTATTATGTTTGTCTCTTCATGAAATATGGATAGATTAATCTGTGGGTAGATCACTTTCTAAGCAACCTTGAAAACTATGGTTCGTTTCTTTTAGAACTATGAGTACTATAAACCTTACAAAATAAGTATAGATACGTCTGACAAAAAAAATTCTAGGTTTGCCCCCGGTTTCTTGTTTGTTAAAGTTAAACTCATGTTAATTTAAATTGAACGCTTATTATTGGTTGCTGTTGGCCCCGTGTGGGGCGCAATTGGAATTTTAATTCAGTTTTCATTCCTTGGCGGTTATTCTCCATCGATTCCTTGCTTCGAAGCCACTCGAATTCCTTAAGAAATCTGCAAAACTATTCTCTATGAAATCAAACAAAACCGCGCGAAATGAATTTAGAATTGGCGTGATTTGAACAGTCAAAAATCATATGTTTTACCGAGACGCGTTCGGAAACATCATCACATCAAAAGATATGACCACTTATGTCAATATATTTTAATCAAAATAAAGATAACTTTAATGTAAAGGTATCTGACGCTGTGATACGACTTGAACAAGACACGATAACGACGTGGTTTCGTATCGTGTGGAATCAATGTTCATCGAGAATAACCGCCCGTTGAGCTCCATTGGGCCCAAGAAGGGGGACTACAGTAACAACCCTAATCGGCTGTCTTCAACCAATAAGCGTTCAGTATCTTTAAAGTTACATGACCGACGATCTGTTGAAAGCCGCGGGGAGCAGATGGATGCAGGAGGCGAGCAGCCGCTCAAAGAGGCGCTCTGTGGGGGATAAGTTTAGCAGTGGACGTCTTCGGATGATGATGGTGAGATTCAGTGACTCCTATTCGAAATATTATTTTCCCACAAATTACAGCATCGAGGTGAACTCTAAATCCAGGGATTATTTTATGCTAAGCAATTTAGGTTACTAAAATAAAAGAAAAAAGTTATGTTAAAAATAAATTTATTAGCATTACACAGTTCCATCACTAAATAATAAAATGACGTATTTCTTATTATAATAATATATTCCTTACCTAAAATCCTAGTCATGTCCTAGTCATAGTCCAGTCAATGTCAGGTAGTCATAGTCCAGTCTAAGTCATGCTCCAGCAAAGTGGTAGCAACTTTACTAGAAGCTTCTATGGAGTTTTGGAAGCAACACGAAAAATCACGTTTCACCACATTATATCACTTGCCCACACTCATGCTCGTAATTCAGCGCTTAATGCGTAAAACGCCACCAATTTTAAACATTAACACTGAAAAACGCACAAGTTTTGAAAAATGCAACGACGTGAACTTTTCCGCGTTCCCGCCAAAACTCCTTAAGATACTTTTCGAGGTTTGTAATCTAAAGTCCAGGCATAATATAAGCGATATTGTGTAGTGTATCCGCTAACAAACGCTGAGGCGGGGCGATGGCTGGGATAGCGCGAGTTACGCCGAGCAATGGAGCCAATGAGCATAGCAGAGTGTCCAGTAGAACTGACACTGAACCTGACACTGCGATCTGACCCTGGGGAGGAAGAAAATGTAAAAAAAAATTAAATACAATTTGTGTATTTTAATGTGTAAATGTAGTTGAAACGGGATATGCTCAGTATGCGCGCTTCTCAAACAATGCACTTCGCAGAATGACCGCTTCGCAAAATATTCACTTTTCAAAGTGAGCACTTCGCAGAATGTGCGCTTCTCAAAATATGCACTTCTCAGAGTGTGCACTTCCGAAGCATTATTAAAACCGAACTTGCATTTACAACTTATGTTTAGTGGACTTCTTTAGACTGGTGAGGTTTGTATGGGGTTTGTGTGACCTTTTACACGACAATTTAACATGTTTTTGTTTGAAACGGGCTCAGAATGTGCACTTCACTTCTCATAACAAGCACTTCGCAAAAGCTCAGTGCCTCAAGAAAGATTATGCTCAGCAGTGGACTTCTTTACCACACTCACTTCTCAAAAAGCTCAGTGCTAATAACGGAAGCTTATGTTCAGCAGTGGACTTCTTTACCACACTCACTGTATTAATTCGTTTTTCATTTTCTGTTTTACTTCTTTTGTATATTTTTCTTAAATTTTCTTTGTTTTTGTCGACTTTTTTTTTTCTTTTGGGTGTGGTGGAGGTTGTGGGAGCTGTTGAGGTTACATGAAGTACCTCATGTTCCTTGAGCCTCTCCCCGATGATGGCGAGGCTCTCCCCGAGCAGGCGCAGGTGCGCCGCCACCTCGGCCGCGCCGCTCGGCCCGCGCGGCGCCGCCGCACCCGCACTAGACACCGGCTACGGGAAATATACTACTTTCCTCAAACAATGCGCGAAAATTAGATAGATAGATAGATAGAGATAAGAGAACTCTTTATTGTTTCACAAATAAATACACACAGGAATAAAATAAATCTTACGAACTAGTGCAACAATGGGCGGTCTTATCGCTGACAGCGATCTCTTCCAGACAACCTTTGGATGGACAGTATCAGTAGAGAGAGAATAAACGGCGGTGCAAAACAATTTAATAGATGAAGTAAATACAGATAAATAAATAGAATAAAATACTATTACCTAACTTGGTACTAATAAATATACCTACATCCGAATACGTATATACATTATAATACAATAGACTAATACATAATTTAAAAAGGATGGAATAGTAACAGTAAAAAATAAATAGCAGCAGTTCACAATGACAGATAATAAACACAATGCAGAACATTAATTTACAAATATTTTTCATAAAATTTTACCAACCATCGGGATTTGAACCCGCGCCCTCCTACTCACAGGATTGGACGCTCTATCAACTGGGCTATGCTCACACGAGCACTAGTTGCGAAATCTTTAGGACTGTGCTTTACCATTCACCGTGCTGAAGATTTTCGCCACAAGCGGTTGTGTGACCATAGCCTAGTTGATAGTGCGGACTACCCTGTGAGTAGGGGGGCGCGGGTTCAAATCCCGATGGTTGTGATAAAATGTTTAAACAATATTGTGGTTTATACTTTAAAAATCGATTCCATGAGCTTTTTCTTTGCAAACCAGCACGACTTATATGAATTTACTATGTAATTTATCTGGCCGCTAAACCACGACAGATATGGATTTTCATACAAATTTTGCCGGCCGCTGCTCGCGAGTACAGCAATGTCGATTTATCTCGAAGAAGGTTGTCAAAATAATGTTCAAATTTCTAAGCATGTTTGAGAAAAGACATTTTATACTAGGTGGTAGGACTTTTCTTTTCTGGGATGGATGGATGGATGCGGGTTCAATCCCCGCTCGTGATTCTAAACAAAGTCATACGAAATTACAAAGCACAGAGCAGGATGGAACAAAAGACACATTAGGAGTCCCGCTTCCTCTCGTAGGATTAGCAGTTGAAATACACTACTAATTTTTGTACGAGGAGAAGTTGTATCGTTGGTCAACTGAATTTATAGTTAATAATGGTAGCAAAGTGCAAAGTTCGCTTAGCCAGACTCTACCACTGCTTTACCAGTTTCTGCTGCCAAGTAATGTGCAAGCTTCAATGATCCGGTTTGAAGGGCATTGTAGCTGATTACTAGACTATGTGATGTCGTGATGACGTGCGCACAGTGTCACTCGAAAATTTATTATTTCAAAGTTCCGAGTGACACTGCAACTGTTATGGGCGGCCGTGTCGCTTAACATCAGGTGAACGACTAGGTCATCAAGTCATTCATGTTAGGATGTAGGTGTGTGGGTGTGTGTGTGTGTGTGTGTGTGTGTGTGTGTGTGTGTGTGTGTGTGTGTGTGTGTGTGTGTGTGTGTGTGTGTGTGTGTGTGTGTGTGTGTGTGTGTGTGTGTGTGCGTGTGCGTGTGTGTGCGTGAGTGTATAACAGTATCGCCTGCTTATCGTGTTTAACAGATCATTTTTAATGAAAAAGAAAAATTTGCTAATTTGATATGAATTTATTTTTATTTCCGGCAAGTGATTCAAATTTTGCCATTACATTAAAAAATATATATATATATAAAAACCGAAAGTAGTTCTCACCACAAGCGCCTGCGATGGCGGCGTCACTTGAGAAGGTTTCGGCGGACGGTTGGCTGGCGGGCGGCCTGGCCCAACGTGACCCGTTGGTCGGATGGCTGCAATAATGTCATCATCATCATCATCATCATCCATCATCATCATGCACGCATATATCATGCATAATAATAAAAAAAACATTAATTGGTAGTATACATGCCAATATGTATGCTTACTATGTGCCCAATAGGCATTATGACTACTATTAAAAATGAACAAGTAAATATTACTTTCATAAAGAAGATTACAAATAAATGCAATAATTGAAAAATAAGCAAAATCGGTAAGTAAATCACGGAGTAATAAGCTTTTAAAGTTTCTACAGGAGGCATCTCCTGTCCCTTCCTCGCGAAACAGAGCGCTCCCACAGTTACTATGAAAAATCTACTCGTGACGTCACATGCCAGAGATTGTATGAAAAGCTACCACAGCTTAGTAATGAGGTACTATAACGACCTTCCTCTGACGTCACTGGCCGTTTAAGCTATCTCTTTATATTCCGGTTTTTAAAATGCTTGAAACTTGGTCGTTTTTTGAAATATTTAATTTTTGTTTTCACAAATGTTTATCTTTTGAGGAATATAATTAATTTATCCAATAAAAAATTTTTAATCATCATGCCTATTGTTGTTGTTGCCAATAAATTGATTGCATTCATTCATTCAAAAGCACACTGCGGTTTGGGCTGCATGTTGAATGTCGTCAGTCACTGAGCTAGTCACTCAGTGACCCAGATTATCCTATCACCCGCTAGTATCGGCTGTGCTAAGATTGTCACCAACAAAAGATTGTTAAAAAAAATCACTCACTTGGGTTCGAAATAATCTTGGTAACACCAGCAGTTTGCCCCTTCTGGATTGCAAACCGTTTGGCCTTGCGCTTCCATAGATACCGCTCGTTGTAGTTTACCTGGCGAAAACACAATGATCTCACTAAATATAATTAAACTATTCGATTCGGGGAGCCGATGGATGCAGGAGGCGAGCAGCCGCTCTAAGTGGCGCTCCCTGGGGGAGGCCTATGTTCAGCAGTGGAGGTCTTCAGGCTGTTAATGATGATGATGATAATATTGGATTCAATTTCTTTCTGAGTAGAATTCCTGAAAATTAAGGCTTAAATACTTTTAGAATTACTTTTAGGCTGACATTCAGAGACAATGCATCGAGTTTACTCCGATCGAACTCACGCGAGTTCAAACTCCGGACACGGCGAGTATACTCCGCGTTTTTAAATTCACAGTCGAGTTCCAACGTAAACTCCGCCCTCACTCCGTCGAGTAAACTCCGGCCATAGATAGTCTTTTTTATTTGGCAGTATTATGCTAAAAAGGGAAAAAAAATAGCAAATATTGTATGAATAACTGAAACAGGAGATCAAATTTACTGGTGATCCCAGATTAGAGAAAAAAAAACTGGTGATAATTATATACTCTTCGAAGGAGACTTTAAAAAGCGCGCCATTTCTCTTTATTTGTTTTTTCAATTGTTATGAATGTTGTTATTTACCTAAATAATAAAAAAACGAGTGAAATTAAAACTTACAATGGAAATGGAAATAGCAATGGAAAATAAATCGTCTCTATAGTGTTCACAGTACCTACTTGTTCACAAAATCTGAGGGAGCTAATAGCTCCATACATATAAATTCTAGAAACTAAATAAAAATAAATGCTTCATTTTAATAATAGAAAAAAAAACTATGGAGCCAACTTGCAAAGCATTGATGATTTCTTCATATGTGCATGGTAATTCCTAAAAGGTACCATATAAATTGATTTTTATTTAATAAACCTAGACCTACCATTAATTTAAGATTAATTTTATATTATAGGTTAGGTACCTACTCATAAACAACTTAAAAAGGCATGGAATAATGTGAATGTGAAGACACAAGCCGGGGAAGCAAAATCCATAATACAACAAAGAAAAGAAAACACACAATCTGCCAGTAAATTACTATTAGATTTTTTTATTGTTATTTTCATTATAAATAAATCTATGAAGTAACTAATTTTATTTCGTAATTTATTCGTTTTATTCAATACTAAATACATTTCTTCACAAAAACCACATTAAAAATTGATTTTAAGTAGCATTGTTTTTAAAAACATGCGTGATAATAAAGATGGCGGTGCCTGAGCACGGCCCGAGTCACCGATTTCGTGGCTCAGCCCGTCTCATGCTCAGATGAGCATATACTCGTACTCCATAATGCTAAACTCGACTGTGAATGCCAATTCGATCGAAGTACGAGTCTAGACTCCAATTTTGACATAACGGAGTTTGAGTTCGAACTCGCACTCGTCTGTGAATGTCAGCCTTAGAATAGCTTTTAGAATTATAAGCAAAATGAAATTGCAATGGGCAGGCCACATCGCTCGCAGAACTGACAACTGTACTTATATGTACTTACATTAGACCACATCTCGCCAAGACGTTTTGAGATAGCCGAGAAGTCCATTTCTGGATGATTGCGAAGGAGATCGTAACGGGCCTCTTTTGCCCACATCATGTACGCTGTTATACGAGTTTTGCCTACAAAATGAACATTCATATTAACACTATATAGATACTATTTTTTAGTTTAGGCCAGCCCTTACACTAGGTGGTCTGATGATCTGGTGAACGCTTCAGGGAGCCGATGGATGCAGGTGGCGAGCAGCCGCTCGAAGTGGCACTCTCTGGGGGAGGCCTATGTTCAGCAGTGGATGTCTTCAGGCTGTTGATAATGATGTAAAAAAAATTACAAGTACTACAAGTTTTGCTAAATGCAAGCCCAAATTTAAATTGATATCCATAACTCCAATTATTCAATGAACTATTCGTAAAAGACGTAACTATACCTTTGTCCTTCCGCTGAGCTTTAGCGCGCCCAACCACACGGCCATCCTTGACAATCAACTTTTTCTTGGTGCTCTTTTCCATCATATACAAGGAGTTTGCTGGGGTACGAGTTGTACCACCTTCATCAGACGCTGAGCTGTCTGATTCCATGCTACAATGGGAGATAACAGTACGTAACTAATAGTCTTGTCTATCTTCTATGGTGTGGTAATTATCATTGTGAAAAAAATATATTTAATGAGAATAAATGAGTGACGAGCTTGTTGTTCACCTTATGTTAAGCGACATGGCCACCCATAACAGTTGTGGTGGCCCTTGGAACTTTAAAATCATTAAATGTCGCACACCATCCTGAGACATCACACAGTCTAGCAATGAAATTACTAGACTGTGAGATCAGGTCATAAAGTCTCATTTGCCCAGTAATTTCACTAGCTACAATGCCCTTCAAACCGAAACACAGTATATTAGCACACTACTGCTTGGCGGCAAAATAACTGGCAAAGCGGACCACCGCTAGGTAGGTACCAACCACCTAGACGAACATTGCAGAAAAGTCCTACCACCTAGTAAAATGCTTGTATTATAGCTTACCTGTCAGCATTGTCCCCATTGTTCTCATAGTAATCTGATTCGCTAGACGCAGTCCCAGCTTCCTCCACAGGTCTCTGAGACTCTGGTACCGCGTAATCTTGCACCTCGTGCTTCACTTCAAGTCTCTCGTCTGAACGAAAATTGGCGTATGACTTTACCGGCGTCTGCCTTCTAAAACGCGTCTCTATATCATCAGGGGACTCGAAATCCATGAGCTTTGAACTCTTCTTCCTTACACGGCCACTGCGGGATATTCCTGTGACCTCTAAATCTGCAATATTAGCATCAGATTCCGCCATCAATGTTATTGTTATAAAACAATACAATACAATGGGGAAAATGGCCGTTTTTGATTTGACAATGACTTACCTTCTTGCATTTTGAATAATTCGGTCAAGGAGTTTGTATTTCAAAAACTTTTTGTAACTAAAGTCAAAAATCAAAATGCGATATATTATTTTTATTCTATTTGTGTTGCCATGTCATATCCCAAACCTAAAAATCTGGACCGAAAAATCTAGAAATCTGTATAAATCAGTATTAGATCAACAATCCGGAATCCGTATGAAATTTTGTGTACCATTAACACCATTAATATAGGTCTACGAGAATCTGATGAAAAATAGGGAAAATAAAATTTGTAGTAGGCAGTACCGGATATGAATGGTTTTTTTTTTTTAAATATTATTTTGGCTCTACACTCTTATTTTTTATGTAAAACAGCTATCGTAAATAAAATTATTTTTAGTGAGACATATTGGTTTTATTTCTCTTTAACATCTGCCAATCTACCACAGACTAAAGTAGTAGGTAGCACATAGACAGTGAACTGTTCCTCCTTTTGTAATTATAAGAGTATTACTTAACATTCCCGCTTAATTGCAAAACAGGATGGAACAGAACTTATTAAACTTAATATTTTCTAACGGTTTCGTTAATATATCGGCGCACTGGTGTTCAGACGGTATGTATGACACTTCTAGGTCACCACACATCACTCTTTCGTGAATGAATTTGTATCTCACATCTATGTGTTTGGATCTTCGATTCAAAACACCATTTTCTATCAGCTTTAGTGCGCTCTGGTTGTCTATCTTTAGTTTCACTGTGACTTTCTTGTCTATAAGTTCTTCTATTAGCGACTTCAAATACAGAACATCTTTACAGCAGTCTGCTGCTGCTATATACTCAGCTTCACAACTTGATAATGCGACAATTGGTTGTTTACGAGCACACCATTGTATAGGGCCTCCGCAGTACTTTATAATATATCCAGTAGTGCTGCGTCTGGATTCAGCATCTCCAGCATAGTCAGAGTCTGAGTAGGCTTCTAGTTTCGTAAGATCTGTATTTAAGTCATATCCGATTTGTCTATTTGTTTGTCCTTTTAAATATCTTAGTGTTCTTTTCACGTTGTTTATGTCAGATTTATTAGGATTTTCCATATTTCTGCTTTCATAATTTATGGCATAACCCAAGTCAGGTCTTGTTTTATTACTAAGGTACATCAGAGAACCTATAGCTTCTCTATAGGGAAACTTTATTACATTTTCATTTGATTCATCTGAGCCTTGTTCATTTTTAGTGCAGTTTTTCAACATGGGTGTTGTACAAATCTTTGCATTTTCCATGTTATATTTTTCTATCACGCTATTAGCATAATCTTTTTGTCCTAGTCTAATCTGTTTTTCTGTTCTATGTATTTCCATTCCTAGGAAGGATGTAGGTTCATTTTCGTATGTCATTTCAAATTCTACTTCCAAATCTTTAATCAATGCATTCATTTGTTTCTTATCTTTTCCAATTAGTAAGCCGTCATCTACGTATATTCCTAATATGATATCGCTTTCTTTCGATTTGAATATGCATGGGTCTGTTTTTAATTGAGTCATTCCTTTTTGTTTTAATGTTGTTGTCAACTTTTCATTCCATCTCAGTGGAGCTTGTTTGAGCCCATATAAGCTTTTATTAAGTTTGCATATTTTTCCTTCTTCATTTTCATATCCTTGAGGTAATTGCATATATAAATTTTTATGTACTTCTCCATAGAGAAATGCTGTTTTTACGTCAAGTTTCATGATGTGATAATTTTTACTGGCAGCTATAGCCAACATTGTGCGGATTGAGCTGATGTTTATTACTGGACTAAATACTTCATCGTAGTCTATACCAGGTTTTTGCTCGCATCCTCTCACAACAAGTCTGGCTTTGTAAGTACCATCACTTTTTACTTTAAATATCCATTTATTACTCAGGATTCTACCTGTAGCTTCTTTTCTGTCTACTAATTCCCAAACATTATTTTCTTTGAGGGATTTCTTTTCAGTATTTATTGCCTTTTCCCACTTATCATTTTCAGGTCCAGAAATTGCTTCTTGGTAAGTCAATAAAATATAATCATTAAACCTTTCTGGAATTTTCTTTGTTCTTACAGGTCTCCCTGCTGCAGTTTCCGGAATCGGTATTTCTGTGGTATTAATTTCAGTTTGTTCACTTTCTGGTTCATCATTTTCTTCACTAGTGCATAATTCTTCACCATTGAACCAAAACTCATCTTCTTCTTCTTCTTGGATTATTTATTCTTGTTGGTTATTTTCTTCTTCTTCATCATCAATATTGTCATCACATAATTTGATTATTATGTCATTTTTAATTTCTTCGGTTTCAGGTTTTATAAATGTCACATCTCTCCGTACAACAATTTTTCGTTGATCTGGGTTCCACAAGCGATACCCAGTGGATGTGTAACCAACCATGACCAATTTTTCACTTCTTTCTTCTAATTTCTTTGTGTATGTCAATTTCTTACTGTATGCTTCAGCTCCAAATATCTGTATATATTTCCCATCGGGTTTTCTGTTTGTGAATTTTTCAATTGGAGTCTGATTTTGACCGTATTTCGGTATTCTATTTAAGAGATATGTTGCTGATCGAACCGCTTCACTCCACATTTCTTTGTCCAGATTTGACTGATATAGGAGAGCTCTTACCTTTTCCAGTAGGGAGCGGTTGTATCGTTCAGATTTTCCGTTTTGTTGTGGACTGTAAGGTACTGTATAGTCAAGTATTATTCCTTTGTTACGACACCATCTCTTGACTTCATTACTTGTATATTCTCCTCCTCCATCACATCTGATTTTCCCAACTTTCATATTTTTACTTCTTTCTATTTCTTCTATGTAGTCTTTCATGTATGTAAATACTTCATTTTTACTTTTTAGCATGTAAGTTTGGGTATAGTCAGAGTGATCATCAATAAAGGTTAGTACATACCTTTTTCCATCCCAACTTGTTGGAGATATCGGACCACAAACATCGGTATGTATGATTTCTAACATCCTTTCAGCTCTGTGACGTGGTGTATTGAACGGTAAACGTGTCTGCTTTGCTCTTAGGCACACATCACAGGTGGGGAGTGTTTCTATATCTTCTTTATTTATGTTTATACCTTTTACAGATTTTATAATATTTTTTAATGTGTCTTTTCCAGGATGGCCAAACTTTATATGCCAATCCAGTGCTTTTTCTTTTTTAGTGCTTGTCATCAAAGCGTTTTCTTCTATATTTGTTAGTAAGTTTACATTGTATAAACCTTTGTTATTCTTTGTTCCTCTTAGTATTATGTTGTTATCCTTCTTTACTATTACATTATCTTTTGTAAATGTTACTTCACCTTCTTTTTCTGTTATTGCATTTACCGACAGCAAGTTCTTTTGAAGACCAGGTACATATAAAACATTTTCTAATGCACACTGTTCCGTTTCTATTTTTCCTTTCTTTTCAGATACAATAGTTTGATCTTTTTTAGCAGTATGGATTTTTATTTCACAATTTTCTGGCTGTTTTAATAATTTCGGGTTATTCGTCATATGTGTGGAACACCCGGAATCTATGATGAAGTTTTCAGTCTGTGTTAGTAAAGAAACAGGATTCTCTTCTTTTTCTTTCTTGAAAAAACAATTTTTCTCAATGTGATTGTTTTTCTTGCAAATTGTACAAGGTTTTCTATCTTTGTAGAAGCAATCCTTTTCGTAGTGATTGATCTTTTTACATATTTTACAATATTTCTGTTTTTTAGTGTTCTTGTTGCAGGCCTTAAATGCAACCGAAGTCTCTTCCTTAGTTGACCTTTGTTGTTCAGTGAGCAATCTAGAGGTCAGGTTAATCATCGTTTTTTCAGCTATGGTTGTAGATTCCCAGGCGGTTATAAAATTTTTGTACTGTTCAGGTAATGTGCATAATATTTTTGACATTAGCATGTTGTCATTTATTTTCTCACCAATTGCATTAAGCTGGTATGCCAGGTTTTCTAGAGTACAGATGTGATAGGTGAGATCCTTGTTTATGTCATAGGTATACTGGAAAAAATGCTGCAGTAATAAGCATTTTTGCTGGTCAGTTTTCTTTTCAAACAGGAAACACAATTTTTCGTACATCTGTCTGGCATTGGTGCAGGACATCAGAAGACAAAGATTTTTCTTGTCGACTGTCATCATCATTATTTTTTGAGCTTGGGCATCTTTTTGAACTGGTACGGGTTTTTCATCGGCGCCATCGCTACCTTGAACAATTTCATACAAGCCGTTACTTTTCAACCATATATCTATTTGAAATTTCCATAATGGAAAAGTTTTTTCGTCGATTAGACGCTGAAAATTCGACAGGTCCTCCATTTTCTTTTTCAGAAAACGAAAATTTTTTTATTTGGTTTTTAGTGAGCTTTTTATACTCTGTTTTTACTTATTTACGTAACTGTAATTACCTTTTATTTGTTTTTCAGGTCCTTGGATTGAACCACGCTCTGCTACCATCTTATTTTTTATGTAAAACAGCTATCGTAAATAAAATTATTTTTAGTGAGACATATTGGTTTTATTTCTCTTTAACATCTGCCAATCTACCACAGACTAAAGTAGTAGGTAGCACATAGACAGTGAACTGTTCCTCCTTTTGTAATTATAAGAGTATTACTTAACATACACATAGTGTATTTAGCCAGTGTCAAGTATTGTAATTTTTCATTATGTTAATAGAGTATTTCACGAAAAGCCAAGTCTTAGTCATAGTCATAGTCCAGTCTAAGTCAGATAGTCATATTCCAGTCTAAATCATGCTCCAGTAAAGTGGTGGCAACTTTACTAGAAGCTTCTATGGAATTTTCGAAGCAACATGGAAAATCACGTTTCACCACATTATATCACTTGCCCACACTCATGCTCGTAATTCAGCACTTAATGCGTAAAACGCCACCAATTTTAAACATTAACACTGGAAAAAGCACAAGTTTTGAGAAATAATACAATGCCATGACGTGAACTTTTCCGCGTTCCCGCCAAAACTCTATGAATGGATAAGTAATAAGTATGTCTTGATACTTCCTTCCACTTCCCGCCGCCTTGGCAACTAACATTCGCAACTTTATTAACTGTCATCTTTTTTTTTGGAGTCATATTTTCAATGGATCAATACGCAGTGTTTTTCAGTAAAAGTAAGTTTTAATAAACATTTTATTATGTTAAAAAGTATTTACTATTTTTTATGTAAATGAATGACGTGACAAGTAAGTCGTTTGCTTGGCGGTAAGCGTCACGGTTAGCTGCTCAAAAACAGATTGCAGTATTACTCGGAACTCAAGATTAATATGGTTATGGTATGACACTGCACATGTTACTGAGACAGCACCCATAGGTATAGTTTTCATTGTGACTTATAAACAAAAATAAAAGCATCATGAATGTAGGTACAGCTACTTCAACTTTATTTCATTCCGAACGCGAAAATTGTTTCGGCTCGAAACTTCACTTGCATTTTTGGTTTCATCAGATGATGTCCAGGATTTAAAGACATATTTATAACATAAAACTTTTCTATAACATTCCATTTAATCCATCGTAGTTAATTTTCTTGTTTCCGCCATTCCTATTTCACATGAGTAAAAATCACACAATCCCTTGACGTGCCTTCATTTTTAATACAGTAATAAAATAGGCAGGTACTAAAACCCTTTTAATGAAAAAGAGCACACAATTAAGTACGATAATTCATAATATCAATGAGTAGTATCCTCTACTTGGTCTACGGAACAAAAACCCGAAAGTATCAAAACAACGTGGTCAATTGTCAATTTCATTTGAAAGGTGACAATTTGGTATTGCCGTTTAAAAATCCATTTTCTTTTTTTAAATTTTGTTTAAAAAGATTCTGGTAGACGCATTTTTGAAAATTTTGTTTTTCTTTTTTTTTTATAATATTCATATTTCATGTTAGGAAATAACATTAGGAACCCATCAGTACTAAACTACCCTATGGAAACTCCTCAATTAAAAAGTAGGTATTATAGTATTGTGTTGGATTGAAATCACAGGTTATCATCATTCATCGTGTATGTAGGACCTGTTAGCTGTCAGTTGATAAAACTATGGTCTTTGAAGTTACGTGTATGGTACTTAATGTGTTTTTCGTATTCCTTATATTTAATGAGCAAAATATTCTTCAATCTCATAAAAATATCTAATATAAAAGAATGAAAAAAATAATGCGTCCGTGTTTGTAAATCAGATTTTTTGATTAGTAGAAATGTAAAGAAAAAAAGAAAATACATTTATTCTTGACAGTGACACACATTGTGATACAAGACATTTCAAAACAATATACTACCAAGGAACTTATATGTGTACTATTAGTATACGTATAAGTTCCTTGTATACTACATAGAGTTAAATGTCATCTGTTTTGATACCCTAAACTGAAATCAATACAAATACAGAAAAATCTGTATTGATGGCAACACTGATATTTTACGGAGTGCAGTACTGCCTGTGCCAGATGATCATATGAGATTCCCCCATAGAGAAAAATAATATACGATTTCCCTAACTTCTTACGAAATCTCCCGAATTTATTTTATATTTAATATTAATTTCTAATTCAGTTACGAACACGGATTAGAGAAAAAAAAATTACTCTGTGGTTACGATTACGACACACGACACCACGACTCCACCACGATCGTGCTAAGATTGTTGATATATCGATATTAAGCCGGTTGTCAACTCGTGCGGCGTTCATGTGTTTTGTTTTGATCGGGAGAATTTGGAAGCAAATCACTTGTTTCTGATACAAAATCTTTGTTTAGTTTAGTCATTATTTATGGAAGTTTGTGTTTGTCCATAAATAAGTGGTAAGTCCTAACTGCTTGGTTGTTTTAGGCGGTTGATGGGTCGTCAACCCTGACGACCCATCATGGAGATTGATTCGGACGGTGGTAGGCTTGGGCCGGCAAGCCGGCCCAGCCCGCCCAATCCAGCCATTACTTCTATACCGAGTACCAATACCCAGGAACTCACTCATGATATGACCCCAGATATTTTCAACTTCTCTCAAGACCTTTTTGGTAACGTTTCTGCTGAATCTGATGATTGGAATGTAGTTAAAAAAAAAGTAAAAGAGCCATCAAAGAAAAAGATTTTAAAGTCTACACAAGAAAAGGACAAGTTAAAATCCATATTAAAAAAACATAAAACAAACCATATACCAAAAGCATTAGTGGTAGGGTTGGATCATAACTATACTGGCACCCAGATATTAGAAACACTACCCCCAGTAACAAATAGCCCGAATAAAGAACCTGTTCCAAACCCAATAAGAACCCAATATGCTGAAACAGATTGTGGACCGTTCTTGGTCTATGTGGAGTTAGTAGAGGCTAACCCCACTGCTGGCACTACACTTCACCCACTAAAATTCGATGCATTTATGTATAAAAACAACTTAAAAAATGTTCTCCAGGATGGTATTAAAAAAATTGGGCGAAACCGTCTAGCTATAACCTTTAAAACAGCCACGGATGCAAATGATTTTATTAATCACCATATTTTCCGCAACAATGAGTATAAGGTTTATATCCCTCAACATAATATAACCCGTATGGGTATCATTAAAGGCATCCCAGTAGAGTGGTCCCATGAAGAAATTCTAGACTCAGTGAAAACCCCACCTGGTACAGGAAAAATATTGAAAACACGTAGATTAAATCGAAAAGTTACAAACATGGATGGTTCCTTTTGGATACCTACACAAACAGTGGTGGTAACGTTTGATGGTAAGATTCTTCCCCGAGAGATTAGCTGTTGCTTTTCACTAATACCAGTTGAACAATATGTGTATCCGACCATCCAATGTTACAACTGTTGTAAATATGGACACACGCGCACTCAATGCAGGTCCAAACCCCAGTGCTATAAATGCGGTAATTCTCACTCTGCAGAGCTATGTCTAGTTGAAGAATCAGATGCCCAGTGCTTGTTCTGCTCCGGACACCATTATGCCACAAATAAAGTTTGTCCTGAATATGGTAGACAGACCAATATTAAACATCATATGGCTAGCAATAACACATCATACCAGGAGTCTATGTCTCTCTTCCCACAAACTAAAAAGTCATATGCAGAAATAGTCTCTTCTCAAGAAGTCCAACTTCAACTCCAACATCAACAATCAGCAACCGTTATTAGACCTATCAGCAGAAGTCAACAAAGTAGAACAGGCTCTGTCCCAACTGAATCTCAATCCTACAAAAAAACAGTGACATTAAAACCCCCTTCTCGCCCCACACTTTCCCCTGGTTATGATCAAAGAGCTCACAATGACCTAGTAAGATCTTTTAACATTCCAACACCTCCTAATGGGTGTGCCCTGGTGAACAGAGACTCAAATCCCTCACAAATAGTGGAAGATAATAACACAATGCCTGACATCAAAGCCATACAAGATTTACTATCCTCACTCGTTGAGGTTGGCTATAAAGCCAAACTACCGTCCGACGTTGCTAGCCAAATAATTCACACCATTTCAGTCACGATTTTTGAACTACTCAAGGATGGATCAAGTCATCCTTCAGTGGAACACTCGTAGTATTTCCAGAAACAAACATGAACTTTCCTTCTTACTAAATAAACACACACCCGTCATATCTGCTATCTCGGAGACTTGGCTGAGTCCAGGCACTCCATTTGGATTGCCAGGATACACATTTCTCCGGGATGACAGAAGTGTCGGGTGGGGGGCGCTGCCCTCCTAATTAAAAATAATTTAAATTTCTATCAGCTACCTTTTGCCAACTCAAATAATTGCATTAATATTGTTGCTGTGCGTTTTAAAAATATTTCCTTTATTTCAGTTTACATTCCCAAACGTGACAACTCAGCTTTTTCTATCTTAAGGAATTTTCTGCTAACTATTCCTCCTCCACTAATTTTAAAGGGCGATTTTAACTGTCATCATCATCTATGGGGTGCCTCCAATAATGATGCATTCGGGACCAAAATGTTGGAATTGTTGGAAGAGTTTAACCTTTGCGTCCTAAATGATGGATCCCCCACACGCAGATCTTCTCCTGTAACAAACCCTAGCTATGTGGATATTTCTTTTTGCTCTGCCGCTTTGGCTAGCCTCTTGCAATGGTCTTGCCTTGCTTCATCTCATGGTTCAGATCATTTCCCTATCCTCATTAATTTCCCCACTCTTAATGCAACTGTCCCCACCCTTCCCCCCTTACTACCATTTAGACTAGTTAAAGAAAAGTGGGAGATGTATGCCAATACTCTGGAAGAAAAAGTTGGTAGCTTTCCTACTCCAAATTCACAAAATTTAACTTCCTGTATAGAACAATTTACAGAAGCTATTATTTCTGCAGCTGAAGCTAATTTAAAAAAAAATACTACCCTAGGAAAAATCCCTTCTCCACCGTGGTGGGATAAAGATTGTACGAAGGCAGTTAAAAAGAGAAAGGAGGCAGAAGAAAATTGTAATATTGTGGTAAATTTAGATAATTTTTTAAAATTTAGGAATACCGAAGCCGCTACCAAAAGATATTTACAAAAAAGAAAGAAACAAGGCTGGAAAAAGTATACTTCATCAATTTCCCCAGAGACTCCTTCATCATTAGTCTGGAAGCAAATCAAGAGGTTCAGGTGTTCTCGTGCATGCGTAAACCCCACTTCTAGATCAACTGTTTGGATTGATGATTTTATGAATAAGCTGAACAAAAGGAAGGGTCCTTTTGTTCCCCTACTTTCCCAAATTCCATCGCCATACTCTCATTCATACAGATCCACTTCCATGTTAGACTCTGAATTCTCCTATCAGGAACTAAAATATGTGTTGGAATATGTAAAAGACAGTTCCCCAGGTCCAGATGGTATCCCATACTCGTTTCTTGGTAAGGCTAAAAAATTAACTTTAGAGTATTTCCTCCGCATATTAAATCTGGTAGTGGCCACTGGTCTGATTCCTGAGACGTGGAAACATCAAATAATTATACCAATAATTAAGCCGAACAGGGATCCTACAGATCCCCAATCCTATAGACCCATTTCCCTTTCCTCGACTATTCCAAAAATTGTTGAACATCTGATTAAAAATAGGTTAGAATGGTTCTTAGAGCATAATTCCCTTTTAGCTAAAACACAATATGGTTTCCGAAAGGGACGTAGCATAGCAGATAGCCATGCAATCCTCACTTCAGATAAACAACTGGCACTGACCAGAAACGAATCAGTTGTGGCAGGTTTTCTAGACATTTCAGCAGCATATGATAACGTTAATCTTGGTATTCTTAGGCAAAAGATGCAACAGCTAAGGATTACTAACAAGATTTCGGATTTCATATTTAATCTACTAACCGGCAGAAAAATCCCTTTGAGATACCCCGGAGTTGATGTAGAAGACCGCGTGATATGGAAAGGCTTACCTCAAGGGTCTGTGATAAGCCCTTTGTTGTATGATGTATACACAGCTGATATGGAGTCCTCATTGACAAGAGTATGTAGAGTCCTACAATATGCTGACGATGTTTTAGTGTATTCTAGTAACGCCTTAATTTCACAATCAGCTCAAACCCTAACAACAGGGTTGAATATGCTAACATCTTGGCTCCAGGAGCATTCTTTAAGTTTATCAACCTCCAAAAGTGTGGCAGTCATTTTCACCAGAAAACGTGATATCCCAATTTCATCCATTGAGTGTGCTGGATCTGTTATACCGGTTAAGAGGGAAGCAACCTTTTTGGGAAAGGTCTTTGATGGTAAAATGAATGGTATATCACATACTGACCAACTAATTAACAAATGTGAGAAGAATATCAATATTATTAGATGTCTCAGTGGAGTCTGGTGGGGAGCTCACCCATTTTCACTTAGGTTAGTTTATAATGCCATCATCAGGAGTCATTTGGATTTTGGCACACATCTATTAATTCCAGCAAATAAAAATGCTATTAAGAAACTTAATGCAATTCAGTATAAATCATTAAGAATAATACTGGGAGCAATGAAATCTTCTCCCACCAACTCTTTACAAGTAGAGTCTTCAGATCCTCCATTAAACCTAAGACGTAAATCTCTCTGATAGATTCGTTTTTAAAATATCACAATTCTCTGGGCATCCCCTTATTCCAAAACTAAAACTATTAAGTGAATATGTAAAATCCAAACAATATTGGAGACATAAAACAACCCCACACTTAGTCAAAAGTTTTAGAAAATTAAATCATATTAATTATTCAATTAAGAAATTTCATACCCATCCTTCATTTGCGTTTGAGTTCTATTCGAAAATTTTTAAACCTGATGTTGTCCTTAACCTGGGAATAGACAAAAATTCTACAAATACTAATGTTAAATTTGACTGTCTGGTAAATAAATTATGGCCAAACGCAGACCAATTTTATACGGATGCCTCTAAAACTAGCACCCTGGGCTCAGTGGGGGCTGCTTTCTGGCATCGCAACTCCAACATCTCCCGTATATTCAAATTTCCCCCATTTTGGCTCCGTTTTTTCCGGAGAATGTTTAGCAATTCTCAAATGCATAAAATTTATAAGGGAACATAAAATTTGTAATTCAGCTATTTTTACTGATTCCAAGAGTTGTGTTCAACTAATCCTTATAACTAATCCTTTTGGTAAAAATATTATCTGCCCCATTAGTTTAGAAATAAAACATTTTATCAGGATAGCAAATCCTGATAAAATGTTTTATTTCTAAACTAATTATTATTAATAAACGTAATTATTCATATACATTATATTAATTTATGCTTCTTTCTACCTTAACTTCCTCTCAAATCCTTTCTGTGTTTAACTTACACTAATTTCCCCTCTCATGCTTTTACGCTTTTACTAACAATAACAAATATGTAAAACTGAATATTTTTATTACAGGTATCAGCAACAAGATATCGTAACATTAAAGTCGTATGATAATTTCCACATGAACAATGCTACTCGACACTGGCAGTAATATCTCTCACGCTCTAATAAGAGAGACCAGGGGGTCTAGCAAAGATCACAATCACTAACGCTAACGCCTCACGCTAACTCCAAAATGTACTGAAATGACATTCGCTGCGGAAAAGTTAGCGATTTCCGAAATGTCATCCTAGTACATTTTGGAGTTAGCGTGAGGCGTTAGCTTTAGCGATTGTGATCTTTGCTAGACCGCCAGTTGCCAATAAATAAAAAAAAATCGATATTAAGGACAGTGCTGCCAATTGCGGGGAAAATCCCCGATTTGCAGGGATTTGAGGGTTGCAGCGGGGAGAGCGCGGGGAATGACAAAAATAGGGGAATTTCGGGGAATTCATACCTTGTTTTTGGTGGGTAAAAATATTTTTTTGTTGGTCATTCGAAGATAAAAAAGGGTTTCGCACTCGTTTCGCTAGCAATTTTATTGTTTCTATACATACATTATTTTAATCTGAAACCAGATATAATAATTCTGCAAACTTGTTTATAACACTGATTTGGCCTCAGCAGCGAAACACTGTTCAGCCTAAATGCCAGTATAAATTAAATTCCTTAACTATTGAATTTTATTTATATTATTCGAGAATTGGTAATTATTATTGATTTACCCAAAATTTAAATATAAATTAGTTGTGATTAATTTATTACTTATAATGAAAACTTATGAAATTACTTATAATTAGATGATTTATTGCACATGGGCACTGTGGAATCAATTGCTCAAATGGCCATAGTTGTTTTCTGGATTATAAAATGTGGCAAATACAGAAATATTTCGCGCTCGCTTCTCTCGGTATCATATTACACAGTCATTGCTGCTTTCAAAACACCGCTGGTGGCGGCGCCATACTACCATCGCGCTGTGCCACCGAAAAGTTGTCTTAAGTTAGGACTTGGCTCTGGCATGAGAAATTTCGGATTTGGCCCAGGAAGGCAAAGAGTATGTAAACTAACAAACAAACAATAAACAGAAACCAAAAAAAAACAATTGCAATTAATTAATTGAAATTGAAAGTAATGTGCAGGGGGGTAAATCTGTGAATAGTAAGACTACGGATTTAATCTAGATGTAAGTTGTATATTAAACAAATGTATATAACGTAAAGTAAAACGTAGTGTTTTTGTTGCAAAAATGTCGTTTCGGTAAATTAATCATAAAGATGCGGGGAATTTCGGGGAATTGGCGAAACTGACGCGGGGAATGGAGAATTTTTTATTGGCAGCACTGATTAAGGATGCAATACCATCGTCGTCGAAAGTGTCGTAATGTCGATACCATCATTGTGGTATTATATAAACGCGTACTATTTATAATGGAAATATGGAAATTATATTTGTGGTTGAAAGATCGAGAATCCAGGCACTTTAAACCCATAAAAAACCTTTTTCCGCCAGGGCAACAAAGGTCATAACTTGTACTTTATCTTCTGTGGCACTATGACGATCGGTATTATAACTAACATTGCAGCTACAATACATAATAATTTAAATAGTTTTCAACAGAGAGGAACAAAGAAAACAAATAAACACGTAACTTTACGATATTATTATTTGTATTATGTTTATTTTGGTGCATGTACGTAATGTTTACATTGTGTTACTTTTCATAACCTTTACAAGATTGGAATAGTTTACAAAAAGCTATAAAATATTAATCTTATCCATAGTGAAAATCCTAAAAGTATGTTAATTTAGAAAATATAAAATCCGAGACATACCTATTATTATAGTGGAGAAAATAAAAAATTGGCAAGAAATTAAAAAAGTAAGAAATTAATTAGTACCACAGCTAATGATTATTTTATATAAAGTTTAAAGTAGATATTTATGATCACAAATACAATAAACCCTAGCCTGATGTCACTTTGTTTAACAGTCATATTTTATAATAGAATTGTAGTTTGAAAGTTTCTCTGATAATGTTACTTATTTAATGTTATTTTTACGTTTTAAAAACATTCTGTGTACACCTTACAATCATGTTTTATAATAAATAGACGTTTTATTATGTATGTAGCTTTCAATAAAATATAATAATTTATTATCAAAAAGCCAACCCAGACTTTAGCAAATTCTAAAGCTAAGTACCCTGGTAGGAGATCTCTCACAACATTTAATAACGATGCAAAAACATTCGTAGTTCAATGAAAAACTTTACATAATTCCAGGCCGTCATCTGTATACGGAATATTATAAAATATAATAAACTTAACGGTGAAATATTATACACAGAAACTTCCAAACGGTTATCACAGCTAAATCAACTGACTCTACCCACGACATTCCCAAAAACAATCGCTATGCATAAAATTATTCCCACGCCCACCAACAGTTGTTTAGGCTCTAACAGAACTTTGTTATTAACTTCTTCTATTTCTTTATTATCTTCTTCTAAATCGTGATGGACAATTGACAGTGCTTTGGCGAGTTCTGCGTCGGATTTAGCGCTGGTTTGGGATGCGGCTACCACTAATCGTTTTAGATCTCGCATTTGATGTTCAACTGTCTGTTGTTGATGATGAATGTGCTCTAGAAATTAAAAATTAAGACATGTTAAGCCGGTACGTAAGTTGGTTTTGCAGAAATAAAGGTAGAAGACGTCAACTTCAGATCAGCAAGTCATAACCACGACTCCTACATCCTCTAGCTTTGGTGAATGACAACATCATAATGAATTAATAAAGTCAGTGGTGGCATTTTCTAATGGCACCACTGACTTCTGTATGAGTAGCTACCACCATCTACACTTGGGTGCAAAAAATTCGCACATGTATAAATTTTCATCATATTTTCAAAAATAAAAAAAAAACATGTTTGTTTTTATTTTTTTGGTATCTAATATTAAAGTGTATTTCAAAACCTATCCAGCAGTACCTTTTTTGTCCTTATACCACGTCTACTTAGTGAGTTTTGGGTAAATGTCTGAAGTACCTGTTTTTTGTGTATTTATAACATAAAAGTTAGGGGTTGAAATTAAATTAAAAACATGAAAATCAGCATAAAAACTTTTTTATTAATAAGGGGTGTTCCCTCCCCTAGCCCGAATGACTGCTTCCATGCGTTTTTTCATTGACTGAACTAAAGTTTTTATAAAATCTTGCGGTATGGCCTCCCATTCTTCTTCAATCGCATGTTGCAGCTCCTGGAGACTCGTTGGGGCAGTGTCTCTGGCCCGAACTCGTTTTTTTAGCTCGTCCCATAAATGTTCAATCGGATTGAGGTCCGGGCTGCGAGCTGGCCACTCCATGACAGGCACCGCAACCTCTTCAAGGTACTGGTACACAATACGAGCCGTATGCGGTCTTGCATTATCTTGCATGAAGATGAAGTGTTCTCCAATATATCCCGCAAATGGTACAACGTGGTCCTGGAGTACTTCCTCAATGTACCTTTGAGAAGTGAATCCCCTTGATCGGCGGCCAGGATTCGCTCCGGAGATGAAAATAAGTTCAGTCTTTGCCTCCAGTGATATGCCTCCCCAGAACATGCATGATCCACCGCCGTAAGAGACGCGTTCTTCGATGCAGCATTGTTGAAATAGCTCGCCTGGCCTTCGGTAGACTCTTCCTCTTCCATCGTTGCACATCGTAGGCACATCCTGCACTCGTCAGAGAACAGAACTGCGCTCCATTGGTCTTCAGTCCATTCCAAATGCTCTCGAGCGAATTGAAGGCGGGTTTATCGGTGGGCTGGGGTCAGTTTCGGTCCATTTGCTGGTCTGTGCGCAGTCAGATTCCCTTCCCGTAGTCGTCTTCTAACTGTCCATCGGCTGACATCGACTTCCCGTGTTTCTTGGAGACGCTGTCCTAATTGAACTGCATTCAAACGCCGATTGCGCAATGCAGTCGTCACAATAAAGCGGTCGTCACGCCTTGTTGTGGCACGGGGTCAGCCAGATCCTTGGCGCCGTTTGAAGCCACCAGTCTCTTGATACCTCTGCCATACTCGACGGACAGAGAACCGGCTTAGATTCAAATGTCTTGCCACTTCAATTTGGTTTTTCCCTGCTTGAAGTAGGGCCACCACTTGAGCGGCTATTTCTGGTGTGGTACTCATTTTTTAATTTTGGGTTACGATGTTATCAATTGACGACTGTCCAAAGAAAAGGTTGATGTGCGAATGAGGTCACTACCCTTAAAATGCACCATTTTATACCTGTGACAAGTAGTGCGAGCGTCTCTACCTGTAACGAGCGATTTCGGGTTATGCTATTGTATTGTTTATAGAGGTTGATGGTCACTCGATGTGTCACTCAAAAGCCTACGTGTGCATTTTGTTTTAATGGTAGTAACATATTGCAGTACCGTTAAAATCGCAAAAATAAAAATGCAGCGAAAGTCAAAATGTTGCATACGTGCGAATTTTTTGCACCCAAGTGTAGTTAAGAATCTGTCGCCAAGCACTTAATTTTTTTTTCACTTAAACGCCACTGGATTTTAATCCATGCCATTATTGTCAAATAAGATAAGGAGAAATATGCCTACCTCAAACGCCAGCTACCTAGTATTTTATTAAACTTTGTGCGGTATCACTTAGCATCTGGTCATTATTTTACTACTTATAGTAAAATACTAACAAGCCCCACATAAAATCCGTAAGTACGTAGAATACAGCTGTGCAAAGTACACCAAAGAAAGGAAGTCACCAACGAATTATTGCCAACAAACAAGGAGGCGCCACCGTTGCTAGAAAATGAACAGTAATATAAAAACGTTTATTACCAATCAATGAAGACTGTTTGCTGACTAGATGGTTGATGTTTTCCTGCATCGACTTCAGATTTTGTGCAAGTTGTTCCTGTGAAATGAAAACTTAGTTGTAACAAGTATTATTATGATAGTAGTATGATTATGTTAATTTTGTTTTGTACAAAATTTAGAGATAACTAGAACACTTAGGCATTATTTACCTTCATTTTGTGTTCTGCCTTCTAGTAAGCATAAACAAATAAAACAGGTATCAAAATAACGCAATAATCATCAGAAAAGACAGCCTTGTGACCTATAGCGATCTTAAGAACCCTTAAATCTTTTACCTGATATGCAAACTCTGTTTTCATAGCATCGGTGATGTCGGCTCGGCTTGCTGTGCCACCTCCGGCTATGGTGTACAATTCGCTCGCACTTTTAGCCATTTGTTGCTCCATCATGTCGCGAAACTCTGCCATTTTGAGGCGGTTGTTAACTGTTGAACCTGCTATGCCGAGTACCGTGCCTGAGAAAAAAAAATGTAGATTTGTAATCCAGCAATGGCTTGAATACAATGGACCTGACCAACGTTTTTTAATTTACATGCCAAATAAATCTACAAAAAATTACGAGAAAAACGGTGTTTTTACTTATTTATATCTTAAAAAATGGCTGCGATATTTACGATCAAAGTGCGTATTTTCGGGCGAAGGTTTTTAAAAACGCGGGCAGGCGATGAATAGCACGCCGCGGGTGACCGGAAGGAGTGCGGGCGTGACGTCATAATGAGCGCGGCAAATCTCGGAAATTCCAAAAAGGGCTTAAACTTCTCGTCGTTATAACTTCGGAAATACTGCATGTATTGAAGTGAAATAAAAACTAATATAATGTACATGATCTACGCTCCGATTTAAGATGTATTTGATAGTGATATTTTGACCCATTTGTGTTATCTTTAAGTTTAATTAATACACACAATGAAGTCCTGTGTTAAAACAAAATATTAAATGAACACGTAACAATGTATGATAAATATAATAAATAAAATAAAAATAAATGATATTACGCTTGCATTAATATTATTATTTTGGCGAATTTTAGGGGAATCTGCACGACATGGCAACATCAAAGTCATTGTTGTCAAAGTACTTGTAGGAGTTTTGCCGGGAACGCGGAAAAGTTCACGTTGTTGCATTGTGTTATTTCTCAAAACTTGTGCGTTTCCAGTGTTAATATTTAAAATTGGTGGCGTTTAGCGCATTAAGTGCTGAATTACGAGCATGAGTGTGGGCAAGTGATATAATGTGGTGAAACGTGATTTTTCGTGTTGCTTCCAAAATTCCATAGAAGTTTCTAGTAAAGTTGCCACCACTTTACTGGTAAAGTCAAGTCTTAGTCGTAGTCATAACTACGACTAAGACTTGACTTTACGTGAAATATTCTATTAACATAATGAAACATTACAATACTTGACACTGGCTAAATACACTATGTGTGGAGCCAAAATATAAGAAAAAAAAGGACTTGTACTCAGCTGTTTTATAAACGAAACGAAAACTATAGGAAAACAGGAAAACAAACAATGGATTGAATTTTTGAAGGGGCTGTTATCTTCTAAAATGACCTTAATTGAAATTCAAGCTCAAAGACAAGGAAAAGTATTAGTGGTGTTAAATTTCAAAGACTTAGTAGTGTAAGGTTAGGTCTAACAATGTATTAAAAAATTAAACTAGGTTACTAGGCAAAGACATTGAGCACTGGCTGGTAGATCGATGTAATGCGTTACATAATATAATGACTTTCCAATCTCCTACTACAAAGCTAAAGTAGCACAAAGTTGTCAGTCGCTAAATGCCGCTACTAAAATGGATCTAAAAACATTAGTGTTCACTGCCATAATTTTAAATTTAAATTTAGAAACAGAAAGTTTGGCGCTCAAACAAGTGGTGATATTAAGCAGGCATAATGTGAGGACTCCTTTGTCTAAAACGCTTTGGCAAGTGAGTCCGAAACCTTGGCCTGAATGGAAAGAAAACAGTGGATATTTGACAGAAAAGGGAGAACTATTAGAAGGTTTTATGGGAGAATTCTTTTCATCGTGGCTGAATATCAAAGGTATCTTGCCAAAAGGATGTCCAACAGATGAATATTTGTATGTGTATGCAAACACACAACAAAGGACTTTAGCTTCTGCAACATCATTTGTGAAAAAAGGTTTTCCGGGCTGCCACATCATTATTCATCATGCAAATAAAACTGATCCAATTTTTAATCCATACATTCACAATTCATCAACAATTTTTATAAACAAAGTTATTGATACTATGAAAGAGCACATGAAAATGTTACATTTAGATTCATCGTACCAACTGCTTGAAGACATACTTGATTATACTAAATCTGAGAACTGCATTAAAAACCACCAGTGCGATTTGGCCACAGGAGTAAATATGCCGTACATAAAAACTGGATCGAAACCAAATGTTGTAGGTCCATTGAAAATAAGCAAATCTGTAGTCGATTCATTCTTGATGGAGAACTACAAAGGCTTGAATATAAACAACGTAGCATGGGGGAGTTTGATTACAGAAGAAAAATGGCAAACGGTCATGGAACTAAGTAGAAGTTATCACGATATACTTTTTAACTCTTCACTAATCGCTAAAGACCTTTCAAAACCGTTAATTAACTATTTAACCGACACATTCCTGAAGAAATCAGCAAAAGTGACGCTTATCATGGGTCATGATGCAAATATCTACACAGTATTAAAAGCAATGGGATTCATGCCGTATACTTTGGATAACCAGTACGAACAGACGCCGGTGGGTGGTAAAATAGTTTTTCAGAAATGGGCCAACAATGACACTAATGTATTCTTGAAAATAGATTATGTATATCAGGGCACGGAACAAATGAGGGATGGTGTTAAACTGTCTTTGGATAATCCACCAATATTCCAAAACTTGGAGTTGAAAGACTGTATGGTAGATCAAAATGGGTTTTGCCTTTGGGATGATTTTGTTAAATTTTTAAATAATTTATCCTTGCCATAGTTATTTATAGAAATGAAATAATAAAACTGTAATTAATGTATGTAGTGTTAATGTCATTAGAATATTAGATGTAAATAAATATGCTTATACAAAGATAAATTCGTAAAATGTAAATCCATTATTGGCTTTTAGTTCTGTTATAAGTTTTATATGTATTTGTTTTTAAGAGCTGTGGGTTTTGTTACAGAAATAAATAAATAAATAAATAAATATTTTTCAAGACATAACAATGTGATGTAATATGGGCTTATCATTTTTTAATAGTTACTATCAATGAGTGTTTATTACTTGTAAATAAATTGTAAGATAATTACGTAGTATTTACTTTTTTATAATTAAACATATTTAATTCAAATTAGGATTCCCGGTATTTAGGAACCCAGGAACTACAAGCACCATGGTTCCATGGCAGACAGCACAATTATTTGCGTTTTTATCCTTCAGCATGAATGCTTAGGAATCAAACTCACCACCTCTGGGTGATAAGCCGACCTGGGGGTCTAGCATAGATACCAACCACTAACGCTAACGCCCTTAGGGCCTCACAAAGGCACAAAGCCAAAAACTAAAGGTGTGCCAACAGGGGATGGAGAGAAGCATGTTGCACATTAAACTAAAAGACAAATGGAGACTAACTAAAATAAGGAAGGCTACAGGTGTGACAGATGTCTCAAGAAAAATCAAGAGGCTCAAATGGCGTTGGATTGGACATACTGTCAGATCTACGAAAGGCAAATGGACCGCAGACATCATACACTGGTACCCCAGAGATGGGAAAAGACCAAAAGGACGACCACAGAGAAGGTGGGAAGACGATTTACCCAAAGGGTGGCGAAGGGAAGCTAGAGACAGGGAAAAATGGCATACTCTAGAGGAGGCCTATGTCCGGAGCGGACAGCCTGAATGTGAAACAGACTGCTGGTGAAATTGTAATAGTTTTAAACAATGTGAAAATGTTAGTAATTAAGATTATTAGGTAGGAAAAATTCAGTGAATAAAGGCTATTTTTATTTTTATTTATTTTATTTATTTAACGCTAACGCCAAACGCGAACTCCGAAACTGTATTGAAATGACATTTGCTGCGGAAAAGTAAGCGATTTCAGAAATGTCATTTCAGTACATTTTGGAGTTAGCGTTTGGCGTAAGCGTTAGTGGTTGGTATCTCTGCTAGACCCCCTGATCAACAACTTCACTGTAGAGGCTGTCAATACATTGTTCTTGACGTTGCAAACTCACCGAATATAGAAGCGACTATGTACCAGTATTTATTTCTCTCCGCATGAGCTCGTTCTCGTTCATGCCCCAGTTTTACAGCAGCGGACATGGTTGCGAATAGTTCCCGCTCTTCCCGCTCTGCATCCGCGAATAGAGTTCGTAGCGCTCGCTCTTGGATTATGAGCTAGAGGATGAAAAAATTTTGTACATACTTCACAGATTAAAATTTAATATTTATACATTTCATGAATAAGAGATGTTATACCAGCTCTAGCTAATGGCCAATATTTGTACTACACTGGACTACTTCCTTTGTTTGATGGTCTATCTGGAAAAATGTGATATTGGTAAAATTTAGTGCATCATTCTCTGGCTAGTTTAGAGTAATCTGTGATCATTCTTGCTGAGTGTGATGTTAACATCTAGGAGCATTCATTAAATGGGCAAACAAAGATGTATGTGATAACTAGTCCTTATAATAGGTACTTTATACAAAAACGTCTTATCACTGACATCTGATAGTAAACTTTTATATTCTTGTATTGAAATAACCCAAGATAACATAGATATACCTAAACATACTGATATGAGCTGCCTTGTTCAAATAAGATTGTCACGGATGGCAAAAATTGGGATGGATGAAAGTGATGGATTAATTAGAATTCGCATTAATTTTTAGCAAGTGAAAACTTAATTAGCATTTCGCAAATTTAATGTAGGTGCGAAATTCTCTGAAATGTGAAATCTCATTTCATTTCATTTTATCAATTATCGTCATTTTAGCACTTAGATATTAGCATGTTAAGACTCATGAATTAGCATGTTTATGAAATTTATGCAAAATCATATTAATTGCTATTGCTAATGGATGATGTAGGTAACTAATTTATGGTACCTTTTTTAACAGTTTAAAAGTTATTACTTATTTTACTACACCTTTCATAGGTCTATGTCTACGGAAGTAATTTATTAATAGTTATAATAAACGGTTGTCTGAGAAATGTTTCTACAATTTAAAAGAATTTTTCGAATGTAAATTATAATAATTGGTGGTTTTAGGCTAGAATTTAAGACATTATTCATAATTAATTGAAAACAATACAATAAAATTAGTAAAAACTAAATTAAATCTAAACTAAGTACTTCCTTTTTTTTATTGATGGATAGGCTTGCGCTTGACCACTATATCACCTGATGGTAAGTGACGACGTTTACTTATCTAAAAACTATATTATTGTCACTTAACCGGTAAATTCTCAATGTTTTGCATTAAAATAAACAGATAAAAATAAAAACATACGACACGCCACGCTACGTCTGACATTCCTTGGATTAACATCATTCAGTATAACGGTCAGATATCAGAACAAACCTTGTGCTCCTCGGTACACAGCTGCAAATATTTTTCATCTCCCTTCATAGTGTTTTGCATTTCCGCGTGGAGTTCCTTGAGACGAGCCTCTATGTTCGCTAGCTGGCGGCCCAAATCTCGCCTCTGTTCTTGTGCTGCCATGAATTTGTCCTGGAATTAGGAATAAATGTACAAGGTGTTAATAATAAAAATAATAAATAAGGTGTAAATATGTTTTTAAATGATATCACTTGTTACCTAACTCTATTCAGTTATTGCCCGATTCCTTTATTCTATGTAAATTATAAATATAATAGCTGTGGACATTTCACACAGGGCCATCTAGCCCCAAACTAAGCAAAGGGAACCAGATAACTGATATAATACTTAGATACTTTTATGTTTGTAAATACAATACATAGAATACAATATAACACCCAGACACAGAAAAACATCTGTGTTAATCACACAAATGTTTGTCCTGGGTATCAAACCCACAGCCCTCAGTTCAGAAGGCAGGGCTGCTACCAACTGAGCTATCGGGCTTGTCATATTTAGGGATGGTCATCCTTGTTTTTTTTATTTGGTCAGGTAATTAATTTTCTGAATTTACAAGATAATGTTGAATATAAATATGAATGAAATTAAAATAAGTTACAAATCAGTATTACATTGAGAAGTGAATAAAATAGGTAAGAAATGTTCACTTTCCTATTAGTAATTTATGTACCTATTATACCTATTGTTTATTACAACTATTAAAAGTGACTATATTGAAAGTGAGTTGCAAAAAGAAGTTTTCCATATTGATTACTTTGTAATTTTGACACAAAACATAAACATACTTTTAGTATAGGATGAAGACGCCTATTATGACGTCATAGGAATGTAATGTACACACTTCCTACTTTTAGATTGAGGCGAAATTTACAAAAATAGAACTTTGCATGGATCTTGATAATAACGGGCTTGCTACTGCTACTTTGAATACAGGAACTTTAGAGAGAACAGCTAGATGTTCCGAGTGAGTTAATTTAATGAGTGCGTTGACCACAGCTACTCAATAAACATAGTAAATTCAAAAAACGATAAAAAATGCAATTCACCTGTGCTTCAACTACGGTGTGTTGAATGGCCATGATTTCTTCGACTCCCGTGAACTTTTCATACCTGTTGATCAATTCCTGTACTTTTTGTGTAACAGAGCCATGTTTGAACTTCTCTGCTATCTCCGAGACCTTGGCTGCGGAGGCATATTTGGTTATAAATTGATCAACCTTTTCTCGGCTGTTCGCGTTCACTTGGGTCAAATGAACTTTGTCCTTTAGTTTCTGTGCTAACTGCTGGAGCTGGCGGAGTCGGTCTGCCATGTTCTCATATTAAAACTGATGTTTTTATCTAGTTTTTATTGAAATAGTTTATAATTCCATTTTTTGCGAAATGATATCATCCCCCAACCAATCCCGGATGAAACGGATTCTTGACAATCTTTGACAGTTTGACACTGACAGTTCTACATGTTATTCAAAGTCAAGGTCACAAGTTTATTTTTTTATTATTGCTCTTTCATTGCTGCCAACCTCTGAATTTTGAGCATCAACTGCCATCTAGCGTCAAGTAGCTAAATTATTAAGTGCCATATTCTAAATATAGATAGCAGAAGTGCAAATTATCAATTTTATTTTATTTCTGTATGACAGTAATTAGTTATACCGTATACGTAGCGTAGCGGCTGTGTGCGTGAATGGAGGGGTGACATAAACCGGTTTTGAACGAAACCTTTTTTACGAACACTATCTAACCAAAAACCGTTAAATTTTTTTTTTTTTTTTTTATGTAGAATAAGCCTGCGTTTGACTACATCTCACCTGATGGAAAGCGACGATGTAGCCGAAGGTGTAGCACGCAGACTCATGAGGTACCTATTCACTCTTGTCTTAAAAAGACCTAGATTATATTTATTGGGAAACAAGACTGACGGGAGCAAATTCCATTCCCTAGCAGTCCGCATAATGAAGGACTCTGCGAAACGCTTGGTGCGGCATGTAGGCAAATCTACTACATAGGGATGAAACGACTCTCCGCGCCTCGTAGTTCTGTGACGGAATGGAGATGGTGGTATTAGCTCGTGCAGCTCTTGTGCGCACTCCCCGTGGTACAACCGGTAGAAAATCGCAAGACATCCCACCCTCCATCGGTGCTCTAGGCTTTGCAGTTTACCCATAACCAGCACCTCGTCATTGATGAGTCTTTTGGCGCGACGTTCTATGGAGTCTAGAGCAGCAAGCTGGTATTTAGCGGAACCATCCCATATGTGGCTACAATACTCCATACAGGCTCTTATCTGAGCTTGGTACAGCCGAAGTAGCAGGGATGGTGTGAAGTACTGCCTAACTTTAGACAGTACTCCAAGTTTTCTCGCAGCCGTCTTAGCTCTAGACTCTATAAAACGTCCGTAATTTAGGCTTGAGGATATCTGCACGCCGAGTAAGTCAAGTTGATCGCTTAACTGCACCGGCGTTCCCTGAAAGAGAGGTGGGACAGACAATGGTAGCCGTTTGGCAGAAAAAACACACGCCTGAGTTTTAGACGCGTTAAACTGAACTAGATTATCAGTGCCCCAGTGAGACACTACTTCAAGAGTCGAGTTTGCGCGTTCAGTCATCTCCTCTCTGTGAGACAAGACATCATGAGCACCAGCCCGAGCATTCGAAAGGTATCTCTCCACAACAGTGCTATCGTCTGCATAACCAAGAATTCCTGGCACGAGCAAATCGTTAATATGCAGAAGAAACAGTGTTGCAGAGAGAACCGATCCTTGAGGGACTCCGGCATTGATTGCCGTTAGGTCTGAAGAGCACCCATCAACTACTACCCGAATAGACCTGTCAGTCAGGAAGTTGGAGATCCAGGTGCACAGGCTGGATGAGATGCCGAATGAGGGAAGCTTATTCAAGAGTCTGGCATGCCAAACTCGGTCAAAAGCCTTGGAAACATCTAGCGAGATAGCTAGAGCTTCACCATGCCGCTCTATCGCTTCACCCCAGTAATGAGTAACATATGCTAGAAGGTCCCCAGTCGACCGGTTCCGGCGAAAACCATATTGGCGATCGCTGAGGATATCGTTGCTTTCTAGATAGTTAAGAAGCCTTAAGTTAAGTATACGCTCCATGACCTTACAGAAGATGGAAGTTATGGCAATTGGTCTGTAATTACTGGGGTCAGCTCTGCTTCCTTTCTTGGGAACAGGTTGTACATTGGCAAGCTTCCAACATTTCGGCACGATGCCAGTCACGAGAGAGAGACGAAACAGACGAGTAAGGACAGGAGATAACTCCGGAGCACAGTTTTTGAGCACCACTGCAGGAATTCCGTCCGGACCACTGGCCTTATTAACGTCGAGGCCACGTAAGGCTTTTAACACTTCAATTTGCCTTATTGAGATTTCAGGCATAAAGGAGCCACAGTGTTGCAAATCAGGGGGCTGCTTGAGACCAGGGTCCAGAAACGAATTGCCTGCAAAAAGGGAAGCAAAAAGGTTTGCCTTATCAGCGGCGGTATGAGCAAGCGAGCCGTCTGGTTTAATCATCGGTGGCAGTGAAGGACGGCAGAAGTTGCTTTCGACAGACTTGGCGAGAGACCAAAACGCTTTGCTCCCTGAAGGGTATGAAGCAAGTTTCTTCCCAAACAAACCAATTCTGTTGAAGCGAGCTCTGTGAAATACCTTTTTACACGCTTTCGCCGCTTGATTAAATGCCTTTTTCTTTTCCCTTAAATTGGGATCTTTTGACACACGTGCTTCAGCCCAGGTTTGGTATGCGGCTTGCTTATCCGACTCCGCTAAAGCACAAGCCTTATTGTACCATGGGCGGGCCTGTTTACCAAGTGGTACATCTGAGAATGGAATGAAGTATTCCACCCCCTGACGCACCACTTCAGTTAAGGCGTGCGCGCATGTAGATGGGTCCCCGGATTTAAAGCACACCTGCTGCCAAGGGTATGAAGCGAAAAAATGACGCATTTCGTCCCAATCCGCAGAACTGTAGTGCCATACCCGCCTGTTTCCTCTAGGGCTACAGTCAGGTGGGGAAAAGTTTGAAACAGTCCTGACAGTACAATGATCGGATGTGCCGAGTGGTGACGTGACTGATACTGTGTACCTATCCGGTTCGGTTGTGAGGAAGAGGTCAAGACAGTAAGGCGTGTGTCCTACAATATCAGGTATCCTAGTTGGTTCGTTAACAAGCTGGGACAACCCTAATGAGACAGCGAACTTAAACGCTTCCCTTCCTGCATGATCAGTATCTCGGTGTGGGTATAACCAATCTTGATGGTGTGCATTGAAATCCCCCAAGAATACGATTTGCGCGCAAGGGTACCTTTGCTGGGTAACGTCCGCTGCCTCAACCAAGTAGTTGAAAAGTCCTGTCGTCTCCTGGTCTCCGCTGTGAGAACGATATACAACGGAATAGACAATCTGCTCTCTTCCGGTATCCACAAGAGCCCACAGTACAGAAAAACTGGGTTTTTCCAAGTTACGAAGACGTTTTATACAAATGTCACCTCGGACATATAGGCAAACGCCAGCATGAGGTTTAAATTTATGCTCTAGCGAAAAACCAGGATAATCTAAGTATGCCACATCTGATGGACATTTAATCTGCGTCTCCGTAAGGAAGAGCAAGTGAGGCCTCTCCGTCTCGAGATGATGGTGGACGGCATTGAGATTTGAGTGCATTCCCCTAATGTTAGTGAGATGCACTTTAAGAGAGAGGACGTGCTTATGCTGAATAAACTTGTTCTTTCTTTGCTTACTTTTCATGACATGAGTGTGAATAGGTGGACGAGTTGAAGTGATCGAGATGCAAGGTAATCAGCCCATGGAAATACAGGTGAGTACTACGCCGGTGGAGGACTTGCATGGAGACTGCGGGGACGCCCGAACCCCCCTGTTAGTGGCCATCGGTTCCTCTCCTCCGGTCGCCAACCGGCCCGATGGAGCACCACAGAATTTTTCACAGGCGGTGGGGCAGCCTTTCTTTGTTGGCTATTCAAATACTTGGGCCCCCTACAACCTGTGGTCGGCCAGCAGAAAACCGTTTCTTCGGATCCCGCTACCCTCCAATACAAGGCCTCCAGCGCATACATGACCTGACTCCAATACCGGCCTACCAAACCAAGCACAACTAACCACATCCAACCCGTCCTGAACGGCTTCTCCGAACATCACGGTGGAACACGACGAATCGCTTGGCATCGTGGCTTTGTCCAGAGGGTGGTAACTAAGCCGGCGGCCATGGCCTTCCACCAGTTATTCGGTTGCTCTTTTAGCACCACCCAGGGGTTACGTATAGGACAACTACAAAGGGCTAAATCCTATGGACGCGAGCAACAAGAACCCCCAAAATAGCGGTTCCGGTAGAACGAAACCGAAAAGTTCCCATGTACTTAGACGTTAACCGGTTCGAAAATTAACCCGGTTTCCAAGCCCTGGTTTTAAGCCATTTTTTTTTTGTGAATGAATGATGTGACGAGCTTGTCGTTCACCTGATGTTAAGCAATACGGCCGCCCATAACAGTTGCAGTGTTTCTCGGAATTTTAAAATAATAAAGTTTCGCGTGACACTGCACTGCGCACGTCATCCTGAGACATCACACAGTCTAGTAATCAGATTACTACACTGTGTAATCAGGTCATAAAGTCTCATTTGCTCAGTAATTTCACTAGCTACAATGCCCTTCAAACCGGAACACAGTAGTGCTTGCACACTACTGCTTTGCGGCAGAATAACTGGCAAAGCGGTGGTACCTACCTAGACGAACTTTGCAGAAAAGTCCTACCACCTAGTAAGTAACCATATCCCGTGATCCAGTTTTCTCGTGAGAGACCTTGACAAGGATAGTGTGTCTCACTCTAACAGTGGCGACAAAGTCTCGGTGCGCATGCCAGGATGCTAGGCAACTGTGCTAGTGCTAGACAATCACAAAGAAGTATCTGTGTCACCGACGTATTGTAAAAACCGCTTGTTTATAAAAAAAACGAAATTAAAACCGGTTATTTAATATAAACTGTCGATTTATTGCAAACTGACAATCCGTCTTACAATAACACGGATGATATTTCGATTATTTATGAACAGTCGGTGCCTAGCGTTGAGTTTATAAAAAAAACGGGTTTTAGTAGCGTTTAGTTGTGAACAATGCACCAATTTTTGCTGTAATTCGTTGTTTTTTGGTTTGTGTGTGGTTATGACGACGAGCAAAGCAGGGAGGAGTGTTAGGTTAGTTTTGACCACATTAGAAGTAGGTACACAATTACGAAAAAACGAAGTGATGCCGATTAATTATAAATAACCGAAATATCGATCGTTTTATTGTGAGACACATTGCCCGTTTGCAATAATACGACAGTTTATAAATAACCGCGTTTTTTTATAAACCAACGGCTTTTAGAATAAGACAGTGACATATATAATACGTACGAAGACTTTGGACAATTATGCCTTCTTTCTTTTCCTTTTCTCCTTCTTTGTCAAAAAGTTTGACGCAACAATGTCTTTATTTTAATCTGTCGGTTTGTTTTTGAATTTACCATCGTCCCATTCACCGCTAAATTTAAATCGACTTAAAATGCTTGTACTTTTTTGGCCCTAAAATATTAAGAAGAATAAAAATTCTGTTGACTCGAAATGTGTCGGAGTGGTCGCTTATGAAATTTTGCGACATCCAATCTCAAAAATGTAATGGAGCATTGCTCAGCACCCAAGCTGGCGTAAAGAAGGAACCAATAGATGGTTCTAAAAAAACATACAAGAAAGTGACGCACTGCATATTCGATTTAGATGGGACTGTTTTGGGTAGGTACCTACTACCTACCTACGGCTGGTCAATGGCTAATGCTGCTGGGCTTTTGTCTCTTTCTACCCTCTAGAATGTATGTCCACTCGCGCTCGTGTAAGCGAAGTGGACATACCTAAGTTAGCTCCGAGCTGCATGCGTAGCTGTTCATAACGGCAACTATAGTAGCCCAACCCATAAAGGCCTATTCAAACAGGTGCGTTATTCGCTACCGTAGGTGAGTAGCGGTAAATACCGCGTGGGATCCCGCGCGATATTTTGTATGAAGTTCGTTCTAACGGATTGGAGTAAAAGTCATTTATCCACTTTGGGAACAAAGAGTGGAAAAAAGGGATTAAGTTCAAGTTTTGTTCCCGGTCCGTGCTAGAGGGTGTATGTGCTTTTGAGCCGGTGGCGTAGAAACGAAAGGCGGTATCTACTTTTATAGCTGATGAAGTTCTCATGGGATAATTGCCTCACCTTTAATGCTATGGAATCCATATACTAATCCATGGCTAATAGCTACCATAGATAAAGAACTACAGTAACAGTTAATAGTTGAGCAACGGTGTTGTTTAGGTCTACCATATAGAAATATCTACCTAAGTATAGGAGTATACTTATCGCTTTCAGATTCCGAAGTCATGTACCATAAAATGATTAAAACTATTTGTGACAAATTTGGTAAAACGTACTCTAAAGAGCTGCAAATACGGGTAAGACAAATGGGTGAGTTTTAGGCTATATTTAAATGTTATCATCATCATCAGCCCATAGCAAACATAAAGGGTAATTATCATCACCATCAACAGCCCGCAGACGTCCACTGCTGAACATAGGCCTCCCCCAGAGAGCGCCACTTTGAGTTGCTCGCCTCTTGCATCCATCGGCTCTCCTCGGTAAGGGGTAATTATAACACTTGGTAAATCATAACCAATAAAGGGTGTCTTAGGAACGGCTTTCTGATTTCCTTATCATTAGCAAAAAAACGTCTTATCTGTAGGTGGAGTGTGAAAAAACTCAATGGTGGCTGTGAAGTGCACTGAAGTGCACGGTGCGCATACCACTTACTTCTTCCCACGCACATTGAGTTTTCGCACTTACTTTTTACTTTTAAAGCTTTAGCCACACCAGCATGCACCGCGTCATGTTCTAAGCTCTGTACCATGCATCGCTGCCCGTGTTCATAGATGGCTGCGCCACGAACCCCGCGGGTAGCAACGCGTTGCTGACGCTGCCGATGCCGCTTAGAAGGGACAGCGGAGTATTCAAATGAACCGATAAGTAGGTAGCACTGTACCTTCTTACCTTACCGGTACTTTGACACCTTCAGATGTATGGCGTGACTGACAGAGAGATCTGCTTGACGGTGGTGAAAGAACTGAAACTGCCAATATCAGCGGACGAGTTTGAGATGCGACTCGTAGATCTGGCACAGAAGATGCTGCCAAGCGCACCATTGCAGAGAGGTTCACGTGACACTTTTTATTTTAGTTTACCTACTTACGGGTATTTTTAGTCATAGGTAGGTAGGCTAAATTGGTTGTGTGGTCCCAGCCTAAGAATAAAACCACGCCATTTCTTCCCGCGGGTTTGAAGTTACTATTATGATTCGGACAGCAATGGAACGGAACATCGATCTTACTAGCGAGTAGCGTCATTGTATTCTGACATCTTCGTACAAAATACCACCAACGATCCCACGGTATACTGCTACGCTAGCGAGTAACTGGTTCGCACCGGTTTGAATAGGCCTTTAATCCGTCGTCGGGTAGCCACGACAATTTTATTTTTTTTATGTAATGAGTGACAAACAAGCAGGCGGCCTACCTGATGTTAAGTGGTCACCGCCGCCTATGGACATCTGTAACACCAAGGGCATTGCCGGTGCGTTGCCTACCCTTAGAGAGGACTCTTTTAACACTTTTATTGAAGCTCCCCATACTGTAGACATTCGTCAATTTCTAACATTCATCGGCTAACAGGCTCTGGTTTTGTCAAATCATCACTTACCAAAGACAGTGTTGGAATGTTACCCTAGCTGCCTATTCCCTGGATATTCCCTTAGCCGGCTCTTGCGGGGAGAGATTGGGTGCTGCTAGTCTCACGGCTGTAGGTTCCTTTAGATTGACATTATGTAAATCTAGGAGCAGAAAGGCTACTAACCCACCTCCACGACCACAAAGTGCCGATGGCTCTGGCGACCAACTCCACGGCAGCTGCTGTCAGACTACACGCGACGGCACGCCCGAAACTATTTGGCATGTTTCATCACAAGGTAGGCTTGGTTGCCTAAGCTCTTCATTCATAGGTGACATATCTGTCGCCAATGCCAATGCATTGCTGCGACAGATATGTCACTGCAATGCCGGTTAGATTGTAAGTTTAATTTAGAAGTTTTGGCGGGAACGCGGAAAAGTTCACGTCGTTGCATTGTATTATTTCTCAAAACTTGTGCTTTTTCCAGTGTTAATGTTTAAAATTGGTGGCGTTTTACCTGTTAAGTGCTGAATTACGAGCACGAGTGTGGGCAAGTGATATAATGTGGCCAAAACGTGGTTTTTCATGTTGCTTCCAAAATTCCATAGAAGCTTCTAGTAAAGTTGCCACCACTTTACTGGAGCATGACTTCGACTGAACTATGACTACTCGACTTAGACTGGACTATGACTATGACTCAGACTTGACTTAACGTGAAATATTCTAAGACTGTGAAAAATTACAATACTTGACACTGGCTTAATACACTATGTGTGGAGCCAGAACACAAAAAAAAAGTTTAATTTAGGCCCTAAATTGAATTTAGAGTATTATTCAAGCTCGCGACGTCATTTACATAAAAAATTGTGTGTGATTTTGTAATTTAATGTGTATGGTGTGAACCTAATGGATGTAATATGCCTGAAGTAAATCTTTGTTTTAAATAAAATAACTACATTGAAATTGGGTGCTATATTGGGGATATATTGTTATGTATTTTTAGGTGAGCGTAACGGATAAAGAAGTGGACAGAGGAAAGCCGAACCCCGACATTTTCTTGGTAGCCGCATCCAGATTTCCCGAAAAGCCAAAGCCAGCACAGGTAATAAGGAGTTTCTAAATAATTTTGTGGGTCTAGTCCATAACTTATAAAACTGCTCAAGTATAATACGAAAATGCAAACAGTATTCAATTAATTCATAGTTAAATCAGTCAAACCATAGACGAAAAAACTCATCAAGGCTGCACCTGAGTGAAAACTACACAAGTGCGATTTAAACTTGATGGTGGCTGTGATGTTTTCCAATACTAGGGGTACTGATAGTGACTGTTGTCTAATCTGTGGTTTCAGTGTCTTGTGTTCGAAGACTCCGCGTGTGGCGTCGAAGCTGGGAAAGAAGCGGGAATGCAGGTGACACCCTATTCCATATTTTATTCTCAAACATAAACGCACATCTGTGCCTGCATATTAAGTTAAATATCTTTCATTCCTTAAGCTGCGGCCACACCAGCGCGTCGAGTGGCGTAGGTTTTGCGAGAAAGGGATAGGCGATGCTACCTTCCGAAACTTTAAAAGCTTATTACTCTGATTTATTTACCGATTGGATTGAGAGAATAAAAACTAGTTCCGCGTCTGTTACTAGATGGCGTAGTAACGACGTATTTCGAACCACGGAGTACAAGGAAAAGTCAAATTCAGTTGAGTGGATCACAGAGTACGTTGTCCATTTGTCGATAGAAAGCCAGTTATATGCCTTCCATAAAATAAGGATAGAATACTACACTCGATACATCTTAACAATGACAGAACGTAAAACCCCAATTTTAACGCCATCTATGTGGTTTTTTTTAAATTAGCTTAAATTTTTTTTAATAAAACGTCTCATTATTGCATTCATTTCAAATCAAATTTACTTGTTAATTTTCAATAGCAGGCAACTAGGCTATATGTGATCTTATTTCAGGTGGTGATGATCCCAGACCCTCGATTAGATCGAGATCTGACTCGGCAAGCGACCCTTGTCATCAGATCCCTTCTGGACTTCAAACCAGAACTCTTTGGTCTTCCTCCTTTTCCTCCTGAAGCTGAACACAAAAGCGCCAAAACTAAGAAAAAAACTAAAATCGCGGATGAGGTCGATCATGTTGAGAAAGACGACAAAGATGTGAAGAAATCGTAGTTTTTTGGTAGTTGAACAAAGTAAGAAACCAGTCAATCCCAAGAATACTTAATTACCTATCTATTCTTCATGATTTCATGTTAAAATATATAATAATCAATAAGATTACCGACCGAGTAGTCCTATCTTTATATTTTTCAGCTTTGTTACTAAAGCGCTATTCAAACCGGCGCGTGATTCGTACCGCTGTGAGTAGCGGTAAATTGTATTGAAAATAAAATTGAAGTTCTGTGGCTAGAGCGAAACTTCATACAAAATGCCCGGGCGGTATACCGCTATCCACAGCGGTACGAATAACGGGCCGGTACGTTGTCGTTTTTGAAACATACCAAGTACAGACCATTAAACCCTATAGGTACCTACTGTAATTTTTTTTATCTTGTAAAGTATTTATTATTGGTGTTAGTTAAATTATGTTCAATAAACGTTGAAAAATTACTCGGTATTCTTTTTAAAGACAGGTTTCTTATATGCGTGCTACTTTGTCGACCATAACGCAAACCTTCATCATCATGTCTGAAGAAGTTCGCTGCTGCACATAGGCTTCCGCCAAAACGCGCCACTGAGCTGCTGCTTGCCTCCTCCATCCATCGCTTCTCCGATGACAAACCTACAGATGCGTATACTTGTATAAAAAATCAGCCAAGTGCGAGTCGGACTCGCGCACAAAGGGTTCCGTAATCTATAAAAACGAGCAAAAAATCACGTTGTATAGGGGCTCCCACAAAAATTTTGTTTTCTACTATTTGTTGTAGCGTTAACAGAAATAAATACTTACATCTGTGAAAATTTCAACTTTTTACCTATCATGGTTTATGAGATACAGCCTGGTGACACATACAGACGGACAGCGGAGCGTTAGTAATAGCAGTAATACCGTTTTACCCTTTGGGTACGGAACCCTAAAAACGTCGTACTCATCAATTACGTGGTCCATAAAATTAAACTACATCTTAGTTAGATGTAATTTAATTAATTGTAATGGATTTTTTAATATATTAATAAATGAGGGTAAATAAAAATATGTTCTGCTTTATATCCAAACCCATTTTATTGCAAGTGACAAAAACTTATATAACTTTACCATTATATAGTTATATACATAAAATATATTAACTCTGACATACAATATTTACATGAAGCATTTATATGCTTACAGAATAAATAAATCTTGAAGAAAAGTAGAGGGAACACGCAAACACGCACCTATTCAATATTCATTACCCAAATACCCATACCATTATATTCTTGAGCAGCGATCAAGAAGCGCCTGTATGTGTATCTATACAAAGGAGGCCGTCTATTCGTGTATTTTATTTAGCCTACGCAAGCACGCACGCAGTCTATTTAGCCTACGCACGTACGTACGCAGTCTATTTAGCCTACGCAAGTACGCAAGGTCACACGCAGTCTATTTAGTCTACGCAAGCACGCACTCAGTCTATGTAGCCTACACAAGTACGCACGCAGTCTATTTAGCCTAAGCACACGGTCTGCTTAGCCTACGCACGCAGTTTATACGCGCGCAGTCTATTTAACATATGAACGCAGCCTGTTGAGTCTCCACACGCAGTCTATTTAGCCTACGATTGCAGTCTGTTTAGTCTCCACACACATTAGACGTAAGTGCTCGTGATCGTTGCACAAGAATAATGCGGGCGCAATGTTATTTTACTATGTATTCCTTTTTGGGCTGCTCGAGTTCTGAGCGAGCTGAATCCATTTGTGAATATTTTTAGTTAACTATGGAACACATCTCGCTCAGATTACATAGAGCAATTTGCAAGCGTTGCATGTGAGTATAAGAATTAAATAAAAATAAATTATTTTTATTATAGTAACACCTTTAAAGGCAAGATATAAAATGCACAAAGATAATAAATATTAATAAATACATATATTGTATAAGTAATATTATAAATATCAACAAAAGCAGTAGGTAAATAATTTCTTTTGATATTTTTATAACATTATATTGACGACGACAAATTTAATATAACGCCACCTCTTGGCCATAATGGCGAACCAATATGAAAAATACGCTATATCTCTAATGTACAATATTGAATTTGTATTTGTGCATATCTTATTCTAGTATGAAAACTCGTGAGTATGGTTCAATTAAAAACTACTACTAATTTAAGTATATTAAGTGCAATTTTTCAATATCAGGTAAAAGTTAGTTCATGTCTAAACCTAAAATAAAACAAAGAAAATAAAAAGTCCATTTTGTAATAACCAATAACTGAAAAAAAAAATTAGCAGATAATAGTTTTCTGTTGGATAACCTTTATCTAGCCATTGAAATATCGCACGTTCTAGTGTTCTAAGGATACAGTATGACCACACTAAACAGTTACCTCAATATATTTAATTACACTCATAATCATAAATCATGGTGCGGCCAAAACATATATAATAAAACTAAACAAATATTTAAAAGTTTATACAATTTTTTTTCTATTTTATAGAATAGGTAGGATTTATACATTAGTTGACGATTTCAATTGTGGTTACATGAAACGAAAAATATTTACAGGCTTTCTTAAACATGTAGGAAACATCTTCAAGTAGTAAAGGATTTTTATAGAATTAAACTTAGGCTGAGTTGCACCATAATCACGTTTAAAGTTACGGTCAAATTTTGACATTAGCCCGCCCCGCGAAGCGTGGAGCGGTTATAGTTAGGGTTAAAGTTAGCGTTAAAGTAAGTTGGTGCAACTCAGCCTTAATGTGCCAAATGGTAACCAAGTGTAAAATTTATATCATTATTTTGTTTACGTTCACTATAACATGTTTGTTATTTACGGCAAGCAGAGATTAACAAGTGAGCATCGTCCAGTGTGTTACTGTTAATCAAAGGGTCAAAGAGTCAATGATCATCTGTTTGAAAAAATCTATGAAATCAAATTATTCTACACAACTGACGCAGGTCTATTATAATTTTCTGCCTTTAAATACTTTTCAGTATCGATCAAGGTCGTTATAGTTACCTCAAAGTTATAATTACATATTTTTACAGTAATTACAAGTATTGTCATCAGTCTGATAAACATAATTGGCTTTAGGCACTTAGCATCCCATATGTTTATAATAGAAAAAACAAAATAATTCAATAAAATAATGTGATGCAAATAATAATAATTCGATAAAACAATAACTCGTATTATAATTGTTATGTGGGAAGTATTTAATAGTTCATCAAATATTTAAAGAATTTTTAATATTTTTGTTTTTTTTTCTAAGACCAAGGCAATTTTTTGGGTGTATAATTATATTAACGTGGTCAATATGACAGGAGTATAATTATGAATGTATAGAAGCGTGATAAACGCAACAGCGGGGACGCGGGCGTCATGGAAAGATACAAGTACTTATATTAATGACTTAAACTAGGCCGTCACGTGGCTTAAAACGACGAAGGATTTAAGATAAGAGAGCCGAGAGCGTAATAATCAATGCTTGTAATGATCTACCCCCGTTACCCATCCTCGCACATCTCTGGTGGAAACGCAGTGAACCCTGTGATCATACCTGTGGTCATAACCCTCCTGTTGGTGATTTTCAAAAATAGCAACATTTTCGTTTTTTTTTGTCGATCAACCTACTTTAGGTGCGCAAATAAATAGAAAATATAAAAAAAATAATGATTAAAAGTATCAGATATAATTGGTTTAGCAACAAATCGCAAAAAAAAGTTTTTGTCTAGGCTTTTCAGTCTATTGCAATTTGTTGGTGTGATTATAAGGTGATTACTGATTATTTAAATCCTAATTTGTTGATACATTCTATTTATTTACTTAGTTTTCATGTTGTAATCGCGTTGAGTAATTGAGCTATGATTAGACAAGAAGAATTGAATTTGGCGCGCTAGGTGAAACGTATCACCTTAATCCTAGCAGCCCCCTGTGATATTTATTACTGTGATTTTCAAATATTGCAATTACCTACGTCTTTTTTTTGGACACGATGGATTGTCACTTTTGCTCAACATATTTATCCTATACGATAGATCCAAAACACAACTCTATTAGGGACAATCGGTCATTCAATTAAAGACAATGAACTGGCAAATACAATGAACAATGAAGGCACATGAATGCAAGATTCAAAGCTACTGGCGTACTTCATAGTGTTCCAATTTTAGCGTATTCCTGTTGTTTATTTTTTTTACTATTTATAAATGGGAAAAAATATCCTAGCATTTCCCTTTTGCTGTTTTTATCTATGTTGAATTACAGACGCCTAACTTTTTTTTTTATTAATAACTAGGCTAGCGTGTTGACTGTTAACTGCCTCACAGACACTCGGGACAAAGCATTTTATTTGTATTGATTGATTAGATTTATTATGTGTCTTTTAATAGGTACGTAAGATAAATAACACAAAACGACTTAATGGAAACGGTGACGTAAAATTTAGTAACCATGGAAACAATGTCACAGAGTGACACAAAAGGAATATTTACCTTTAATTCACATTTCTGTGTGACATAACAGTAATGAACTTTCATTTGAAGTTTTAACACGTTCGTTATTAAACATTTTGAACAACTGAAACCATAAATAAATGTACTTAAATATAATAATTAATGTAAGTATTAACAAAAATGAATCAATGACATGACTAAAATCACGTGGAGTAAAAATGGGGTAACAGTAGTTTTGTCATAGTGTGACACCAAATGAATATTTTCCTGTTATGCACATTGCAGTGTGACATAACAGTAATGCACTTTCGTTTAAGCTTCGAACGGGTTCATTGCTTTACACTTTTGACTATGAACACCTGAATTCGTATCAGTAACAATGAGTTCCTAGTTCATTGTCTTGGTAGTAAATTATTTTTATTTCTTTCAAAATAGATTTTAGTAACGCTTTGATATGCAAAACGTATTACAAATCATATTTCATTGAAATTTCAAATTAATTCAGAATGACCGGGTTTTTCTAGAGTTACAGTTGCATCATTAAAAATGCTGTTATTCTACTGTGATAAATACATGTACAGTCGAACATAAGCCTTCTCCTTTATTGAAGTCGGCAAAAAACGGTTTAAGCCACAGACCTAAAATACTTTTGTAATTCTCGACAACGTGTATGGTTTAAACAGAGTAATGACTCGGGACAAGCATTGCCGAAACAATATAAACATTTAACGAAAAGTAGGAGCAGCAGTTCTAAATAATTTTAATACAGGATTTGAACAAAAACACGGCTTTTGTCTATGGTGCTTTTAGTTTTTGCTTGGAAGAGATAACTAACTCGGTTCGATGCCTTCAAACTAAGCCGCGATAGATATTAGTATTACAATACACACGCTTATCGCTACCCGCTCTAAGTTGGTCCATTTCTTGGATCATTTTTAATGCAATAAGTTAGAAATAGTTCTTGAAAACGCCATCACCAAGTAAAACCGTAATTAAAATCAGGTACAGTTATATATTGCATAACAATGCAATAATTTTACATGTCTTATCACTTTTACATATTGAATTGAATTGTACATCTATGACTCTATTTGAAAAGGTTTTGCCAGTTCATTGTGAAGCAAAATCGAAAATGAATGTTACAATGAACCAGCATTTTTACTCGAATTAAATATTGGAACCTTTTTTCTTTTATCATTGATCAAAGTAGCTTTATGTTTAAAGCCGCTTCAGTCTTTCCATAGATTTTTTTGCGTTGCATAAAATTTCGGTCACGTCAAACGAAATTTCCAACGAACTTAACTTTACTATTTTGAGAATATATCTGTGGTTGAGATAAGAAAACAGAAAGCATTGCGAGAGTTAAATCCGGAAGCCTTTGTGTATGGTAAGACTTTTGTAATATCAAAACAAATGCAAACATTGTCTGTGACTTACCAATGGGTTCATTGTGGCCAGCTCATTGCACCATCCAAACTATATAGTGACGATCATTGTTTATTAATTGTGTGGGCCTATATTCACTGCTGGGACTCAGAATCTGAATCTGTTTTGTTAGGTTTGCTGAATATCATCCATACCAAGCCAGGTGTGGATAATATTATCTTTTTGCGTAAGATTGAGTTTAGTGCTGTTTCATCGTATTCTTGAAAAAAATTGGTAAAACTCTTGATATTTTTATTTTATGGTTACGGTTTTTTTCTTTTTTTTTAGCCGTCAAGAACTAATCATTTCGACGTTGCTATTCACTACACTTAGATCTTGAGTTTTCTTAGCATCTGCATTAACATTTTGAGCGGTCGTTAAAGGAATTTTGCCATTATCATCGTCACAGACTAAAATTTTATTGTTGTTAGTTTCGATTTTATTATCTTCTTTGAAAGTGCCTCTACTCTGTAACTTTTCTGAAGAGATTAGGATTTGTGAATTGTTTTCTTCATTTTTAACGGGCATTTCGTTTTCGTTATTCGTTTTATCGACGGTTGATCTTTCAGCTTCTAGTCTGTCTTCTTCTTTCTTTCTCTCCTCTTCTCTCAGCTTCTCTGTCTCTCTTTCCTTCTTCTCTGCAAGTTCCTTCCGTTTGAGCTGGTTCCACCACGGCATGAATCGTTGGAACATGACTCTGCGCCGGTGCTGAGGCTTCAGTACCCATGACACTGCCACATCCACGTCTGCAATTCTGAAAATGAAAGCAAAATACATAAGCCAATTATCTTAATAATTAGCTATGCTATGCTTAGTTTGGGGCTAGATGGCGCTGTGTAAAATGTCCACACATATTTATTTATTTATTTATTATCTCAGTGTATTATGACCCTGGTAGATGTATCTAAAATTTCTCGCTTTCATAAGCATACTATGTGTGACCATTAAGACTACATTAAAAACTTGGGGGCTTCAAATCGAGAGTGATCAGGTATCTTCTAGGCAAACACGTTACATCCTAGACCACATCGCCACTTGCCATCAGGTGAGATAATGGTCAAACGTAAGTGGCCTTCTCTCAAATAGAGAGAGAGTGTAGGCATAATCCACCACGATGGACAAGTGCGGGTTGGTGCATGACACATGTCTTGAATGTTGGGATTTTTGAACATGCCGGTTTCTACACGATGTTTTCCATCACCATTGTAAAAGCGTGTATAAAATGCAAATTCCGTACATAACTTGAAATGTCATTGGTGCAGGGCTGAGTGGTATTTGAAGCTGGTTGCATCGGTTGGAAATTGGAAAGTAGCACGGATTACCGCTGAACCATACTTGCTCTCGCACTCGCACACAGCCCAAAAACCAATTGTTTTTAAAACAAACAAAACAAATGCCTACACAATGAACTGAGTCATGTGGGTTAGGTTCAATTCAAGCAGTTATAGTCACAACAATGAACTTATATGGGCAAACAATGCACTAATTTAAGTTTAACCCCAGAAAAACGCGGTTGATAACTCTTACTCTGATAACCCTTCACTCTCATAAGTTCGATTAAATTTTAAGATCACGAAGTCAAAATAATTTCACTAGCTAGTTCTCTTCAATAGGCATGATGACTAAAATTTTTTTTTGATAAATTAATTATACTCCTCAAAAGATAAACATTTGTGAAAACAAAAATTAAATATCTCAAAAAATTACCAAGTTACAAGCATTTTAATAACCGGAATAGAAAGAGATAGCTCAAACGACCAGTGACGTCAGAGGAATGTCATTATAGCACCTCATTACTAAGCTGTGGTAGCTTTTCATACAATCTCTTTGGCATGTGACGTCACGAGCAAATTTTTCATAGTAACTGTGGGGGCGCTCTGTTTCGCGAGAAAGGGACAAGAGATGCCTCCTGTAGAAACTTTAAAAGCTTATTACTCCGCGATTTATTTACCGATTATGCTTATTTTTTCAATGATTGCATTCATTTTTAATCTTCTTTATGAAATTAATTTCTACTTGTTCATTTTTAATAGTAGTCATCATGCCTATTCGGAATACAACAGTGTCACAGAATACATAATAGTACTCGTGGTTGCATTGAACATGAACACTAGTGCTTGGCGGCAGATTATAAAAAAGCTAGGAGTTTTAATTCGACTCATCACATGACAAAGAGAAAGAAGCCACATTTTGAGTAGAAAAATAATGCCGAGACCCATTTCCCATGTAGTAACAAAAGGTAGAAAATATAGTAGCTTTCTTTTGTCGTAATGTAACTTTTCCCAATTTTACAAGTGCTTCGCTCACCTCCGCTTGAACCGCTCCCGGTCAACCGCGAACCGCTCCCAGTGCCCCGCCCGCGCCTGCCTCGCTGCAAACGCCCAGACACGGAGCACGTGGACCTTTGGCGGGTCAGCGGAGAAATGTACCTGGAAATTATGAGAGAAAACTTAATGTCAGTTATTTTGTTTTCGAGTGGCGACCACGATCTGGTGAAAGTCACGGGGAGCTGATGGATGCAGGAGGCGAGCAGCCGCTCTAAGTGGCCCTCCCTGGGGGAGATATATGTTCAGCAGTGGACGTCTTCAGGCTGTTCATGATGATTTTGTTCCTTAAGGGATATTGGGGCCAATTTTAAAGGCTTTAGTTGACAGATCTAAAGCTCCTAAACCTGTTGCTGTCCAATGTAAAATACGGATATATTTTTAGCATTTTTAAAACTAAAGCCTTCAAAATTAGGCCTATTATATACCTAGCCGTTGGCCTCTCCCGACCTTTTTACCGCAACACAGGGCGGGACGACAATGACATTTGTTATTTAATCTTGCTAATACCTAGCTAATTAGCTATGTAATTGTATCTAAGAAGAAAAATACTGTAAATACGGCAGAAATATTTGATCGCAAATTTTTTCGCTCTTTTTGTTATTTGGCCGAGCGGAGCGAAAAACTTCTAAGTTGAACTTATTTTTACAGAACTACTTATTAGATTTTTTTAACGGGCGATTTGCCTTTATTGTTATTAGGTAGATAGCGTACCTTACATACATGCTCGCAGCAATGCCCCGTTGATTTGCAATGCAGTGATTCGTTGTGGACGCTATAGTGCCAATTTTTTTTCATGGGAATGATTGACGTTACGAGCTGGTCGTTCACCTGATGTTAAGCAATACGGCCGCTCATAACAGTTGCAGTGTCACTCGGAACTTTAAAATAATAAAGTTTTGCGTGACACTGCAATGCGCACGTCATCCTGAGACATCACAGTCTAGTAATCAGATTACTACACTGTGTAATACGGTTCCTATTTCCGTTTGTTAATCTCCAAGAATAAACGTTGATCAGAATTCCACTTATTCCTACAGAAATAAATAAATCAGAGCTTCGCATAAACAGAACTCAAAAGCCGTCACGTAGAAACTGCAAGTTCATCTGTGTAAAACTGTAAATGTCCACGACGGCGTGACGTCACGCACGACCGTGACACGTCACAACAAACCCATGCCTATGAAATGAAGTTATGAATCGTTATTTACGCGGAGTTGCTCTAATGAGTCAACAACTGGGCGGTTATTCTCTATGAAAACGCAGATTCCACACGAAACGAAAGCACGCCGTTATCGTGTCTTGTTCAAATCGTGTTACAGCGTTAGGAGTACCTTTACTTTACATAAAGTTATTTTTATTTTGATAAAAATATATTGACATAAGTGGTGGTAACTTTCGATGATGATGGTTGATGTTTCGGAACGCATCTCTGTAAAACACGTGATTTTTGACAGTTCAAATCGCACCACTTACAAATTCATATCGCGCGGTTTTAATTTCGTTTCATAGATTTTTTTTTTATGTGAATGAATGACGTGACGAGCTAGTCGTTCACCTGATGTTAAGCGACACGGCCGCCCATAACAGTTGCAGTGTTACTCAGAACTTTAAATAATAAAGTTTTGTGTGACACTGCACTGCGCACGTCATCCTGAGACATCACACAGCCTAGTAATCAGATTACTACACTGTGTAATCAGGTCATAGTCTCATTTGCCCAGTAATTTCACTAGCTACAATGCCCTTCAAACCGGAACACAGCAGTGCTTGCACACTACTGCTTGGCAGCAGAATAACTGGCAGAGCGGTGGTACCTACCTAGACGAACTTTCGAACGAATAGAAGAGTTTTGCAGATTGCTTATGTAAGACAAGGAATTCGCGTGGGTCGAAGTAAGGAATCGATACAGAATAATGGCCCCGGTCGGATACGTAATATGCTTAAATAGAACTGTTATAAAGCGGCGGAATTTGATGATCGCGATTCGCAGCACGGTTCGCATTCCACCTGGGGGTCTAGCAAAGATACCAACCACTAACGCTAACGCCAAACGCTAACTCCAAAATGTACTGAAATGACATTTCGGAAATCGCTAACTTTTCCGTAGCGAATGTCATTTCAATACATTTTTGGAGTTAGCGTGAGGCGTTAGCGTTAGCGATTGTGATCTTTGCTAGACCCCCGTACTTTTTTGGTAACCTCGGTCAAAAATATGGCGCGCCAAGTGACTGTGTGATGTCAGGATGACGTGCGCAGTGCAGGGTCACGCGAAACCTTGTTATTTTAAAGTTCCGAGTGACACTGCAACTGTTATGGGCGGCCGTGTCGCTTAACATCAGGTGAACGATATCTCGTCACGCCATTCTCATAAATAAAAGTATTTTTTTTGCAGGTAACGCAGGACTGATTTAATATGGCACACCATGTCCTAAAAGGAAGTACCTATCGGCCATAGAAAAACCCCAAAAAAAGCCGCTCTAATTTTTTAATTCATAACTTACTTTTATGGGATTATTCCCAAAACTACAGATTTTCAATTCTACAGATTCCCATGTCTGCAGATTCCCATATCGACAGACGACTCCCATTTCTACAGATTCCCATGTCTACAGCTGCAGCATGAAAAGTTAGCGATTCCCGAAATGTCATTTCAGTACATTTTGAAGTTAGCGTTTGGCGATAGCGTTAGCGTGAGGGGGCTTTGCTAGACCCCCAGTTAACTGAATCAGGCATAACTTCGCGAAAATTAGCTTTTTGAAACAAAATTATTATAAACTGTGTTTTCGCTTTGTTTTCAGCGGCATTACACATTTGCATATAGGTACCTAATTTGGTTTTTAACACAAGTACTATAATCTGTTTTTTTTTTAAATAAACAATCAAAAACATTCAGTTATGTAATGGACCATGGATATTGATTGCGCAAACATTTCTTTTATTCTCGTTTATCGTGATTCGTGACACAGAACATAGAGGCTAGCAATACAGAGCTATGAAACAAAGCGTTTTGTTTTGCTCTGTGGCCAGCAACTATCATGGACGAACTAGCGATATTTAAATATGTACAATTGTACTCAAGAGCTTGAGCTTGACCAACCTCTTTAGCAAGGTCACAGAATAGATGTAGTACTAGCAAGGTTGCGGATACAATCATAGGTAGCAATCATAGGTTTTCCTCGCGCTTCAATGTCGCTGCCTTGAATGGAATGATCTTCCCGTAACTTAGAACTAGCAACATTTAGAACACAACGCTTGACCAACTTCTTAGCAAAGACAAACATACAAGCGGGGGTTTTCATCACGTTTCAAGGTAGCTTTGAAATTAGAAGACTAGACTAGTCACAAATTCACATGTCTAAATGTCCAATGTCCAACCGGTAGGTAATATTGGTATTATGCTTAAAACTAAGTCTCCGAATTGTTACACGCTAAGTTATTTTTGATGCAGTGTACAATCAATACACACTTTTCGTTGTCTTCACAGGTGGTTAGAACTTACAATATATTATTGTCAGGAATGTATAAACGTGACCCAATGCTAGTTTGGTTATCTTTAAATTGAGGAAGCATTTGACACTAATAACCTAATGAAGGATGGTAACATATATTTATATCTAGACAAAAAACTATGAACTCTCCGAGAAATTCAAGGTCTAATAAAAAATTTGATAATTATTATAGATAAATCGATTAACACGCCTAACTTGTATAATTACCTACTAATCTTAAAGACGTGACATCAGAAACGATAATTAGCAATGCCGTATTATTAAGAATTTGGAACTCATTTAAGATAGGCATACAGCCAGCCCTCTTATCAAAAGTGGGTGTAGCAGTTAGCTCTATTTAAGACGTACGTGCTACAAGATGCGAGCGTCATGAGGTCAGGAAGGCTGTCCTATAAGATCAGCTGGGTTAAAAGATCCGAAAAGACTTGCCGCTGGGACGGGGTGGCCCGGCTGCTAAAGCGACCCCATCTCGCCCCACATGGCGGAAGACAGCTCATGGGGAGGTTTGTATTGGGTTCGAGTGCCACATTCGAGTCCCACATGCCATATGTCGGCAGAGAAATGTGTGGACATTTTCCTCCCCAATAGAAGCACGGACGGTACCGGACCCCTGTTCTACTTCACTCGACAAGTAAGCATGTATAAAGTGACATTAACTGGGGATAGATAATTTTGTCTACCGTCCGTGCTAACCCTGCTGGATGGACCCTACGGACTATTGGGATGTCACGTGTTTCATAAATCCGAGCTGAATCCAAACTAAAAGTAAGCTAAACAAGGTAACCACTGAGTAAGTAAGGAATACTATATTGAATATACAATGTGATGTTATCTTGTTTCAAGATTAGATAAATACATTATATTACAGAGTGATCAAAGATTTGAATGGCGTATAATTTGAAACTTTTTAAAGAACCAACGGAAGAACATACAGTGCAGCGGTCACAGATCATATAGTCTGTGGCAGCGGTGTTATGGTTATTAGTGGTAAGCAATCTGTAGGCCTAGCACGATCATTTACGCGCGCATAAGTGTAACGTTAACGTAAGGCAGTTGTATGGGGCGCTGATCAAATGCCATACAACTGCCTTTACGTTAACGTTACACTTATGCGCGCGTAAATATTCGTGCTAGGCCCACAGATAAATAATAAGTATTGGCACAGCAAAAGCATTCATCCAGATTACCATCGTAAAGCGTTTTAGCGTCAGCCTATTACAAATCAAATTAATTAGTATCACAAGCTCAGCCAAAACAGTTTTGGACCACCTGTGTAGTTAGGACAAAGTCGATGTACTTTCACAAATAGCATTACCAAGAGTACACGATACATATTTGTATATATTGACGACATAATAATGACGAAGAATGTGAAGTGAAACCAATGAGTAGATAGTTACATTATTTACATGACTTACAGAAGTTATTGTTTGTATTCAATTAAGCAAACGCTTTGTTTTGACTGCAAATTTGAAGATACTAGCATAGATGCATATCTGGGAACAACCCGTATTTGCTCCATATTTATAACAATTTATACCAATGAAATTATAATTGAACGCTAACTTTTTGACTGTCCCTCCGCTTAGTTAGTAGCTCTGCCTTCTGAACTGATGCGGATTCCACTTCCATTCCTAATTTCCTACCCAGGACAAACATTTGTGTGATGAACATCAAAGTTTTTATCTGTTTCTAGGTGTTATTTGTATGATAAGTATGTGTTTACAAAAAAAACAAGCTTTGCTCAGTTTGGGGCTAGATGGCGCTGTGTGAAATATGTACAATGTAAACATTATATATTTATTTTTTACTAGATCTTATCTGCAACCCCGGTATTCCCGAGGAATCAGAGTGTGCTACGTATGTAGCTATAGAGGAAGGGCATGTTTTTGTTCAGGCAGCAAATTAATTTCCGCGTAAAATAAATTAGCAATATAATAGGATTGAAGCCGCTCGGATTATCGTAATTCGCATTATTATGTCACTGGTATCAGTAGATTTTTGAGCATAAAACGTAGCCGAGCCGGTCGTAGATAATGTCAGATGTTCTAGCTCAAACTGGTTCCTACCGGTTTGATAAGTTCCCACAGCATTGTAAAGTAAAACAAGCTGACAAAGATAAAGGAGAAAGGGCTGTCCACAATATTACTGTCGTCAAGACAATGATCTCTGTGACTACAACGACTTCCAGAAATAAACCTGGTTTTGTTATGATTCTTTATCTAATCGTAAACGTGTCGTAAAAAACGTTACAAATACGACGCAACGCAAATAATTACAACAACCAAGAAGGTAGTTCAATAAATAAATCAAAATTATTATTCACACAATGATTTTACAATTTTATATTATTGGGATTGACTATATTAAAATATTCAACCAAAGTAACATCTTATAATTATTGTACCGTCACTTTATCCCATTAAAAAGAAAGATAGAGCTAATTCGTGATGACAAAAGATTAAGAAGCAAAATGTTTCGAAAGTGCCACACTCCAAGTTTTACCAGAACTACAGAAACAGATCAACAGCGTGCCAAGTTGCTAAACTAGCTCCTTTCCTCAATTTTTTAGCTCAGAATTTATGCCATTGTTTTAGATAAAACTTATTTATCTTCCTTCCCCAATCTGTATAGGCAAGTGGCTATTGAGACAGTTTTTAAACCGGCCGAAAACTTTTCACTGTCATCAACGTCATCCAGCATTTTAAACACAACTTTTATCAAAACTAATTCACAAGATTAGTTCAAAGCGGCGCGGCGCGGGCGCACGGGGGTTTTTAGTGAGTGAGTGATATACGCGATAGGCCGGTAGGTACGCTGGAAAACTTGACACAGTTTACTGACACTGAATAACTATAGATAGAACAATATCACTATACAATAATATGTATGTATTTCAGGGCAGATATGAAGCTAGACTCTAAACTTTCACCCTTTTTTTATGATAATTATATGACGAGCTAGTCGTTTACTTGATGTTAAGCGACACGGCAGTCTATAACAGTTGCAGTATCACTCGGAACTAATAAATTTTCGCGTGACACTGCACTGCGCACGTCATGAACATCACAGTCTAGTAATGAGATTACTACACTGTGAGATCAGGTCAGTCTCATTTGCCCAGTAAATACACTAGCTACAATGCCCTTCAAACCGGAACACAGTAGTGCTTGCACTCTACTCCTTGGCGGCAGAATAACTGGCAAAGCGATATACTTACCTACCTAGACCAACTTTGCTGAAAAGCCTACCACCTAGTACAACCTTTTGGTAGTATATAGTGACTAATGATAACTTGGTATTTGTCTTGTTAGGTACTTCTAACAAGCCACAAACTGATGCAACTGTTGTATTGATGCTGCAATAACGTTGCATTAAGTTATTTCCACTACAATCATCATATTACAATATATTGAGCAACCATATTGAAACTCAAAAGTAATGACGAATCAAGGGCCAAGGGCTGTTGTGGCTTATCATAAGAAAATGTCTTCAGCATGGTATTGTCTATTGCCGGTCGAAGACCTGTATTTGGTGATAAACAAGTAAACAAGGCTTCCCGCTTTTGCATTTGTAGTCACATGATTTGACAGCCTGTGGTGTGGTGGTTGAGAAAGTTGGCACATAACCGACGGGTTCCATTTCCGCGACAGGACATATATTGACACTGAAAATAAGCGCTAAATACTTGTTCTGTGTATGGGTGTTGTGGGACCATGGTTCTCGTAGTTCCTGAGTCCGTAGGTACAGGGAATCTTAGTTCAGGTCCAGGATCTGTGTAGTGTGTATGTGATCGTTGGGCGTTATATTCACACTAGCGCGTTATTCGCTACCGCCGGCGGTGAGTTCTGCAAAGTTTCGCTCTAGCCGCGGAAATTCATTCCTACAAAATAACGCGCGAATCCCCTGCCGTATTTACCGCTACCCAAAGCGGGTAGCGAAAACGAATAACGCGCCGTTTTGAATAGGCCTTAATTGTGTATTTTATGTATCATAAGTAAAATATCTTTGGGCTTTCCACAGCCACCTAATATCGTCTAGGTATTTTCTATTCGATGTGAACGATACACATTTAATTCACTTATCAATTGAAGTACGTAACCGCGGTTCCTTTTATCAGTTTGCGGTGTTGTACATGACGAAACTTTTGTTAAATTTAATATGATCTGTTTGCAGAACACATACCAATTACTTATTAGTAATTTAATTTTTTAAACTAAAGGTCATTACAATATGACAGAGATGTTCCAAAATAGGTCACCTATTAGGTATTGTACCTATTAGCCGGGCCTATGTATAGAATTTTAAATAATTGAAGAATAATAATACTAATAATAAAACTGTAACTGGGATAAATCTGTACATTGAATTGTTTTTTTAAATTTTGACCGTTTTACTCTTCTAAGTCGATATAAACCGTTCTTTTTTAATTTTTTGTCTGTCTGTCCCTTTGAACACGCATCACGCTGGAACTACTGAACGGATTTTGCTGAAATTTGGTATGGTAATAGCTAATTATCCAGAATAACATTGAGGATAAATTTTATTTTCTAAAACGGCCAAGTGCGGGTTGCACGTAGCAATAAGTATGTAATTTTTATGGAATATTTTTTATTTGTATATTATATTTTTATTTATCAATTTAATTATACTCATCCTACCTGCTGGACGGAAGATAGAAGGGAAAAGGAACTAAAGGGGAAAAACAAAACATTTTATAAAAAATGGATAGTGCAAAACTTTTCTAAAATATCATAACCGAATTTAGTTGTCAACTTATTAAGATAATCTTATCATACCAACACTTACGAATTGATATTTTATAGTGCCGATCGTGCGCCTTCGTGCTGATTGCCGCTTTTTTTTTCTTCGGCAATTGGAACTTGCCCTAAATTCATTTCGGTAGTAATAGTAGTAGTTTTGGCACTCGTAGAGTACAATCCAAACACAATGGCGGCTTGAAAGTCGGCGCGAAACGCTGCGCAGTAGCAAAAATTAGATGTGCGCGGGACATAGATTTATATATCAGGATATGCCCGAAGGAACATTTTATTTTGTCAAAATGTCGTGGGAAAAGTCAGCGCCATCTATTAGATTTCGCGTGAAATACGACAAGTTGAGAAAATTAGGTGCCTATCGCTGCCATTATGTCCGTCAATGTTTATGTTTACAATGATAATTCCAAATATAAATTCGATTATTTTGTTACAAAACAGAGTATAATATTGAAAATATTGAATTACTTGAGGTAAGAAACTTGGTCTTTCTTTTTACTGTACTTTTGAGTATAGATTGTGCAACCCTTCACAATTCATTATACAACTTGGCATATTTTGTTTGTGACATTCGACCGATGCCTTCTAACTTCCATCACAGACTGAGCGCTAGTGGATGCCAATCTGTGAAATTGGCTCTCACTTTGAAGCGACCTATAACCAGTCATTAGGCCTGTCCTTAATATAAATGTCTATGGCGCGGGAAGAGGTAAGCGGTGTCCGCAGCGGGGGGCGCCCAGCGCACTTCACAGCCGCCATTAAGTTTGAATCACACTTTACGAGTTTTTGATCTCACTCAATAGCATACTCACTATCTGCAGCAATTTAGCAGCACCCTGTTTCTCTCCGATTCTATTTAATTTTGTTCTCAACAAAGCTATTATCTTAAGCTCATCTTTTGCGACATCAATAAGTTCATTTCTGTCAACAGATTCTCTGAGTCAGTGTTGTTGTGTTTATTGTTTGCACAATAAATGGTAATATTTAATGTACAACGACGAATCTAAATGTAGTCAGTTTTACCGCTCTAACTGTAGCGGTTAAACTAAAATCCGTTAATAATGAACATTTCTTTATGAGAATGGATGACGTAACGAGCTAGTCGTTCACCTGATGTTAAGCGACACGGCCGCCCATAACAGTTGCAGTGTCACTCGGAACTTTAAAATAATAAAGTTTCGCGTGACACTGCACTGCGCACGTCATCCAGTCTAGCAATCACTCATTAAGAGACTGTGATCTCCACACTACGATGATTCATAAAAAAATTACGCAGTCAGTATATTTCATTGAACTCTGTTCTGTAGGCCTAGCACGAATATTTACGCGCGCGTAAGTGTAACGTTAACGTAAAACCCCCTATTACGATTGCGTCTGGCCCTCAACTGCTGTCAAAGTTTATACAATTTTGACTGCAGTTGAGCGGCAGACGCGCGTCAGCAGCGCTGCTAGCTTAATCGTAATAGGGGGGCAGCTCAAATGCCATACAACTGGTTTACGTTAACGTTACACTTACGCGCGCGTAAATATTCGTGCTAGGCCCACTGTCAATGACTGGGCGTGACTTTACGGTAACTTGATTATTAAGTCTTAATTAGGCGGGTTTATTCAAATGATGATGAAATCATTGATAGATAGGGTAAACTTATTATTTTTGAGAAAGCGATTAAAATACGGACGGCACGACAAGAAATGAAACTTAAGTTGAGTTGTCTCTTTTTATAACAGCCAATCCCTGCACTATTAGAAAGAGATAGTAAAAAGCCCGCAGTATTTCTACGGCTAAGGGAAAATCTAGGGAATGGGCATGGTTTAATTTTTGTCATACATATGTCGGGGTCAGTGCTGTGTGAAACTCTCAGATTTTTTTTTCAGAATGACATTAGGCATGATGACTATTATTAAAAATGAACAAGTAAATATTACTTTCATAAAGAAGATTAAAAATGAATCCAATAATTGAAAAAATAAGCAAAATCGGTAAATAAATCACAAAGTAATAAGCTTTTAAAGTTTTTACAGGAGGCATCTCCTATCCCTTTCACGCGAAACAGCCCCCCACAGTTACTATGAAAAATCCATTCGGGACGTCACATGCCAGAGACTGTACGAAAAGCTACCACAGCTTAGTAATGAGGTACTGTAACGACTTTCCTCTGACGTCACTGGCCGTTTGAACTATCTCTTTCTATTCCGGTTTTTAAAATTTTTTTTTTTTTATTATTGATGGGTTTGCGTTTGTCAACATCTCACCTGATGGTAAGTGTAGATGAAGCCTAAGGTGAGACACGCTTACCCAGAAGATACCTATTCACTCTGCTCTTGAATACGCCTAGATTATATGTGGAAGGAAACACCGTTATAGGAAGCAAGTTCCATTCCTTAGAAGTGCGGATTATAAAAGAATTTCCGAAACGATTAGTATGAACATGGGGCACGTCAACGACATAAGGATGGAAGGCCTCACCGCGTCTAGTTGTTCTATGACGGAAAGGAGAGGACGGGATGAGATCATGGAGCTGCTGAGAACACTCCCCAAAATGCAGACGGTAAAAGACGGACAGACAAGCTACTTTTCTTCTGTGCTCCAGACTTTGCATTCTCTTTCCAAGCAGCATCTCATCGTTGACCACTCTTCTTGCCCTCTTCTCTATAGAGTCCAGAGCTAAAGGGAGTAAAATAACGCCTAACTTTCGATAAAACACCAAGTTTCCTCGCAGCGATCTTTGCTCTGGACTCAATAGAGAAGCCGAAATTAAGTTTGGGAGAGATCTGCATTCCCAAAAGTTCAATACGGTCTCGGAAAGGAACCACCAGATCCCATGCTTGTAACTTGGTCATTTATTGAGATCTTTAATTTTTGTTTTCACAAATGTTTATATATCTTTTGAGGAATATTATTAATTTATATAAACAAAAAAAATGTTGTCATCATGCCTATTGCGCAGTGAAATCGTGTCACAACACATCAGGAAAGCAGTAATAAAAGTTCCGGTGTGGCATTCCACTGGTAAGCTATTAGTACTAAATAAATAAATATATGTAAATAAATATAAATATGTGTACACATTTCACACAGCGCCATCTAGCCCCAAACTAAGTATAGCTTGTACTATGGGAACCAGATAACTGATACAATACTTGTATACTTTTTTTTTTGTTTGTAAATACATACATAGAATACAATATAACACCCAGATGCAGAACAAACATCTATGTTCATCACACAAATGTTTGTCCTGGGTAGGAATCGAACCCGCAGCCCTCAGTTCAGAAGGCAGGGATACTACCACCTGAGCTATCGGGCCCGTCTAAATCTAGTACTAGCATTTGAGATAACAATAAAATAACAATGCATGCGTGTTCGATATCGAGACGCTGGTAGTTTAAGAGAATACCAAAATACCAGCATCTAAGACAATAATAGAATAAGAATGCATGCGTGTTCGATATCGAGTCGCTGGTAGTTTAAGAGAATACCAAAATACCAGCATCTAAGACAATAATGGAATAAGAATGCATGCGTGTTCGATATCGAGTCGCTGGTAGTTTAAGAGAATACCAAAATACCAGCATCTAAGACAATAATAGAATAAGAATGCATGCGTGTTCGATATCGAGTCGCTTGTAGTTTAAGAGAATACCAAAACACCAGCATCTAAGACAATAATAGAATAAGAATGCATGCGTGTTCGATATCGAGTCGCTGGTAGTTTAAGAGAATACCAAAATACCAGCATCTAAGACAATAATAGAATAAGAATGCATGCGTGTTCGATATCGAGACGCTGGTAGTTTAAGAGAATACCAAAATACCAGCATCTAAGACAATAATAGAATAAGAATGCATGCGTGTTCGATATCGAGACGCTGGTAGTTTAAGAGAATACCAAAATACCAGCATCTAAGACGATAATAGAATAAGAATGCATGCGTGTTCGATATCAAGTCGCTGGTAGTTTAAGAGAATACCGAAAAGTGGCGTGCGTTTTGACGAGGCATTGTTTGGAAATTAACCTTCTTATAGGTACTTATTCTAAGCTGGTCACACTTTATTAAAGTAACTGATTCACGTTTCAATGCTTTTGCGCAACAAACTTCGGGAGTTTAATGTGTTACTACCTTTGCTTCGTGGAATCGTGTACAGTACTACTAACTGTTCTTTATTCTGTGGTGACCCTTGTGGACGAGATGAATGGCTATTGTACTTCCGTGATCTCGAAACAAAGCCAATTTTACCAAAGAGTTTTTTATCAATGAGACGTTTTATTTAAAAAAAGAACTAGTTCCGCTTCAGTTACTAGATGGCGTAGTAACGACGTATTTCAAACATGGTCGTAGTTTCAAACCACAGAGTACAAGGAAATTCAGTTGAGTTTATCACAGAGTACGTTGTCGATTTGTCGATAAAAAGCCATTAGAGTATATGCCTTCCATAAAATAAGGATAGAATACTAAACTCAATACATAAGTATCTTAACAGTGACAGAACGTATAACCCTCATTTTAACGCCATCTACTGGGTCTTTATAAAATTACAGCATTTTTTTTTAATAAAAGTTCTCATTCCTAACAATAATCAGTTGCTATTTTTTTTAGGTTTTACTGGTCGATGATTCAATTTCATAGAACCCACAGATAGGAGAAAAAAATGAAGCCTTATATTATAATATGATCACGGATCATGGCCATGTCTGTTGGTGAAGCCTTTTTTAAATTAAAAACTATTTTAAATTAAGTACTTCAAACAAAATATGATTTAACTTTTGAGATAATTTGAAAAACTTCTTAAAAACGATGTTAGGCGCTTAATACGTCATACTTCAAAGGTTATTGACCTTATCTTTCAGTTACATTGTTGTTAAATAATATAGTAAATAAATAAATATGTGTGGACATTTCACAAAGCGCCATCTAGCCCCAAACTCAGCATAGCTTTGTATAATGGGAACCAGATAAGTGATATCTACAGATTAATTTGTAAAGCTCAAATAGTTTTTTTTTGGCGGGAACGTCGAAATGTTCACGTCATTGCATTGTATTATTTCTCAAAACTTGTGCTTTTTCCAGTGTTAATGTTTAAAATTGGTGGCGTTTTACGCATTAAGTGCTGAATTACGAGCATGAGTATGGGCAAGTTATACAGGGTTACAGGAAAAGTTGTGCTAGATCCGTTAAGGGCGTGGAGTACCCATAATTTCTGACTTATTTCACAATGAGACACTCTAGCCTAAACTTAACCCTTTTCCAGATATTCGACTTTTAATATTTTTATTGAAAATTGCCGATTTTTATGCAACAATATTTAATTTTGTTTATTTTGTGTGTCTTATTACTATTATTATTGCATTTTTATATGTATAATAATATGCTTTAGGACGTTAATCATTAAAATAGTACATAAGTTAATTGAATAGACCGTAGTAGACAAGTGAAAGTTAAGAAATAAACAAAAAAATTATAAACTGTATTGTTCTCTAAAGGATATCTAAAAAATTATTATGGCAGTTATTCGGCAGATGTGTTATAAAATATCTACGTTTCATCAGCTTTCTAACGAGGTATAATAATCTAGGGTTTGTATTACATTTCGTGGAAAAAAAATAGTTGGAACGCTCCAGATAGCAGTTCTAACGGTCTCGGTCTCTTGGTTGTCAGACTGCTTTTGTGCTTCGTACATAGTAGATGTGATATCGTTTTGCTCTAGTTCTCGACTTGGCTGTGATTCTGGACTATTTCTTCTGATTTGTGATTACCGTGCTTGTTAACCGGACTCTGATTTGTACCTGTGATACGGAAGTGTTGAAGATGACGTCCTACACACCTGAGGAATATGCTGATATGTTTATTTGTTACGGATACTGCGATTGTGTGTCTGCGCAAGCTCGCAACGAATACATAACTCGCTACCCCGGTCGTCGAGTGCCGGATGTGGCCGTTCTTGACAGAGCTTATCGAAGACTTCGAGAAACTGGCTCTGTTTTGAGACCCTGCGAGAAGATTGGACTTTTGCAGATTTATGCTAAATGCTGACGTAGAAGACCCAGATTTTCTAAGAAATATCTTGTGGACGAATGAGTCCAAATTTGATAAAGATGACATAACTAACTATCACAAGGCCCACCCATTACTGGGCCCCAAAATAACTAAGGAATCCCAATATCCAATCATTTGATTGGACCTTACTTTCTCCCGGATAATCTAAATGGCTACGAAAATTTCCTGAGAGCAGACTTGAGTGATATGCTGGATGATCTGCCACTCAACCTGATCAGGGACATGTGGTTCCAACACGATGGCTGCCCTGCCCATTTCAGGAGAAGTGTCAGAGACTGGCTGGACACAAATTACCAAACCAAATGGATTAGACGAGGTGGGCCGTTGCCATGGCCAGCAAGGAGTCCGGACCTAACCCCTATGGATTTTCATGTATGGGGGCTCATGAAAAGTCTTGTGTACAGCGAGCTAAATCCACTTTCGTCTGTGGAAGACTTAAGAGAAAGGATTGTGGATGCAGCAAATAAAATGAGGACCACGTTGACCACTGGAGTAGTGAAGACTGGTCTCCGTAGAAGGATGCGACAATGTATCAGAAATAGAGACGGCCATGTTGAACATGAACTGTAGAATAAGAAAAATTTGTGTGAAAACCTTTAATAACTGCCATTGCATGCTTACCTATTGTTTTATTTTACTTTTTAGGGCTAAGTATAAATTTTCTTCTCCACTGTCGCCTATGAAACTAATTTTTTTTCAATGCATTTGAATAAAATCCTAGATTATCATACCTCGTTAGATAGCTGATGAAACGTAGATATTTTAAAACACATTTGCCGAACTACTGCCATAATATTTTTTTAGATATCCTTTAGAGAACAATACAGTTTATATTTTTTTTGTTTATTTCTTAACTTTCACTTGTCTACTACGGCCTATTCAATTAACTTATGTACTATTTTAATGATTGACGTCCTAAAGCATATTATTACACACATAAAAATGCAATAATAATAGTAATAAGACACACAAAATAAACAAAATTATATTTTGTAGCTTAAAAAACCGCAATTTTCAATAAAAAAATTAAAAGTCGAATATCTGGAAAAGAGTTAAGTTTAGGCTAGAGTGTTTCATAGTGAAATAAGTCTGAAATGATGGGTACTCCACGCCCTTAATGGATCTAGCACGATTTTTCCTGTAACCCTGTATAATGTGGTAGAACGTGATTTTTCGTGTTGCTTCCAAAATTCCATAGAAGCTTCTAGTAAAGTTGCCACCACTTTACGTGAGCATGACTTAGACTGGACTATGACTACTTGACTTAGACTGGACTATGACTATGACTAAGACTTGACTTTACGTGAAATATTCTATTAACATGATGAAAAATTACAATTCTTGACACTGGCTAAATACACTATGTGTGGAGCCAAAATATATAAAAAAAAAAACTAAAATCACGAGCGGGGCTGAAGCCGCATCCATCCATCCATCAAGCCGGGATGTGCTTTACTTAAGCTACCGTGACAAGTGGTCTCATGTCCGAATTTTTCCTTCACCTTTTACAACCAACTTACGGAGTTGGTTCAACTTCACAACTTCTAATTTTTCCATTACAAATTAATCTGTAGATTACGCTGAGCAGGCGATAAGTGATATACTTAGACACTTTTTTATAATGTGTAGATTTTATAATATTATATCAAGCTAAATACTAATGATTTTGGTCTCTGCCGACGCCGAACTTTTAGCACCACCGGGCGGAATGCCGGGCGAATTTTAAAACCAAAATTATTTCATTTTGTTTAATTTCAAAATTTAATTTTAGCATAATTAAATTCCAAAGCTGTTATAAATGAAACTGTATAGAATATTTTAACGATTAATGAATATATCGCGCATGACATGTGGCATTAACAATTTACTCTAGAAACTCAAGTTTTCTGACCAAAACCGCTTAATAGTTAGCACCTTGTCGCTTTAAGAAAAATGTACATTACTTCAACTTATAAAGCAAAGATTAAAAATGTATTATGACATGGTACTAAAACGTCTATTATTGTAATGAACATGTTTTCTTATGGCTGACCTTCAAATAGCATGATAATATGGTTTTCTTTAATAGACTTTATTACCTTAGATATAGAGACTATGAAACGCGAATTCACAATAATGTTTTGTAAAACCTTGATGGATAACAGTCGCGTATTTTTTTTATTAGCGACTGGCTTTTGCATACGACTTCGCATGCGTGACCACGTGACACAAAATAAAATAACCCTATGAAGGTATTAATAATAATTCTATATTAAAATAATAGCTAAGTAACAATAAATAACGCCCAACAATCACAACATAGATCCTGGACCCTGGATTCCCTGTATCTATGGACCCAGGAACTATAAGGACCAAGCACAACACAAAGACACAGAACAAGTATTTGCGCTTTTTTCAGAGCACAAATACTTATTTGTCCTGCCGCGAGAATCGAACGCGCCGCCTCCAGGTTATATGCCGATCTGCTCAACACCACACCACAAAGGCTGTCTATTATTTCTCGCGTACTTTTTATCAAATCAATCTCAGTTTTTGAATATTGTTTTAACTACATACCTGCATCTTGATCTTGATAAAAATAATTTTAGCAGATTTCAATTGAATTGATAAACATTTAAAACTGATAATGTAATCAACTTTTTAATGCTTAAGGGACAAGTTTATTATTATTATTATTATTGGTTGATAGACGAGCAGCATGACTGCTGACGTGTCTATATGTCTTTGTGCGCATGAACCCACAAAAATTCGTGAAGTTGGGAGCAGCACACGACTATAACACGCGCCATAAAAATAAGTATAGAACACCAGCCCACAGACTCACAAAGTCAGAAAAATCGGTGTACATTAAAGGTGCTAAAGTTTATAATCATTTACCAGAACACATAACAAATGCTACTTCAGACAACATATTTAAAAACAAGCTTAAGATGCTGTTGATCGGTAAGGCTTACTACTCAGTCAATGAGTTTTTTATGGACAAATTGACTGTATAATATTTTAAGTATACGAATACTCTTTTAGATTTATCTAAAATAATATTATTACTTAGTATGTTATTGACCTGTAAATTATTTTTTACCAATAAATTCTGTATTCTGTATTCTGTATATCCACAGTGTCAGATTCACTACTAAAGTTCATTTTTGTAACAGTGATAGTTTGTTTAGAGTAGTTCTCGGCACAATCATAGAGGAATGAAAAAATTTAGTGAATAGATTGATCGATTTATCCAAAAAAGCATAGTAATATTGTAGGTATTAGCATTAAAACTCACCTTTTTAGAGGGCTGACACTTCCGCAAAAGCTTCTTCCGGTCATCGAGAAGCAATCCAGCGTTCCTCTCTTCTTCTTCTACCACTTCACTAACAGGCACTACTTTTGCAAAGTCCACTTCATCTTCACTTTCCACATACAAGCTATCATCAGCTAAGTTACTAAAAGTCCTAGTTAAAGTATGATCAAGTTTACACGTAGACATGCCGCAACCGGAGTCACTCAAACCAGATTCCGAGTCAGTCTCGTCTGAATCACAGAACACATCGTTAGACATATAACAACTTTCTGGTGAGTCGTCGAAGATGATAAAAGAGTCTTCGGAATCGCACTCCGAGACTGTTCTAACTCTAGTTTTCGGGCAGTCATTGAACACAATTTGGAAGGAGTCTTCGCTGCCAATTGATGCAGACCTGAACCGACCGGATACTTCATCGAAATAATCTCCAAAGTTCACTGTATGTTGCATAGGAGAATTTTCAGCACTCGGCGGTGTTCCAAGATTAACTTCATTAGCGAATACTAGGTCATCTTCGATACTGCACTTTAGCTTAGACTTGGGACACTTGCTGCTTCGTCTCTTTGCATTTTTGAAGCGTTTATCAGCACACTTCTCTGCAGGAATGGTTTTTGATGGCGATGCTCGAGATGTCTCAGGGATATCTTTCTTTTTGTTGCACTTCATGCGTTTTTCTTGGAGCATTGCTTTTAATCTTGCAAGTTTGTCTTCACAGGATGACACTAATTCATTTTTGCTAATAGGAGTTTCCGGGAGTGTTTCATTTTGTGACATTGTTGTTGCATTCTCCATGACTGGTTCATGCTTTAGTGTCCCGCTCCTGAAATCAGGATCTTTTTCCATTTTGACATCCAAATTATATAATTGACTATTTTTCACATCCAAATATAAACCAGCCTGTTTATGTGAATGAATTTCCATTTGTGAATCATCATTTTTGAACTCCAAATCACTTTTATTTGAAACATTTTTCACATTATCAGTGTTTTCTTCAGGTCCCATGTTAAGCTTAGTTTTTTGTGGTGCCGTCTCGCAAATATCCTCAAAATGATACTGTACTGGACTGTAGTACTCAATGTAGGAATCATCGGGGACGCTAACGAAATCTTCAGGAGAGAAGGCATCTTCAAAACTGTCTTCAACTAATCCAGGCTCAACAAACACCTTTTTTGGTCGCTTTCTCACCCATACGGGGCTAGATCTTTGCCTCGGGGACAACAACTGCAGCACTTGGTTCAGCTTGCTCTCACAGTTTGTCACTGCAGCTTTATCAAAATTCATGTCTGGATTAACATTTGGGTTAGACAGGCCGTCGTAGCTCTTTTGGTCGTCAGCTTGGCCATTTTTATCTTGTACATCTGTGTTGGCGGGCTGCCAGATGCGCGGCGACCCCTGGCGGCCATCGTCACAACAATCGTAGTAATTAACTGGTGATCTTGATCTGAACATCACGCTTGAAAACACGTTAAATACTCCGGAAATAAAGTTGCTGATGCCCGCTAATGCTGTACCCTGGTTGGCCGCTCGAGGCGGGTTTCCCGCCGAACTTTCCGTTTTAGGCACTTCTTGGTCTTTATACGTCATTTTCTGATCTTGTTGGAATGTTTTTTCACAATTTTTCGGCAAGCTATTGTTGAATAATGTATCAGCAAGGTTTTTCTTTAACGGATCGGGGATTAAATGGATGTTGTTTAGAAAAAGCTCGTCGTCAAAGTGGTGCTTCATTTCGCTCTTTTGCAAGGCCTCTGTCCAGTAACTAGCAACGGAACTGTGCATAGGATGATACATTTGGCTCAGGTTGCGTTTGTCACGCTGATATACACCAGAGAAATTCATTTTTAGACACTAAATTGAATCACATTTAAGAGATGCTAAGACCTAATGAACACTCAAACACACATTTCACAAACTACTCTTGTCTCTAAACAAATCCGGTGGTGGTGTATGGAAGAAGGAACAAGGTTTTCTCCAATTAACACAATTTGATGGGATAACTTGAGGTGGAGACCGAAGTCCGAATGTAATGTTTCTATCACACACTTCACAGGTAATGTCTTCAGTTGTAGCAGGTGTTAGTGAGACGATTAAAACACTGGAATCTTTAATAACTTCGAAAGAAAATAAGTCGTGGGGCTCCATTGTGATGAAAATAGCAGAAATACACGTCTTTACAGTTCAGCCATTTTGTTTTAAATAAATTTTTGAAACGAAAGAAAACACGACGTTTCGCCTCTGACAAATGACAGTTGACACTGACAACTGCTATTGACTAGTAGAGTGATGTAGCAAATGGAGAATCGAAATTGTGTTACATCGATTAAATCACAAAATCATATTCTAGTACGAGGACTAAACGACTGTCTGTAGTAATTGACAGACTACACACATCTACTACAATCAATTTTAAAAGTTTTATGATTTCAGGATATTAATTGGCAGAATGATTCAAACTATATAAAATATATCATATCAAAATATATAAAATCGAAATAATATCGATAGAATTTAATCGGCACGAAGAGAAAATGTCCTTGTCTCTGGCTTGCCCTTCGACCACTTTTCTGATGCAATAGTAGGTTCTCGACTGTTCTTGATTAAAGTAATAAGCTAGTAGTTTCTAATTGGTTGGGTCATGCAACAATAACTTCTACTATTGGTCAGAAAGTTTTGTAATTAAAATCTCAATGGGTCAAATGTCAAATTCAAGTCAAGCCTATTCAATTCTGAAGACTAAAATATGATCAGAAGGGTAAAGTGGGGATAGTAAGGACATGGTAAGGTGTAAGAACATTGTATAATTTTATCGTTTCATGTTTTTATTAATTATATTTTGGCTCAACACATAGTGTATTTAGCCAGTGTCTCGTTTCATGTTATTATCATCCTTCCGTTCTCAGTAGTTAGATTATTATATAGTTTCACTGGTAGTACTAGTAGGTAGTTCATTCCCAACGGAAAACTAGCACTGGTTGTATGGCCAGCGCTATGCTGAGTGTATCCTCTACTTAGTTTGTGGTGCTGCGTAGGGACCGATTCGTGGCCACGGACAATCAAGTTACTTATAATTATCTTTGAAAGAGGTAAAACCATGAAGCCATAATTATTATCAGAGAATACATACTAATAATAAGTAGCTGAGCTATACCTACTGACTACTAAGATTTCTGATTACTGCGATTGAGTTTAATTTTGAGTTAGAGTAGGCCATTATTTATGAAATATTGATTCGAGTGACTTTCATCTGGAAACTCTAGTGTAAGTACTTGCCCACATCATAAGTACTTTTTTCACACAACCAAAACATAATAAAACCCTGAAATTATTAAACTACCTCATCAATAACAGGCTGAAGACGTCCACTGCTGAACATAGGCCTCCCCCAGAGGGTTACATTGGGCGGCTATTTAGCTTAACTTCCTAATGAGTATTAAACAATAGGGGTTAATTAGAGTAAAGGCAGTTTTAAAATTAAAAAACAATTGCATTTATTAAGTTATTCATTAATTTATCATTTATCTACGCAACTCTAAAATAAACTATATCTACTTACTTCTTAGAGCATTTTGTAAATGCTCTAAGACTTATTTATTGAGAATAGAAAAAGTGTCCCCAATACCATTCATACTTAGACTAAAGTTTTAACAGTCTATACTTAATTAGATCTAATAATTACAGTCACTAAGGCCCGATTTTACCAAAGTAGAATAACATTATTCCAAGTATAACGTTCCGAGAATAACCGAGTTACACGAATATAACTAATATATCAACAATTTTGAAGCTCTTTCCTTGGATACAATCAGGATAGGGTCCGTTTAATCGTCATTTCATTTGTCAATCAGCTGTATCCGAGGGTAACAATTAGCGTTATACTTGGAATAAAACTTATTCTACTTTGGTAAAATGCAGCCTAAGACGGTCAAACATAGACGTAAACGCTAAAAAATAATCATAATATGCATTGTTTCCACTCAACCGTGCCTGAATGGGCTATCATTTCATTTGAGTACCTACCTACACAGAACTGTCTCAATATTCATTTAAAATTTTTGCTACTTATTAACCTACTACTAGACTAGAGTGACCTTGGGGTCTAGCAAAGATACCAACCACTCACGCTAACGCCAAACGCTAACTCCAAAATGTATTAAAATGACATTCGCTGCGGAAAAGTTAGCGATTTCCAAAATGTCATCCTAGTACGTTTTGGAGTTAGCGTGAGGCGTTAGCGTTAGCGATTGTGATCTTTGCTAGACCCCCTTATTCTTTACATGCTTATGGGCTGATGATGAGATGACGGCTGTCAGTACTCTGTGTATATGTGTAAGAGTAACTGAGTTTTTACCAATGTACTCTGTGTAACTTAACATTCTACGCTATAGGTTATTTAAACTACTTCAGCTTCAATGGTACAATCTGCTTTCACTTGGCTGATTGGAGGCAAACTCTTGAGCGTGTTGTCCAGAAACTCAATGGCTGAAGTAAAAATATGTCGGTTTGAGTAGATATACCACGCGAGACTAACAATCACGAGGAACTTGAAGACTCTATCCACCAAGTAGCGTCTGTAACACAAAATCATTTATAATTTTAGGGGAGAAATAAATGTGCACGTAACCAAAACCCCTGGCACTTAAATCAGGCAGACGTTATGCCTCGCCGTACAGGGGCCGTACTGTGAGCTCTTAGCGCGATTCAAAACGGAGCCTATCTTGGATCGCTTTGTTTTTTTGTATGAAGATTTTGACAAGCTATTCAATATACGCTCTGTTTTGGATCGCGCTAAGAGCTCACAGTACGGCCCCAGCAAAGAGAACGTAACCAAGAGATAATCGCTACGCTAAGAATGTACAGTGGGGTAATGCTGACAGATTTTGGGCACTTAGGGAGTATGGAGAAGGTGTGCTTTGACAGGAGCTGACTAGTTTTACACTTTATTTGGATTGGTACAAGACAATTTTGTGATTAGACACATTTGAATAGGGGAACTATCCTGTCACTAAAACAATGCCACAGTCACTTGGCGCGCCATATTTTTGACCGAGTTTACCAAAAAAGTTAGACCCCCAGATCCTTTTTGATTCAAAGGTTTAAATAAAATGAATCTCTGATGCTCACATTTTATGAAGTTTTCTTGCCCTTGGTAACGTCGAAATGTCCTCTTTGCAGCAGTATTCTCTAGTGCCAAGCACATAATTCTTCAAATACTCATCAGGAACCACTGGCGATAGGTCAATAAAGAATTCTTTGTCATCCTCTTCTGTTATTCTCTTGCGTAGTGACAGAAATTTCGTATTAGTGAAATGCCATTGTTTAGTGGTGTAGTACTGGAGAGTCTCCAGGCCATGACTGATACGCTTTTGAAGGGTCAGCATGCTAAAAGGAACCGAATAGAGCCAATTTAGTTACACTTTAAAACTTAAGTATATAGTCACCGGCTAAATAAACTAAACGCGTTAAGCCAAACAAACTAGAGCGCAGTGCGTGCGTAGTGCGTTCTTTTTCAATGCACAGTTTCAATGTGATTTCTACACTGGTAGCACCGGGGTTTGCTACCAACATAACAATGGTGCTGTATATAAAATAAGAAAAGAAAACACAAGAAAAGGAATGGAGCTTTTCTACACTAGTCTACACCTATTTGTCATACAAGGGCACGACTGGTACGAGCTTTTTATTTTTTCTCCTCAAAGCTAAATTGCTAACAAAGAGTCCTTGAGTTCTACAAATTATCAAAAACTATTTTTCTACGTTTGTGCTTCTGAATACTTACAAAGTCTTCTTTCCTAAAAGGAACAGCAGTGCGTCGGCTAAATACGCAGGTAGAATGTGTAACAATAATACACATATCTGATGAGTTACCCAGTACGATTTTATGGTGCCACCAGGGTACCACAGTGCTATCGTATACGGATACTCGTTGACCCATTTTTCTCCTAAAAAAAACAATGATAATATTAATTAATAATAATAGGTGTATATTTATTATGGTGTAATATTGTGTTCCATGATACACCAGATATTTTGTAAATACATGATAGATATATTTACACGGTGAAAACCGCGGGGAGCCGATGGATGCAGGAGGCGAGCAGCTGCTCAACGTAGCGCTCTCTGGGGGAGGCATATGTTCAGCAGTGGACGTATACAGGCTGTTGATGATGATGATGTATTTACGAACAAAAATGTATACTATCTAAGTTTGAGTTATTTATCTATTCTGAGTTATCTCCTATAGTACACGCCCTACACGCTAGGCTTAGTTTGTGGCTAGATGGCGCTGTGAAATGTCAACACATTTTCTTAAATTATCAATTACTTGATGTCAGCTACTATTTTAATATCTGCGACATCAGTTAGTATTATCATGGAATAACTAAGAGAGGAATGCTAATACACTAAGAAAACAGCGTAGACGCTTTCACTAACTCCTAGGTGATCATTAAGAAGGCGTTAGGAGTATCGAAACGTAGTTTAAATGAACAAAAACACAGAATAAGATAACAGTTACTACTGCGGGACCACCAATCTGCTACTTGTTGATTATCATGGTCGCTGTAGTTTACTTCGAACACAGTAGATGGCGCTGTTAATTAAATTCGCAAAAAAAATTTTAATAATCGATTTTTAAAAATAGCTAGTTTAATCGTATTATTTTAAAAAAATAGTGCATTTTCTCTAATTTATTTTACAGGATTTTAATTGCATGGCCTACCATACGTTAAAAATCCGTAAAACGTCTTGTTATTCGTCGCACTAGATAGGTTGTTGGGAACGATACTCTCGAAGTTGTCGACAAATACGTCTATCTAGGGCAGACTGTCCAATTGGGTAGGTCCAACTTCGACAAAGAGGTCGCCCGAAGAATCCAACTCGGCTGGGCAGCGTTCGGGAAGCTTCGACCTATCTTTTCGTCCAAAATACCACAAAGCCTGAAAACAAAAGTTTTCAATCAATGTGTGTTGCCAGTGATGACTTATGGAACTGAGACGTGGTCTCTAACTGTTGGCCTCATTACTAAGCTCAAAGTCGCGCAACGAGCTATGGAGAGAGCAATGCTCGCAACGTCTTCAGGCTGTTGATGATGATGATGATGAGATAGGAAGTTTATATTCGTCACTTATATAAACTTGGAAAAAAACAGAGTGCATATTTAAAAATTTAAAAGATCGCACTAAGTAGATTGTGCCACAAGGGATCAAAATAATGTATTTATGGCGAGAGCGATTGTTTGAATCCAGAGTGAAGCGAAGAATCCTAACGTAGCGAGACTAGCGAGTAGCGACTTGGCGAGGGATTCAAAGTACGTCGCTCGAGGTCAAATAATTTTGGCACCGTATGGCACACTCTGCTTTTCCCCCTCTATGAGAAAAAAAGGAGGAGGAAAGGAGATAAATATATCATAATGTATAAATACTGACAGTGGTTAACCAACGCGTGTGGTTAGTGTCGTGGCAGGTGCGCTTTTTACTAAGGCTCCGCTGTCGGTCTATCTGTACTGTATGTCCGTCTGTCATCAGGCTGTATCTCATGAACCGTGATAGACAGTTAAAATTTTCACAGATGATGTATTTCTATTGGCGCCCTAACAACAGATAAACATTTAAAGAGGCTCGCATACAACAAACGTAATTTTTTTCGCACTTGGCTGGTTATTTACTACTTTATCCAAGCAAATTGCGTCCAAACCGCGTTTAAAAGCCCTTGCTAGGTAATCAAAAAGATGAAGAAGAAGTGCGAGCAGAGGTGTTTTGCGCGCACTTAGTAAGTGCACGGATATTACCTACTATGCTCGCACTTATCGAAGATAAACTAGCTCTTTTCAAATACATGGGATGAAAAAGAATCTAAAAACATTACTCATTTTTCTGCGCAGTATTTGGACCAAAACCCATACTAAGACTGTCATGTCCTTTATTCCAAAAATGGTTTTTTTTGTAATAAAAATGAACCTTCAAGAATAGCTCTAAAACTTGAGAGGAAGAAGTGAATAACTGACCAAATAATGTATAAGTTCTCAGAATAGGCATGATAACTACTATTAAAAATGAACAATCAAATATTACTTTCATAAAGTATAAAATGAATGCAATAAATGAAAAAATAAGTAAAATCGGTAAATAAATCACGGAGTAATAAGCTTTTAAAAATTCTCATCTCCTGTCCCTGTCTCGCGAAACTGAGCGCCTTGACAGTTACTATGAAAAATCCACTCGTGACGACACATGCCAAAGATTAGTTGATGAAGAAGTTTGAACGGTATTACAATGTTACTACGAATTATTTACCGGCCGCGTAGCCACGGGAAGCAATAAGTAGGTACATGCGCCTACCTACTAACTCGTAAATTGTAATAACTAAGTAAAATTAAAAATAGCGCCATCTATTCGATCTTGTGGAACTTCGATGGACTTGCTGCTGTGACTCATTAGCGCTACGGACTTACGGCATTTTAGTGAAACTTGTAGCCCGCTCATTTTGCAGCGCCATCTAGTTTTAAGCCGGTTTTTGGGCTTTTTTCTGATCTACGCTGTTTTCTTGGTCTATTGGCATTCCTCTCTTAGTTATTCCATGGTATTATTCTGTCACGTAGGTATAAATAACCTACCTATGTATGATGTACATTAGAATGTTCTGTCTGACTTGATCTATGAATTTATCCTTTCTTACCCAATTCAATAATTTCCTTCCATGTCATTTCGAGTACTCTGGATAGAGTGACATTATATACTTGAGTTTCTCGTGGCCTGTAAAATAATTTCTACGTTTTACGGACCTAATAATTTTTTGATCAACGAAATTAATTTGTTTTATTCAAGCACCAGTAACGCTACCTAGCATCGAGTAGATAAACTACAGAAGATCTACCTTAAATTTTATTCTGTGGTCATCCGTATTGCATGAGTGAGTATGTTCATGGTTCATTGTATGTGCTTGGGAATTTTAAATCGCCTGCCGATCATCATCACTTTTCTACTCCATGATAGATGGTAGTGTCATGTGTGATAAGGGCCTCTGAAAATATATGGTGCTATTTCTAATTTCTGAATATTTAGTTTATTAACTTGACGCTAGATAGCACTGACAAAAACTACAGACGGCGCTATTTTGAATTATGACTTTAGTTTGGCTACTTGATGCTAGATGGCGCAAACTTAAATTATGTATAGTTCAGTAACTTGTCGCTAGATGGCAATGGCAGAGTAAATTTGAAGTAGATGGCTCTAAATTAAATTATGACGATCTAGTTCAGCTACTTAATGCTAGATAGCGTTGACTTACACCCCAGATAATATAATACTGGTGATAATTAATACCTAAATCAAAATGATATGTTTGCTTACTTGTCAAGAGCGGTAGCATACGCTATAAGTATGCAACCGTTGACGACTACGTCGACCGAGACCGCGTCAGCTGTGTAAGATGGCTCGCAATGCATAGTGCGCATTACGCCTGTACGAAAGATATATTTATTATCAATAAAATAAACAATAAAAATGACGTTTTTTTTTGGCGGGAACGCGGAAAATTTCATGTCGTTGCATTGTATTATTTCTCGAAACTTGTGCTTTTTCCAGTGTTAATGTTTAAAATTGGTGGCGTTTTACGCATTAAGTGCTGAATTATGAGCATGAGTGTGGGCAAGTGATATAATGTGGTGAAACGTGAGTTTTCGTGTTGCTTCCAAAATTCCATAGAAGCTTCTAGTAAAGTTGCCACCACTTTACTGGAGCATGACTTAGTCTGGACTACGACTGCCTGACTTAGACTGGACTATGACTACCTGACTTAGACTGGACTATGACTATGACTAAGACTTGACTTTATGTGATATATTCTTTAACGATGAAAAATAACTATACTTGACACTGGCTAAATACACTATGTGTGGAGCCAAAATATAAGAAAAAAAAAAAAAAAAAAAATGACGATCGAAAATCGACGATACAGACGAAGTTGGTATTTAAAGTTACAAAAACAAAAATAAAGTCGCCGTGAACGTGAAGTAGCTAATAAAAGCTTATAACCTAGGTAAATTGTTTTTAGGGTTCCGTACTCAAAGGGTAAATAAAGCGAATCCTATTACCACAGATATTAAAATAGTAGTTACGTATTACTAAGGCTCCACTGTCCGTCTGTCCGTCTGTCACCAGGCTGTATTTCATGAACCGTGATAGTTAGGCAGTTGAAATTTTCACAGATGATGTCATAGACTAGTATGTAGGTATGTATTTCTGTTGCTATAACAACCAATACTAAAAAACAGATTAAAATAACTATTTAATGGGGGCTCCTATACAAAAAAAAACGAGTTTTTTTTGCTCGTTTTTAATAGACAGTGGTACGGAACCCTTCATGCGCGAGTTCTACTCGCACTTGGGCGGTAATATTGATTTTTCATTGTAAAAATTTAATAGTAGCATTCAGTTGTAAAAATACCACTTTTTGTAGTGGTCACCCATCCAAGTATGTAACCTTCGTACCTTTTCCACTAGCTATGATGATTCCAGTAGGACCATTCAGGTTGTCCACCCATCCTGGCATAGGCTCTTTCCATGCTGCTGTCACTGAAAGGAAATAAAGAAACCTAATGTTTTAAAACAAAAAATTAAAATAAATTTTAAGAAAAAGCATTTTTTGAAATTTTGTAATAGTTCTGCGAACAGTACCTATAAGGCTTGCGAGCACAGATATATTCGCAACAACAAAGGCTCCATACCTCACGACAACCCCTTGACCGCTGTTGCTGATAATTGAATTACTTGTTTAATTCTTAATTCCAAAAGATACTGCCAAATATTTTCAAAATCGGCCTGCACATGGCGCTGCCGCTGCAGCCACTTTCCCCTTTTTGGAAGAAACACTTCCAATCAAACATAGCCGATGCCAAAAAAAAGCTGTAAAATTGCTCAAACTAAATTAATAATTCCGGCTAGATAAGTGGAAACCGATGGGAAAGAAAGGTTCTCGAGTGGCGACCAGGAACCGGAAATCGCCTTTCCGCAGGTAAGTAATTTGCATTGACACCAATGCCAACTTCCCCTCACATGAAAATTAGTGGTGTATTTCAACTGCTAACCCTATGAGAGGAATCGGGACACCCAATGTGTCTTTTGTTCCATCCTGCTCTGTTCTTTGTAATTTCGTACAAATTTGTCTCATTTTTACCCGACTACCAAAAAAGAGGGTTATGAGTTTGACTGTCTATTATATGTATGTATGTATGTTTATATGTTCCCTTGTATCTCCTAAATTACTTATTCTATTTCAAACAGCAAGGTTTCAATCGATAGACCTTAACACTCTGCGTGTCATAGGCTATATAAAGTTACAGTAAATTCAATATGGAGGATTATATTAAAAAAATTCGCGGACAAAAAAATATATTTTTTCGATAAACATGTCATGTTTGGTATCAAATGAAAGGTCTTTATGAGTACGTTTAGAATATGTATAATTTGTATATCTATGTATAACTATCTATAGCCTACGTATAAAAATAGGCGCCAATTTTTTGGTTTTGTTGTTCCCTGGTTGTGCCTAAACTACTCATCATCATCATTAACAGCCTGAAGACGTCCACTGCTGAACATAGGCCTCCCCCCGGGAGCGCCACTCAGAGCGGCTGCTCGCCTCCTGCATCCATCGGCTCCCCGCGGCTTTCACCAGGTCGTCGGTCCACCTAGTGGGGGGCCGGCCTACGCTGCGTCTTCCAGTTCGTGGTCGCCACTCGAGAACCTTTCTTCCCCATCGGTTGTCAGTTCTACGAGCGATGTGGCCTGCCCATTGCCATTTCAACTTGCTAATCCTAAGAGCTACATCGGTCACTTTAGTTCTCCTGCGGATCTCCTCATTACGGATCTTATCTCGCAGGGAAACACCGAGCATTGCTCTCTCCATAGCCCGTTGTGCGACTCTGAGCTTAGTAATGAGGCCAACAGTTAGAGACCACGTTTCAGTTCCATAAGTCATCACTGGCAACACACATTGATTGAAAACTTTTGTTTTCAGGCTTTGTGGTATTTTGGACGAAAAGATAGGTCGAAGCTTCCCGAACGCTGCCCAGCCGAGTTGGATTCTTCGGGCGACCTCTTTGTCGAAGTTGGACCTACCCAATTGGACAGTCTGCCCTAGATAGACGTATTTGTCGACAACTTCGAGAGTGTCGTTCCCAACAATTACCGGTATAGGTGGAACATGGGCATTTGACATGATTTTCGTCTTGTCCATGTTCATCTTAAGACCAACCTGTCGGGAGACTCTACTGAGGTCGTTGAGCATGGTGCTGAGATCATCGAGCGACTCCGCCATTATGACTATATCATCGGCAAAACGAAGGTTAGTGATATACTCGCCATTTATGTTGATGCCAAATCTTTTCCACTCCAAGAGCTTGAAAACATCCTCCAATGCGTTTGTGAACAGTTTCGGAGAAATAACGTCTCCCTGTCCACGCCTCTCTGCAATGGGATCTGTTCCGTACTCTGGTCCTGTAGTCGGACTGACATAGTGGCCTTACTGTACAAACACTTCAACACTTCGATATACCTATAGTCAATTTGGCATCGCTGTAAGGACTGCAGCACCGCCCAAGTCTCGATTGAATCGAAGGCTTTCTCATAGTCCACAAACGCCAGGCATAGCGGCCGATTATACTCTTCGGTCTTCTGTATAATCTGGCGTAGCGTATGGATGTGGTCTATGGTGCTAAAGCCTTTTCGGAAACCGGCTTGTTCGGGAGGCTGGAATTCATCAAACCTGCGTGCGAGACGATTCGTAATGACCCTGGAGAACAGCTTATACACATGACTCAAGAGCGAGATGGGCCTATAGTTCTTCAATAAGGTGTTATCACCTTTTTTGAAGAAGAGCAGCACCACGCTCTTGTGCCACGCCTCCGGCGTTGTACCTTCAAGGATAACAGAATTGAATAACTTCTGGAGGACTATAAGTACCGGTCTACCACCCGCTCTCAGAAGTTCTGTCGTAATTCCATCCTCACCTGGCGCCTTGTTGTTTTTAAGCTGTTTGAGGGCCATTCTAATCTCGTACAGGCTGACGTCCGGGATATCTTCGGTATAGTGTCGGACTAAGTTGGCTCTGGTGTCCTGAGCTGTGTTAGTAGCGGGCACACGTGTCGTGGTGTATAACTGTCCATAGAAGTTCTCAATCTCTCTCAGAATCTCAGGCTTGGATGAAATGACACTACCATTCTCGGTCTTCAGTTTTGTCATTTGGCTTTGCCCAATAGACGAATCTTTTGCGAACACCTTAGAGCGTTGGTTCCGCTTAATACGTGAAGTACTAAAAGCACGCAAGTCGTGTCGCATGGAACTCCAGATACGTTTACGTCTACTCATCATATTTTATCAAATTTGATACCAATCGAAGCGTATTGATACTCTGGGTGACATTGGGTACATTAAACTATACTAAACCCAATATGGCGGATTTTATGACCTATCCATTCCACCACATAATAAGAAAACTCGCTAAACATTAGGCAAAGTAGTTTCAAAAAGTAGCTTCCTCCCGCCTCGTTATAACGCGCAACTGCATAGCGCTTGTAAAGTTGTAGCATAGATGATAGAAGTAGGTACCTACTCAAAAGTATAATTAACAAAAAAAATTAAAATCTCTAGTCATGTAAACACACATTTTTGCAAATAGGTAAGTGTAACCATTAGTTATACAATACAACACCCCTTCATTTGGACGAAGGTAAAAATGCCATCATAAATAATCAGGTAGTCGGGTATTAGTTTTTTAACTCTATCTTGTGTTACTTCGCTCCATGCCCGCGTAAATGAGTCGTGTTTGTAGGAGAAATTATGTTCACGAGCTGCTATCAACGGGCTTTATGATCCTTGTCGTTCCCATACCTTTTGAAATATGATGAAAAAGTATCTTTGTAAATTGACAGGCCCGATAGCTCAGTTGGTAGTAACCCTGCCTTCTGAACTGAAGGCTGTGGGTTCGATTCTTACCCTGGACAAAAATTTGTTCATCATGAACATAGATGTTTGTTCTGTGTATGAGTGTTATACATATTGTATGTATTCTATGTATGTATTTACAAAAAAAAGTACCTATCTAAGTATCAGTTATCTGGTTCCCATAGTACAAGCTATGCTTAGTTTGGGGCTAGATGGCTCTGTATAAAATATCCACACATATTTATTAAAAAAAAAATACAATAAATGTTTTATATTCCTTGCAAAAGGTTTACAAAAGTATTTTAGGTACTAATTACAATCAATTATTACAATAATATTTATTACATTATTGCAAACCTGCGTTGCAAGGACTGGTGCCTGATGTAGGCATAAACAGCCTGTATCACAGGTCACCAGGCCTCACCTCCACGGATCCACCTTATAATAACTATTATTATTACAATAACTATCTACCTAGAACTTACTTACCTCCTGAAGATCCTAATAACAATATACTTGTCTATAAATCTTTGCTAGACTCCCAGATTATTGTCCTTCTAACGCAAGTCTGACGTACCCTTAACCTTAAACCGAGTCAATTTAATTCTAGACAATGATGTCCTATTGTTGAACACCGTCCGCATACAAAACATGAATTAATTTATGATTGTACGTTTGCTGAATATAAAGTAGTTCGAATAGGATGTACCCAGGATTTTAGTACGGAGGGCATAATTATTACCTAATTATTATTTTACAACGAGAGGCACTCTGCAATTTTCTGTTTAGTCAATAATTTTGTGGGTATTTTAGCTTTAGTGGCCTAAACATACAGTGGTTTTCAATAATAAATTAAAAGTTACATTATATAAATAAAATCATTAGGTTATGGTTACATATTTGCTCCGTTTGGGGTTGACCCAATGGGGTTAGGAGCTTTAGGTTAGGAGTTTTAGGTTAGGAGTTACCTACATCCCAACATGACTAGAAAGCAGGTATGAACTAAATCTCGATATGACCATATCGCGTTAGGACTAAATAGCTGTGTTTGGTTGGATGCAACCGGGCCTCAAGCCCACAGGCGCGGCTTCTTGTCAAGGAGCTGTCCAAACGGCTGGTTTACCCGGTTGATCGAGTCAGCCTGGTTTATTTATTTATTTATTCAAACTTACAGTCAAATAAACAATAGAAAGTAACATAATTATAGAAAATAAACTAGGCTAGGAAAAACACATATAAAAGAAATCCGTAGTAGATAGCTAGTGAAGTTAACATGAAGCAGATAAATAAATCTACCGATAAGTAGTGTAATTTAATTGAAACAAGTACGTCTATGTTTGACAACCGAAGATATTATCAGCTGCCAGTTTTTGTCAAAGAAAGATCAAAAAAAACGCCAAAATCACTATTAGTCTTTAAATAGTCATTAAGAATTGAAGATGTTCCCCAGAAGAAAGTATTTTGCTTGTAGTTTGTCCTGGCTAACGGAACAGAAAGAAGTGGCGTATGGCGTGAATTAAATGTTGGAGTACGAAAAGAAATTTTGGGGGGTTTTATAGGATCTGCTGCCTGGCTATTCAACGAGGTAATGTCACTTACTCATTAGGCTTCCTAATGAGTAAAAAATTGCCACACCTTACCTATAGACGGTCTTGCAATAGCGACTGGGAACTTGGAACCATATTCTGCGACAAGGTCTTCCGTGATCGCTTTCGTGTAGGAATAGGTATTAGGTTCCGATGCTATGACTCTGAAAATTGACATTAGGATTACTAGTAGGACTTTTCTGCAAAGTTCGTCAAGGTAGGTACCACCACTTTGCCAGTTATTCTGCCGCCAAGCAGTAGTGTGCAAGCACTACTGTGTTCCGGCTTAAAGGACATTGTAGCTAGTGAAATTATGGCGAAATATGGGGAAATGAGACATTATAACCTGATGTCACAGGATGACGTGCGCAGTGCAGTGTCACGCGAAACTTTATTATTTTAAAGTGACACTGCAACTGCTATGGCCGGCCGTGTTGCATAACATCAGGTGAACGACTAGCTCGTGACGTCATTCATTATAATAAAAAAACACATAGATCCTGGACCCTAACTAGGATCCCCTGTATCTAGGGACCCATAGGAACTACGAGGACCATGCTCCTACAACACCCAGACAGAACAGACCAACACCCAACAAAAGTATTTACGCTTGCAGAATACTCGTTCTGTTGCGGGAATCGAACCCGCCGCCTGCGGGTTATAATCCAACCTACTCAACCACCACGCCACAGAGGCTGTCGATAGCTTATTAGAAATTATTAACAAGTACAAGCAAACAGAAAAACAAGGTGTATATATAGGCCTAATTTTGAATTTAGTTGACATTTAATAATGCTAAAAATATATCCGTCTTTTACATTGCCGTCTATTTGACAAGGACAGCAACAGTTTTAGGAGCTTTAGATCTGTCAACTAAAGCCTTTAAAATTGGCCCCATTGTGTATGTAATGAAAAACATTTCTGTCCCTTCTGCTCCAAAGTTACAGCTTCTAAGTTAAGACCCTCTCTATATTGGCTACAGCAACCCATTTTTATTCTTACGTATGTCCTAACAGTCCTAAGTCTTAGGACCTAAATAGAGATATATATATATACAAGGTGACCTTGACTTGGTATGTTATTTCGACATGGGGAGACTGGGACCATGATACCCTACAAGTTGTGAGAGCCTTACTTGAAACTGGGTGTTTTCAAACCTTCATGGTAAAAAATAAATCCACCTGCAAAATTGCACGTGCGATCGCTACGAGAGTTAACAAGATACTATAAATTCACTTATAAACACAGGTCATTAAACTCATTTATGTGGACTCGGTCAAGGACGAAGTTCTACCACCCAGCTGCGCTAAGGGTATTTTCAAACGTAAACTTTACATGGCGTTTCTTCAATGAAAAACTATTAATTTAGTAAAGTCATAGCTTGAGGTGAAGATTTACTCCCTTTCGGGATAACATACCAATTCAAGGTCACCTTGTATATCTACGTGCAAACATTAGTGCAGAAGTACCTCTTATAGATAATACAATACCTACAGTAGGTATACTCTCACCTATTCTTTAACCATGCCACCGAGTACTACAAAAATCAAGTAAATTTTATCGAATGAAAAGAAGAGGCCAGGGGGTCTAGCAAAGACCCTTTTCCATAAGCGTTAACGCCAAATATTAACCTAAAATGTAAGGGTATGACATTAGCTGCGGAAAAGCAACATCACGCAGTAACGTCATTCCCATACATTTTGAGTTATCGTTTGGCGTTAACGCTAATAGAAAAAGATCCCCGGTTTTGATAGATTAAAATTTAGATATTTAACCATTTATCAATTTGTTAAATTATGCGGTATCACTTACTTAGGCTGCACATGTTGTAGCAGGTCGTCATCCATCCAATCTACCATGTCAATGATGCAGCGTGGGTTGTGGACCGCTGGGTACAGCTTCTCTTCCAGCACGTCCAGCTCACAGCGGCAGTACGCCGTTGATAGATGGACAAACACCTGTGTGACAATCATCATTACCATCATAATAAGAAGTCTTCGTCTATCTCTGCGTCATCGTCAACGTCTTCATTATCATCACCCCTCACAATCGTGGTCAACATGGTCGTCTCTGACATCGTCATCATCACCGTCACCATCATCATTATCATCGCCATCGTCATAGTGTTTGTCACCGTCAACATCACCGTCAACATCACCGTCACTGTCAACGTCACCGTCACGGTCACCATTAACGTCATCATGGGCGTAATCGACATAGTCACCGTCACGGTTACCTCCATAATCAACGTCATCATGGTCGTCATTATTACCAAATATTATATTCGTATAGCAGTATCGCCTGCTTAGCGTAGTCAACAGATTCAAAGTTTTCCTTAGCAATAAGCATTAATCTGTCATTGTTACTATCACAGTCGCTGTTACCATCATCATCATCATGGTCGCCGTCGTCACCATCACTGTCATCGTCCTTGTCAGTGTCATCGTCATTGTCACTGTCACTGTAACCATCATTGTAGCCGTCATTAACGTTACAATCATCGACATCATAGCCATAATCATCACCATTTTTGTCACCGTCACCATCATTATCATCGTCATCCTCATCTCCATCATGAGTTGGAAAACGTTCCCTGTTGAACATACCGCGAGCAACAACGCCACAGCAAGGAGTGATGGTACGTGTTCTCTTTCTTTAGAAACTTTGGCTTAAGATGGGATAAGTATATTTTTATTTTGCGTCCGGTTCGATAGAACCTAATCTCACTCAAAATATCCGATCCCAAAACGTATTTATTTGTTTAATTATAAACAGTAAAGTAAACCTACTAGGTTGTAGGATTTTTCTGCAAAGTTCGTCTAGGTAGGTACCACCGCTTTGCCAGTTATTCTGCCGCCAAGCAGTAGTGTGCAAGCAAGATACTGTGTTCCGGTTTGAAGGGCATTGTAGCTAGTGAAATTACTGGGCAAATGAGACTTTATGATCTGATTACTAGGCTCTGTGATGTCTCAGGATGACGAGTGAGTGACACTGCAACTGTTATGGGCGGCCGTGTCGCTTAACATCAGATGAACGACTAGCTCGTCACATCATTCAATCTCATAAAAAAAAGTTACTATCCTGGGCATTCACAAACCACAAAACCAAAAAATACGAACTCTTGGATATGTAACCTGGAGCTGTTCAAGTCGCATGTGAATAGTATCTTCTAGCTACGCAAGCATGTACCGTTGTAGACCGCGTCGTCACTTTCCATCAGGTGAGATTGGGGGCAAATACGAGTAACTGTCTCGCTCTCTCTTCAATTATTTCAACTATTCTCTTCTTTTACCTCCAAGTTCTTCATGGAATCCGCTAGGGTCAACGTTCTCAACGTCCCTTTGGTGTTCATATTCACAGCATCTTTTAGCTTCTGGTCAAATCTGGAATCGTTATCAAATGATATGAAGGGAACATGTGTTTTGTATATTGAAGTATTTCTGCTACGATTTACCCACAGTTCTGTTAGCTATTCTTCTGTTCCTACTACGGCTACAACTAATTTTTTGATTAAAGTAAATACAAGGTGACCTTGAATTGGTATGTTATCCCGAAATGGGGGGACTGGGACCATGATACCCTACAAGTTATGAGAGTCTTACTTGAAACTGGGTGTTTCCAAACTTCCATGGTAAAAAATAAAACCACTCGCAAAATTGCACGTGCGATCGCTACGAGAATTAGCAAGATACTATAAATTCATTTCTAAACACAGGTCGTTAAACTCATTTATGTGCACTCGGTCAAGGACGAAGTTCAACTACCCAGCTGTGCTAAGGCTATTTTCGAACGTAAACTTTACATGGCATTTTTTCAAGGAAAAACTTTTAATTTAGTAAAGTCGTAGAAGAAACATTGTCTACCTTGGGGTGTAGATTTACCCCCTTTCGGGATAACGTATTAATTCAAGGTCACCTTATATAGAGAGAGGGTAGTAGAGTGTAGTAGTAGTGTTCGTAGGTTCCTTCTAAACAAATGCATTCATGTTCTAATCCTTGCTCGGCCCTGCTCGTTTGTCACCAAATACTTTTCAGTAAGGCAGTGTAAACCATCCACCACGCTGGTCTAGTGCCGTTGGTAACTTAACTAGGTACATGCCGCACATGAGTTTTGCGATTCTGGAACTCGCTGGTTTCATCTGGATGTTTGTCGGTAAGAGAGAGTGAAAACCAGGTGAAAATTACTAGAAATGGTCAGGTAGGATCACCTAGATATGCAGGCTGTTAAATTAAAGTACTGTGGTCAAACCCTACCTGTAGAAGTTACGTACCGAACGCAAGCAGCAATGTGAAAAATGACGTTGCATTCTTCCTGCAACTCTTTTCTATCTTCTTCCGAAATGCCAAGTCCATCTTCGAGGATGTCTCCACTAATTAGCCTAAGCTTCTTCAAAGCATCTGGATTCTTCGTTCTTAATGCTTCAAATACCTGAAAAATGGAGCAGAGTAGCAGATGATGATTCATTTGATTTCGGCGTCAGATTAGAAAGAAAATAACTGGCCTAGTGAGAGTCGGACTCCGTATCATTACATATGAAAGCGAGCAAAAAAATTACGTTGGTTGTATGGGAGCCTCCTTATTTATACTATTCTGTTTTTTAGTATTTGTTTAATACTTAAAAACAGATTACATCATCTGTGAAAATTTCAACTGTGTAACTATCACGGTTCATGAGATACAGCCTGGGGACAGACAGATAGACAGACGGACAGCGGAGCCTTAGTAATAGGGTTCCCTTTGGGTACGGAACCCTAAAAAATATATATATATTTGCAACAGAAAAAAATTAGATATAGGTAGTGGTTGGGACCACCCCAACCCTTCACATGGGTGCCATAGGAGCTGGGTAAGGGAATATCCAGGGAATGAGCGGCAGCTTTCTCCTCGGTCTGTAATTATAATCTACAGCGATAACCAAGACGCCTGCCAAGCGTGTTGATTGGGGCCTTGGTAACTTATTTCCAGTATAATTGCAGTAGGAACCAGACAACTCTAAATTATACAGCTTAGCATGACACTGCACTGCTACATAGTGTTTTATAGCAGCCTCAATAATTAAGAATCAGCGTAGGCCATTACCTACTCCCATTTTAACATCAGGCACTGGCAAACGCTTCGCTTATGCTCTTGAATTTGACTTCAAGATATTTGTGATCATAAAATGTCGTAGTCGAAATGGCCTGCAGTCTTTACCTTATTACTACATAGTTCCTTTAGCCTTTCTTCACTGCTGACTCCTCTCTTTTGCCTCATTAGCAGGTAAACAGCCTTCACATCTGGACAGCTCCTGAGCAGCTTTTCTATCAATGGCTGAAACAGAATTACCATTAATAAATAGAGAAAACGCACAGAATCAGTTAGCAGGTTTAGTTGTGGTATGCTGGCAGCATTGCCTAAAAGACAGTGCCGAGTAGAAGTAGAACTTAACTTCCTAACAGAGATAGCTTAAATCCTCCTGTTAGTAATGTGCCCTATTGCTAGCAGCACTGCCCTAACAGATTGCATAGCAGCTATTTGGCAGAACGAATCAGCTTTGCCATAGCTGAGTCGTTCTGCCAAATAGCTGTACCAGTCAACAGCGTTTTTTTCATATATCATCGACCTTTTCTGTCCGTGTGTCTGTCTTTGCCAGTGTAGTAGAATATACAACAATACCTCTATCAAACCAATCGGTTCTCAAATCTACGGTGGTTTTAGTTGATCTGGACATAAACAATGCGAATCAGAAGAACAGGGGCCGTACTGTAAGCTCTAAGCGCGATTCAAAAGAGAGCCTATATTGGGTCGCGTGTCAAAATATTCATACAAAAAAAAACATTGTGATCCAATATACGCTCTGATTTGAATCGCGCTAAGAGCTCACAGTACGGCCCCAGGGGGTCTAGCAAAGATCACAATCGCTAACGCTAACGCCTCACGCTAACTCCAAAAATGTATCGAAATGACATTCGCTACGGAAAAGTTAGCGATTTCCGAAATGTCATTTCAGTATATTTTGGAGTTAGCGTGAGGTGTTAGCGTTAGTGGTTGGTATCTTTGCTAGACCCCCTGAGCCTTAGTTTTGGGTCATGCTGCCAAATGGCTTCATTTATCAAATCAGGCATAGGTATTTTCGGTCATTTCATCACTTTCTATTTGTGATGGATTAATTCGCATTCATTTTTAGCATGTGGAAACCCAATTAGCATTTCGCAAATGAAATGTAGTTGCTAAATTCTGTGAAATATGAAAATTCATATCCATTAATTTAGTTTATTTTGAATTTAATTTTTAATATAAAGTTTCTATTCATGTTTTTTTTCAATTTTCATTTCTTTATATCATTTTTCATATAATTTTTCATTTCAATTTTCATTTCCATTTTAGCAAATAGCATAGCAATAGCAATTAGCATGCTAAGATTCGTGAATTAGCATGTTTATGAAATTTACGCAATATTGCATTAATTGCCATCGCTACTTTCTACCAATCAGCTCAGTAGTAGTGAATGGGCAGCATTTTCCTCTACATTAAAATCTTCTGTTATCACCAAGGTGCCTGCCAAGTGTGGAGATTGTGATACATCCCCTCTATGAGGAGCGTCCAGTAGCGATGGAAATTAATGCTATTTTGCGTAAATTTCATAAACATGCTAATTCACGAGTCTTAGCATGCTAATTGCTATTGCTATGCTATTTACTAAAATGAAATGAAATGGAAATGAAAAATTAAATTAAAATTGTAATGAAAACAGAAATGAAAAATTATATGAAAAATGAAATGAAACATAAAATGAAACATTATTTTTAAAATTAAATTCAAAGCGAACTAAATTAATTGAAATGAAATTTCATATTTCACAGAATTTCGCAACCACATTTCATTTGCGAAATGCTTGTTGAGTTTTCACATGCTAAAAATTAATGCGAATGCTAATTAATCCATCACTAGCGTCCAGTGACGCTTATAGGGGAGGCCTGTGTTCAGCAGTGGACGTCTTCAAGCTGTTAATGAGAATATCAACCAAAAGAATTTCACGTATTAGCGGGTTCTAATGGCCAGGAATCAATGCTTCAAGGTACCTTTCCAACAAATCCTGTACCTCCCGTGATGAAGACGGACTTCCCTGAGTAAAACTCTGGCACAGTCGGAGCCATGGCCAACAAGGTCTGAGAACAAAAGACGTGATCATCAGAGAATGGGATAGGTGAGCCTACCGGTTCCGCCACTGCACCGGTATAGGATACCAGCATTACCAGCGTTACACAATCAGACACCTCGCCCGTCGGCAGTCGACGTACCTCCCGTAGGTTAGATAGAACGGTCGCGACTTTCCATAGGATCCACTCTGCCAGTGGAAGTAGCCTTCTCGATCATCTTCCCACGGCAACGCCCTAAACCAAGACACCTCACGGGTGCCCCATAAATCAGAGTAAAACAATTTCGTTTTAGTAATAGAGTTTCGTAATCAGATATAGAGGATTTTCATTCCATTTTCATAATCAATTATGAAACAAGAATTTTTCTGCCTCTTTTGTGATTGAGGTTTGTAATTAAATTTAGCATAATTAGCTGGAATGACATTTCGGAAATCTCTAACTTTTCCGCAGCGAATGTCATTTCAATACATTTTTGGAGTTAGCGTTTGGTGATAGCGTTAGCGTTTGTGATCTTTGCTAGACCCCCAGGTACACTGAGCACCGATTTTTGACAGCTGGGTGCCCTGCGCCCCAAAGAGTATATAATTTACTAACGCGCCCTTCCACAGGGAGTCGCTCAAGAGCTCATCGAAATGCTTTGGCGGCGCCGTCGTCTCCAGCTACGTGTCCTAACAATTTATATTGAAATGTATGGCAGTTAACTCTTTTGGCAACGCTTTGGCAGCGAGCCGGCAACGTCGTCATGCCATCTCAGAGTGATAGAGCTCTTATGGACTGGCCCAGTCGTCGATGCCAATCCAACCCCGTATTCCGAGTCACGCTATAATCGCTCATAGCGCTCCCAGCGCTCACGTTGATTTTTCAGCGTTCCGATTCAGATATTGCGCTCAATGACTTTGACCGCTGTCAATGACTCGGAACAACCAATCACGGACGGCGATATCGCAAGATCGCGTCGGTCATGACGTTTACAAGAGATTTCGTTGTCGGTAAGCGTTTTTAGCGCAATAATATCGATTTTAGCGTGAATCGGAATAGGGCCCAAGTTAATTGTACCTATCTACTTTATTGAGCCTGGTAGCAGACTTTTTTTGGAGTCAATATCCACGTCCAGCTTCAGTACGGTATCTACTACTACTTTATTCTGTGGTACACAGTGCATGATGCATTATGTAAAGTTATAAAGTGCATGTAACCTATGTTGCATATCTAATGCAGGTCGCGAAATAAATAAATAAATTATGGAAAATGCTGATGAACTGCAATGTAAACAAAACATAAATTATACGAACAAATTCTGCTGTTACTGAGCTTAAATATGAAAATAAACAAAACTGAAAATCATAGGAATGATTTTTTAAAGTGTAAACCACAATTTAGGTATAATATCTCTATAAGACTGAAAATATTTGAATTTTCCGCTACAAAGTGCAAGAAGTCCACTGAAAAAAAAGCATGAAACCCATGCATAGAATGCTTACTTCAACAAACTTACATAAGAAGGAAAAATAAAATAAAAACTCAATAAACCTTAACTTTTTCTATAGGTGGTAGCACTTGTATTGCAAATTTCGTCTTGGTAAGGACCGCCGCTTTGCTAGTTATTCCGCCGCCAAGTATAGTGTGCTAGCAGCCTAGCACTATTGTGTTCCAGTTTGAAGGGCACTGTAGCTAGTGAAATTCCTGGGCAAATGATACTTTATGACCTGATCTCACAGTCTCGTAATCTTATTGCTAGACTGTGCTGATGTCTCAGGATGACGTGCGCAACTGCGCAGTGCAGTGTCACGGATAACATTAATTTAAAGTTCCGGGTGACACTGCAAACCTGTTATAGGCAGCAATGACGCTTAACATCAGGCGATAGACTAGCTTGTCTATTATTCATTTACATAACAACGGTAAGTAAAGGTAACTGAATACAACCTACAGCACAACAGATTAAATACGTACCTACCGTGAAATAAGTATGCCAACTTGTACTAGAAATCGCTCACATCAAAAATTCTTTCAAATAGAAAGTTTGCAAGCCGTCTTCACCTATAATTATATCAACACTTAGCTATACAAGGTGACCTTGAATTGGTATGTTATCCCGAAATGGGGGGACTGGGACCATGCTACCCTACAAGTTGTGAGAGTCTTACTTGAAACTGAGTGTTTCCAAACTTCCATGGTAAAAAAGTAATCCACTCGCAAAATTGCATTTGTGGGCGCTACGAGAGTTAACAAGATACTATAAATTCATTTCTAAACACAGGTCGTTAAACTCATTTATGGGCACTCGGTCAAGGACGAAGTTCAACCACCCAGCTGCGCTAAGGCTATTTTCGAACGTAAACTTTACATGGCATTTCTTCAATGAAAAAATATTAATTTACCCCCTTTCGGCATAACATACTAATTCAAGGTTACCTTGTATAATTAAGTATTTACTGAAGCTAGAATTTGTGTTTGCTATGTTGGTGTTAAAATAAATAAATAAATAAACTTTGCCCGTTCTTTCAACCAAAATATCTGATAATTTCTATCACTGCTGTAATTTTTTTGTTTGCTGCAGCTCTGAGATCATGAGCAGTACAGTTTTTTTTTAAATCGTGATAATAATCCACTATTTCATACTTCTTGCCAACATTTGACAGGCCTGATAGCTCAGTTGGTAGTACCTCTGCCTTCCTCCTACCGGCTGTGGGTTCGATTTCCACACAGGACCAATATTTGTGTGATGGACATAGGTGTTTGTTCTGTGTGTCACAATATTGTATTCTATGTATGTATTTACAAACAAAAAGTATCTAAGTATTCTATAAGCTATCTGGTTCCCATAGTACAAGCTATGTTCAGTTTGGGGCTAGATGGCGCTGTGTGAAATGCCTACACATATTCATTATATTTATTCTCCATGTCGTTTTTTGGGTCAGATTTCAACTCTATGCAACTGAGAGAATGAACTAGGTACGTATTGTTATGTATGTAGTCTGGCAAGTCGATAAAACCGCTTGAACGTGATTATGAATTACAAAGCAGTTATTTAATTTGTAATTATACATTTTTTGCTGTTATTTCATCACACTGCACCTAACTATAGTTAACTATTAGGCATGTGTAATGAATCATGTTGCCTAACATATTTATGCTCAACTGCATGGTAAAGCTGTAAGTTACCACCGGCGCCGTCCCGTCAGTAATGCGTATTGTAGTGCGTTTCAAAGTCAATGGCGGCTGTGAAGACGGCACGACGCGCAGTAGAAAAAATTCAAAAGCGTTCGGGCTGTTGGATTCTTCGTGCGACCTCTTTGTCGAAGTTTGATGTAAGCTCAAAAATTAATTTGGTATCTACAGAGTATTTACAAATATTACAGGGGCCTTACCACAAACTAATACAAAACCATCATCAGTGACAGTAATGCTTCAAGGTTACAATAATATTGTTGTTTATAAAGTATTCCTGCGTGAGGACGAGACGTCTACATTTTAATATAGCGTTATCACTGTCGCACGTCGGTGTTAACATGACGTATTTGAGTGAATGATTTAACGTGACGTCATCAAAACTGCTCTGCGTCAACAACATTACAGTATTCTTACTTTTATGTCATTTTTCAAAGAATGTTGAAGTATAGAGCTATAAGATGTTGTGGTAGGCCCTCACAGTGGTAAGGAGCCTACAGTGGGCCTAGCACGAATATTTACGCGCGCGTAAGTGTAACGTTAACGTAAGGCAGTTGTATGGCATTCGATCTGCCCCCCTATTACGATTGAGCTAGCAGCGCTGCTGTCGCGCGTCTGCTGCTCAACTGCTGTCAAAATTGTATGAACTTTGACAGCAGTTGAGCGGCAGACGCAATCGTAATAGAGGAGCTTTACGTTAACGTTACACTTACGCGCACGTAAATGTTCGTGCTAGGCCTACAGAAGTACAGACAACCGCGTTTACGTTTCCAGCTTCAATCTAATACAAAAGGTAACCAGTTAATACATTACAATTAATGTCGAAACGTTTTTGTCGAAACATCAATCAGTGCATCCTATATTTTGACATTACATATTGACTTGCAATCGCCAGATATCCTGACTGCTACATCCTGTATTACTTACTACTTTTAATTTTATTACAATATATGTACAGGGTGTTTGTAGCCAATAGCGGTGGGCCTGTAGGCGGATCTACTAAACAAAAAACCGTTTTTTAAACCATTAAATTAGTAAATTTTTCAAGGCTATGGATTCGTCCTTAGCCATGTCCTAATGAGTTCACTTCTTGGTTCACTGATATTGTTCTTGATAATACTTCTGCTCTGTTATTATAATGTTGCCAGTACCTATTAGCGATGGCAATTAATGCCATTTTGCGTAAATTTCATAAACATGCTAACTCACGTGTCTTAGCATGCTAATTGATATTGCTATGCTATTTGCTAAAATGAAATGAAATGGAAATGAAAACTGAAATGAAAAATGAAAAAAAAAAAACATGAAATGAAACTTTATACTAAAAATTAAATTCAAAATGAACTAAATTAATTCAAATTACATATTTCACATAATTTCGCAACTACATTTCAATTGCGAAATGTTAATAATCCATCACTAGTGCCTATGGCGTAATAAAAACTATAGATTCACTACTTATTATAAGTACTTTTTGTTTTGTAAATACATACACAGAATACAATATAACACCCAGACACAGAACAAACACCTATGTTCATCAATAAATGTTTGTCCAAACAAATACAGCCGAAACGAGTTCTCCACAACATATAAAAAATAACATAGGCAAAAAATAAACACAAAATTGGTACTCATAGGTGACCAACTACCCAAGTCCATTTAAATTATAAAATGAAATATTTATGCAGCTTTAATCCTCTAAATCCAATTTGAATTTAAAATCTATATATATGTATTAGTATGCATTTATTTAAATAAATAATACATAAATAAATATGTGTGGTCATTACACCCTATGATTACCTACAACTAGCCCCAAACTAAGCATAGCTTGTACAATAGGAACTAGTGATACAATACTTAGATACTTTTTTGTTTGTAAATACATACATAGAATACAATATAACGCCCAGACGCAGAACAAACATCTATGGTTCACGATAAGATCCGAAATGAGGAGATCCGTAGAACTAAAGTGACCGATGTAGCTCTTAGGATTAGCGAGTTGAAATGGCAATGGGCAGGCCACATCGCTCGTAGAACTGACAACCGATGGGGAAGAAAGGTTCTCGAGTGGCCATCACGAACCGGTAGACGCAGATAGGCCGGCCCCCACTCGGTGGACTGACGATCTGGTGAAAGCCGCAGGGAGCCGATGGATGCAGGAGGCGAGCAGCCGCTCTAAGAAGCGCTCCCTGGGGGAGGCCTATGTTCAGCAGTGGACGTCTTCAGGCTGCTAATGATGATGATGATGTTCATCACACAAATGTTTGTCCCGCGTGGGAATCGAACCCACAGCCTACAGTTCAGAAGTCAGAGCTACTACCAACTGAGCTATCTGTTATTATTACGTACCTATTATTAAATTTATACAGTGATCGTGCATTGTCTGTAAGTAATCGTGACAATAAATACTTACCTCTTGCAGTGTCATCCGAACTGGAACATTAAATTAAAGTTTCGCGTGACACTGCACTGCGCATGTCATCCTGAGACATCCCACATTCTTGTTAACTTAAGGTCATACGTCTCATTTGCCCAGTAATTTCACCGTATATAACACTGCACTGCGCACGTCACCCTGAGACATTCCACAGTCTAGTAATCTTAAGGTCGTAAGTCTCATTTGCCCAGTAATTTCACTAGATTAAATGCCCTTTAAACCAGAAAATAATAGTTCTTGCACAGTGCACACTACTGCTTGGCGGTAGAATAACTGGCAAAGCGGTGCTACCTAGACGTTTGCAAAAAAGTTCTACCACCTACTACTATCACTTTAGCACTTTTATAAGTCAAAATCATAGTAAGACTTATAATAATATTACTTAATTTAGTACTTATTAGTTTTCGTGGTCTTTCTCAGGATTATTAATAATGAGACGTTTTATTTAAAAAAAAAAGTGTTCAGTTTCTGTTACTACATGGCGTAGTAACGACGTATTTCAAACCAGGTCGTAGTTTCAAACCACGGAGTACAAGGAAATGTCAAATTCAGTTGAGTGGATCACAGAGTTCGTTGTCGATTTGTCGATTGAAAGCCATTAGAGTATATTCCTTCTATAAAATAAGGATAGAATACTAAACTCGATACATAATTATCATAGCAATGACAGAACTTAAAACCCCCATTTTAACGCCATCTATCAGGTTTTTATAAAATTACAGCTTTTTTTAATAAAACTCCTCATTGAAAATAAATTGCACTTATACGCATTTAAATACAAAAAATAAAATGATTATCTACAATCTAAACATATTAATATAAAGAAATAAGGTGAAATAATATTATACTTTGAAAAGAGGGTTAATTCGACTGAGATCATACTTGGATGATAATTAATTAATTATTATCATATAATTTTTTTCGCAGTTATGGCTTTTCATCTAATTTTGATTAATTTTCCACGGCAAAGTAAAAATTCCGATTAATTAATTAATATAATTTTCTAAATTACGGATTTTATGTGGTAACAATTAGTATGAAGTGTTTTGAGAACCTCACCCCCTTTTTTAAGTCGGTTAAAAAGTAATGAATTAGGATTTTTGCAGTTTTTTTAAATTTTTTTTACTTAGGGTTATGACAGTTAGCTATGATTAATTAATAATTAATTTAGATAGGTTTTGTATTCTACAGACTTTTTAAAAGCAGGCGATACTGCTATATGAATCATATTTTAGTTTTGATTTAATTTGGTTTAAATCACTATTATGTTTTTAATAGTACTTACGGGATATTTACCGTGATTAAAAACGTGGTAAACAACCGTGAAAGTTTAAAACAGTGTTTTACTATTATGTTTTATACCTAGACATGCAATTAACTACCTATATCATACCTAATTATTTAAATTGAATTTTTTATTTGGGTAAAGTATCTTTATTCTTTTAACTAACTTAACTACGACAATAATACGCCTATACTACCTACTACAAAAATAAAAATGGGCTATTATTATACACATATTATATAATAATACTGCCGCAATGACCACACTATAAATTGAATGACTATACTAGCTGCGATGATCTGCTGACTATAAATAGAATTAACTAAATAAAATCAAAAATAATGCTTAATAACACTCACATTCAAAGTCCTCCAAAGGTATTGTATATTTGATATATCCAAGTTAGTCACTCAGAGTTGGTAGCACGTACGATCCGCTGTGCGCCATTTACTGAATTGCACGCATGATTGTAGTCTGTGTATTAGTGCAAGATCCCACAGCACAAATAGATACAAATACCCACGTCATCGAGTACCTCTCAATAGGATATCTTTAGATCATAAGCTGACACTTAAACATGTAAAAAAAATCAGTTCTGCCAATTCTGGTCCTGCCGGGTCATGGAAATCCAACTTCAAATGCTTTGAAAACTAAGTTCCGCCAAGTTTAGACGTGGTAGACCTTTTAAATAAATAAATATGTGTGGACATTTCACACAGCGCCATCTAGCCCCAAACTAAGTATAGCTTGTACTATGGGAACTAGATAACTGATACAATACTTATTTAATCTATTATCAGGGACACTTTGGCTATTAAGGTCCTGACAGGACCCAATGCGAGCACGTTTATTACAGCAGACAAACTTGAAACTTATTTTGTACCTTATTTTGTACGCTTTATGCATAGCAAAAATATGGCAATTACGTTGCGTTGCACTTCGACTTTTCCATTTTTCGGTACAAATAATTAGTTATAAAAGAAATGCTTATTGTTTTAAAAAAAATAAAATTATAGATGGATGCATTGAAACATAACTTATCACTATGATTTATTTCAATGGGGTATCTTATTATAATGTAACATTTTAGGACGTTTGAATGATTTTTTAGAGGTCACTTCACGATTATTTTCTATCGAGAAAACTTTTCGTAAACGTGTTTCGGTTTCAGCAGATGGAAAGAAGATATGACCAGTATTAACGTGCATTTTTTTCAATCCTGTAAATGTTATACCATTTGAGATAAGCACGTTCAAAATAGTCGATTTGGGAGCATTCAGCGCCTTAATGGGCATAGGTTTCATCGGAGTACTCGTTGAGGTATGTAAATGGTGTGAAGGGCACTTCGTAAGGGTCTGGCAGATATTTCCGGCAGGATTTTTTTTATTTTTTATAACATGGACAGAGAAACAAGCAGACGGCCCGCCTGATGGTAAGCAGTTACCGTCGCCTATAGACACCTGCAACACCAGGGGCGTTGCCGATGCGTTGCCTACCTTAAAAAAAAAATGAAAATGATGGATTTAAAAAAAATGGTCAAATCGGTCTGCTATCGTACGATAGCAGACTATTTTTTTTAAGCACCATTTTTTTATTCACCAGCATTTTTATTCGGGCACCTAATGTAATTTTTAAAATAAATAAAACGTCAAAAATTTTCTCGGATTTCTATTATGCAGGATCGGTTGCAAGACCTGATTTTTTTACATGTTTAAGTGTCGGTTAACGATCTACAGATAGCCTATTGAGGTACTCTATGACGTAGGTATTCCTACTGTGGGATCTCGCACTATATAAACTGTGTTAATAATTATGTATAGTCTATGTATAAGGTCGGGAAATACGTTTCGCATTTGGTTAGAATGAACCGAACTACATAGGTAGGTATGCATTTTTGATGTTTAAATCGACCAACGTTCTTCTAATAAAATTATTGGCCAAGTACGAGTCGGACTCGCGCACGAACAGTTCCGTACCATTATCTACTTATAACAACGAGCAAAAATCATGTTTGTTGTATGGGAGCCCCTATAATTATTTATTATATTTTGTTTTTTAGTACCTCTTTGTCATAGCGGCAACAGAAATACATCATCTGTGACAATTTCAACTGTCTATCACGGTTCATGAGATACAGCCTGGTGACAGACGGACAGACACAGATGGACAGTGGAGCCTTATAGGGTTCGTTTTACCCTTTGGGTACGGAACCTTAGAAATTAAATTATTTCATTAGATTGCTCTACATTTTTATAACTTAAAATAAAAATGAAGGTCTATCAATTTTGGATATACCACATTGCACGACCAGCCAAAATATTTTCGAAGATCAACGAATTACGCAAAACTTGCAAGTGTTTGGTTATCTTGTTAGCATTAAGCTGCTGAACGTTTTGGCAATATTTGAACAATAGAAAGTGAGCAATGCTCAGATACTAACTTCAAAAAAGGATGGTATCAATTTTAATGATTTTTATAGTCGTATCACCTGCTCAAGTGCTCAGCGTAATCTACTTACTGATTAATTTGTAAGGAAAAAATAGAATCACGAGCGGGGATTGAACCCGCATCCATCCATCGCGAAAGCCGGGATATTAATTTACAAATTAATCTATAGGATGGTTTCAGTTTGGTATCTTTATCACTAGAGTAGGTACCTAATCAGTTTTTTCAGTTGGTATTCTAATGGTACAAAAAAAACCTAATTTATATTATTCCGTATCGATTCCTTACTTCGAAACCACGCGAATTCCTTGTCTTACATAAGAAATCTGCGAAACTGTATTCTCTATGAAACGAAAACAAAACCGCGCGAAATGAATTTGGTATTGGCGCGATCTGAACTGTAAAAAATCGTATGTTTTACCGAGACGCGTTCCGAAACATCAACACATCAAAAGATATGACCACTTATGTCAATATATTTTATTCAAAATAAAGATAACTTTAATGTAAAGTGAAGGTATATCTGACGCTGTGACACGATTTGAACAAGACACGATAACGACGTGGTTTCGTATCGTGTGGAATCTGTGTTTTCATAGAGAATAACCGCCCAGTAATGTAATTGCATCCCACTAGATGAAAAAATCTCATATCTAGTCTCATTTGCCCAGTAATTTCACTAGCTACAATGCCCTTCAAACCGGAACACAGTAGTGCTTTCACACTACTGCTTGGCGGCAGAATAACTGGCAAAGCGGTGGTACCTACTTAGATGATAAGATAAGATAAGATAAGATAATTATTTATTTGTACACAACTTTATAGAGCTACACAGTTTATCATATTATATACAGTAACTATAGGTATATAAGCTCATGCACATGATATTATTATATATGATAACCAGTTGCAGCACTGGCCATCGCAGTAGGATTCCCTGAGTTTGCGATAGCCAGTCCTCTTCCAGGGAAACTTAAATAATGTAAGTAGTTTCACATTTCAATAGTACTTATACACTAAATGACAGGACTGTGTAGTGTGGGAAAAATTATGGGAGAGAGAGGGGTAAGTGTGTACCTATATTAATATATATTATATATGTTTATGTATATAGTATAGTATAATATATAAAGTAGTATGTGTCTGTGTATCCGTGAGGAATGTAAGGTCTAGTATTTTTGTGTAATGTTGAATTTCTGACCGACGAGAACTACCATGTGTGTTTTTATTTCACATGTGATGCTAATGTAAAACTTAGACAATGGCACCGATAAAATAATACAATAATATATTAGAAATTTTTGTTTTAGTATTATTTTAATAATTAATTTATTTCACCCTTGATTTTACTTTCTACCTTACGATACGCAATATCTCTTCAGTACTGCTATAGCTGAGACTACGCAAGTATTCTATAATTTTCTTTTTGCAATTCCTTTTGGTGTCACTCCGTATGTCGAGCACTTTGTTCAGCTTCCCGTATATGTAACATCCTAAAAAGCTGTAACACTTTTGGCCGAAAGAAGTATTTAGTTTTCGTGCAGGCCAGGTGTGCTTTCGTCTGGACCTAGATGCCTTAGCATCAGTGACAGAGTTAAGTGCTGTGGTATGAAAACGAAGTGCAATTGACAAGACAAATATTTGCCTAACTCTAAGTTGCTTAGATTCCTGATAAAGTGCTTCGGTTGGGTATCTATATGGTTTGCAGAAGATCCTACCGCCTAGTAAATGATAAGTAAATGATATTCCATTCGATGGTTCTTATGGCACCCACGGGAAGACATGGGGTGGTTATAACGTAGCCACTGGTACCACATACTACATAATTACTCATGTCTATAAAATTCATAGGCAAGCGTGTACAATCTGACAACCGATGGGGAAGAAAGGTTCTCGAGTGGCGACCACGAACCGGAAGACGCAGCGTTGGTCCCCCACTAGGTGGACCGACGATCTGGTGAAAACCACGAGGAAGCCGGAGGCGAGGAGCCCTTCAAAGTGGCGCTCTGGGGGAGGCCTATGTTCAGTAGTAGTGGACATCTTCATGCTGTTAATGATGATGATAAAATTAAATAAAACACAATATAACTTCAATGGGTTGTTGTACATTCGTCACAAACTAATCAATAATTTGCTTTTTATAATTAAAAAGTCTTATAATTTTTATAAGACTTTTGTTAAAAGGTCGACGGACTTTTGTTCGATTACATTGTTCCAGTTAATGGAACAACACTCACATTCAAAGTACGACAATAGTAAATATTGGCCGGATGCACTGATATTTTTACATTTGATAGAGAGCAACAAGACACAAAATATCAATAACAACTCTTTCCAATGTTTATTGGTAGTATCTCAGATAATATAATATCTACAGTACAGATGGATTTGGTTTTACGAATGATTTTATTTCTCCATAACGAAAGATTACCAAGCGACATTTATTGCGTGTTGGCGAAGTATTAGGTCAAATGAATACACTGGACACTAACTAGTAACTCTCTAGGCACGATTGCTAATTTTTTTTTCCAGTTCAGGCTATTTTTCGTTTGCACCTGATGGGACCCCATGGTAGTATGTACCCTATCCATTTTATACGGTCTATCGAATATATTTTTACAAAAAAATAATAATAGGGTATGCCCAACAATCATTCACAAAGTGCGATGTCTTCATAAAAATACTGTACAAACATAGATATTCATTAAAAACCTCCAAAATCAGTCATTTTATTCGTTGTCTTTGTCGTAAGCGCCACGCGGAAGTTCAGACTGAATTGATATTTAAATCTACGAAGTTAAGGTCGATGTTACTCAGTATGACTTGTGCAATGCAGTGTCACGCGAAACTTTATTTTAATGTTAATATTATTTTTATTTTAAAATTCCGAGTGATACTGCAACTGTTATGGGCGGCCTTGTCACTTAACATCAGGTGAACGACTAGATCGTCACGTCATTCATTCTCATAAAAAAAAATAAGTGCCTACTGCAAATGCTAAAATCTTATCAACTATACTATACTATTATAATATCTGTGACTATACCATAGATCTATATCTCTATATATATATGTCTATATATATGTCTATGGACTATACTGACATAATGGAACATAATGTGACTCCATTAAGATGTCATTTTAGTTACTTGATAAAGTAACTATTCCAATGTAAACTTACCACCAATAAATAAAGCTCAATAAAAATCATTGAATTACGGAAGATGCCATCTTTGTATTTTTAATTTTATATGTATTTTATATTTATGTTTAATTACTAACGAAACTGAAATGTCGCCAGTCTGACGAAAATAAGAATAAATATATAGAACGCCGTAATGTCTGCAATAGAATGTGTAGAGACGCGCAACGCCGACATATCCATAGTTCTTTTGAAAATGATGATCCTTCCAAAGTTTGGAAGTTTCTTAGGTCATTAGGAGTTGGAAAATCTCGTCAAGATACTATTCCCAAAGATTTAAATATTGATCTATTAAACCAGCATTTCTCCTCTTCTTCTTAGTTTGATAGATGCACTAAGGCTGCTACCCTTAACTATCTTTCTTCTATTCCAACTCCGGACCACCCTTCTTTTGTCTTCAAACAATTTACTGCTTGTGATGTTAAGAGAAGCATACAATCCATTTCTTCCAATGCAGTCGGCAGTGATAGTATTAGTCGTAAAATGATTGTACCTATACTTGAAGAAATTGTTCCTATTATTCAATATATCTTAAGCTTTTCCATTTCCTCAGGAACATTTCCAGTAATTTGGAAAGAAGCTCAACTCACTCCTCTTCCCAAAAAGTCCAACCCGTCCTCCTTCTCTGAATACCGTCCTATATCTATACTCCCTTTCCTATCAAAAGTGCTAGAACGTCTTATCCACCAACAGCTGTCTTCCTATCTTATTAGTAACAATCTCCTTAATCCATTCCAATCCGGTTTTCGCACTGGTCACAGCACAGTAACCGCATTAACTAAAATTACAGATGACATAAGGTTTGGCATGGAAAATAGAGAACTTACTGTGCTATCACTGTTAGACTTCAGCAACGCGTTTAACAATGTTGATTTTGACATCCTTCTGGGACTCCTTCGCACTCTTAACATATCTCCAACAGTAATTGACTGGTTTCGTAATTACCTGCCGGCAGCGTATACGTATTGATGATTCATACTCCACATGGTGTGATATATCTGCTTGTGTTCCTCAGGGCGGCGTGTTATCTCCTCTTCTTTTTGCAATTTTTATAAATTCAATCTCCCAACAGCTTACTTCTTCCTACCATCTCTATGCAGACGACTTACAGATTTATACGCAGGCACCATTGGATCAGTTAGATGCATCGATTGAAGCTACTAACTGTGATTTGCAGCGAATTTTGCAGTGGAGCAGATCCTATGGCATATCAGTCAATCCATCAAAAACGTAAACCATTGTCATAGGCAGCTCACGAATGATTTCCAAAATTGACTGGTTCCGCCTCCCACAAGTAATGTTCGACGGCATACCTATTGAGATTAGCCAAACGGTCAAGAATTTAGGCATAATCATGGATAGGCAGCTTTCCTGGCAACCTCAGCTGACTGAAGTTAGCCGGAAGGTTTTTGCTTCTGCTGGTTCTTTGCGCCGATTGAGTAATTTCCTTCCTATTACCACCAAAACTGCTCTCGCTCAATCTCTTCTCCTTCCGATATTAGATTACGCCGATGCCTGCTATTTGAACTTAACCGAAGAGCAACTCAACAAACTTGAACGTCTGCAAAACTTTTGCATTCGTTTCATATTTGGTTTACGTAAGTTTGACCACATCTCACAATTCCGTAACAAGCTCAAATGGTTACCAATCCGCCTTCGCCGGAATACTCACATTCTTTCCCTTCTATATAGCATCCTATTTCTCCCCTCCACTCCTCCCTACCTGACAGAACGTTTCAGGTTTCTTCACCAGTCCCATGCTCGCTCCTTACGTAGTTCCGAGAACCTGCTTTTGAAACCTCCTGTCCATACGTCCCAATTCTACCATAAATCTTTTTCCGTGCAAGCTGTCATGCTCTGGAATGAACTCCCGGTGCCTATCAGGCAAGCAAAGACCTTGTCAGTTTTCAAAACTATGGTAAAGACGCACTACTTATCCAATCTCAGCTAGTATTATATTTTAATTAAGTATATGTATGTTTAATGCGTAGGTATTTATATATATATATCTATTTTGTAATAGTATGTATGTATAATATGTGTATGTTTATGTATGTTATGTTGTATTATATGTATTTTAGTAGTTTTAGGATTCGTTTTCATTTCTAATATTTGTATTTACTGTACATCGCCAACCTCCCTAATTCATAATATGTTTCTATCCATCCAAAGGTTGTCTGGATGAGATCGCTTTAAGCGATAAGACCGCCCATTGTACTGCCCTTGTGTATATTTTTTTCGTGTTGTTATGTATCTATGTGTATATTTGGTGTGCAATAAAGCATTCTTCTATTATATTCTATTCCATTCTACTGGAAATGCCATGAAATTAATTGTTTTTGTTGCAATTTTCACAGGTGAGGTATTTCTGTTGCCGCTATAACAACAAATTCTAAAAAGGACAATTAAATAAATATTAAAGGGCAGTAAAAAAAGCAAAATTTATTTGCTTTAATAGATAATTGTACGGAACCCTTCGTGTGCGAGTCCGCCTTGCACTTGGCCGGTTTTGAGTAAAGTATCAGTGTAAGGTAGCATATAGCTATTTAGTAGTCACCTGTACCCCTAGTACGAGATTCAATAGTTTACAAAAACTTGATTCGTTTACGTTTTCTCCCTTTTCTCCCATACATTTCTCTGCAGCGCCCCTAGCGGACACGTTGATGAACTAAAAATGGCAGTACTTTTAAATGGATTCACGCGTATTCACGTATTGGAAAACTCGTAGGGGTACTGATCAAAGTATACCTATTTACGTGCCAACAAACTTCATTACTTGCAAATCATTTCATAATAAACCAACTGCAGGGTCACTCGGAACGATGTAGGTAGTTCCTTGAGGTAGATAGTTCTAATAGTGGAGAAGCTTATTTATCGACGAAGCATTGAAAAGTTATCGGACACGAATCTTTCAAAAGCTGTAAGAATTTATTATCATACGTAAACTCGCATTTCAATTTTGTATATTAAGCCAACGAACCAAAATCAGCTACGAGAAACCAACTTTTCTTGAATTGCTGAAATTGACAGCTAAGCGAGACAGTTTTGGTTCCAATAAGAGGTCACGGTACGGATTGAATGAACGGAACACGCTTTGGGACGATGTTTAAGTTGTCAGCGTAATTTTTACCATAGGTACCTACTTTTGTAATGTAATTAATATAGAAATATAGTAAAAAACGTAGGGTTAAGACATGTAAATAAATGAGTGAAGAAATAAACATCTTTATTTCCAGTTACATATTTTAATAAAAATGCATCACCTGTAATATCTATAGATTTATTTGTAATTGTTTAAAACTAAAACACAATAGTATTTTGCATATCAGGAGTTATAATGAGAGAGACACAATACAGGATTTCCTAAACCCCCTTCATCAAATTTGGATTCCATTAATAGATATAGCGATTAGTCCACCCATCTTTTATTTCTTCGAAATGCTCGGAAGGATGAAAGATTCTAAGAGATGTAGTGATGGCGGTAAATAAGTAGACAAAAATATGGCTCTTCAAGTAGGCATGTGTTATGTGTAGGTGTTTTGCTATAAGGAACTTTCTACGGTTCACCACAGTGGGATGTCCGGACCTGGAAAACCAAAACAAGTAGATTAGACTCATTTTCTTCTAGTGACGCCCTGCAGTTCTGAAATTGTTTCCTTGGTAGTTGATAATGCAATGTAAAAGGTAAAACTATATTTTTATGACCTAGAGGAGGTAAGTAAGTTCTAGGGTAGATAATTATCTTTATAATAATAATTATTACAAGGTGGATCTGTGGAGGTGGGGCCAAGTGATACAGGCTATTTATGCCTACATAAGACACCAGTCCTTGCAATGCAGGCTTGCAATAATGTGGTAAATATTGTCATAAATTATTGTGATTAGTATCTAAGAACCTAATACTTTTGTAAACCTTTTTGCAAGGAAAATAAAAAGCATTTATATATTTATTTATTTAGTTTGACCAACAACTATTACGTAGATACTAGTAGACCGTGATCAACTGATATTTACGTTTGTACTTACATACTTAAGTATCACCACCAGCTTTCCAACCATTAACTGCAACATTAGATCATCACCATGGTGTAATTTGATGTTCCATTTCTTCCACTGCCGGCAAGACTACTCTCGCTTGGTTTGGGCAGACTTATTAAACCCCAAGGCAATCATTTTTATAAGAAACAATTTTTTTTTCCATCGGTGGATGTTTTTGACGATATTCCACAAAAGTAACAGTGTGTCCTAGGTAATCTTTTTATTCTAATTTTCACGTGTAGATAATATAATACAACACTGCACAAATATTAAAACTAACACTAAGAAATTGCTAAACGTTGATTTATTTTATTATCAATCAATGCAACCTTAGGGATGCTTCGATACCAAAGAGTATGTAATTTACTTGTCCGATACTAAGTAGTGTCTAAATACGAGTAAGTACTCGATACTTTTCTTTCTTTCGATAGATAGATAGATAGACAAACTCTACAGTCGCAGTCTCTACAGAATAGAATCGCCAAAAATCTAATGCCTTGCAGCCTAATTTAAATATAAATATCTGAATCTAATCTAAATCTTCTATATAATAATATTATAATTGCGAAAGTTCGTTTGTGTGAATGTTTGTTACATTCTATCTCGGTAACTAGGTACTCAACCGATTTTGATGTTAAAAAATGCAGCTTGTATGCTGGATTAACTCATAAAATACTTTGATGATGTAGATACTAGTATTGCCTAAAGATAAGAATTAGAGGTTGTGGACATTTCAAAGGACTAGTGCCTGCACTGATGCGGAACCCGAGCGCATGCCCTGTGGTGTCAAGGTACGCGGTTGGCCGATATTCAAAAGACAAAGTGTTTTATTGCAAATAAGCTATTCATAGCATTTTCACAAATCAAATTAAATAAAATGATTATAATTACTAAGCAGATAAAATCACAAAGTGCACAATGTCCATTTTTACTACTATATAATGGACAGCCTATTATAATGTTTGAAAAAAAGATAAGTTCTCTCTATTGGGGGGAATCGTAAATCTGTAAACCTGAACAAAAAACCTAACCAGATAAAATCTAGGACTAGGCGACTCTTTGAGCTTTCGAAGGCATGAGTGAATAGTAGTTCGCGAAAACATAAGTAGTATCGAATAATGATTTGAGTACTACTAATATGGGTAGGTATCGATACTTTGGTGGTATCGGAACATCCCTTTGCAACCTTGGAAACCAAGGTGACAAAGCATGTCACTATTAATAAAACGTTCGAAAACTGGCTCATAATTAATCATTATACATAACGAAATTCTTTTATTAGATAATATTATTAGGTTTTTTTACCATATATCAAACATGGTAAAAATACCGTAACTTTCCGATAATTCCCGACTGTTGAGTTTCTGAACGATACTTGCGATCCAATAGTTAATTTCATTCGTTCTTTCAATTCAAACCCGATCATGCTTATAAGAGGTCACGGTACCAAATAATGCGATTTTTTTAACCTGCCTAATCTAAAGTGCTTGGGAACTGAGTCGCATTCTAAAAGATCACGGTATGCCCCCAGATAACCGATATAATACTTAGATAATTTTATACAACAAACATTACAAGCAAGCCTACACCGTAATTTGAACCTTACACCTTTGCCATAAGACACATTTTTAGTAAGGAAGCATCCTCTTCAATGATAGGGCCAAATATTCCACGGATTGTGTGAAGATGTGGTACTTGGAGTAGAGGAACCAGGCTAAGAACGCGTAGAAGATGACCCTCACGATTCTGTCTATGAAATACCGTCTGTAAAAAAAAACACAATCAGAAAAACCATTTAACATTTAATAATCACAACCTAAAAATATAGTTAAGTTTAAGCTTTTGCAGGAGAACTAAAGTGACCGATATAGCTCTTAGAATTAGCAAGTTGAAATGGTAATGGGCAGGCCACATCGCTCGCAGACCTTACAACCGATGGGGAAGAACGGTTCTCGAGTGGCGACCATGAACCGGAAGACACAGCGTAGGCCGGCCCCCCACTAGGTGGACCAACGATCTAGTGAAAACCACTGTAGAAAGATGTAATTTTATTTATTGACCGAGTGAACGAAGTGAGAGAGTCTCTGCTTCAACTTGCCGTGCCGTGCTTGCGTCTGTACTGTAACGATCCAGGGTGAATCGTGGCGTCACAAATATTAGAAAGTTTTCTCAATTATAAATATATTTAAATAAAATAATTTTACGAGTAAATAAAAAACCAATAATAAAGCAAATATTCGTTTGATACTGTACTAACTGGTATAGAACATAGAGATAGGTATGAAAGTAGTTATTTAAACGTAAAATGAGGTAATATTAGAAAGCATAAAAACTCTTTAATTATATTTCATACTAAAACATCGCGAACTAGCAGTCTAGAATGTGTCAAAGACTTTTCAAATAATTTCAGATTGGGAGATAAAAATGTGTGAACGGTGCTACGGATGGAATAGAGAGGCAAAACGGGGGATTTCCTTTTCATATTAGAAATAACTAAAATTTATAACGAGACGGAAGATTGACAAAGATAGGTATTACCTACAGAAGTGGAGAGGTCTAGGAATTATGGAAACCTAACGGAGGAAAATATGAATCAAGAAGTTGATATGAACCGATATCAACTGAGGGAAGTTATTACATTATTTCGTAGTTAGTATTTTAAAAGTAAATAGTTTTACCCAAGATTTAGAGATGTTAGTTTTGAAAGTTTACACGATCGGAAAATGTTCCCTGGAGAGCATAGGACTTTCCTTGTTGGTTGGTTGATGTTGAGTGCAGATGCTTAGTGTAGAATAAGAACGTCGTGGGAAACACGCCGAGCGGGCAGATTGATGATGGTAGAAGGTTTTAATGTACAGAACGGAATGCGTAGAGTTTTCCTTGTAGGATGATGTTGAGTAAAAATGCTTATTGTAGGACAATATCGTTGTGGACATCTCGCTAAGCGGATGGTCTGATGATGGCAGGTGGTTTTAATGTACAGAAGGGAAAGTCAATGCTATTCTTTGCATATTTCCTAGTCGGCAGGAGCTTAGATGATGATGAGTGTAGATGCTTATTGTAACATAAGATCATCGTGGACATCACTCTAGGCGAAAGGTTTGATGATGGCAGGGGATTTTATTGTAGAAGGGAAGCTAGTGCTATTTACTGCACATTTCCTTAGTCGGCAGATGCCTAGCGTTATACACAAAGGAGATGAAAAATTTTATTTCACGCGGTGATGTAAAACATCGTGAATGTATTTGAATACTTACTTATCACTTTACTTTGATATAATGATTTATTGACTTAATCCTAACTGGATAATTATTGGGAATATTGTTGTAGTTCGTTTTACTATTAGTCAATAATTATTTTCTTAGCAGGTTTTTGTTGTGATCACGGAGATGATCGAAAGATCTTATTCCCGCATGAAAATTGAAGCATACTTTGATGTATATTTATCATACTAATTTTATCATACAATATATTATTGTAAGTATCACGAGCGTATTTGAATATCATTCTAGTAATTTCAAAATAGGTTCAAAATAATGTTTTCATGCGTTTATAACGTAAAATCTGGAAATTTAGATTAAGGTCTTCCGTAATAGGTAAAAGGTATTTATCTCGAGCAAGTCAGTGGCGCCTATGAACTGGAAGATGCGGCTTGGACCAGTTCCTCACTAGGTGGACGCCTTCAAGATGATGATGATGATGTTGGTGATGAAGTTGATGATGATGCTAATGGTGATGTTGAGGGACGAGATAGGCAAAGATTTTATAAGATAAGATGCAATATATTTATTTATCTCAAATCTATGAGCATAGTTCAGTTTGGTGAAGTTCAGATTTGACATTGTTTTAATGAATTTTCAATAAAAACTTTAACTTTTATTTTACAACAAATTTATAATATTTTTCAAAAAGTAATTATTGACCTTCGTATTTATATGGGTCAAGCATAAGCAGTACCTATTAGTGATTCCTTACCACACGGATAGGATAGCTAGTTGTATAAATTCGAATGAGAATAACGTCTTGTTGATAATTGATATCAATAATATATTTACAACTTACAATACATACACTTTGTTCTACGGATCAAACATAACTTTAGCATATTTCATTATACTGAAATACATATGGATGATTTCTATGAAAGTTCAAGAGAAGCAAAGTCAGCCTGAGAATGCATAAACGGTTCAATGTCTATAGTATACAAAATATATGCATAATATTATTATAATATCAATAAATACGGGTATGGAAATGATCAGGAATAAATGAAATGAAACGAAATGATCTTTATTTCCAACACACAATATCGCGAAAGGAACAATATAATACGGAACACAAAATAAGAAACTTATATAAATATACTAATTATACTCTGAAGCGATATTGCACGATGTCAGAAACAGATCCCGGCTCAGCTCAGCATACAACTTATTATCATTGTGTAATTACTCCGAAATAAATGTCCTGAGTTTTTATTCAACATTATTAATCTCCATTTCATGTCGGCCGAATCTTCGAGAGAGGAGCAGAGGTTTCACACGGCGAGGTTGCGCATAATGCATAACCTACGGGCTCTTCTTTGTAGGACGATTCATCAAGACATGTCTGATTGTCATTCTTCGAAACTTATTTAAAAGGTCATGTGTTTTCTTATAGATAATAGTATTTAATCTCGACGGTAGATGTATTAACTCTAAATTTACGGTTTCCCAAAAATATTATATCGCTTCGTAACTCGACTTTATAATTATTGTAAAATCAAATATTGTAAAACAAACAAATATTTAAAAAAAAATAAAAAAAAAAAGATAAACCCTGAGGAGTTTCTTTGGGCTTCTTCTCAATCAGGAGTAATCGAAGTTTCAGGATATATTTTTAAAACTCAAAGTTAGTTATGAACGACAACATAATTTTAATATTTAATTATTTCCTCTGGGTACTTTAATGCTATAAAATTATTTTATAATTTAAATTATAATTTAAACTATTCCGATAAAGTAAATTCTAAATTCATAATCGTTTGAAATAACTTTTTCAATAAATAATTTGAGTTTTACTTATGTTTTTATTTATTAATCTATAATATAGAGCATAACGTAGGAAAGTAAGGGTAACGAATTCTAGACTATCATCATAGAAGGCCACTTTAATAAACCAGATTTAGGTTTAGGATTAATTTATAGTTTGGAATTGGGGCTCAGAAGATGGCGTCATGATAAGCAGAAAAGGTTTATCATGACGCTAATATGTTTAAAATAGGCGTAAGGGAATGGTAGAATGGGTTGTAAGCATTTCCGGTAGGAATGATAACATTTTTGTAACTAGTGGGAATTTTTGAGCCGAATAGTCGAAGTGTAACTAACAGGAATTTTATATTTTTTAGATAGTATTAGTTAAGAGATTTTGGTATATACACTTGAAGAATGGTTCTGAAGGTCAATTATAGGAAGTACTTCAGGATTTCCAAATTAGGTTAATGTGAGTTGTTTTGGAGCAATCTACGTTTTCGATCTTTCCAGCAGATATAGGATTAGCGCTCATCAAAGGTTTAGATTGCAGTGAATAGTAGGATAATGGGTATTCCAATTTACTACATTAATTGCGTATTGATGTTAGTTAGAAATTGTCTCATTACTTTAAAAGGATTTGGATTACTACTTTATCACAACGTACGGGTTCTACCACTATTAGGAGACGATCACTTGGCCATAACAAATCTAGAACATACAACAAGCTTAGGTTAATTTTAGGTTCTTTCAGCGGTATTAGATTGTTAGCGTTCATTTAAGTTTCAATTCAGTTCAGTTTTCAATTTATAGAGATGGTTATATTTATGTATTAAAGTTAGTTACTTATTAAAAATACAATTAGTTAAATTAATATAAGGGGGAGAAATAGGGGGGATAGGGGGGGGGTTGTTACAGTATGGATGTACGTACATACCTACAGCACCCCTATTCCCAACCTATCGGAAACGTTTCGATTCTACACTCTCCGTCTCTTTCATTAAATGTAGATAAAGAAGATGGAGAGTGTAGATTTCGAATCAAAAGGTTTTCGATAGGTTGGGAAAGAGGTGCAGGTCTCACTTTTCATCGGATTGAGATAAAACTTGGTATACAAGTTTTGCAAAGGTTTTTTGGCGGGAACGCGGAAATGTTCACGGCGTTCCATTGTATTATTTTTCAAAACATTTGCTTTTCCAGTGCTAATGTTTAAAATTGGTGGCGTTTTACGCATTAAATGCTGAATTACGAGCATGAGTGAGGGCAAGTGATATAATGTGGTGAAACGTGATTTTTCGTGTTGCTTCCAAAACTCCATAGAAGCTTCTAGTAAAGTTGCCACCACTTTGCTGGAGCATGACTTAGACTGGACTATGACTATGACTAGGACATGACTACGCATCTTGCATCCATTGACTCCCAGCAATTTTCACCAGATCATTGGTCCACCTACTGGGAGGCGTACGCTGCGTCTTCCAGTTCGTGGTCGCCACTCGAGAACTTTTCTTCCCCATCGGTTGTCAGTTCTACGAGCGATGTGGCCTGCCCATTGCCATTTCAACTTGCTAATTCTAAGAGCTGTATCAGTTACTTTAGCTCTCCGGATCTCCTCATTTCGGATCTATCTCGCAGGGAAACACCGAGCACAGCTCTCTCCATAGCTCATTGTGCGGCTCAACACTCCACAAAATTCACAACTATCTATTGTGAATTCAGAAGTTAACTTATTCAACGTCGGGAGATAATAAAACTCACATTCTATTCAACCTCCTGGCCCTGGGTAAAGTCGAAGGATCCTCCTTAACGATATACTTTCTGATCCCCAGCATCATATTCTTGAAGAATTCTTCTGCACTGACATATAATACGTAAGTGTAGAACTCTTCGTCGTCCTTCTTGGTGATACGCTCTTGGAGAGAACGGAAATTCTTGTTGATGAAACGCCACTGTTTTGTACTGTAATAATGGAGGACTCCGAGGCCATGGCTGATGCGCTTTTGGGTGCGAACCATGCTGGAAAAGTTTGGTTATAGGTACATCAGGTTACAAATTGCAGTCATCATAATAAATTGCAGGATTCCAGCATTGGTTTTTTTTGTACATTTTTATGAGAATGAATGACGTGACTATCTTTTCAGTCACCTGATGTTAAGTGACACGGCCGCCCATAGCAGTTGCAGTGTCACTCGGAACTTTACAATAATAAAGTTTCTTGTAACACGGCACTGCGCACGTCATTCTGAGACAACACACAGTCTAGAAATCAGATTACTAGACTGTGTGATCAGTACCCCTAGGACGAGTTTTCCAATACGTGAATACGCGCGAATCCATTTAAAATTTGTACTGCCATTTTTAGTTCATCAACGTGTCCGCTAGGGGCGCTGCAGAGAAATGTATGGGAGAAAAGGGAGAAAACGTAAACGAATCAAGTTTTAATAAACTATCAAAACTCGTACTAGGGTACAGGTCAAAGAGTCTCATTCGCCCAGTAACTTATAAACTATACTTTCTAATAAATTGCAAGATTCGGGCAGTGGGTATAACAATAATGTTACCAAAATGTAGTGATCTTGAAAAAATGCAGGATTTGGATACGAATAAGTTGCAGTCATCTATACATATCGTCCCCTCCACGGCAAACTTGCGAATCAGCATTTTACACATTTTACAGGAGAGCAAAAAAAACGAAAAATAAATCACGTTTTTGTGTTTTTGAAATAGATCCCTTCAACCAATTTTTAATTTTTATATGTACTTATACATTAAATTGAAGCATGTTTAACCCTACTAATGAATAATTACGTTATTTTAGTGGAATAGCCAAATAATGCAGATTCGCAACTTTACAACTTCATAGAAAAAAATTATCTATACATTTTTTGCCCATAGTAAACTTACGTATGTGGCAGATTCGCAACTTTGCAACATAAACATGGCTATTGGTTCTATTATTTAACTTCAAAAAAGCGAATCTAGCTTAGCAACCGAACAAAACAAAATGTAATAACATTAAAAGTGTTAATTATTATGCAGTTTAAGGTAAAAATAGCTAAACTGGTACATGGTTGATGAGAAAGTCTACAAAGTGAGTTAGAAAGAGTACGTTAAGGGTTCCGTAGTTATTTAACTTGGCTAATCTTCCTAAATTTTAGGGCGTCGCTCGCTATAATCTGATCATGAATAGGCGAAATTGTATTTTAGTCTTCATACTAAATTCAATTTAAAAAGTTTAAATAAAACAGATTGAATTTATAAATATAGGTGTTAGGTTTTTGAAATGAGCAACTCTTGACATTAATTTTATTTCAGTGGATCGTTTAGTCTTTTAAGCGGGTTTAGGCTAAATAGATAAACTTTTATCCCTTTTCGATTTCAGTTTGTTTTCAATGAAGTACATCATTGTGATCTGTTTTTAATGAAAACGATATTGAATCCATACCCACAGTACCTTGATAATAATATTTGTATTTATGTTGTTGTTTATATTTTTGTCGTATAAGCATACTAATGGTTGAAAGTTGAAACCCACTCAGAAAACTTAATGACCGCGCCTTTCAAGTTCCATCGTCGAGCGCATCGTTATTTATCATCAGGTAGGCCCATAGGCAAATAATAGGATATCATTGATAATAAAAACTTTATTGGGGTGGGATGGAAATTGATGGATTTTTTGAGTTCTCTTCTAAGCTTCAATAATGCTATGGGTGTCTCAAAAAGATTGAAACTACCGAGAACCCTAATATAAACTAAATTCAAAGATTCTGTGTGGATATAACATCTAAAAGAGTGTTCTAAATAGTTTTTTATTAAGACGGATAATAATAACGTAAACTGCATTGAATTCAAACTGAAACCAAAAAGGAGTAGGTAAAAGTTTATCTGTATTATCCAAGCCCATCAATACTGAAAGATTACCTACTAATTCAAAGTTAAACAAAAATGATTTGCCTAAATTATTCCAAGAACTTATGATCAATATTTAAACCGTTTGTCAGTTTCTAATACAGCTGCTCATTATTAACTTACCTGAACCAGATGTGGAAGGAGACAAAACAAATTGAGTTTAGCACCAGGGCTAAAAATACAATGTAGCCCGTCCATGAATAGACTAAAGCGTCTGGCCGTAAAATCTAGGAAGATTAGTTAAGTAACTACCCTATCCTTACTATCCTTACTACCCTTAGAGTATTCGGTTTGACACACCATGGTTGGCATATTTTGTCATCAATAATGTGGTTTATGCCTGTAAACTACATCAATTGAACGTTTTCAACCTAATAACATTTTATTTTATTCAATTTCAATGCTAAATTCGCTTGTTTGAAGTTAAATAATGGAACTAATAACTATGGTTACGTTGCTAACTTGTGAATATGTCACATACATCAATTTACTATGAGCTAAAATAGATATTCAATTTACGGGATGAAGACAAGAACATGAATTATTTCACATTCGCATATTTACTGTGGTCATTTTTTCGCATCATACTCAGGAATTTTGAGTATAATGTCTAATCTACATGTTACGTTAGTTTACCGTGGTACAAATAGTAAAATAGTACAGATTCGCTTATTTACTGCTATCGTATCTTCTAAACTATAACAGCTAGAAATGCGAGTCTTTGCCACAACGTGCATTACCACAATCAATCAATCAATCATTTATTTGCGAGAACACAAGCACAATTCACAAGGAAGGTCTTAAAATAACATATGTAGACATATTGCGTTCAACTTGCATGCAAGTGTGCAAATATTAAAAAGTATTTTTGTTACAGTACATTTGAAATTCCTTAACACTATAAAATGTGTGTTGTAATAACCAGTCATACAAAGATTTCTTGAATAAATTGCCTGTTAACATTTTTAAATCATTAGGTATACAGTTATATATTGATATGCACATATTGTAGACATTTTTCTTATATATATCTTTACGACAAGGAGGTTGATGCAGTAGGTTAACAATTTTGGCTCTTTTCTGTCGTTTAATAATTTCACTGCGTTTATGGAAAAAAAGTGAATTAGCTTTAACGAAAATACAAATTTCTTTGATGTAGATGCATGGCAGAGGAAGGATGTTACATTTTTTAAATAGTGGTTTGCAGCTATCCTGAAACCAGGCCTTGTTCATCACACGAATACATCGTTTTTGAATTTTAAATACTCTATCAATATCGACTGAATTTCCCCACATTATAATTCCATAGCTCAAAATAGACGACACGTAGCCATGGTAAGCTGTTAATGCAGCTTCCATAGATACAGTCTGTCTCAGTTTTTTTAGGGCAAAAACGTACCGATCAAGTCTTTGACATACGAAATCGACATGCATTTTCCAATTTAAGATGTATGGTCGAAAAAAGTCATTTTCGTAAAAATGGCAGATTCGCAAGTTTGCCGTGGAGGGGACGATATAATAAAACTGTAGAGATAAAAAAACCTGTAAATGCAAGATATCGAAAAAAAATTTACACAGGTTGGCTTGAAATTTTTCGCTGATGACGTTAAGCTACTTTTTAGACATTTTGTCTGTTTGTTTGTTTGTTTGTTTGTTTGTTTGTTTGTTTGTTTGTTTGTTTGTTTGTTTGTTTGTTTGTTTGTTTGTTTGTTTGTTTGTTTGTTTGTTTGTTTGTTTGTTTGTTTGTTTGTTACGGCACAACTCCGAAAATACTGAACGGATTTTCATGCGGTTTTCACTAATAAGCTTAGAAAAACCCGGCGCAAAACATAGGATATATTAAATATCGTAAATATTTTTTTTTGGTGAAAATGATTAAGATTTCATTATGAAACGAAACGGGATTTTAACAAGATGGCCGCTTCAAGGCTTCAAGGTAAGTTGTTTTTTTTCTTATATTTTGGCGCCATACATACTGTAGGTATTTAGCCAGTGTCAAAAGGTAAGTTTTATTTTGGCTACTAATCATAGATGAGAGAAAAAAATATTACTCTGTGCTACTGACGGTAATTTTATCACGGGTTTATTCGGATGCACAGATTAAAGAAAAAACTCTGTTACTATTATAGCGCGGCTTCATATACGCCCGAACCTTCGCTGTTTTTGAAATGAAATGAAATGAATGCAGATGCTGTTGAGTTGGCGCGCAAAACATCTCTGTTGACTATCCTCGAAGTTTTTATAGCGCCCCAACCCGGACACACAGTCAATTTGTTTGCCTGCTGCGTGACCGACGTGGGCTAAATAAAATGGAGGAAGCAGTAGCGTTATATTGCATGTCGGCGAATAAATATGTTTTACAAACTGTGAGAGTATTAATTGCAATTACAAAAATAAATTTTAATAGTTTTAATTTATAATTCCTTATCAATATGAAGTAAAACCAATGTTTTTTTATTTGTCTGTTTATCTGTCCCCTTGAAAACGGATCACGGTTGTTATAGTGGCAACAGAAATATATCATCTGTGAAAAATTCAACTGTCTAACTATCACGATTCATGAGTTCATCCTGGTGACTGATGGACACACAGACAGACAGACGGACAGCGGAGGTTTAGTAATAAGGATTTACCCTTTGAGTACGGAACCCCAATCATTTTTATTTCATTCTGAACAATCCCCACTGCACTAAGCAATAAGGAAGTAATTTAATTATGCATGTCTTTATTTATAACATAAAAAACAAAAAACAGTAAATAACAATTAGCGCGCCTGCATTACCGGCAGTGTATCACACTTTTTGGGCTACGGCGAAATACATCGCGCGATAACTTCGTCTGCGCTCGATGCAATGCAGATTAGAGAAAAACAATGTGTTCATTATGTAAGTACCTATACCCAAGGAAGTCATATGTATTACAAATAGATAAGTTTTTTCGTTAATCTGTGGTCCAAACTAAAAAAGAGGTTAGGTATGAGAACCTTCTTGAATATGAACATGACACAGAGAACAAGGAATTTCGAAAACTAAAAACTTCTTAGATTTTTATTATAAGTTAAGGCTTCACGAGATATCATATTTAGCCAATATTGAAACATAACTAAAATTATTATTCATGTTTTCGATTTATTGGGTTCTGGCGAGGGAAAAACTCTTTATTGGCGAATTGGTATTATGTATTCGTTTTCAAAAATCTACTACGCGTTACCATTCGAAATAAGTATTTAAAATTGTATTTATAGTACCTATAGCTTAACCTATAGTAGTAACATATTCAGTAATCTGTGCCTATAGGTACTTAATTTATTGACCCTTGCTTTTGCTACGTATTGTAAAACCTTTTTTATTTTGGCATTAGACAAAATTTGTATTTAGCCAATGATACGAAGTATTTTATGAAAACTGTTTAACAGGGTAGGTTCTTAGACTTTTTATAATCATTCATAAGCCTTCACGCGATTATCATACTTAGCCAATATTGAAGCTTACTTAATTAACATTTTTATACAAGTTATCGATTTATAGGGTTTTGGCGGGAGCAATGTTCTTTATTGGCAATCTGGTCAAATGTATTTTATTTATATAAACTTACTACACGTTACCATTCTAAATTATGTAGTTAAAATTATTTTTGCACTGCCACATTACTGCTACAATCTTGATCGACCCCAAGGAAGTTTTAAGGTACCTATAGTACCTATAGCTACTTAAGTTATAGACCCTTACCATTCCTACGCATTTTAAAACCTTTTTTATTTTGGCATTAAAGTAAGCCGGAGTGGGTGCTTATTATTTGTATTTAGCCAATGATACGAAATATTTTATGAAAAATGTTAAAAAGGGTAGGTACTTAGATATAATAATATGTAGGTAATCATTATGGCAATTGTATCCTTGAATTAACAATAACATGTCGCGTAACGTTCGTTTTTGACTGTTTTTGATTTGTTCTTCTTCTTCTTCTTGCATGTTGAAATAAGTTTCTATAAGTTAAAATATTTCAGATGTGTGGGAGCAAAAAATGATTGATTACTCGGTTACTCCAAGGAGGTTTTAGTTATAGTAGGTAAGTAACTCATCTTTGGGTGTAACTACTTCCTCACTTTCATCACTAGGTAGGTATGTTAAAAGTGCAGTGGGAATGTGAGACAGCGTGGAAAATAGTGGACATAATAATAATTATAACTGTCGATTCTTTAAGGAGTGGTGGTTTAGTATTTGTAATTCCTAATTAGTATTAAGAAAATTAATTATGTACGCATCGTACAGGTAAATGCATATCTTCGGCTGTAAAATATTATGTATTTTTATAAACTTATTATTGACACTGGCTAAGTGTAGGTAACTCAATTCGTATGGAGCCAAACTTAAGAAGGTAAAAAATGTGGTAAATGGAACAAAAAGCGCGCGGATCATATTATCTTTACATACTTATGTAAAACTGAGCAAAACACCATCATCGTGTGTGATTCTTTCATATTTTCCTAAACTTTACCTGCCTGCTTAGGTAACTACTAAACAAAATTTACTGAAATTTCTGTTAAAGTCCTGAGTGAAGTGATGATGATTTATTTTCGTTGTAATATGAAGAGGTACTTCAATAATTGTAGTTTTTTGTTTGAAACTTCTTTTACTGTTATAAATCTATATTAGACTCAAAACATTTAATTTTAAATAATGGCTTAAGTAGCTTCCCTATTATATCTTCCCTACTATAGCTTTCCTATGCTAATACAGGTTACTGTGCTCAGCTTCGAAAAGATTTAGTGGATTTTGTTGTTTGGTACGAAATGCATGATCTATTATTAGACTATAACGTAAAAATAACATAACGCAAGCGTGCGAAGCCGCGGGCAAAAGCTAGTTTATAAATAAAATAAATAATAAATATGTCTGCACATTTCACACAGCGCCATCTAGCCCCAAACTAAGCATAGCTTGTACAATTGGAACCAGATAACGGATATAATACATAGATACTTTTTGTTTGTAAATACATACATAGAATACAATATAACACCCAGACACAGAACAAACATCTATGTTCATCACACAAATGTTGTCCTGGGTAGGAATCGAACCCACAGTTCAGAAGGCGAGAAAAATATTTATTTATTACTATTAATTTACAAATACGGGATATTATGTTAGGAATTGTAGCATCATTGAAATCATCAGCCCAATGAGTTCCCAAATCTGAGCTGGGGCATGGGCTTTCTCTCACCACACAGAAAATATAGATGATGCCCAAGTACAGGATAAAATTCCCAAATGAAAACCTGTGCCCAAGATCACAAATTTTGTAACTCTAGCGTAAACAAAAAACGGACAAAATTTCATTTATTAGTAAGAATCTCGCAATACTTACAAAGTTTCCCTTCCAAGTAAGAAGAGAAGAGCGTCTACAAGGTAAGCAGGTATTATGTGGAATAGAATCACGCTTATTTTATGAGTAATCCAGAACGATTTGAGGGTACCACCCGGATACCATAGGGCTACAGTGAAAGGATATTCATCGTATAGCTTCTGTCCTGAAACATAAAAAAACTTATGTAAATAAGCTATAGTATATCCTCGGAGAGCCGTTGGATGCAATAGGAAAGTGTGAGGATTATGGTCAAGGCTGAGTCAATCGATCTTGACTATTTGTTTGTTGTGTAATATTTTTTGTTTTGTTATCCTGCGGGGTGATTACGTAACTTTGACAGCAATACAACAGGAGAAATTTCATTCCGAATATGAAAATTTTCATAGTAACTATGCACATAAACTGCGTGTTGAAACTGTCAAATCCATACATTTTTGTGTTTCTATTGGTTGCAATCAAGTTACATAATCGCCTAGCAGGTCATAGCACCACACGCGCAACTGTAAACTCGTAGGCAGAAGTTAGTCATAAACAATAATGTAAAAAATTAATTGAAAAAGAAAACATCTTACCTATTTTTATAAGGTCTCCCCAGGTCCACTTGTATGCACCACTGAGTGTCAAATTATAGACTTGAGTCTCAAGAGGTCTGGAATTTAAAAAAGGTTTACTTAGCATGATCCCAACAATGACTTTGAATTTGCGCGTCTGAAAGGCGAAGTACCTATATGGAGGAACGAGGAACTATCGAATTCAACTCCCGCGAATGCCTTAGAAATGTAACTACTTACTGTGAATATTTCCACAGCTAAATTAGAACTCTGACTGCCTAATAATTCTGATCTCGCGCCCTTTAAATAGGGCGGCACCGTCAATAATGTAAACACGTGTGTCCCTACATAACCATACCAAATTCCGGCAAAATCCGTTTAGTAGTCTCAGCCTGGTGCGTGTTCAAACACAGACAGACAGAAAGACAAAAAATTAAAAAAAAGTTTATATTTCTATATCGATTAAGAAGCGCAATGCAGTCAATATTTTCCAAAGATATTCAATGCACAGAGCCCAGTTACAGTTTTATTAATTACTAGCTTTTGCCCGCGGCTTCGCACGCTTGTGTTATGTTATTTTTACGATATAAATAGTCTAATAATAGATCATTCATTTCGTACCAAACAACAATGTGCACTAAATCTTTTCGAAGCTGAGCACAGTAACCTGTATTAGCATAGATATAGGTATAACGCAAGCATAGCCGTGAGTGGAAATTATTTAAGCCATTACCTAAAATTAAATGTTTTGAGTCAAATATAGATTTATAAAACAGTAAAAGAAAAGAAGTTTCAAACAAAAAACTACAATTTTATAACTACCTCTTCATATTACAACAAAAAGAAATCATCATCACTTCACTCAGGTCTTTCACAGATGTTTCAGTAAATTTTGTTTAGGCAGTAGTTACCTAAGCAGGCAGGTACAGTTTAGAAAAATATGAAAGAATGACACACACGCACGATGATGCTGCTTTGCTCAGTTTTACATATCCGCGCGCTTTTTGTTCCATTTACCACATTGTTTTTACCTTCTTAAGTTTGGCTCCATACGAATTGGTACCTACACTTAGCCAGTGTCAATAGATATATAAAAATAAGTGTATATAAAAATAAATAAATAAAATAAATAATTAATTTTACTTAATACTAATTAGGAATTACAAATACTAAACCACCACTCCTTAAAGAATCGACCGTTATAATTATTATTATGTCCACTATTTTCCACGCTGTTTCATTCCCACTGCACTTTCAACATACCTACCTAGTGATGAAAGTGAGGAAGTAGGTTAAATCTTCATTACATAATTATTAGTTACACCCAAAGATAGTTACTTACTAAAACTTTAACCTTCTTGAAGTAACCGAGTAATCTAATCATTTTTACCCGTGGTTTTTTTAATAGCCTACAGATCTAAAATATTTTAACTATTATCAACATGCAAGAAGAAGAAGAAGAACAAATCAAAAACAGTCAAAAACGAACCTTACGCGCCATGCTGTTGTTAATTCGAGGATACAATTGCCATACTGAATACCTACATATTATTATATCTAAGTACCTACCCTTTTTAAACATTTTTCATAAAATATTTCGTATCATTGGCTAAATACAAATAATAGCACGCGCTCCGGCTTACTTTAATGCCAAAATAAAAAAGGTTTTAAAATGTGTAGCAATGGTAAGGGTCTATAACTTAAGTAGCTATAAGTACTACAGGTACCTTCCTACCTACTTCTTTGGGGTCGATACAGAATGTAACATTAGGACAAACATAATTTTAACTACAAATTTAGAATGGTAACGTGTAGTAACTTTATGTAAATAATGCATTTGACCAGATCGCCACAATAAAGAACATTGCTCCCGCCAAAACCCTATAAATCGAAAACTTTAATAAAAATGTTAATTAAGTAAGCTTCAATATTGGCTACGTATGATAATAGCATGAAGCGTAATAAAAAGTCTAAGAATCTCCCCTTTAAACAGTTTTCATAAAATACTTCGTATCATTGGCTAATTACATGTTTTGTCTAATGCCAAAATAAAAAAGGTTTTACAATGCGTAGCAAAAGCTAGGGTCAATAAATGAAGAACCTATAGGCACAGATTACTGAATATGTTACTACTATAGGTTAAGCTATAGGTACTATAAATACAATTTTAAATACTTATTTCGAATGGTAACGCGTAGTAGATTTTTCGAATACTAATACATAATAACAGATCGCCAATAAAGAATTTTGCCCTCGCCAGAACCCAATAAATCGAAAACATGAATAATAATTTTAGTTATGTTTCAATATTGACTAAATATGATATCGTGTGAAGCCTTAAAACTTTTAATAAAAAGTCTAAGAAGTTTTTAGTTTTCAAAATTCCTTTTTCTCTGTGTCGTGGTCATATTCAAGAAGGTTCTCATACCTATCCTCTTTTTTAGTTTGGACCACAGATTAACGAAAAAACTAATCTTTAAGGAATACATATTATGACTTCCTTGGGTATAGGTAATTACATAATAACAGATAGTTTTTCTCTAATCTGCATTGCATCGAGCGCAGACGAAGTTATCGTGCGATGTATTTCGCCGTAGCCCGAAGTGTGATACACTGCCGGTCATGCAGGCGCGCCAATTGTTATTTACTGTTTTTTTTAAGTTATAAATAAAAACATGCATTAAATTACTTTCTTATTGCTTTGTGCAGTGGGGATTGTTCAGAATGAAATAAAAATGATTGGGGTTCTGTCCTGAATGGGTAAATTCTTATTACTAAACCTCCGCTGTCCGTCTGTCTGTCCATCAGTCACCAGGATGAATTGTGATAGTAAGACAATTGAATTTTTCACAGATGATATATTTCTGTTGCCACTATAACAACCATGATAAAAAAAAATTGGTTTTACTTCATATTGATAAGGAATTATAAATTAAAACTATTAAAATTTATTTTTGTAATCGCAAATAATACTCTCACAGTTTGTAAAACATATTTATTCGCCAACATGCAATATAACGCTACTGCTTCCTCCATTTTATTTAGCCCACGTCGGTTGCGCAGCAGGCAAACAAATTGACTGTGTGTCCGGGTTGTGGCGCTATAAAAACTTTGAGGATAGTCAACAGAGATGTTTTTGCGCGCCAACTCAACAGCGAAGGTTCGGGCGTATATGAAGCCGCACCATAATACTAACAGATTTTTTTTTCTTTAATCTGTGCCTCCAGATAAACCCGAAATAAAATTACCGTCAATAGCACAGAGTAAAATTTTTTTTCTCTCATCTATGATTAGTAGCTAAAATAAAAGTTACCTTTTGACTCTGACTAAATACCTACACTATGAGTGGAGCCAAATTGTAAGAAAAAAAAATTTACCTTGTACCCTTGAAGCGGCCATCTTGTTAAAAGCCCGTTCCGTTTCATAATGAACTCTTACACATTTTCACCAAAAAAAAATTAACGATATATAAAATTTAATATATCCTTTGTTGTGCGCCGGGTTTTTCTAAGCTTATTAGTGAAAACCGCATGAAAATCTGTTCAGTATTTTCGGACTTGTGCCATAACAAACAAACAAACAAACAAACAAACAAACAAACAAACAAACAAACAAACAGACAAAATGTCTAAAAAGTAGCTTAACGTGATCAGCGAAAAATTTCAAGCCCACCTGTGTCATTTTTTTTTCGATATCTTTCATTTACAGATTTTTTTATCTCTACAGTTTTATTATATGTATAGATGTATTGAGGATGATTTTTTTTGTTCGCATATTGTAATTATATTTGTCTATATAAATTTTAATTTCAATAAACAAAATATTTTGTGGTTTGGCGCTGACCTACCATACATACGGTAGTGCTCCTTACCATCACGTGCATTCTGTGGTTCACAATTCACTCACTAGTGGCGCTTGTCGTGAAACCATACACCGTGAAACATAAAACTATTAAATAAACTCTCAGTCTATGTGGTTGTTGTACATTCGCCACAAAATAAATTCGTCACGAAAAAAAGGATGTGTAAATTCGCCACAATTTTTTTTTTGGCCATTCATACTCACTTATCTAAAGCAGTCACATAAGCAATCAGTATACACCCGTTCACGATGACATCGACCGCCACAGCATCTGCTGTGTAAGATGGGTTGCCTTGCATAGATCGAATAACACCTGTATAGTAAAAAACAGTGGCTCTGTAAGCTGTAGACTTCGCGAGAGAACTGAAAAACTATTTTTTACATATTAATTTGTAAAGGAAAAATTAAAATCACGAGCGGGGATTGAACCCGCATCCATCCATTCCATCACCATCCTAATTCTAATTTTTCCTTTACAAATTAATCTGTAGAGTACGCTGAGCAGGCGATACTGTTATAAAAATCATAAATATTGATTTGGGAGGCGTTATCTTTACAGCATTTGTGTTGATGTAACTTGACCATGCTGGTTGGGATGATTATTAAGAATCACTCAATAGATGGCGCTACCAACCTCTTATGTTGATTGTATAAGGTGAAGGAAAAATTCGTACATGAGACCACTGGTCACGGTAGCTTAAGTAAAGCATATCAGGCTTGATAGATGGATGGATGCGGGTTCAATCCCCGCTCGTGATTCTAATTTTTCCTTTACAAATTAATCTGTAGATTACGCTGAGCAGGCGATACTGCTTTAAAAATCATGATTTTTTACATTTCCAACCACCTTGAAATTATTTATCAAAACCTGAATATTAAAACGTCCATATTTGATTACCAGTAAAAATAAGTAATATTGGTTAACAAATCATGGAGTTACCTACGCTTTTAAGTTAGTTCGTTTTACGTAGTAACATATTCAGTAATCTGTGGTTCTGTGTCTGGGTTTGATAAGTATTTTTACAAAAAACACAGTACCTATCCTACACGCTTTGCTATGTTGGTGCTAGACATTGAATATCCGATGAAATTAAAAAGTACCTTTTCCACAAGCAATGAGGAGTCCAGTAGGGCCATGCAAATTTTCTATCCATCCAGGAACAGGCTCCCTCCATGATGCTATTACTGGAATTTGAAAAACGATTTACTTTAATGTCGGCAATTAACCCAATACATTCCCACTGCTGGGACACTGGCCTATCGGTACAAACCTGCGTCAGTATAATGAATTTCAAAACCCCATTTGTCTTAGAAAAAAATACTCAGAAAACCCCAGTGGATTCGCGGAATGTAAGCCGATTAATTGATGCCATAAATGGCATCGTACGATGTTCGCGCGGTCTTTGTCTGTCCGAAGAGCTCCCAGAAAATTATTTAGAATAACAATTTAACTGATGCCATTATATGGCACAGTTCGCGTACGATGTTCGTGCTGTCACTGTTGTAAATTGTAAACAGTTCCAAAGCTAGAAACGAAACGTAAAATCAGTGTGAAAGAGATGCATAGATGCGAGAAAGTGCAAGTATGGAAGAGTAGGCTAAGATAGAAAGGTAAGAAAGGGATAGACTACGAAATTGTATATAGGTGTAAGAGAGGTAGAAATAAAGAAGAGCATTAAAATGGAAGTATTGTTTTATTACAGTGTTGCATCTGAAGGGCTCACAGAAAATTATTTAGAATAACAATTGCTGAAATGTGCCACAACACATTAGAAAAGCAGCATAAGAGTTCTGGTGTTACATTCCATTGCCAAGCTATTAATTTTCTTGCTTAAATCGTCTAATATAAAAAAGTGGCGTGCGTTATGAAAAGGCATTATTTAGACTATTTCTTTTTATCTTCTTATTCTAAGCTCATTTGTATTATTTACCTGTAGAAGGTCTTGCAATCGCAATAGGAAACTTGCTTCCGTATTCAGCGACCAGATCTTCGTTGATAGTCTTCGTGTACGCGTAGGTATTGGGCTCTGATGCTATGATCCTGGAAGTTTATGAATCATATGGTAACAAGTCAAAGTTCACCTTTTAAAACGCAAAATGAAACAGTCTTTTGCTTTTATGCCATTCATTAGCGGTTATATTTATTTTGATGCAATTTTTCTTCCAATATGCTGAAAGTATGCAAAAGTTTAGCTACATTGAGAGCCTAATAAGGGTCTAATAATAATTATGTTCGACTGGAACGGCATATCAAACGATATGATTCCATCCAACCACACAAACCATCTTTCAAACCACAGAATTCGCCTTATTTAGGTTGTGGAGCCATAGTGTACATCATCATCATCATCATCAACAGCCTGAAGACGTCCACTGCTGAACATAGGCCTCCCCCAGGGAACGCCACTTAGAGCGGCTGCTCGCCCCCTGCATCCATCGGCTCCCCGCGGCTTTCACTAGGTTGTCGGTCCACCTAGTGGAGGCCGGCCTACGCTGCGTCTTCCAGTTCGTGGTCGCCACTCGAGAACCTTTCTTCCCCATCGGTTGTCAGTTCTACGAGCGATGTGGCCTGCCCATTGCCATTTCAACTTGCTAATCCTAAGAGCTACATCGGTCACTTTAGTTCTCCTGCGGATCTCCTCATTTCGGATCTTATCACGCAGGGAAACACCGAGCATTGCTCTCTCCATAGCTCGTTGCGCGACTCTAAGCTTAGTAATGAGGCCAACAGTTAGAGACCACGTCTCAGTTCCATAAGTCATCACTGGCAATAGTGTACATAGACGAAACGTAAAAAAATAGTTTTAAGAACAGATCTTAGACGCTGCCCCGGAACGTGCAGCAAAGGTTGTAGAATTTAGACATGAAACTTAAGTATATATCTTTAGATTGTTTCTAAATTGCTGGAATTAGACATTTTTGAGATTGATAAGGATGTACCTAAATATTAATAAACGGAAAATCTTCATCAAGTTTATACAACCTGAACTTGAATTTGTATTTATCCCGAAAGGGGCTAAATGTACTCCCCCAAGGTAGACAACATTTCTTCTACGAATTTTCTAAATTAATAGTTTTTTCATTGAAAAAATGCCATGCAAGTTTACGTTTTAAATTTACCCAAACGCTACTAAGACAACCCTAGCGCGCTGGGGTTATTTGAACTTCGTCCTCGACTGAACTTAATAATTAATAATGAATTAATTAATTTGTTTATTTATTTTAGTATCTTATTGTTAGCTCTCGTAGTGATCACACGTACATTATTGTGTCTCTTACTTACCTCTCGACGTGGACCTAGGTCGTGCGTTATAGGGTTTCTATGCGCAGCGCTAGATTAGTGGATTTATTTTTTTGTATGGAGGTTTGGAAACACACAGTTTCAACTAAGGTTCTCACAACTTATAGGGTATCAGGGTTCCAGTCCCCCCCCCCCCCCTTCGGGATAACATAACAATTCAAGTTCACCTTGTATTAAAAAAATTAAAATGTGTCTCACAAATTAGACACACTGACTTATGCCTAACTCATAGCATACATACTTAGGCTCAATATAATCGAGCGTTTTATCATCCATCCAGTCCACAAGGTCCATGATCTTCCGTGGATTATGGACAGCCTTGTACAGTTTCTCTTCTAACACCTCCAGCTGACAGCGAGAGTATGCTGTCGAGAGGTGTACGAACACCTGGAAAAAATTAGATTTTCTATTCTTTGCTGCAATACTGTCACGTTACATCCGTTCCTTTCGTGAAAAAGGTAGAATGGAACGCTACAAGTTAATGAGCAGCTCCTCCCCTACCTAAACAGTGCCTAGGTTGACAGGATCCTAAGAGCTGAAGAGAAAAAAAGGAATTGGTAACAGATATTTATTTTCGTAAATTTTACAAGCTTTGTAGAAAGCAAAAAAAAAAAAGTCTCTAGATGATGCGGAAGTACGCGAAATTCAAGTTGTTTACGGCCTACAAGTTATCACGGTAGAATTAGAATGTTATTGGATCCAAACAAGGCCCACTTCTGGGTCTTCAGATAAACAAAGCCCGCTTCCGGTCTTCAACGAGGCCCACTTCCGGGTCTTCAAACAAACAAGGCCCACTTCCGGGTCTTTATTCAAACAAGGCCCACTGTCGTTATAGAGACTGAGGAATTCGTTGCCTTTAGTTTGTCCGACTTCCAGAGTTCAGCGGCTAGCTCATTCAGTTATTAGCTTCTGGATCCAGAAGAAGATTCTCGTCCTTCCACCGTCGATGAAGTATTATTACGCAGCTCAGATTCAAGATGCAGCAGCAGGAGACACGCAGGTATTAGTCGTCAAAGCTTTGACGGACGACGGGCCGGAACATGGTGATGAAGTTATATTGCCACTCAATGTTTGAAAAAGGCAAGCCGGTCGTCTCACTGGTTGACGCTCGGCGATAGATTCGTCGTGGTAGATACGGCGGCCGACGGTGACAACAGATGTAGTTTCGGCGATCAGCTCTCGGCGATAGATTCGTCGTAGTTTCGCGACTGGCTGTAGCGGATGTAGCTCGGCGATCGGCGATTTGACAATGGATATGTCGTGGCGCAGCGATTGACGTAGATGGAGATTCACTTCACAATTTTGGTGTTGGATAGCCAAAGATGGTTTTTGAAGGCGTTCTTGAGTTCCCGGGCCTTGCCTGGCCCGGGAATGGCCTTATATCAATTTAGTGTTCCTCGTTCGAGGAGTAAATTGAGACTGCCATTCCATAGCGACAGCTTTTCTAAAGAAACCTCGCTAGCATTCCAAGGTTCTAGATTTTTGCAGTTTTCAAAATTTTGAATACAGAATAGTAAAAAAATAAATCTAGAGTCAAAATACATACAATCATGGCCAAACTATAAAATACCTCACTGAAATTGACAGTAGAAAAAGAAAAATATGAATTTGAAGAGAAACTAAATTCGAAACAAATAAAACAGTTTCAAAACAACTGCCATCCGAGCAGTCGTGTCTAGAAATCGGGCCCGTGACCCGCGCGCAAAATCGATAAAGTGATGTAAAATTTTGAGAAAAATCAAGTTTTTTTGTGCTTAAATTACTGTGAAAAGGACTGTCAAGTGCTGTGATGTGAAAGTTGTGAATGAATAATAGAAACCAGGTAATATATTATGATATATACATACATGTAGCATTACATATTTCCCCCACGACCCCAGAAAATTTTCAACTCCATTGAAAATTTTGAAGGTTAGGAATAAAACCTTGCTCTTTCATACTTAAATCTTGCACTTCTTCTTTTACTCGCTCACAAACATACTTAGGGGATATGGTTCACATATTTGATGACGCATACTCCACAAGGAACTATTCATTATACATAACGAAGGCTTATTTTTTTTAATTAGGTGTCGTTATCCGCACCTTTTTGAAAACCCGAGTAAAGATAATAAGTATTTACAATTAAGAAAATGTACAACACAAAGGCTTATTTAACGAGTTGTGTACCGCTCTTTAAGAATATTACACACACCCTTGGGTATTGAAGATTTCAAGGAAATTAATATTCAAGAACCTTGTATTTAAGAAATTGCAAGGAAATTAAGATTAGAGTAACAACATGTGCAACTAAGAAAGTATAAAAAAAAATGAGTAAACACAATGGCTTCTTACCCACACGATTCGTGTTAAAGGATAAAACAAAAAGAGTGAAAAAAAATAACGTTTGTAAAATGGATTTAAAAAAAAATAAGCCGAAAGGGTCTAGTTTCCTTGTACAATACAAAAATAATATACGCTAAAGCTATTTACAGAATAAGTATACAATTTAGAGAAAAAAACAGAATACAACCGCTACACTATTTACACTTTAAAATCTTTTACATGCCACTTTCCTCTTAAGCCGTTAGGATCCTCTAAAATAAAGACGAGAGGTGAGAGCTTCTCAACAACTGTGCATTTGACATATTTGGGAGCCAACTTTGAACTGAAATATGCACCAGCGTTACTCTGGACGTAATTTTTACGCCAGACTGTGTCGCCAACGTTGAACTCTTTAAAGGTGTGTCTCGTGTTGTAATGAGCAGCATTTTTTGTGTGTGCAGTGTGTAATGCAACCTGTACTTTATCGAAGATGTTAGATAATAATCCTAAATTAGCGGCGTAGATGTCACGAGGAAGAAAAATGAAATTATCAAGGTTGGAGCAGTTAGTGTATAGTGAACCACATGGTATGGTTTCACGTCCAAAGACCAGAAAGGATGGAGAAAACCCAGTTGTAGAATTTACAGAACTGTTGAGTGCATATTGGATTTTCTGCAAATGTTTGTCCCATGAACGGTGATCATCTCCGACCAACTGTGAAAGTGCGGTGATAATTGTTCTATTATACCGTTCTGTGGGGTTTACTTGAGGGCAGTATCGAGGTGAATAAAATATAAAAGGAATTTTATACTTATTCAGAAAACTTTGAAACTCATTGGATTGAAATTGTGAACCATTGTCCATGATGATGGTTTGTGGCACACCGTGTACCAGAAACACATTATTTTCCAAATACATGATGATATTGGAAGATGTAGCGCGCTTGATAGGGAAAATAAGGCAATACTTTGAAAAAGAACATGTAACCACTAGTATGAATTGATTACGTTGTCTTGTGAGTGGAAAAGGGCCCATTAGATCTAATGAGAGGCTTTGAAAAGGTCTTGAACAAATTTTTGGTTTACCCATAGGACCATATGGAGAATGATTCGAATGCTTATAAGAGAGGCATGTTTCACAAGAAGAACACATTTTAGCCACATCTTTAAACATACCAGACCAATAGTATCTTAAAGAAAGCTTCTTGTATGTTTTGAAAATGCCAGTATGGGGATTACTTTCTGAGTCACCATGGCAAGTTTTGATGAGATTCATTCTCTCAGAGGGAAGTGGAACTTCTTTCCAAGCAAAATCTTCATTTAGATAATCAGGTGAGTTATTAAAACGGTATAAATTATTGTTGAGAATTTTGTAATTTGGATAAGCATCAGGATTATCTCGACAGTTAGTAAAAAGTCTATTATATAGTTCCAATTGTGATGCATTGTCTCTAGATATGGGTTCAACACCACCAATAATAGCAGTATCGGGTATTTTATGACGCGACAGAAGGTCTGGGACAACATTTTCTTTTCCTTTTTTATGTTTTAGGTCGAAGTTAAAACAAGACAGACGAAGACTCCATCGTGCCAATCTGCCAGAAGGATTAGACAAATTTTGGAACCACTTTAATGCTGCATGGTCAGTGTATACTGTAAATCGTTTACCGTTATCAAGATAACAACGCCAATGCTCAAGTGCAGTAATGACAGCTAAAGTCTCACGTTCTGTAGTTGAATAATTCTGCTCATGCTTGTTTAGAGATCTACTCATATATGCAATAACAACTTCTTTATTGTCTTTTTCCTGAGTCAGCATAGCACCTATCCCAAAGTTAGAAGCGTCGCAGTGAACGGAAAATGGATAGTCAAAGTCAGGGCAAGATAGTATTGGTGTTGTAGTCAAGCATTCTTTTAATTTAGCAAAAGCAGAGTCAGCCTCAGCATTCCAGACAAATTTTTTTGGAGATTTTTTTCCAGATGACGTTAATTTACAGAGTGGTGAAGCAATAGTACTGAAATTAGGTATGAATCGGCGAAACCAACTGCACGTACCTAAAAATTTTCTTACTTCTTTTTTAGAGGTAGGAGCAGCGTAAGCTAGAATCGCTTCAATTTTACTGGGATCAGCCCGCAATCCTTGCTCATCTACTATGTAGCCAAGATATTTCAGTTCTTTGCGAAAGAATTGACTCTTTTCAAAGTTAATGGTTAGACCAGCATAAGAAAGTTTCTGATGAACTTTAAGTAGGAGTGAAATATGTTCCTCAAATGTCGCACCTATGATTATTATGTCATCTAAGTAACAGAACACTTTATTCTCAAACTCTGGAGTGAATAAACTGTCCATAAGTCTTTGTTGAGTTGCTGGAGCGTTTGTCAATCCGAAGGGCATAACAGTGAATCTATACATTCCTCTACCAGGTACGTAAAAACCAGTTTTATCTCTGTCTTTGGGATGTAATGGAATTTCCCAAAAAGCCTTTGCTATATCGATACTAGACAAATATTTAGCATTTTTGAGGTTATCTAGTATCTCAGAAACAAAAGGGAGGCTGTAGGCATCTTTACGAGTAATTGCATTCAGCTTTCTGCTGTCGACGCAGAAACGCCATTCTCCGTTCTTTTTTGGAGTGATAAGTACTGGAGATAACCAAGGACTCTCACATTTTTCTATAACTTTTAATTCTAGCATTTTATCGACCTCATTGATGAGTGCTTTTTGCTTTTCTGGAGAGAGACGATAACAACGTTGTTTTATAGGTAAAGCATCACCAGTATTGATCCGATGACTAACTAAACTAGTACGGCCTAATTTACCTCGTTGTTCAAAAGAAATACTTTTGAAACGCTTGATTATGTCATTAGCAATTTCTACTTGATTCCCAGACAGATGATCAAATGTTGATATTTGATTTTCAACAGCACAAGTTGTATGATCTTTAGATTCGAGATTGAGTTCAAGAGAAAGTATCTTTGGGGAGAGTTCGAATTCTTTCCAGAAATCCCACCCAAGTATCAAAGAAGGATAAATATCAGGGAAAACATAAGCTTTGATAACATGTGTCTGATTATGAAATCTCAATGGCAAATGAAAATAACCAGAAGACATTGCTTTTTGTTTATTAGCAACCATAACTTGAGTTGGAGACTTGAATAGTTTAAAGCCTAACTTTTGGATATCTTTATGAGAGTTATTACCTAAAATAGTTATACAACTTCCACTATCTAAAAGACCGGAAAAAGGTATATTGTTTATAGACACGTTAATAAAAGGTCTGTTAAAGTCTTTTTCTTTGTCGTAGAAAACAGAAGTTGTTTTGTAGCAAAACATAAAATTTCGAATAGTATTTAACCATTGATTCCAGTCGTTAAGATCAAAATTATTGTTATGTGATTTAGTGAAACCATTCAAGTCGTCAGCTAGTTTTTTTGTTGATTTGATGGAGCACATTTTGGACATTCGCTGATTCTCACGCCTTTACGACCACATTTAAAACAAATGAGGTATCTAGGCTTAGTACAAGTTTGTAAAGAATGGCCTGTGATACGACAGCGATAACAGAATTCTTCTTTAGAAATGTCATTAGTTTGAGATGACGAGCGTGGATGTTTATCTTCCTGCACTGCATTAGTGTACCTTACGTTTGGAGACGCTTTAGGAAATGAAGCTTTAGAAAATGAAGGAAGATAGGCAAATTCAGCAGCACAAGAAGTGTCTTCAGATCTAGGCTCATGAAAATTTTTGTCTCGTTCAGAAATGCGTTCGTAACTTTGACAAGTAGAAATTAAAGAATCTACCGTTTTAATATCTTTAAGTGCAACAAAAACTGAATAGCACGGTCTTATATTATGGAGTAAAATCTCTAATTGTTCGCTCTCGCTAAGTTTCTTTGAAAGACGAGCAAACATACCGAACATAATTGAGACGTAAACGATAATGGTCTCAGTTGCTCCTTGCGTTCTATTCCTTATAGCTTCCAACAGCTTATAGTCGTAATCATGTATACCAAAATCTCGAATCAGCAATGTGCAAATATCTTTCCACGATAAGGTAGGATTTCGATTATACTGAAAACGAAACCAATGAAGGGCATCACCTGTGAAAATCTCAAAGGCGTGCTTGCAAAGCATACCTTCCGGAATGTTTCGAGAAATCCTAAACTCGTCCAATCTTTGAAGAAATGATCTAGGGCACGATTTTCCATTGAAAGAAAACGTTTTGAGCTCCTTCACAAAATTATCCGAAGTGTGATAGTTTTGTACAGACTCGGAAGCCAGTGGTATACTAGTCAGAATGCTTGAAGGTAAAGTGGGTTGAGGAGTACTCAGTACTTCCAAAGTTTGATTGGTTCCAGTCATAGGTAGTAATTGATAAATCGAGGGAGGGCTAGGCTGAGTCTGAGGACAAGGATTGTGAATGTCAACTAACACTTCTTCAGAAGATCCTGAATAATCTGAAGTTAAGACTTCAAACCGTTTTTGGAGCGTGAAGAAGCGAGATCGTATGTTTGAGCATGACTCAACAAATGGTGGAACGGCGTTAAAGCGTTCGAGGCGATAATGAAGATGATTTACGAAAGATTCAACTTTCCTCAGGTTACTTTTATCATCCGTGGCTTCGAGGTGCGAGATTTTACCCTCGACGTAATTAAACGTGATCTCTGCTTGGGAGAGGTCATGTTTGAGAGGTATTGGAGAAGATTTTATGTCCTCAGGTTGAATGTGACTCAATTTTGCCAGCTGCTCCTTAAGAGTTGTCAAAGTGTCAGCTGGTTTTTCACCTCTGATAGTCACTTCATATTCCAGTTCAAGTTTGTTTAGAAACGAGTATTTAATGGGTCTCGCCATAGTCACAAGTTGAAGTCAATAGTCAAGGATAAAATCAAGTCAAGTTTAAGTTCGTTTAAGTATTAAGTACTATGCCAGTGTTGTAGAATGTAAGTGTGATGTTCCGCGTGTCCTGCCTGTATAAAAATAAATTAAGCAAGTACCTAAGATATTACGTTAGAGCCAAAAGTCAATATCAAATTTTAGCCTACTTGAGTAAGTATTATTTTAGAATTTAGAAGAATGTTTTAGAGGGTTCATTTTAGTTGGGCGCCAAACTGTCACGTTACATCCGTTCCTTTCGTGAAAAAGGTAGAATGGAACGCTACAAGTTAATGAGCAGCTCCTCCCCTACCTAAACAGTGCCTAGGTTGACAGGATCCTAAGAGCTGAAGAGAAAAAAAGGAATTGGTAACAGATATTTATTTTCGTAAATTTTACAAGCTTTGTAGAAAGCAAAAAAAAAAAAGTCTCTAGATGATGCGGAAGTACGCGAAATTCAAGTTGTTTACGGCCTACAAGTTATCACGGTAGAATTAGAATGTTATTGGATCCAAACAAGGCCCACTTCTGGGTCTTCAGATAAACAAAGCCCGCTTCCGGTCTTCAACGAGGCCCACTTCCGGGTCTTCAAACAAACAAGGCCCACTTCCGGGTCTTTATTCAAACAAGGCCCACTGTCGTTATAGAGACTGAGGAATTCGTTGCCTTTAGTTTGTCCGACTTCCAGAGTTCAGCGGCTAGCTCATTCAGTTATTAGCTTCTGGATCCAGAAGAAGATTCTCGTCCTTCCACCGTCGATGAAGTATTATTACGCAGCTCAGATTCATGATGCAGCAGCAGGAGACACGCAGGTATTAGTCGTCAAAGCTTTGACGGACGACGGGCCGGAACATGGTGATGAAGTTATATTGCCACTCAATGTTTGAAAAAGGCAAGCCGGTCGTCTCACTGGTTGACGCTCGGCGATAGATTCGTCGTGGTAGATACGGCGGCCGACGGTGACAACAGATGTAGTTTCGGCGATCAGCTCTCGGCGATAGATTCGTCGTAGTTTCGCGACTGGCTGTAGCGGATGTAGCTCGGCGATCGGCGATTTGACAATGGATATGTCGTGGCGCAGCGATTGACGTAGATGGAGATTCACTTCACAATTTTGGTGTTGGATAGCCAAAGATGGTTTTTGAAGGCGTTCTTGAGTTCCCGGGCCTTGCCTGGCCCGGGAATGGCCTTATATCAATTTAGTGTTCCTCGTTCGAGGAGTAAATTGAGACTGCCATTCCATAGCGACAGCTTTTCTAAAGAAACCTCGCTAGCATTCCAAGGTTCTAGATTTTTGCAGTTTTCAAAATTTTGAATACAGAATAGTAAAAAAATAAATCTAGAGTCAAAATACATACAATCATGGCCAAACTATAAAATACCTCACTGAAATTGACAGTAGAAAAAGAAAAATATGAATTTGAAGAGAAACTAAATTCGAAACAAAAAAAACAGTTTCAAAACAACTGCCATCCGAGCAGTCGTGTCTAGAAATCGGGCCCGTGACCCGCGCGCAAAATCGATAAAGTGATGTAAAATTTTGAGAAAAATCAAGTTTTTTTGTGCTTAAATTACTGTGAAAAGGACTGTCAAGTGCTGTGATGTGAAAGTTGTGAATGAATAATAGAAACCAGGTAATATATTATGATATATACATACATGTAGCATTACAATACATAAACTGAAGTTTTGGCGGGAACGCGGAAAAGTTCGTCGTCGTTGCATTGTATTATTTCTCAAAACTTGTGCTTTTTCCAGTGTTAAGACGCTGACAGGACCCAATGCGAGCACGTTTATTACAGCAGACGAACTTGAAACTTATTCTGTACCGAATAGGGTCGCTTTAAGCATAGCAAAAATATGGCGATTACGTTGCGTTGCACTTCGACTTTTCCATTTTTCGGTACAAATAATTAGTTTTAAAAGAAATACTTATTGTTATAAAAAAAATAAGCTTATGCATTGAAACATAGCTTATAACTATGATTTATTTCAATGGGGTGTCTTATTATATAATGGGGTGAAACATTTTAGGACGTTTGAATGATTTTTTAGAGGTTACTTCACGATTTTTATCTATCGAGAAAACTTTTCGTAAACGTGTTTCGGTTTCGGCAGATGGAAAGAAGATATGACCAGTATTAACGTGCATTTTTTTCAATCCTGTAAATGGTATACGTTTTGAGATAACCACGTTCAAAATAGTCGATTTGGGAGCATTTAACGCCCTAATGTTTAAAAGTGGTGGCGTTTTACGCATTAAGTGCTGAATTACGAGCGTGAGTGTAGGCAAGTGATATAATGTGATGAAACGTGATTTTTCGTGTTGCATTCAAAATTCCATAGAAGCTTCTAGTAAAGTTGTCCCCACTTTACTGGAGCATGACTTAGACTGGACTATGACTATGACTAAGACTTGACTTTACATGAAATATTCAATTAACATGATGAAAAATTGCAATACTTGACACTGGCTAAATACACGATGTGTGGAGCCAAAATTAACAAAATACATAAACTATCCGTACCCAAATTGTAAAGCGAATTTCTGTCTGTCTGTTTTTCTGTCCGTCTATCTGTCTGTCTGTCTGTCTGTCCATCTGTCCTTCGGTCACCACAGCCTGGGGCCTCACATACAACGAACGTGGTTTTTTGCCCGTTTTTATGAGATAATGGTAAGGAACCCTTAGTACGCGAGCCCGACTGTCACTTGGCCGGTAATTTACCTTATTTTCTTAACGTACCTCTAAATTTTTCATGGATTCGGCAAGTGTTAGTGTTCTCAAGGTCCCTTTGATGTTAATGTTCACAGCGTCTTTCAGCTTCATATCGAACCTGAAAATGATACATGATAAGTATCGTTTTGGCGATTATTTGACATACGTGATATTTGCCTTGCTCCGTTCCCTAATCTCAAGTGATTTTTTCCTTAGTAATAAACGGTGTGAAATTTATATACATATTTTTTATACTTACTTTCATTTACATTTTGATTTGGATAAATAAATTATCTTATCTTAGTTGACCAGCACCCCTATTCCCAACCTACCCGGAAACCTTCCATCTTCTTCATCTACATTTAGAATGAAAGGGACGTTGTGGAGATTTGGTAAAAAAAAAAGTCTAAACCACAGAGCAAAAAAAACGCTTTGCTCTGTGGCCGATACCCTCTCTGGATTGGATGGATTGGATCGGGCCAAATTTGCACCCGATTGGACACCATACTCTGTACGATGCCATACAGGTCGCTGAAGATAGGAGATGTATAAAAAAAACTATGTAACTGCAAAATCGAATGATGAAAATGATACTGAAACAGATTAGAACAGATACCTGATGCACGCAGCTCCATGGAAAACGATGTTACATTCGTTCAGCAACTCCATCCGATCTTCGTTGGAGATGCCAAGTCCATCTTCAGTGACGTCTCCGGATATCAGACGCAGTTTCTTTGTGATATCCGGATTTGTCTCTCTCAGGACTTCGAAAACCTATAGATTGATTTAAATCACAACTATCATAGGTGCTTTGGCACTTGGGAAGGTAAGGACTATGAGATCTCTAAAAATTCCCCCCAAATTCGGGATAATTGGTATGTTATCCCGAAATGGGGGGACTGGGACCATGATACCCTACAAGTTGTGAGAGCCTTACTTGAAACTGGATGTTTCCAAACTTTGATGGTAAAAATAAATTCACTCACAAAATTGCTCGTGCAATCGCTATGTGAGTTAACAAGATACTATAAATACATTTCTAAACACAGTTCGTTACACTCACTTATGTGCACTCGTTCAAGGACGAAGTTCAACCACCCAGCTGTGGCTAAGGCTATTTTCGAACGTAAACTTTACATAGCATTTCTTCAATGAAAAACTATTAATTTAGAAAAGTCGTAGAAGAAACATTGTCTACCTTGTGGTTTAGATTTACCCCCTTTCGAGATAACATATAAATTCAAGGTCACCTTGTATACAAGGTATCATAATTATTTAATAGCAAAAGAAAAGTGAATCAGTCCCACCTAAAAAACACCCCATCTTCCCGTGGGTGCCGTAAGAGCCGGCTGAGGGAATATCCAGGGAATGGGCTGAGGGAATATCCAGGGAATGGGCAGCAACATTCTTCTCGTCTGCATTATAGTCTACTGCGATCACCAAGCAGCCTGCCAGCTACATGATTATGATAGGTATCCCATACGGTACTCGGTACTTTCCTACGGACTCTTATTGTGGGGGAACTCGGTTGAAATTGTGAAGGCTTTTCGGGTTCAGAAGAAATGTGTGCGTGCCATTTGTGGCACCTGGTTCATGGACAGTTGCAAGCCGCTTTTCAAAAAACTGGGCATATTACCGCTGGTTTGCACATACATAAGGGATCTCTGAACGAACTGGAAGACGCAGCGTAGGCAGGCCCCCCACTAGGTGGACCGACGACCTGGTGAAAGCCGCGGGGAGCCGATGGATGCAGGAGGCGAGCAGCCGCTCTAAGTGGCGCTCCCTGGGGGAGGCCTATGTTCAGCAGTGGACGTCTTCAGGCTGTTAATGATGAAGGGATCTCTGTGTTTTTGTCAAGCAGTACCCAAAGTATTTTCAAATACAGTCGGAGGTATACATTAGAAGTACTAGATACAAAGACAAACTCTACCTTCCTCAGTGCAAGCTAGAGCTGTACAGAAGGAATGCTTATATAACCGCCATCAGAGTGTATAACAAATTACCTGACATTCATAAGAATCTACCTCTAATCACTTTTAAGCGAAAATTGACTCTGTGGCTTTTAGACAAATGTTTTTATAATTTAAATGAATATATGACTCATAAAGAATAATAATGTACCAAGAATTCTTTGACCAAATGAATGATTGTAATATTTGTAATGTATAATGTAATTATTTTCCAATTATCTTTTCATGACTGCTTAATAAAATGTAATTTATTGTTGTATAGAAATAGCTTTGATTTGATTATATTTTATTTGACATTATTTTATCTTCTTCTTCTTCTTCTTCTTCTTTAATGGCTTTCTATCGCTTTTTTGCAATAATTCTGCCAATGTCAAGTGAGTAATATGTGTACGGTTATGTCAAGTCAAAGTCATATTTTGTCAGTCAAAACGCCAACAGTAAAATGGTGGATATTTTACTGAAGACTCTAAAAAAGGCCGTTGAAGCAAAAACGAAAATACATGGTTTTATGATCTTGAAAGCATTTGCCAACACTCGTGCACGTTCACGAACACTTAACGGATAATAATCCACCCTTATTACACATTAAAGTTCAAGATACACTAGTTTTGAATAATAAATTCAAAATTCACAACCGCCAGATTTTCTTCAAAGACCTATTTTATCTTCAAGAGAGTTAAACATTTGACATAAAAATAATTTGACTAAGTATATGACATTCTGCATGTAACATTACTCAAATATAGTTTATTAACGGTAAATTGACCATGGAAGTTAGAATCTTATCATCCGCATGTATAATTTATTGAAGTCATATTTATAAACGTTAATAAAATTTCAATAAACTTAGGTATAACATTGCACACCACTGACGTGGTAGAATGTACGAGCTATGTAACTATAATACCAACTATTTATGTACTACATTCTGCAATAAATGATATTCTATTCTATACGGGAGGCGAGATGGGCTAGTGAGATAAGGGCTATCAGTGGGCCTAGCACGAATATTTACGCGCGCGTAAGCGTAACGTTAACGTAACCCAGTTGCATGGCATTTGATCTGCCCCCATATTACGATTGAGCTAGCAGCGCTACTGACACGCGTCTGCTGCTCAACTGCTGTCAAAATTGTATGAACTTTGACAGCAGTTGAGCGGCAGACGCAACCGTAATAGAAAATAGCTAGGCCTACAGATTCGTTAGTTGTCATTATTTTCATGTGCTCTTTGCACATTTAGTTAGTTAATAGCAGTGCCCTTGAATCCGAATGGATTTGGATCCATCCATTCGGATCAGTACTTCCCCTCTGCTCAACTAAATTGCTCAACTGCATCAAGTTGAGCAGTGGGTAATACCAACGGCAATAATTCAACAGTGGCGTTGTGTCGAAATGATCCATCTCACCCATAGTCATATTCGTTAAAACTGTAATATTGTATTACTTATACCGTTTTGTCTTGGGGGTTCCGGTCAGCAAAAGCTTTTGACTTTGCTGATCGGTCCTCTCATCCGCATTTGTCTCGGTAGTGGATTTTTAATTTAGTTTCTCTGTGTACACATAGTCTTAAGTTATAATAGAGAGAAGTTTTGGCGGGAACGCGGAAAAGTCACGTCCTTGCATTGTATTATTTTTCAAAACTTTTGCTTTTTCCAGTGTAAAAGTTTAAAATTGGTGGCGTTTTACGCATTAAGTGCTGAATTACGAGCATGAATGAAGGCAAGTGATATAATGTGGTGAAACGTGATTTTTCGTGTTGCTTCCAAAACTCCATAGAAGCTTCTAGTAAAGTTGCCACCACTTTGCTGGAGCATGACTTAGACTGGACTATGACTACCTGACTTAGACTGGACAATGACTATGACTAGGACATGACTTTGCGTGAAATATTTTATAACACGATGAAAATATAATACTTGATACTGGCTAAATACACTATGTGTGGAGCCAAATATTAAAAAAAAAGTTATAATACACAGATCGTATTTAGTTGTATAATATTTTCAGTATGTATAAAGTTCTCTGTGTATAATATGGTTGAATAAGTCATTGATTGTAACTTGTTTAATGTGTTAATAAATAAACAAAATAAAATTCATGAAAACTGCTAGTAACTGAAGTTTTGTTGGTAGGTTTTCATAGGCTTACATCAACTTGAGCACTACCTCACCTGCTAGGCGATCATGTAACTTGATTGCAACCGATAGAAACACAAAAATGTATGGATTTGCATAAAATTTCTCCTGTTGCATTGCTGTCAAAGTTACGTGATCAGTGATCACCCCGCTGATGGTAAGTGACGATGTGGTCAGATGTGTATAAAAATTAAAAAGCTACTTACAGTATCATCTCGGAACGCCGCAAATCTATCTTCACTGCTGACTCCCTTTTTCTGCCTTATTAGTAAATAAATAGCTTTTACATCTGGACAGCTTTTCAGCAGTTTGTATATTAACACCTGGAATTATTGATGGTGCATCAGTATCGTGCCGTGTGATCTTGGCACTAATAAGAGTGGTCGTAGTCCTCGGTCTGTATTATAATCTACTGCCATCTTAGAGCATCTATATATCAGCTGAAAACGTTCACTGCTGAACCTAACCGTCCCACATTGAGTACCACTTTGGGCGGCTTCTTGCGGTTTTGACCAGTAGGGTTACTCTTGAGTCCAATCCCAATCTCACTTAAATACTAATCCGAATCAATCACCTATTTCAATGTTAAATTATTTGGTAAAAAAGGGGATGGTGTAGAAATGAGTCGATTGCATTTAGTTTCATAAAACTCCATGGGCAACGATTCCGATTGTGTGCTAGTATCGGATTTAGAAGTACCAAATGCCACGATTTCCTTCCAAATCCCAAATTACGTTTGAAAGAGTAACCCTGCAGGTCTTTTCCACAGTGGTGGAGGCTGAGTTGCGTCTTTGATATTCAGTTACGCGTGGTGGGAGTGATTAAGGCACAGTAATAAGTAAAGATATTTACTATATTAGACTTGAATATGGATATATTATAAAAACAGATTTTTCTCAGGTTGACACGAAAGATATCGCAGACAGAGTACCAATTGACATGCCTCACGTCAATATAAATTCAAATTAAAAATGTACACCGAATAGGTTTACAACACTCCTCCTTAATTTGGATTCTCTTGTAACACACCACATCATTCATCATCCATCTGCCTTGTGCACCACATCTCTTACACCCATCTGTTTCGTGCACCACACAAACTTTCCTTTCATCAACGGTTTCGTCAGGCCATCCGCAATCATATGTGAGGTATCCTCATACTTCAAATAGATGGTACTGCTCTTAACCGCCTGTCGGATAAAATGATAGCGCACGTCAATATGCTTTGTGCGCTGATGGTGTGCAGGGTTCTCGGCAATATGTATTGCCGATTGACTGTCACTCCTTATGCTGATAGAGTTCTCCTCTCTCTGTGTGATTTCCGAAATAAATCTCCGTAGAAAGATCGCTTCCCTTGCAGCTTCAGAAATCGAAACATATTCAGCCTCTGCCGTTGAGAGGGCAACTGTTTTTTGCTTCCTGCTCTCCCAGCTCACAGCTCCTCCTTGAGATATGAACACATATCCAGTATACGACTTCCTGTCATATGTACTGGCATGACTTGCATCGGCATGACCTTGTATAAAATGTTGATGTGTGCCTCTTGTGTACATAAGTCCGTAACCCCGTGTACCCTTCAAGTATCGTAAGACACGTTTTGCCATGCTCCAGTTCACTTCAGTATAGCAGGCGTTGAACTGACTGAGACAGCTCACTGCATTTGCTATGTCCGGGCGTGTGCATACTGCAAGATACATCAATGATCCTATCAAGTTTTGGTATGGTATCTTAGGATCTGGCTGATGTCCTACTTCAGGTTTTTCCAGCTCATGCCATTCACCAGGAACCGAAGGTGTTGCAGCTACTTTGCAGTCCTCCATTCCAAAAGTCTTGAGAACCTTTTCAACATATTTTTCTTGATCAATCTTGATTCCGTCATTATCCTGGGTAATTCTCATTCCTAGAATAAGTTCCGCTCGACCAAGATCCTTCATCTCAAATGTTGAAGTGAGTTCTTTCTTCACTTTCGAAAGTTCTTTCGCATCATTCCAAAAGATAAGCATGTCATCTACATATACGGCCAAGATAAGAATCTTCCCGTCCTTTATTCTTGTGTAGACACATGGTTCGTTCTCCGATTGCTTAAAATCAAGTTGCTTGAGTACGTAATCCAGCTTTTGGTTCCAAGCTCGAGCAGCCTGCTTTAATCCATAAAGAGATCTGTTCAACTGACAGACATAGTTCTCTTTTCCTTTTTCCTCGAAACCTTCCGGCTGTTTCATATAAATCGTTTCTGAAATTTCACCATTCAGGAACGCTGTCTTGACGTCCATCTGGTCCGCCATGAGTCCGATCCGCGCAGCTAACGCTAGTAATAGCCGTAGTGAACTATGACGAACCACCGGCGAAAACGTTTCGTTATAGTCAATACCCCATCTTTGGCTGAAGCCACGAGCAACCAGCCGAGCTTTGTATCGCGTTCTAATTGTTTAATCCTTTGTCTTCAAATGCATTTTTTAAAGACTCCCATGCATCTTTCGCCGTCTTCGTATGCCTTACATGCACCAAACAATGCGGTTTGATCATCAAGCAAATCTTGGCTCTAGCTTTTTGATCCTTCCTCATCCCGATTGCATCTGATGTTGGAGGAGTGACGCTCGTATAATCCCACAAATCTTCATGTATTAGGCACAGTTCCATAAGGAACTTCCAACTTGAGTAGTTTGAATTTCCATCTAGTTTTTCAATACTCGGTGAATTCAAAGTCGACACATTCTGTGGCCGATCATTGTGGTGGGATCCATTACCTGATATTCAGTTACGCGTGGTGGGAGTGATTAAGGCACAGTAATAAGTAAAGATATTTACTATATTAGACTTGAATATGGATATATTATAAAAACAGATTTTTCTCAGGTTGACACGAAAGATATCGCAGACAGAGTACCAATTGATGCAGGCTGCTGTCAAAACTTGTCAGTTTGAAGTTGGAACAGTTCTCAACGGTTCGGGAATACGTAACAACGATGATGGCGGTTGCTCAGGAATTGCTAGACCTTGGTAAAGAAGTGGACGATGAACTTCTGGCGGCGTTACTTCTGCAAGGCCTTACTCCGGAATTCCAACCAATGAGATTAGCCGTGGAAAACAGCAACATAGCACTGACTACAGACTATGTAAAAACAAAACTTTTCCAAATGGAGGACACCTTTACGTCACGACCTAGTACATCGACATCTGCGTTGCTATCGAGAAAGCAAACGACGAAATTTTCTGCTAAAACAAAGAAAGAAAAGAAGATTAGATGCTACATATGTGACGGACCACACAAAGTGAAGGATTGCTCAGAGAATCCCAGACTGAAAAAGGAAGCTCTATATACCTACGCGTTTGCTACTGCTGGAGAAACCAAAGAAGAAGAATGGGTCTTCGACTCTGGAGCCTCTACGCACATGACAAACCGAAGAGATTGGTTTCAAGACTTTCAAAATTTCAGTGTGACTGCTCGAGTGCCTGTGACGTGTGCGGATGGAAACAAGGTGTATGGTGAGGGAAAAGGTAAGGTAGTGTGTAAGTCTCTCATTAGGGTTGACTGTTAGTGATGTTATGTATGTCCCGGAACTACAAACAAACTTAATGAGTGTAGGTGCTGTAGTGCAAAAAGGTCACATTGCAGTTTTTACAGATAACGGGTGCGAAGTTTATAAAAAAGGAGAATGCGAGGTCAAGGGAAAGGCACCTGATATTCAGTTACGCGTGGTGGGATTGATTAAGGCACAGTAATAAGTAAAGATATTTACTATATTAGACTTGAATATGGATATATTATAAAAACAGATTTTTCTCAGGTTGACACGAAAGATATCGCAGACAGAGTACCAATTGACATGCCTCACGTCAATATAAATTCAAATTAAAAATGTACACCAAATAGGTTTACAACAGTCTTCCAGCGTTGAGAACGTTTCTTCCTCATTGATTGTCGTTTCTGCAAGCGCTGTGACATGCCCACTAATTGCTAATTCGAATATTATAGTCTTTCTGTGGATCTCCTTATTAACATACAAACATTCTGGTACTACTACTTACTACTTTTGTTATTTACTACCATTATCATCTAGCAGGGTTAGCACGGACTGTAGACAAAATTGTATTTCCCCTGTTTACTCTACTTGCTCCTCATTACTAAGCTCAGAGTCGCGCAACGAGCCATGGAGAGAGCAATGCTCGGTGTTTCCTTGCGAGATAAGATCCGAAATGAGGAGATCCGCAGGAGAACTAGTGTGACCGATGTAGCTCTTAGGATTAGCAAGTTGAAATAGCAATGGGCAGGCCACATCGCTCGTAGAACTGACAACCGATGGGGAAGAAAGGTTCTCGAGTGGCGACCACGAACTGGAAGACGCAGCGTAGGCCGGCCCCCCACTAGGTGGACCGACGACCTGGTGAAAGCCGCGGGGAGCCGATGGATGCAAGAGGCGAGCAGCCGCTCTTAATGGCGCTCCCGGGGGGAGGCCTATGTTCAGCAGTGGATGTCTTCAAGCTGTTAATGATGATGATGATGATGATGATGATGATGATGACTCCACTCCACACAAGTAAATTGTATGAAGAAAGTGACATAAAACGGGAAAACACAATTTTGTCTACCGTCCGAGCTGCTGAGCCATCTCTTCTCAGGGGAAGAGGAAGGCGACTTTACATATAGGTACGCACCTTTCCAATGAAACCTATTCCTCCTGTGATGAAGATTGACTTCCCTGAGTAGAACTCTGGCACGGTGGGAGCCATAGCTGACAGGATTTGTAGCGGCGTGAACTCTCTTGAAGGTAGGCATTGTGTTTTAAAAAAGCTGATAAGGTTGGTAGTATTTAATCGTCAGTTGATCAAACCATGGACTATATACAAATTGTTATAACCATCTATCGCAATCCGATAATAATCGGATACATATTATGATCAATTGCTTTATGATAATGATCGATGCCGATGGATGCGGGAAGCAAGCAGCTGCTCAAAATGGCGGTCTGTGGGGAGACCTATGTTCAGCGATTCAGCAGTAGACCTTTTCATGGGGGTTATTCGCTATGACACATGAGATTCCTTGCCAATAACGCGTGACGTGTAACATGCTCCAATCGTAAATGCGGGCTTTAACGCGCCACGACATGGAATTAACATGGAATCAAAAAATTGTATTCTGTATGCCACGCGCATGGAGCTATCTTTTTTTTTTTTTTTTTATATGTTGGCTCCTCACATAGTGTATTTAGCCAGTGTCAAGTATTGTATATTTTCATCTAGTTTTAGAATATTTTACGTAGTCAAGTCTTAGTCATAGTCATAGTCCAGTTTAAGTCGGGTCATAGTCCAGTCTAAGTCATGCTCAAGTAAAGTGGTGGCAACTTTACAAGAAGCTTCTATGGAATTTTGGAAGCAACACGAAAAATCACGTTTCACCACATCATATCACTTGACCACACTCATGCTCGTAATTCAGCACTTAATGCGTAAAACGCCACCAATTTTAAACATTAACACTGAAAAAAGCAAAAGTTTTGAGAAATAATACAATGCAACGACGTGAACTTTTTCACGTTCCCACCAAAACTCCAGCTATCTTTTTTATTTCATCCATGGCCACGCGTTAGATTGATTGTGCCTGTTTTCTGTTTTTGACGTGCGTGTAACGTGTGTTGTCGTGTTTGTCAAATTTGACAACGGCATACAGAATAGCATTTTATACCCAAAACCATTCCACGAAGGCCCTGGTTGTTGATGATGATGATGATGATGATGATGATTATTCGTCTTACCTGTGTATTACTTTATGATCTTCACCATAAAGGACAGCTGTAGGTACGTAAACCCCGCACAGTATTTCTTTTTTAGAAGAGTACTTTTGTGGCTAAAGCTTTTTTAAAACCTAAGCTATCACGTCTATTAGGCGACCTGACGATCAATCTCTTGATTAATAAATTAATAAAATATAATGTTCTTATTGAGGCTTCGGGTATTTATAGAGTTTACATAGGAGGTAATCACCTGTGTAAATACCCATGTCCTCCATACACTGTAAGCAAGATACCTCATAATAATTATTATAAACTAGCTGATCCGCCCCAGCTTCAATTATGAGGAGATATTGCGAGCATTTATTATTTAAGGTCTTTATCATTAAGAAATTCGTCAATCGTATAGTAAGCCTTGTCCAGTAGCAACTCATTTAACTTCTTTTTGAAAGCCATACCATTCTCAACACGGATCCCTGAGGGAATTTTGTTAATTTTAAGTCAGTTTATGGGTAAGAGAGAAGCAAAAGGGAAAATTATAGGCGAAAGGGATGAATGGATGGGACGGCAAAAGAAGGGAGGCAGGCGCAGTACACAATTATGCGTATAATTAAATAGATAAGTAAATCAAAAAATTATACAAAAAAAGTTTTGCATAAAACTTACATCTTAATTGCTTCGTACAACCCGCATTTGGCCGATTTAGAAAACAAAAAGTCCTAAATGATATTCTGGAAAATTAGCTATAAGGTACCATACCAAATTTCAGCAAAATCCGTTCAGTAATTCCAGCGTGATGCGTATCAAAGGAACAACCAGACAGACAGACAAAAAAAATTGTTTCTATTTTTATATCGATTAAGAAGTGCAAAGCAGGCAAAATTTTCAAATAATATTCAATGTACAGATCATTTACAGTTTTATTATTATAATTATGTACATATTATGTATTGATGGTGTAGATAACATAATATATATACTAAACTAATCTTAAATAACTTTAAAACTAATTCAATAAATATGTACACCTAACTAAAAACGAAAAACTTAATAAAAAAAGGCTATATCGCTAAAGTAGAGATGTGGTGGTGTAGATTATAAATAAATAAATATAAATAAATATGTCAATCAATCAATCAATTAATCAATCAATCAATCAATGTTTATTAAGAACAAGTTACAATTTTGTATGTAGAAGCTATCTTACCATACCTAAATATATTATATTATACACAAGTGGACGTTAGTGATGTCACACAAACCGACGCATATCGACTTAAGAGACGCAATGTTTGGCCACCGCAGTATCTTCTGGCGATCACCGTCTCCGAACTAAGAAAACCTTGTATTTCAGAGTACGGCAACCACTTCCAACACCCGACAACCAAAATTGCCCTCGTAATTTGTGTTCGTTGCGCCTGTCTGTGGTTACACATTCATGTTATATTAAGCTTAATACATAATTTTATTACAGACTAGCTTTTGCCCGCGGCTTCGCACGCTTGTGTTATGTTATTTTTACGTTATAGACACAGAATTCCCCCTATTACATTGGTTATAGACTAATAATAGATAATACATTTCGTACCAAACAAAAAATCCACTAAATCTTTTCGAAGCTAAGTACAGTAAACTGTATGTGGAGTGGAAGCTATTTAAGCCATTACCTAAATTTAAATGTTTTGAGTCTAATATAGATTTATAACAGTAAAATAAGTTTCAAACAAAAAACTACAATTTTATAAGTACCTCTTCATATTACAACGAAAAGAAATCATCATCACTTCACACAGGTCTTTAACAGATGTTTCAGTAAATTTTGTTTTGGTAGTAGTTACCTAAGCAGTCAGGTACGGTTTAGAAAAATATGGAAGAATCACACACTCCATACGAATTGAGTACCTACACTTAGCCAGTGTCCATAATAAGTTTATAAATTGCTGGAAATATGCATTTACCTGTACGATGCGTACATAATTAATTTTCTTAACACTAATTAGGAATTACTAATACTAAACCACCACTCCTTAAAGAATCTAATAATTATTATTATGTCCACTATTTTCTACGCTGTTTCATTCCCACTGCACTTTCAACGTACCTACATAGTGATGAAAGTGAGGAAGTAGGTAAAATCGTCATTACAAAGATAGTTACTTACCTACTATAGCTATAACCTTCTTGAAGTAACTGAGTAATAAATAATTTTTTGCTCCCTTGGTGTATTTAAAAGCCCACAGATCTAAAATATTTTAACTATCAAAAAGTTATTTCAACATGCAAGAAGAAGAAGAAGAACAAATAACAAAAACAGTCAAAAACGAACGTTACGCGCCATGTTTTTGTTAATTCGAGGATACAATTGCCATAATGAATACCTACATATTATTATATCTAAGTACTTACCCATAAACATTTTTCATAAAATTTTTCGTATCATTGGCTAAATACAAATATCGCACTCCGGCTTACTTTAATGCCAAAATAAAAAAGGTTTTAAAAGGCGTAGCAATAGTAAGGGTCTATAACTTAAGTAGCTATAAGTACTACAGGGGGTCTAGCTAAGATACCAACCACTAACGCTAACGCCTAACGCTAACTCAAAAATGTACAGAAATGACATTCCTGAAATCGCTTACTTTTCCGCAGCGAATGTCATTTCAATACATTTTTGGAGTTAGCGTTTGGCGTTAGCGTTAGTGGTTGGTATCTTTGCTAGACCCCCAGGTACCTTAAAACTTCCTTGGGGTCGATCAAGAATATAGCAGTAGTGCAATAATAATTTTATCTACCTAATTAGAATGGTGTAGTAAGTTTATGTAAATAATAATACATTTGACCAGATCGCCAATAAAGAACATTGCTCCCGCCAAAACTTTATAAATCGAAAACTTGAATAAAAATGTTAATTAAATAAGCTTCATAATTGGCTATGTATGATAAACAGTTTTCATAAAATACTTCCTATCATTGGCTAAATACAAATTTTGTCTAATGCTAAAATAAAAAAGGTTATACAATGCGTAGCAAAAGCTAGGGTCAATAAATGAAGAACCTATAGGCACAGATTACTGAATATGTTACTACTATAGGTTAAGCTATAGGTACTATACAATACAATTTTAAATACTTATTTCGAATGGTAACGCGTAGTAGATTTTTGAAAACTAATACATAATACCCGAGCGCCAATAAAGAATTTTGCCCTCACCAGAACCCATTAAATTGAAAACATGAATAATAATTTAAGTTATGTTTCAATATTGGCTAAATATGATATCGCGTGAAGCCTTATAACTTATAATAAAAAGACTAAGAAGTTTTTATTTTTCGAAATTCCTTGTTCTCTGTGTCGAGCTCATATTTAAGAAGGTTCTCATACCTATCCTCTTTTTTAGTTTGGACCACAGATTAACGAAAAAACTTATCTATATGCAATACATATGACTTCCTTGGGTATAGGTACTTACATAATGAACACATTGTTTTTCTCTAATCTGCATTGCATCGAGCGCAGACGAAGTTATCGCGCGATGTATTTCGCCGTAGCCCGAAAAGTGTGATGCACTCATGATACACTGCCGGTAATGCAGGCGCGCCAATTCTTATCTACTGTTTTTTGTTTTTTATGTTATAAATACAAACATGCATTACATTACTTCCTTATTGCTTAGTGCGGTGGGGATTGTTCAGAATGAAATAAAAATGATTGGGGTTCCGTACTCAAAAGGTAAATCCTTATTACTAAACCTCCGCTGTCCGTCTGTCTGTCTGTCTGTCCATCAGACACCAGGATGTACTCATGAATCGTCATAGTTAGTTGAATTTTTCACAGATGATATATTTCTGTTGCCACTATAACAACCGTGATCCGTATTCAAAGGGACAGATAAACAGACAAATAAAAAAAAATGGTTTTACTTCATATTGATAAGGGAATAATAAATTAAAACTATTAAAATTTATTTTTGTAATCGCAAATAATATTTTCACAGTTAGCAAAACATATTTATTCGCCGACATGCAATATAACGCTACTGCTTCCTCCATTTTATTTAGCCCACGTCGGTCGCGCAGCAGGCTAACAAATTGACTATGTGTCCGGGTTGGGGCGCTACAAAAACATCGAGGATAGTCAACAGAGATGTTTTTGCGCGCCAACTCAACAGCGAAGGTTCGGGCGTATATGAAGCCGCGCCATAATAGTAACAGAGTTTTGTTTCTTTAATCTGTGCATCCGGATAAACCCGAGATAAAATTACCGTCAGTAGCACAGAGCACATTTTTTTTCTCTCATCTATGATTAGTAGCTAAAATAAAACTTACCTTTTGACACTGGCTAAATACCTACACTATGTATGGACCAAAATATAAGAAAAAAAAAACTTACTTTGAAGCCTTGAAGCGGCCATCTTGTTAAAATCCCGTTCCGTTTCATAAGAAATTTTACACATTTTCACCAAAAAAAAAAAATTAACGATATATAAAATATAATATATCCTATGTTGTGCGCCGGGTTTTTCTAAGCTTATTAGTGAAAACCGCATAAAAATCCGTTCAGTATCTTCGGAGTTGTGCCGTAACAAACAAACAAACAAACAAACAAACAAACAAACAAACAAACAAACAGACAAAATGTCTAAAAAGTAGCTTAACGTGATCAGCGAAAAATTTCAAGCCAATCTGTGTCATTTTTTTTCCGATATCTTGCATTTACAGATTTTTTTATCTCTACAGTTTTATTATATGTATAGATGTATAGATAGTAGCTACCAAATAATAATACAAAATAGCTTCTACTAACAATGCCCTGATTAGGTTATTAAAACCTGTATTTAGGGCATCAGATGCTTTACTGAATACGAGAATTGTCGCGCATTTTAGGAATAAAGAAACAGTAGGCAATAACAATTTTACGGTAACGTTCCAATAACTAGGTAAGTATTTTAACAGCTCATGAAAGGTTATGTTTGTTTATGAAAGTGTGAATTGTATGCACAAATCAGCATGTGTGAAGTGAAAGAAGAGAGTATGTAAGTGTAAGTGAGTGTGTGGTGAATAATATGTTATGTGAGTGCTTGTAGGCCTTGCTTTGTGATATATAATGATCAAATATGTGAACAAAAATATATTTTGGTACCACACCATTATAAGTATGAGTGTTGAGTATTTGGTCCTGCCTTGAGTCTAAAACGGAGGTAGCTTATATGTTTATTTACAAAATAACAGGTAGCTACTCAGTGCTCTTTAGTAGCGAGTAAATTAAACAATTCATTTTAAAACCCAAATTTAATTAACTTATTAAATTGGAGTAATTTTAACCAAGGAGCCACTCTGTGACTTTGTGTTTGGTATCATATTTTGTGAGCGGAAATATGCAAAGGTGTTTATTTACTCTGTTATACAGTTGACTACCAACGATTGGAAAGTGTCGACCATAGTGGCTGGTTCTGTGCTTTTCCACAACGCAGACAATGTTGCTTGTCCGCTTCCTACGGGGTTCAACTCGGTCATAGAGCAACAAAGAGTGATTTCGGAGTGTTGTTTGGAGAATAAAGATCTGTCTCACTGAGAGTACCTTGCAGTCCGAGTATAAAGCAGATGTCGAGTAGCGAAAAGGTTTCTTAAGCATCACTTTTAGCACTGCTCGTTGCGCTTTTTCTAGCTGCAACATTTTAGTTTTTATTGCACCTCCCCAGACTGAGACACACCCCCATATTCTAAGTCGTTACCACGAGATTACTCCACTCGACTCAATCTCGAATTAACCTCATTTTTGTGTTTTGGTATTTTTAGTTGACAATATATAATCAACTTGACATTTCTGCGACAATTTTTCTTAAACGAGAGAAGCGAAGCAACTGTCAACTCAAGGTACGTCGTGATGTATTTTGAGTTTCCCTCAAGTTAAGTAGAAGTCAAGTGAAGGATTTTTGGTGAAACGTTTTAGAATACGGGGGACAGTATCGTAACAGAGGCTCACATAATGCGAAGTACACTAGTTTAGGTGGCTGAACTTCTGAGTGTTTTGAAGATGTAAATCAACTTTCTAGTCCGAGAGGTTAAAGCATCAATATGCGAATGCCAATTTATGAGTTCATCATTATAGAATCCCAAATATTTAATTTTATTAGTTCTAGATATTGCGCCACCAGAACAAGGATCATCGAGATGACGGTTTGAACAAGTGTGAGCCCTAATTTCATAAGAATCACAAGGGGGCTGCGACGAAGATTTCATGGAAAAAGTTAAAAATTTAGTTTTTTCAACATTAAGTGTTAGGAGGTTATCCGCTAGCCATGACATCATCACTTGAACAGCTTTTTCGGCATGATGCTTAGTTTGAATCCAGTTATCGCCTTGCACGAGAATAGCTGTGTCATCAGCGTAGCAGAATATTTGACAGTTTTCAAGAGAGAAACGGCATAGGTCATCAATATAGATCTGGAACAATGTTGGTCCCAAGATGCTGCCCTGAGGTACGCCGTAGTCTAATGGCAGATCAGTATTAATTATGGACCCAATTTTGACCATCTGCCTACGATCTGACAGGTAACTCTGAAACATTTTCAGTGCTAATCCCCTAATGCCTATCTTTTCTAGCTTTGTAAGTAGGATGGGAACAGAGACAGTGTCAAACGCCTTGGACAAATCCAGAAAAATTGCAAGGCATTTCTTTTTATATGTATGGACATGTCACACAGCGCCATTTCGCCCCAAACTAAGCATAGCTCGTACTATGGGAACCAGATAACTGATACAATACTTAGATACTTTTTTGTTTGTAAATACATAGAATACAATATAACACCCAGACGCAGAACAAACATCTATGTTCATCACGCAGAATGTTTGTCCTGGTTAGGAATCGAACGCACAGCCCTCAGTTCAGAAGGCAGTGATACTACCAACTGAGCTATCGGGCCCGACAAAGCCCGTTATGTACTTAAAAGATCATTAACTTGTCAGCTCAAATAAAGGATATCCCGGTTAAAGGGACTGATGGATGCGGGTTCAAATCCCGTCCGCGATTCAAACTTTTTCTTTGCAAATTAATCCGTAGATTACGCTGAGAAACGAAACTGCTGTGAAAATAATAAATAAAGTACCACTTTCTTTAATTGGCTATTTTCGCTAATTTGCCACTTCCCTTACTCACACTTACTTACTGGACACTTTATTACCATTTTGATACTTTGGTACAGTAATTAACCAATGCGGAGCATATGCCTCCCACAGAGCACCACTTTGAGCGGCTGCTCGCCCCTTGTATCCATCTACTCCGTACGGCCCACCTAGGGGCCTATGCTGCGTCTTCCGGTTCGTGGTCGCCACTCGAGAACCTCTCTTCCTCATCGGTATTCAGTTCTACGAGCGATGTGGCCTGGCCACTGCCATTTCAACATGCTTCTTTATTCTAAGAAGTAATAACAATATTTATGATTTTTACAGCAGTATCGCCTACAGATTTATTTGTAAAGGAAAAATTAGAATCACGAGCGGGGATTGAACCCGCATCCATCCATCCCTCAAGCCGGGATATGTTTTACTTAAGCTACCGTGACATGTGGTCTCATGTCCGAATTTTTCCTTCACCTTTACAACCAACTTACTTTTGCTTTACTTAAGTAATATCAGTTACTAGGTCTCATAGTACATGTAACGAGGTCGTTCGCGTGATGTTAAGTGTCACAGCTGCCCATAACAGTTAGAGTGTCACTCGGAACTTTAAACTAAGTTTTTTTTTTTGTTATATTTTGGCACGACACATAGTGTACCTATTTAGCCAGTGTCAAGTATAATAATTTTCATCGTGATATAAAATATTTCACGCAAAGTCATGTCCTAGTCATAGTCATAGTCCAGTCTAAGTCAGGTAGTCATAGTGCAGTCTATGTCATGCTCCAGCAAAGTGGTGGCAACTTTACTAGAAGCTTCTATGGAGTTTTGGAAGCAACCCGAAAACTCACGTTTCACCACATTCTATCACTTGCCCTCACTCATGCTCGTGATTCAGCACTTAATGCGTAAAACGTGGTAAAACGCCACCAATTAAACATAAACATAAACATAAACATAAACATAAACATAAACATAAACATAAACATAAACATAAACATAAACATAAACATAAACATAAACATAAACATAAACATAAACATAAACATAAACATAAACATAAACATAAACATAAACATAAACATAAACATAAACATAAACATAAACATAAACATAAACAAACATAAACATAAACATAAACATAAACATAAACATAAACATAAACATAAACATAAACATAAACATAAACATAAACATAAACATAAACATAAACATAAACATAAACATAAACATAAACATAAACATAAACATAAACATAAACATAAACATAAACATAAACATAAACATAAACATAAACATAAACATAAACATAAACATAAACATAAACATAAACATAAACATAAACAAACATAAACATAAACATAAACATAAACATAAACATAAACATAAACATAAACATAAACATAAACATAAACATAAACATAAACATAAACATAAACATAATTTTTATTCACAAAAATATACAATACAATTGCATGTCACACAGATCACAAAACTAAGCTATAGCTTGTAAAATAGTGCACTGTTTAAATGACGTGCTTAACCTGCACTAAGAAATTAATCTTGTATCGTAGGTTTAGGCATACCCTTCAGTGTTGCAATTAGCTGTAGCTGACATCACTCAAGGCAACGGTAAGAAAACTTATCTCTATACTTTTAGAGTATTTTTGTGCATGAATTAATTCTTAAGGACAGTGAGTAAATAAAGTTATGGTCTATTATAATATATTATTGTATTATAATGTATTATTGTATTATAATGTATATACGTATTTGGATGTAGGTATATTTATTAGTACCAAATTAGGTAATTGTTTTTTTTTATCTCGTTGAGTATTTAGTTATTTATCTGTATTTGCTTTATCTATTAAATTGTTTTGCACCGCCGTTTATTCTCTCTACTGATACTGTCCATCCAAAGGTTGTCTGGAAGAGATCGCTGTCAGCGATAAGACCGCCCATTGTTGCACTAGTACGTAAATTTTATTGTATTCCTATTTGTATGTTTATTTGTGAAACAATAAAGAGTGCTCTATCTATCTATCTATCTAATATAATATTATTGAATGACATGTACGTATTTTGTGAGGATATGTGTGTTTGTGAGGGTGATAGTGAAAATGTGTGGATGGGGGTGTGTGTGTGGAGAGATGTGCTTGAGATGGTGAGTGAGGAGGTATGTGCATGTGAGTGTGTGAGTGTGTGTGTGAAAGTAAGAATGAAACCCACCTTTAAACAGATACCTTAAATAATTGTTCTGTCTCAGCATAGCTGAGGTTTCTCAGCCAGCTGTTAATTGCTAGTTTGGCGTCTCTGTTTGTAAGGCATATAAAATTACATACAGCTTTGCTTGTGTTGTTATATAAAAATGGACCGAGAAAAGCTTGATGCCGTTGGGCTAACTGTGTATTAAATTTTGTGTTTTAAACATTAACACTGGAAATAGCACAAGTTTTGGAAAATAATACGATGCAACGACGTGAACTTGTCCGCGTTCCCGCCAAAACTCCTTCAAACTAAGTTTCACGTGACACTGCATTGGCACGTCATTTAAAACATCAGGCATTAGGTAAGGTCCATTTGCCCAGTAATTTCACTAGCTACAATGCCCTACAAACCAGAACACAGCTAAGTGCTTGCACACTGCTGCATGGTGGCAGAATAACTGGAAAGGGATCTACCAAGACGAACTTTGCCAGAAAAGTCCTACCACCTAGTAAAAGTGCTGAAATAAAATAAATTAAATCGGTTTAATATGACTTAGTTCTGTCTGAGGTAACAAACAAACATAATTATTCGGTAAAAAATATAATTTAACACAAATACACAGTTTACAACAGAAACAAAACATGTAAGCCTACACCTTAATTTGAACCGAAAACCTCCAAATAAAACACTTTTTACAGATTAATTTGTAAAAGAAAAATTAGTATCACGAGGGATTGAACCCGCATCCACCCATCCCTCAAGCCGGGATATGCTTTTACTTAAGCTACCGTGACATGTGGTCTCATGTCCGAATTTTTTTTTCACCTTTACAACCAACTTACTTTCTTTTAATTTTTCCTTTACAAATTAATCTCTAGATTACGCTGAGCAGGTGATACTGCTATAAAAATCATAAAACACTTTTTATCAAGGAAGCAATCTCTTCAGCGATTGATCCAAGTATTCGACGGACTTTTTCTTTATTTTTTATTGTTTGATAGGCTTGCGCTTGACCACTATCTCTCTTGGGCGCTTACCACAAACTAATACAAAACCATCATGGTAGTCCTGTGTCGATCGTGATTGACCGAATCAAAATGATCGAATCATGCCCTCTCGTGACCGACCGAGTCGTTCAATCGTTAAAGACCCGGGTCCTTGGGACCGACTGAGTGAGTGAGACTAACTGCACGGAGACCGATCCGTGACTGACCGAACGACCGGCACAGCGGCGTGGTATCAATTCAAACTGAAACGACGTAAGTTATCAACCTCAAGCGCTGGTAAATAAAGTACTATTCCGCGCTGCATTGGTTTTCGAGACCGATGACCGATCGACGTGATTGAATCTTTTGACTCGGTTAAATACCAATTATTCTGAAATCAACCTTAAATGCTTACATATAAAGTACTTTTCCGCATTGCATTGGTTCTCGAGACCGATGACCGACGTTTTGATCGAATCTTTTGACTCGTTCACTTGGCTAGTCAATCACGAACGACCGAGATCTCCGAAAATGAACGACCGACACAGGACTACATCATACTACATACTACATACATGGTTCGTTACAGTAATGCTTCAAGGTCACAATAATATAGTTCGAACCCGTACCATGAACTTATTAAGTATTCCTGCGCGAGAACGAGACGTCTACATTTTTATATAGCGTTATCACTGTCGCTCGCCGGTGTCAACATGATAGATTTGAGTGAACGATTTAACGTGACGTCATCAAAACTGCTCTGCGTCAACAACATTACAGTATTCTTACTTTTATGTCATTTTTCAAAGTATAATTGTAGTAATAATAATGCTATAAAGGTTGTGGTAGGCCCTGATTGTAAGTGATGATGCGGTCTATGGTGTAACGCGTTTGGCTAGAAGATACTTATTCACTCTCAGTTCTTTGTGTGAAGATGTGGTACTTGGAGTAGAGGAACCAGGCTAAGTACGCGTAGAACATGAACCTCACGATTCTATCTATGACATACCGTCTGTAAAACAAAAGTCACCATCAGAAACAATCTTAAAAATGGAATTTTTAAATTTGTCATTGTAGGTATAATATAAAATATTATTATCATCACCAGCCTGAAGACTTCCACTATCTCCATGCTCCTCCCCCCAAAAGCTGTACTGCATTGGAATCGGACAACTTAATTCCCATCCCCTTTTTTCTATTGTAGGACTAGACGCAAGAAAAACAGTAGGCCTAGCACAAACATTAACGCGGGAGTAAGTGTAACGTTAACGTAAGCCAGTTGCATGGCATTTGATCAGCGTCCCATGCAACTTACTTACGTTAACGTTACACTTACTCCCGCGTAAATGTTCGTGCTAGGCCCTCTGTATACCCGTGGGCCTAGCACGAATATTTACGCGCGCGTAAGTGTAACGTTAACGTAAGCCAGTTGTATGGCATTTGATCTGCCCCCCTATTACGATTGAGCTAGCAGCGCCGCTGACGCGCGTGTGCCGCTCAACTGCTATCAAAGTTCATACAGTTTTGACAGCAGTTGAGCGGCACACGCAGTCGTAATAGGGGGGTTTTACGTTAACGTTACACTTACGCGCGCGTAAATATTCGTGCTAGGCCCACCGGTGGAAAACCCTCGTATACGTACAAAACGTTTTGATTCCTCGCCAATAATAGGGTTGTGTCCTGCTATTAAAAATTAACAAGTTTATATTATTTTAATAAAGTAGGTGAAATATTAATGCAATAATTGAAAGAATTAGTAAAATCGGTGAATAAATCACGGAGTAATAAGCTTTTAAAATTTTCTGGGGGGGAGCATCGCCTGTCCCTTTCTCGCAGAACAAAGCATCCCAAAAAAAAAATGTGATGGGCCATAATGGGGAGCGGTTACGGTTGACAGTAGTTCAGCAGACAGCCGCAAAGTGGGTGATGTGAAGTGTGTGTGACAGATGTAATCTGGTAAGTATAAAGTAAGACCATACACAGGAAGAGTGTTGTGAGGATATGGATCTATACCGCAATGTACTGGAACTTTTGTCTTTTTGTCATAAACTCTAGACCACGCATGATGGATGCGGACAGTAGAGTAGGTATACAATATTTGATTGGTCTTGACAGTCGGGACTGAAACTCACATTCTGTTCAACCTCTTGGCCCTGGGCAAGGTCGAAGGATCCTCCTTAACGACAAACTTTCTAATTCCCATTGTCATATTTTTGAAGTATTCGTCCACATCGCCAGATGATACGTCAGTGTAGAACTCTTCGTCGTCCATCTTGGTGATACGCTCGTTGAGGGATCGGAATCTCTTGTTGGTGAAATGCCACTTTTTTTTACTGTAATGCTCGAGGAGGCTTAATCCTTGGCTGATACGCTTTTGGACGCGAACCATGCTGGAAAGATTTGAACATAGGTTATTAGATATGGCAAGAACTGACAACCGATGGGGAAGAAAGGTTCTCGAGTGGCGACCACGAACCGACAAACGCAGCGTAGGCTGGGCCCACTAGATGAACCGACGATCTGGTTAATACCGCGGGCAGTCGATGGATGCAGGTGCGAGCAGCTGCTAAATGTGGTGCTCAGTGGGGGAGGCCTATGTTAGCAGTGGACGTCTTCAGGCTGTTGAAGGAAATCATGATGATAATATTATTAATTTGTAGGTACTCATTCTAAAAAATTGCAAGATTTGAGCATGGATAGCTATTACAATGTAAATAATGAGTCACGACGAAATGTTCCATGTTTTATTGATTGAGCGAAGGAAGGGATCCAAATTCTTTGGAAGTTGTCAAACTGCAAGTCACTCAATTAATACCTCTCGACACTCTCGAGTTTCAACTCACGAAATTTACTTTCGTTTGTCCGGATGTACGTACTCGCAAACAGGTCATTGAGACCTTTGGGCATCCTTTGGGTTTTGGCTGGTTTTTCAACAAATCTTGAAGAAACTTGGTAACTCTATAGGCTTATAATGAAAATGAACGTTTTATGTATTAGATATTAGCAAGGATTTCGCTATACTTACAAAGTTTCCCTTCCAACTAAGAAGAGAAGAGCGTCTATTAGATAAGCAGGTATTATGTGGAACAGTATCACGCTTATTTGATGAGTAATCCAGTAAGACTTGATGGAGCCACCCGGGTACCATAGAGCCACCGTGTACGGATACTCCTCGTATAGCTTCTCCGCTAAAATAAAAAAGTTTTTAACTTCTGATAAACTACCAATACCAACCTAACAGTAAAACTATGGAATGCCTTTGGTCAGGCGATATGAAACGGGGCACTATGAAAATTAAGATTTAGAAAATGTTCACTAAAAACAAAAAATAAAAAAATACAAAAAATGACCTTAATCTCAAGGTCGATTTGGCGTTGACTGACACAAGTGACTTCTGGCATTGTGTGGTCACAGTTAACCTAACGCTCCTCCTCGCTTCGCTCGTCACATCTATTTTATCGCTTTGCTAGAGACTAGTATCCTGCTTAGAGCTTTTAGTATCCTATTATCATTTTAGGGTATACCTGCATTCATAAAAGTTACTTTTGACTTCTCACTCAAAGGTTATTGACCTTTTCAATTGATAGCCCTTACAAAACAATCTCCTTTGTACACCCCCTATCGAATGGCACCATAAAAAGTAGGGGTCATCAAAATTTTGATCGAAATTTTTCTGTCTTTTCTTCAGTGCCCCCTTTGCTACAGTCCAACCCACAGAATGAATAATATATGACGGCGCGCAAAGCAAATTTTTTTTTTCTTGCTTGTGGTCCAACCGCTACGTTTTATCCTGATCCTGGCACTAATCGTGCCACTGCAAACCCACAGGCAGAGTAGTAATGGAAAAATAAATCTTACCTATCTTTAGTAGGTCTCCCATGGACCATGGGTGCATACCACTAAGAGTCAAATTGTAGACTTGAGTTTCAGAAGGTCTGAAATTTACCACAAAAAAAAAATAGATCTCAGTGCTAAATTGACCTATTCTTCAATCTGACGTAATAAAAATAATTTAAAAATGTAACAAAATATTGTCCTGACCATGGATGAAATAAAAAAAAGAAGGACTGAGTTTTGATTGACATCGAACTAAAGCCCAAAATGGCGGACATATTACATATGTGTGTCAGATGAAAGTAGGGCGACACAACTTGTTCCCAATTGAACTTTTACGGAACAACTAGTAGTGAATATAACTTGAGGTACAAATAGTACTTGATATCTTATAAAAATTGGTTAAGCACAAACGAGGACTGTCCGCCTCGGCGGTTGAACGAAGAATCACCAAAATGTATGGAAAATGAAAAGAATGCGACTAATTTCCAATTTAAATCTAAATTATGAGTGGCCAATATTTAATGCGAAAACTAAGAAAGCAGGTGAATAGCTGAAATGATGATGAAGGAGGATGACATCGTCACAAAACAGACAGAAAACGCGATTATAAGGGTACAAATATCGTAGAACCCTAAATTCACAGGTGGAAAAAAAGGACAAAAAATCTTATTTTTACTATTTAAGTCAATTCGCGTTTCCACTCAGGCGCGGTGCGGCGGGCGTAGGTAGGTCCCAAAGCGCTCCTCAAATTGCGTGGTATGGTTTTGCATATTTACGGTTTATACGAATAAACTAAGCAGTGTTGTAAAATTTCAAAACTAGTTTTGATAAGTAGCATTACTTGGCTTTCTAAACAAATGCATTTTTACGTGTGTTGTAGTATAAAAAACACACACAACAACACTACACATAATAATTGACGCTCCGCCGTACCTAAAGGAAATTACTCCATCGCCGGCGCGCGCCGGCTCGGCGCGAGATGCAATTTAGACTGAGGCGTTTTTTTTTTCTCCTGACCTATAGATACTGTTACTTTATTCGATAGTCACGTTCAACTAGTTTCAATTTTAGTCGATTTATAACGAGTGACACCTCTAAAAATTGATTGCCATCCCTAGTAGCGCAATCAGCTGTAAGCCACAAATGTGGTGGGGAGCGGTCCATGTTGCGCGATGCCGGCCGCACATGTGGTTGAAGCGCCTGAGCGGCTAGGCAACATGCTGCAGTGGCATCTTTTATTTTAGGCAACGCGCTCAAAACCACTTTTGATACTTCTATTCTGTTACCACAAACTAATACAAAACCATCATGGTTCGTGATAGTAATGCTTCAAGGTTACAATAATATTGTTCGAATTCGTACTGTAAACTTATAAAGTATTCCTGCGTGAGAACGTGACTTTTTCATTTTTACATAGCGTTATCACTGCACGTCAATGGCAACATGATTAACGGTATGACATGAGAGTTGTATTTGTGTGAACGATTTAACGTGACGTCATCAAAACTGCTCAGCCACTACAATATTAAAGAATAATTACTTTTGTCATTTTTTAATGTATGGTTGAACTAATAATGCTATAAGAGGTTGTGGTAAGCTCCTCATCTTCTGTTCTACTTATATACTGTTGGCTCATTGATACTTACTGATCCAAAGCAGTCACATAAGCGATCAATATACACGCGTTGACTACAACATCGACGCAGATCGCATCAACTATGAGAGATGGGTCGCATAGCATAGATCGAATAACGCCTGTAATAATAAAGATAAACATTATTAAAGCAATTAATAACAAATTATCATCCATCATTTGATTAGCCATTGCTATCGGTGGAACATCTGCCTGCAACAAATAGTAGAACCAGTATAGTACCCCCCATTTCGGGTCAGGTTTTGGTACATTCGTGATGATGATATTTTTTTGCTGTTCCTTTTTTTTTTGAGGGGTCGGAAATGCCCTCGTACTTCCCTGCCACCGCGGGGGTGATGGCAGGGGGTATGTGGGACTCGAACCCACTAAACCCCCCCCCCCCGTGACCATCCGCCGCCTGGATGGGGCAAGATAGGGTCACGCTATTTCACGAACTTGCCCCGGATGATGTTCCTAACTTAACCCGCTACCGGGTCAGGTTTTCGGGACAGGTTAGTAATAAATCTTCTATTTAAGTAGTGGTTACAATTCCCACTTCAAACACAAAGACTTATGTGAAGAAAATCGATGTTTGTTCTATAGGTAAGTACCTACCCTATACGCATTTATACAAAAGTTAGTTATCTAGTTCTTAAAGTACGAACTTTTGTTAGTCTGGCTTAGAGAATTTATAAATGGAGATGGCACGGCAAGGCGTACCCCTCTGCCGGTCATATGACGCTATGGGCATACACATTATCATATTGTGCGTGTAAACACTGCGTATCTACGCTAGGTTATATAACTGTGTGCGTATTTTAAGATGGTGTGCGGTGTGCGTTTAAACTCGCGGTTTGCCTCTGTGCTATGTGTGTTCACCTCGTCCCCTGCAAAAATTGGCAGAAAATAAATCCTGCATTGGTTAAATGCTCTAAGCTAGTTTGTAGCTAAATGGCGCTGTATTAGAGTACAATATTTATTTTTTATGTTCTTTCCCATCGGTTGTCAGTTCTGCGATGAAATACCTTTTGCAGTGCCAACGAGGATTCCAGTAGGTCCTTGTATATTGTCTATCCATCCAGGAATAGGCTCCTTCCATGCGGCCGTTACTGGAATTACAATAACGATTACTACCCCCGAACCCGGACCCCGGATTCCTTTGGTGCTATTGGTCTCTACCGACGTTTACAGCCGACAAAAGTGGGGGGCAACTAGCTCAAGGTCACCCCTGGGGTGCGAGCCTCGGCTTGGGCTATTGCCTAGATAAGAGGATCGAGAAGGCTAAGTCCGCTGGAGAAGTGGACCCTATGGAAAGTCGCGACCATTCTAGCTAACCTACGGGGGGGGGGATACACCCCAGATTCCTTCGTCTAACGGCCAAGGAATGGAATGCTCTTCCAGTAACAGTATTTTCTCCGGGGCATAACCTGGTTTCAAGTCTAGAGTGAATGGGCATCTCATGGACAAACGTGCTTCACCTTAGACAACTTCGTCACTTATACCATCAGGCCCAACACTTTTTGAGTGTAATACATAATCCACTACTAGCTTAGTGCGGGAAGGCTACATACAAGGTGACCTTGAATTGGTATGTTATCCCGAAAGGGGGTAAATTTACACCCCAAGGTAGACAATGTTTCTTTTATAACTTTACTAAATTAATAGTTTTTCATTGAAGAAATGTCATGTAAAGTTTACGTTCGAAAATAGCCTTAGTGCAGCTGGGTGGTTGAACTTCGTCCTTGACCGAGTGCACATAAATGAGTTTAACGACCTGTGTTTAGAAATGTTTTTATGGTATCTTGTTAACTCTCGTAGCGATCGCACGTGCATTTTTGCGAGTGGATTTATTTTTTACCATGGAGGTTTGGAAACACCCAGTTTCAAGTAAGACATACCAATTCAAGGTCACCTTGTATATAGATGTTGATCGCATAGCGAAAATCCTTCACCTTTTACAATGAACAGAGTTGATGTTTTCACCAGCATTAGCAAGTTATATCAACGCGCAAAGTTTGAAAATGGAGTGATTCCTATACTTTAATATTAAAGTAAAAACCTACTATTCTTCTTCTTCTGGTGCCTCTGCACTACTGAAATTGGCTATCAGCTCTTCAAATCAAGTCAAACAGGGTGTCTAGCAAAAATCCCTTTCCATTGACTGAACGATAACTCAAAATGTATGGAAATATGGCTGTTATGGGCAGCCGTGTCGTTCAACAACAACGTCACGTCATTCATTTTCATAAAAAAAAAACATTTCGGAAATCGCTTACTTTTTCCGCAGCGAATGTCTTTCAAACACATTTTGGAGCTTGCGTTTTAACGCTACTGGAAAGGGATCTTTGCTAAACCCCACAGGTCTTCTACGCTGACTACTTATTGGGTGAACTGTTGCATTACTCATAACTTACCTATAGAAGGCCTTGCAATTGCGACGGGGAACTTGCCGGCGTATTCAGCAACCAGATCTTCGGTGATTGTCTTCGTGTAGGAGTAGATATTGGGCTCTGAAGCTGATATCCTGGAAAGAGTTTAACAATCACCTGCCCTGGTTGAATGAGCTGTAGAAATTGACATACCTCTTTTCCCTAGAAAGTACTAGGTATTAGGACTTTTCTGCAAAGTTCGTCTAGGTAGGTACCACCGCTATGCCAGTTATTCTGCCGCCAAGCAGTAAGAAGTGTGCAAGCACTACTGTGTTCCGGTTTGAAGGGCATTGTAGCTAGTGAGATTACTGGGCGAATAAATGAGTCTTTATGACCTGATCTCACAGACTAGTGTTTTGATTACTAGACTGTGTGATATCTCAGGATGACGTGCGCAGTGCAGTGTCATGTATCCTCTACCTTGGCCGATTCACACCAGTGAACCGCGGTGTGAAACACCCCATTACCCGTTTGTGCAGTGTCACGCGAAACTTTATTACTTACTTCAAAGTCCTGAGTGACACTGCAACTGTTATAGGCAGCCGTTAAAAATTAAATTAAAAACGAATTGAATTTCAGAATTTTGCAACTAGGTACATTTAATTTGCGAAATGCTAATTAAATCCATCAGTAGGTCCAGGTAATGAATTAAAGATCGCTCGAAAAAGGCAAAATCAAATGGTAGGTACCTACTTTCTTTAAGTCTCTCAAGGAACCTCCGAGCATAGCTCTTTCCATATCTCGTAAGAGGACTTTGAGCGTGGGTACTCAATAAATGAGGCGAAACAGTGTGAGACCACACATCTCAGTACCATAAGTGTTCACTAGCAAACACATAGGTTGCAAACATCTGTGTTATACTCTGCGGCATTTATGCAATTATTTAGGTTTTTACAAAACCGTGTTTTACGTAAATGCACTATATACCTATATATTGCATTAGCATACATACTTTGGCTCAACATAATCGAGTGTTTTATCGTCCATCCACTCCACAAGGTCCATGATCTTCCGTGGGCTATGGACAACCTTGTACAGCTTCTCTTCTAACACCTCCAGCTCAGAGCGGCAGTACGCCGTCGATAGATGTAGGAACATCTGGAAAATATGAGTTAGACCATGGCCTCAAGCCTCAACACCATAAATAGTAGTAGACTATTTTTAAATCTGTGGTACAGATAAATATGAACGAGTGGATGGATGGATGAATTTAGAGAGCTTGTTGTAAAGTCATACTTGATTATGTACCTAACGAAATAGGAACGTAAAGCAAGATTAGTGCCGACTGCGTGTATTGAAACGTAATAAAAAAGATCACTGGAAAAATATGGCGGAATTGTGTTGTTTTATTTGGAAACGTCCTAAGAATTAAATCCAGAAATCCATTCTAATCGTACAAATTAGTCAACATAAGACAGCTCAGACACAGAGCTATTTAGCCACGTCACCAACTCCTTGCTCTGGCCTTTACAGACCATTCAGTCTATCATTCAATTTGTATCATTTTTCTGGATGCCGTTGCCAATTCCCTGAGTAGTAAGTAGGTAGCTATTTCCTTTTCTTACGGCGAGATGAGGCGGTCCTATTTTTTCATCATGACCACAGGGCATCTCGTGCGAATGAAGCCAATAATTAGTGCTAGAGCACCATAGACAATTTGTTACTAGCATTCCTTTGCTCCACGTAATTTCTTTTAAATCTTGTAATGTTTAACGTACCTCTAAATTTTTCATGGACTCTGCAAGCGTCAACACTCTCAGGGTCCCTTTAGTGTTCACGTTCACAGCATCTTTCAGTTTTTGGTCAAACCTGTAAGTTGTCAAATTAACTGATTCAAGATTTTTGTAGAGTTGAAATTGAAATTGATGATTAAAAGGCCCAGATCCAGATCTTTAAGGTATCATAAGGTATATACTTTAAAAATACAGATTTCAGTCCAGCCCTTGAATGCGTTGTCGTACGAATAGCAGATAATTTTCTTGGCAGTACAGGGGCCGTACTGTGAGCTTTAGTGCGATTCAAAACAGAGCCTGTATTGGATTGCTTCGTTTTTTTTGTATGAAGATTTTGACAAGCGATCCAATATTGGCTCAATTTTGAATCGCGCTAAGAGCTCACAGTACGGCCCCAGAACTTTTTGAATCCATAAAGAAAGGATCTGTCTCGCTCTAGTGTCTTAGTCGATTCGGATTAGTTTTCGGTAGACTTATCTTGCAAGACCAATAAAAAAAAACCGGCACGTGCAGCAAAATCGACTGATGAAAATGAGGGTTTGATCCGTTTTGGATTTGAGTTTGGTAGCTACGGAAGACTACGAAGGCCCAGATACCTGACGCAAGCAGCGCTGTGAAAAATGATGTTGCATTCGTTCTGCAGCTCCATCCTGTCCTCGTTGGAGATGCCGAGTCCATCCTCAGTTATATCTCCGGATATCAGACGCAGTTTCTTTGGGAAATCTGGATTTATCTCCCTTATGTTGTCGAAGACCTAAATTGATATGACAATTGGGGTATCATATTGGTGCTTATTTTAATTTAAACACACTGGCGTGGCCTGAGGATCTGTGATGCGTTGTCGGACACCTGGTTAGATCGTGTAACTAGACTTTACAGGAGGCGTGTCAAGCTGCACCAGTGTATTGCAATTTGGCGTTTTTTAAGCGATGTCATCGGTTGATATTGTAGTAAAAGTTCAAATGGCAGACCACGTTGTTTGCAGAACCGCCAGGCCATGGGGAAGAAAGATTTTAATTCGCAACTTACGCGTCACCACTTGGAGTCCATGGATAGATGCAAGAGGTAGGTAAGCAGCCACTAAAATTGTTACTATAGAAGAAGCATATGCTCAGCAGTGGATTTTAGGCTGTTGATGATGATGGTAAAACGTGGGAGCGTGTCCGAGTGCAGGTCATTGCAGTCTCTGCACGGAAATGTGTGGGTTTTGGTCATTGACTATAAATCCAGGTTTCGGTAAACTGTAATTGCTTGCACTAGGAGTACAGAACCAGGAGTGTAAGGCGCAGGCCACACATATCGGACGAGGACACGGCGCGGACGCAGCCCGGGCGTGGGTGCCGAAGTGGCGCGTCATAACCACGTCCAAACCATGTGTCCTAAATTCAGCTTTATTTCTATGCATTTTGTATGAAATTTGAATGGAATAGGAAGCCGTCCGTACCATGTCCGCGCCCGACGTCCTTTACGTGTGGCCTGCACCTGCACCAATTAAAACATACCTACATAGGCTACATACAAACATAGTGCTTACTACTGCTTACTAACTTACAATCAGCCAATTCAGAAGCCTTTGGGCTGTCTAAAAATTCTGACATGTGGGCAGATCACTTGCCTACACGAGAAGAAGATGACTTACAATCTAAAATATATTACCCTATATTTACGGCTTACCACATTACCGCAGAGCCCCTCCAGTCTCTTTTCACTGCTGACTCCTTTCTTCTGCCTCAATAATAAATAAATAGCTTTTACATCTGGACAGCTTTTGAGCAGTTTGTATATTAACACCTGGAATTATTGTTCGGTGAATCAGTTTACCATTATCACCATCGAGTCGTCTCTTGGAGAAAGACTACTTTACTCCTGTTATACAACATGAACTTAAATTGATATATTATCCCTATCTTGACGGGCCCGATAGCTCAGTTGGTAGTATCCCTGCCTTCTGAACTGAGGGCTGTGGGTTCGATTCCTACCAAGGACAAACATTTGTGTAATGAACATAGATGTTTGTTCTGCGTCTGGGTGTTATATTGTATTCTATGTGTATATTTACAAACAAAAAAGTATATAAGTATTGTATCAGTTATCTGGTTCCCATAGTACAAGCTATGCTTAGTTTGGGGCTAGGTGGCGCTGTGTGAAATGTCCGCACATATTTATTATTATTTATTTATTTATCATCCCGAAGGGGACGGAGACCCTGAAAGTCCTGTAACCCCACAAGTTGTGAGAGCCTTACTCGAAACTCATTTCTAAACACAGGACGACGAACTCGTTTAAGGATCTTGGTCAAGGACGAAGTTCAACTACACCCAGCATGCTAGGGCTGTCTTCGACGCGTTTGGGTAATATTATAACGTAAAACTTTACATGGCATCCAATGAAAAACTATTAATTTAGAAAAATCATCTAAGAAATGTTATCTACCTTGGGGAGTACATTTGTCCCCTTTCGGGATACCAATTCGAGTTCAAACTGTATTCTTACCTACCTATCCTTATTTCTTACCTTTCCAATCAATCCTGTTCCTCCTGTGATGAAGATGGACTTCCCCGAATAGAACTCTGGCACGGTAGGAGCCATATTTTATAGGATCTGAAGGTAATTTTAAAAATGTAGAAGCGGAAAAAAATGTGCTCTTTATTTTAATTTTTATACTAGTGTCGTGAATTTTATAATTTATTCTCACTTTTTAATATTAAGAGGCTGGTAGACTGTTTAAAAATACCATTTTGGTTGGCCACACTGGCGAAAGGAGCGTCCGCTGAACCGTCAGCCAATTACGATGGCTGCCTTGGTAGTTCCGGTAAAATAATTTTGAGGTTTAGGAGGGAAGTAGTGGAGGGAGGACAAGGTCCAAAAGGCAGTCAATTCTGGTTAAGCAGCCGAAGCGTCAAGACGTATTATTGCTCCTGTTCGTTTATTGTGTACTGTGTACTGAATATTTATAGAAGAAAGAATATACAAGAATTGAATTGAAAAGGTTCTCTGTGTTTTACTTCACTAGCTTACCCATTCCATAGTTTTACGCCCTATTCAATACAATTGAATTCAAAATGTTTATTTCAATTAGGCACAGTATACAGTACAGTTTTGAAAGTCAAATAATATGTAGCAAAGTATTAGTAGTAGTAGTAGTATGACCAGTTGTTCGGTAGAACACTGCTACACTACTGCTTGGTGGTAACCATACTTGCACACTACTGCTTGGTTAGTGTGCAAGTATGGTGTTCCGTTTGAAAGGCATTTAGCTAGAGTCATTACTGGGCAAATGAGACTTATGAACTAATCTCACAGTCTAGAAATCTTTTAAGGGTTCCGTACCCTGTTGGATTTGTCCAGTAATTTTGAAATCAAATCAAATAAGACTTTATGACCTGATCTCATAGTCTAGTAATCTGAATTCTAGATTGTGTGATGTCTCAGATGTGCGTAGTGCAGTGTTACGCAAAACTTATTTTAAGGTTTTTTGGCGGGAACGTGAAAAAGTTCACGTCGTTGCATTGTATTATTTCTCAAAACTTGTGCTTTTTCCAGTGTTAATGTTTAAAATTGGTGGCGTTTTACGCATTAAGTGCTGAATTACGAGCATGAGTGGGGGCAAGTGATATAATGTGGTGAAACGAGGATTTTCGTGTTGCTTCCCAAATTCCATAGAAGTTTCTAGTAAAGTTGCCACCACATTACTGGAGCATGACTTAGACTGGACTATGACGACTAGACCAGGGCCGAAGCCTTTAAAAATGGTAAAAAATGAAAAAAAATTACAGTAGGATGAAACCCATTAGAAAAGGAGGGGAATATGATCAAAATGAAAGGAAAAATAAATTACGGTCGATCCGAGTTCGGGAAGTGGGGGGGGGGGTGAGTTTTTAAGGGTAAAGAATGGTTTATCTTGTTTTCCGGCAAAACTACAAGTCCTATGGAAAAAAGTTAAATGGAAAAGTTGTAGGCAATAAAAAGATCTACAACTTTTGTATTTGCAATTTTTTCCCATAACCTCAAAATTTAGGTGAAAAATTCAAAAAACCAAGTTTTTGGTTTTTTATTTATATCTTTTTCAAAAAAATTTCTTTTTCTACGAAATTTGGTGAAAACTTACCTTATGATGTCCCAAATACACTGTAATTTATTTGACTAAAAATATTAATTTTTTCGCTTCATTTTAACTTAATATCAAAAAAGCACCCTAATTTTCAATCGAAAATTCTGACGTCAAAACATCAGCTTTTTTCAAAAAGTTTGGGGGCTTTTTGTTCGTTGAAATATCTACTTTCTGATGGTGTAAAAAAAATATACATTACCATAGGAAATATTCTTAGAAAATGCAAAAAATTGAAAAAACCTCAAATTCGAAAATTTTTTTTTTAATTACTATGTACAATTTCATCAAAAAAATGTGGTTGCTGCAATTTTTTTTAGTTAAAAAGTTTATTTATTTTACTCGAATTACATTCATGTCATAGAAAATCTCATACAAAATAAATATACATGTAAATCGTACTATTGAATTTAGAAACTTAATTCTGATTACGTTATTCATTAAATTTTTTTTAAAAAACGTTAATCTTGTTTGCAATTTTTTCGTTTATCAATAAAACATGAAATCTTACGTTTTTTGAGTAATTAAAGTGTAAATTTTAATAAATACCTCAAAATTGTACATAATGATTAAAAAAAAAACTTTTTAACTAAAAAAAATTGCAGCAACTACATTTTTTTGATGAAATTGTACATAGTAATTAAAAAAAAAATTTGAATTTGAGGTTTTTTCAATTTTTTGCATTTTCTAAGAATATTTCCTATAGTAATGTATATTTTTTTTACACCATCAGAAAGTAGATATTTCAACGACCAAAAAGCCCCCAAACTTTTTGAAAAAAGCTGATATTTTGACGTCAGAATTTTCGATTGAAAATTAGGGTGCTGTTTTGATATTAAGTTAAAATGAAGCGAAAAAATAAATATTTTTAATCAAATAAATTACAGTGTATTTGGGACATAATAAGGTAAGTTTTCACCAAATTTCGTAGAAAAATTTTTTTTTTGAAAAAGATAATTAAAAAACCAAAAACTTGGTTTTTTGAATTTTTCACCTAAATTTTGAGGTTATGTGAAAAAATTGCAGATACAAAAGTTGTAGATCTTTTTATTGCCTACAACTTTGCATTTAACTTTTTTCCATAGGACTTGTAGTTTTGCCGGAAATCAAGATAAACCATTTTTTACCCTTAAAAACTCACCCCCCCCACTTCCCGAACTTGGATCGACCGTAATTTATTTTTCCTTTCATTTTGATCATATTATATACCTCCTTTTCTAATGGGTTTCATCCTACTGTAATTTTTTTTGGTTTCAAAAATTATCTACCCTGGTCTATACCTGACTTACCCGACTATGAATGACTAAGACTTGACTTTACGTGAAATATTCTATTAACATGATGAAAAATTACAATACTTGACACTGGCTAAATACACTAAGTGTGGAGACAAAATATAAAAAAAAAAAACTAATTTTAAAGTTTCGAGTGACACTACAACTGTGATGGGCGCCGTGTCGCTTAAGATTAGGTGAACGACAACCTCGTCAAGTCATTCGTTCTCATAAACAAGATAGAGTCCAAAAACTAAAACCCGACTACCTAATTATTTATGATGGCATTTTTTCCCTCGCCCAAATGAAGGGGTGTTGTATTGTATAACTAATGGTTACACTTACCTATGTGCAAAAATGTGTGCTTAGTGATTTTATTTTTTGTTAATTATACTTTTAAGTAGGTACCTACTTCAATCATCTATCATTTATGCTACAACTTTACAAGCGCTATGCAGTTGCGCGTTAAACTGAGGTGGGAGGAAGCTATTTTTTTCAAATTACAAAATCGTTTAATTTTTAAAGTATTGATCCTACATAAAAATGGATAAAATCTTTTTTATGGCGAATGTTGCGAGTTTAATTTCACAGAAGTAATTGCAATGCTAATCCTAAAGGTTTCTGAGATATAAGCAAATATCCGAAAAAAGTGATATTCAAACCCTTCCCCCTCCCCCTACTTACCCCCCACCCTCGGACATTTTTAGTATATTCATCAGTACATTTCAAAGTATAACTGTGCCAATTTTTAAGACTACACGAATGATTTCGGCTGTTTGCCTAATGTTTAGCGATTTTTTTTACTATGAGGTGGAATGGATAGGTCATTAATCCGCCATATTGGGTTTAGTATAGTTTAATGTACCATATGTCACCCAAAGTGTCAATACGCATCGATTGGTATCAAATTTGATAAAATATGATAAGTAGTTTAGGCACAACCAGGGAACAACAAAACCAGAATTTTCGCGCCTATTTTCATACGTAGGCTATACATAGTTATACATAGATATAAAAATTATACATATTCGAAACGTACTCATAAAGACCTTTCATTTGATTCCAAACATGACATGTTTATCGAAAAAATATTTTTTTTCGTCCGCGAATTTTTTAAATATAATCCGCCATATTGGATTTAATGTAACTTTATATAGCCTATGACATCCAGAGTGTTAAGATCCATGAATTGACACCTTGCTGTTTGAAATAAGATAAGTAATATAGGAGATACGAGGGAACATATGAACATATATACATACATACATACATACATACATACATACATACATAGACAGTCAACTCATAACCCTCCTTATTGGTAGTCGGGTAAAAAAGTACAATATAACTTACCTAAAAGCACAGAATTCGCCCTATTACCTAATCTGTGGATACTAAGGCCTTCGTTCTCTATATCCGAGTAAAGTTCCGAGTTGGCTGGCCAGTGAGTAATACTGATCGGGACGTAAAGGCGTCGAGTAGTTCTTCCCAGTTTCACGAACGAAAACAGAGTTTCGATCAGCTACTCAGTGGGTAAAAATTTAGGGTGATCTGTAGCAACGTCAACTGTTCATTTCGTTCGTTCAATAGTCACTCTGACTGCTGTCAGTGACGCCATTTTGGGTTCCTTTTTTATTTTTTGGACATATTTATGTGCCAGCTATATGCTGCGGTGTGGTAGGTGCCCTTCAAAGAGTATTTATCCCTACCTAAAAACAGTAAGTAGGTAAGGATTTACCTTTACAAAAAAGGGTATCAACTAATTAAATTAATGTAATGAGGAATGTAATACGAATTTAGATTACATTGTTTAGTTCAACGGGAAATGTAATAAGTAATACCTATAGGTACCTGAAATATGGTTTTATTTTGACGCAATAATAATAATTAAAACAACACAAAACAAAAAAATCATAATATTATATAAGTATTTAACATATTATAATTGAAAAATAAACTTTTTTAGTCGTCATCATCATCATAATCATCAGCCTGAAGACGTCCACTGCTGAACATAGGCCTCCTCCAAAGAGCACCACTTTGAGCGGCTGCTAGCCTCCAGTATCCATCGGCTTCCCACGGTTCTGAGCGGACTGTTTTAGTAATTAAATACAATGATTTCTATATTCATAAGTATCTGATCTCGAACTAGAAACAGGAATAGTCGATGTTTTTATAGCAGTAGTGTAATCAACAGGGTTGGTAGTTTTCAGTTCCGTAGATCTCAGTATTCGTGGTATACAAACTATAATAATAAACTACAAACACATACGAGATTGCAACAAGTTTTGCTATAGCCGTCGGTTAACCGTACTAATCGGCAGCTGATGTGTCCTGTAAGTAGCAGCCTGGTTTACGGGTCGGCTAGCGCTATTCGGATATTCTGAAATTCGTTACTGCAGTTACAAGTGACATTACGTGGTGGCTAGCCAACTCGGAACTTTACTCGAATATAGAGAACGAAGCCCTAAGTCTATGCCTAAAAGGCTGGCGCATACCTCGGCTAACGAATCAGCCTGGCAATAGGCATGATGACTACTATTAAAAATGAACAAGTAAATAATACTATCATAAAGAAGATTAAAAATGAATGCAATAATTGAAAAAATAAGCAAAATCGGTAAATAAATCACGGAGTAATAAGCTTTTAAAGTATCTACAGGAGGCATCTCCTGTCCCTTTCTCGCGAAACAGAGCGCCCAAACAGTTACTATGAAAAATCCACTCGTGACGTCACATACCAAAGAGATTGTATGAAAAGCTACCACAGCTTAGTAATGAGGTACTATGACGACATTGCTCTGACGTCACTGGCCGTTTGAGCTATCTCTTTCTATTCCGGTTATTAAAATGCTTGTAACTTTGTCGTTTTTTGAGATATTTTATTTTTGTTTGCATAAATGTTTATCTTTAGAGGAATATTTTTAATTTATGCAAAAAAAATTTTGTCATCATGCCTATTCAACGAAGGAATGTCGCCAGCTTTTTGGGTACGCTCCCCGCAGAAAGCAGTCTAAATTCTGTTTTATTTATAGAATTTTTTAGCGACATAGGTTTTTTAAATAGGGTTTTCGTTTTTAGTTAGGTGTAAATATTTATTAAGCAAAGACTTTTTATCCAGACCACTAATACGAAATTAAAGCAAGGCAAAACCGTACACATCACTTTGGGTGTGATTGAGTCTCAGCTGTCAAAATCAAAATCAGTCTTTACTTGGGTGTGCTTTTGAATACATACCAAAAAAAAAAATGCCGTCTTGCGTGATAAAACTGTGCCGAAATCACACGAGGCACGAATCACAGAAGCACACGATCACAATTCACTTGTAAGTAGCCTTAATCATGTATTTTTCTAAGATTATTTTAATTATTTCTATTTGACGAAGAGTATTACACATTTCACAATAAAAAGTTGACATGTCAAAATCAGTATTGCCACACGACATCTGAATAATTACCGATTTCTTTTGTATAGATTTCCAACAGATCCACCCATGTCTAGCTGGGCCCTTATTCCGTATCGATTCCTTACTTCGAAACCACGCGAATTCCTTGTCTTACAAAAGAAATCTGCAAAACTCTATTCTCTATGAAACGAAAACAAAACCGCACGAAATTAATTTGGAATTGGCGCGATTAGAACTGTCAATAATCATGTTTTACCGAGACGCGTTCCGAAACATCAACACATCAAAAGATTATGACCACTTATGTCAATATATTTTATTCAAAATAAAGATAACTTTAATGTAAAGCGAAGGTACATCTAACGCTGTGACACGATTTGAACAAGACACGATAACGACGTGGTTTCATATCGTGTGGAATCTATGTTTCCATAGATTATAACCGCCCTTATCGTTGGATAAAAGTAGTTCGAAAAAGTCGAAATGAAGATTGGTGGAAACCTAATACTCGCTCAATAATATGTTTATATTATTGAGCGAGTATTAATTAGTATAATATGTCTATAGTAAAGAACACACAGAACACAGAAGTGCAATTACTGATAATAGTTTTATTGTCAACTATAGGCGTTCCACGCGCCCACTGTTTTCCCATTTTTAAGGTTATTTTTTTAATCCTAAAATATGAAACATTATTTTGGTTGAGGCCCAGGAGGTCAAGCTAAGATCACAATCGCTAACGCTAACGCCACACGCTAACTCCAAAAATGTATCGAAATGACATTCGCTACGGAAAAGTTAGCGATTTCCGTAATGTCATTTCAGTACATTTTGGAGTTAGCGTTAGTGGTTGGTATCTTTGCTAGACCCCTTGTACCTACATAACTGTTGTTCTTTAATCCCTTTAACTTGGTAATATTGAAAAACTCGTGAGTTATTAAAAGAAATGTTGAATAAACTGCTGGTTATACTCAATTTGAATCCTTTTTATTAAAAGATCGCATGAGCTATCTATAGAAATTTTTCTTGTCTATAGATAGTAGTATGATGGTAATTAATTTTATTATTTTATATTTTTTTAATGTAGGCGTTATATAATTTTTATTATTTACATTTTACATCTAGCTAGATTTGTATTTAGGTACCCGACTAAATCGGGTAATACTATTTATGTGGTATGTTGAAAGAGGAACTGCCATTAGAAGAAAAATAAAATGTGCTCTATGGTTTGATTCATGTTCAAACAAGGTTAAGTATGGAGACGAGTTTTGGCGGGAACGTGAAAAAGTTCACGTCGTTGCATTGTATTATTTCTCAAAACTTGTGCTTTTTCCAGTGTTAATGTTTAAAATTGGTGGCATTTTACGCATTAAGTGCTGAATTACGAGCATGAGTGTGGTCAAGTGATATAATGTGGTGTAACGTGGTTTTTCGTGTTGCTTCCAAAATTCCATAGAAGCTTCTTGTAAAGTTGCCACCACTTTACTTGAGCATGACTTAGACTGGACAATGACCCGACTTAGACTGGACTATGACTATGACTAAGACTAAGACTTGACTACGTAAAATATTCTAAAACTCGATGAAAATATACAATACTTGACACTGGCTAAATACACTATGTGTGGAGCCAACATTAAATAAAAAAAATAAAAGTATGGAGACTTCGGTTCTGGACCTATGTAATAGGAGGAATTCTGTGTTATTAAGTTATTTTTAAAGTTATTTAAGTTGTTTAATTTAGTATATACATATATTATGTTATCTACATTACACATCAAATTGACGGGCCCGGTAGCTCAGTTGGTAGTGTCCCTCCCTGCCTTCTGAACTGAGGGCTGTGGGTTTGATTCCTACCCGGGACAAACATTTATGTGATGAACATAGATGTTTGTTCTGCGTTTGGGTGTTATATTGTATTCTATGTATGTATTTACAAACAAAAAAGTATATAAGTATTGTATCAGTTATCTGGTTCCCATAGTACAAGCTATACTTAGTTTGGGGCTAGATGGCGTTGTGTGAAATGTCCACATATAAAAAAAAATTACTTACCTTTGTATTGGTTTTATGATCTTCAAAACAACAATAATTGCAAACAATTTTTTTTTATAGAATAAGGCTATTGGGCTAACTTCTTTGAACGCGTGTTAAATTGTTAACTTATCGGTTCCTGACTTATTATTTAATATCTATTTCTCGACCAACCATCTGTGTTGATAGTAAATGAAATATCGACCTTAAGCACACAGATAGACATTAAACTGGCCAAGTGCTAGTCAGGCTAGTGCACTGAGGGATCTGTACACAATTACATAATGAAAATGAAAATGAAAAATGAAAATTGTTTATTTGCTGCATAAAAACTTATACTTAAATTAAACATGCTTTCTTACACAGTATATTGGCTGTTTCTTAGGATTTATGCAGAAGGATTTGTAATAAAATACACAGTTATCTAATGATCCCCACACTAGGCTCAGCCTGTATCGTGGGGACCTGGGTATGAATTAACAAGAAGATAACACCTCAATATAATAATATATGTTCTGTATCTGGGTGTTATCTATCTATCTATACATATAATAAAACTGTAGAGATAAAAAAATCTGTAAATGCAAGATATCGAAAAAAAATGACGCAGGTTAGCTTGAAATTTTTCGCTGATCACGTTAAGCTACTTTTTAGACATTTTGTTTGTTTGTTTGTTTGTTTGTTTGTTTGTTACGGCACAAGTCCAAAAATACTGAACGGATTTTCATGCGGTTTTCACTAATAAGCTTAGAAAAACCCAGCGCAAAACATAGGATATATTAAATTTTATATAACGTTAATTTTTTTTAGTGAAAATGATTATGATTTCATTATGAAACGGAACGGGATTTTAACAAGATGGCCGCTTCAAGGCCTCAAGGTAAGTTTTTTGTCTTATATTTTGGCTCCACACATAGTGTAGATATTTAGCCAGTGTCAAAAGGTAAGTTATATTTTGGCTACTAACCATAGATGATGAAAGAAAATAAAATTACTCTGCTACACTGCTACTGACGGTAATTTTAACTCGGGTTTATCAGGATGCACAGATTAAAGAAAAAAACTCTGTTACTATTATGGCACGGCTTCATATACGCCCAAACCTTCGCTGTTGAGTTGGCGCGCAAAAAAATCTCTGTTGACTATCCTCGATGTTTTTGTAGCGACCCAACCTGGACACACAGTCAATTTGTTTGCCTGCTGCGCGACTGACGTGGGCTAAATAAAATGGAGGAAGCAGTAGTAATATATTGCATGTCGGCGAATAAATATGTTTTACAAACTGTGAGAGTATTATTTGTGATTACAAAAATAAATTGTAATAGTTTTAATTTATAATTCCTTATCAATATGAAGTAAAACCAATTTTTTTTATTTGTCTGTTTATCTGTCCCTTTTAATACGGACCACGGTTATTATAGTGGCAACAGAAATATATCATCTGTGAAAAATTCAACAGTCTAACTATCACGATTCATGAGTACATCCTGGTGGACAGACCGACAGACCGACGGACAGCGGAGGTTTAGTAATAAGGATTTTTTCTTACTCCTATATTTTTGTATTTCATTCTGAACAATCCCCATGCACTAAGCAATAAGGAAGTAATTTAATGCATGTTTTACAACAGTAAATAACAATTGGTGCACCTGCATTACCGGCAGTGTATCACACATTTCGGGCTACGGCGAAATACAATGCGCGATAACTTCGTCTGTGCTCGATGCAATGCAGATTAGAGAAAAACAATGTATACATTATGTAAGTACCTATACCCAAAAATATGATATGTATTTACATATAGATAAGTTTTTCGTTAATCTGTGGTCTAAACTAAAAAAAGAGGATAGGTATGAGAACCTTCTTGAATATGAGCACGACACAGAGAACAAGGAATTTAGAAAACTAAAAACTTCTTAGACTTTTTTTATAAGTTTTAAGGCTTCACGCGATATCATATTTAGCCAATATTGAAACACAACTAAATTATTATTCATTTATTCGATTTATTGGGTTCTGGAGAGGGCAAAATTCTTTATTGGCGATCTGGTATTATGTATTAGTTTTCAAAAATCTACTACGCGTTACCATTCGAAATAAGTATTTAAAATTGTATATATAGTACCTATAGCTTAACCTTTAGTAGTAACCACAGATATTATAATAGTATTTAGTAATCTGTGCCCATTGACCCTTGCTTTTGCTAAGCATTGTAAACCCTTTTTTATTTTGGCATTAGACAAAATTTGTATTTAGCCAATGATAGGAAGTATTTTATGAAAACTGTTTAAAAGGGTAGGTACTTAGACTTTTTATAATTATTCATAAGGCTTCACACGATTATCATACTTAGCCAATGTTGAAGCTTACATTTTTATTCAAGTTTTCGATTTATAGGGGTTTGGCGGGAGTAATGTTCTTTATTGGAGTAAAATGTATTATTTACATGAACTAACTACACGTTACCATTCTAATTAGGTAGATAAAATTATTTTAGCGTTACTGCTACATTCTTGATCAACCCCAAGGAAGTTTTAAGGTACCTGGGGGTCTAGCAAAGAAACCAACCACTAACGCTAACCCCAAAATGTACTAGGATGACATTTCGGAAATCGCTAACTTTTCCACAGCGAATGTCATTTCAATACAGTTTCGGAGTTAGCGTTTGGCGTTAGCGTTAGTGGTTGGTATCTTTGCTAGACCCCCTGTAGTACTTATAGCTACTTAAGTTATATACCCTTATCATTGCTACGCATTTTAAACCTTTTTTATTTTGGCATTAAATTAAGCCGGAGGTGCTATTATTTGTATTTAGCCAATGATACGAAATATTTGATGAAAAATGTTTAAAAAGGGTAGGTACTTAGATATAATAATTAATATGTAGGTATCATTATGGCAAAAATTGTATCCTCGAATTAACAACATGGCGCGTAACGTTCGTTCGTTTTTGATTTGTTCTTCTTCTTCTTCTTGCATGTTAAAATAAGTTTTTAATAGTTAAAATATTTTAGATCTGTGGGCTTTTAAATAAACCACGGGAGCAGAAAATGATTGATTACTCGGTTACTTCAAGAAGGTTATAGTTATAGTAGGTAAGTAACTTTGGGTGTTAGTAATAATTATGTAATGACGATTTAACCTAATTCCTCACTTTCATCACTAGGTTGTTGGGAATGAGACAGCGTGGAAAATAGTGGACATAATAATAATTATAATTGTCGATTCTTTAAGGAGTGGTGGTTTAGTATTTGTAATTCCTAATTAGTATTAAGAAAATTAATTATGTACGCGTCGTAAAGGTAAATGCATATCTCCAGCAATTTATAAACTTATTATTGACACTGGCTATGTGTAGGTAGTTAGGTACTCAATTCGTATGGAACCAAACTTAAGAAGGTAAAAAAAATGTGGTAAATGGAACAAAAAGCGCGCGGATAATAATTATGTAAAACTGAGCAAAACAGGATCATCGTGTGTGATTCTTCCATATTTTTCTAAACTGTACCTGCCTGCTTAGGTAACTACTACCTAAACAAAACTTACTGAAACTTCTGTTAAAGACTTGAGTGAAGTGATGATTATTTCTTTTTGTTGTAATATGAAGAGGTACTTATAAATTGTAGTGTTTTGTTTGAAACTTCTTTTACTGTTATAAATCTATATTAGACTCAAAACATTTAAGTTTAGGTAATAGCTTAAATAGCTTGTAACGGAACGTTACTCATTTAATATTAATTTGTATTTTTAAAATAATATTTACAACTTAAACCTAATAAAAAATTAAACTATTAAAAATATACACAACCTTATTCTAACTTACTATTATTATTACAAACCTACTTAAATAACTACGACGTAATCCTAGATCCTAAGTGCGGCACCTGTTTCTTAGCGCTTATTGAATCAACGCATCCTTATTACGTCCGACCGGTTCATAAGAGCTCCGAGGGGTATGTATCGGGGAGGTGGTGGTCGACGCTGGGCCACGGCCGCCCGCGCCGCCACAGTCGTCACTAGACTTGGTCGCAAATAGACTCGTATAACTTTTGCCAGCTCCGAGCGCACTAGCCGACTGTGCAATTGAAATTCAAAAATTTGTTTCTTTTTCGATATAATTTAAAACACTCTAATTGTGTTCTAAACACGTAATAACAGTTCTTTGTGTGTTCCCGACATAGGGTAAGTTTTAAATGGCACATAAAAAACCAAAATGTATTCTTAATAACCGTTAATTTTTAAATTGTACTAATATTGTTTTAATTTACAGTGTTCAAATCATAGTTTTCTTTTTCTAAATTGCTTAATCATGCACTAGTTTCTATACGTTAAGTTTCATCATCTTTTCTTTTGCGTCTACCTTAACTTTTCGATCTTTTTGCTAATATTTTATAAAATGCTAAATTTATGTAATTTAAATCCATTTCCCTTATTTAATTTTCATTGCCGTATGCTTTTAATAATAGCCTTCAGCTTCAAACAATATCTTTTTGCCTAATTTCCACTTTTATTGTGAACTCCGTTCTGGTTTTACCACCACGGCAATACTACACTGCGGGTGAGTATTTTCTGGTAATTTCGTAGCCGTCGGTGGGTTCCCAGAACGGAAGCTAGGCAGATTCCCATTTTAACATGGTGGAATTTTGTCGCTTCCAGGAACAAAGAACGGACTTAACAAATCACGGATTCAACACTCACTACTCGCCACTACTTTGCTTCCTTGCAAAAATCACCCGTCGAAGCTGGGGCTACACTTCGGGAACCGCCGTACCACCGCGCCGCCGTAAAACCTCCGACTTACGTTGAGATTTCCGGTGGTAGGAAATTTGCGTGCTGTGCTGTCACCAGAAGTACTCCGGCGTGTACCACCTTGCCGCTGCCACCTTGGGGCCACTCACCATCCAGGGGCCCCGTACCAGACCAGGAGAGTACTTTTCCCGCGGTAGTGTGTGGAAGGTGGTGACTGGTTAAAGTGCCCAAACCCGCGGCCCCATAAATTTATGTGCCCTCCCACTGATCTTGCCGGTATATTTTTTATTTTTTGTAAATTGTAAGATTCAATTATATCTGTTGCGTATACCTCGGTTGTTTATTTCTCCCTATCAATTTTAGGTAGGTAGGAACAACCGACGGGGCAAACGGCACATTGGCGCCCTCTTACGTGGGTTTAACCAGTTTCCACCTTCTTCTGCACGTAGTTAGTTTTGCACGGTGTGTGGTTTTTTGTAAAACGCTATTTATTTTTTGGTTTGCAGTAGCTGAGGTGAGTATAGTGTTTCTCTTTGTGTGTCGATACTGTTTCGAATATTTTTTTAGTGTTGCCATGTTTTAATTTTTTTTTAACTAGTGTTAAAATTTCTATTCGTACACTAACGGAGAATAAATCTTTGTTTTTGTTAAGCTGTACTCACACCAGTTGCAATTTTTTTTATTAACGCTTTGTTTTATTTTTTTTTGCAAAATTTTTTTTTTTCTGTTTATTTTTTCATCTAGGTACAATCATTCACCATCATCATCATCAAACCATAGCGTTCTGTTAAAAGCTGATTGTAACAGAACGGAGTATTTACATCATTGATCATATTTTTTTTTTGTGTGCCATTTACAACTACAATGTCGTACCCTATTAAATTTTTGTCTTTGCAAAAATCAGAATTAGAATACGAGGTTGGTGTTCGTGGAGAAACTCCTGGTTCTACTGTTGCGGATCTTAGGAAACAAATCATCAAGCTGAGTCAATGTTTTCCTTCAGAAGACATTATGTACTCGCACCTAGATGCATTGGTCGATTTAAGCAGTTCTTTAGAACTTTTGGAGAAGGTCAAGGCGATCATAGATGAAGGGGTTACAGACAAAAATATTTTATCTCGTACCGAAAATATGCTTCACCATCTTTACCACAGACTAAATAGGATTAATACAGATGAAAAAACTTCTCAACAACATGCTGAATGTAACACACTTTTCAAACAATTTTATGAAAGTTTTCTGGTGTTGAAGAAGAAGAGTGTCGATCCACTATCTTTGCCCGGCTCGAGCTCTGAGTCGCAAACTCAAAACGTCGCACCAATTCATGTTTCGGTAACATGCGATAGTGGTAATAGAACTTCTGAATTGGGTAGGTTAAAGTTTGATGGTAAGTCATGTGTACGCTCTTTCATTCAACGGGCTAACGAATTTTGTGAAGCTCGCAATATCTCCGGTTCGAAACTACTTTCATTCGCCACCGAAATTTTTGTTGATGACGCACTACATTGGTTTAGAAGTGTTAAGGAACAGGTATCGACTTGGGAAGAACTTGTCGTTCTTTTAAAGCAGGACTTCGACAAAACTGATTATGATTATCGATTACTCTCTGAGATTCGATCTAGGACTCAGGGTGAACTAGAGAACATAACAATCTATTTGTCAATATTGTCGAGTATGTTTTCACGTTTGTCGAAGCCCTTGCTGGAGGAAGACAAACTTGAAATCGTATTGCACAATATCAGACCTTGCTATGCAAGCACGTTAGCTTCAGCGACTGAAATAAATACTATTAATCAGTTGCGAACCCTATGCAGGAATTTTGAAAATGTCCAATCGCGTTTGGTACATTTTCGTGAACCTCCAGTTGCAACGTCTGATACTGTAGCACCGGAGTTTGCTTATAAACAAAAATCTAATACTACATTTAATAAACCGAAACCAAACTTTAATCATACAAATAATACAAACTACAATGATTATAAAAACAAACAACAAAATACATACATGAAACCTAATACTAATAATAATGTCAATGAAAAATATTTACATGCTATAAACAAGAGTGATTCTGACAGGAAACTACCCTACTGTCCTCGCTGTCGCAATAACTCCCATAGCTTGAGTGATTGCCAGAATACTGAAATTATGTGCTTCAAGTGTGGTTTTAAGGGTGTTAAGAAACCTGATTGTCCTAGGTGTAATCCGAATTCAAAAAACTAGCTTCTCGGAATTGTAGTGATTCATCTTCAACTGAAGGTCGTTTTAATGTTGAAGATTGGAATGAATGGTTGAAAACGATACAAATGTTTTTCAAAAGCTACAACGTTGCTACAATTCTGGAAGATAAGTCTCTAGATGATACACGACCCTACGTGAATATTAAAGTAAATGACATAACAGTCTCAGGTCTACTTGACTCGGGTGCAGCTGTCACCATTTTAGGTAATAATGCTCATCACATTTTAGTTAACCGAGGTCTCAAGGTTTGTACTGATGATAACGTGTCAATCGTTGCTGCAGGTGGACAATCTTTTGATAGTTTAGGTTACATCAATTTGCCTGTAAATTTTGAGGACAAGTTTCACATACTGAAAGCTTACGTAGTTCCTGAAGTGAAGTCATCTCTGATTCTAGGAATCGACTTCTGGCGCGCTTTTCATTTGTGTCCTAAATATTTAGGTTCGCTACAGCTGTCACGCGAACCGCTAATGGATTTAAATGCAACTAACCAACAGACATTTATCAATTCCTACGATAACTTAGACGATTCGCAGAAAGCTATCGCGGATAATATCGTCGATCAATTTAAGGATATTTCTTTTGAGCATAAGGGATTAGGTCGAACGCATTTGATATCCCACCGCATTGATACTGGTGATTCACCTCCTGTTCGACAAAGGTACTACAGACTTTCACCTGAGAAACAGAAAATACTTGTCGAACAGGTAGATGAAATGCTTAGTCTTGATGTGGTGGAACCGTGCGAAAGCGCATGGCAGTCCCCGGTTCTTATTGTTACTAAGAAAAATGGCCAGCCTCGTTTCTGTTTAGATAGCCGTAAACTCAACTCAGTTACGAAACGAGATGCATACAACTTGCCTTATATTTCTGAGATTTTGGATAACTTGCGCGACGCACATTTCCTTAGTAGTCTCGATTTATCCAAAGCCTTTTGGCAGGTACCAATTTCTGCAGAGGACCGTGACAAGACGGCATTTTACGTCCCAGGCCGCGGAACTTTCCGATTCAAGACCACACCCTTTGGACTTACAAATGCTCCCGCCACGCAACAACGTTTGGTTGATGCGTTGCTAAGTGACGTAGATCATCGAATTTTCGCATATCTTGATGATATAGTCATTGTAAGCAGCTCTTTTGATGATCACGTCTCCCTCCTGCTTCGTGTTTTAGACAGGCTGCGTAAGGCGAATCTCACTATCAATCTAGAGAAGTGTGAGTTCTTCAGAAGCGAGCTTAAGTACTTAGGATATGTGGTTGATGCGAATGGACTGCGAACCGACCCAGGTAAGGTTGAAGCCATCCTCAACTACGCGACTCCTACTAGTCGCAAGGAGCTTAAGCGGTTTTTAGGTACAGCCACTTGGTATCGTAGGTTCGTTCCCAACTTTAGCACGATCGCAGGTCCGCTAAACAAGCTCACTTCAAGTAAGAAGAATACCCCACCTTTTAAATGGACTGATGAAGCTGATGCTGCCTTTAAAAAGCTGAAAGAGTGTTTGGTTTCCGCTCCGGTACTCTCTTGTCCTAATTACGATCTGCCGTTCGAGGTACACACGGACGCCAGTAATTACGGAGTAGGTGCCATGCTTACTCAGACAGTTGATGGTAAGGAGCATCCCGTTGCGTACATGAGCCGATCTCTAACTACGGCTGAAAAGAACTACAGCATTACGGAACGGGAGACTCTTGCTGTTCTTGTAGCATTGGAGCATTGGAGATGTTACGTCGAAAATGGTAAAACTTTCACGGTGTATACAGACCACAGTGCTCTCAAATGGTTCTTGTCATTAAACAATCCTACTGGCCGACTCGCACGTTGGGGTGTTCGTTTGTCGTCGTTTGATTTTGAAATCAAACACCGTCGTGGTGTAGACAACATCATTCCTGACGCATTGTCTAGAGCCGTTCCAGTCGCGTCGATTGTTACTTCCAAGTCATTTGCGACTACTAGCGATGACTGGTATAAAAACATCTACAATAACTGCCTCAATAACCCAGTACACGTTCCAAATTTCCAAATTAAGAATGATTCTCTTTTCCGCCTCAGTAAAAATAAGTGTCACTTGACCAATGAGTTTTCTTGGAAAGAAGTCGTTCCACAGGAACTTCGGGATGGTATTATTGCGGAAAACCATAATGAGCCCACTGCTGGTCACTTTGGCATCTTCAAGACATACAGGCGCATTGCACTTCGATACTACTGGCCAGGCATGTATCAGGATGTGGCAAAATACGTAGGTACGTGCTCTGTATGTCTGCAGTACAAAACCCAAAATCACGCTACTCTTGGTACCATGGGTCGGCCAAAACAATGTTCACGTCCTTACCAAATGATATCCATTGATTTAATGGGACCACTTCCAGTTACACGAAAGCAGAATAGCTATATTCTAGTAGTGACATGCTGCTTTTCTAAATTTTGCCATATTTTTCCAATTAAAAAGGCAACTTCCGACGTCATAATTAAAATTTTGGAGGAACAAGTTTTCTTGGTTCATGGCGTGCCCCAGACCATACTTATGGATAATGGAAGTCAGTTTATTAGTGGTCAGACAAACGATTTCTTCCAAAAATACCGCATTCCTAACGTATTTTTCACTCCAAAGTACACACCTCAAGTGAACTTAGTTGAGCGGTACAACAAAACAATAATCACTTGTATCTCCACCTTTGTTGAAGGCGATCACAGGTCATGGGATCTTTTCATACCAAAGGTCCAGTTTGCAATCAATAATTCGGTAAATGAAGCCACTGGATTTACCCCATCTTTTCTTGTCTTCGGCAGAGAAGTAGTACTATGCGGTTCGCACTACGCTGATATAGATTTAGGTGATGAGGTTTTATTTATGCCCCGCGATGTTTATGCGGAAAACCTCGGTTGCTTAAGCAATGTTTTTGATCAGGTTCAAAAGTCATTATATCACGCTCACGTTAAGAACACATCTCAGTACAACTTGAGACGCAAACCCTTCGAATTTAATGTAGGTGATATCGTCTACAAGCGCGCTTACGTATTAAGTGACAAGGACAAGTACTTTAGCAAAAAGCTTGCCCCAAAATATATAAAATGCCGAGTTACTGAAAAACTCTCGCCACTTGTTTACGTTTTAGAAGACATGTCGGGTAAAAACTTGGGCACTTGGCATATAAAAGATTTGAAAATTTATGGTAAATATTGTACCTAATTGAGTCCATTAAAATCATTTTTACAATTCTTGCAACGAGTCTTATGTTGAACATATTAAATGGCATATGATTTTTGCTATGAAAGGCGCGTCTCATAATTTTATAATATTATAGGATGTTTTTCTGAAAGGCTGTATGAATAATGAGGATTGAATGTTATGAATGGTAGTGTGATAGGTAATTGCAAAGAATTTGGTACAAAGTAATTAGTTAATGCGGATTTTATTTTTAAAGTAAAATCCTTATGAGGGACGAGCGGGTAATGTAACGGAACGTTACTCATTTAATATTAATTTGTATTTTTAAAATAATATTTACAACTTAAACCTAATAAAAAATTAAACTATTAAAAATATACACAACCTTATTCTAACTTACTATTATTATTACAAACCTACTTAAATAACTACGACGTAATCCTAGATCCTAAGTGCGGCACCTGTTTCTTAGCGCTTATTGAATCAACGCATCCTTATTACGTCCGACCGGTTCATAAGAGCTCCGAGGGGTATGTATCGGGGAGGTGGTGGTCGACGCTGGGCCACGGCCGCCCGCGCCGCCACAGTCGTCACTAGACTTGGTCGCAAATAGACTCGTATAACTTTTGCCAGCTCCGAGCGCACTAGCCGACTGTGCAATTGAAATTCAAAAATTTGTTTCTTTTTCGATATAATTTAAAACACTCTAATTGTGTTCTAAACACGTAATAACAGTTCTTTGTGTGTTCCCGACATAGGGTAAGTTTTAAATGGCACATAAAAAACCAAAATGTATTCTTAATAACCGTTAATTTTTAAATTGTACTAATATTGTTTTAATTTACAGTGTTCAAATCATAGTTTTCTTTTTCTAAATTGCTTAATCATGCACTAGTTTCTATACGTTAAGTTTCATCATCTTTTCTTTTGCGTCTACCTTAACTTTTCGATCTTTTTGCTAATATTTTATAAAATGCTAAATTTATGTAATTTAAATCCATTTCCCTTATTTAATTTTCATTGCCGTATGCTTTTAATAATAGCCTTCAGCTTCAAACAATATCTTTTTGCCTAATTTCCACTTTTATTGTGAACTCCGTTCTGGTTTTACCACCACGGCAATACTACACTGCGGGTGAGTATTTTCTGGTAATTTCGTAGCCGTCGGTGGGTTCCCAGAACGGAAGCTAGGCAGATTCCCATTTTAACATGGTGGAATTTTGTCGCTTCCAGGAACAAAGAACGGACTTAACAAATCACGGATTCAACACTCACTACTCGCCACTACTTTGCTTCCTTGCAAAAATCACCCGTCGAAGCTGGGGCTACACTTCGGGAACCGCCGTACCACCGCGCCGCCGTAAAACCTCCGACTTACGTTGAGATTTCCGGTGGTAGGAAATTTGCGTGCTGTGCTGTCACCAGAAGTACTCCGGCGTGTACCACCTTGCCGCTGCCACCTTGGGGCCACTCACCATCCAGGGGCCCCGTACCAGACCAGGAGAGTACTTTTCCCGCGGTAGTGTGTGGAAGGTGGTGACTGGTTAAAGTGCCCAAACCCGCGGCCCCATAAATTTATGTGCCCTCCCACTGATCTTGCCGGTATATTTTTTATTTTTTGTAAATTGTAAGATTCAATTATATCTGTTGCGTATACCTCGGTTGTTTATTTCTCCCTATCAATTTTAGGTAGGTAGGAACAACCGACGGGGCAAACGGCACAAGCTTCCACTCACGGCTATGCTTGCGTTATACCTATACCTATGCTAATACAGGTTACTGTGCTCAGCTTTGAAAAGATTTAGTGGATTTTGTTGTTTGGTACGAAATGCATGATCTATTATTAGACTATAACGTAAAAATAACATAACACAAGCGTGCGAAGCCGCGGGCAAAAGCTAGTATTGAATAAATTGTATTCTATGTATGTATTTACAAATAAAAAAGTATCTGAGTATTATATCAGTTATCTGGTTCCCATAGTACAAGCTTTGCTTAGTTTGGGGCTAGATGGCGCTGTGTGAAATGTCCACACATATTTAACATTTATTTATGTATTTATTATTATTAAGTATGTGCATGTGTGGTGAGACTAATAAAATAACAATAGTTATTTATGATATTAGTGCGGTAAGTTGATTTTTACAAACAGAGATGCCCGAAATGAAATCGAGGGCTTACCCTAGTCACAAGTTTGTAAAAACTAATTTCCGCACGTGTATCATACAACGTTTTTCAACACATTTGCAAGAAAACAGTATAATAGGCAATGAAACAAACATTGTTTATTAGTGGGAAAGTCGAACAAAATAAACGAACAATCTTTGAGGTTTCTAATGTAGTAATTATGAAAATGGGCTAAAATGGCTCGCATTTACAATGCAAATGGCGCCACCTATATTACTTTTCTCTATGGGCGCCAAGTGCGTGTGGGAGGTTAAAATAAGAACTACTTTAATTAAATTTGAACTTTAGTTTAATTTTTTCTTTCGTATTAATATGAGACAAACGTATTGAGCAAAAGTTCTGCCAAGGAGGTTCGGTCATTCAGCTTATTTATTCTCGACATGTGAAACTCCTTGGTAGAATTCTATTATACATCTAAGATAAGTACATTAGGAATTTTAAAAAAAAGTCGTTAAGAGATTCGCACCATGGTCGTATTCGCATGGTTCACGGTTCTATACACAGAGCTTTGAAAATCATGACGCTTCGCACGCTTCGACGAAGCGTTTTTTTTGCTCTGTGGTTCTATACAACGGAGGATGCGGTAAATATACTCAATGTAGGTGAGAGTACCTATTTTACAGCACGTTCCATTGTATGATGCGTAATGTTCAACTTTCGAACAATCTCGACGGGCTTTGTAAATGCATTTTTTGAGAATATGTATAGAAAAGTAATTTTTTGTTAGTTAGTTTAATTAAGTATATTTTTTGAACTTCGATTGATCTTGTTCTTTTCACTCGTTTCATATGTAAAGAGACAGCAAAAAAGTTGATATTCTTAGAATTTTGTAGCGAGAGTTTTAATTAGTATTTATACTGGAGGAACGCGAAAATATTATCTTTTGTTAGCTCAGCTAGTACATTTTAATTAGTTGGTAATAAATTAGTGAAATAATTGACCGTAACGTGTTAAATAAACGTTTATAAGTGAAAAAAGCAAATAATACTGTAATCATGAAGTTTTGCTACACGTTTTGTAGGTATCCAGGTATCCACTTTAAACTTAACTTTGACTATACTATACTAACCTACTTTTTTTTTTTTCTTTTATTTTGGCTCCACACATAGTGTATTTAGCCAGTGTCAAGTATTATATTTTCATCGTGTTATAAAATATTTCACGCAAAGTCATGTCCTAGTCATAGTCATAGTCCAGTCTAAGTCATGCTCCAGCAAAGTGGTGGCAACTTTACTAGAAGCTTCTATGGAGTTTTGGAAGCAACACGAAAAATTACGTTTTACCACATTATATCACTTGCCCTCACTCATGCTCGTAATTCAGGACTTAATGCGTAAAACGCCACCAATTTTAAACATTAACACTGGAAAAAGCAAAAGATTTGAAAAATAATACGATGCAACGACGACGTGAACTTTTCCGCGTTCCCGCCAAAACTACTTACCTACTTTGTTCATAAATCTATTTATGTAAACAAAGTAATGTCACGAAAAGTCACTGTCAAAGTGACATGACAGTTGCACAAAACCTTTTTTTTTTGAGTAAATTTTGGCTCTACACATCGTCAAGTCAAGTCAAGTATTATAATTTCATCGTGTTATAAATTATTCCACGCGAAGTCATGACCTAGTCATAGTCATAGTCCAGTCTATGTCAGGAAGTCATAGTCCAGTCTAAGTCTTGCTCCAGCAAAGTGGTGGTAACTTTTCTAGAAGCTCCTATGGAGCTTTAGGAAGCAACACGAAAAATCACGTTTCACCACATTATATCACTTGCCCTCACTCATGCTCGTAAGTCAGCACTTAATGCGTAAAACGCCACCAATTTTAAACATTAACAATGGACAAAGCACAAGTTTTGAAAAATAATACAATGCAACGACGTGAACTTTTCCGCGTTCCCGCCAAAACTCCAAAACATTTTTCCCTTAAGAATAAGATTTTTTGGTTATTTTCATTCTCAAAAATTCAGCTGCTTTGTTTATATAGTCTGTTAGTGACTAACATTCGCTCGCAGGCTACTTCTTGTATGGTCTCTCTTTGTACACATTAATCACCATGAGTTTTCAGTGACATTCAACTATTTTCGAGGACCGTTTTTTGACTGGCGATAGATTTTATGTTCTTGACAAGGTCCTTGAGATCAACAGACCCGACTAAGGATTCATTTTGCGAATTTCTGGATGAAATTTATTAAACTTAACAAAAGACAGATGTACTTATAAATACATATAAATTCCTTGATTCATTTACCAAAACAAAAAAATTAACACACAAAATCAAATATGGTAAGTAATAAATTACAATGTCCAACGAAAAACAAATAAGTAATAGATATACAAATATTATTCATCGGGCCCGATAGCTCAGTTGGTAGTATCCCTGCCTTCTGAACTGAGGGCTGTGGGTTCGATTCCTACCGGGGACAAACATTTGTGTGATGAACATAGATGTTTGTTCTGCGTCTGGGTGTTATGTTATATTGTATTCTATTTCTATGTATGTATTTACAAACAAAAAAGTATGTAAGTATTGTGTCAGTTATCTGGTTCCCATAGTACAAGCTATGCTTAGTTTGGGGCTAGATGGCGCTGTGTGAAATGTCCACACATATTAAACACATATCGATAATATATTATATAGGTTTAATGAAATTTATTCTCAAATAAGACAATGTCACTTCCATGAGAACATAGTAAAACTTAAAATTATTATACATACATACATTCGCCGTCACATAAAATAATGTAGGTAGGTAACAATATAAAGACGTGCTAAGTAAAATTATATTAGGTATATACATTTATTATCGATACTTAATTTAGAATATTTACTTCGGCGCTCCCGGGGGGAGGCCTATGTTCAGCAGTGGACGTCTTCAGGCTGTTAATGATGATGATGATGATGACTTCGGCAATGGATCCGCCATCATAAGGTATTGAGTCAACTGCCTCTTGAAAACGTTAAATGAACGTCATTTTTAATATGTGAGGGTATTTTATCATAAAGTTGGGCTCCTTCAAAAGTAAGCATTGTTTTGGACATAATTATATAAAACCCTAATCCTATATAAGACCATAATCTTGAAATAAATTTTACGAAAACTAAAATAGTACAATTCAGAACATATCAGCGAACCCCCATTGACCTTAAATCATTTAGCCATATAAATAAGATTAGCGAAAACAACGAGTTCAAACTTTTGGGCCTAACACTTGATACACATTTACATTGGAAAAACCATATAGAGAGTATTAAATCTAAATTAAGCAGGTTTATATATGCTTTGGGAGTATTAAAAAACAACACAAATTACGAAACTGCCCTCTCAGCCTACTATGCTTACGCGTATGCCTGGCTCAACTATGGTATCATTTTGTGGGGTGAAAGTACAGATTTCAATGACTTGTTCATTCTGCAAAAAAAGTGTCTCAGAATTCTAGTAAACATCCAGCAGCGGGAAAGTTGTAAGCCACATTTTATGAAACGAAATATCCTTACCCTGCCATGTATATATATCTTACAAATGGCCCTGTTTGTCCGAAAATATAGAAACCTTTTCAAATCTAATATAGAAATCAACCCGCAATATAACCGACGAAATAAAGATAAGCTAGTATTACCTGTAACTACATTGAAGGCTGTGGGGAATAGTCCTTACCATAGACTTATAATAATTTATAATAAGCTCCCGGAATCAATAAAGTTAGCGAATAACAATCATATATTTTCTAACAAGTTAAAGTTATTCCTAGTAAATAAAGCGTATTACTCTGTACAAGAGTTTAAAAATGATAAAATAGACGCATAGATGTACTTAATTCGGATAATTTATTTGATAGTTAATACGTAGATATATTTAAACTTGTGGTATATGGATAGGTATGATAGGTACTAGGTGCTATAATGTGGGGTGTGATCCTGCGCATGAAGGAATAGGATGTGAAGTGTAGATAGTATATATTAATAATAATCTTTTTAAATGTTGTACGCTCCTGACTATTATTAATTTAATGATAATGATAATAATAATAATAACAATAGTAATTAGATTTGACGTAAATAATACAATTAGAATTAAATAGGAATAGGATTATTGACATGTAACAACATAACTTTTATTTTAGAAACCACTCAAAATGTACTAAAATGTGCAGCGCCCTTGCAGGGCACATATATTGATCCTTAAGACAAGCTACTGTTTAATATATAGTCTGTATTATATGTGAGCACAATAAATGAATGAATGAATGAATAAATTATATTACTTTTTGTAATAAGATTGGTAACACAAAGCGAAAAATATTTAATAGAGTCAAGCTTGTCCTTAACACCTATACTGGGTGTAATTGAATTCATTAGCATCCTTTGAAACTAGGTACTCCTGTGGACCATAATTTTTGAATTCTAACACATTGGTTTGGTAATAATAATAACTCCAAAATATGGAATAACTTACTTTATCAAATGCTACAATAAAAAATTAATTTAAATAATGAATTACTGTTTTTAATTAGAACAAGTATAAAAACGTTTAAATGTATCAAAATCATCCGTGCCAACTGCGTTAGGCGTCGCGGCAACCTTGATAATTTTCAATAAAAATTATTTCATTAACACTCTTAACTCTTTACTTAATAATCATCTATAAATTATGTATTATCATGGGCTCAATTTATGCTAATGAATTAAATTACATCCTGTATTTAAACACATATTTTTACTAAAAATGTACACTGACCTACTACACAAGTAAGACAAGCAAACCTACAACCTGTTTTGAACCTAAAATCTTAGACATAAGACACGTTTTTATTTAGCACGGAAGTAACCTCTTCATTGATAAGTCCAAGTATTCCACGGACTGTGTGAAGATTTGAAACTTGGAGAAGAGTAACCAAGCTAAAAATGCGTAGAAAGTAAACCTCACGATTATGTCCACGAAATACCGTCTGTAAAAGAAAAATCAGTGTTAATTAATATGCCTAAAAAAGGAGATACTGACTTCAATAATTGCCTTATTAAAATTCACAATGGGGCCAAGGTAGTCGTAATGAAAATAATCACTTTTCTGTTCCTATTTCCTAACCTAACCCACTCCTGGGTCCGCTTTTCGGATTAGGTTAGTAATAATTCGCTTTATTCCTAACCTAACTCGGTAGCGGGTTAGGTTAGGCACAGCAAAGAATATTATTTTCATTACAAACGTAACCCTATTTCAAACCTAACCCGCAAGGGTATTTTAAATATTATTTAACCGACTGTATCTCATCAATATTCGATCGCGCTACGTGAACTCACCTCCTGAGGAAGGGCATCGGATATGCTCGAAACCTGGTCGAGAAATCTACACAATATTGATGAGGTACAGTCGGTTAAATAATATTTAAAATGAATCACTCTCATGAGAATACCAATACTAAAATAGCTAACCGCAAGGTTATACTGCAAAACAAAAAAAAAAAACTAAATTAGTTCATAAATCAATATGGAATCCAATCTAATAAGAAAGCGGTGGACATACATACAAAACGTAGTGTATGAGTCCAAAGACGCGAGCATTAGCTAAATATTTGTTGGTTCTGGCGCGTCAGGAGATACTAAAACTCACATTTTGTTCAATCTCCTGGCTCTGGGCAAGTTAGAAGGATCCTCCTTAACGACAAACTGTCTGATTCCAACCATCATATTCTTGAAGTAGTCTTCCGGGTTAACACGGGATACATCAATGAAGAACTCTTCGGCGTCCTCCTTGTTGATACGATCTTGGAGGGAACGGAATCTCTTGTTGGTGAAACGCCATTGTTTTGTAGTGTAATACTGAAGGACGCCGAGACCATGGCTGATTCGCTTTTGGATGCAAACCATGCTGGAAAAATTGGACATAGGAATATTAGGTTACAGAAGGCAGTCATCTGTTCAGTCAATTTGGTTTGAAACAGCACATACAAAACAACACCTAACATTTCATTTATTATAATACTTACAAAGTTTTCCTTCCAAATAAGAAGAGAAGAGCATCTATGAGATAAGCAGGTATTATGTGATATAGAACCACGCAGATTTGATGAGTAATCCAGTACAATTTGAGGGAGCCACCCGGGTACCATAGAGCTACCGTGAATGGATACTCATCGTATAGCTTCCTTCCTAAAACACAAAAGTTTTTTATAAGTAATGTATCAACTGGTGATGCAAGACACCAACGCCAAGCCAAGGCTAAGTTAATCAATAATCAATCGTGATTACATTTTGGATCCGATCCGATACTAATTGTATTGATTTGACTTCCGTCCTTAGTGAATGCTAGAATTATCATTACTCTTTATCCTGGTCCTGGCACCACACATGTAACTGCAAATTCATTAATATGAGTTGATGCTAATGGATAGGGAAAGTTTTACCTATATTTATGACGTATCCCCAGGACCACTTGTGTGCACCACTGAGAGTCAAGTTGTAGACTTGTGTTTCAAGAGGCCTGAAAGAACATTATGGATATAAAGTGTGTTTCTTGGTGGTTTTCTTTATTCAGTGCCACAAACACGATGTATTTTTATTGGCATATAAAAGTAGGTCTATCCAGCACTGAAAGGTATTATTAGGAATATTTACACCAATAAGCACCTAGCACAAGAAAACAGCCAGTCATTTCGTTCGGCCAGACAGCACGCGAAGTTAACTGATTATATAACTTCTTTTTGACCTAAAAGGGCGCTATCTGGCATTGCTGTTTCTAGATAATGATGAGATTTTGTATTTCGAACTTATAGAACATGACCTTGAATTGGTATGCTATCCCGGAAGCGGGTGAATCTACTCCCCCAGGGTAACAACGTGGGTTCTACGACCTTTCTAAATTAATAGTTTTCCATTGAAGAAATGTCATGTAAAGCATACATTATAATATTACCCAAACGCGTCGAAGACAGCCCTAGCGCAAGTGCATGCAGCTGGGTGTAAATGAACTTCGTCCTTGACCGAATTCCTTAAACGAGTTCGACGTCCTGCGTTTAGAAATGAGTTCGTTTATTTATTTTAGTATTTTGTTAGGTCTCGTAGTGATTGCACGTGCATTTTTATGTCTCTAGCTCTTTCGTGGATGAGGTTGTGCGTTATAGGGTTACTAAGCGCAGGTTAGTGGATTCATATTTTTGTATGGAGGTTCGAAACATGCAGTTTCAATTAAGGCTTTCACAACTTGTAGGGATCATGGTCTCAGTTCCACACCTTCGGGATGACATAATAATTCAAGTTCATGTTGTATATTACCCCGTTTATGTGTATTTACGACACTCCTAGATACACCTACTAGATGGGTCTTTGCATTGCTACTCACTTATCCATTGCAGTCACATAAGCGATTAGAATACACGCGTTGACGACGACATCGACTGCCATCGCATCTAATGTGTAAGATGGGTTGCACTGCATTGATCGAATAACACCTGTAATGAACGAGAAAAACGTCAATATAATAACACCATACATAATCTGAAAGACGTTTGATGAACAGAGGCCTCCCCATAGAATCCTTCCTTCGCCGACCCATCCGTTCATCCTTTTCCCCTATCTTTTACCTTTCCCTTCTCTCTTACCCATAAACAGGGTTAGGACTTAAAACGAATTAACCCGTGGTGCCGTAATTGCGGGGTGGGTCAAATAGTAAAAAATAAAATATCTTGATACATGAACTCAGGAAATATCCAAAGACATTTAATTTAATGTGATTGCAAAAGCAGCCTAATGTGGAGACCTATTTTCTGCAGTAGGTAGACGTTTTCCAGCTGATGAATTTAAGGTTCTAGCGATGAAAATATGTCCCCTAGTATTCATTTAGGAAGTACCTTTTCCAGTGCCAACGAAGAGACCAGTAGGTCCTTGCATGTTATCTATCCATCCAGGAACAGGCTCCTTCCATGCCGCTATTACTGGAATCAGAAAAATGATAACTAATACGAATTCATCATCATCATCATCATCATCAACAGCCTGAAGAAGTCCACTGCTGTACAAATGCCTTCCCGACAGAGCGCCACTTTCAGCATAGAGATATAGGTACTACAACGTCAGCATAGGTATACTTATTATGGACTACGTAAGAAGTAGCGATGGCAATTAATGCTATTTTGCGTAAATTTCATAAACATGCTAATCCACGAGTCTTAGCATGCTAATTGCTATTGCTATGCTATTAGCTAAAATGAAATGAAATTAAAAATGAAATAAAAAAATGAAATGAAACATGAAATGAAACTTAATTTTTAAAATTAAACTCAAAATGAACTAAATTAATTGAAATGAAATTTCATATTTCACAGAATTTCACAACCACATTTCATTTGCGAAATGCTAATTGAGTTTTCACTTGCTAAAAGTTAATGCGAATGCTAATTAATCCATCACTAGTTAGAAGTCTTTGACTTTAAACTTTCAGCGGCTGTCTGCTTCCTGCATTCATCGGCTGCCCGTGGTTTTGACCGGGTCGTCGCGTCGGTATCAAATGACGTCACTAAACGTTATGGCTCAAAGTACTTACTTTGAGCTACCTACCTCAAATATATGACTTACGTACAGCAGTATCGCCTGCTCAGCATACGCTATTTAGGCGGCAGATTTGATTCGCTTTGCCTGGCAAAGGCTGGCAAACCAGTGGTAGGTACTACCTACCTAGACAAACTGCAGAAAATCCTACCACCTAGTGTTACTTACCAATAGAAGGCCTGGCAATCGCAATGGGGAATTTGCTTGCATATTCAGCGACCAGATCTTCGGTGATTGCCTTCGTGTACGCATAGGTATTGGGCTCTGATTGTATGACCCTAGAAAGAATTAAATCATTAGGTACCCAGATAAAGTCCGCCCAATATTATGCACAAAGAACTTTTCTACATATAGCATAGAATACCTATCTATAAGAATTTTTATTTATTATCTTATAGCTCGGCTGAATGAAGCATGCAAAAGATTAGTTCTCGCCGTCATCCCCGTCTTGACTTCCTAACCCAGACAGTATCGGCTGCACTATGATCATAAGACCAATCTAGCCCTTCTGGTTCAGGTACCAATTTCGGCACCAGTCTAGGATACCAGCGTAACACAATCAGTCACTGACCCCGCCGGTGAGGTCGACGTACCCCCCGTAAGTTAGATAGAACGGTCGCGACTTTCCACAGGGTACCCTCTTCCAGTAAATGAGTAGACGTAGTCTTTTTGAACCGGGTATCGCGAAAACGGCCCAACCGAGGCTTGCACCTTTGGGCTAGTTACACAGTTTGATGACTGAACGCCTTAAAAATGAATTTTTTAAACGTCTTACCTAATGTACCTATTATACTCATTGCATACATACTTAGGCTCAATATAGTCGAGCGTTTTATCGTCCATCCAGTCCACAAGGTCCATGATCTTCCGTGGGTTATGGACAGCCTTGTACAGCTTCTCTTCTAACTCATCCAGCTCACAGCGGCAGTACGCCGTCGATAGATGTAGGAACATCTGAAAATTGATCATAAATACAACTACCAACGAAGAGGCCGGCGCGCAACAAGCAACGAGCTATGGAGAGAGCAATGCTCGGTGTTTCCCTGCGAGATAAGATCCGTGAAGAGATCCGCAGGAGGTCTAAGGTGACCGATATAGCTCTTTGGATTAGCAAGTTGAAATGGCAATGGGCAGGCCACATCGCTCGTAGAACTGACAACCGATGGTCAAGAAAGGTTCTCCAGTAGCAACCACTAACCCGAAGACTGTCTAGGTGGACCGACACGTTCTGGTGAAACCCGCGGGGAGCCGATGGATGCAGGAGCCGCTCGAAGTGGCGCTCCCTGGGGGAGGGAGACTTACACTGGAATTCATAGTCAAGGTGGGGGCTCCTCTATGGGTTGATTCAGGCGCTGTGTGGCGAAGTCTAGTTTTATGCATTTCATAAACAAAATTAAGTAGCCCCCAATCTAACAATTCTGACATTGTCAGTCAGAATGCAGGTGAAAGAAGAATGATTCAACATTCAACCTCTATGTGAAAGTTAAATGATAGATTTTGGGGCGTTGTTCACCCCTGGACTATGAATACCACTGTTATTGTTCAGCAGTGGATATCTTCAGTCCAATGATGATAAATACAAAATATTATCTAGTGTAACTCCTATGGAAACACCAACGGCAACGGCGGCTGACAGCACATTTTTTGACGGTTCCTTTCCTGTTCTTTGTTTAAATTTAAAAATCGTTGGTCATAATTTATGTCAAACTGGGTTTGTGTTTGAAAATGTGTTGGAGTTTTGGCAGGAACGCGGAAAAATTCACGTCGTTGCATTGTATTATTTTTAAAAACTTTTTCCATTGTTAATGTTTAAAATTGGTGGCGTTTTACGCATTAAGTGCTAATATAGAGTGTTTAGGGCAAGTGATATAATGTGGTGAAACGTGATTTTTCGTGTTGCTTCCAAAACTCCATAGAAGCTTCTAGTAAAGTTGCCACCATTTTGCTGGAGCATGACTTAGACTGGACTATGACTATAACATGACTGCGTGAAATATTTGATAACACGATGAAAATATAATACTTGACACTGGCTGAATACACTATATGTGGAGCCAAAATATATGAAGAAAAAAAAAAGTGTTAATTTTGAGGGGAAGCATTTGTCACAAACATCACGCTCTCGGCAGGTGCAAGTGTATTGCTGTTACAATTATTGTGCGCCTGTAGAGGCGGTAGAGCTAATTCATTTTCTCTAAACTATAAATTACCAATTTTAAAGGCTTTAGTTGACAGATCTAAAACTACTAAAACTGTTGCTGTTCTTGTCAAACAGACGGGAATGTAAGAGACGGATATATTTACTAGGTGGTAGGACTTTTCTGCGAAGTTCGTCTAGGTAGGTACCACCGCTTTGCCAGTTATTCTGCCGCCAAGCAGTAGTGTGCAAGCACTACTGTGTTCCGGTTTGAAGGGCATTGTAGCTAGTGAAATTACTGGGCAAATGAGACTTTATGACCTGATAACACAGTCTAGTAATCTGATTGGTAGACTGGGTGATGTCTCGGGATGGCGTGCGCAGTGCAGTGTCACGCGAAACTTTATTATTTTAAAGTTTCGGGTGACACTGCAACTGTTATGGGCGCCCGTGTTGCTTAACATCAGGTGAACGACCAGCTCGTCACGTCACTCATTCCCATAAAAAAAAAAATTAGTGTTTTAAATACTCTCAACCATGGATGAAATAAAAAAAGAATGATTGAGTTTTGTATTGACATCGAACTGAAGCCCAAAATTGCGGACATATTACATATGTGTGTCAGATGAAAGTAGGGTGACCGGCTGCATATGATGTGAGTGTGTGCGTATTCCGCTCATACGTACGAAGCGTTCCGGCTTCCTAAGGGTGCTTCAGTTTCGGGTCAGACGGGATTCCCTCCTTCTTTTTTTAATAGCTCCATGCTCTCAACTAAAGCCTTCAAAATTAGGCCTAATAGTAGTTATAAGAATTCAATAAAGGAATTTAAAATGTACTGTACCAAAAACACTTGTTAATATTTGCACACTTGCAAGCAAGTTGAACACAAAATGTCTAGATATTAATTTTATGATTTTTTATGGAGATTGTGTTCTAGCAAATAAATATTAGATTGCCTGGGCCAGGATGGCCTATAGCCAGTCCACATGCTCGAGCCTACTACCAGTAGACAGCGTACACAACAGTGCAGATGCACATTGCACATAAAGCTTTCAATATTAAAATACCTCTAAATTTTTCATGGACTCTGCAAGCGTCAGCATTCTTAAGGTCCCTTTAGTGTTCATGTTCACAGCGTCTTTCAGCTTCATATCAAACCTGAAAATTATCTGATTTGAGTTTCTTATACAATTGAAATTGATACCTACTTATAATTTGAAGCTGTATGGGCGTAGATTCATCCCATATTTCTTGACTACAAAGAGGTACACACAAGGTACAATCTTATGTGTGCCCCTTGATTTGAACGGAGGGCAGATAATTCTGTTGACATCCTTTGGGTACAGAACTTCAATACAAAGCAGACGGAACCGTAAAAACACATGGAGCTAATAAAAAAAGAAGGGAATCCCGTCTGATCCGAAACTGAAGCACCCTTAGGAAGCCGGAACGCTTCGTACGTACGAGCGGGGCACGCACACACTCACATCATATGCAGCCGGTCGCCCTACTTTCATCTGACACATATGTAATAGACCGCCATTTTGCGCTTCAGTTCGATGTCAGTCAAAACTCAACCCTTCTTTTTTTTAAAAAAGATGAATTTACGTCTGCCTGCTCTGTCTGTATATTAAGGACGGGCAGGACAAAAAGGTGTCGTTCCCGTAGCACTACTCTGTATTTTTTTGTAGTCACTGGCATTTGGCAAGCCTAGTGGAAGGTATTAGTGCGAATTTTCATCTTATTACAAGACCACATCTGGAAAGCATTTTCCAGTGCACGCTATACAATTCAATTATGAAAATGAATAATCATTCACTGGAAAAAATACTCTCGGCTGCTGTCTGCACGGATGGTGACAAAATTGTCTTTTGAGAAGTCGAGAGTAAGTTCATACCAGCTGGGTGCTTACTCGACTTCCTTATTTCCTGACAAATATAATAATGTCTGTCTCTTCAAGGCTACAGGGAATAAGCTCATAGGTCAAAGTGATACACTTTCCCTTCCACTGCATCGTCGCTTAAGATCAGATGGCCTAGTCCGAGTTTTGCACATGTTTGCTCTCGAAAAGTGTCCAACTCCATACTCACGACCGAGCTGCTCACCGGATGCTGCGTCATTTGCATTTTGAAAAGACTATACATTCATCATCATCATCATTAACAGCCTGAAGAAGTCCACTGCTGAACATAGGCCTCCCCCAGGGAGCGCCACTTAGAGCGGCTGCTCGCCTCCTGCATCCATCGGCTCCCCGCGGCTTTCACCAGGTCGTCGGTCCACCTAGTGGGGGGCCGGCCTACGCTGCGTCTTCCAGTTCGTGGTCGCCACTCGAGAACCTTTCTTCCCCATCGGACTATACATTAATATTCTGTAATGGGCGGCCGTGTCGCTTAACATCAGGTGAACGACTAGCTCGTCACGTCATTCTTTTTCATAAAAAAAGGCTCTCCGATCTTAAGCGAGGATGTAGTGGTATGAAAAGTGTAGGTATCACTTTTTTTTATGAGAATGAATGATCTCTCAAGCGTTATTCCCTCCAGCGTCAAAGGAGCCCAAATTATATTCGTCAGGAAGCGATGGAAGTCGGGAGAAAGTCTCATTCCAGCAGCAGAGAGTAGCAGAGAGTAGGCTCTCAGGTGAGTTGAAGTCAAATGTTCATAGCATATTACCTGACGCAAGCAGCGCTGTGAAAAATGATGTTGCATTCGTTCTGCAGCTCCATCCTGTCCTCGTTGGAGATGCCGAGTCCATCCTCAGTGATATCTCCGGCTATCAAACGCAGCTTCTTTGGGAAATCTGGATATATATCCCTCAGGGAGTCAAAGACCTAAATTGATAGAGTTCAAATTGGCATATCATTTCAGATTAGCAGATAGTTTAATTTGAACACACTGGCGTGGCCGGAGGCTTTGAGTTGCGATGTGCAAAAGCCTTATACAGGACACATTTCAGGCCGCACCAGTTGCAGTCTGGCGTTTCTTAGCAATGTCATTGAAATAGCTCTTATAGAATTAGTAACTTGAAATGCCAGTGGGCAGACAATGCTTCCAGAACTGTCAATCGATGAGGAAGAAAGTTTTTCAATTGGCGACTACGAACCGAAAGTGGCAGCGTAGGCAGTTCCACTATGAGTGGACCGATAACCTTCCCAACCGTTTGGAGAGAAGCAAGCAGCCGTTCGAAGTGGCTACATAGTATGTATAATGGGAGACCAGACAAAAGACATCTACTCTAATTCCACCATTTCATCATCAAACGACAAGACGTACTACCGCTGACGCCATCCATCTATGGTTGAGACCTTTATAATCCGAGCAGCGAAAGAATGGAACGCATTACCAGCGCCTTTATTTCCCGATAACTAAAATCTGGAGCTCTTCAAGTCGCGAGTGAATAGGTATCTTCTAGGCAAGCATGTACCACCGTAGACCGCATCGTCACTTTCCATCAGGTGAGATTGCTGTCAAATGCGGCCTGCATTAGCGTTAGCATTAGCATTAGCAGTAGCGTAATCAACACGGTTGGTAGTTTACAGTTCCGTAGATCTCAGTATTTGTGGCATGCAAACTAAAATAATAAATTACAAACACATGCGAGCTTGCAACAAGTTTTGCTATAGCCGTCGATTAACCGTACTGATCAGCAGCTGATGTGTCCTGTAAGTAGCAGCCTGGTTTACGGGTCGGCTAGCGCTACTCAGACATTCTGAAATTCGTTACTGCAGTTACAAGTGACATTACGTGGTGGCTAGCCAACTCGGAACTTTACTCGGATATAGAGAACGAAGGCCTTTGTCTAAGGCCTTCGTTCCCCTTTTTGTAAAGGTAAATCCTTACCTACTTACTGTTTTTAGGTAGGGATAAATACTCTTTGAAGGGCACCGCAGCATATAGCTGGCACATAAACATGTCAAAAAAATAAAAAACGAACCCAAAATGGCGTCACTGACAGCAGTCAGGGTGACTATTGAACGAACGAAATGAACAGTTGACGTTGCTACAGATCACCCTAAATTTTTACCCACTGAGTAGCTGATCGAAACTCTGTTTTCGTTCGTGAAACTGGGAAGAACTACTCGACGCCTTTACGTCCCGATCAGTATTACTCACTGGCCAGCCAACTCGGAACTTTATTCGGATATAGAGAACGAAGGCCTAACTCTAGCGCCTTTCCGGGCAGCTGGGTAAAAAGCATTGACTATAAATCCAGGCTTTAAATCTTTGGTAAAAAGTGACTTACGATATTCCCACAGAGCTCCGCCAGTCTCTCTTCACTGCTGACTCCTTTCTTCTGCCTCAATAATAAATAAATAGCTTTTACATCTGGACAGCTTTTGAGCAGTTTGTATATTAACACCTGGAATTATTGATTGGCGAATTAGTTTTATGCTATTATTAAAGATTTTCCACCGGTTCTCAACATCATCATCATCATCATCATCATTTACAGCTTTAAGACACCCTACTGAACATAAGCCTCCCCCAGGGACCGCCGCTTTGAGCGGCTGCTCGTCTCCTGCATACATCGGCTCTGCATGGTTTTCCCCAGATCGTCAGTCCACTTAGTAGGGGTTGGCTTACGCTGCGTCTTCCAGTTCGTGGTCGCCACTCGAGAACCTTTCTTCCCCATCGGTTGTTAGTTTTACGAGTGATGTGGCCTGCCCATTGTTCAGCAGTGGACGTCTTCAGGCTGTTGATGCTGATGATGATTATAATGATGATGATGGATGATTTTGAAACAAAACCTGTTAAACACTAACTAACTTTTACGCAGATGGGCATGTTAAAGTTAGTAGATTGGTTACGTCGTCATTATAGCCCAAATAAGTAGGTATAACAGTCAGCTATTCTTACGCCATGACCACATGTTTAACCAATTAGGCCAAGCCACCTTTTCTTATGGAATGAGAGGCATGCCCCTTTACTCTTATCTCTACTCTGCTCTGTGTTTGTCACCGTCTTTTTGTAAAAACCGCTTGTTTATAAAAAAAACGCGGTTATTTGTAAACTTTCTATTTGCAAACGGGCAATGTGTCTCACAATAAACCGTTCCATTTTTCGGTTATTTATAATTAATCGGCAAGTTTAGATAGTTTTCGTTTTAGATAAGTACTTAGTTTAGATTTAATTTAGTTTTTAGTAATTATAGTTTATAATACGCTATTAAGTACAACACGCTAACTGTTACTTTGTTTAATAAATTTATATCAGCATTACTTCATTTTAAAGAAACCTAACACTCCTCCTAGCTTCGCTCGCCGTCGTAACCTAATGGTTAGCCACTGGTGACTCTAAAAAAACAATAAATTATAACAAAAATTGGTGCATTAAAACGGGTTTGTTCACAATTAAACTCTACTAAAACCCACTTTTTATAAACTCGCCGCTTGGTTATAAATAATCGAAAAATCATCCGTGTTATTGTAAAACAAAGTGTCGGTTTGCAATAAATCGACAATTTATAAATAACCGGTTTTATTTTCGTTCTTTATAAATAAACGGTTTTTACAAAAAGACGGTGACATGTACGCACCTTTCCAACGAATCCTGTTCCTCCTGTGATGAAGATGGACTTCCCTGAGTAGAACTGTGGCACGGTAGGAGCCATAGCTAACAGGATCTGAGGATAATTTTATCTGTGGATAGTGCTAGTACAAAAAAAGAGAACTTCTTACGGTTCCGTGCCCAAAAGTACCCAAAGTTGGTACCATACCTATATCTTTACATGCAACCTATCGGATAATAGCAAAATTGCAGTTTTAATTATTATAATTTATTCACCATACCTTTGTAGTCTTCTTCTTCTCGTGTAAGCAAGTGGTCAGCCCTGGTGTCAGAATTTTCAGGCCGCCCAAAGGCTTCTGACTTGGCTTAACGACTTTTGTCTTACGACAACCGCCGGGAGCGACGGCTTAACGTGTTTACCGAAGCACGTTAGCGCTCAGTTGTAAATATCACTTTTTGCTGTAGCGGTCACCCATCATAGTGCCGACCGCAGCGAACGTTGCTTAACTTTACCGATCGGTTAGGAACGGCTAGTCGTACTTCGCTACATGCGTATTATAATATTGTATAACTCATTTATAATTATTTTCTAAATAACAACTATGTGACATTTTTGTGGTGGAAACTTTGTGAAATGGCCTATCGCTATAGTGAAGCAATCAGCTAATGTTATCACATTGTTGTAGAGTTAATGAATGTTTTCATTAAAGGTACGGGTATTTACACAGATAAGTAATAAGCTCATCAGTAATTACATCGTTTAAAATAAAACTAGTTAAATGATAATTGGACTCGATTACCGATGGTTCCGTACACATTTTAAAAACAATAATAAAGTGCCTCGCGATGAATGTTCGCCCATTAAGGCCCTGACAGGACCCAATGCGAGCACGTTTATTACAGCAGACAAACTTGAAACTTATTTTGTACTTCATAGGATCGCTTTATGCATAGCAAAAATATGGCGATTACGTTCCGTTGCACTTCGACTTTTTCATTTTTTGGGTACAAATAATTAGCTATAAAAGAAATGCTTTGTTATAAAAAAATAAGCTTATAGACGGATGCATTGAAACATAGCCTATCACTATGATTTATTTCAATGGGGTGTCTTATTATAATGTAACATTTTAGGGCGTTTGAATGATTTTTTGGAGGTCACTACACAATTATTTTCTTTCGAGAAAACTTTTCGTAAACGTGTTTCGGTTTTGGCAGATGGAAAGAAGATATGACCAGTATTAACGTGCATTTTTTTCAATCCTGTAAATGGTATACGTTTTGAGATAATCACGATCGATTTGGGAGCATTCAGCGCCTTAATTGGCAAGTCATCCGCCTCAAAAATGTTGATACGGTGAGACAAATTGGCAGGTGCCGTTATCTCGTTTTATATGTATATGTCACCGTCTTATTGTAAGAACCATAAGTTTATAAAAAAACGCGGTTATTTATAAACTGTCGATTTATTGCAAACAGGCAATGTGTCTCACCATAATACGGTCGATATTTCGGTTATTTATAATTAATTGGCATCACTTCATTTTGTCGTAATTGTGTAATATCTAGTGTGGTCAAAACTAACCTAACACTCTTCCTCGCTTCGCTTGTCGTCGTCACCTACTGGTTAGCCACTAGTGACTCTAAAAACAATAAATTACAGCAAAAATTGGTGCATTGTTCGTTTTGTTATAAGCTCACCGCTAGGCACCGACTGTTTATAAATAATCGAAATTTCATCCGTGTTATTGTAAGACGGATTGTCAGTTTGCAACAAATCGACAGTTTATAAATAACCGGTTTTAATTTCGTTTTTTTATAAACAAACTGTTTTTACAAGACGGTGACATACATAATTGTAATCTGTAGTACTTATGTACAATAATTTAATTTTAGGCACCTGATGGGCAAACGTGCTCCAACATAGACCGCATCACCACTTTCCATCAGGTGAGATGTAGTAAAACGTGAGCCCATTTAAGAATAAAAAAAAATTTAATAAGCTATACTTTAATCAAATGTTGACTTGTAGAAGTGCTAAAAAGAGACTCTGCAATAAATTTTTGAGTTTTTAATGGGCAGCACCTTCTTACATTTTAATCTGCGATCACCAAGCCGCCTGCCAATCGTGGTAATTATATGCCTTCCCTTATGATAAGTGTCCAAAGTCGCCTTTTATGGAGGAGGCCTATGTTCGCCAGTGGGCGTTTGGTTGTATAGACGATATTAAATGAGTTAAAGTTACTCAGACATAGGGTTTATAACTGGTTGAAAAAATAGATTCTTACTTCTATTTTATAAAAATTACTTTATTGTTACATTAATTTTTATTTTATTTTTGTTAATTAAAATAATGATTATTATGAGGTACCTTATTATTAACTTACAATGATTCTTATTGATATGTTTTATTAAGAACAATTTGACAAAGAGAATACAAAATTCATAAATCATAGACCATGGAGCTAATAAAAAAAGAAGGAGGGAATTCCGTCTGATCCGAAACTGAAGCACCCTTAGGAAGCCGGAACGCTTCGTACGTACGAGCGGGGCACGCACACACTCACATATGCAGCCGGTCACCATACTTTCATCTGACACACATATGTAGTATGTCCGCCATTTTGGGCTTCAGTTCGATGTCAATCAAAACTCAATCATTCTTTTTTTTATTTCATCCATGTCATAGACGAAGTAAAAAGGGATTTTTCCAACGCGTGTAATACAAAAATAAGCGCGGTTGATAGGTGGCGCTGAAGACAGTAAAATTGACCGTCAAAAATAGTACTTACAATAGTTCCATTCTTAGAATATTTACTTTGTAGAAGTCGTTTTTTACGTGTCTCTTTTATATAGCAATAGTTTTAATATACTAGAGTCTGACAATGCTAACTCTGCAGTGAAATATTTTGGAACCCCCAATAATTTTTCATAAATATAGCAATCAGTTTTTTATGTCATTACATATCAATTTCATAATAACATGTCAGTGTACTAAGGTGCTGACAGGACCCAATGCGAGCACGTTTATTACAGCAGACAAACTTGAAACTTATTTCGTACTTAATAGGGTCGCTGTATGCATAGCAAAAATATGGTGATTACGTTGCGTTGCACTTCGACTTTTCCATTTTTCGGTACAAACAATTAGTTATAAAAGAAATGCTTATTGTTATAACAAAAATAAGCTTATAGACGGATGCATTGAAACATAACTTATCACTACGATTTATTTCAATGGGGTGTCTTATTATAATGTAACATTTTAGGACGTTTGAATGATTTTTTAGAGGTCATTTTACGATTTTTTTCCATCGAGAAAACTTTTCGAAAACGTGTTTCGGTTTCGGCAGGTGGAAAGAAGATATGACCAGTATTAACGTGAATTTTTTTCAATCCTGTGAATGGTATATGTTTTGAGATAGTCACGTTCAAAATAGTCAATTTGGGAGCATTCAACGCCTTTTTTTTATATATGTTGGCTGCACACATAGTGTAAATACACTATGTGTGGAGCCAACATATGCCAGTGTCAAGTATTGTATATTTTCATCGAGTTTTAGAATATGTTACGTAGTCAAGTCTTAGTCATAGTCATAGTCCAGTCTAAGTCGGGTCATAGTCCAGTCTAAGTCATGCTCAAGTAATGTGGTGGCAACTTTACAAGAAGCTTCTATGGAATTTTGGAAGCAACACGAAAAACCACGTTACACCACATTATATCACTTGACCACACTCACGCTCGTAATTCAGCACTTAATGCGTAAAACGCCACCAATTTTAAACATTAACACTGAAAAAAGCACAAGTTTTGAGAAATAATACAATGCAACGACGTGAACTGTTTCACGTTCCCGCCAAAACTCATTCAGCGTTAAGCTTAAGCAGTTAGAATTTTCTGATTGGTTGTGTTTTCAAAAAGAAGTAATGGTTCAACCAATTAAGAGTTAAAAGGTTTTGAAGTATGAACTGTGCTACCATATACAAGATTTTATATTACACCAATTTTAAATAACTGCAGAGTTAGCTTTGCGAGACTAATACTTATTCGCCAAGTGATCACTTTGACAGCTTATGACAGTGTCATAAAGTTGTAATATGTAAATAAATATATTGCTGGTTTTTGGCGGGAACGCGGAAAAGTTCACGTCGTTGGATTGTATTTTTTCTCAAAACTTGTGCTTTTTCCAGTGTTAATGTTTAAAATTGGTGGCGCTTTACGCATTAAGTTCTGAATTAAGAGCATTAGTGTAGGCAAGTGATATAATGTGGTGAAACGTGGTTTTTCGTGTTGATTCCAAAATTCCGTAGAAGCTTCTAGTAAAGTTGCCACCTCTTTACTGGAGCATGACTTAGACTGGACTATGACTTAGACTTGACTTAACGTGAAATATTCATAACACTGAAAAATTATAATACTTGATACTAGCTAAATACACTATGTGTGGAGCCAATATATAAGAAGAAAAAAAATATATTGCTCGTTCTTCCTTTTTGTAGTGACATCTTCGATGCTCCAGAGTAAATATTCTAAGGTTCCATTAATAAAAAAAAGTCAATGAGACAGTGACTGCAAAGCAAGTTCCATCTATAATTATTTTATGGAACTTCCTTGCTAGACTTGTAAGCGACGTCTAGGTCTACCTACACCAAATTTATTTTTATTAAATGGTGGAAAATCTCTCGTTAGTGAATCTCACGTTCAATGAATAAACTAAGGTCGAATTTAAGTCATTATAATTACAGCAAAAAGTCAAAATAACATTTCTGTTTCAACGTCATGTTTTGTTAACACAACTGCGTACTCTGTAGCTTTAGTACGAGTTTTTCAATACGTGAATACGCGCGAATTAATTTAAAATTTGTACTGCCATTTTAGTTCATCAACGTGTCCGCTAGGGGCGCTGCAGAGTAATGTATGGGAGAAAAGGGAAAAAACGTAAACGAATAAAGTTTTAGTAAACTATCGAAACTCGTACTAGGGGTAGGTCGTTCTCATTGTCACGACTCTCATCGTCACTTTCGTGTTTATTAAGTCCTTTCGACGACGAGACTGCTATTTGTGTAACCTACGTATTGTTTACTCGTGTTATCAAGCACTATCAGCTATTTTACACAAAATAGTTGAATTAAGGACTAAATAAAATTTGGCACGAAGGTGACGATGAGAGTCGTGACCATGAGAACGACCCAGCTAAATAAAGCTGTATCAATTTATTATACTTTATATTCAATAAATAAATAAGTATAGCTTAAAATTTGAAAGGTAGTGCCGCCGTTCTTTTGTTATTTCATCCATGCCAGCCATTGATAGAATGCGTTGACAAAGTTGGGATGATAACCATTTTCAAAATGATGGTCAGTAGGAAAAGAGAACTTTTTTTAATAAATGAGTTTCTATGAAAATAAATTTTGATTTTTTGAACAATAACTTAATTGTTAATTAATTTGTAACGAATTGGAAGCTCCTTAATAAAAAAACAGAATAAAATCAATAATCATTTTATGTAGGTATTCTGATTTAGACTTGTAAAAAAAAATAGCCTAGGTATTTGAAAAAATTAAGTTATAAGTATTACTTGGAGTTTTGGCGGGAACGCGGAAAAGTTCACGTCGTTGCATTGTATTATATCTCAAAACAAGTGCTTTCAATATTAATGTTTAAAATTGGTGGCGTTTTACGCATTGAGTGCTGATTTATGAGCATGAGTGAGGGCAAGTGATATAATGTGGTAAAATATGAGTAAAAGCAAACTTAATTTTTTTTCGTTGTTATTTCTTTCTTTTTTTTTTGATGTGATAAATTATTGTGCTATCAAACGCGTTCTTTCAGGCGGCTAGACTATTTTTTATTCAGGTACGTAATAAGTATTGATGGTAATCATGTAGGTATTGTGTAACAAAATGGTATAGGGACTAAAGAATCTTTGGCTTTTGCAAACAATAAAAAGCGTCCTAATAAAAAAACATACCTAACGGGCAAATAATATCTCAAATCGAATTTATTTACCTCCCAATGAAATATTTTATGACTATAAATAACTCCAGTTACTTACAAGTTAGAAAGTTAGAATATAAAAAAACCGATTGAAAGTAATGCTTACAGTACTTGGCAAAACAAATGGAACGTCCGAGAAGAATGCAGTATTCGTATTAACGCCATCTATGTGTGATATATGGAAACTGTTTCCTCCTAAGCTGTGCCAAGCCTTTTCGAGTACTATTTATCTGATTATAATTCCCTTTGTGGATTATAAAATAATAGTGTTGCTAATAATGTCTTCAATTCAACGAATAATTTGAAATTAAATAGTGTAATTATTTACACTCATGTGAAATCAGACTAATGCATTATGTTTAAAATCTCTCAATAATAACACCAAATCTTTATTAAAAAATACTTAAAAGTCAATGTTGATAGCTATAATTATGATAAAAATAAACTATTATGGGTATAAAAAAAGGGTATGACAGCCTTTATAAACGAATTTCCAGCAAATAAACTTTCCAGGTTGTTCCATAAAATTCAAACATCGAAAAAAAATATCATAAATTTAAAAAACTGCAAAAGACAATAATAATATATAATTATGTCAGATACACCTTACGCACACACATTTTGTACAATATTATCAATACACAAAATGGATTAAGAATTACGGGTAATTACAAACTATAAGTAACTAAGCACGGAATATGAATGGGAGGATGATTCGAGAATAGTAGTATATGAGATACGCGATCAGAGAGCAAACAACCACTTGCGTCACTTTGTCCAAGTAGTACAACCTGAAAAAAAAAAGGTTTATTAATAAAGTATTAATATTGAATGTTCTCTCATATAACAAAAAACAAGTTATTTCGAAGGTTCTGTCGTTGAACTATCTATCTATAAACGAAACATTCCGTTGGCAGCTCATCCAGCAGAGAAAGATTTGTCGGAAATATGTTTCAGAATCCGCCAACAATTTAGCTGAACATGATATCTAATATCTTATAATAATACAGGTCTCAGCGATTTTTGAATTTCATCTCTTAAAGGATTAGAAACAATTAATGGTTCTTGAAAGTACGACCATAGTTATTACACTATATAACATCGGATATCCAGATCATTACAGTACATTATAATTATCTCATAGATAAGTAGGTACATAAGTACAGGCAAACAAAGATTCTCGATTGCCAATTCTTTAACCTCATCAACGAGAAAAACTTACTGGTGGTTCAGTCTTCTGGCTTGCGGCAGAGTAGCGGGATCTTCCTTGCAGCAGTACTCACGGGCACCTTTTATGTATTCTCTGATGTACGGGCTCCACTTTATCATCTGGAAATGAAACCAATTATTTTGTTCAACCATGATCATCATCTAGGTTAGGTAGTTTGTATGTTTATTTCATAGATTTATATATCAGGATATGCCCGAAGGAACATTTTATTTTGTCAAAATGGCGTGGGAAAAGTGTGGGCCATCTATTAGATTTCGCGTGAACTACGACAAGTTGAGAAAATTAGGTGCCTATCGCTGCCATTATGTCCGTCAATGTTTATGTTTACAATGATTATTCCAAATATAAATTCGATTATTTTGTTACAAAACAGAGTGTAATATTGAAAATATTGAATTACTTGAGGTAAGAAACTTGGTCTTTCTTTTTACTGCACTTTTGAGTATAGATTGTGCAGCCCTTCACAATACAACTTGGCATATTTTGTTTGTGACATTCGACCGATGCCTTTTAACTTCCATCACAGACTGAGCGCTAGTGGATGCCAATCTGTGAAATTGGCTCCCACTTTGAAGCTACGTTTTAACCCGTCATTAGGCCTGTCCTTAATATATATGCCTATGGTTTATTTATTGAATTTCGACACGCTCTAACATTGGAGGAACACATCGTGAGGAAATTGTTATGTTTAGCCATCGCTTAAAATATAGTATCAACCACCACTTGGCAAAGTGGATGATATTCTGATAGCGACCCAACCAAGTGAAGCCCAAGCTCGGCACCAGCGTGAACTCCACTGCACAGTAGCAATAATGCATTGCATACTAATTCTTATGTACTTATGTTTACTGTGTATTTTGTGTATCCCAGACGATATGAAATAACTCCAGATCAACGAATACGTGACGCTACTCCAGGTTTTAACTCGTTTGCCCTTACCAGTTACTTACACATAATATTATTTAACCGTATCCTTGTCCAATGAAACCAATACTTACCCTAACATCAGTATAGAAAGTCTTATTGTCTTCCTCAGAGACCGTGTTCTGAAGTGCCAGGAAGTTGTCGTTCTTGAAGTGCCATTCCTTTGTCGTGTAATACTGCAACACTTCTAGACCGTAGTTTATGCGCTTCTGCATTTTCACCATACTGTAATGAAGATATCTATATCGTGAAATTGACATGGTTTTTTTAAATCAATGATCTAGACAGATATACAGGCATATAAAAAGACATGCAGGCAGGCACTGCTGGACAGCCTGGCTCACTTTAGGAATGAAGCTACAAGTACATAGATTGGACTGATTTGTCTAGCCGTAGGGTTTGTAACGCGTCAGAAAAACAGCGCTACCTCGAGCAGCGTAGGCTACGGCCAGCCGCTCACTATCTAGTAAGCGGTTTTGATCGTTGGTCCAGATAGACCGACGATCGGTCTTTGAAGAAAATCCGACAATGGCGGTTGTGAATTTTGAATTTATTTTTCAAAACTAGTGTATCATGAACTTTAATGTGTAATAAGGGTGGATTATTATCCGTTAAGTGTCCGTGAATGTGCACGAGTGTTGGCAAATGGTTTCAAGATCATAAAACCATGCATTTTCGTTTTTGCTTCAACGGCCTTTTTTAGAGCCTTCAATAAAATATCCACCATTTTTACTGTTGGCGTTTTATTAACAAAACTTGACTGACTTGACATAGCCGTACAAACTTTACTCACATGAAATTGGCAGAATTATTGCAAAAAAGCGATAGAAAGCCATTAAAGAAGAAAAAGAAGAAGAAGACCGACGATCAAAATCGCCCCGAGTTGGCTAAGAGAATATCCAGAGAATAGGCAGCAGCATTTTCCTGGTCTGAATTGTAATCTTACATTGTACTGCCGGTGGAGCCGATGGATGCAGGAGGAAAGCAGCCGCTCAAAGTGGCGCTCTTTGGTGGAGGCCTATGTTCAGCAGTGGATGTCTCTCTTCAGGCTGTTGATGATAATGATGATAGTGATAGAACGAGAGGCAACTGTTTAGGGTAGGCTTGTAGCACTGTGCAAGCTGAAATACACCTTATTGCATTGTAACAAGGGTTGCTATCTGTTTAAGTGACTTTCAGAGTGAATCTTCTGTACCTGTACTATTAAGTACCTATTCTGTGGTTATACTAACAAAGTCTTTTTTCCCATCAGGAACATGAGTAGGTCCACGAAGTATGCCGGCAGTAGGTGTGTGAACAGCAATGCTAGTTGGTGATGCGTGCGTGAGCTCTTAGGAGACCCGCCTGGGTACCACAGACAGACTGAGAACGGGAACTCGTGCACGTGTATCCGACCTGAAGAAACAAGTTGTGTTATCTGTGAAGTTCTTTACGGTGTGAGGTTTTTGAAATTTGGGTAATATTTGAATCATTTACGTTTTTTACTGTGTAAGGTTTCCAAACTTTGGGTTAATTTAGAGCCACTCTCTTTAATCTTCTATCTTCTCTATAACATAAATTAAAATATAATAAGGCTGTAACTGGGCTAAATCTGTACATTGAATATTTATTGATTGCCTTATACCTTTTTAACGATACAGTTGCAATAAATTTTTTGTTTCTTGTTTTTTATTTTTTGTCTTTCTGTTTGTTTGTTTGTTCCTTGTTTGAACACGCATCACGCTGGAACGGGACGGCTTTCGCTGAATGGTATGGTGATATCTAAATTTATAGAATAACATTTTATACCCCCCCCCCCCCTAATTCAACGTTTTTCCTTTTCGTTACTTTACTTACCCATGTCTAATGCCTGTCCCCAACTAATTGGGTTGATTCCTGATTGGGTGATGTTGCAGAAACGAAGTTCTTCAGGTCTAAAAAAAAAAAAATCAAATATAACCTAGAACTGAATTGCGTAACCCCTTATCTTATTGTTTCTCCTTTCTTCCTTCCATTTTTATTCTATCGTTCCAGCCTTCTAACAGCTATTTCTCTACTACAGTCATAAATAATTAAAAAAGTATTTAATTTAATATCCACTGACCGTGTCTTGTCCACTCAAATCCATGATCTACAAATACTATTTATTGCAGTAACTAAATACAGAGCTATTGACTTTGTCTCATTCAAAATCTTTTTCTTTCTACCCTCACTGTACCTCGTCCTCAATATAGGAAACTCAGTATACCCTGAATATGGCAAGAAGAAAGTAGGATGCTTATATGCAGCAGTGGACTTCTTCCGACTACTTATTGGTGTGATGTGAAATAATGTAGTTCCAAACACATTCATCATCATCATCATTAACAGCCTGAAGACGTTCACTGCTGAACATAACCCTCCCCTAGGGAGCGCCACTTAGAGCGGCTGCTCGCCTCCTGCATCCATCGGCTCCCCGCGGCTTCCACCAGGTCATCGGTGCACTTAGTAGGGGGCCGCTGCTTCTTCCGGCTCGTGGTCGCCACTCGAGAACCTTTCTTGACCATCGGTTGTCAGTTCTACGAGGGATGTGGTCTGCCCATTGCCATTTCAACTTGCTACTGCTAAGAGCAAACACATAACATTTTTTAAGTTACACCCAGGTTAACTGGAAGATAATGCTCTCTAGCATTAAGTTCACCTATGTACCTACATTTTTGTTGATTGTGCAATAAAGCATTTTCTATATAATAATAATAATAATAATAATAATAATAACGCAGGGGCGGCTTTGTGGCGAGCCGTCGGTGAGTGGCGACACCGCGTACCTTGATTCCAAGGGGCTAAGTGAGACCCCTGCCCCCCGGCTTGCCTTAACCGGCTGTCTGGGGGTGGAAGTCGCAAGAGCTAAAAACCTAAGCTCCAGGGTGGAAGTGTTAAAGGGCATAACGCCGCGAGTAGCGTTCAGTGAAAGTGCAGCACACCTCTCGACACCCTAAGCCACCCACACCAATGTTGCTTCCTCGGCACCAATATGCGGTAGCCACTACAGGAGGCCCATTTAGTGGGTGGCAAGTCATCACCTGCCTCAAACATTTTGATTTGAGACAAAATTGGCAGGTGCCGTCCTCTCATTCCATAACCCAATGTCACCATCCATCCAAAAGTTCACCATAATAGCCCAGATTTATTTTATACCTATACGAAAAATAGTCTATAATAATGCCAAACCATGCCTTGTCTGTTGTAATAATTAAACATGTATTCAAAAGGGCCTCTTGGTGTTAGCTTCGGCCCCACCAATGCCTTCCAAATGTCCGGGCTAGACCCGAGAGTCTAAAGACATAAAAGATAATAATAATAAATATTTATTGAACACCATTTCACATTCTATATATATATAACAAGGTACAAATATTCAATACACTCTAAACTAATCAAAACAACTGTAACTTGAAGAAACTTTGGAGAGAGGCAATGCAACTATGTGAGAATAGCTATCTATCTATCTATAACACATTGGGACTTGACTATTTATGACTAGGCTCTATCCCGTCTTTCTTTCTTCATCTCATCCTCTATTTTTCTTTTTCTCCTTTATCTTACGCTTACTTGTCAATGCCAGTAGTGTAGGCGAGCAGTATACATCCATTGACAGCCATGTCCACTGGAACCACGTCAGCTAAATACTCGTCGTTGCAGTGCATTGTGCGGATTACACCTGAAAAAAAAAGATGATTTTATGAAGTTTTTTCGATTTTAAAATTATTGCTTGAGATAAAAGATGCGAATGCTGCATATTATTTACACATATCGCGGATGGACTAAAAAGCGTTGCATAGCCGTCAATTCAAATAACAGTTATTGTACATTTTTATAATCATTTTACTACAATTAAATAATTTAAAGTGTTATTGATAATTTGTTATCAATTAAGGATAAAAATATTTTTATGGGTTAATATTATTATTTTCTAGTTTTAGCAACGTTTAAAACAATCAACAACAATAACAACATTACACAAATATAATTTATCGTATTTTGACACTGGGAAGCACCTGCAGAAACCGTTTTATCGGAAAAAAGTCGATCTTGTCTTATAAAAAATTTGTTTCTGCATGCCGTTTTGTCGGGAAAGCTTCCCAAATGAATAACTTACAAACAAAAAGACACTCTTGTATTCAAGTATGAATTAACTTACCTTTTCCAGCCCCAACTAGAAGTCCAGTAGGTCCATTTAAGTTGTCCACCCATCCCGGCATAGGCTCTTTAAATGCTGCCGTAACTGAAAAGTAAAAGTTATTTATTTAATTATTTAATTAATACGGCAAATAAATACAATTTAAATTATTTAAAAAAGTAGTTCAACCACCTAGAAAATTTATTATTTATTTGAGTAGATTTATTTATTTCCAGTGGGAAAAAAACTAATGTAGGTACCAAAAACAATGCAAGGAAGTGTAAGGTTGCGTTTTAGTTCCGCTACTCACCAATAGATGGCCGTGCGATGGCGATAGGGAATTTACCAGCGTACTGAGATACTAGGTCTTCGGTGAGGTTTTTGGTGTAAGCGTAGGTGTTTGGCTGTGGCTCGATTATTCTGGAAAAAAGGAGATTTTAATAATTGTCTGTAGTTTTTAATGAGCGTACTAATGAAAGCGTAGAATGTTCCAGCATCGAAATAAACGAAAGCAAATCATAGTCATATATATAAGGACAGGCCTAATGACAGATTAAACCGTCGCTTCAAAGAGGGAGTCACAGATTGACATCCACTAGCGCCCAGTCTGTGTTGGAAGTGAGAAGATATCGGTCGTGTGTCTCAAAGAAAATATGCCAAGTTGTGTTGTGAAGGGTTGCACAAACTACACTCTAAAGTGCAATAAAAAGAAATACAAAGTTTCTTTCTTACCTTAAGTAAGTCAATATTTTCAATATTACACTCCGTTTTGTACGAAAATAATCGAATTTATATTTGGGATAATCATTGTAAACAAACATTGACGGACATAATGGCAGCGTTTAATTTCCCAACTCATCGTAGTTCTTGAGTAATCTAAGAGATGGCGCTGACTTTTCCCCACACCATTTTGAGTAAATAAAATGTTCCTTCGGGCATATCCTGATATATAGATCTATGTAAGCAAATACATATTTCAATGAGTTATGGGACATTCAAACGAAAACAAGCCGTTCATCTAAAAGACAGGTAAATACGAGCAGAGCACTAGTGCTATATTAAACCGATCTTGATTAATTTCCAGGTGTTCCAGCAGTTCGCCATCCATCTAGAAGACCAGCAATTTACAAAAAACCACAAACAAAAAGCTAACCAAGTATAAAAGTGATTTTAGTTTAGCTCCAGGTGCTCCAGCAGTTCGTGTTCCACCCAAAAGACCACCAACCTAAATACAAACTCGAATATAAAGCCAACCAAGTACAAAAAAGATCTTAATTAGGATCTGGTACTTCAGCAGTTCGTCATCAACCAAGAAGTCCAGCAATCTATAAACAAACACGAAAATAAAGCTATTCAAATATAAAAATCCCTTTAATTAGAATCCAGGTGCTCCAGCAGTTCGTCATCAATCAAGAAGACCAGCAATCTATAAACAAACACGAAAATAAAGCTATTCAAGTATAAAAATTATCTTGATTAGACTCCAGGTGCTCCAGCACTTTATCATCCACTGAGAAGACCACAATCCTACAAAAACCCCGAAGAATAAGCTGACCAGTTTAATAATGATCTTACTTAGGTTGCAGGTATTCCAGCAGTTCGTCATCCATCCAGTTGGCGCAGTGCATCACGTGCTCCGGTCTGTGTTTCGCTGGATATAGACGCTCCTCCAGCAGAGGGACTTCGCAGCGGCAGTAGGATGTCGAAACATGAAGGAACACCTGGAAGCATTGCAGAGGCAAAAGTCGTGTTCACTCAATGTGTTCATAGGAAATAAGAGTTAAAATTATATTTTGCAAAAAGATATACAAGGTGACCTTGAATTGGTATGTTATCCCGAAAGGGGGTAAATCTACACCCCAAGGTAGACAATGTTTCTCCTAGACTTCACTAAATTATTAGTTTTTCATTGAAGAAATGCCATGCAAAGTTTAAGTTCGAAAATAGCCTTAGTGCAGCTGGTTGAACTTCGTCCTTGACCGAGTGCATGCCGAGTGCACATAAATGAGTTTAACGACATGTGTTTAGAAATGAATTTATAGTATCTTGTTAACTCTCGTAGCGATCGCACGTGCAATTTTGCGAGTTGATTTACTTTTTACCATGGAGGTTTTGAAACACTCAGTTTCAAATAAGGCTCTCACAACTTGTAGGGTATCATGGTCCCAGTCCCAGTAGTATGTTGTCCCATTTGGGGATAACATACCAATTCAAAGTCACCTTGTATATAGTAGATGAGGTAGAAGTTTTGACTTCTTAGGGATGGACTTGAGGGCTTTTCCTAGGAAGTGAGTTGAAGGAAGAGAGGAAAGCCTTATAAATTTTTAGTTTATCGCTTACAACTTATTTAACTTAAATATTTACTAATTAAGTATATCTTCTAGGAAAAAAATATGCAACTTAATTGAAAGTTTGCATAATTTTTCGTTCTGGATTAATTTACTTAGCAAACGTAAATAAATGCGCAGAAAAGAACCAACTTATACTTAGTTACACTCAATTACTGGAAAGCGAAATAATATTCAAGGTTTTTTATGAGAATGAATCATGTGACGAGCTTCTCGTTCTCCTGATGTTAAGCGACACGGCGCCCTTAACAGTTGCAGGGTCACTCGGAAATAATAGTTTCTGGTGACACTGCGCACGTCACCCTGAGACATCACACAGTCTAGTAATTAAATTATCAGACTGCGTAATCAGGTCATGAAGTCTCATTTTCCCAGTAATTTCACTAGCTACAAATCAAATCCCCTACGAATGCTCCAATAACTTACTTCCAGATTTTTGACCCCCTCAGCCAGTTCCAGCACTTTCTTTGTACCAGCTGTGTTCATTTTGACGGCATCTCGGAGAAACATGTCAAATCTAAAACACAAAAGTCCCTTTTAAATACTATTTAACCGACTGTACCTCATTAATATTGTGTCGATTTCTCGACCAGGTATCGAGCATATTCTATGCCCTTCCTCGGATATGCTCGAAACCTGGTGGAGAAATCGCCACAATATACACGAGGTACAGTCGGTTAAATAATATTTAAAATGAATCACACTCATGACAATTTTAATACAAAAGTCCCTTGTTATATCATTATGAGCAAAATAGACGATCGGGACCAACCACCGACCAAGGTCACATTTTGTCTCACCTTGGTCGGGTTGGTGTAAAAACCGACCGTGTGGATGCGCATACGGCTAAGGTCGAGTGGTTGGCCGACCGAATAATAAAATCATAGGTGCTATTGTGGATTTTAAAATGTCTTTCGGTGAGTTGGAATTCGCAGGTTCAAATCCTGCTGACTGCTAAAATTTTAAGGAACCATAAAAAATTTTTGAAATAAGAAGTAGGCACCTACCTACCTTCCATTAGTCGATCCTTTGGAGGTATAATAGTTTGATGCATTTACCTTACACAAGCAGCGCAATGGAATATAATCTGGCATTCCCTCTGCAGCTCTTCTCTATCCTCGATGGAGATCCCCAGGTCTTCCGACAGGATGTCTCCTGGGACCACTTGCAGCTTCTCCATTCGTTTTGGACATTCCTTTTGCAGGCGGTCGAATACCTGGAAAAAGTTCGTTTGACTACTCAACAATAGATGGCGATATTAAAGATTTACACATACATTTTACAAATAATATGTGGGTATCTTATGTTTGTGTTTAAAAACCGAAATAATGATGTCTCCTTAACATACACTAAATTAAGGTATTCTCATATAATAAAATTACTTAGCATAATAACCTTTGTTCGCTAATGTCCCAGATAATAAATTATTATAATATTACTATTATAAAAAAAGTTGGTTTAGTTACTCTACAATAGATGGCAGTAGCAGTCATTAGAGTTTAGAAAAGAGAAGATAATTTTAAACCAAAATAAACGGTTACTCTACTCTATTACATTAAAGTACTAAATTATTTATTCAGTAATAATTTCATTATTAAGAATTATGGATACCTACGTCATCTGAGTATAATGCTATAAATAATCGTAATGATTGTTATTTTATGTATAAAAACAAAATAAAACTAGTTCTGCCACTCGATGCTAGATGTCGCTACGTACCCTCACGTTTAAAAAGTCGTCCAATCTTTCTTTGCTATTATGGCCTTTTTTACCCCTCATGAGTAAGTATATCTTTTTTATATCAGGACATGTTCTGAGTAGTTTTTCCACAAGGACTTTTCCCATGAAACCTGTCGCTCCAGTGATGAAAATGGATTTCCCGGTGTAGTACTGTGCTACGCTCACAGATGGCGCCATCTTGTGTTGATTTTCCCTGTAAAGACAATAATTACAATGATGAAAATAAAAATAAAATAAAATAAGTTTGGATATGATATTATTGTTCAGCATTTGTAATTTACTATTTTGCTTACGAGAACATCGTTTAGGCAGATTTTTTGTAAGTGAATTCAGTTATATGCAAGAATGTTGGAAATGCACAAGCGAGATAAGTCATTTTTTATGGCCTGTAGAATAATAATGTTGTAGGCCTAGCACAAACATTATTTATGCGGGAGTCAGTGTAACGTTAACGTAAGTCAGTTGCATGGGGCGCTGTTCAAGTGCCTTACAGCGCCGAAGCGTGAAAAAGCGCATCCACATATTGTAGACACGACGCGATTCTTGCGCTCGTTCTTCCACGAACCTGCAAGATGTGGAGTGATCTTCCACCTGAGGTTATTCCGCATAACTACAGTACGGGGAGCTTCAAGAAAAGTGTTAAAAGAGTCCTCTCTAAGGGTAGGCAACGCACCGGCAATGCCCTCGGTGCTGACGATGTCCATAGGCGGCGGTGACCACTTATCGTCAGGTGGGCCGCCTGCTTGTTTGTCACTCATTACATAAAAAAAGCCTTACGTTAACGTGTTATTTTCCTAGTAATCGTAACTAGGTAAGTGTTTATCTATATTGCTCATGTGTCATATTAAATTAGGTATGCTCCACTTCGCATATAGATGTATTAAACGAATAACAAACCTGCAACCATGGATGAAATAAAAAAAAGAAGGATTGAGTTTTGATTGACATGGAACTGAAGCCCAAAATGGCGGACATATTACATATGTGTGTCAGATGAAAGTAGGGCGACCGGCTGCATATGATGTGAGTGTGTGCGTGTTCCGCTCGTACGTACGAAGCGTTCCGGCTTCCTAAGGGTGCTTCAGTTTCGGATTAGACGGGATTCCCTCCTTCTTTTTTTATTTGCTCCATGCCTGCAACTTTATTGCATTTATATTCTGACCGCGTAATGTAATACAGACAGGTGTGTGTAGGTACCTAATTATAGGTACGTTTATATGCGACACAAGCCATGATGCTAACGATATTTATAACGTAGGAACTATAAGGTAGATTTTACTAGGTGGTAGGACTTTTCTGCTAAGTTCGTCTAGGTAGGTACCACCGCTTTGCCAGTTAATCTGCCGCCAAGCAGTAGCGTGCAAGCAATACTGTGTTCCAGTTTGAAGGGCATTGTAGCTTGTGAAATTACAGAGCAAATGAGACTTTATGACCTGATTACACAGTGTAGTAATCCGATTACTAGACTGTGTGATGTCTCAGGATGACGTGCGCAGTGCAGTGTCATGCGGAACTTATTATTTTGGAGTTCCGAGTGACACTGCAACTGTTATGGGCGGCCGTGCAAGATTGTGTCGGCGGATCATCCGGCAGAGAATAATTTGTCGGAGATATGAATCACGTTTGTTGTATGGAAGCCCCCTTAAACATTTATTCAGTTTTTTAGTATTTGTTGTTATAGCGACAACAGAAATACATCATCTTTTTTTTTTTACTAACATTTGGCCACGGTCCACCTGATGGTAAGTGACGACGCGGTCGACGATGGAGCATGCTTGCCTAGAAGATGCCGGTTCACTCTGGCCTTAAAAACTCCCAGATTATATTTGTCAGGAAACAATGACGCCGGTAAGGTGTTCCATTCCTTCGCTGTCTGAATTATAAACGAAGAATCAAAACGCTTTGTACGTATTCGAGGAATTTGTACCATATAAGGATACCGTGTTTTCGTGCGTCTTGGTGTCCGGTGGTAAAATGGGGATGGGGGAATTAAGTTGTGCAATTCCATCGCAAAAAAAAATAAATAAAAAAAATTCAAATGTCTAACTCACGGTTCATGAGGTTCGCTACCCTTTGGGTACGGAACCCTAAAAAACCATCTTATTAGAAGTCTGCTTAGAACAATAAAAACATCTAGATGCAATCCCATCGTAATTCCTTTCTCGTTTCACCCATTACATATCCAAACTGCAGAATGAATGTGTTCAACAATCACAAATATGTATTTCATAAGTTGTTCAATGTCATATTTTAATAGTTTAAACTGTGTTCTGATTTTAAATGACCACATTATTTTTTAATTGTTGCTATTACTAACCTTAGACTAAAACAATAAGGTAGATGGAGTGTGTAGGAATAGAATTTAACGGCCCAATGTCTAACATTTTTTTAAATAAACATAAGTGTTAGACATAGTCCCAGATCCCTTACCTACCGAATGACTTTTCAAGTTACTAAGGAGTCTAAGGACAAAGTTATGCTCGATTGCTCGTCGTTTCCCTGCGAGATAAGATCCGTAATGAAGAAATCCGCAGGAGAACTAAAGTGACCGATGTAGCTCTTAATTAGCAAGTTGATATGGCAATGGGCAGGCCACATCGTTCGTAGAACTGACAACCGATGGGGAAGAAAGGTTCTCGAGTGGCGACCACGATCTGGAAGACGCAGCGTAGGCCGGCCCCCCACTAGGTGGACCGACGACCTGGTGAAAGCCGCGGGGAGCCGATGGTTGAGGCAAGAAGCCGCTCAAAGTGGTGCTCTCTGGGGGAGGCCTATGTTCAGCAGTGGAGGTCTTCAGGCTGTTAATGATAATATAGAAGCGGAATCATCAGTCGCACTTAAACCGTGAAGGAAGACATCTTTAGGAAACCAAACAAAACAAAAACACAAAACAAAACACACACAAACTAAACAAAATTGCCGAAATCCCCACAAAAACACAAAATCGCACAAAATTCAAGTCGTGTGTTTCATTGATGCATTTGTCCAGTTTTTTTTTATGAGAATGAATGACGTGACGAGCTAGTCGTTCACCTGATGTTAAGCGACATGGCCGCCCATAACAGTTGCAGTGTCAATCGGAACTTTAAATAATAAAGTTTCGCGTGACACTGCACTGCGCACGTCATCCTGAGACATCACACAGTCTAGTAACCTGATTACTAGACTGAGATCAGGTCATAAAGTCTCATTTGCCCAGTAATTTCACTAGCTACAATGTCCTTCAAACCGAAACACAGTAGTGCTTGCACACTACTCTCTCTCTCACTGTGTGTGTGTGTGTGTGTGTGTGTGAGAGAAGGCTCATGTTCCAGTGGGAACGTATTGGGCTGATGACGCAAAAAATTGTTGATAGTAACAAAAGCATTATCAAACAAAAAATGCATGCTATCACACGATGCGATAAACTGGAACGTGTGACAATCGGATAGGATCCATAGTGTTACGTAATCTTGATCATATTGTACTAATTAAACAATGGTTCAACAACCGAAGAAATAAGCTGTTCATGCGGTAAATGTTTGCATATATTTTGTAAGAGTATATTTATAAACTACTTCTCTCAGCACACACAATGAGGCGTTTTATTAAAATAAAGCTGTACTTTTATTAGGTCTCGATAGATGGCGTTAAAATGGGGGTTTTAAGTTCTGTCATTGTGTAGATAATTACATATCGAGTTTAGTATTCCATCCTTATTTTATGGAAGGCATATAACTCTAATAGCTTCCTATCGACAAATCGACAACGTACTCTGTGATCCACTCAACTGAGTTTGACTTTTGGTTTTGCTTCTTCTTCTTCTTCTTCGTTAATGGCTTTCTATCGCTGTTTAGCAATAATTCTGCCAATGTCAAGTGAGTATAGATTTGTACGGTTATGTCAAGTCAAAGTCATATTTTGTCAGTCAAAACGCCAACAGTAAAATGGTGGATATTTTACTGAAGGCTCTAAAATAGGCCGCTGAAGCAAAAACGAAAATGAATGGTTTTATGATCTTGAAACTATTTGTCAACACTCGTGCACATTCACGAACACTTAACGGAAAATAATCCACCCTTATTACACATTAAAGTTCAAGATACACTAGTTTTGAAAAATAAATTCAAAATTCACAACCGCCATGTTCGGTTTTTCTTCAACGACCTCTTGGTTTTGCTTGTAGGTACTCTGTGGTTTGAAACTACGGCCATGTTTGAAATACGTCGTTACTACGCCATCTAGTAACTGAGGCGGAACTAGTTCTTTTTCAAATAAAACGTCTCATTCAAAGGTATGCAACGTATCGGCAGTGCCCTTGGGGGTCTAGCAAAGATCTCAAACGCTAACACCAAACACCAACTTCAATATGTTTTGGAATGGTAGACGATTCGGAAATCGCTTACATATTCGCAGCTATTCTGGTGTGGCTAAACTTTACCAATTGTAGAAGATAAAAGCAATAAATTATAGGGGGAAAATATTATTTTGTAAAAAGCAGTTGGAAAATACCAACATGACTGTAAGTAGGTACTTATACATATGCCTACTTACTTTAATATAAATAAATAAATTCGACGTTATCTTAAACATATAGAAGAAAATCATGTATAAATAGTAATGTTGTAATATTTTTGGGTGCATGTTAATGTTGACAAACTAATGTTAATTATCTATCTTCCTCTCTTCTAATGTTGCGTGCCCGACAGGGTCCATGATGAGCTGTAACTACATAAACGAACATCTTTAAACAACATTGTGGAATGCAAATAAATAATTGAATTGAATTGAACTGAACTGAACTGAACCGAACTGAATTGATCTGAACTGAATTGATCTGATCTGAACTGAACTGAACTGAACTGAACTGAACTGAACTGAACTGAACTGAACTGAACTGAACTGAACTGAACTGAACTGAACTGAACTGAACTGAACTGAACTGAACTGAACTGAACTGAACTGAACTGAACTGAACTGAACTGAACTGAACTGAACTGAACTGAACTGAACTGAACTGAACTGAACTGAACTGAACTGAATTGAATTGAATTGAATTGAATTGAATTGAATTGAATTGAATTGAATTGAATTGAAGATACATTTGACGCCGTTTCTAATTGGCTACATACATAATGATTGTCCTAGAGAAGTATGCAGAGTCATGTTCGAGTAATAAAGTTGCAAAACCATAGCAGTATTAAAAGCAAAAGTCAATAAATGCGTAGCTTTTGTTGTTTTGCTGCGCGCTACAATCATTGCCTCCGTGGTGTGGTGGTTGAGTAGGTCGGCTCATAACCCGGAGGTGGCGGGTTAGATTCCCGCGACAGGACAAGTATTTATGCCCGAAAAAAAAGCGCAAATACTTGTTCTGTGTCTGGGTGTTGTGGGATCATGGTCCTCGTAGTTCCTGGGTCCCTAGATACAGGGTATCCTAGTTAGGGTCCAGGATCTATGTATGTGATCGTTGGGCGTTATTATTATTAAATATAGCCGTCCTTTACATTTCCATCTATTTGACAAGAACAGCAACAGGTTTAGGATTTTTAGATGTGTCAACTAAAGCCTTTAAAATTGACCCCATTGTAGTTCTGTGATTGGGTTAAACTGAATTTATATCCAGGAAGATGCGGGTTCGATTCTCTCGACATAACAAGTATTTGAGTACGGGAAAGTGTCCGGGTGTTGTGGGACCGTGGCCTCGTAGTTCCTGAGCTCGCGAAACAGAGCGCCCCCACAGTTATTTGAAAACCCACTCGTGACGTCACATGCCAAAGAGATTGTATGAAAAGCTACCACAGCTTAGTAATGAGGTACTATCACGACATTCCTCTGACGTCACTGGCCGTTTGAGCTATCTCTTTCTATTCTGGTTTTTAAAATGCTTGTAACTTGTCATTTTTTGAGATATTTAATTTTTGTTTTCACAAATATTTATCTTTTGAGGAATATAATAAATTTACCCAAAAAAAATTAGTCATCATGCCTATTAAAATAAAACGAAGTAATGCCGATTAATGATAAATAACCGAAATATCGACCGTTTTATTGTGAGACGCATTTCCCGTTTGCAATAAATCGACAGTTTATTAGTTAACCGCATTTTTTTTAATTGAATTTGTTGGGCGTCGCGAAAGAAAATTAACGACGATCCATATCAGCTCATCTGTAACCCGCCTAAATAAGTAAAAAGACCGGAATTTATGAGATTGTTATAATAATATTAAAAGGTCACGAAATAAATGAATCCCAAAATAAATAAATACCTATTTGACTATGGGAAGTACCTACAATAAAAAGGTCGTCGTACTTATTTTTAAATTTTGTGGTCTTTATGTTGTATAATAATTAAAGTTAAAAGTAATTAATGTAATTGTCTTTTGTTTTGACTACAAAGGGAGTCAGTGACTTTATGTTTTAAGTAAGTAAATTAACAAAAATAATTACGTTTATTAAAAAAATGGAAATTTACGAGATGTCAAGAACACGAGAAGATCGCCACAGAATACATATTAGCATGGGGTCCCATCCGGTACAAACGAAAAATAGCCTGAACTTGAAAATAATGTAGTAATCGTGTCTAAAGAGTTACTAGTTAGTGTCCAGTGTATTCATTTGACCCAACACTTCGCCAACACGCAATAAATGTCGCTTGATAATCTTGCGTTATGCAGAAATAAAATAATTCGTAAAATAGCTCGCGTTATTCCGCTGTATGGGATGAGGCATTTGTACTGTAGGTATTATATTATCTGGGATATTAGGTACTTACCTACTATTAATATTATCACCTGCTTAGCATAATCAACAGTTTAGTAAAGTTTAATTAATACTTACTTATTTATTTATTTGTTTTAAAGCTAGGTGGTAGGACTTTCCTGCAGAGTGCGTCTCAGTAGGTACCACCGCTTTGCCAGTTATTCTGCCGCCAAGCAGTAGTGTGCAAGCACTACTGTGTTCCGGTTTGAAGGGCATTGTAGCTAGTGAAATTACTGGGCAAATGAGACTTTATGACCTGATCTCACAGTCTAGTAATCTGTTTACTAGTCTGTGTGATGTCTTAGCATGAAGTGCGCAGTGTAGTGTCACGCGAAACTTTTATTTTAAAGTTCTGAATGACACTGCAACTTTTATGGGCCGCCGTATCGCTTAACACCAGTTGAACGACAAGCTCGTCACGTCATTCATACCCATAAAAAAAAAACTTAAGTACGTTAGATTAATGCTTGCGGATTACAACGTTAACATCTCCATTGGTTAAATGCTCTAAGATAAATACAGGAAAACCCAGCAAAGATGGAAAATAACAAGTGATCAATTAGAATGCCAATTAATTGGCGTTTTCTACTGTGAAACTAGAGGTTATACACGGAGAGCTGACGCACAACTTTATAAAGGTTTTAATACGTTTTTATTGACGTTTGACGGCCTTCTGAACTGGCTGTAGGTTCGATTCCTACCCAGGACAAACATTTGTATGATGAACATACATGTTTGTTCTGTCTGGGTGTTATATTGTATTCTATGTATGTATTTACAAACAAAAAAGTATTTAAGTATCAGTTATCTGGTTCCCATAGTACAAGCTATGCTTAGTTTTGGACTGTGTGAAATGTCCACACATATTTATTTATTTATTTATTACCTAACCTACGTATAAAAAATGCACATCAAGCTTTATCATTATTATCAGCCTGAATACGTCCATTGACATAGACTTCCTCCAAAATATGCCACTTTGGACGTTTATCATAGGGATTGTTTGCCATAATCACCACACTTGGCAGACAGCTTGGTGATCGAAGAATAATGCTACTGCGCATTCCCTGCATATTCCCTTAGCCGGCTCTTTCGGCACCCACGGGAAGAGATGGGGTGGTCCCATTCTCCCACTGTTGGGACCACACGAACGCGACCCACTTACTCTAATAGGCATGATGACTACTATTAAAAATGAACTAGTAAATATTACTAACATAAAGAAGGTTAAATAAGAAGGTGCAATACTTAAAAAAATAAGTAAAATCGGTAAATAAATCACGGAGCAATAAGCTTTTAAAGTTTTTGTAGCAGGCATCACCAGTCCCTTTCTCGCGAAACCGAGCGCCTTCACAGTTACTATGAAAAATACACGTGTGACGTCACATGCCAGAGATTGTATGTAAAGCTACCACAGCTTAGTAATGAGGAACTATGAACGACCGTGCTCTGACGTCACTGGCCGTTTTAGCTTTCTCTTTCTATTTTTAAAATGCTTGTAACTTTGTCATTTTTTGAGATATTTTATGTTTGTTTTCACAAATGTTTATCTTTTGAGGAACATTATTATTTTATGCAAGAAAAAAAATTTTTGTCATCTTGCCTATTGATCAGTAATAAATACAGGAAAAATCCAACAAAGATGGAAAATAACATAAATAATTAAAATATCAATAACGTGCGGTTTTTGCATCTGCAAGTTATACATGGAGAGATGACGCATAACTTTATAAAGGTATTAAAATGTTTTAGGGTTCCGTACCCAAAAGGTAAGGCGAACCCTATTACTATTTTATTTAGGCTCCGCTGTCCGTCTGTCTGTCTGTCTGTCCATCTGTCACCGTGATAGATGGACAGACAGACAAACAGTGTCACCAGGTCTCATGAACGCTATAACAAAAAATACGAAACAAAAAGAATAAAATAGTTTTTATATAAAGTTGTGTTTCTCTTTAAGTGAATTTGTAAATTCTTATGAGAAATAAATTCTTTAACCGTAATAAATATTTGCGGGGCTACCAAACAAAAAACGAAAACGTAAAAAAATTTATTTAAAAAAAAAGTGAATATTTTTGCTGGTTTCTATAGATAATGGTACAGAACAGAACCCTCCATGAGCAAGTCTGACACGCACTAAGCTGGTTGTATATAATTAAGAAGAGTTCCGAGTGACACCACAACAACATTAAAAAACTATTACTTTGACCACATAATATTATATGGAAAAAAAATGATAAATCTTTTAGTATTGGAGCTATGCTATTAGGTTGACTGAACTGGAATTACCAGTAACGTCAGAAATCACTGTTATGATTACCTGGTATTACCAGAAACAAAATTTGTAATTGATACTTGACTTAACCTAAAAATTCGATGGCGTGTCGACATAGTAATGAACTAATTAAACAAGCCAGTGAGCGTAAAATAGTTTTAAGACATAAATAAAAGATGAAAGGTAACGCAACGAAAAAGTGAGTGAAGCGCACACACTTTGCACAAAAATAAATCTTTGAAATCGTCGCTTCATCTTCCTATTTTTAATCCTACTATTAAGGTTTGGACTAAATAATACTATAAAAAAAAAACATAATATTTATTCACAATCGCCAGCACCATTATGCCGTTAACACCTTAAGTTATAATCTCTTGTTTAATGACTGTCGTAGTCATCGTTCCAGAATCGTTCGTAGTTGAAAGGTTCTGCCGTTGAACTGCCCATAAACGAAATATTCTGTCGGCGGCTCATCCGACAGAGAAACATTGGTCGGAGATATGTTTAACATCAATCAAAAATTAACAACATTAAAAACATTTTTATTTTTTAAATTAGTGTAGTAGCGATTATTAAAGATTCTTATAATAGTTTAAGAAACTCGAACTAAGACTTCTCGTTCCCATGCTTTGAGAGACTTCTTTTTAGTGAAGCATGCGCCATCTTAGACCACCTCACTTAAATATTAATTTTATTGTTTTTTAGTACTTATTACTGTTGCTATTGGCATCAGAAATATGTATACATCATTGAAAATTTCAACTGTCTAATTATCACGTTTCATGAGATAGGTGACAAACGGATGGACAAGATAGTCTTAATAATAGGGCCTGGGGTCTAGCAAAGATCACAATCGCTAACGCTAACGCCTCATGCTAACTCCAATAATGTATCGAAATGACATTCGCTACGGAAAAGTTAGCGATTAAGTTAACTCCAAAATGTCATTTCAGTACATTTTGGAGTTGGCGTTTGGCGTTAGCGTTAGTGGTTGGTATCTTTGCTAGACCCCTGTAGAGTATTAGTTTAGTTATCTAACTAAATTAACCTGACCACAGAAGACTAATCTAGTAAGTATAGTGATTAGTGATTAGTTGAGTAGTGATTTAGTGATTAGTGATGAGACTAATACCTAAATAGATGCGGAGAGGCATTGTACAGAGCCAACCATCATTATTTTATTGGATGCCATAAATTTATATCTACCTGCTTAATCATATTTTTAAATGTGCTTATTATATTTTAATTGTTGTGTTTAGTTGTATTCGATTTCGACTGTTCTATTTGATTCTGATTTATTTTAATTCAATTATTTTTAGTTCATTTTATTTGTTGATTTGATTTTATTGTAGTTGTTCGATTCAATTTTATTTTTTTTATTCAATTTATTTAATTTTAATTTTATTGTTCTATGTCATTTTACTTTATTTGATTGATTTTATTTTAGTTGTTATTTTACAAATTTTTATTGTTCTAACTACATTTTGATAATGATTTCATTTTATTTGAATTTTCTTTACCTACCTATTGTTTTACCTTTTTAAATGATTCGCTTAAGTGTGTTTTATTATATTTTGTATTTTTTATAATGACTTGCCCAGTATAACAACATGTTATAAGGCCAATAAATATTTCTATTTCTATTTCTATTTCTAGTTCGTGCGGATTGCTCCTGACCTATAATCTCACCATTACCAACAATCGCTATTGTGTCTTCAAATCCCTTACAAGTAAATTTCGCAAAATAGATAAATACTAATGCTAACAAGCGGAGCCATAAATTAACTCATTCACAACAGCTATTTTACAAATCAGTTGACGTAGCCTTGTACTGAGGTAAAGTGTAAATCGAACCTTTAAGGCCCTGACAGGACCCAATGCGAGCACGTTTATTACAGCAGACAAACTTGAAACTTATTTTGTACCTTATAGGGTCGCTTTATGCATAGCAAAAATATGGCGATTACGTTGCGTTGCACTTCGACTTTTTCATTTTTCGGTACAAATAATTAGTTATATAAGAAATGCTTATTGTTATAAAAAATATAAGCTTATAGACGGATGCATTGAAACATAGCTTATTACTATGATTTATTTCAATGGGGTGTCTTATTATAATGTAACATTTTATTTTTTTAGAGGTCACTTCACGATTTTTTTCTATCAAAAAAACTTTTCGTAAATGTGTTTCGGTTTCAGCAGATGGAAAGAAGATATGACCAGTATTAACGTGCGTTTTTTTCAATCCTGTACATGGTATACGTTTTGAAATAATCACGTTCAAAATAGTCGATTTGGGAGCATTCAGCGCCTTAAATGGAATATAACTTGCTGAACGCTTGTGCAAAGTTGTTTCACAGTTAAGAAAACCAATGATTGTTGATTTATGTTTTTGGACATAATTTTTCTTTGACAATAAATATTATTTACGGTAACATTTTTTTCACGTGATCATTTGAAACGTCACAGCGCACTGGGCTTTCTAAACCAGTGATTTTTGTTGGTTTTGTGCTTAGAAAAAGGACTCACCGCCCTCGTTCTTCATGGGGGATAATTTTTTTTTATGCGAATGAATGACATGACGAGCTAGTCGTTCACCCGATGTTAAGCAATACGGCCGCCCATAACAGTCGCAGTGTCACTCGGAACTTTAAAATAATAAAGTTTTGCGTGACACTGCACTGCGCACGTCATCCTGAGACATCACACAGTCTAGTAATCAGATTACTACACTGTGTAATCAGGTCATAAAGTCTCATTTGCCCAGTAATTTCACTAGCTACAATGCCCTTCAAACCGGAACACAGTACGGAATGTAATGGTACGGAAGTTACGGAACCCTTTGGATTTTTGTTGATTCTGTGCTTAGACCGCGGACCTCGTTCTCGGGTTCTCGGACCTCGTTCTCGGGAGGAGTTAGTACCGATCGGTCACAGGTCCATATAAAGTCCATAAAGACTAGTACCGTTCGGTCACACTTTTCCATAAGTATCAAAAGTACAGTCAACGACACTAGCTTTTTAAAATAATAAGCTATTATAGTTTGGTGTGTCCAATGTCTAATGTATCGAAAGTATCATCATCATCATCATCATCATCATCATTATCATCATCATCATCATCATCAGCCCGTAGATGTCCACTGCTGAACATAGGCTCCCCCAGAGAGCGCCACTTTGAGCGGCTGCTCGCCTCCTGCATCCATCGGCTCCCCGCGATTTTCACCAGGTCGTCGGTCCACCTAATGACTCGCGCACAAAGGGTTCCATTACGGACTCACACTTAGCCGGTTAAAACACCTCATTAACACAAGCGTCTCATATTATAAGCATATAAGCGTGACTGCTAAGTACTCATTACTCATGCAGTCAGATAGCATGATGTTCTATGACCTATTCCATCTTAAAGATACCCAAATTATGGTCAGCATAAAGCATAAGTAATTTGCGGTCAGTCTTGATGTCTGAACGCGCCATTTATTCGCAAGGTCCGTTGCTTAAGCTATCGGTTTCAAAAGATACCGGTTTGTTAAAGAAAGGAGTCTTGAACCTGAGGTTTGGTTGTGGGTGCTGCGGACCTTGGACTGGTTTGACTCCGGTTTGAGGGAACCTGGTTTTGTCCTACAGCTGGACTATTGACCCACATTGCAAAAGGCAGACATACAGACGGGCAGCGGAGCCAAAGTAGTTGGAGTGGAATGCACTTTCTGCTTCATTGTTTCCGACGAGTTACAATCTGGGTCTCTTCAAATCAAGAGTGAATAGAGGCACCTCATGGGCAAACGTGCTCTGACTTAGACCGCATCATCACTTTTCATCAGGTGATATGTTGTCAACCGTGAGCCCACTTCGGCATAAAAAAATAGGGGTCGCTTTACCGTACCGGAAGTAAACCGGTGTAATTATAAAAATACGTGAAATATCTCCTTGCTTGTTTATTTTTGGAGACCGTAAAAAGTAGGTACTTAGTAGTAGGTTATTCAATAAATTAACTGTTTACCTACTAACTGTTGCGCTCATAGCGAAGCACGACTAGCTGTTCCTAACCGATCGGTAAAGTTAAGCAACGTTCGCTGCGGTCACTACTATGATGGGTGACCGCTACACCAAAAAGTTGGTATTTAGAACTGTGGGCCTAGCACGAATATTTACGCGCGCGTAAGTGTAACGTTAACGTAAACCAGTTGTATGGCATTTGAGCTGCCCCCCTATTACGATTAAGCTAGCAGCGCTGCTGACGCGCGTCTGACGCTCAACTGCAGTCAAAATTGTATGAACTTTGACAGCAGTTGAGCGGCAGACGCAATCGTAATACGTTACCGTTACGTTTACGTTAACGTTTGGGTTTCACGTTAACGTTACACTTACGCGCGCGTAAATATTCGTGCTAGGCCTACTGAGCGCTACCGTGCTTCGGAGGGCACGTTAAGCCGTCGGTCCCGGCTGTTGTCGTGAGACAATAGTCGTTAAGCCAAGTCAGAAGCCTTCGGGCGGCCTGAAAATTCTGACACCAGGGCTGACAACTTGCCTACACGAGAAGGAGGACCGACTAACTTCAAATAATTTACTTTTACATAAAGGTCCCAATCGGACAATATTTGCGTTACATAATCGCATAAACTAAAAAAGTTTAAAAATAGTCAGTACAATTAGAGACTTAAGGGTTGTATTTAACCAAAAACATACTTTCATTCCTCATATTAAGAATATTGCTAACTAGCTTTTGCCCGCGGCTTCGCACGCTTGTGTTATGTTATTTTTACGTTATAGTCTAATAATAGATCATGCATTTCGTACCAAACAACAAAATCCACTAAATCTTTTCGAAGCTGAGCACAGTAACCTGTATTAGCATAGGTATAGGTATAACGCAAGCATAGCCGTGAGTGGAAGCTATTTAAGCTATTACCTAAAATTAAATGTTTTGAGTCTAATATAGATTTATAACAGTAAAAGAAGTTTCAAACAAAAAACTACAATTTTATAAGTACCTCTTCATATTACAACAAAAAGAAATCATCATCACTTCACTCAGGTCTTTAACAGAAGTATCAGTAAGTTTTGTTTAGGTAGTAGTTACCTAAGCAGGCAGGTACAGTTTAGAAAAATATGGAAGAATCACACACGATGATCCTGTTTTGCTCAGTTTTACATAATTATTATCCGCGCGCTTTTTGTTCCATTTACCACATTTTATTTACCTTCTTAAGTTTGGTTCCATACGAATTGATGAGTACCTAACTACCTACACATAGCCAGTGTCAATAATAAGTTTATAAATTGCTGGAGATATGCATTTACCTGTACGACGCGTACATAATTGTTTTTCTTAATACTAATTAGGAATTACAAATACTAAACCACCATTCCTTAAAGAATCGACAATTATAATTATTATTATGTCCACTATTTTCCACGCTGTCTCATTCCCAACATACCTACCTAGTGATGAAAGTGAGGAAGTAGGTTAAATCGTCATTACATAACTATTACTAAGACCCAAAGTTACTTACCTACTATAACTATAAACTTCTTGAAATAACCGAGTAATCAATAATTTTCTGCTCCCGTGGTTTATTTAAAAGCACACAGATCTAAAATATTTTAACTATTAAAAACTTATTACAACATGCAAGAAGAAGAAGAAGAAGAAGAACAAATCAAAAACGAACGAACGTTACGCGCCATGTTGTTAATTCGAGGATACAATTTTATTGCCATAATGATACCTACATATTAATTATTATATCTAAGTACCTACCCTTTTTAAACATTTTTCATCAAATATTTCGTATCATTGGCTAAATACAAATAATAGCACCTCCGGCTTACTTTAATGCCAAAATAAAAAATGTTTAAAATGCGTAGCAATGATAAGGGTATATAACTTAAGTAGCTATAAGTACTACAGGGGGTCTAGCAAAGATACCAACCACTAACGCTAACGCCAAACGCTAACTCCGAAACTGTATTGAAATTACATTCGCTGTGGAAAAGTTAGCGATTTCCGAAATGTCATCTTAGTACATTTTGGAGTTAGCGTTAGTGGTTGGTTTCTTTGCTAGACCCCCAGGTACCTTAAAACTTCCTTGGGGTTGATCAAGAATGTAGCAGTAGCGCTAAAATAATTTTACCTACCTAATTAGAATGGTAACGTGTAGTTAGTTCATGTAAATAATACATTTTACCAGATCGCCAATAAAGAACATTACTCCCGCCAAAACCCTCTAAATCGAAAACTTGAATAAAATGTAAGCTTCAATATTGGCTAAGTATGATAATCGTGTGAAGCCTTATGAATAATTATAAAAAGTCTAAGTACCTACCCTTTTAAACAGTTTTCATAAAATACTTCCTATCATTGGCTAAATACAAATTTTGTCTAATGCCAAAATAAAAAAGGGTTTACAATGCGTAGCAAAAGCAAGGGTCAATGGGCACAGATTACTGAATATGTTACTACTAAAGGTTAAGCTATAGGTACTATAAATACAATTTTAAATACTTATTTCGAATGGTAACGCGTAGTAGATTTTTGAAAACTAATACATAATACCAGATCATCAATAAAGAACTTTGCCCCCTCCAGAACCCAATAAATCGAAAACATGAATAATAGTTTAGTTGTGTTTCAATATTGGCTAAATATGATATCGCGTGAAGCCTTAAAACTTATAAAAAAAGTCTAAGAAGTTTTTAGTTTTCTAAATTCTTTGTTCTCTGTGTCGTGCTCATATTCATGAAGGTTCTCATACCTATCCTCTTTTTTTAGCTTAGACCACAGATTAACGAAAAAACTTATCTATATGTAAATACATATGATTTTTTAGGGTATAGGTACTTACATAATGAACACATTGTTTTTCTCTAATCTGCATTGCATCGAGCGCAGACGAAGTTATCGCGCATTGTATTTCGCCGTAGCCCGAAATGTGTGATACACTGCCGGTAATGCAGGTGCACCAATTGTTATTTACTGTTGTAAAACATGCATTAAATTACTTCCTTATTGCTTAGTGCAGTGGGGATTGTTCAGAATGAAATACAAAAATATAGGAGTTCTGTACTCAAAGAGTAAATCCTTATTACTAAACCTCCGCTGTCCGTCGGTCTGTCGGTCTGTCCACCAGGATGTACTCATGAATCGTGATAGTTAAACTGTTGAATTTTTCACAGATGATATATTTCTGTTGCCACTATAATAACCGTGGTCCATATTAAAAGGGACAGATAAACAGACAAATAAAAAAAATTGGTTTTACATCATACTGATAAGGAATTATAAATTAAAACTATTACAATTTATTTTTGTAATCACAAATAATACTCTCACAGTTTGTAAAACATATTTATTCGCCGACATGCAATATATTCTGCTTCCTCCATTTTATTTAGCCCACGTCAGTCGCGCAGCAGGCAAACAAATTGACTGTGTGTCCAGGTTGGGGCGCTACAAAAACGAGGATAGTCAACAGAAATATTTTTCCGCGCCAACTCAACAGCGAAGGTTCGGGCGTATATGAAGCCGCGCCATATTAGTAACAGAGTTTTTTTCTTTAATCTGTGCATCCGGATAAACCCGAGATAAAATTACCGTCAGTAGCAGTGTAGCCAGAGTAACATTTTTTTCTCTTTCGGTTAGTAGCCAAAATATAACTTACCTTTTGACACTGGCTAAATACCTACACTATGTGTGGAGCCAAAATATAAGACAAAAAACTTACCTTGAGGCCTTGAAGCGGCCATCTTGTTAAAATCCCGTTCCGTTTCATAATAAAATCTTAATCATTTTCACTAAAAAAAAATTAACGATATATAAAATTTAATATATCCTATGTTTTGCGCCGGGTTTTTCTAAGCTTATTAGTGAAAACCGCATGAAAATCCGTTCAGTATTTTCGGACTTGTGCCGTAACAAACAAACAAACAAACAAACAAACAAACAAACAAACAAACAAACAGACAAAATGTCTAAAAAGGAGCTTAACGTGATCAGCGAAAAATTTCAAGCCAACCTGTGTCATTTTTTTTTCGATATCTTGCATTTACAGATTTTTTTATCGCTACAGTTTTATTATATGTATAGATAAATCATCAAAAATGTTAGGATTGGAAAAGAGTTTATAGTATATGTAAGTAATTGTCAATAGGAAGCCTAAAAAATAAATAAATAAATAAATATGCGCGGACATTTCACACAGCGCCATCTAGCCCCAAACTAAGCAAAGCTTGTACTATGGGAACCAGATAACTGATACAATACTTATATACTTTTTTTTTAAATACAAACATTGAATACAATATAACACCCAGACACAGAACAAACACCTATATTCATCACAAAAATGTTTGTCCTGGGTAGGAATTAAAGTCAAAGTTTGCTTATAGATTTTTAAAAATTAAAATTACCTAATACATTGTAGCTAGTGAAATTACTGGGCAAATGAGACTTTATGACCTGATTACACAGAGTAGTAATCTGATTACTAGACTGTGTGATGTCTCAGGATGACGTGCGCAGTGCAGTGTTACGCGAAACTTTATTATTTCAAAGTTCCGAGTGACACTGCAACTGTTATGGGCGGCCATGTCGCTTAACATCAGGTGAACGACTAGCTCGTCACGTCATTCATTCACATAAAGAAAACCTAATTTATTTAATTTATTAATTTATTTATTTAGCCTACTCTAAATTCTAAGGTCAGATAAGCACGTTTTTGCCCTAAGCCCCCAAAGCTCGTTTCACAGTTGCCAAACCCCACGCCTTGACTCCGAATCGGCGGATGGCGAATTGCTGGCAATGACCCCGATTAATAAAATAAAATTACGATAAAATAATTAAATTGTGTAAGTTAGATTTTAGTGGGCCTTTATTAATATTCTATTACCCAATAAAGAGAAAAACAATTTTTTTTCGTTATAGTTTTAATTTTTTTTTAAGTGATTTGCAGCAACCAGCTGCCTTGTTTTGAAAAAAAACAGTTAGGTCTATTTGCGCCCTGTGGGTTCCGTATATTTAGATTCCAGATAAAATACCAAAGTGCTTAGGTAATGCACAAAAATCCAACATTAAAACATTTTTATTTCATATTTTCCCATTTTTATTTTATTTTGTCTCGTTCTTGAACAGACAGAAATATATAAATCTATGCAGAAAACAAAGTTATTCTATACTAGCTACTGCCCGCGGCGTTGCCACGCGTGGTCTATGTTACTTTTCAGGTTTCGGTTTGGGTAATGGCTTTATTTTTAAAAACTGATTTTCTATCAGCCACACTGAGTTTTCTGCTCGTATAATCACTTCCACGAAGTAAAAATGACATGTCTTAATCATGGATGAAATAATTAATTATAATATTTCCCAAAACAGCGTAGGTATGCTAATTATTATCCTTGATATTCCTGGACCAATTTTGATGAAATCTCCACTCATGGCTACTTAACTATAGAAAAATTTTCGATGATATTTCGATAAGTATCATCGAACTCATGATTAATTAAAACCTATATTATATTAAAATCTAGGCTTTCAAAACATTTTTACAATAGGGCAAAGTCTGGGGGTCTAGCAAAGATACCAACCGCTAACGCTAACGCCAAACGCTAACTCCAAAATGTACTGAAATGACGTTTCGGAAATCGCTAACTTTTCCGTAGCGAATGTCATTTCGATTCATTTTTGGAGTTAGCGTGAGGCGTTAGCTTTAGTGATTGTGATCTTTGCTAGACCCCCAGGGCATTTTACATAACATGTTTCGTACACAGATTAGAGAAAACAATCTACTTCCATCATTCCAAAGAGTATTATTATACTTCTGTATCATTCAAAGAGTATTTAATTTATACGTAACGTAAGAGTATCATTGGCCCACTGCATTAGCCTATGGTGGTAATAGTATGCATTGGCCCTCAGACCTGTGGGCCAAACATAAACGTCATGTAATGCCAAAAATAGGCGTAGCAAGGGTCAAGATTATACTCCCAAGGGTAAAGCTCTAACTATCACGGTTCATGAGATACAGCCTGGTGACAGACGGACAGACAGCCTGACAGACGTCGTCAGTCCGTTTTGGGTACGGAACCCTATTACTAAGGCTCCGCTGTCCGTCTGTCCTTCTGTCACCATCAGGCTGTATCTCATGAACCGTGATAGTTAGACAGCTGAAATCTTCACAGATGATAAATATATTTTTGTTGCCTCTATTACAAAAAATACAGAATAAAATAAGTATTTAACCCCTTAAATACTTATTTTATTCTGTGTTTTAGTATTTTTTCTCTCTCATACAACAAACGTTTTTTGCTAGTTTTTATAGATAATGATACGGAACCCTTCGTGTGCGAGCCCAACTCGCACATGGCCGGTTATTTCTCTAATCTGCGGGCACTTAAGTATAAGTAACATGTTGGTATCTTGAATGCAATCGATTCATACTACTTACATTTTATTTGATGGTATATCTATTTTACTCCAAAAACCCCAAACAACCTGCAAGGGCTTAAATAGAAAAACTAATAATGGTTAATCAAATCTAATAAATTGTAAAATTTCATTCCACTGTTTAATGCATATTTACTACCGAAATTAACTCCTATTACTCTTTTTTCATGGCCTTGCACACGTTTTTTTTCTTTAATCTGTGCCTCCAGATGGACTTTACGTGAAACATGTGAAATATTCAATAACAACACGACGAAAAATTACTATACTTAAAACTGGCTAAATACACTATGTGTGGAGCCATAATACAACATAAAAAAATACTGTGACACAAACTAACAGTCAGCAGCAAAAAAAAATTCACCATGAAGCGGCCATGTTGTATAAAATTCCGTCCGGTTTCGTAATGATATTTAATAATTTTGACCAATTTTTTTTAATGATATTTGTATTTTAATATATCCTATGTTGTGCGCTGGTTATTTCTAAGCATATTAGTGCAACCCATGAAAATCAGTTCAGTATCTAGGGATTTGTTCAATAACAAACAAACAAACAAACAAACAGCTACAAATTATTGTCCCTAGATGGCGTTAGATACGATAAATTAGAAAATGTATGGAGAAGGGCAAAAAGCCTTGTAGTCCTGCATCGCGGTTACGATATTTTTTGAACAATAGAACCTATGGGATAAATTAGATTTGACATCATTATGTGTGTGTTCCGTAGCGCATCAGAATCACACATTTATTATATGTAGGGATTTGCTATCTTTCCCATAATTGTAATAATTGAGTCTCCTATATCTGGTATAAGATATTTATTTCACATCATTTTTTTATATAATTTTTTACTTTAGATTTAGATAAGTAGTTTATTTTAGTTTACATTTTAGTCAATTTACCTACTTATTTGACGGGCCCGATAGCTCAGTTGGTAGTATCCCTGCCTTCTGAACCGAGGGCCGTGGGTTCGATTCCTACCCGGGACAAACATTTGTGTGATGATCATAGATGTTTGTTCTGCGTCTGGGTGTTATATTGTATTCTATGTATGTATTTACAAACAAAAAAGTATATAAGTATTATATCAGTTATCTGGTTCCCATAGTACAAGCTATGCTTAGTTTGGGGCTAGATGGCGCTGTGTGAAATGTCCACACATATATTATATTATTATTATATATTATTATTATATTATTTTAAGCTGTTTTATCGATTTGTATAATATTTTTGTGTTCATACTAACAATAAATTAAGTGATTATAACCATTTTACATCAAAGAATATACAGGGTGTAATTGAATTCATTAGCATCCTTTGAAACTAGGTACTTACTCCTGATACCGGTCACGTGTGGACCAAAATTTTTGAATTCTAACACATTGGTTTGGTAATAATAATAACTCCAAAAAATGGAGTAAATTACTTAATCAAATGCTACAATACAAAATTTAATTGAAATAATACAAGGTATAAAAATGTTTAAATTTATCAAAATCATCCGTGCCAACCGCGTTAGGCACCGCGGCAATCTTCATAATTTTCAATAAAAATATTTTCATTTACACTCTTTACTCTTTATTAATCATCTATAAATGATGTACTATCATGGGCTCAATTTATGCTAATGATTTAAATTACATCCTGTATAGTTTACTACATCAGAAAAACTAACTAAAAATAGAATACTTAGTTTAGATTTTAGGTGTAGTTTAGTTTCCATTTTTTAAGTTTTTGCTGACACCAAAAAAATATATGTGTGTACCTATACTATATATTATTTAAATTTATTTATATTATATGTATGCGCTAGAATAATACATGATAATACTCAGTTACATGTAATATAGCAAATATTATATCCGCGCAGTTATATATTGCTCTTGCATGTTCAATTGTTCATGGGTAAAGTGGAAGAATGCGGGTAGATGATAAAAAATCAACCCTAAAAGGTGTAGACAGAGAAAACAATAGACCAAATCACGTTGCATTTCTTTTACTCCGACATAGCGAAACACCTGTATGAGAAAGCATGCGTAAAAGAGAAATATACAGGGTGTAATTTAATTCATTAGCATAAATTGAGCCCATGATAGTACCTCATTTATAGATGATTATTAAAGAGTAAAGAGTGTAAATGAAAATATTTTTATTGAAAATTATCAAGATTGCCGCGGCGCCTAACGCGGTTGGCACGGATGATTTTGATACATTTAAACGGTTTTATGCCTTGTATATACTAAATACAAACAGTACTCCATTATTCCAATTAAATTTGGTATTGTAGCATTGGATTAAGTATATTATTTCATTTTTTGGAGTTGTTATTATTACCAAAACAAAGTGTTAGAATTCAAAAATTTTGGTCCACACGTGACCGGTATCAGGAGTAGGTATCTAGTTTCAAAGGATGCTAATGAATTCAATTACACCCAGTATAGTTCTATTTGTGCCAGTTACCTACTGGCACAAATAGAACTGGTACGGAATCCTAAAAAACTTAAGCCACAGACTGGTCAAGTTAAGACCGCACCCACAAAAGCCAACTCTTACCTAATCTGTAGTTGAGTTAACCTTGAACTTTGACTAACATGTTTACCACAGCCTATGTAATTTATACTAAGAAAAAAAAACCACGTCTTACGCATAAAACGTGATTTATTGACGGGTAATCGATGTTTGTGCTTTATGCTCGGGGTTTCCCTACGAGATAAGATCTCGATGGGATCCGCAGAACTAAAGTGAGCGATATAGCTCTTAGATTTAGCAAGTTGAAATGTGTCGCGTAACTGCAAACTCGGATAAATCCACACTAGGTGGTAGGACTTTTCTGCAAAGTTCGTCTCGGTAGGTACCACCGCTCTGCCAGTTATTCTGCCGCCAAGCAGTAGTGTGCGAACACTACTGTGTTCCGGTTTGAAGGGCATTGTAGCTAGTGAAATTACTGGGAAAATGAGACTTTATGACCTGATTACACAGTGTAGTAATCTGGTTACTAGACTGTGTGATGTCTCAGGATGACGTGCGCAGTGCAATGTCACGCAAAACTTTATTATTTTAAAGTTCCGAGTGACCTGCAACTGTTATGGGCAGCCGTGTCGCTTAACACCAAGTGAACGACCAGCTCGTCACGTCATTCATTCACATTAAAAAAAATGTGATTTTTTGAGATTTTGATACCAAAAGATAGAGTAAATATTAAACAATTTTATCAGTTGTGTTTAAATCCGCATGGTTCTTTAGAAATAAGCCGTCAAAGTCGTAATATTTTATCAATGACAGATAGATCCACAGAGCAAAAAAAAACGCTTCCCGATGCGTCATTTGTTTCATAGCTCTGTGGATAGATCCATGAGATTTTTTTTTTCAAATGTAGCTAGTCCATCAAAGCCAATCAGCGAAATGGTTTTTTCAATATAGCCGTCAGTCAATGTAAGCTTTCCACGTTCAAATCCAGATAAATTCACATGTATTACATCATCAAAACTGTATAAATCGCCTTGGAGTTGCATTCCATTAAATCAGAAGAAGGTACATCCAAACTAAATATTGAATTATTCATTTATTCATTTATTCATTTATTCATTTATTATTGAAAGAATGGATGGGTTTTAAAATGAATTTGCTAAACAGGATCATGTTATTAAATACTGTTGTCATACTTAAAAAAAACTGCCTTTTAAATCATGGAATTGAGCTTATAATCACTTTTTCTTCAATATCACAAAAAAGGGTAAAGTGAATTTATCCGAGTTTGAAGTTAAGCGACACAAATGGCAATGGGCAGGCCACATCGCTCGTAGAACTGACAACCGATGGGGAAGAAAGGTTCTCGAGTATCAACCGGGCTAGCATGCGCACCGCGACAAAATTATCTCGACACTTTTTCTCGTGAGAGACCGTGACAAGGCTATGGTAGCGCCTGAGTGCGTCTCACTCTAACAGCGACGACAAGTTTTCAAGCGGTGCGCATGCTAGACCATTATGTCGCGGAAGACCCAACCTTTGCTGACCTTCAAACCGACACGCAACGACCTGAGCAGACCTGACAGCGGAGCCTTATTAAGGCCCTGGCAGGACCCAATGCGAGCACGTTTATTACAGCAGACAAACTTGAAACTTATTTTGTACCTTATAGGGTCGCTTTATGCATAGCAAAAATATGGCAATTACGTTGCACTTCGACTTTTCCATTTTTCGGTACAAATAATTAGTTATATTCATATTCATTTATTTGCATTCATGTACAAAATATAATGTTAGGTCTTAAAGCTAGCTTATAGGTAGATAGTACATGAACCCTGTAAGGGCGCTTGCAAGCGAGTGCGTACAGAAATAAATTTATTGATCAAGCATTAATTATACAAAAGAGTTATATTTGAATTTTTAAGTACCGAGCATTTTTAAAGTCGCATAATAATCATAATCATAATTTTAGGAAGATAAATTTAATATAATATTATAAAAGCAATTCATCAAATCAATCAATTTATTTCAGTCTTTGTCCTTCAAATATTACATAGTCAAAATAAAATAAAATGTCATTTAAATTTTAATAATGTAGGTAGTCAGATATTGAAGTCTTGTTTAACATTATACTACTACTACCTACTATTTTGTAAACAGGCACCGACCTATCCACTTATCACTTGAAATTACAAAAGGTAGTTTTATACTTAGAATACTCCTTTAAAGAAAACAATCGTATTTCTACTCCAACCAAGATAAAAGAAATGCTTATTGTTATAAAAAAAATAAGCTTATAGACGGATGCATTGAAACATACATCATAGCTTATCACTATGATTTATTTCAATGGGGTGTCTTATTGACGTTTGAATGATTTTTTAGAGGTCACTTCACGATTTTTTTCTATCGAGAAAACTTTTCGTAAACGTGTTTCGGTTTCGGCAGATGGAAAGAAGATTATGACGAGTATTAACGTGCATTTTTTTTAATCCTGTAAATGGTATACGTTTTGTGATATCACGTTTAAAATAGTCGATTTGGGAGCATTCAGCGCCTTAATAGAGTTCGCTTTACCCTTTGGGTACGGAACCCTAATAACGTACGATTTCTTGTAAGGGGGCAAGTGTGCGACGAAAAATAAGATTTTAGCATCAAGGTGGACCTACTGGGCACTACTTTGAGTACTACTACTCTTTATCTTTATCTTCTTTCTTTTTTCTTTAATTTCTATCGCATTTTGCAATATTTCTGCCACACTACTACTCTTTCGATCGATTCCCCGCGGTTTTAACCTGAGAGCCTAGTCTGAGTTTATTTAATAGTTTTCAGTAGGCCTAGCACGAATATTTACGCGCGCGTAAGTGTAACGTTAACGTAAAACCCCCATATTACGACTGTTGTCAAAGTTCATACAATTTTGACAGCAGCTGAGCGGCAGACGTACGTCAGCAGCGCTACTAGCTCAATTATAATAGGGGGGGCAGATCAAATGCCATACAACTGGCTTACGTTAACGTTACACTTACGCGCGCGTAAAGATTCGTGCTAGGCCCACAGGTCTCACGGTGCATGAGGTGTTTTTGTATGGTGTCTAGACAAGCGCCCCTAGTGAGCAAGTTTGAACCACAGGATGCACGTGATTCTCCATACAAAAACGCATCACTCACCGTGCACTGTGCATGACGGGCCCAATAGCTCAGATGGTAGTATCCCTGCCTTCTGAAATGAGGGCTGTGGGTTCGATTCCTACCCAGGACAAACATTTGTGCGATGAACATAGATGCTTGTTCTGCGTCTGGGTGTTATATTGTATTCTATGTATGGATTTACAAACAAAAAAGTATATAAGTATTGTATCAGTTATCTGGTTCCCATAGTACAAGCTATGCTTAGTTTGGGCATAGTCTAATAGGCATGATGACTACTATTAAAAATGAACAAGTAAATATTACTTTCATAAAGAAGATTAAAAATGAATGCAATAATTGAAAAAATGAGCAAAATCGGTAAATAAATCACGGAGTAGAATAAGCTTTTAATGTTTCTACAGCAGGCATCTCCTGTCCCTTTCTCGCGAAACAGAGTGCCCCCACAGTTACTATGAAAAATCTACTCGTGACGTCACAAGCCAAAGAGATTGTATGAATAGCTACCACAGCTTAGTGATGAGGTACTATAACGACCTTCCTCTGACGTCACTGGCCGTAATATAAACTAGGGTTTTTTGGCGGGAACGCGGAAAAGTTCACGTCGTTGCATTGTATTATTTTTCAAAACTTTTGCTTTTTCCAGTGTTAATGTTTATAATTGGTGGCGTTTTACGCATTAAGTGCTGAGTTACGAGCATGAGTGTGGGCAAGTGATATAATGTGGTGAAACGTGATTTTTCGTGTTGCTCCATAGAAGCTTCTAGTAAAGTTGCCACCACTTTGCTGGAGCATGACTTAGACTGGACTATGACTATGACTAGGACATGACTGCGTGAAATATTTTATAACACGATGAAAATATAATACTTGACACTGGCTAAATACACTATGTGTGGAGCCAAAACATAAGAAGAAAATAAAAAAAATATAAACTAGGCTCTCAGGTTAAAACCGCGGAGAATCGATAGAAAGAGTAGTAGTGTGGCAGAATTATTGCAAAAAGCGATAGAAAGCCATTAAAGAAGAAGATAAATATAAAGAGTAGTAGTGCTCAATGTAGTGCCCAGTAGCAGTAGTAGTACCTTGGTACCTTTTCGATTTTATACGGAACCTTTCGTGCGCGAATCCGAGTCACACTTAGCCGGTTATTTTTATATTGTAGTTATGCTGTGTTATAATAAGCCAAGCACGCCTCACCTTTCGGGTTGTGCAACTGTCCATCAGACAACATGTTGACACATTGAGTTGTCGTCTTCTCATCTTGCCTTAATTGAAAAGTATAATATTATTTTTGAAGTCAGCGTTCGATTTAGAATGAGCCGTCTTATTAAAAAAAGAAATTGTAATGTAAATATGACCCAATAGATGGCGTTGAATAGGTGTGTACTAGCGATGGCAATTAATGCGATTTTGCGTAAATTTCATAAACATGTTAATTTACGAGTCTTAGCATGCTAACTGCTATTGCTATGCAATTTGCTAAATTTAAATGAAATGAAGATGAAAAATGAAATGAAAAATAAAATGAAACTTTATATTAAAGTAAATTCAAAATGAACTAAATTAATTGAAATGAAATTTCATATTTCACAGAATTACATAACTACATTTAATTTGCGAAATGCTAATTGAGTTTTCACATGCTAATAATGAATGCGAATGCTAATTAATCCATCACAAGTGTGTACCACTAAGTATCTGTCACTGTAAATGTTTCAAGCTAAGCTGACGACTCTAAACTCCTTCGTTTTATGTTTTGAGCTAGTACATAGTGAACATACCTATTTTCTGAATTATATAAGCCTATTTAAGAAAAGTACAAGAAGAAAGTACTCACTGAAAACAATTTTTACGCTGTCAAATCACTGGTGTGATTTTAGTCTGGTTCTGCGCTATCTAGTAGCAAAGACGGAACCTTTATTTTTTAAAAATAAAACGCGTCGTTAATAATTTTCCAAGTTCTAGTAGGTAGAATTGCATTATTTTTGGCCAGGGGGTCTAGCAAAGATCCCAAACGCTAACACTAACGCCAAACGCTAACTCCAAAATGTATTGAAATGACATTTCGGATATCGATTGATATGCGTTTCCGCAGCTAATGTCATTTTAAAACATTTTGGTAGGTAGTAGTCTGCCTTCTGAACTATAATTATTATGGTTGTGGGTTCGATTCCCTCTCGGGATAAATATTTGTGTGAAGAAGTATATGGGTGTTATATTGTATTCTAATCTAAGCTATGAGTTATCTGGTTCCCATAGTACAAGCAATGGATAGTTTGGGGCTAGATGGCGCTGTGTGAAATGTTCACAGATTCTTTCATATTCTGGATTTTCCACATTAGGCATTAATTAGGTATCCACATTTTACAAAACATGTAAAATCTTATATAAAAAAAATATTTGCAGACTGTAATTTCACACAGCGCCATCTAGTTCCAAACTAAGCTAAGGTTGTATGTACTATGGCAACCAGATAACTGATACAATACTTATATACTTTTTTTGTTTGTAAATACATACATAGAATACAATATAACACCCAGACGCAGAACAAACATCTATGTTCATCACACAAATGTTTGGCCTGGGTAGGATTCGAACCCACAGCCGTCAGTTCAGAAGGCAGGGTTACTATACCAACTGTACCCCGAGCATGAATGTTTACTCGAAAGTAAGTGTAACGTTTGCGTACGTCCGTTGTATGGCATTTGATCAGCGCCCCTACCGGGCGTAAATGGAAACAAATTCGGCAGCAGGAATCCTATCGTATCGCCGCGTTAAGTAAATGTAAGAAATTTTGTATGAAAACGGCGTAAATCGCGAGCACGAATATGGCGTTAACGTAAACTCGAAGGCTGGCTAGCGTAGTGTCATCGTCTACGTACGAAGGTTTGTACACTTGGAATTTGATAGTGAGAAGTATAACGTAAGCTATTAAAATGATTAATTTTTGCTTATTCTTATTGTTTTAAGTGTTTTATTATTTATATTAGCTACTAGTAATGTTGTGTGTACCTATTTGTGAAATGTTGGGTAATGAAATTAGTCATTTTGTTGTAATTTATTTATTTGAATGGATAAAAAATTAATATCCTTTTAAAGATTCTATACTGTTTGGAATATCCTCCAAAAAGGCATTGAACATCTGTTTTACTGCAGGAAACACTTTCATTCGTTGAATGTACAAATTGTAAGAATAACAGTATATTATGATATGAAAAATTTATTCATACCTAAGTAGACTACCTACCTATCTAGATCTACTTATACTTAGGTACTACTACCAAATGTACCTACTTACCTATTTATTTTCAGATTTATGACAGCAACTACTTAGCAACTGCAAAATATTACATACTTACATGTTAATGCATTGATTGACGGAGCCACTCATGATGCCTTCATTTGGGAGTAAGTAGGTATACTGTGAGTGTGAAGCAAATGCAATTCATACCCATAGTGGGGGATAGCATCACAGGAGTAATGAATAAGTCTGGTTGTTAGGTTGCTAATCACTTACATCAATTATGTACCTTATAATATTAAGAAATTCTCCTTTATCTCATTAATAATTGATAGTGGAATCAACAGGAACTATGAATAATGCATTTCCATACAGAATGATGCGGTGGGATGAATGGGAGTGTAGGTACCTTTTTAATAACGCTTAGGTATCATGTTATTAATATTGTAGGTGATTCCAGTTATCCTCAGCGGCCCTGGCTGATGACACCCATAACCAATGCTGCGGAGGTGAGCCCAGAAGCCAAATATACACTAGTACCTATGGAGGTGTTTATGCGAAGACTGTATACTGCATCATACATCAGAGAAATGCGCAACAATTGTAATGGCTCACTCAGTCTTGCACAACATTGCCATAGATTTTGGCCAACCCAAACCGGAAGAAATCACAAAAGAACCATGATTCTGTTTTCTACCAGTTCATGGTACTAGTTACCTAGTGGTTTTGTATATAAAACAAGGAGTAATCATTCAGGATTGAAGTATCCACAGACTTGCTTATTCCCAGTTATGAGGTGTGTAGGTAGCACTACCTACTAGGTACGCACCTTTAAAACATGTTTAAAAACTAGGCCTATTCATGTTAATTTGTAAAATAAACTATGTAAATACACAAAAACACTTGTGTAAATTTCAAAAAGTTTATTAAATATAGAATAACCTTATTATCTAAACAAGGATACAAGTAGGTATATTTTTTTAAAGGTTAAACCAACTACATTACCTTATTTTGCTATGACAAATACTTGGATGGTAATATCATCTATACTCATATCATATAAACATGAAACTACTGAACCAATATTGATAAAAGACCTATAGGACTATCTAGGAACTAGGAAGTATACACAAAAGAAATTTATTTCTTGAGCCGTTCCAGGTGTGTTTGAGTGATCGGAGAACATACATAAAAAATACTTACAATAATTATATTATAATTACACTGGCACTATTAAATATCACTTTCTTTTTTGCCTTTCCTAAAATCTGCTGCTCACAATTGCAATTTTATTGTTCTTCAAGAATAACCGTCACTCCCTTTCTAAATCGGCATTTGCCCTGTCTCGCAGTCCTGAGACTCTTCATTTTTCTTCTTTGGTTGAGGATTTCATTGGTTGTCCATGCGATGAGGCGGTGGTTGGTGGTTTGGCCCAGCCATAGGTTAGCTTCGATCTGCAAAATTAAAATTACTTAATATACATACAATATACAAAATTTCATATTACTACATTAAATCGAACACAAATTCTCTCAGTGGCTGGACATTATATTCAAGTGTGATGTGTGATGGATTATGTGCTACACTCTCTCTTTGAGAGAGTAGGCCTGTGTCGCTGTAGTAGGAACGTATTAGGTTAAAGATTTGACATGGGTTATTAGTTTTCATTGTGTGTGGTGGGATTGTAAAGCATGAGTAAACAAGTCAAATTTTAGTAGAAAAAAGATGCAGTGCAATGAAACCCATGTAAATTAATACCCAACAAAAGGGTATCTACTTAATAAATACCCAACCTAACACAAGTGTGGTGTTTACTTATGCAGTAATACATCGATTATTTACCTCCATGTTTTGCGCCATTTTTGCTACGGCCGGTCAAGAGTCCAAGGTGCCGTCACTGCTTAGAATTATATTATTTCCCGACGTAAAGTGTAAACGAAGAAATTCAATATAGAAATTGATAAAATCATTTATAATTTTGTAAAGAAAAACCAGTGTTGCCAACTCGATTTTTAAAAGATAGCCAGATCAGCCATTAAAGACAAAAAAAATAAATTAGAGTTGGGAACAAAAGAATTTAATGCTTTTTAGAGTTCCGTACCCAAAAGGTAAATTGGACCCTGTTGCTAAGCCTCCACTGTCCGTCCGTCTGTCTGTCTGTCCGTCCGTCTGTCATCAGGCTGTATCTCATGAACCGTCATAGTTAGACAGTTGGAATTTCCACAGATGATGTATTTCTGTTGCCGCTATAACAACAAATACTAAAAAATAGAATTAAATAAATATTTAAGGGGCATACAATAATCAACAAATAAAATGAATGTGTTTTTTTTTGGCTGTTTTATCGATAACGGTACGAAACCCTTCGTACGCGAGTGCGATTGTCACTTGGACGATTATTTAATCAGTAAAATATTAAAAAACCAAAAAAAAAAATTATAATATAGTACTCGCAATCCATTCCACTATTTCGTTTAATCCAAGGAGCATCGAACATTTGGTATGGAGTCTGACCTGCCTACACTCCTCCATTTAAAATAAAACATAATTTCATGACAGCTAATTAAATTAGTGTCAATCGATAAGGAAAATTTTAGGAAACAAAAGTATTCCATACTAAAATCACCTAAGTGTACTTTTTGAGGATATGAGAAATTAAAAAAAAACAAAATTTCCCTGTCTTATCTTGAAGAGAACTCCCGTTCCAAGCATAGCTCTCTCTCTATGGCACACTGCGCGACATTGAGTTTAAATGCCATATAACTCATCACTGGCAACAACATACTGATTGAAAACCTATGTTTTCAGGCTCTGTGGTATTTTGGACGAAAATAGTCGATACGTCCGGATGCTGCCCAGCCAAGTTGCATACTTCGTGCGACTTCTTTATCGAATTCTTTACCTAGAACAGACTGCCAAATTAGGTAGGCCCACCTAATTTGGCAGTCTGTTCTAGGTAGACATATATTTTTGTCGATGACTCCGCGTCGAGAGTACCATTCCCAACAACAATTGGTAAAGGTGAAGCATGGATGGGCATTTATACATGATTTCCGTCTTGTCCATTTTCATTTAACTTGTTGGGAAACTATACTGTGGTTGTTGGCCATGGTGCTAAGATGGTGCCTCTAGCGACTATCATCGACAAAGCGGAAAAGAATATTTACGAGCGTTCATCGCAGCAATAATGATAAAGGGTCGGCGGCTGATGATGCCGTGGGGGTATGATGGGCTATGGACAATTGTGTAGGCCAAAAAGGTCTCTTTAAGCTCTTTAACCAGCTGTTAATCATGTTCATTTGTCGTCTAAGGCATGGTTGTAGCTTTTTTAATACTAATTATACGTTTCTGGCCCGTTACCATAAAAAGCTAAACATTTTAGATCAAAATAGATAGATCAATTTTTTTGTAGCTGATGAAGTTGATTTTTAGCTAAATTTATCCATAGAATCTGACTTGGCAACACTGTAGACAAATAAATACCATTAAACGCCACAGATGTCATTGTCAAATGTCATCCGTCAAATAAGAACCCACAGACAAAGTGAAATGTTCGTACTATGTTCATTCAATTTGATCAGTTTTATGTCAGTTTTCTATCAAGCCTACCCATGCCTATTTACGCAGGATGACGTCACTGTCGAGGACTCGATAGTGGTAAAATATGATTCGTGCTGCCGTCTGCGTAAGTGTACGGTAAACTCGACACGCTTACTACACGATAGACCGAAAAATTCGTGCTTGGGCCTCTGAGCTATCGGGCCCGTCAAATATTTTTTATGAGAATGAATCACGTGACGAGCTAATACGCTCGTCCCGTCTCGACGTATCGCTCACCCGATGTTAAGGCCCTGACAGGACCCAATGCGAGCACGTTTATTACACCAGACAAACTTGAAACTTATTTTGTACCTTATAGGGTCGCTTTATGCATAGCAAAAATATGGCGATTACGTTGCGTTGCATTTCGACTTTTCCATTTTCGGTACAAATAATTAGTTATAAAAGAAATGCTTATTGTTATAAAAAAAATAAGCTTATAGACGGATGCATTGAAACATAGCTGATCACTATGATTTATTTCAATGGGGTGTCTTATTATAATGTAACATTTTAGGACGCTTGAATGATTTTTAGAGGTCACTTCATGATTTATTTCTATCGAGAAAACTTTTCATAAACGTGTTTCGGTTTCGGCAGATGGAATATGACCAGTATTGACGTGTATTTTTTTCAATCCTGTAAATGGTATACGTTTTGAGATAATCACGTTCAAAATAGTCGATTTGGGAGCATTCAGCGCCTTAAGCGACACGGCCGCCCATAACAGTTGCAGGGGGGTTTTGGCGGGGACGCGGAAGAGTTCACGTCGTTGCATTGAATTATTTTTCAAAACTTTTGCTTTTTCCAGCGTTAATGTTTTAACATGGTGGCGTTTTAAGTGCTGAATTACGAGCATGAGTGAGGGCAAGTGATATAATGTGGGGAAACGTGACTTTTCGTGTTGCTTCCATAACTCCATAGAAGCTTCTAGTAAAGTTGCCACCACTTTGCTGGAGCATGACTTAGACTGGACTATGACTACCTGACTTAGACTGGACTATAACTATGACTAGGACATGACTTTGCGTGAAATATTTTATAACACGATGAAAATATAATACTTGACACTGGCTAAATACACTATGTGTGGAGCCAAAATATAAAAAAAACAGTTGCAGGAGAGTAGCAATTTTCACAGATGTATTTCTGTTGCCACTATAACAATAAAATACTAAAAACCAGAATAAAACAAATGTTAAAGGGGGCCCATACAACAAACGTGATACTTTTTGCTCGTTTTAATAGGCAATGGTACCTACGGAACCTTCCGTGCGTGAGTCCGACTCGCAATTGGCCGTTTATGTTTTTCCGCTAACTCATTTCTAAAAACACGAATAGAAAATTCGCACTTTTAACGACCGCAACAGTCAAAGTTAACGCAAATTAATACAATATTTATACGGATTTTTGTTATGAAAGTAAACTTTAACCTTGAATTAATCCTTGAAAGTAAGCTTAATTTTATTATATTACGTAAATTTTATCTTTAAGTCATACTTTCGATTAGTTTGTTGTTGATTTGCAAATTTTATGTATGATTAAAGAGGTAGGTATGCGAGAAGTTTAATGTACCTACTCTGGCTTTGACCTACTTGAAGAAAGATTGGGTAATATATTATTTATGTAAGACATTAAATTATTTATAAACAATGCTATTTTTTACGGTTGCTTACTATATTTTTAAATATATTACGGGATATTTACCGTGATTGAGCACTATAAAATAAGTAAAAAGAGAGATCTAGTACGTGGGTAGGGTACTAAATTACTGTAATTTTTATTTATAGAAATATCTAAATTGGGAAAACTATGCACTAAATCGCAATTATTTAATTAAATTAAATGCTATTTATTAAATCATTTGTTTTGTGAAGAGGCCAAAAAAAAAGAATTTGTCAAAAAAAATAAAATAATTTAAAAATATTTAGTAATAAAGTATTGATCATAAATTAATTAAGTATAATAAATATTACTCATGGATATTGTAGCTTTTAACAAGTCGCTTTTGTTGTTAAACTCCAGAACTTTTATTCTTAATAGAAAAAGCAAAAAACCTCCTGGCGTTTTTTTAATACATACAAGCATTTTTACATTATATCACTGGCAGAAATTCACAAGAAATAAAAAACACTTACCCTCAGTCCAGAAAAATAACACGATAACACAACACTGTCCGTAAACAAACAATTGAAAAAAAGAAAACTTCACGCGACTTTTCTGCATTCGAATGAGGAACCTTGTTTCGCGGGCTCACGTGTACGAATGACACCTCATGCGATTTATGAACGGAACTGAATGAGTCTATGCATAGGGTATAGACGTCCGTGATATAGCTTGATAGAGGCTGGCAAAGCGAGGTATAGTATACGTATAAGCTTCTTCTTCTTTTTCTTTAATGGCTTTCTATCGCTGTTTTGCAATAATTCTGCCAATGTCAAGTGAGTATAATTTGTACGGTTATGTCAAGTCAAAGTCATATTTTGTCAGTCAAACGCCAACAGTAAAATGGTGGAAATTTTACTGAAGGCTCTAAAAAAGGCCGTTGAAGTAAAAACGAAAATGCATGGTTTTATGATCTTGAAACCGTTTGCCAACACTCGTGCACATTCACGAACACTTAACGGATAATAATCCACCCTTATTACACATTAAAAAGTTCAAGATACACTAGTTTTGAAAAATAAATTCAAAATTCACAACCGCCATTGTCGGATTTTCTTCAATAAGCTCCTTGGGCAAAGCTTACTCTGCAGTGACATATTTTGGAACCCCCAAAAAGATTTTCATATAGCAATCAGTTTTTATGTCATTGCCTGTTAATTTCATAACGGTTACCTACGGTTAAACAATGTCAGAAGAATGTCAGTGTAGAATTTTCTGATTGGTTGTGTTTTCGAATGAGGAGTTTTATTTAAAAATCAACCTGTTTCGGCTTCTGTCACTAGATGGCGTACTAACGACGTATTTCAAACATGGTTGTAGTTTCAACACACAGAGTACAAGGAAATGTCAAATTCAGTTGAGTGAATCACAGAGTACGTTGTCGATTTGTCGATAGAAAGCCATTAGAGTATATGTCTTCCATAAAATAAGGATAGGATATTAAACTCGATACATAATTATCTTAACAATGATAGACTTTAAAACCCCCATTTTACCGCCATCTATCGGGTCTTTATAAAATTACAGCTTTTTAAATAAAACGCCTCATTAAAGGTGTTAAAAGTTTTTTGAAGTATGCACTGTGCTATCATATACAAGATTTTATATTACACCGATTTTAAATCACTGCAGAGTTATCTTTGCCAGACTATAGGTTGTATCAAGATACCTATTCTATGTCGATGAGATAGCTACAGACCGTTCATCGTAATCTGTGGCGGATATATCACCGTCTTTATGTGAGAACCGTTTTTTATTAAAAAAACGCGGTTATTTATAAACTGTCGAATTATTGCAAACGGGCAATGTGTCTCACAATAAAACGGTTGATTTTTCGGTTATTTATAATTAATCGGTGTCATTTCGTTTTATTGTAAATGTGTACCTACAGATTAATTTGTAAAGGAAAAATTGGAATCACGAGCGGGGATTGAACCCGCATCCATCCATCCCTCAAGCCGGGAAATGCTTTACTTAAGCTACCGTGACAAGAGGTCTCATATCCGAATCATCATCATCATCATCATGTCGGTGTGTACCTACTTCTGATGTGGTCAAAACAAACCTAAAACTCCTCCTCGCTTCGCTCGTCGTCGTAACCTACTGGTTAGCTACAGTGACCAAATAAACAATAAATTACGACAAAAATTGGTAAATCAATACGGGTTAGTTCACAATTAAACGCTACTAAAAACCGATTTTATAAACTCACCGCTGGGCAACGGCTGTCTATAAATAATCGAAAACCATCCGTTTTATTGGAAGATAAATATGTCAGTTTACAATAAATTTTAAATAACCGGTTTTTATTTCGTTTTTTTATAAACAATCGGGTTTTTTACAAAAACACGGTGACAGTTACTTACAAGTTTACATAATGCTCACACATATTATTACTTTACATTTACGACAATAATTGCATATTTATGAATAATATAAACACACCACCACAATCTACCCTCTCCGTCTCTTTCATTGTAAATGTAAATGAAGAAGATGGAGAGTGTAGATTTCAAATCGAAAGGTTTCCGATAGGTTGGGAATAGGGGTACAGGGGACAACTTATGGTGAACGGTCTATATTCCTGCTTGACAATGTGAATTTTCACAGATGTTTCTTTAGCAACGAAATAGCTATTGGCAAACGAGATCTTAATAGTCCCGTATCGGTCGTTCATTTTCGGAGATCTCGGTCGTTCGTGATTGACTAGCCAAGTGACCGAGTCAAAAGATTCGATCAAAGCGTCGGTCATCGATCTCGAGAACCACTGCAATGCGGAAAAGTACTTTATAAGTAAGCACTTAAGGTTGATTTCAGAATAATTGGTATTTAACCGAGTCAAAAGATTCAATCACGTCGATCGGTCATCGGTCTCGAAAACCAATGCAGTGCGGAATAGTACTTTATTTTCCAGCGCTTAAGGTTGATTTCACATTAATTGTTACTTAACTTACGTCGTTTCAGTTTGAAGTGATACCGCGCCGCTGTGCCGGTCGTTCGGTCGGTCACGGATCGGTCTCCGTGCAGTCAGTCTCACTCACTCAGTCGGTCCCAAGGACCCGGGTCTTTTACGAACGACTCGGTCGGGCACGAGAGGGCATGATTCGATCATTTTGATTCGGTCAATCACGATCGACACAGGACTAGATCTTAAATAATTGCACGTTTCTTGTGTACTACCTTATTATGTCCGTCTTCGCGCTGCATTAAAGTATTGCAAATACTAAGTTCGCACTAATAATAATAGGCCTGATTTTGAAGGCTTTAGTTGACAGTCCTTAAAATACTAAGGCTGAGTTGCACCATAAACACGGTTAAAGTTACGGTCAAATTTTGACATAAGCCCGCCCTGCGAAGCATGGAACGGTTATAGTTAGCGTTAAAGTTAGAGTTAAAGTAAGCTGGTGCAACTCAGCCTAAAAATATATCGGTCTCTCTTATTGCCGTCTATTTGACAAGGACAGCAACATTTTTAGAAGTTTCAGATCTGTCAACAACGCTTTAAAATTAGCCCCAATATCAAATATGATATCCCTATAATATGATAATATTGCAACGCATTAGGACCCCGAAGGAGGAAGGAGGAAGTTCCGAGTGACATGACACTGCAACTCTTATGGGTAACCGTGTCGCTTAACTTTAGGTGAACACCTAGCACGTCACGTCATTCATTCTCATAAAAAATAACGTATTATTATAATAAAATGGGTTATAGGTACCTACTTACATGGGTACCTAAGTATTTAATTTTCCTATCAATCAATACCTACATAGTTATAATAAAACTGTAAAAGGGCTAACTAGCTGTAGGTAAATTGCCAATTTTTTGAAAATTTCGACTGCATACTCTTCTTAATCGATAAAGAAATAGTATTTAGGGTTCCGTTCCCAAAGGGTAAAGTGAACCCTATTACTAAGGCTCTGCTGTCCCTCTGTCTGTATGTCCCAGGCTGTATTTCATGAACCGTGATAGTTAGTTGAGTTTTTCACAGATTATGTAGATATTTCGGTTGCCGCTATAACAAAAAATTAGAACCCTAAAAACGTAAACCACCCACACTGGTCCAATATTTAACTCCTAGAATCCCAGCATTGAGATGACAATTGCATAACAATGCATATGTATCGGGTCGATGGGAGTTAAAGAGTAGGGGGCTCCCATCCCATACAACAAACGCGATTTTTTGCTCGTTTTTATACACGTACGGAACCCTTCGTGCGCGAGTCCGACTCGCAACTGGCCGGTTTTAATAAAATTGATGTAACTGTTATGAGGGTCTCAATAATTTCAAAATGAGATCTTAATGGAAAATATAATAATTGAACTTCCTAATAATAATTACTAAAACTAAATTAAATTAATTAAAGATCTTAATTATTTATGCAATTATAATTAACAAACGATGTTAAAATGAGAATCCTAATTACGTAAAAGCGAAAGTTAATTGTTTTTATTAAATAATTCATTAAAGTATTCCAGCATTTGGAGAAAACACAATATTAACATCTTATTCCACATCGCTCATAGAAAATTTTGACCGTCTGTGGTGTGGTGGTTGAGCAGGTCACCCGGAGGCGGCGGGTTCGATTCCCGCGACAGGACAAGTATTTGAGCACAGAAAAAAAGCGCAAATACTTGTTCTGTTTCTGGGCGTTGTGGGAGCATGGTCCTCGTAGTTCCTGGGTCCCTAGATAAAGGGGGTCCTAGTTAGGGTCCAGGATCTACGTATGTGATCGTTCTCGATGACCTGCACTTTTTTTATCGTAAGTATTTACACCTGTTAACTCTAAGCTTCCAATGGCTGCAGGTGGTGAGCAGCTGCTCATAGTGGCGCTATATGTGGGAGGCCTGCGTTCAACGTGATGCGTGTTCAAAGGGACAGATCGACAGACCAAAAATTCATAGAAAAATGTTTTCGCTTCTAATATTGATAATAATTATACCACTGGAATTCATAGTCACAGTGGGGGCTCCTCTAGGGGATGATTCAGGCCCTGTGTGACGAAGTCCAGGTTTATGCATTTCATAAACAAAATGAAGATCTGACAATTCTGACATTTTCAAAGGCAAAATGCCATGAAAGTGAAAGAAGAATGATTCAACATTCTACCTCTATGTGAAAGATGAATGATAAAAAAAATACATGTATTAAATCTATCTATCTATCTTTCTAGCTATCTTATCAATCTATCTTTTTTGTTTCTTTTTTGAAACCTGCCGCCTACTGCTATGTAGTATCACGGGGTCCCATCAGGTACAAACGAAAAATAGCCCGAACGTGAAAAAAATGTAGTAATCGTGTCTAGAGAGTTACTAGTTAGTGTCCAGTGTATTCATTTGGCCCAATACTTCGCCAACACGCAATAAATGTCGCTTGATAATCTTGCGTTATGCAGAAATAAAATATTTCGTAAAATAGCCCGAGTTATTCCGTTTTAGGGGATGAGGCATCTGTAGGTACTGTAAGGTATTATATGATCTGGGCATAGATTTATATATCTGTCTATGGATCTGGGGTAGTATTTATATCTAGGAGTCCAGGCTTCACCTCACGTTTCCTACGTTTCGGGAGGGCCGGCGAAGGATGGCAGGATGTGCCTGCCTCCCTTCTATTGCCGTCCCATCCACTCATCCTTTTCCCCTATCTTTTTCTCCTTCCCTTATCTCTTACCCGCAAATAGGGTTAAGACGTTAAACTAATTAACCCGTGCGAAGCCGGGGCGGGTCAGCTAGTAATAAAGTAATAAAAATAGAAGATAAAGGTACTTATAGGACCTACTTACAGCATCCATACCATAATTTAAATTAGTACTTAATTCAGGCTGAAGCAGGTTATAAATAAAATAATACTAACAAGATTTTTAAAATGAACACCTATGCACAGATTACGTAGCAGTAACAATCTAATTAAAATTTGCCAATAGTTAGGTTATGGGTACATAAGCTTTCTGTAATCTCGGTTCTGTTAGGTCAATGCCGACGATTTTCTACTAACATTTGCTTGAACCACACCTGTTTTATCAAAAAACCCAAGTGATGTAACCCGCGATTATACGTGTTGCAATGACAACAATGATACTCGCAAAAATGCGTTTTATTAGTTCTTTACACAACCTCCTCCATCGCACGAGCTATTCTGAGGATTTTTAAGATCAGCGCCATCTATTGTGTTGTACTGAAATTAGACTTTTTAGTCCTGCCATCTAGCCACGTTTTAGTTAAACTAAGTTAATTACGATACACTTTATGTGATTAGTTAGTGTGGCTACTCGCCGCTAGAGAGCACTAAAATAAACTATGTGTATTTTATTTATTTAGCCCCTGTTCAAACCAAACAAAGGCTGAGTTTTAGCTGTGTTTCTATCGCAGATATTAAAATAGTAGTTACCTACGTTTCTATTATTTGTGTCTGTGGTAGCTATCAAACGGAACCAAAGATACTCTTTTCTTGTTGAAAAAACAGAGACGGCGGTCATTAAATTTTGAAAAATTTTGTGTTCGATGTAGTAAGTAGCTAAATAAGCTAGCTGGTGTTAATCATAGAAATACTAAAAGATTATTGGTACTACGAACTACCAAGTACCTACCTACCTGAATATTTTTTATTGCTGTTCTTATACCATGGATAATGTTCATAATATTTTAGTAGGTACTATACAAAAGCTACTATTTTTTATTCTGTGACTGTTACTATGTTACTAGACTGGGTTAGTACGTTCTAGTAAGTAACTAAGTACTAAATAATAAGATAAGAACCTAGGAAATGTACAAACTTAAGTGAAAGTGGTTTAGCTTCATTACTTTGTAGTAGGGCTGGGACATGTAAAGGACGAGTTTATCGACAAACTTTACCACGTATATCGTTAAAAAATATCTATATATTACTTCATAATGTATATTGATGTGTGTGTTTTTTTCCTTTATTACTCAAGATAACTACTACAATAATAAAAACAAAACTGAACTAAAACTAACTACATTACACATTAACTAGCTACACTATACCTACTACAAAGAACATGGACAGTATAATAGACCGCGATGGCCTATAGACAGTCCAAATGCTCCAGCCCACTGCCGGTAGGTAGCGTACCCAACATGCTGGCAGCATTGCCTCGTTGAATTGCAATGCTGATGCGTTGAGCCAAATAAGTGCCAGCATTTTGGTCACGCGTCGCATCGACCAGGCGCTCTGATAGACTTTGGAAATCGCGGTGAGCTCCCGGTCCCCACGGACCCAGGGTCTCAAAGCCAAACGGCTCAAATAAGTATATAACCGCTACCGAGGTTACTTTATGTGTGTGTTTAATATTAATTTGTTTGCACTTAATGCTAAAATAGCCGAACGGATCTTAAGTTTGTCGTGTAAGTCAATAGTCGTGTAATAATCCAACAATTTATAGCACCTATACAATTCAAAATCAAAACACTGATTAATTATATTCGTATAATTAGTAAAGTAAAAAAAAACAAGCCTAATATAACGAGTATCAAAATCAAGGCTTACATTGAATCCAGTCCACAACGGTGAATATAGCACCTATAGTACGCAATAAAATTTTTTTATAAAGTTTTCTACCTTTTTTCCATTAAAAAGAGTGGTTTATAATCTTTGGGTGTTATGTAAAACGTATCAGACTAAACAACATACGCGAGCTTAGAGCATTTAAAAAAGGAGGTGGCAAGGCAAGGCGTTCCCCTCTGCCGGTCATATGGCTCTACTTGGTCATCTACAATATCATAGTGTGCGTGTAGACACTGTAACTACGCTAGTTTATATAACGGTGTGCGTGTTTTAAGATGGTGTGCGGCGTGCGTTTACACGCGTGGTTTGTGCGGTGCTAACATCTCAATTTATAGATGCTCTAAGTACGCGAGAGAAAGTTTAGTGTTGTTTAAAACTGATTCTACCTATTAATTTTTTTATCGTTCAATTACTTACATCACTAGTTGGAGTAGAAAACCGGTCGGGTACTTTAATGTAGGTAACTATTATGTTATGTCATGTCGCGCCATCTTGTTGAAATGCTAAATTCAACAGTCAGGATTCCTGGCTTTTAGAAATTCGCTAAGATACTTTTTGGTTGCGTACTGTAAGGGTATTGGCTGGCCCCTCACAAGTTGGACCGACAATCAAACTGTGAGGAGCCGATGGATGCAGGAGGCAAGCAGCCGATCAAAGTGGCGCTCTGTGGAGGAGGCCTATGTTCAGCAGTAGAAGTACGCTGATGATGATTTTTTGGTGTCGATATGTCGATATCGAGTTTTTTTAATAGACTCGTCACTATTTTTGAGTTGGTTTTGGTTGTTTCTTTCTTACCTGATCGTTCTTTCTTACTTTCTTCCGGCGATCTGGTGAAAACCGCGGGAGCCGATGGATGCAGGAGGCGATGCGAGCAGCGGCTCAAAGTGGCGCTCTCTGGGGGAGGCCAATGTTCAGCAGTGGACATGTACGGGCTATCGATGATGATGATAATGAGGTATAAGTGCCTATAAGTACCACAGACTTAGAAATGGTTGAATAGCTCGGTATATAGACGTAGGTACCTCATCTCCTTAATCTATGATGCAAAGCGTACGCTCGATCGATATAATAATTTATTCAAATGGTCTAAAATAATCAATGCTTAGGTTAAATTGGACCGAACAGACGCTTGTATAACAGGCATGATGACTACTATTAAAAATGAAGAAGTAAATATTACTTTCTAAGAGAAGATTAAAAATGAATGCAATAATTGAAAAATAAGCAAAATCGGTAAATAAATTACGGAGTAATAAGCTTTTAAAGATTGAGTGAAAATAAGACACATAATTATAGGCACCTTGTCACGCTCTTTCACGAGATAAAATAAAATAAAAAATAAAATAAATATGTGTGGACATTTCACACAGCGCCATCTAGCCCCAAACTAAGCATAGCTTGTACTATGTCTCGAGGAAACTTTGTCGCGGTGCGCATGTAGACGGGATGGTGGTGTTGCGAGACAAATGAATACAACGGGAAAAATGTCTTCGTTTTCCGCCATTAACTAATGGGTCTGTAGGTCAAGACGATAGAGACCAACTGAAAAATCAGGACTTACGAAGAATGAAAGAATAAAGAAAGAAAGACAGAAGGCAGGATAAAAAGAAAAAATGAGAGTAAGAGAAAAAAAACATTTATTCAGGACGTCAAACAAATACTGTCAGGCCATTACAGTTTTAATAGAATATTAGGGTTAGTTCACAGAGCTATGAAACAAAATTAAATGGCGCTTGGAACTTGGAAGCGTTTTTTTTGCTCTGTGGGTTAGTTCAAAAACCATACAATATTGCGGTAAACTGATAGACCTACAATTTTGTTGTTAATCTCAATTTGTCTTTTCTTAAAACAGGCAAGTGATATTGGTCTCTACCGACCTTTACAGCGTCTACAAGGGTGAGTGCAAAGGCACCCAGCCGACAAAAGTGGGGGGCAACTAGCTCAAGGGCACCCCTGGGGTGCGAGCCTCGGCTTGGGCAGTGGCCGGGATAAGAGGATCGAGAAGGCTACGTCCACTGGAAGCGTGGACCCTATGGAAAGTCGCAACCGTTCTAGCTAAAACTCTCTACATAATGCAATTCATCACTTAATTAAATTTGTCCCCTCTAATTGGGAGCTACATTGCCTCCACACGATTTGACTGATTGATTTGACAAATCGCGTGGCAGAGAGAATAGGACCTCATCTCTTCTCGTGGTACATTATAATCTGTGGTCACCAATCCGTCTGCCAAGCGCGGTGATTGAGGCTAAGCCTATAATAAGCGTCCAAAGTGTCGTTTTATAATAATAATAATAAATAATAAATATGTGTGGACATTTCACACAGCGCCATCTAGCCCCAAACTAAGCATAGCTTGTACTATGGGAACTAGATAACTGATACAATACTTATATACTTTTTTGTTTGTAAATACATACATAGAATACAATATAACACCCAGACGCAGAACAAACACCTATGTTCATCACACAAATGTTTGTCCTGGGTAGGAATCGAACCCACAGCCCTCAGTTCAGAAGGCAGGGATACTACCAACTGAGCTATCGGGCCCGTCATGGCCCGTTATGGAGAAGGCCTGTGTTCAGTGGACGTCAGCTGTTGATGTGAGACGAAGTAGTGAGGTTTTACGAGCTACGTGATCTTATTACTACTTCATATTAATTCAAAGAGCTAAGTAAATTACTTCAATAAATTCGTAGGCACGTAACACAATAATCGTAAAAGATGTTACGCCAGTTCAATCGCGGATCTCTACCGTCGCTGATGCTCTAAGAAAAGCCCTGCGAAATGATTCGCTAATTGTTAGCTGTAACTTACTCGTAAGCTTTGAAAACATACGGGTGGATATTGCGGATGGAATCGACGCGTTTTTTAAGTCAGACGTCGTGCTATGACGGCTTTTTTGACGTCCATTATCATATTTTTGAACGTAACTAATTGTCGGTACACACAAACATAAACTTAGTACCTACCCTATGTAAATATTGAATTCTGTGTATAAAATCGTAACACTATCTGAATAAGTAAATTTTTTCACAGTGTTATCCCGGAATTCCATCTCTTCCTGTGGGTGCCGGAAGAGCCAGCTGTTACTTACATTTATTTAGAAAAAAGGACGTTTTAGATTTATTTAGATTTATTAAAAGTTTTTATAAAAACAAATTAATTTTTTTATTCTATGTTTCCCTTATAGTACCTATAAAACGGTGCAATTTAACGATACCTAGTAAAGAAACAAATAAATTGGGTATTTGGTTGATTAATTTTATTATGTAAACAAATAAAAGACCTAATTTTGAAGGCTTTAGTTGAAAGTATTTATAATGCTAAAAATGTATCCATCTCTTACATCGCCGTCTATTCGACAAGAACAGCTACAATTTTAGGAGGTTTAGATCTATCAACTAAAGCCTTTAAAATTGGCCCTATCATATAGGTAGTTGTTAAAACAAGAATTAAATATCACATGATTAGAAAGAGATTTATTATTTAATCCGTTTATTGATTTTCATAGTCAATATAATCTGGGAGTTTATAAGGCTAGAGTGAACCGGTATCCGTGGCAAGCATGTTCCATCGTCGACCTCGCCGTCTCTTACCATGTGAGACCTTATCAAGCCCATCGTTGATAAAAAAGCGTCTTTCCCGCACGCAATACTTTACCGTGTGTTTACACATTATTGCAGGGGAACTATTACGTGCGGCCGGCAGCAGTGAAAGGCGGGTCGTAGAAGACGGCGTACGGTGAGCCGCGAAAAAAATGAATAAAAAATAAAAAAGTGGGTTTATAGTCTTGAATGGGACGAGGAGCTTCCCGATATTTTGGGTGAGTAGTATTAATTAACTTTTTTTGTGGGAGATAAAGTGTTAGTAATTTAGGGAGAAATAGTTTTTACCCGATCGTATGTCGAGAGGGAGCAGAGAACAGTGGTCTTTTAAATTAATTTATAATGTAATATAACATATTATAGGGCAATATTCCGACATCGCGTTATTTGACCCCCAACGCAAACGGTGAAGTGTTATAAGTTTAACATGTCTATCAGTGGCATCAATACTATAGGTATGCGAAAGTAGCTTTTAAATGGATGACATAAGTTTCATTTTAAAGTGACTTAATCGAAGTTGATTTTGGATTTTAGGTTTTATAATTATAGACTTATGTAAGTACCTACTTTTGTGTTAGAAAAATCAAAAGTCTGATAATAATTTTCCAATCATAAGTACTTAAACTTTCATCACGTAATGAATCGATCGATAAAATAAAATTAAGTCAATACATTTTATACCTTATGTGGCACTTTGAACTGCTCGCAAGCCTGACTCTGTTGGTAGGTATAGCTTAAAGCCAAGGAATGATTTTTTAACGTTTTCAACCCACGACTCCACCATTTTGAAATATGTCCTAAACTGCTGAATCAACAAAATAAATTGAATAAGTATAATAAAATATGATGCTCACAAAACACGAAAATCTGTTGGAAAATGTGACCTGTAGAGAACAGCTGGACATTTGACAGATAATACAAAAATCCTTTTTGTCCAAGCTGAATCAGAAACGATATAACTGGCAAAGCGGTGGTACCTACCTAGACCAACTTTGCAGGAACGTCCTACCGTGATACCGTCCAGTAAATAAACAAATTATTACAATGATATTAATATATTTGTTTGTCAGGATGCCTATATTATATACCTTTGTATGACAGCCTCCGTGGTGTGGTGGTTGAGCAGGTCGGCTCGTAACCCGGAGGCGACGGGTTCGATTCCCGCGACAGGACAAGCTCATTTGTGCACTGAAAAAAAGCGCAAACACATGTTCTGTGTCTGGGTATTTTGGGGGTATGGTCCTCGTAGTTCCTGGGTCCCTAGATACAGGGAATCCCAGTTAGGGTCCAGGATCTATGTTCTTGATGGTTGCGTGTTATTATTACATTACATGTTTAACTAAAAATGGTGTCCAACACAGAGCAATGAAACAAATGACGTTTCGCACCTAGACGAAGCTATTTTTTGCTCTGTGGTGTCCAATGAAAAAGTTGGCAGTTGGTATTGGCCGATATTGGCCTATGCACCTAAACATCTTACAATGAAACATTCATGAATTGCAAATAATTTTGATTTTGTATTTGTGCTGCCCAATTGATTAATAGCGCGTAACGGAACGTCCCTAGAAATGCAGGTTGCATTGCAAGTAAAGAGTTCGCGTAATCAGAGTGTATAATTTTGCAATGTTTCTGACGAGTTCTGTAATGCGTTGGCACGCTCCTGCAGTGCATTGCACTATGTAGGTACCATACACCTACGGCTATTATTCGACGTGATATTTTTAACAATACTTCAACCCCCTCCCCCTGGTGTTGCATGGTGAGGTTTCGGATAATCGGATAACCCCATCCCCATTTTAAATCACGTGCATTATTTTTGACAAAGTTTTTTTACATAACTTCGGAATATTATATTTAAAAACAGGCATAATCTAATTTAATTCTAGAAAATTACGGGGATATCGTTGCTTGGTTACTGGCGAGGCAATATCACGCGCCGCTTTCGGTTTAGTATCGCGCGTTCAACGAAAAACTAAATATACGTGATATCTTACTTGCACCCCCCTACCCCTAGTGATGTTTCAGGGGGTCAAGCAAAGATCCCTTTCCAATAGCGTTAACGCCAAACAATAAACTCAGTAGCTTTGGAATTTGTCAAATTAGGATGAAGATACGTTTGGAAAGAAAGTGGATGACCTATAGGAAATGAATGAGCTAAAAGGAGGACCAATCAGAAAGTGAATAAGTTTGAATTGGCGGCTTTGGAAAAATTACGATTTAGGATCAAGACAAAATTCAGGATGACGTGCACAGTGCAGTGTCACGCGAAACTTTATTCTTTTACAGTTCCGAGTGACACTGCTACTGATATGGGCGGCCGTGTTGCTTAACATCAGGTGAACGACTAGCTCGTCACGCCATTCATTCTCATAAAATTGAAGGTGACAATTTTGAAAATGGGATAATTTAAGAAGTGGACTAAACCGACCCGAGGGTTTTGATCGCGACGGTTTGTTATAAAACTGTTCTTAGTGTAATATGACTTGCAAAGTTTGTCTAGTAGGTACCACCGCGTTGCCAGTTATTCTGCCGCTAAGCCGTAGTGTGCAAGCACTACTGTGTTCCGGTTTGAAGGGCACTGTAGCGAGTGAAATTACTGGGAAAGGGGACTTTATGATCTCACAGTCTTGTAATCTGATATGATTATGGCTGATGAGGATGACGTCCGCAATGTAGAGTTACCGCGAAACTTTAGGTTCCGATTGACAAAGCAACTGTTATGGGCGGCTATGTACCTTAACATCAGGCAAATGACGTGTCAATGTCGTCATGTCGCACCATTCATTAACATAAAAAAACCTTTATCTTAGGCATTATATGATTATCTGTGCCTTTATTTATTTAACTATGACCGCGGAGTTTAGGGAGAGCTATCATCGTAAACGCGACGAATTCTAAAAAGTTGCGTGAAATGAAATTCATCATCATCAGCCTGAAGACGTCCACTGCTGAACATAGGGCTCCCCCAAAGAGCGCCACTTTGCGCTGCTGCTTGCCTCTTGCTTCCATCGGCTCCCCACGGTTCTGACCAGGTCGTCGCTCCACCTAGTGGTGAAAAGAAATGATATATCCAAAATATCCAAAATATTTAATTCATTACCTAATCGGAATTGAAGTCAAGTTTGAATAAGTATGTTAATGTCGCTCCAAAACCCCACTTTACTGACATTGAGTAACTGATGCAAATTATCGAAATTTTTACGTAATATCAGTTGGTTTAACGTCAGACGCGGATTTGTGCTCGTCAGTGTAGGGATTGGTGTGGTTTGAGGTAGTTTCGGCTAAGGGCCGAATCCGGCATGGACGTAGCCGAAAGAGCCGAACGCAGACTTGATTTTATGTGTGCTGAACAGTTAATAATCATGATAATCACTAAATCATTGAAGTACTATTTAAAGACTGTTAAATTTTAATTAACAAAATGCTTAGTCTTGAGTCAGAGACTGAGATTGACAGATAATGTAAACGGCTGGACGTAGAGACTAAACTTTTTGGTGTCTTCATTTTTGGACGTAGGGATGTACATTACAAAAGTTTTTGTAAATCCGTTCCCTAATAGGGTAAAATAGGGGTTTGACTTATGGAAAAACGTGAGACTACGGGTATTGCTATGCTGAATAACACTGATATAATCCATTTATGTAGATTTTCTAATTAATGCTAATGTCAAATCTATTACCTTTTTTTCGAAATAATTATCTAAGTATAAATTCTATAAATTGAAAATAAAATACTCTACGTAGAGCTGCTGGAAATTACCGGTTGCCTACATTATGAATGCGCTACATGGTGCCAACATTCAAAATTATGAATTTCGAAATTCATCGACGAATGATAAAAACATCAAAAAATGTAATAACGAAATATCTACACTACAAATTCATTAGAAAGTTAGGCTTTCACCAAAAACTTTATAATGCTTGATGGTGTTGATATTTGGTATTAGAAACTGGCTGAATATAGCCGAATATTGCTACTCGCACCCAATTCTTAAGTTTTAATGTCTGCTTTAATGACATTCGGTATTTAGAAATTGGCCGAATATAGCCGAATATTGCCGCACGCTAATATTAACCCAACTCTAAGGTGTTAAGTAAGAAAGTCGCGTGATACTTTCCATCTCGACGGGTCTCGTGCCTATCGCAAGCGGGTAATTGTGATTTGCAATAACGCCCTTTAAATACCCTGGTAAAATACTTTGTCATCATTACTACATCTCTAATTAAAATTGTGATTTTGAAGGAAAAATTCGTGATGAAACCAAACCTTGGTGTTGGAATATTTCCACTTGTTCTTATCAGAAAAAAGTTCATAAACTAAACCCGTCGTGACAAATCACGCTCTAAAAAGTATAAAACATGAAAATTTCTCATCTTGCATGTACCTACCTATTTGCATAATAACCGACAAAATGCGAGTCGGACTCACGCACGAAGGGTTCCGTATCAAGTATAAAAACGAGCAAAAAAACACATTGGTTGTATGAGAGCCCCATTAAACATTTATGTTATTCTTGTTTTTAGAAGGTATTTGTTATCATAGCGGCAACTGAAATACATCATCTGTGAAAATTTCAACTAACTATCACGGTTCATGAGAGCCTGGTGACAGACGGACAGAGAGACAGACAGACAGACAAACGGACAGCAAAGGGGTAATAGGGGTTCCTTTGACGGAACTCTAAAAATGAACAATATAACCGGCCAAGTGCGAGTCGGACTCGCGCACAAAGGGTTCCGTACCATTATCTATAAATACGAACAAAATAAATCACGTTTGTTCAAATCATAATATCAAAGCTCAAAATATTTCTACCTGTTATTCTATTTGTGCTCAAAGGTTTGAATATAATATCGCATCCACATATTGTAGACACGTGGAAATCTCATACGACGCGATTCTTGCGGTCGTTTCTTCCACGAACCTGCAAGATGTGGAATGATCTTCCTCCTGAGGTTATTCCACATAACTACAGTATGGGGAGCTTCAAGAAAAGTGTTAAACGAGTCCTCTCTAAGGGTAGGCAACGCACCGGCAATGCCCTTGGTGTTGCAGACGTCCATAGGCGGCGGTGACCACTTACCATCAGGGGGGCCGCCTCCCTGTTTGTCAATCATTACATAAAAAAAAATATATTTAAGTCTAATTTTGTTACAGATTTCAATATTGAGGAAGCAAAAAATAAAAATCCAGCCATGGATATGGACACCAAAAGGATACCATCTGAAAAGATGGACAGCAATCAGTAAGTGCCTATTCTATTTTCATCATCATCATCATCATCATCATCATCATCAACAGCCTGACATCATCCAGCTTAAAGCACCGAAGTTTTGACACTACTTCATCCTTTGTAGGCAAGTGGTCAGCCATGGTGGCAGAATTTTTAGGATTTTTTTGTGCAATAAATCTTAAAATATGACGTAGGTTCCCGTAGTGTCGACGTGTAGTATACGTTATATAGAGTGATCATAGCGAAGCAGGACTTTGATGGGTGACCGCAACAAAAAGTGGTATTTACAACTGAGCGCTATACCACGCTTCAGAGGACACGCGTCTCTGCTGTTGTCCTAAGACAAAGTATAGCCGTTAAGCCAAGCCAACCTTTGAGCGGGCAAAATTTCTTTTTATGTGAATAGATGTTGTGACGAGCCGGTCGTTCACCTGATGTTAAGCGACACGGCCAGTTGCGGCGTCACTCGGAACTTTACAAAAAATAAAAATTTTTAGTAATACTTTGCCTTAGGACAACAGCAGAGACCGGCCGGCGGCTTAGCACTTTTTGTTGCGATCACCCATCAAAGTCCTGCTTCGCTATGACCACTCTAGGTACACGTAGACACTACGGGAACCTACGTCATATGTTAAGATTGATTACACTATTGTATCTATTTATAATACAGAATTTTATTTAAATCAATACATTTATGCAAAGTTACATATTAGTATATAATTAGTAATGAGATATGTGCCTACATAAATTATTACAAATAGCTATAATAAAACTGTAACCAGCACTGTGAAGTCTGTACATAATAATTTAGAAGAAAAAAAAATTGCTTTCTGTTACCTAAACTAGCAGAACTCAAAAGTATCATTTCTTTCCCGATGGCTCAGTTGGTAGTAACCCTGCCTTCTGAACTGAGGTCTGTAGGTTCGATTCCTACCCAGGACAAGCGTTTGTGTGATGAACATAGATGTTTGTTCTGTGTCTGGGTGTTATATTGTATTCTATGTATTTATGTACAAACAAACGTATCTAAGTATTATATCAGTTATCTTGTTCCCACAGTACAAACTTTGCTTAGTTTGGGGCTAGATGGTGCTGTGGAAATGTACACAAATATTTATTTATTTATTTATTTATTTAGAATCACCCATTTCATTTTTTTCTTCCTTTTTTTATTTATGTTTTTGGCATCGGTAACAAAATGTATGTAATATATGTAATAAAACACTGGCACTTATTTGGCTCAACGCATCAGCATTGCAATTGAACGGGGCAATAAAAAAATCAGTAATAATAAATATGTGTGGACATCTCACACAGCGCCATCTATCCCCAAACCCCAAAGCGTGTACTGTGAGAACTAGATAACAGTACCCCTAATACGAGTTTCAATAGTTTCATCATCATCATCATCATCATTAACAGCCTGAAGACGTCCACTGCTGAACATAAGCCTCCCCCAGGGAGCGCCACTTATAGCGGCTGCTCGCCTCCTGCATCCATCGGCTCCCCGCGGCTTTCACCAGGTCGTCGGTCCACCTAGTAGGGGGCCGGCCTACGCTGCGTCTTCCAGTTCAATAGTTTACTAAAACTTGATTCGTTTTCGTTTTCTCCCTTTTCTCCCATACATTTCTCTGCAGCGCCCCTAGCGGACACGTTGATGAACTAAAAATGGCAGTACAAATTTTAAATGGATTCGCAATTCACGTATTGGAAAACACGTACTAGGGGTGTACTGGGTGGTTATACTCTATGGATGGAAACAGATTCCAGACGATTCGAAACCACGTCGTTATCGTGTCTTGTTCAAATCGTGTCACAGAGTTAGATATACCTTCACCTTACATTAAAGTTATCTTTATTTTGAATAAAATATATTGCCATAAGTGGTCATATCTTTTGATGTGTTGATGTTTCAGAATGCGTCTCGGCAAAACACGGTTTTGTTTTTGTTTCATAGAGATATATAGACTTTTATTAGACAATAGACTTTTCCAGATTCCTTGTCTTACAGACAAGGAATTAACGTGGTTTCAAAGTAAGGAATCGATAGGGAATAAAGGCCCTGATATAATATTTAAATACTTTTTGCTGTCAATGCTGCCAACATGTTGGGTACGCTACCTACCGGCAGTGGCCTGGAGCATATTTTTTTTTTTTTTTTTCCTGGTTTATTTATTTATTTATTTATTTATTTATTCAATAGCACACAAAACAGAATGCAATTGGTACATCTACAAAATATAAGCCGATAATCATTACTGTTCTAAATTACATTCCAAAACTATGCATGCCTAATTGCATCATAAAATTGATTATACAATACACTAGAGAGTTAGTTATACATATTATACAAATAGATATTAGTTAATAATTTAATAAATGATACAATGGTATCATTTCATTATTAGTAATAATTAGGTATTATCATTATAAGCATTATGTAGTTACATTTTCAAACAATTTATCTAATTCAAAATATAGATAAGTACCTAATGATAACATAGACATATTAATTTACTGATGATAAATCAAAATTTGGGATAATATCAAATTAAATGATATAAAGAAATAATATTTAATTATTAAACCGTAGTATGATTTTTATCTGCCTCTGAAACGGATACAACTCCAGGTGAAATATATCAATGTCTCTGTTGGAGACAAGTATCTCATTGTATTGGCGACACATTCTGACTGTCTATAGGCCATCCTGGCTAGTTTACAGTTCAAATGTTATTTGTAGTAGGTAGTGTAGAGTAGTTTTAGTTAGTGTAATAGTTTGAGTAATAAAGGCCACACACTACCCAATAAAAAAAACTTGATAGCACACGCTGCGTCTTCCGTTTCGTGGTCACCACTCGAGAACCTTTTTTCAATCTTTTGTCAATAAATACAAGATGTATCAGAGTAACTCCACCACGTGAAGCCACGGGCAGACGTTAATAGATGCTAATTTTATCTGTACTTTCCATACCTACATAAATAATTGATACCCAAAATGAAATGACACTAAAATTATTCAATGAATTTAGCATACAATAGTTAATTGTTATTGATAAAATTAGTCTAGAGGTATTATCTGGCTTCTTCATGCAATCTTGAGTTTTTTTTTGTTATAGTTTGGCTCCACACATAGTGTATTTAGTAAAAAATCAAATATAACTCTTTAGTATAATTAATGCCTGATCAATAAATTTATTTCTGTACGCACTCGCTTGCAAGCGCCCTTACAGGGTTCATGTACTATCTACCTATAAGCTATCTTTAAGACCTAACATTGTATCTTGTACATGAATGCAAATAAATGAATATGAATATGAATATGAATATATTTAGCCAGTGTCAAGTATTATAATTTCATCGTGTTATAAATTATTTCACGCAAAGTCATAGTCATAGTCCAGTCTAAGTCATGCTCCCGCAAAGTGGTGGCAACTTTACTAGAAGCTTCTATGGAGTTTTGGAAGCAACACGAAACATCACGATTCACCACATTATAATCACTTGCCCTCACTCATGCTCGTAATTCAGCACTTAATGCGTAAAACGCCACCAATTTTAAACATTAACACTGGACAAAGCACAAGTTTGGAAAAATAATACAATGCAACGACGTGAACTTTTCCGCGTTCCCGCCAAAACCCCAAAGAATTAGAAACTCCTTCAACCAACTGCTCAGGACTTAGGAGTAGAATTTTAAAGGCCTATTCAAATCGGTGCGGTATTTCTCTACTGCCCGCGGTAGCGGTATTCACCGGCTAGGGCGGAACTTTTACTGCATAGGTATCCCAGATAATAATTATATTATCTGGGATACCTATGCAGTAAAGATGAAGACCTACAGTACAGATGCCTCATCCCATACAACGGAATAACGGCTATTTTACGAATTATTTTATTTCTGCAAAACGCAAGATTATCAAGCGACATTTATTGCCTGTCGGCGAAGTATTGGGCCAAATGAATACACTGGACACTAACTAGTAACTCTCTAGATTCGATTACTACACATTTTTCAAGTTCTGGCTATTTTTCGTTTGTATCTGATGGGACCCTCTGATAGGTACGCAATATTTTACGCTTAATGCGGAATCAGTTCCACGGGCATGCGCAGTACTTGCGGGTGCTTGGCCGCTGGGGATGATTATTTTAACAAAATTGTGATAGAATGGTGTGAGAGAATTATTGATTTTTGAATCGGGCCCCGGGTGATTAAGTTCCGCTCGGGTTCCGCTACCCAAAATTTATCCGCTTGTGTGTGAACAAGCGGATTATCGCGTACCCCATTGACTATGAATCCTGTTGACCAACGATACAACTTCCCCTCGTACGAAAATTGGTAGTTTTATTTCAACTGCTAATTCTACGAGAGGAAGCGGGCACCCAATGTGTCTTTTGTTCCATCCTGCTCTGTCCTTTGTGATTTCGTATGACTTTGTCTAGTTTTGTTACCTCGCCCCCTGCCCCCGTAGGTGAGTCGTAACTGTACGAGAAATTATATTCACGAGCTATCAACGGGCTTTATAATTTTTGGCGAACCCCCTCGGATATTGTTGTACAGGATACCGCCGCGGTCTGAATAGGCTTTTAAAAACCATTTGGCTTACATATTAAAGCTGTGGCCACACCGGTGCGTTAAGGCGCTGAATGCTCCCAAATCGACTTTTTAGAACGTGATTATCTCAAAATGTATACCATTTACAGGATTAAAAAAAATGCACGTTAATACTGGTCATATCTTCTTTCCATCTGCCGAAACTGAAATACGTTAACGAAACGTTTTCTCGATAGAAAACAATCGTGAAGTGACCTCTAAAAAATCATTCAGACGTCCTAAAATGTTACATTATAATCAGACACCCCATTGAAATAAATCATAGTGATAAGCTATGTTTCAATGCATCCGTCTATAAGCTTGTTTTTTTATAACAATAAGCATTTCTTTTATAACTAATTATTTGTACCGATAAATGGAAAAGTCGAAGTGGAACGCAACGTAATCGCCATATTTTTGCTATGCATAAAGCGACCCTATTAGGTACAAAATAAGTTTCAAGTTTGTCTGCTGTAATAAACGTGCTCATTGGCTCCTGTCAGCGTCTTAACATCAGGCAAACGTAAACGTGTTACGGTTTCGGCAGATGGAAAGAAGATATGACCAGTATTAACGTGCTTTTTTTTCAATCCTGTAAATGGTACATGTTTTGAGATAATCACGTTCAAAATAGTCGATTTGAGAGCATTCAGCGCCTTAAGCGTCATGGTAGCCCATAACAGTCGCAGTGCCACTCGAAACAGTCTACTTACCTTATTATACTTAGGTACCTATACCTAAATTTTCGCGTCAGCACAGTCTAGTAATAAAATTACCAGACTTGAGATCAGATCACAGTCTCATTTGCCCAGTAATCTCACTTTCTACAAGTTCCTACTGTGTTTCAAACTGAAACACAAACTACTTCTTAGTGGCATTTTCGGGTAAACCAGCGGCGTGGTACCTACTTACTCTTTTTTTACTATATTTTTTGTTCTAGTAACAACATGGAATATTTGAACGGCAATGACCCTTCCACCATTGACTACAACCACCTGAACAGCGAGCGGCCGGACGCTTGCGAAGCTGTAGCCGACTTCTATGATGGAGCTGTGCTGATGGTGACCGGAGGAACTGGCTTCGTGGGTACGTAGAAAGATGCTTCGAGCTGGCAGGCCTGATAGCTCAGTTGACAGTAGCTCTGCCTTCTAAACTATAGGCTGTAGGTTCGATTCCCACCCAGGACAAACTATAGTCAATAAAAGTATTATAAGTATTATATCAGTTATCTAGTTCCCATAGTACAAGCTATGCTTGGTTTGGGGCTAGATGGCGCTGTGAAATGTCCACACATATTTATTTATTCATTTATTATTTATTATTTTTTATAAATGGAGATAGTAAGGCAAGGCATACCCTGACCCTCCGGTTCGTGGTCGCCACACGAGAACCTTTCTTCCCCATCGGTTGTCAGCTCTACGAACGACAATGCTGGACAGTTTACCTTAACATTTAAGTAGATTTCTGTCTAACTTTAGGAAGGAATTTCCCTAAAGCTAGACAGGTTAAAACTGAAGATTGAAATATCTACTTTAAATCGCAATTTAAAATCGAGCACTGATTCACAATAGTAATTTAAAAATAAAGATAATACATATTATATTCCTATTCAAGAAATCACACAACATTACATGTTCATACTACAGGAAATAGATCTTACAAAAAAGAAAGATACAAAAAGTATAATGTTGCGACGTCATGACTCAGCAACCAATTAAGGTTATAATCATTACAGCTCTATTTCTTTACGAGGAAGCTGGAGCAGTCACCAATTTCTTTATCTAGGACTCCATCTTCAGCCCTTCTTCAGGTTTTCAATTTAATACTCTTGCAGGTAAGGCGCTACTAGAAAAGCTGCTTCGAAGCTGCCCTGGGATAGAGATTATTTACGTACTGATGCGGCCGAAGAGAGGATTGAGTGTTGACCAGCGATACAAAGAGCTGCTTAAGAATCAGGTCTGTGAGCTTTGTGGGTGATTGGAAGATCATCAACAGTCTGTAGACGTCCATTGCTGAACGTCTTCGCCTCTTGAGCGGCTGCTGGCCTCCTGCATCTAATTGGAAGATGCCTGGCCAATTTTATCTTTGATAGTCTTCTGGAACCGCCTTCGATTATCGCCGGCAACCTTTCACATTGAGTTGTCTATAAAGATATATTATAGTCCTTAAAATTTTAGTGACCAGCGGAATTTAAACCTAACCTAACCTAAGCAATGTAAATATAGCTGAAATGGTAGAGCTTCCAATCCAACGGTTGCCTATACCTATCTAGTGACGTAATCAGCAGTCCAATCTAGTCCTATCCAGAAGGATCTAATGATTAAACTCACCCATAAAAATTTAGCCTGGATTCCAAAATCCGCTTTCCCTTCCAGGTCTTCGACCGTATTCGCACCAACTGGCCTGATCGTTTGAGCAAGCTGTTCCCCATTACTGGAGACGTATCCGTCCCCAATCTTGGAGTTTCTGCTGAACAAAGAGTGCTGCTGAAGCGAGTGACAGCGCTGTTCCATTCTGCTGCAACGGTCAGGTTTACGGAACCTCTTCAAGCGGCTACAGCGCTGAATGTTCAAGGAACAGCTGCCTTGCTAGGCTTGGCTCAGGACATGCCTCATTTGAAGGTGAGTTGATTTACCTAATAGTGCAATCGTTCCGTTTTGTTTTACAAATTTTAATTCAAGATAAATTCTGGATAGATAGGATGGGGCGTACCTTGGAAGATGATCTTTGTGCATTGTGCAGTAGTCAACTAAAGTGAGCTGATCATGTTGATTGGATCAATTAGACCTATCCTGTGTTAAATTTACCCAGCGCCAGTTAAAAACAAAACTGTAATCTGTATAGAGGTAATTAATCAGCAAGCGCGAAGCCTCCGTTTCCGTTTCACCATCGTGAGATGTGGACAAAGCCCATTATAGTTCTATAAATGATTTTAAATTTGTCCAGCTGTTCAGCTGTTCTCTTCCAATGATCTTAAAAATTTTTGAGTAGGTTCGGGAATTTTTGCTCTTTTACCCATTGAGTTTTTGGAAATTTTTCAAAAGGTACAATAAACATATACCTATTTTTCAGGTTTAAGCTATGCAAATACAGACTAAGCAGACCCCCACTAGGACCAACAATCTGGTGAAAACCGGGGAACCAATGGATGCAGGAGGCGGGCAGCCACTCAAAGAGGCACTCTGGCCTATGTTCACTGTTCAGCAGTGGACGATTTCAGGCTGTCGATGATGATGATGATTATGAAAGACTCGTGAGGTCTACAGTCCATAGAGCTACTAGACATTTCTTTATGGTCGCCACTACAATCATGTCTTATCCTTCCACCAGGCGTTGGTCCACGTATCCACAGCATACAGCAACGCTCCACGTCCACACATTGATGAACGCGTCTATCCTCCTCCGTATGATCCTGACTCCATCGTCAGGTGCACCAAGATGCTGCCACCGGAGACTTTGGAAGCCATTTCTCATACTTTACAGGTATGGATGTCAAATTAAGGATAATTATGTAGCATGTACTGACAACCCATGGGGAAGAAAGGTTTTCAAGTAGCGACCACGAACCGGAAGACGCAGCGTAGGCCGGCCCCCCACTAGATGGACCGACGACCTAGTCAGAACTGTGAGGAGCCGATGGATACACGAGGCAAACAGCCACTCAAAGTGGTGCTCTTTGGGTGAGGCCTATGTTCAGCAGTGGACGTCTTCAGGCTGATGATGATGGTGATGAAGTAGTGTTTTGCAGTGAGCCGATGGGTGCAGGAGGCGAGCAGCCGCTCAAGGTCGCGCTCTGTGGGGAGATGTTCAGCAATGGACTTGATCAGGCTGTTGATTATTAAAAGTATCTTGACTTGGATTCGACTTTGAGTTTGACTTTAACTGACTTCGACTTCAACTTAGAATTCGACTACGACTTCGACGTTGTCGTAACTGCGAGTTTGACTTCTACTTCGATTTCGACTTCGAATTCAAATGCAACTTTGACTTAGAAATCTATTTCGACTTAGACTTGACTTTGACTTCGACTTGGAATAGAGACGATAATTAATAGGGTTTTTTTATTTTTCTGCAGGGTGAACATCCTAACCCTTATACCCTGACGAAGTCTCTGGCCGAATCCATCGTGTACAGTCACACAGACCTGCCAGTCTGCATCGTCAGGCCTTCAATAGGTGAGTGGTTTTGAGCGTATTTATTTTAGTTATATTAGTTTTTTAGTACTTTCTAGATGTCTACCTAGGTACAGAACATTTTGTAGCCTTACCTTTAGTACTGTCGCTATTATATTACTATTATCTGGGCCTTTGGTAATTAAATTCATGAATGCCAGGCATCGAAATAATACCCATGGATATTATTTCGATGATGCCAGGTCATTCCAAATTAATTACGAGCCGAAACCAATATATTTAAAGCGTGTAATGTAGGAAATTTGTAAAATGCGTGGATGAACTTTCTGGCGACGGCGAGCTTTCAATGGAAAACTGGTATATGCTTAATTTTTCAAACTTTAATAAAAGAGCGGTGCTCGAATCAGTTCTAGATAATTTTTTTATAAATATATTTTAATTTTAGTAATTTTTTTTTGTGTTTAACTAGGTAATTAACTACTTATTCATATGCTTGATGTTAAGCGACATGGCTGCCAATAACTGTTGCAGTGTAACTCGGAAGTCGGAACTCGAAAAAATAAAGTTTCGTGCGACACTGCACTGCGCAGATCATCCTGAGACATCACACTCACCACTAAGACTACTAAACTGTGAGATCAGGTCGTAAAGTCTCATTTACCCAGCAATTTCATTAGCCAATGCCCTTCGAACCGAAACACACTGCACTTGCAGACTACTGCTTGGCGGCAGAATAACTGGCAGAGCGGTGGTACCTACCTAGACAAACTTTGCAGAAGTCCTACCACCTAGTAAACAATCTAGTAATAAGACTACTAAACTGTGAGATGTCATAAAGTCTCATTTTCCCAGTAATTACACTACGGAACACAGTAGTACTAGCTATTAGCAGCAAGCAGAATAACTGGCAAAGCGGTGGTATATGACGAACTTGACAGGTAAACCCTACCAACTTAAGTTTCCAAGACTCAGTCCTCATTCCAATTATGTAATTGATAGTCGTTATCCTGAATAAACTATGAGTGTATCAGGCGGCCTGGGAAACCCCAAGTGGTAGCCGGTAGCCATCGAAGATCGATATGCCATGGATATTTAATTAATGTCGTGGGAAACGAGCCGAAGGCCTAGAAGGTTAAAGGTGAATGGTACACTCTGCTGCGGGAAATTCAAAATCTAAACGGGTTTTTATTGGGAATTAATGACGTGACGAGTTAGTGGTTCACCTGGGCTCGAAGTCTTCTATTTCAACTATCATAATGATTCATGAATGGTACCATATAATGACAGATTTTGACACTAATGGTAGTCTACTTATGGTTTGTAGACTACCATTAGTGTCAAAATCTGTCATTATGGTACGAATCATGGACCATTATGACACAATTGAAATAGCAGACTTCAGGCCCAGGGCGGTTATTCTCTATGGAAACATAGATTCCACACGATATGAAACCACGTCGTTATCGTGTCTTGTTCAAATCGTGTCACAGCGTTAGATATACCTTCACTTTACATTAAAGTTATATTTATTTTGAATAAAATATATTAACATAAGTGGTCATATATTTTGATGTGTTGATGTTTCGGAATGCGTCTCGGTAAAACATATGATTTTTGACAGTTCAAATCGCGCCAATTCCAAATTCATTTCGCGCGGGTTTGTTTTCGTTTCATAGAGAATAGACGTATCCAGATTTCTTATGTAAGACAAGAAACTCGCGTGGTTTCGAAGTAAGGAATCGATAGAGAATAACCGCCTTGATGTTAAGTGACATGGCCACCCGTAACAATTGCAGTGTCACTCGGAACTTTAAAATAATAAAGTTTAGTACTTTCTAGATGTATACCTAGGTATAGAACATTTTGTAGCCTTACATTTTGTACTGTCGGTATTATAGATAGATAGATAGTACGGGTAATGTACAACCGTGGGGAAGAAGGTTCTCGAGTGGTGATCATCAACCGGAAGACGCAGTGTAGGTGGACCGACGATTCGGTTGTGGTTCTGGGAGCCGGGAAATGCAGACGAGCAGCCACCAACAGTGGCGCCCTCTGGGGGAGGCTTATGTTCAGCAGTGAACGTCTTCAGGCTTTTGATGATGATGAATTTATTTATAATTCAATTATGGCCCTAGTGTAGGAACACATCTCTAAAATTATTTAAACCGATCACCAAGACATTGCCAAGTGTGGTGATTACCTACCCTACGATAAGCTTCCAAAGTGGTGTTCAGCAGTGGGTCATCATCATCATCATCATCATCATACCATCATCAGCCTGAAGACGTCCACTGCTGAACATAGGCCTCCCCCAAAGAGCGGCACTTTGAGCGGCTGCTTGCCTTGCCATTGGCTCCCCAAGGTTCTGACCAAGTTGTCGGTCCACCTAGTGGGGGGCCGGCCTACGCAGTGGGTGTCCTCCGGTTATTCAGAAGTCTGACTTTAGGTTTGTGATGTGGTTCTATATAAGATTTGTATACCTATTGGAGCGCTGCGATAAAATTAATTATATTTTGGATTACAGTGACCGCAGCGCTTCAGGAGCCTTTCCCTGGATGGATTGATAACGTTTTTGGAGTTACTGGTAAGTTGAAATTTTCTTTGCTTATGAACTTACATCAAGGAAATGACGGAGGAAATAAATCACGGAGTAATAAACTTTTAAAGTTTCTATAGGAGGCATCTCCTGTCCCTTTCTCGCGAAACACAGCGCCCCCACAGTTACTATGAAAACTCTACTCGTGACGTCACATGCCAAAGAGATTGAAAAGCTACCACAGCTTAGTAATGAGGTACTATAACGACATTCCTCTGACGTCACTGGCCGTTTGGTCTATCTCTTTCTATTCCGTTTTTTAAAATGCTTGTAACTTGGTCATTTTTTGAGATATTTAATTTTTGTTTTTCGCAAATGTTTATCTTTTGAGGAATCTAGTTAATTTATCAAAAAAAATAATTTAGTAGTCATGCCTTTTGCGGGAAAGGCAAAGGGATAGGGGAAAACGTTGAATGGATGATCGACGAAGTCTTTTATTGCCGTCCCATTCATTCATCCTTTTCCCCTATCTTTTTCCTTTCCCTTCTCTCTTACCCATAAACTTATATATAACTTACATATAAAACTAATTAACCCGTACGAAGCCGGGGCGGTTTGACTAGTGAAAAGTAAACTATTTCTTAGAATCAGTTTACATAGCAATTTCGTTGGGGCCGAAGGAAATTGCGTGCGTAATGTATGTTACGTACTAAAGTTATAAGATCATTAACTTTACGGTTGCATGCAACGCATTGCTATATGCTTGCTTATGCTATGCAATAGTTAAAATAGTTTACAAGCTATTTATACTATACTAGTATTTTTTACTAGGTGGTAGGACTCTCGTTTGGTAGGTTCGTCTAGGTAGATACGACCGTTTTGCCAGTTATGCCGCCAAGCATTAGTCTGCAAGAGTTCACAGTACGGCCCCTGGTAGGTTAGAGTGAATTAATAGATATAGCATACCTAACACATTTGTATACAGAACTAATTTCTTTCCGCTCCATCATCAGGTATCATCATGGAGATATCCCGTGGCACGTACCGGTCAGGTTACTGTCGCGAGCGGTATGTGGTAGACCTGGTGCCAGTCGACATGGTCGTCAGCTCCTGTATCCTTGCTGCTTGGAGACAGGGCATTAAGAAGTAAGTCTTCTCTACTCCATCATCAGGTATCATAATGGAGTTATCCCGTATTCTGCTCAACATAGGCCTCCCCCAGAGAGCGCCACTTAGAGCGGCTGCTCGCCTCCTACATCCATCGCCTCCCCGCGGTTTTCACCAGGTCGTCAGTCCACCTTGTGGGGGGCCGCACCGGTCTACGTTGCGCCTTCCGGTTCGTAGTCGCCACTCGAAAACCTTTCTTCCCCATCGGTTGTCAGTAGACATACTATACTACATAAGAAATAACACCTATTCATAGATTTATTTATCAGGATATGCCCGAAGGAACATTTTATTTTGTCAAAATGGCGTGGGAAAAGTCAGCGCAATCTATTAGATTTCGCGTGAACTACGACAAGTTGAGAAAATTATGTGCCTATCGCTGCCATTATGTCCGTCAATGTTTATGTTTACAATGATTATTCCAAATATAAATTCGATTATTTTGTTACAAAACAGTGTAATATTGAAATACTTGAGGTAAGAAACTTGGTCGCTCTTTTTACTGCACTTTTGAGTATAGATTGTGCAACCCTTCACAATACAACTTCGCATATTTTGTTTGTGACATTCGACCGATGCCTTCTATTTTCCATCACAGACTGAGCGCTAGTGGATGCCAATCTGTGAAATTGGCTCCCACTTTGAAGCGACGTTTTAACCTGTCATTAGGCCTGTCCTTAATATATATGTCTATGCACCTATTATAACATTTTCCATACAAAACGAATAAAACACAATGCGCGTTGATATCTTTTGTATGAAAAAATTGCAAAATAGAGCATTGAATTGATCGCAAATGATTGCGTTTGCTACAGAGCATTGAAACAAACGACGGTTCGTGCTTTTTTTGCTCTGCACTCATATTCGTTATTTTTCCTTTTTTTATTCGGATCACTCTCGTTTAGACAAAACTACATTCAACTTCAACTGTTATAGGTAATTAGTTAAAGCGTCATTTGTTTCAATGCTCTGTGGTAATAACTTACTATTATAATCAATTTCAGACCTGGCCGCTGTCCTGTATACAACGTGACTTCAGGGTCCATTAACCCCCTGCAGTGGGGCCAGTTCACCAATCTCTGCGTTAAATGGGCTAGAGAAAACCCTACCAAGTAAGTTATCAATAGAGGTAAAAGAAGAATGAAAGGAAAGAGAAAAGAGACAAAAAAAAGGATTGATAAAGAAGAGGATTGTGAGGAAAGTGAGGAAAGTAAGGAAAGAAATTAAAGAGAGAAAAGAATAGCAAAATAGGAATGAGAGAAAGGTGAGGAAATCAATGAAAAAAGGAAAGAGGACAGAGGAAAGAGGGGAAAGATAGAAAAGAGATAAAAGATAGCAGACAAATATGGGGAGGAAAAGAAAGAAGGGAAAGATAGAAAAGAGATAAAAGATAGCAGACAAATATGTGGAGGAAAAGTAAGAGAGGAAAGATAGAAAAGAGATAAAAGATAGCAGACAAATATGGGGAGGAAAAGTAAGAGAGGAAAGATAGAAAAGAGATAAAAGATAGCAGACAAATATGGGGAAGAAAAGAAAGAGGGGAAATATAGAAAAGAGATAAAAGATAGTAGACAAATATTTGGGAGGAAAAGAAAAAGGGGAAAGCACAGACCTAGGGTATTTTCGTTAATCCTATAAAGGTCTATGGGATACAGATCAAAAGTATCAGAAAAGGCTGAAAGGAATAATTAAATAACTGATTAATAAAATTCTCCATTTGCAGATACGTGATGTGGTATCCAAACTTTGCTTTCACGGAATCCCGATTCATGAATACATTTTGGGAGGTCACTTGCCACTTCCTGCCGGCTTTCCTTTACGACATGTTACTGAGAGCCCAAGGGAGAAAAGCTATGTAAGTAATACTACTACTACTACTAGTATACTATTATAATATCTATAGTATTATATTAATTAGGAGAAAATCTAATTTTTGGGTACACTCCCCGCAAAAAGCAATCTGAATTCTGTGTTTTATACAATACAATACAATAACTCTTTATTGCACACCAAATTAGAAAATAAAAGACAATAACAAAAAATACTACAATTTAGTACAATGGGTGGTCTTATCGCTACACAGCGATCTATTCCAGACAACCTTGGGATGGAGTAAGAGACTATCGTAGAGGTCGGTGGTGCGGCAATTGACAAGAATGAAATTAAATGCTTAGAACAACATAAATAAATATGTTTGTTTAATATGTTTAAATATGTGACCGACAACCGTCACAATACAAAAAAATACAACAACAAAAAAAGTTAAATTGCAAATTACTTTTTTTTTGTCTTGGTGGGTGCCGTAGGAACCCGTTGAGGGAATATCCGGGGAATGGGCAGCATTCTCCTGAGTCTTCCTTTCAGGCTGTTGATGATGATGATGATGATGATGATGATGATGAACCACAGTGAATGCCCGTGTCCCAGGAAACCTATAGAATGTTGATATTCTGTATTTTCCAGTATGATGAAGCTGGCGCGTCGATTCAAGATGGCGGCTGCCACGGGAGAGTACTTTGCCAACCACGAGTGGCAGTTTGGAGTATCCTCATTCTCCGCGTTGCATGATGAGGTAAATAATAATGTTCACAATTTGAAAACTTGTTCACAATATGCAAACTTGTTTACAATATGCAAACTTGTTCAAAATATGCAATCTTGTTCACAATATGAACTTAATCAAAATATGCAAATAAATACAATTTGGTTCTAAACCAATAAAATCACAAATTAGCAACTTATATCAAAAAGAAGCCACCCCACTGCGCATCCAGATTAACTGTTAAATGATTCTGAAACTTGCCTCCTGCAAATGTTTCCCTGCCGAATTAGCCACCGACATATTGTTTCTTAGAGTTGTTCAACGACAGAAAATTGTATCGTTCCATTCCAGGCTTCCTCGACCTGCGACGGCGCTAATTTCCTGCACTGGCCCGAGTTCGATTGGGACACATACATCGGCGCATACATGATGGGAATCCGACGATATATTCTAAAAGATACCACCGACTCTCTACCCAACGCTAGGACTAAGCTAAACAGGTGAGTTCGTCAACCCCGCAGTTTCATTCACAACTTATTGGGGCTCCCATGATTCATACTAAAAAATAGCACCGACACTCTACCCAACGCTAGGGCGAAGCAAAACAGGTCAGTTACTCAACCCAGCGGTTTCATTCACAACTTATTGGGGCTCCCATGATTCATACTAAAAGATACCACTGACTCTCTACCCAACGCTATAACTAAGCTAAACAGGTGAGTTACTCAACCCCGCGGTTTCATTCACAATTTATTGGGGCTCCCATGATTCATACTAAAAGATACCACTGACTCTCTACCCAACGCTAGGGCGAAGCTAAACAGGTCAGTTACTCAACCCAGCGGTTTCATTCACAACTTATTGGGGCTCCCATGATTCATACTAAAAGATACCACTGACTCTCTACCCAACGCTAGTTCTAAGCTAAACAGGTCAGTTACTCAACCCCGCGGTTTCATTCACAACTTATTGGGGCTCCCATGATTCATACTAAAAGATACCACTGACTCTCTACCCAACGCTAGTTCTAAGCTAAACAGGTCAGTTACTCAACCCAGCGGTTTCATTCACAATTTATTGGGGCTCCCATGATTCATACTAAAAGATACCACTGACTCTCTACCCAACGCTATAACTAAGCTAAACAGGTGAGTTACTCAACCCCGCGGTTTCATTCACAATTTATTGGGGCTCCCATGATTCATACTAAAAGATACCACTGACTCTCTACCCAACGCTAGGGCGAAGCTAAACAGGTCAGTTACTCAACCCAGCGGTTTCATTCACAACTTATTGGGGCTCCCATGATTCATACTAAAAGATACCACTGACTCTCTACCCAACGCTAGTTCTAAGCTAAACAGGTCAGTTACTCAACCCCGCGGTTTCATTCACAACTTATTGGGGCTCCCATGATTCATACTAAAAGATACCACTGACTCTCTACCCAACGCTAGGGCGAAGCTAAACAGGTCAGTTACTCAACCCTGCCGTTTTATTCATAATTTATTGGGGCTCCCATGATTCATACAAAAAGATACCACCGACTCTCTACCCAACGCTAGGGCGAAGCTAAACAGGTCAGTTACTCAACCCTGCCGTTTTATTCATAATTTATTGGGGCTCCCATGATTCATACAAAAAGATACCACCGACTCTCTACCCAACGCTAGGGCGAAGCTAAACAGGTCAGTTACTCAACCCTGCCGTTTTATTCATAATTTATTGGGGCTCCCATGATTCATAACTACTAAAAGATACCACTGACTCCCTACCCAACACTAGGGCTAAGCTGAGGTGAGTTGTTAAATAACCCGAACCAAAGGTTTCAGCTTAGGATCCATCCACTATTTATCTGTTTTCTGAAATTTCAGAAATTTATTACAAATTATAACCCTCTAAAAGCGATTGAATTTAGGTCTATTATTTAAATATATTTAATTAGTTACCTTAACTAAAAAAACATAACTATACCTAGACAAAAAACCACTCTATGTCGAAAGTGTTCCTTACTTAGCTATTCGTTTTTACGTTACGGAAATTCTTACTTTCGGTAGGATAAGACTTTTGCTAATAGTTTACTTTTTTATTTTCAGATTATACTGGGTACATAGATTTTTCCAAGCTGCCACCGGCTATTACCTATTTAGATTAGTGGCCGGACGTTTGCGGTAGAATAAAATAAATACTAGAAATATCAACACTGTATCACTATTCACTATTGTATAAACTACACCGTCGTGTCTGTCCGTTTGGCCTGGATAATCTCAAAAAGTACTAAACGTATTTTGATACAATTTACACCAATAGATAGAACAATCACTGGGAAAGATTTTTGTGTATAATTTATGTTTGTGTCATTTATACAACTTGAATTATAGCGGTTTTAGTCAAAACCGGTCGCTTAATTTTAACATGGTGCGAATCGGCAGGATCTCTCGGCCATTTTGTTCTCTTCTGTCCTTTTTAGTCACATTTGCTTTATAATGTGTAAGAAAAAGATGGATAGCCGATGACTGGTACCCAAGACCGAGTGAATGAGCTAGCTTAAAGTCAGTCATTCCCGACTACTTGGACTTCTCTTCTGTCTTTGTCATTCACAGTTACTTTAGAATGTGAAAGAAAAAGACAGATAATAAAATTAAGCTATGTAGTAAGTTCGTACCATTCTTGTAATAATAATTTTGTGAATTCGTATCAATCCAGTGCATCATACTTAGATTAAATAATTATAATTACATTAAGTACCTACACAACTGCACACAAATAAATAATAATTATATGTAGTTGCATTATAAATAGTTGCACATATGATTATGTTTTTTTATCGAATAAACTAAAACCTAATTAGTTACGACGACTAATATCCTAAAATAATATGAATGTTAACCGAATATTTTTTGGGAAAATACTGGCAACACTCTATTTACTTACATACTGTATTAACGTAGTCATATTATTCACTGCACTTTCTACTACTAAATGTGTTGATTACATAAAGCAGGCGCTGTGGTTGAAATAAAATAAATATTCCTATTGGTACAATGTGTCATTGTGTACTTATTAACATGGTCATACTGTTTCAATATTGCTATAAGTACTTTGGATTATTAAATCTATCGATTATGGTTTTTCAATGACTGGATAAAGGTTATGCGACTATTAAATTATAAACCAACTAAACCCAAAAAACATTAGCTATTCAGTATATGGTTTAAGAAAATCATATTTATATTTACTGTACTTTGTTTTATCCAATGGATAGCTTTTATCTGATCATTGAAATACCTCACCTAGGTATATATTAGTTATTTGTGCAACAAGAGAGCAAAGTTGTTTTTTTTTTCGAGTGCTAATGTTGAATCCCGAGCAAGCGAAGGATTCTAGTATTCTAAGTTAGAATCCTGAGCGAGCGAGGGATTCAAAGGCACGAGATGCAGAAACTTTGCTCTCGAGTAGCACATACAACTTTTCACCTCAGCAGTGAGAACATAATTACAGGTAAGTACTTCCTTAGTAACGAAACACTATCGCGTTCCCGCCAAAAGAATGACAAAGAAAAAAAAAAGAGAAAAAGTCATGTTCTCTCCAAAACTTCATATAAATGTAACCTAAAGTTGGCTAAATAGTACTAAATACACTTACCGCAAAGTCATAATTATTAAAAAATCACTTTGTCTCACGCAGTGAGCAAAATACGATTTTGCACACTGTTTTCTCGCTGTAAAGGGTGTCATTTCGAGCTGCTGAGGTGAAAAAAAATATTTGTCTTACAGTTGTATATTAACACGGTCATACTATGTATTTGAATACTTTCCACTACTTATGTATAACAATTATTATTAGCTAGCTATAATTGGTATAAATGAATAATTTTGATAAAAAATGGTGTAGAATATAATTAATAGGAAATGATTTAATGTAAGAGTAAATGAAATAATCAGAGTTATTTTGTTCGTTATTTCATCATACCTTGAAGATGTTCACTACTGGACATAGGCTTCCCCAGAGCGCCACTTTGACCGGCAGTTTGCCTCCTGCATCCATAGGCTTCCCGCGGTTTTGACCTATGGGAACACAGAATCCACACGATACGAAACCGCGTCGTTGTCGTGTCTTGTTCAAATCGTGTCACAGCGTTAGATATACCTTCACTTTATATTAAAGTTTTCTTTATTTTGAATAAAATATATTGACATAGGTGGTCATAATATCTTTTGATGTGTTGATGTTTCGGAACGCGTCTTGGTAAAATACTTACATGATTTTTGATAGTCCAAATCACGCCAATTTCAAATTCAAGTTTTGTTGTCGTTTCATAGAGAATAGAGTTTTGCAGATTTCTTATGTAAGTAAGACAAGGAATTCGCGTGGTTTCGAAGTAAGGAATCGATAGAGAATAAAGGCCCAGCAGTCTTCCTAGCCCAGCCTATTTACTTACCTTTGTTGACAGTTGTCATCAAGGAGCTATTAAAAAAAGGAGGAAGGAATCCCGTCTGATCCGAAACTGAAGCACCCTTAGGAAGCCGGAACGCTTCGTACGTACGAGCGGAACACGCACACACTCACATCATATGCAGCCGGTCACCCTACTTTCATCTGACACACATAATTGTAATATGTCCGCCATTTTGGGCTTCAGTTCGATGTCAATCAAAACTCAATCCTTCTTTTTTTATTTCTTAAAGTTCACGAAAAAAGCTGATAACCAATATATTTGTTTGTATTTGTTTGTATGTGTAGCCAGCGTACCCACTGCTGGGACAATGGCCTTGTTTCACATGGAGAGTGTATCCATAATCCATCACGATGATCAAGTTTAGTGCGGGTTGGTGAATAGCTCAAAATGAAACAAAAATATGAACGTTTCATCTCTACAACTATTTTCTTTGAAATATATTTCAAGGTGTAAATATCTAAAATCAGACTCGTCTTTAGGTACATAAGATGGGTCGATTTTCATGCCACATTTCTTTTCTAGGTATTGCTAACAATTTAAGCCTAAACTTAAAAAAATCATGTTACTTCCGAAATAACAAAATTAAGCTCGAAAAATTAAAATAATGCATTTCTATTAAGTTTTTTGTTTTTAAGGCTAAATACTTTTAAGACATTACACCATAGGCAATTTTCAAATTAGACATCGTTTATAGGCAATAATTTGCTTTGTATCTCTAATCCGTCTGATCATAAAGGCACAATATGTAACATAACATAATGTGTATAACATTTGTGTGATGAACATAGATGTTTGTTCTGCGTCTGGGTGTTATATTGTATTCTATGTATGTATTTACAAAACAAAAAGTATCTAAGTATTATATCCGTTATCTGGTTCCCATAGTACAAGCTATGCTTAGTTTGGGGCTAGATGGCGCTGTATGAAATGTCCGCACATATTTTTTTATTAATTTATTAATTTAAATTCATGAAAAAAAAAATCAGATTGTTAAAAATACTTTATTTTACATCACAACGAAGGACTTAACTTACTTATATAAAATGTAATATCTATAGATCTTACTATTTAGCTACTACCTACTAAGCTATTTGCACCTTATTTACAGCCTATGAATATTTTTACGAGTTGATTTTCCTGCACCATAGATAACGAAATGAAAATAATTGAGCATTTTCATAGAGTTGTTGTATGGTTTCTAAATTATAAAAAAATACATTTACTGAACTAATATAAAACAAAAACATTCAATTCAAAACCCCTAATTAGTATGACAAGTTGGCAACTCTAACATAATTTGAGCAAAATTTAAAAGTCAGTATAAGTACTGATGATGATGATGATGATGATGATGATGATGATGATGATGAAACTGTAATTTAAAGTCAGTCTGACACGCTTACCTAACCTAATTAAAATACTATTACACAAGTTTTAGGTACAGAAGTAGGTACGGACCGTTACAATTATTATATTTATAATGTTCCCATCAGAATTGGTTTTCAATTGCACGCCTTATTATATAATTGGTAGTAGTAGAAAGTAGTTGGTTTTAAATAATTGGTTTCAAATAAATGGTTTCAAATACGCGGTACAAAATAATTGGTTTTAAATAATTGGTTTACAATAATTGGTATCAAATAATTGGCATAAAATAATTGGTATCAAATAGTTGGTACAAAATAATTGATTTCAAATAATTGGTTTCAAATAATCGGTATAAAATAATTGGTTTTAAATAATTGGTATCAAATAGTTGGTACAAAACAATTGGTTTCAAATAATTAGTATAATGGCAAACTAAGCATCCATAGCAATCACAGTCGAAGTCTCGTTGGAGCTGGTGATGAAGGAGTAGATCGAAGACACCCATCCACTCATCCAGTAGACCATGAGAACCCAGAACAGGAAACGGGTGATGAGGTCCACCCACCACATTCTGTGGATTAAAAAAATATAATTAGTAGAAGGTCTTTTCAGTGGTATGCATAACAAATTATTACTATGAATTCGAAACTTTGAATAAAATGCCAGGAAAAACCTAGGAAAAAGAAAGACCTATATGTATTTCATATTCATATTCATATTCATTTATTGTGCTCACATATAATACAGACTATATATTAAACAGTAGCTTGTCTTAAGGATCAATATATGTGCCCTGCAAGGGCGCTGCACATTTTAGTACATTTTGAGTGGTTTCTAAAATAAAAGTTATGTTGTTACATGTCAATAATCCTATTCCTATTTAATTCTAATTGTATTATTTACGTCAAATCTAATTACTATTGTTATTATTATTCACTCATTTATTTATATTTCTTAAATTTATGTTTTTTATAATACTTCTTATAAAATTAAAATTACAAAAATATTATAAAAAACCTAAACCTAGTGTCCCGCCGGCAGCGGGGCAGGGCCCAAGCTACCGGTGGTCAGGGCTGCAGAGTGAGGAACCTCCTGACAATACGTGCCGTGTCAAGGAGTACCGCCTTCTGAATCTGACCCTTGATCCAGCCGTCCAGCGAGAGCCTCTCGAGATGTTGGTCGAGGCTCTTCGCCATAAGACCGTTCGCCGAAACGACTATCGGAACAATGCTCGTTGAGTCAACATTCCACATGGCGGTTACCTCGTGAGCCAAGTCAAGGTACTTGCTGAGTTTGTCCTTCTCAGCCTTCACGAGGTTCTCGTCATGCGGAATGGTGATGTCAACGAGCACTGCCCGGCGTTGGGACCGTCGGCGTTATTATTATTATTATTATCATTATCATTAAATTAATAATAGTCAGGAGCGTACAACATTTAAAAAGATTATTATTAATATATACTATCTACACTTCACATCCTATTCCTTCATGCGCAGGATCACACCCCACATTATAGCACCTAGTACCTATCATACCTATCCATATACCACAAGTTTAAATATATCTACTATCTACTATCTACATCTATGCGTCTATTTTATCATTTTTAAACTCTTGTACAGAGTAATACGCTTTATTTACTAGGAATAACTTTAACTTGTTAGAAAATATATGATTGTTATTCGCTAACTTTATTGATTCCGGGAGCTTATTATAAATTATTATAAGTCTATGGTAAGGACTATTCCCCACAGCCTTCAATGTAGTTACAGGTAATACTAGCTTATCTTTATTTCGTCGGTTATATTGCGGGTTGATTTCTATATTAGATTTGAAAAGGTTTCTATATTTTCGGACAAACAGGGCCATTTGTAAGATATATATACATGGCAGGGTAAGGATATTTCGTTTCATAAAATGTGGCTTACAACTTTCCCGCTGCTGGATGTTTACTAGAATTCTGAGACACTTTTTTTGCAGAATGAACAAGTCATTGAAATCTGTACTTTCACCCCACAAAATGATACCATAGTTGAGCCATTTCTTATAGAACTGATTACTTTCATGTATTTTTGATACTAATTAATTCAATAACAAATGCCTATTAGTTTGTAGCGCTCATATCGAAGCATGGCTAGCCGTCCTAACCGATCGGTAAAGTTAAGCAACGTTCGCTGTGGTCACTACTATGATGGGTGACCGCTACACCAAAAAGTTGGTATTTACAACTGAACGCTACCGTGCTTCGGAGGGCACGTTAAGCCGTCGGTCCCGGCTGATGTCGTAAGACAATAGTCGTTAAGCCAAGCCAGCAGCCGTTGGGCGGCCTAAAAATTCTGACACCAGCCCTCAACTGCTGTCAAAATTGTATGAAAATTGACAGTAGTTGAGCGGCAGACGCGCGTCAGCAGCGAAACTAGCTGGTTCGTTGGGGGGCTGGGCTGACCACTTGCATACATGAGAAGAAGAAGTTTGTAAAGGAAAAATTAGAATCCGGGAGACGAAACTGAAAAAAATAATTGTAGTGGGGTATAGATTTACCCTTTGGTGTGTGCAATAAAGTGTTTATCTATCTACCCTCTTTCGGGATAACATACCAATTCAATGTCACCTTGTATAGTAGTGTAGTGTCAGAAAAATCTGTGTACGTTAAAGGTGCTAAAGTTTATAATCATTTACCAGAACACATAACAAATGCTACTTCAGCCAATATATTTCAAAACAAGCTTAAGATGCTGTTGATCGGTAAGGCTTACTACTCAGTCAATGAGTTTTTCATAGACAAATTGACTGTATAATATTTAGTATACGAATATTCTTTTAGATTTATTTAAAATAATATTATTTGTTGTTATGTTATTGACCTGTAAATTATTATTTACTAATAAATTCGGTGTTCTGTATTCTGTATAGGTATTTTTATTGAACTAATCAGTTTAATAACAAATGCTATTATACATATGCTTACTTTTTATATTTTTGTTTACTTACACTTTCATATGCCTCCTGGCAGCTGGTAAAGTCTCATCAGACTCCTTCAGGATGAACTTCCGCGCGGCGAGGATGCAGTCTTCAAAATATTTGGAGATATCCAGCCCTGAATAACGTACAATATTTTTATAACACGTTGAATGAAACAAAAAACATTTATTCAACACTCACTAACAAAGATTACATGCGTCTCTCTCACTCAGCACAATTCACTATGTCACCGTCATATTGTAAAAACCGTTTGTTTAAAATGAAAATAAAACCGGTTATTTATAAACTGTCCATTTATTGCAAACTGACAATCTGTCTTACAATAACACGGAATATATTTCGATTATTTATAAACAGTCGGTGCCCAGCGGTGAGTTTATAAAATAACGGGTTTTAGTAGCGTTTAATTGTGAACAAACCCGTTTTAATGCACCAATTTTTGCTGTAATTTATTGTTTTTAGAGTCACCAGTGGTTAACCAGTAGGTTACGACGACGAGCGAAACGAGGAAGAGTGTTAGGTTAGTTTTGACCACACTAGAAGTACACAATTACGAAAAACGAAGTGATGCCGATTAATTATAAATAACCGAAATATCGACCTTTTTATTATGAGACACATTGCCCGTTTGCAATAAATCGACAGTTTATAAATAACGTTTTTTTATAAACAGACGGTTTTTACAATGAGACGGTGACATATACAATCTGATCTTGAATTGGTACATTATCCCGAAAGGGGGTAAGTCTACGCTCTAAGGTAGACAACATTTCTTCATTTCTTTTAACATTTTTTCATATTTTTACGTTATGATATTTTTGAATGAGTTTGTTTTTTGTCTTTATGTTCTTTATTTATTTTATTTTTTGTTTTTTGGTTTTGTTTTTTTTTTCATTACTCCAATGTAGAGGTGGTTTTTATTTTTTAAAATCTATAGGCATTGCATTTGACCACTGTCCCACCTGATGGTAAGCGACAACGCGGTCTATGATGGTGCATGCTTGCCTAGAAGTTACTTGTTCACTGTTGAACAGCAGCCCTACCACAAACTAATACAAAACTATCATGGTTCGTGACAGTAATGCTTCAAGGTTACAATAATGTTATTCGAATTCGTACCATACAGTATCGAAGGTCTTACAGCATTATTACTTCAATATTACTTCAATCATAAGTTGACAAATTACATAAAATTAAGAATACTTTAATGTTGCAGAGCCAGACCAGTTTTGATGACGTCATGTTAAATCGTTCACTCAAATACAACTGTCATGTCATACCTTAACGTCATGTTGACAGCGACGTGCGACAGTGATAACGCTAAATAAAAATGTAGACGTCTCATTCTCGCGCAAGAATACTTTATAAGTTCATGGTACTTTAATTAATTTGTAAAGGAAAAATTAGAATCACGAGCGGGGATTGAACCCGCATCCATCCATCCCTCAAGCCGGGATATGCTTTACTTAAGCTACCGTGACAAGTGGTCTCATGTCCGAATTTTTCCTTCACCTTTACAACCAACTTACGGGGTTGGTAGCGCCATCTATTGAGTGATTTTTAAGAATCATCCCAACCAGCATCGTCAAGTTACATCAACACAAAGGCTGTACAGATAACGATACTGCTATAAAAATCATAAATATTCATGGTACGAATTCGAACAATATTATTGTAACCTTGAAGTATTACTGTCACGAACCATGATGGTTTGTGTATACTTTGTGGTAGGGCAGCAGAACTTATAAAGTATTCCGGCGCGAGAACGAGACGTCTACATTATTATATAGCGTTATCACTGTTGCACGTCGGTGTTAACATGATTAACGGTGGCCGTATTCCGAGACACGCTAAAATCGACAATATCGATATTATCGCGCTAAAAACGCGTACCGAATGGCCGTGAGGGCGACAACGAAATCTCTTGTAAACGTCATGACCGACGCCATTTTGCGATATTGCCGTCCGTGATTGGTTGTCCCGAGTCATTGACAGCGCTCAAAGTCGTGAGCGCAATATCTGAATCGGAACGCTGAATATTCAACGTGAGCGTTGTGAGCGATGATAGCGATTACAGCGTGAATCGGAATAGGGGGGTATGACATGATAGTTGTATTTAAGTGAACGATTTAATGTGACGTCATCAAAACTGCTCTGCGTCAACAACATTACAATATTCTTACTTCTATGTCATTAATAAATAATAATGCTATAAGACGTTGTGGTGACCCCCCTGGTATCCCTGTGTTTCTCTCTTCTAGATGCAAATTGACTGTTATGACACAGCCATTAGTGCAAGGAATGACAGCCATCAATGCTTTAGACTTACCGACAGCATCAACTTTATAGTCCCGCCTCTCTTTAGCGTTGAGTTTCTGCCTTAGTGACTGAGCGATGTCTGACTTGAAGTCCCATTGGTTGTTGGTGTAGTACTCAAACACTTCAAAACCTTTGTTGATACGACGTTGGACTCGCATTAATCTGAAAAATGCAATGATAGTTATGTAGTAGTAGTAGGTAGTAGTAGTAGTAGGTAGTAGTAGTAGTAGCAGGTAATAGTGCTAGTAGGTAGTAGTAGTAGTAGTAGTAGGTAGTAGTAGTAGGTAGTAGTAGTAGTAGGTAGTAGTAGGTAGTAGTAGTAGTAGGTAGTAGTAGGTAGTAGTAGTAGTAGGTAGTAGTAGGTAGTAGTAGTAGTAGGTAGTAGTAGGTAGTAGTAGTAGTAGCAGGTAATAGTGCTAGTAGGTAGTAGTAGTAGTAGCAGGTAATAGTGCTAGTAGGTAGTAGTAGTAGTAGTAGTAGGTAGTAGTAGTAGGTAGTAGTAGTAGTAGGTAGTAGTAGGTAGTAGTAGTAGTAGGTAGTAGTAGGTAGTAGTAGTAGTAGCAGGTAATAGTGCTAGTAGGTAGTAGTAGTAGTAGTAGTGGTAGTAGGTAGTAGTAGTAGGTAGTAGTAGTAGTAGGTAGTAGTAGGTAGTAGTAGTAGTAGGTAGTAGTAGGTAGTAGTAGTAGTAGGTAGTAGTGGGTAGTAGTAGTAGTAGGTAGTAGTAGGTAGTAGTAGTAGTAGCAGGTAATAGTGCTAGTAGGTAGTAGTAGTAGTAGTAGTAGTAGTAGGTAGTAGTAGTAGGTAGTAGTAGTAGTAGGTAGTAGTAGGTAGTAGTAGTAGTAGGTAGTAGTAGGTAGTAGTAGTAGTAGGTAGTAGTAGTAGTAGCAGGTAATAGTGCTAGTAGGTAGTAGTAGTAGTAGTAGTAGTAGTAGTAGGTAGTAGTAGTAGGTAGTAGTAGTAGTAGTATAGTTTAAATAGTGCAATTTTTTGCAAAATTCGTCTAGGCAGGTAAGTCCACCGCCGCTATGCCAGTTATTCTGTCGCCAAGCAGTAGTGTGCTAGCTCTACTGTGTTTCGGTTTGAAGGGCACTGTGTCTGGTGAAATTACTGGGTAAATGAGACTTAATGACTTGATCACAATATCTACACACAGGTCTATGTAGGTACCTGAGTGTAGTGTAGGACTTTTCTAAAAAGTTTTCAGTTATTTTGTCGCCAAGCAGTAACTGAAGCGTGCAAGCTCTACTGTGTTCCGGTTTGAAGGGCACCTTAGCTGGTTAAATTACTGGGCAAATGAGACTTAATGACTTGATCACGGTCTGTATGTATGTTTCAGCGATCTCATTTAGGCTTTGCCGACGTGTGCGTATTTTTAAATTTTGGACAGACAGACAGAAACCTGACCTTACCTGACCAGTTTATACCTACATTTTGGGTACAGAACCCTAAAAATACTTACACAGGCTTATAACCAAGGCAGAACAGTAGTGTGTCGATGAGTATAGCGGGAATGAGGTGAAAGAAGAATACGCAGATGTTGTGGTACAAGCGGGAATGCTTCATCGAACCACCGGGGTACCTGCGGAGTAAATGTAGTTATTTTATTTTATATTATTTCAAATGCTTATTCTGCTTACAACTATGCCAAGGCACACAACAAGCATTTTCACATCACAGATAATATAAAACATATAACTTATTTTTATATTATAACTACATCCCTATTTCTTAAACTTTGTGTGGAATGACTGGTAGAAAATGCTTTAGCATTAAGTCCTCCTTTTGTACTTTTTGTGCAATAAAGGATTAAATAAATAAATAAGAAGTTAACTAAAAAATCGACATATAAATTCGTAAAATAATTAAAAGTAGAATAAATAATATCGATATGTTATGTGATATACTAGACTAGGTGGTAGGACTTTTCTGCAAAGTTCGTCTAGGTAGGTACCACCGCTTTGCCAGTTATTCTGCCGCCAAGCAGTAGTGTGCAAGCACTACTGTGTTCCGGTTTGAAGGGCATTGTAGCTAGTGAAATTACTGGGCAAATGAGACTTTATGACCTGATTACACAGTGTAGTAATCTGATTACTAGACTGTGTGATGTCTCAGGATGACGTGCGCAGTGCAGTGTCACGCGAAACTTTATTATTTTAAAGTTCCGAGGGACACTGCAACTGTTATGGGCGGCCGTATTGCTTAACATCAGGTGAACGACCAGCTCGTCACGTCATTCATTCTCATAAAAAAAAAATATAGAAAAGAAATATTAGCCATTGCAATAAATTGGTTAATTAAATTTTAACATAGAGTTTTTACGAGCATAGGCCTTTTTCTGGTTTTTGGTCTATTTTGAAACGAGAAATGAAATGTTTGACTATTTTTAATTTTTTTAACTATTTTTTGCACACACTTGAGAAAACTAATTTACTCAAAAAGGACAGTACAGAAATCAAAGACTACGTCAGGACTCCAGGGTCTTCATGGACTTACCAAACGACTCCATTCAGTGGTACTCTGTTCATAATGATCTCTCGACCAGCGTCTATCATCTCTGACCACGTGACCTTGATCTCAGCTGATGATGTGAAGTTAATGATATTCGATTTCGTGTCTCTGGAAATAATAAAAAGGGTTTTATTTTGGACCTAGTCTTATCTTATCAAAAATATTTATTGGTCTTAGGCCCGATTTTACCAAAGTAGAATAACGTTATTCCAAGTATAACGTTCCGAAAATAACCGAGTTACACAAATATAACTATTATACCAACAATTTTGAAGCTCTTTCTTTGGATATAATCAGGATAGGGTCCTTTTAATCTTCATTTCATTTGTCATCAGCTGTATCCGAGGGTAACAATTAGCGTTATATTTGGAATAAAACTTATTCTACTTTGGTAAAATCCAGCCTTAACCTTGTATACTTATCTCAAGAACTTATTGGACTCGACGTTACTTATCAAATTATTTTATTGGACTTAACCTTACATAACAAAAGGGTTTGTTGGACTTAATCTTACTTATCAAAAGGTTTTTGGGCTTACATATAATAACTTATCTACTTATGAAAAGGTATTATCAAATTTTTATCAAGGACGGGAGATGCCTCCTCCAGAAACTTTAAAACTTACTCCGTGATTTATTCACCGATTTTACCTATTTTTTTTTTCAATTATTGTATTAATTTTTAAACCTACTTACTAGCAACTAGCCTATTTTGCAAACTTACCCTTGTTTAAGATAGTTCCAGGCCACGATCATGATTCCGTTAATAAAAACGTCGACTGGGAGATAGTCTGCGTAGCTGTTACTCTTGCAGTACATAGAACGAATCACGCCTTTGCCAGCACCTGACAAAAAAAGTCTTAAAAAACAGGAAACACACTATAGAATATACCTAATTCTATAGTGTCAAATGATAAAGAAAAGAAAAGTATTGGGAAATGGAATAAATTAAGGAAATAGAGAAGTACAGAAGAGCAGTAGAGAAGACGGGAAACAAACGGCTAAGTGCGAGTCGGACTCGCGCACGAAGGGATCCGTACATTATCTATAACAACGAGCAAGAATATCACGTTTGTCGTATAGGAGTAGGAGACTCCTTAAACACTTATTTTATTCTGTATTTTAGTATCTGTTGTTATAGCGGCAACAGAAATACATCATCTGTGAAAATTTGAACTGTCTATCATGGTTCAAAAGAGACAGCCTGGAGACGAACAGACACGCGTGTTCCACTTTAGACCACTTGGTTAGTTACCAACAGGTGAGTTGATAGCAAACGTATATTTAAAATAGGCGTATGTTTACCATCATCATCATCATCATCATTAACAGCCTGAAGACGTCCACTGCTGAACATATGCCTCCCCCAGAACGTAGCCATATTAATAATAGTATATATAATAGTATATATAAATGTAAAAGTATATATAATATGCAATAAAAAAGGCTATTTTAGCATTAAAAAGAACAGGGTAGTGTCAAGTCAAAGAGAAGAAAGTAAGTTATTTGTTAGGGAAAAAGTATTGGGAAACGGAAGAAATTAAGGGAAGTAGAGAAGTAAAGCAGTTGGAAAAACAGGAAAAAGGAGTTCACGAAAAAAAAGAAGAAGGACGGGTAATGAGGGTAGGAAGAAAGATTTAAGATGGGTGGCCCCCTTGGAAATAAAATTATGATAATAAAACAAACTTACCGATAAGAAGTCCTGTGGGTCCATTTATGTTGTCGGTCCATCCAGGCACAGGCTCTTGCCAAATGGGAATCACTTAAAAATAAATAAACTTATTAATCTGTGAAAATTTCAACTGTCTCACCATCACGGTGCATGACATAGAGCCTGGGCCTGAAGCCTGCTATTTCAATTGTGTCATAATGGTTCATGAATGGTACCAATGACAGAATTTGACACTAATGTTAGTCTACAAACCATAAGTAGACTACCATTAGTGTCAAAATCTGTCATTATGGTACCATTCATGAACCATTATGACACAATTACACATGACGCATAATGGCAGACTTCAGGCCCTGGTGACAGACGTACAGACAAACAGACAAACGGACAGTAGAGCCTTAGTAATAGGGTCAGTTTTACACTTTGGGTACGGAACCCTAAAAAGGCGAATAGTTCTCCAATAAGTGCTCCTAAAATGGTCTTTTTTCATGAGAATAAATGAAATGACGAGCCTGTCGTTCACCTGATGTTAAGCGACACGGCCGTCTATAACAGTTGCAGTGTCACTCGGAATTTTTAAATAATAAAGTTTCGCGTGACTGCGCACGTCATCCTGAGACATTACACAGTCTAGTAATTACTAGACTGTGAGATCAGGTCATAAAGTCTAATTTGCCCAGTAATTTCACTAGCTACAACAGAACACAGTAGTGCTCGCACACTACTGCTTGGCGGCAGAATAACTGGCAAAGCAGTGGCACCTCCCTAGACGAACTTTGCATAAAAGTCCTACCATCTAGTAAAACCGGACTCCGTGACCCATTTTAGGAGCACTCGCTCCGGGGAAATATCGGGGAACAAACCAGTTCTTTTCGACTATTGGGATAAAAAGATTTGTGATATTGCAGGCTAGTTATAGGACTTTTTCTCCTTCTGCTTCTCGTGTAGGCAAGTGGTCAGCCTTGGCGTCGGAATTTTCCCGAAACAAAGGCTTCTGACTTGGCTTAACGACTATTGTCTTACGACATCAGCCGGGACCGACGGCTTAACGTGCCCTCCGAAGCACGGTAGCGCTCAGTTGTAAATACCACTTTTTGCTGTAGCGGTCACCCATCATAGTAGTGACCGCAGCGAACGTTGCTTAACTTTACCGATCGGATAGGAACGGCTAGTCGTGCTTCGCTATGAGCGTTACAAGAAGAAGTTAGAAGTCCGCGCTGTGAAGTCCGCTGCAAGCCCTCCACACACCGCTTACCTCTTCCCACGGACATCTAATGTTGCTATTGCACACGCGCAGCGTTTCGCGCCGACTTCACAGCCGTCATCGAGTTCGGCGCATACCTACGTGTGAGTTGCGTGTTGTAATATGAGACCTCTCTTACTTACCTATAGAAGGCCTTAGTACCATCGCAGGGATGTGATCCATCGCCTCGACCACCAAAGCTTCACCAAGAGCCTTCGTAAAGGCATATGAGTTAGGAAGCTTGTCCAGTAACCTGTAAAAGAATAGTTCATTATGATATAAGTGTGTAATGATCAATGCACACGCATGTCATACAACGTTTTTCATCACAGTATCCGAGGAAAAAACAGACTTGTTATACTAAAAATGTTTGTTTCTAATGACTTCAATATAAACTAGGTATAAATTTTGTTGGTGAAAATGTTAAACCTTAGTAAAAGAAAAAAATATACTTACTTAGGAGTTAGGGCTAGAACAGCTTTTTCGTCCATCCACTCCATAGTTTGTATGATCTGGTGAGGGTCAGCTGGAGGAGGGTAAGGTTTCTCTTCTAGAAGCTTCTCGTGGAGGTGACAGTAAGAAGTTGAGATGTGGATGAACACCTGTAAATATATTTTGGAGATTAAGAAAGAAAGATATAGAAAGTGTACGTATTATGAGTCTTTTTGCATCCATCGCTGAACATAGGCCTGCCCCATTAGAGGGAGTTTTTTTTTTTAACATCGATAGGCTAACATTTGACCACGGTCTCACCTGATGGTAAGTGATGACGCGGTCGACGATGGAGCATGCTTGCCTAGAAGATACCGGCCAGAAGATGCCAAGTGAAGTTACCATGGTCACTTCACTTGGCAGTACATAGGTCATCATCATCATCATCATCATCATCAGCCTGAAGACATCCACTGCTGAAAAATAGGCCTCCCCTAAAGAGCGCCACTTTGAGCGGCTGCGTGCCTCTTGCATCCATCGGCTCCCCACGGTTCTGACCAGGTCGTCGGTCTACCTAGTGGGGGGCCTACGCTGCGTCTTCTGGTTCGTGGTCGCTACTTGAGACCCTTACAGAGATTATTATAGGTACTTTGTCAAAATTGTGGTGAAATAAATAAATAAATAGGTGTGGACACTTCACACAGCGCCATCTAGCCCCAAACTAAGCAAAGCTTTTACTATGGAAACCAGATAACTGATATAATACTTAGATACTTTTTTTGTAAATACATACATAGAATACAATATAACACCCAGACGCAGAACAAACATCTATGTTCATCACACAAATGTTTGTCCTGGGTAGGAATCGAACCCACAGCCCTTAGTTCAGACGGCAGGGTTACTACCAACAGGGCTATCGGGCTTGCCAAAAAAAATTGTTGCTGATGCCTTATGCCAGGTGTACCTTGAGGTTCTTGCACTCTTTGCCAAGTTCCACCATCAGTTTTGTGCCTCTCACGTTCAGAAGAACAGCTTTCTTCAGCTCTTCATCGAACCTGGAAATCAAAGAGTTTATATTATTAGAGAGAGGGAGATTGTGTGTGAGGGTGTGTTAAGTAGGGGTGTATGTGTGTGTGTGCGATGGAATTGCACGACTTAACCCTTACTCCGAGCGACTCGTTATCGAACGCGCAAACATTGTTACCTTATCAACATTCATCATCATCATTAACAGCCTGAAGACGTCCACTACTGAACATAGGCCTCCCCCAGAGAGCGCCACTTTGAGCGGCTGCTCGCCTCCTCTATCCATCGGTTCTCCACGGTTTTCACCAGATCGTCCGTCCACCTAGTGGGGAGCCGCACCGGCCTACGCTACGTCTTCCGGTTCGTAGTTGCCACTCGAGAACCTTTCTTGCCCATCGGTTGTCAGTTCTACGAACGATATGGCCTGCCCATTGCCATTTCAACTTGCTGATTCTGAGAGCTATATCGGTCACTTTAGTCCTGCTGCGGATTTACGATAATACTTCCGCCAATTGGGAACTTGTGACATTTGGTACGGACCCCCAAAAAGTAGCCATCTACATATTGCGTCCGCATCCAGCTAGTTTTTTAAGGAATATTAGACTATAACTGAACCATAATTGTAACAAGTCTAGTCTAGTCGTGGTCAAATAAGCTATACGGAATCAAAACAAACGTAAATTTAATATGCAGATGCGTCCCCATTTTGTATAATATAGTTCCGCGAACAGTTATCTTTTTTGCAACATCCAGCATAGCGATTCAGGAGACCTCAGCGCTGAGGCTCAGCGCTGAGGTCCGATTCAACCAACTTTTATTTGAAAATAGAACGGAAATAGCTTCATCGTTTCTGCAAAAGGCATGCGCTAGGGGAGAGCTTTCCGTTCTATTTTCAAATAAAAGTCGGTTGAATTGGACCTCAGCGCTGAGCCTCAGCGCAGAGGTCTCCTGAATCGCTATGCTGAGCGTTTTTGTTCATAATTATTCGAAATACTTACTTAAAATTGAGTGCCAAATATCATCCAAATTTGGCGGTAAATGGTAGCGCAGTAAACCTCCCTTTTTGGGAAAAATACACCTCCAATCAACTGTAATAGTACGCGAGTTGTATGTCAACAATAGTTTATACTATTCTGTATTCTGTGTACCAACAACATACCTACATTCGGTAGACCACTGGTTAGAACAGAGAATGCAGACTGCTCGCTCGGTCAATTTATTTAATGTTAAAAATTTTAATCTCTAAACTATGTACTTAACACTTTTTGTTAGGTATTATACAATGTATTATATAGCTAGTGCTTAGTTATTTTTATTAATATCACGTGTGTAATTATGAGCTTAACTCTTACACTTATATATATTTGTATTCAAGGTTCAGTAAAGTTGTAATATCTACAGTTCGTTCTCAGGCCCCGAAGTCTGCTATTTTGTGTCATAATGGTTCATGAATGGTACCATAATGACAGATCTTGACACTAATGGTAGTCCACAAACCATAAGTGGACTACCATTAGTGTCAAAATCTGTCATTATGGTACCATTCATGAACCATCATGACACAATGAAAAAGCCGACTTCGGGCCCTTCTGTTGTGTGTTATTCATAATATTCTATTTACTGTCCCATCTGAACCCTATATTGAATGTCAGGGGGAGAGTAAGACCATGTAATCTGCATAACTTATATTATCAAGATTAGTACTGAGATATATTATACTGAAAAATCAAACACGACAAAAAAGTTGTGCAGACGACATGGTGCTACTCACCCAAACCCATCATACCTGATTGTTGCAGCTGCGTGTATGATGATATTCACTTTCTCGACTAACATCTGTCTGTCAGCAGCAGAGATAGCCAAGTCAGCAACACCAACGTCACCAGATACAATCGAACATTTGTCCAGCATCTGTTGGATGCCCCCTTGCGCCGTCCGTAGTTTAGTGAAGAGCTGGAATTTGGACATGAAACTAAGTCAAGCTTTCTAACGATAATTGACAATTTGACAGCTTCTGCAGTGTGGTGGTTTAGCAGGTTGGCTCAAACTTCTCGGCAACGAAAAGCGCATCCACATATTGTAGACACGTGGAAATCTCATACGACGCGATTCTTGCGCTCGTTTCTTACACAAACCTGCAAGATGTGGAATGATCGTCCACCTGAGGTTATTCTACATAACTACAGTATGGGGAGCTTCAAGAAAAGTGTTGAAGGAGTCCTCTCTAAGGGTAGGCATGCCAAAAAATAACCCGGGAGCTGCGGATTTGATTTCCACGACAGGACAATGTGTCAGAAAAAAGTGCAAACACCTACTTGTTCTATTTCTGGGTGTTGTGGCACTATAATATAACCCTTGTAGTTCCTGAGTCTCTAGATACAGGGAATCCTATCTAGGTATACCTAATCGTAGACATGTTAAAAAACGAAGGGCATTATACCTAATCGCAGAGAATTGTAAAAATTGGAGCGTTTTCGCACCGGACGTAGGTGTGCGACATAATAGTGCGAACAGCTAATTTTTGGAATGTTTTACTCGTGCTTCTTTGCTTTTTGCTGGGAGGGAATGATCAAGTCAGGTGCAGGTCCAAGGGGGGGGGATTTCCCCCGCCCCTAGCCCCCTAGTTACGACCGATCCTTCAAATGATTGAAATCGCCATAGCGATATCACTAATTCTTCGTGAATGGGATTTCAAGGGAGCCTTGTTTACGAATATACTCGTTACTAGGTGGCAGGGCCGTGTCGCTTAACATCAGGTGAACTACAAGCTTGTCACGTCATACATTCTCATAAAAGAAATAGGTAGGTACTAATATCCTGAATGTTTTGGTATTTAAACCACAAAAATGACTAGTTCATTTATATGAGGTAATCGGTATTTTGGTATTTCCGACACTATTATTCTTTCCAACACTAAAACTTGTATCTCTTTTATACAATTATTATCTTATTATATTACTTTATATAAAATGCACCAAACAACTCAATAATAAACTAATGAGTAATCTGTAATTAAGTTTCCTTGATCTTCCGTCGCAAAAAGTCGGTTTTAATTTAATAAAATTGATGTTTAAATTCTGAGAGCAGGAAATACAGCACTGCTATCGCAAAAAGTGGCATTAATACTTTGTTAGTGCCTTCACTTATTCGAAGTAAGCTTTGTAATTAAAAAAATATTATTACTATTTTTTTTTGTTTAGAATATACGATTTATTTCAACCAACAAGACTCTGCTGAACTTTGAAAATTCATCTCAACACAAGTAATGAATTTTCAAAGTTCAACAGAGAGAGAGAGAAAGAAGGAGAAAACTATAAACTTGAAGATTAACTGTATTAACTGTTTAAATAAAAAGCCAAGTGCGAGTCGGACCCGCGCACGAAGGGTTCAGTACCATTATCTATGCAAACGAGCTAAAAAATCACGATTGTTGTATGGGAGCCCATTAAATATTTTTTTTTCGTTTTTTTTTAGATTTTGTTGCTATAGCGGCACAATACGTCATCTGTGAAAATTTCAACTGTCTAACTATCACGGTTCATGATATACAGCTGACGGACAGACAGACAGACGAACAGCGGAGCCTTAGGGTTCAGTTTACCCTTTGGCTACAGGACCCTAAAAATGGATTTACTAAGTTCACCACGAAATTATAATTAATTAAAAATACAGGTACGCAGAATAAGATCAGGTAAGTATATATAACAATTATAATTAATTAAAAATATAGTTATACGTAAAATAAGGTTTACGGGTTTAGGGGTTTTATTTCAGCTATTCACCTGCTTTCTTAGTTTTCGCATCAAATATTGGCCTCACATAATCTAGATTTAAATTTTAAATTAGAACATTAGTCGCATTCTTTTCATTTTCCATACATTTTCGTCATTCTTCATCACAGAGTACATTGGTAACATTCAACCGCCGAGGCGGATAGTCCTCGTTTGTGCTTAACCATTTTTCATAAGATATCTGTTACTAACAGTTTAAAGTGCTATTTGTACCTCAAGTTATATTGTTACTACTAGTTGTTCCGTAAAAGTTCAATCGGGAACAAGTTGTGATCTTATTTTCAGCATTTCGGACCATAACCACCTTAAATTATTGTTAAACAACAGAATAAACCTAGTTCATCGAGATTTCTACAGTTTCATTCCATTAGCTCCTGATTTCCCACTAGTACCTATACGTGTTCCCGTGAGAGTCCTCCCCTATCTGAGCTACCGGGAAGAAGCTTTGGAGGGACCTCCGGGACAAGGTATATAAAATACTACTAGGTGGAGCGACGATCTGGTGAAAACCGCAAGGAGCCGAAGGATGCAAGAGGCGAGCAGCCGTTCAAAGTGGCGAACTGTAGAGGGGGCCTGTGTGTGGGGAACAGTGAACGTCTTCAGGCTGTTAATGATGATGATCGTAATAACAAAATCTTTAGATTGAAATACCACATCGCATTTCACTATCCAAGTACCCACTTACGCACCGCGTTCTAACAAAAAGTGACATTGACATACGAATGCGGTTGTAAAATCTGTCTGACTATACAAATTAGGTCAAGGTAGCATGCTATGGGTAAGTAAGCAAGTAGACATGTTTTCGTAATGGATAATGCGTAATGTAATTAGTCGTTTTTTTGTTTGTTTTGGTACGTGGTTAGTTAGTACCTACTTATTAAGTTTTAGTTAGTCTAAACAAGTATGCTGATGTATCAATAGTCTATCGATAATTAAGGCGAAGGGTAGGGCCAAGCAGGTCGGAATTCATTCAATGAAACATCGACCTTAATGTCATAGACTTAAATATCAATTCAGTCTGAACTCCGCGTGGTGCTTACAACGACGGGTGGTGGTTGGCAACCGAATGAAGACACCAACCACCATCCACACGGTCGGATTTTATACCAACCCGATCAAGGTGAGACAAATAGGACCTTGGCTCGGTGGTTGGTCCCGATCGTCTATTTTGCTTTTATCAGTGCCAAAATGGCTAAAATCAAATCCCTTCAGCCAATTTTGGTCGATTTGTTGTCCAGTGTGCTAGTAATAGGGGTCAGCGGCCTATTAGCTACTATGATGAATGCAGTTTCTTCATAGATTTAGAACGTAGATGCATCAATCTGGGACCTAGCAAGGATTTCTCAAGAACTGTGCACATGGCTAGACTAGGCGACTGCAAGTTTCACAATTTTGAAAGGAGCAACAGAAGCTTATTTGAACTACTTTTACTATGAACTACACGCGTTTTTGCTTGAAGGCTGCACAGAATAGATAATATACTTAATAGGGAGTTTTAGCGTGAACGCGGATATGTTCACTAAGTTGCATTGTATAATTTTTCAAAACTTGTGCTTTTTCCAGTATTAATGTTTAAAATTGGTGGCGTTTTACGCATTAAGTGCTGAATTACGAGCATGAGTGTGGGCAAGTGATATAATGTGGTGAAACATGATTTTTCGTGTTGCTTCCAAAACTCCATAGTAGCTTCTAGTAAAGTTGCCATCACTTTGTTGGAGCATGACTTAGACTGGACTATGACTACCTGACTTAGACTGGACTATGACTATGACTAGGACATGACTGCGTGAAATATTTTATAACACGGTGAAATTATAATACACTGGCTAAATACACTATGTGTGGAGCCAAAATACTTATAACAAAAAAAATATACCTAATAAGAGGGATTGCAATCCGGAAAACCGGATCCGGTAATCCGGCGGATCCGGCATCATTTAACGTTTACTTTATAATAGCAACCTGTTCGATCTAACCGTGAAATCTGAAAGCCTGAACCACCCATCATTATCTTGCTCGCTTTCCGCATCCATCGGCTCCCTGCAGCCTTCACCAACCCCCCTATTCTGCGCGCGTCTGCCACTCAACTGCTGTCAATTTTCATACAGTTTTGACAGCAGTTGAGCGGCAGACGCGCGTCAGCAGCGCTGCTCGCTCCTTCGTAATAAGGGGGCAGATCGTCGGTCCACCTAATGGAGGGCCTACGCTGCTTCTTCCGATTCGTGATCGCCACTTGAGAACCTAGTGGTTGTATCATTATTGTTTTATGTCTGGGTATTGTGGGAGCATGACCTCGTAGTTCTTGGATCCCTAGATACAGGGAATCCTAGTTAGGGTACAGGTTAACTATATGTACATATATGATCGTGGTGTGATATTTATTATTTTCTATGTCTTGAGACTCTCGGGTCTAGCCCGGACATTTAGAAGGCATTGGTGGGACCGAAGCTAACACCAAGAGACCCTTTAGAGTATAAAATTAATTATTATGACTGGTAAGGCACGGTATGGCAAATTATAGGTAAGTATAAAATAATTGTGGTGAACTTTTGATGGATGGTGACATTGGGGATGAGAGAACGGCACCTGCCAATTTTGTCTCATGTCTAAATGTTTGAGGCAGGTGATGACTTGCCACCCACTAAATGGGCCTCCTGTAGTGGCTAAGTACCGCATATTGGTTCCGAGGAAGCAACATTGGTGTGGGTGGCTGAGGGTGTCGAGAGGTGTGCTGCACTTTCACTGAACGCTACCCGCGGCGTTATGCCCTTTAACACTTCCACCCTGGAGCTTAGGTTTTTAGCTCTTGCGACTTCCACCCCCGGACAGCCGGTTAAGGCAAGCCAGGGGTCAGGGGTCAGGGGTCTCACTTAGCCCCTTGGAATCAGGGTACGCGGTGTCGCCACTCACCAACGGCTCGCCACAAAGTTATTTATTTATTATTGTACTCACATCTCCGTTAAATATTTCCTCGAGTCGCTGCTTCGGAATTTTTCCTTTCTTCTCTCTGACTAGAAGGTAGATTTGACCGATATCTGGGCATTTTCTGAAAAGAAAAAAGTTTTTATTGTATATTAATTATTATAAACGACATGCAGGCGGCTTTGTGGTTGCAGTTTTGAATGCAACAATAAAAAAAAATTGTAATTTGGCTCCACACTTAGTGTATTTAGCCGATGAAATTTAGTAGTTATAGGTCATTAGCTACGTACCTAATGACCTTACCTAACTTTCATCCTGTTATAGAATATTTCCAGTAAAGTCAAGCCTTAGTCACTACCCAGCAAAGTGGTGGGAACTTAATATGGAATTTTCGAAGAACAGGAAAATGTCAATAATTCAAAAAGATTAAAGATTATAATGTACCGAGGAGTATGCTGCTGCTTATTCCCTGTATATTCCCTTAGCCGGCTCTTACGGGAAGAGATCATCATCATTAACAGCCCGAAGACGTCCACTGCTGAACATAGGCCTCCCCCCGGGAGCGCCACTTAGAGCGGCTGCTCGCCTCCTGCATCCATCGGCTCCCCGCGGCTTTCACCAGGTCGTCGGTCCACCTAGTGGGGGGCCGGCCTGCGCTGCGTCTTCCAGTTCGTGGTCGCCACTCGAGAACCTTTCTTCCCCATCGGTTGTCAGTTCTACGAACGATGTGGCCTGCCCATTGCCATTTCAACTAGTTAATCCTAAGAGCTACATCGAGAAGAGATAGTGTGGTGCTATTTCACACCGGTACCACGCTAGAATTAGGACTGCGCGTGATAAATCATAAATCACGAATCATAAGTAGTCGTATTCAAGGTCGAAGTAAAGGAGCACGGACCCAGGTGTCTGCGGTAAAGCGAATTAAAAAAAGGTCGAAGTAAAAAAAATTGCAAATAGGGTAGTTTTAGCACTAACAAATCAAAATAAAAAAAATAATAGTAGTAAATTACAAAATGTTAATTAACTATAATAAAATTACAGCAAGCATGTTACAATAATTAAAGAAAGAAGTTCTGTCTCTACTAAAGTACGTAGCAGCGCATGTAATGAATAATAAAATGCCAGATTCCGTAATATAGCATTGCGTAGCATTTTTTTACTATTATATTGTCTGGGTTCATACATAGCTAGACCACTAGACCTTTATCAACACAATACAACGCTTACACATATTGTGTGTAATGATTTAATGAATGATTTACCAATTTCTGGCATTTGGCACACACAATGCCTAATGCATTGTGTTAACATATATTTTGTGTTGTGCCCTCTATTTATTGTAAGAATTATGAGTTTGATTGCAAAATACATAATATGTTTCACAAACCTTAAGGCAAAAAAGTCAATTATGTTCTAATGAGTCATCTAACTCGATGTAAGGAATTCAATGAACAAACGTGTATCGTGTGTTGAAAATTTCAACCACTAATCCTATGAGAGTAAACGGGACACCCAATGTCTTTTGTTGCATCCTGCTCTGTCCTTTGTAATTTCGTATGAGTTAGTCTCGTTTTGTTACTTCGCCCCCTGCCCGCGTGAGTCGTGTTTCTAGGGGAAATTAAGTTCACGAGCTATCAACGGGCCTTATAATCTTTGCGTAAATTCCTACCTTAATAGTTTCTCCACAAGAACCTTCCCCATGAATCCTGTTCCTCCAGTGATGAGGACATGGAGACCAGCAAAGGTTTCCGATATCCGGTCTGGAAGCGCATCCACCTCCGTTGCTGTTAAACCCTCGGCTGACATAATGCTGTAAGGAGAGGAAATGGTCAAAAACGTTAAAGATTATTCATCATCATCATCATCATCATCACCATCATCATCATCATCATCATCATCATCATTAACAGCCTGAAGACGTCCACTGCTGAACATAGGCCTCACCCAGAGAGCGCTCCTTTGAGCGGCTGCTCGCCTCCATTCCTCGGCTCCCCACGGTTTTCACCAGGTCGTCGGTCCACCTAGTGGGGGGTCTGCCTACGCTGCGCCTTCCGGTTCGTGGTCGCCACTCGAGACCATCGATATAATACTGTATAAAAAAATCGATGTAAAAGATTTTAGATGCATCATAAAATAAAACCTGTAACACCATTGCCATTATCTAATTTGCAGAACCTTGACATTCGCCTTTATAATTTGCATACAATATTGTTGCTTTGATGAGGGAGGATGTGGCATAAAGCTAACTACACAGAATATGTTATAGTTATGAGCTCAACTTCGTTAAAGAATGGACATAAATAGTCGCATTTAATTTTAGCCAATACCATTTTTAACGTGCTAAAAAGAGACAAGTATTCCGTTTCAACTTTCATTTTTGATAATAATTTGTTGCTGACGTCACTTGAGACCGCTCTGCGGCAAAAAATCCGTCATGTTCTGGTGGTATTTTGAGCTAGTACGTCAGTCGTCAACTAGCGTCAACTGTCAAACGCAGTAAACAATGGGGCGGAGTGGGGCGGAGTCAGCACCAATTTGTGGTGAAAAAGTGCCGCACGTCACGTGACCATGTTTCGCATCCTCTTACTTCCCTCATCAATGTATTGTTGTGATACGTAATTTTTTAATACCACGATGATTTATGACCTCTTCATTTGAATTAATTTATGACGCATTATACCTACCTAAATATTATTAAAACAATTTTGTTTTATCTTCATTATATTATTTCTGTTTTGGCCCGGATATTGCCATTGAAAGTTATTTGAGGGCCGGGTTTTTTCAAATATAAGTATGTACTTAGTCAAATCGGTGAAGCCCTCGCCCTCACGCTATATTTAGAGAAAATTAAAAAAGTTAGATCATTTTGGGTTTGTGTAAGCCTATCAAGGCGAAGGGTAGAGCAAACAAGGTGTTTTGGCACGTTTCCTGACGAAATTAGAGCACGTGGAGCTTTGAATTTAATACATCATGTAATTCGTTTCATTAACTTGTCTGTGATGACCGCAAATACAAGATAAATAAATTCAGCTCTATAGAAAAAAAATCGCAAAGGGACCTCAAAAAATTTTGTCGTTCCCATTTTATACAGTATCTATCCAAAATATTTTTACAAAAAAAAATTGTGTATGCCCAACAAACATTTACATAATGCGATGAATTTATGATTTAGAAAAATACTAAACCAACATACGTAGATATTAATTAAAAACCTCCAAAACCATTAATTTCGTGCGTTCGTTGTCTTTACCGTAAGTGCCACGCGGAAGTTGACTGAATTGATATTTAAGTCTGCGATGTTAAGGTCGATGTTCATCATCATCATCATCATTAACAGCCTGAAGACGTCCACTGCTGAACATAGGTCGATGTTACTTTGAATGAATTTCGACCTGCTTATCTGGCCCTACCCTACGCTACGCTTTAAGCTAGGCATAATTATCCCAGCTGGGCCCGAAGTCTGCTATTTTGTGTCATGTAATAATAGTTCATGAATGGTACCAAAATGACAGATTTTGACACTAATGTAGTCTACAAACCATAAGTAGACTACCATTAGTGTCAAAATCTGTCATTATGGCACCATTCATGAACCATCATGACACAATTGAAATAGCAGACTTCAGGCTCTGGAGGGATGGATGATGCGGGCCATCGAGGAACGGGACCATAGACTAGTATTTATAATTTTTTTTATTTTTATGAGAATAAATGACGAGACGATCTAGTCGTTCACCTTAAGCATAACTTTAAAATAATAAAGTTTCACGTGACACTGCACTGCGCACGTCATCCTGAAACATAACACAGTCTAGTAATCAGATTACTACACTGTGTAATCAGGTCATAAAGTCTCATTTGCCCAGTGATTTTACTAGCTACAATTCCCTTCAAACCGAAACACAGTACTGCTTGCACACTACTGCTTGGCGGCAGAATAACTGGCAAAGCGGTGGTACCTACCTAGACGAACTATGCAGAAAAGTCCTACCACCTAGTAATAATCTAACGGGACGATCTAAACTATTACAAATTGCATTATAAAATTTTAAAAATTATGATGTTGGTTTCGTCTGAAGGGCGTAGGTCCAAAGTTGAAGTTATTCGTGCCAGAACGGTTTCGACAGTGACATTGGCCTAGTAACGGGCCCACCGAATTATGATAAGAATAAAGAATAAGAATAAATATTATTTATTGCCAAAGAATAGAATAGAGAACATAACTTTATACATTATAACAATTGTAATAATTACTTGGCAACAGGAGTACGCTCAGCACTGTACTGCGTGGAAAAGTTCTACGCAGGGCTGGTTTTCAGCGTACCCCAGTTCTCGAGCAAAGATGTTAGTCGAGTGTTAACGAGTGTGCGCGGGTGATAAACCTATAGTAGTTAATATTATTACACAGCTTACAAAAAAAGGATATCCTAAGTTTAGAATAAATTAAAGTAAAAATATATGTTCAAATTAAAAAGTAGGTGTTAAGGTAATTTCACTAAATAGGTAGATGTAATTTATAAACATATATAAAAGATACCAAACACGGGCCGGTAGTGTGGTGTGCTAACAATAATGTCTGAAGGTGAATGTTTGACGCGTCTGTTATGGTGTGGGGTTAAAGAGCTCGTTAAAGATGGCAAAACCGCATTTGCAGGCATTGCGACATGGTGCACCATTAATGTTCTAGGTATTGTATGAGTAACTAGCTGAGAAGAGGTAACAAACAGACAGATTAACAGACAAAATATAACACATGAAAACAGAGACCGTCTAATGTCTATATGGCACCGTGGTTTAGCTAGTTTACAGTTCAAATGTTATTTGTAGTGGATAGAGCAGTAGTTGTTATAATAGGTATGATGACAAAAATTTTTTTTTGGATAATTTTATTATATTCCTCAAAAGATAAACATTTGTGAAAACAAAAATTGAATATCTCAAAAAATGACCAAGTTACAAGCATTTTAAAAACCGGAATAGAAAGAGATAGCTCAAACGGCCAGTGACGTCAGGGCAATGTCGTCATAGTACCTCATTACTAAGCTGTGGTACAATCTCTTTGGCATGTGACGTCACGAGTAGATTTTTCAAAGAAACTGTGGGGGCACTCTGTTTCGCGAGAAAGGGACAGGAGATGCCTCCTATAGAAACTTTGAAAGATTATTACTCCGTGATTTATTTACCGATTTTGCTTATTTTTTTCAATTACTGCATTCATTTTTAATCTTCTTTATGAAAATAAAATGTATGGTTCATTTTTAATAGTAGTCATCCCAGTCAGTTTTTAACCTTTTAACCTATAGGGGTGCTATAAGTTCCGTCTGTTTGTCGTACCATACATAGCTTGCAACGGGATGAATAGATAATGAATGTTCTTTTTTGAAATATAGGTCGTAAAAGAAAAGTCTAAAACGGAAGAAAACATTGGCAGAGTGTTATTTTAACCTAATGAATTGCTTTAATTTGCCTTCTAATGATATGCAAACCAGTCAGATACAAAAAGTACAACGCAACTAAAGAAATTATTTAAAATTCATAGCGTATAAATACGCAAATACGTTTTCCTCGGACTAAGAAGATTAAATAATGCCAAATAACGGCCAACGATCACATAGATCCTGGACCCTAACTAGGATCCCCTGTATCTAGGGATCCAGGAACTACGGGGACCTTGCTCCCACAACACACACAGAGAAGTATTTGCGCTTTTTCTGTGCACAAGTACTTGTTCTGTTGCGCGAACTGGGGCCGTACTGTGAGCTCTTAACGCGATTCAAAACAGAGCCTATCTTGGATCGCTTTGTTTTTTTTGTATGAAGATTTTGACAAGCTATCCAATATACGCTCTGTTTTGGATCGCGCTAAGAGGTCACAGTAGGGCCCCTGATCCCTCTGCCTCTGGGCTATGAGCTGACCTTGGGCCTTACCACAAACTAATACAAAACCAGTAATGTTTCAAGGTTACAATAATAGATTCAAATTCAAATTCGTACCATGAACATATAAAGTATTCCTGCAGGAGAACGAGACGTCTACATTTTTATATAGCGTTATCACTGTCGCAAGTCGGTGTCAACATGATGTATTTGAGTGAACGATTTAACGTGACGTAATCAAAACAATTTTATTAGCATTTATTTTTCTTTTTCTTCACTGTGTTATTAATGAAACAACAAAATTCATAGGTTTCCTGATAAAAATGGCATAAAACTACTTAGTGCTCTTGTATTCACATATTAGGGTTACAATCTACTTCCAAACTGTTTGTAAGTATAAAATTATTGTTATGATGTGTTTGTAATCTGCTTTGTGATTTAATAAAATAAAAATCATAAATAAAATAAAAATAAAACAGCTCTGCCTCTGCAACATTACGGTATTCTTACTTTTATGTCATTTTTCAATGTATGATTGAAGTAATAATGGGAGTTTTGGCGGGAACGTGAAAAAGTTCACGTCGTTGCATTGTATTATTTCTCAAAACTTTTGCTTTTTTCAGTGTTAATGTTTAAAATTGGTGGCGTTTTACGCATTAAGTGCTGAATTACGAGCATGAGTGTGGTCAAGTGATATAATGTGGTGAAACGTGATTTTTCGTGTTGCTTCCAAAATTCCATAGAAGCTTCTTGTAAAGTTGCCACCACTTTACTTGAGCATGACTTAGACTGGACTATGACCCGACTTAGACTGGACTATGACTATGACTAAGACTTGACTACGTAAAATATTCTAAAACTAGATGAAAATATACAATACTTGACACTGGCTAAATACACTATGTGTGGAGCCAACATATAAAAAAAAAAAAAAGTAATAATGCTATAAGAGATTGTGGTAGGCCCCCTGCTCTCACAGACCACACTAAAGAAGCTGTCAATATTGACAAGCCCTATAGGTAGGCAAACTTGTCACATATTACGAAACTAGCAAATAAGCCCGCGAAATTTTTTCTGTTGGATACTCGGATAGCATTGCAGTGCTAACATTGCGAAATTGGGCACAGTTGACATCTGTTTAGCAATATTTGCAATGTGCGTAACTGCTTTTTACGACGTCAACGCTAGACTAGCGGATATATTAGGACATAGAAAACAGAAACAAATTATTAAATAATTTTTTTAATGTTAGTTAATGACGTTACGAGCTTGTCGATCACCTGATGTTAAGGCGGAACCTTTCCCTCAGTACGCGAAATCCAAATTTTCTTGTTTTAATTGCTACAAAACGATTAGAAACGAATTTTGCGCAAATTATCCACAGATTACGATCAAAGGTATCACTTAGATTTCATTAGTTTAGCACACAGAGCAAAAAAAACGCAACATAAGCGAAGCGTCACTTGTTTCATAGCTCCGTGGTTTATCAACAAATGGCAAAAGGCTGAAAAGCCAAGACGATTGTCATTTGTTGCAAAGTCAAATAGGTGATACTTTTAATCGTTATTTATTGATACATTCTATTTATTTGCGCAAAATTCGTTTTCATGTACTCGCATTGAATAAATATGCTATGATTATTATATCTTATATCTACTTATTGGAACTATAATTACTTTGACTAACTTGGCCTTCTTCAAAATCCTAATAAAGCAAAATTGTGCTCACATTATAAGTATTATGATTTTAATAATTATTAACTATAGCACTTTAAGACTTTTTTTATGAAAATGAATGATGTGACGAGCTAGTCGTTCACCTGGTGTGTCATCAATAGTTGCGGTGTTACTCGTGAAACTATAAAATAAAAGTTTCGCGTGACGCGTGCGCACGGCATCCTGAGACATCACAGTCAATCAGATTACTAGACTATGAGATCAGGTCATAAAGTCTCATTTGCCCAGTAACTTCCCTAGCTACAATGCCCTTCAAACCGGAACACAGTAGTGCTTGCACACTACTGCTTTGCGGCAGAATAACTGGCAAAGCGGTGGTACTTGCCTACCTAGGTGAACTTTACAGAAAAGTCCTACGACCTAAAAAAAAGTGCGATCGGAGCCATCTTTCTAAAAAGTACAAATTACAAGTACCTACTTGTAAGTATTACTCGCGAAGATCAAGCACTTACACAGCGCAAGTAAGTGCAGTAGGACAAGGCCAGTCAACGAACTGCTTGCGCAATCGCGACTGTGGCAACTGGCATAGCGTCTAATGTCCGACAATTAGAAAGTAACATGATATAGATATAGCTCATTCACTGATTGATTATATTGCTTACTGTTATGTTATTCTGTGGCAACTTGTAGAAAGTTCCATGGTATAAGATATACTGGGTGTAATTGAATTCATTAGCATCCTTTGAAAGTAGATACCTACTCCTGATACCGGTCACGTGTGGACCAAAATTTTTGAATTCTAACACATTTGTTTGGTAATAATAGTAACTCCTAAAAACGGAATAACTTACTTAATCAAGTGCTACAATACAATATTTAATTTAAGTAATGAAGTACTAATTTTAATTAGTACATACAAGGTATAAAAACGTTTAAATGTATCAAAATCAATCGTGCCAACTACGCGGCAATCTTCATAATTTTCAATAAAAATTATTTCTATTACACTCTTTACTCTTTAATAATCATCCATAAATGATGTACTATCATGGGCTCAATTTATGCTAATGAATTAAATTACATCCTGTATTATAAATAGCTAGGTATATAGGTAAGTCTGCTTACGGAGCCTAAACATAGGGCATCTTTAAAAACCCGGTTAAGTAATCCGTACCAATATCTATAAAAGCGAGCTGAAAGTCACGTTTGTTGTATGGGATCCCCTTTTATTTTATTATGTTTTAAGTATTTATAAGTTATAACGGCAACAGAAATACATCATCAAAACTGGCTCAAGACCTACGTCAGTTTTATTAGAAAACTAGCTGCCACAGCATATTCTGTACGCGACCACTTATACCTACCAACTAGTGATGGATTAATACATATTTCATTTCTTATTCAATTCAATTTTCATTTGATTTTTCATTTCCATTCCATTTTAGCAAATAGCATAGCAATAGCAATTAGCATGCTAAGACTCGTGAATTAACATGTTTATGAAAATGCTAAATCGCATTAATTTCCGTCGCTACTACCCCAGATAATATAATACCTACAGTACTGATGCCTCATCCCATACAACGGAATTACGCGGGCTATTATACGAATTATTTCTTTTCTGCATAACGCAAGATTATCAAGCGACATTTATTGCGTGTTGGCAAAGTATTGGGCCAAATGATTACACTGGACACTAACTAGTAACTCTCTAGACACGATTACTACATTTTTTCAAGTTCGGGCTATATTTCGTTTGTACCTGATAGGACCCCATGCTACCTACCTACCGCTAGTGGGCTGGAGCAAATATTCTGTAGTATATTATAGTAGCATTAAATAGTACATAGTAAAACATAACGGCATTTTTATATATTCATCATAAGATAAGCGGCTTGAAGACGTCTATGACTGCTAGACATAGGCCCATAGGAGCGCCACTTTGAGCGGCTGCTTGCATCCATCACCCCCTGCGGGTTTATCCAGATCGTCAGCCCTACGGAGACCTCGCTTTATGTTCTGGTTTCCCGTATTAAAAAACATAAATCCTCTCAAACCATTCTTCATCTTCTTCTTCTTTAATGGCTTTCTATCGCTTTTTTGCAATAATTCTGCCAATGTCAAGTGAGTAAAATTTGTACGGTTATGTCAAGTCAAAGTCATATTTTGTCAGTCAAAACGCCAACAGTAAAATGGTGGAAATTTTACTGAAGGCTCTGAAAAAGGCCGATGAAGCAAAAACGAAAATGCATGGTTTTATGATTTTGAAACCATTTGCCAACACTCGTGCACATTCACTAACACTTAACGGATAATAATCCACCCTTATTACACATTAAAGTTCAAGATACACTAGTTTTGAAAAATAAATTCAAAATTCATAACTGCCATTGTCGGATTTTCTTCAAAAAGCTCTCAAACCATTACACCATCAAAATGCGTTCAGCTGTTTCTAATTGCCAATGTCAAAATGATAGGTAATCAATCAACAATATAAATTCCAAAAAACCTGTCTAGGTTGACTTTGACTGACCTTGACCGCATCTTCGCTAAGTTAGTACTACCTATGGTCTATTCTGTGAGTTTACTGAACATTTTTCAAAACACATAACCGAATAATCGGAGGTCACTCAACTCAAAAATAATGGTTTATGACAATGATTAATTTACTGAATTGATTGTGATGCGGTTTAAGCTTTGTTGTTCAATGAGTAAGAAACTTCATGGAAAGACTTTTCTTTACGATTCTAACCGCAGACCTAATTTTTCCCTAATCTCTCAATTAAATTATTTACACTACCAGTTATAACTATTATTGTCAGTGGTTTTGTCACTCAAGGTCTGAACTGAAAATCAGCGCCCTGGATCCGTCCATGGCACATGCTGAGCTCAGGCCATCTTGTACAGCACTGTACACAGCAACAATGTTCGCACACAGAAACACAATGACTGGGTATTTTAGGCAGGCTATTTATAGTTTTTAAATTAGGTTCTGATTTTCTTTTGTACTTGCTTAGAATAAGTTATTATCGTTGTTTGTCACTTTGTACAGGTTGTACAAATAAAGCATTTTCTTTTTTTCTTTCTTTTCTTTCTTTCAAGACCTAATTTGCACTACTTACCGAAGCCCCAATTTTCGTTAATCAATCACCCAAGACAATATTCGCTACTCCCCCAAGACCAAATTTTCGCTACTCACCCAAGCCCTAATTTTCACCACTCTCGCAAGACCTAATTTTCACTACTTTCCCAAGACATAATTTCGCTACTCTCCTAAGCCCTTATTTTCGCTAATCATCCAAGACAATTATCACTACTCTCTGAAGACCTAATATTCGCTACTCTCTCAAAACCTAGTTTTCGCTAAGTACTCTCCCAAGATCAAATTTTCGCTTCTTTCAAGACCTTATTTACGCTACTCTCCCAAATTGATATTTTCACAGAATGATGTAGGTACTTCTATTACCGCTATAACAACAAATACCAAAAATCAGAATAAAATAAATATTTAGGGGGCTCCCATACAACAAACGAGAATTTTTGCTCGTTTTTATAGAAAATGGTATGGATCCCTTCATACGCGAGTCCGACTCGCACTTGGCCGGTTATTTTGAAGTTGGTTACAATTACGCTTTCCCGGCTCTCTGTGGTAGCAATAATCATAATTTTATCCAAAAATTAATAAATTAAACAACTTGACGGGCCCGATAGCTCAGTTGGTAGTAGCCCTGCCTTCTGAACTGAGAGCTGTGGGTTCGATTCCTACCCAGGACAAAAATTTGTGTGATGAACATAGATGTTTGTTCTGTGTCTTTTCATTATAATTATTCTGGATATATCGAAATATTTCTGTGTATCAATTTTTGTATTATTTAGCAATTTTACTCCAATGTTTGAAAAAACTCTGTAAATAAAATGACTGCTAATTTATTTAAAAAACAATGGGGATCTATAGGTAGGTTCAATATTTAGAAAATATTATAATCAACTTGTCGCAAATATTGAAGATCGTAGGTATAACAGCAGTTTTTCACGCACACAATTTCTCACATTTCTTGTCCCATTTTCCAGCTGTCATAATCAATTTTGTAAGTACTTACATGCTAAATATATGATAATATTCAAGTACTACAGGTCAAGTTGACGTCAAAGCCTATGTTAAATATATGCCTTTAACTGTCCGTCTGTCCGTCTGTCACCAGGCTGTATTTCATGAACCGTGATAGGTAGACAATTGAAATTTTCACAGATGATATATTTCTGTTGCTGCTATAACAACAAATACTAAAAAGCAGAATAAAATAAATATTTCAGGGGGCTCCCATACAACAAACGTGATTTTTGCGCGTTTTTTAGATAATGGCACGGAACCCTTCGTGCGCGAGGCCGGCTCGCACATGGCTAGTTTTAATATTCGGAAAATTGACGCTGACAGGGCAAAATGTCTTCATATTTTTCAACTAACTACTACTAAAATTAAATACTAAGTTTTAAATATTTTTGTCATGTCATAAGCTTACCTACATAATCATTTACATACGTAAGTATAACTTCTATAAATCGTATTATTTAGCCTTGGATTGTGCTAACCTTAGGGTAAGTAGCGATATAAACGAGTATTTAATGAATATTGAGACATATCCTTTGAGGGAGGCTGAAAAACACAAAATTCGTCTAGAATATATAAGGTACCTGGGGGTCTGGCAAAGGTACCAACCACTAACGCTAACGCCAACCGTTAACTCTAAATCTGTATTGAAATGACATTCGCTGCGGAAGAGAAAGCTATTTCAGAAATGTCATTTCAGTACATTTTGGAGTTAGCGTTTGGCGTCAGCGTGAGTGGTTGGTATCTTTGCTAGACCCCCTGTACCACCACATTGCCAGTTATTCGGCCGCCAAACAGTAGTGTGCAAGCACTACTGTTTCTGAGTGACACTGCAATCTGTTATGGGCGGCCATGGCGCTTAACATAAGACGAACGACTACCTCGTCACGTCATTCATCAACATAAAAAAACCTCTGACCATGACCCAGTTTGTGCTTCCGAGAAAACCGCTTCTGTAGTAGGTATGCTCTGAGCTCTTTGATGCCCTCCTATCTTTCCTGCGTCAGTAATGACAATTTCGAAATGATTTCGTCAAGAATATAAGCATTAATCTCAGCTTTTGAAGTGTGCACACCACCTTTATTTACACCTTCTATGACTTGGTGATATTACGTCATCGACATTGACATTTATAATACCCACAGACACAGAGAAAAAAAAACGCTTCCTCGTGTCATTTGTTTCATAGCTCTGTGGTGCCCACAGACCATAGATCTATATATCAGGATATGCCCGAAGGAACATTTTATTTACTCAAAATGGTGTGGGGGAAAAGTCAGCGCCATCTCTTAGATTACTCAGAAACTACGATGAGAACCTATCGCTGCCATTATGTCCGTCAATGTTTGTTTACAATGCTTATCCCAAATATAAATTCGATTATTTTCGTACAAAACGGAGTGTAATATTGAAACTATTGACTTACTTGTGGTAAGAAACTTTATATTTCTTTTTATTGCACTTTAGAGTGTAGATTGTGCAACCCTTCACAACACAACTTGGCATATTTTCTTTGAGACACACGACCGATATATTCTCACTTCCAACACAGGCTGGGCGCTAGTGGAGGTCAATCTGTGAACTTGACTCCCTCTTTGAAGCGACAGTTTAATCTGTCATTAGGCCTGTCCTTATATATTGCTCGTACAACAAACAACCAATAAGCAAGAAAGGTTCTCGAGTGGCGACCACTAACCGGAAGACGCAGCGTAGGCCGGCCCCCCACTAGGTGGACCGACGATCTGGTGAACACCGCGAGGAGCCGATGGATGCAGAAGGCGAACAGCCGCTCAAGGTGGCGCTCTATGGCCTATGTTAAGAAGTGGACGTCTTCGGGCTGTTAATGATAATGATGACTCGATTGTCGTAAATACTTAGTTCGCTCGCACGCATTTAAAGTGTGGACTCCATATTTAGGTACCTACTTACAACTTCTTGATCTTTATAATGTATCTTTAATAATTAAAATATACTAAGGAGTTTTGGCGGGAACGTGAAAAAGTTCACGTCGTTGCATTGTATTATTTCTCAAAACTTGTGCTTTTTCCAGTGTTAATGTTTAAAATTGGTGGCGTTTTACGCATTAAGTGCTGAATTACGAGCATGAGTGTGGTCAAGTGATATAATGTGGTGTAACGTGGTTTTTCGTGTTGCTTCCAAAATTCCATAGAAGCTTCTTGTAAAGTTGCCACCACTTTACTTGAGCATGACTTAGACTGGACTATGACCCGACTTAGACTGGACTATGACTATGACTAAGACTTGACTACGTAAAATATTCTAAAACTCGATGAAAATATACAATACTTGACACTGGCTAAATACACTATGTGTGGAGCCAACATATATAAAAAAAAAAAATACTAATATTGACGCAGGTGTACATGCAATTGTGTGTAAATCGATAACAATTATCGTATGGCTGAATGAATGAAAACAGATGGACGGAACTTATTGCTCGCCCATCCACAAATTGTTAGACAATCTATTTAAATTACTTCTTAATCAAATACTCCGTAATCATTTATTTTAACTAATTTTCATAGGTATTATGGGTTATTTTCAGTTGACTCATAATTTTTTTGAGTATGCTGTATTACTTTCTGACTATCAATAAATTCTTATTACGACAATTTATTTATTTAATAGTTATGCACAAAAAGGTGTACATGGATAAACTTAATGCTAAATAGCGTTATCTACCAGTCCTCCAGGTCGTGTAAGATAAATGTGGGTGTGCGGCTATTGACTAGTGAAAGACCGACTGTGGGACACGATTACAAATAATCTAGGATATCTAAATAGTTATAATAACGTAATACAAATATATAAGACAATAAATTAACTACATATTTAATACATACCTACTAACTTTCCATAAAATGGTTATCAGAAGTTAATGAAATAAAAATGAAGTTGTGATCAAAAACATAAAAGAGATCAAAGACAGCATCGCTCATGGGATAAATACTAGGTGCTACGACTTTTCTGCAAAGTACACCGCTTTGTCAGTTCTAACGCCAAGCAGTAAGAAGACGCAACATAGGCCCCCCACTCGGTGGACCGACGTGAAAACCGCGGGGAGCCGATGGATGCAGGAGCCGAGCAGCCGCTCTAAGTGGGGGTTTAGCCCTGGGGGAGGCCTATGTTCAGCAGTGGGCATCTTCAGGCTGTTAGTGATGATGATGTAAGATATTGCACTCCATTTGCCATGAAATATGGTATGGCTGGCGTAAATGCAAGACAGACCTTCAGAATAAGCTCCGTTGTAATTAGACCTAGTTGCTTTTACGCAAAATCATTTCGTCATAATTTCATTACTGCAAACTGATTCATGTGGCGGAAACATGTACATGCAAGTATGTACAAATGTATATGAACGTACAGTTATATGATTGTAGTGGTTTAGAACGACCTTCTATTTTGACCTTATCTAAATAACGGGCCAAGTGCGAGACGGACTCACGCACAACGGGTTTCTTATTACCAATAAACGGAGAAAAAATCACGATTGTTGTATGGGAGGGAGCCCCCTTAAATATTTATTTTATTCGGTTTTTTAATGTTTGTTGTTATAGCGGTCGCAGAAATAGGAACGTCATCTGTGAAAATTTCAACTCTAGCTATCACGGTTCATAAGATACAGCCTGGTGACAGACGGAGAGACCTTAGTAATAGGACAAGTTTAAATATTTTTCTGCGGGTACTCTCGTGGCGGAAACTCACTATACTTTTGCTAAATCGTCCTCACTCAAGGATTTATTTAGTTTAATGTAAATTAATGACGTAAAGGGCTAGTACGCCTGATGTAAAGCGTCACGTCACGGCTGCCCATAACAGATTGCAGTTATGTAGTAAATTAATACCAATACTTCTCTTTGGATTATAGTATCATTCAGCACTCGAAAGGTTCGCGTGACGCTGCAATCACGTCATCCTCATCACCCAGCAATAAGATTACTAGAATGTGAGATCAGATCAAACGGGAACACGGTAGTACTTGCACACGCTCGCGACAGAATAACAGACAAAGCGGTGGTACCTAACTAGACGAACTTTGCAGCAAAGTTCTAGAACCTAGCAAAACAACTCATATTATAAAAGATAAATATTATAGATACGTCCAAAAAACATGTTCCGTTTTCCAGTTTACTGATTGCGTCAGTGCGACCACATAAGTAAATGATAGAGTTCATGCGATCGTTGTTTTACTATTCTTTTATAAATTTGTATCTATGTGCATTCTTGTTTATCGGTGTTCAGTAAAGTATTATTGTATTGTATGCGACTAAAAAGCAACACACACTTTTTTAATTATTGACTACAAGAGGGTTTATTTTTTATGTAGGTTTTTTTTTGTTATGTTTTGGCTCCACACATAGTGTATTTAGCCAGTGTCAAGTAATGTGATTTTTCATCGTGATAAAGAATATTTCACGTAAAGTTAAGCCTTGGTCATAGTCATAGTCCAGTCTAAGTCATGCCCTAGTAAAGTGGTGGTAACTTCACTAGAAGCTTCGACGGAATTTTGGAAGCAAGACGAAAAATCACGTTTTACCACATTATATCACTTGCCCACACTCATGCTTGTAACTCAGCACTTAATGAGTAAAACGCCACCAATTTTAAACATTAACACTGGAAAAGCCCAAGTTTTGAGAAATACAACGACGTGCACCATTCCGTCAAAACCCCCTTTGTTAGCTATGACCTAGGTAGGTACTCTATGTATATTCTTAGATTTTTCGACATTCCTACACTGCAATTCCAGTTTTTTGTTTGCTAATAAATCTTTGTGTAAATAAAACATTTTTGGAGATATCGGGATTCGGATATTAAAATCAAAATGACTGTAATCCACCAATTAAAAAGGAGGGTCAAAAGAGTATTATCACAGGGTAAGCAACTAACAAATACTAATTAGCAGAATATAATAAATATTTAAGGGGGCTCCCATACAACAAACGTGATTTTTTGCCTATTTATATAAATAATGGTAAACTCGCACCCTGGCCTGTTATACTTATCTATCCCACAGAAACCGCAAAATGTTTGATGCAATTGCTAAACTTCAAACTTAAATATAAATACATAGCAAATTTAATTTTAATGAGACAGCAAAACACGTATCTATCAAGGTTAACGCAACCATAATCACATGTTTTTATAACGTTATTATGGATGTACAAACAGTACAATTTTATTTGGATACTAGCTGACCAACCCCTGCTTCACACGAGTTTTACACCCACCCCTGTTCAAGGGAAGAGAAAGAAAAAGATAGGGGTAAAACATAAATGGACGGAACAGCGAACGCCACTTCATCGCCGTCCCATCCATTCATCCTTCTCCACTATCTTTGTCCACTCCAAGTTTTACACTCTCCCTATTCAAGGAAAAAGGGAAGAGAAGGGAACACATAGGGTAAAATATAAATGGATGGAACAGCGCAGGCCGCTTCATCGTCGTTCTACCCATTCATCCTTTTCCCTTATCTTTTTCCACTCTCAGTTTTACACCCTCCCTGTTCAAGGGAAGAGGGTAGAGAAAGAATAAGATAGGGTAAAAGATAAAGGAATGGGACAGCGCAGGCCGCTTCATCGCCGTCCCATCCATTCATCCTTCTCCCCTATCTTTTTCCGCTCTCAGTTTTACACTCTCCCTATTCAAGGAAAGAGGGTAGAGAAGGAAAAAGACAGGGTAAACGATAAATGGATAGGACAGCGAAGGCCGCTTCATCACCGTCCCATCCATTCATCGTTTTCCCCATCCATTCATCTTTTTCAACTCTCACATTTCTCTTCCTTCGGCAGGATAAGTTAGTGACTTTATCTTTATTGTCAGAAATATTTAATTGTAATATTATATACCGCAGGTATCTTTTTTTTTTTAAATAATTTTTAATTTAGTTCTTAGTGTAGTTTAATTTAATAATAATTTTATACCGTAGGTAATTAGTAAATATTTTACGTTGTTTTACATTACATTTATTTTACACCATGAAAATCGCTGCCAATATTTTGTTAAATAAACTTCACCATTTTTCAAGACATTGAAATAGTATCCTTGACTTTTTTTTATTTTGTTTTACAAAAAAAAAACAAAAAAAATTAAATTTATAAATCACATAAAATTAACAAATATTTGTGTATAAAAATTACTTCTTTATTTCTTCGTGCAACCCGCACTTGGCCGTTTTTAATCATCATCATGCTTAGTTTCAGCGAAACTATTTAGCCTTACCGTAATGCGCGTTTTGTTAAAAAAAATTGTAAGTAAGTATTGTTTGTTTTGTTGTTTGTTTGTTATGAGGTATGTATGAATAACCGGTTACCTTATTAGTCAATAAACAAGTGCAGTAAAATTCAAAATGGAGTGACATTAAATTATTAATTCCTACAAAACCAGTTCTACGTTGTGCAATACGCGAATACTCAAACACTTCCAAATTCAACAAATTATATTACAAGAAAATGAAATGTTTTAGATTTGTTTTTAAAAAAAATATTTTATGTAATTTGTAATATTTTTTTTCTAATTTACTAATGATACAAATACTTATAATTATTATGATATTCTTTATTATTCTTTTTGTAAATAATGTTTTAGCTTTAGTTTTTTTTTTTATATGTTTTGTTTTTGTCATGTGTTTTAATTATGGTTTTTAATGTTATGTTTTTATTGAATAAATTCAGGGTTAAGTCTTTTCTGTAATAAATACCTACATTCTAACAAATATTCTTTTAATTGCAAAATGAGTGTAATATCATTGCTAAGTTTGGCTGTAGGTACACCGTAGTCCCAAATTAATTTTTCAAAGTCCTCTCCATCCCAAGGTTGTCTGGAAGAAATCGCTTTAAGCGATAAGACCGCCCATTGTACTAGCATTATAAGTAAATTAAGTTTTGTTTCTTTTTGTATGTTAGTTTATTTGGTGTACAATAAAGAGTTAATCTATCTATAATACGGGCCCTGAGCCTAGTGTGGGATCCAGGTGTTCTAATTAATGTAATTATGTAATTATATGTTAACTACTGATGCCTTATCCAAATAAATGTATTTTTCATTTTCATTTTTCAGTTTAAAAAATTGGGGATTCTATTATCGCAATGCTAAAGTTTTTCCAAGTTCCGAGTAGATAGGTATTACAGAACATCTCTACGTATAAGTATATTTGTAGGTGATTAATATGATGGAATGATGAAAATCAATTCACACCGAGAAAATGCAAGAATTACTCGGAAAAATTATAAAACATACTGCATGCTTATACTAGGTATACATACCTAAATTTCAAAAATGAGGTTTGTGATTACAATGTCTTCTTTCGTTTAAAACCTTTACGGTCATAACATAAAATCAATTTGGTGATACCATTTTTCCCAAATTACAGAAGTTTCACCAAAATCTGTACTGAAATATTTGTTTCTTTTCAATGTTGATGTTTTTGCAGATTATAAAAGTCATAATTACTTACGTCTTCTTCTCGTAATTACGTGTAATTAATCAATGAAGCAAATTAAAAATTTACATCAACGCTATACTAACGCACAAAAAGAGGAATTTACGTTTTGGAACGTAACGGAACCCACGACGTAAGTTTATACAAAAAACCAGCCGTTTTTTAAATATGAAGGAGTTTTCAGTAGAATAAAAAATATTGTATTCAATAACTGACATTAATGGCTTTTGGCATTAAATAAACGAAATTAACTAAGTAATTTTCACAACATTAATATGTCATTAACAGACAAATGCATTAAAAAGAAGTTAACACTACACAAAACACAAGATGATAATAACAAAATTACTTACATAAATCCCGATTTATCACAGTATAACGTATTAACAGTCAGAAGGTTAAATTTGAACTGCAGCTACTTAACTCGGAACTCGGTTAGGCTGGTTGCAAAACGTGGTGAGTGTTGCGGAATGACACTGTACTAAGGAATAAGTTAAGGTTGTGAAATGAATTTTCGATGCGTTCATTTTGTAAATTGAAAAATTTACTTACTTCTGTTTCAGGTTTATTTCGTTCGTTCTCAGTAGATCGGCCAGATTCATAATGGATCTAGTGTGAATTTATTTTCTCATTGGATCCATTTTCAAAGACTTTAACACATCATGTATCTAATGTGATTTTTTTATTCTCAATAGATCCATTTTATGGCATTTTAAATGATGATGGATCTAGTGAGACACGTCTTTCTCATTAGATACATTCTTTAAAAGTATGGATAATTGAGATTAAAAAGTTCTCATAAAATACATGATGTGCTAGTCTTTGAAAATGGATCTAAAGAAAAATAAATTCTCATTAAGCAAAATAAAAGCAAAAGCAACCAAAATTCTGTGTTTTGTTTATAGTTTTTTTTAGTTTTACGGAATTTTGGTTAAATTTTGTGTTATATTTATAGTTTCTTTTTGCGGTATAGCTTTTTTTTATAGGGGTTTTCGTTTTTAGTTAGGTGTACATATTTGTTAAGTCAATCTACATTTTTATTATTTTATTATCAATTTATTAGTACAAAAACTTAAATAACAATATATATACATTAAACTAAACAACTTAAATATACTTTAAACCTATCTTAATAAATATATACACCTAACTAAAAACGAAAACCCTATCAAAAAAAAAAGCTATGCCGCAAAAAAAATACTATAAATAAAACAGAATTTAGGTTGCTTTCTGCGGGGAGCGTGCCCAAAAAGCTGGCGACATTCCCGCGTTGTATTGCCAAGCTGATTCGTTGGCCGAGGTATGCGCCAGCCCTTTGGTCACGTATTAAGTTAGTTTTAAAGTTATTTAACTTGTTTAGTGTATACATATATATATATATACATATGTATATATATATATATATATATTATGTTATTTCGGTTTTTGGAATAAAGGCGGTAATTCTCACTAGATCCATTATGGATCTGGCCGATGGATCTACTGAGAATGAACGGTTTATTTTAGGTATTCAGCCTGTAGGTAGTATATATCACCTACATGCATCATATATGCAAACGACAGGCCTGATAGCTCAGTTGGAAGTGGCTGGCTCTGCCTTCTGAACTATATAGGTTGTGGGTTCGATACCTACCCAGGACAAACATTTGTGTGATGAACATAAGCTATTTTTCTGTGTCTGGGTGTTATGTTGTATTGTATGTATACAACCTGACCTTGAATTGGTATGTTATCCCGGAAACGGGTGAATCTACTCCCCAAGGATGTCTACGTGGGTTCTACATAACCTTTCTAAATTAATAGTTTTTCATTAAAGAAATGCCATGTAAAGTTTACCTAAATGCGTCGAACACAGCCCTAGCGCAGGTGCACGCAGTTGGGTATAAATAAACTTCGTCCTTGATCAAACTCCTTAAACGAGTTCGTCGTGCTGTGTTTAGAAATGAATTCTTTTGTTTATTTATACTACCTAGTAACCTACATGCATCAAGAATGCATTCTTTTTTAAACTATAATTTAAGTAACCTACCAATGAGCCTGGTTGGCGAAAATTATTTTTTTTTACTTTTCTTAGGGTTCCGTGCCCAAAGGGTAAATTGGAGCCTATTACTAAGGCTTCGCTGTCCGTCCGTTTGTCTGTTTGTCTGTCTGTCCGTCTGTCACCAGGCTGTATCTCATGAACCGTGATAGTTAGACAGATGAAATTTTCACAGATGATTTTCACTTATTTCTATTGCCGCTAGGTATAACAACAAAATTAAATACTAAAAGACCGAATAAAATAAATATTTAAGGGGGCTTCCATACAACAAATGGGATGGTTTTGCTCCTTTATAGATAATGGTACGGAACCCGTCGCGCACGAGTCCGAATCGCACTTGCCCGGTTATTCAAAGTTATTTTGGGCATTCAGCCAGTGTCTGTACGCGAAATAATTGGGTAAATGAGACTGTATGACCCGATTTCACAGTCTAGTGATAAGTAAACAGTTGATGTCTCAGGATTATGATGTGTCCAGTGCAGTACCTAACGTGCCACTCGAATCTTTGTATTTTAATATTGTCCAAGTGACGCTGAAACTGTTATTCGCCTACTCGCGTAAACTCCTCACGTAAGTTGTCCCGCAGCAATAAATGGAACTAGTTTTAAAAGTAAGTAATTTACGTCACTACATAATATATATACATATACAGTGCTTTATTTACTAAATAAAATCGATATTCAAAAATTACTTTATATTGAGATTTTGAGGAGTCTAAAATATAGAGGTCAGAAACATTCCGTAGCGGGAATATGGCGACGCGGCCGCGGAAGAACTTACGTGAGACGGAGTCTAACATCAGGCGAACGCCTGACTAGTCACGTCATTCATTTACGTAAAAATACTACTATGTACCTTCTAGTTTTTCCTGTATTTTCGAATATAATCTATGACACCATGTAGCCTTTTATGGACTAAAATATCTAAGCTAAGTCTTCAAATAAGACGTTCTAAGAAAAACCCAAATGTTCGTCATGCGGTAAAGGAAATTATATTTTATTTATTTATTTTCGAAGACTATTGACTATTGTAAACTAAAGTGAACACTGAATTTAGATAACAAAAAAGTCATTAACAAGTCCTCACATTTAGCACTTATGTAATCTATTATCTTTAATATTATATGAACCATACCGAAGTATTATTTTCGATTCTGAGTATTTCTCGAGTGGCGACCACGAACTGGAAGACGCAGCGTAAACCCCCCCCCCACTAGTTGGATCAACGACCTGGGGGTCTAGCGAAGGTCCCAACCACTATCGCTAACGCCAAATTGTACTGAATGACATTTCAGAAATCGCTAACTTTTCCGCAGCAAATGTCATTTCAATACATTTTGGAGTTAGCGTGAGGCGATAGCGTTAGCGTTTGGGATCTTTGCTAGACCCCCTGGTCAAAACCGTAGGGAGCCGATGGATGCAGGAGGCAAAAAGCCTCTCAAAGTGACGCTCAGAGGGAGGCATAACTATAATATGTACGTCTTCACGCTGTTGATGAATATGATGATGAGAAAACAGTTTTGCAACCAGCGGAACTCGAACCGGCCCTTTCCAACTGACTAGATTAAACGCTCTTCTAACTCAGGGCCATTATTCCGTATCGATTCCTTACTTCGAAACCACGCGAATTCCTTGTCTTACATAAGAAATCTGCAAAACTGTATTCTCTATGAAACGAAAACAAAACCGCGCGAAATGAATTTGGAATTGGCGCGATTTGAACTGTCAAAAATCGTATGTTTTACCGAGACGCGTTTCAAAACATCAACACATCAAAAGATATGACCACTGATGTCAATATATTTTATTCAAAATAAAGATAACTTTAATGTAAAGTGAAGGTATATCTGACGCGGTGACACGATTTGAACAAGACACGATAACGACGTGGTTTCGTATCGTGTGGAATCTGTTTCCATAGAAAATAACCGCCCAAAAATATCCAAGGTCTCATTAGAATTCTGATTCCCGTCTGCACTTAAGTTTGCACTTATCTCTTTAGGACGTAGTACCTACCTACCCAAATTTTGACTGGCATATATGATAGCTCAGTTGGCAGTACCTCTGCCTTCTGGCTGTGGGTTCGATTCCTTCTCAGGACAAACATTTGTGTGATGTGTTCATCACATAAGACACACATAGATGTTGTATCTAGGTATTGTATCAGTTATCTGGTTCCCATAATACAAGCTATGCTTAGTTTGGGGCTAGATGGCGCTGTGTGAAATGTCCACACATATATGTATTTACTAGCTGACCTGCTCCGGCTTCGCACGGTTTAATTAGTTTTATATCCTAACCCAGTTTATGGATAAGAAAGGACCAAAAGGGAAAAATATAGGGAAAAAGAATGAATGGTCGGGACGGCGAAGGAAGGCAGGCTGCGTTGCATGCAGTAGGTATATAGTGCTAAATTAGGTGCTGCCTAACTTTAGTGCAGAAGGGAATTAAGTTTAGGTATTACCTACTATATTATTTTTATTATATTAAGTAAAAAAAAACTTACCTTTCGTCGGCACCCATGGCGTTTTAATCGCACAGAATACACTCAACTCTAAAATTTGCTGTAAAGTTATTTGGTACCGACTTATATTATGGCTGCGTGTACAATTTTGTTTATTACTTTATATTAAAAGATCTTAAAGAAAGTTTCTTTAAGTTCTTCTAATAAAGGTAATAAAGTCGATTTATTTATAAAAGTGGTTTTCACTAAAGTCACAGTCTGAAGTACCTATATTTAGTTTCTATGTAATGTATTCTAACATCAATCCTATACACTAAAGAAACGTTTTTACGTAAAATATTCTAATAATTTGTAGTTAATTAAAAAACACTGTTCTATATACGAATAGAAACAGTAGAATACAAAAGTAAAAACCGCTAAAATTCAAAAATGTGTTGCCATGAACAAAATCAAAGTGCTACTAATAGCTGAATCAACGATAAAAACCGTTAAGGCCATTAATTCGAAAATTAAACTTAAAAAAGATATTTAAAAATCGTGTTGCTTCTGTACTTTAGGCAAATTACTCAGATCAAGCAACCTCCGCGAGCGAATTGCAACTGACCGCAGTCGTAGATGCTGGCTACACAACTCACTTCATCAAATAATTATACATCACGGCGACAAGTAAAACCTTAGAACTTGGCTAAGTGCGCTTCGTATCGCGTTAGCTATGGGTTCAGTAGTTATAAAGCAATAGGAAAAGTTCGCGTCGTTGCATTGTAGACCGTAATTAAGTAAGTAGGTATACTATTTTTCAAACCTGTTTTCCATCGTTAATGTTTAAAATTGGTGACGCATTAGTGCTGAATTACGAGCATGCGAGTTTGGGCAATTTATAGGTACTAAGTATAATGTGGTGGTTATCCGTGTTGCTTCCAAAATTCCATAGAATCTTGTTCTAGTAAAGCTGCTAGTGCATGACTTAGACTGGACTATGACTCAAATGTCACTGTGACGATAACTTGACCTTATGTGACATATTCCATAGTATTATAATGATAAATTACAATATTTGATACTGGCTAAATACACTATCAATGTGTGGAGCCAATCCACAATAAAAAAACTTAGATAATATTAGGTACCTATAAACCCTAGTGCTGGCTGTTGTCGTGTATTTTTTCTACATTTAGCACATTTCAACATTTAGCACAAGCACTGTAATTTTATATAGGTACTTGGATAGACCTTTCGCTTATTTCTATGCTGGTATTGCGCTAGGCAATTACGTAGGTGCCTAAGTAAGTTGAGTATTTTAAGTACTTATTATCTATTATTACTTATCTCATTTTAACTTGTAAAAGTGTTAAAACTAGCATATTTGCAATAAAAATGTTACTTATTATACTAGAATCTGGATAAAGAAAGTATAGACTGAAAAAGCGCGGCTTTAAAAAATATCAGCATGGCAGCCACAACCTAAGAAGAAAATTCGAAAATATTTATGCAAGACCATAAACTAAGTAAGTTCTAAGTTTGCTTTTTTTTTCTTTGGGTTTAACCACAGATTAGAGAGAAAAACATCTACTAACCGGCCTGGATACAAAGTCTTTTTGGCCGAATCTTGAACCAAGTTTTCTTCTTAGTTTGGGGCTGCCATGCTTATATGTTTTAAATTTGCCGCGCTTTTTCAGTCTCTCCTTTCATTAGCCAGACTCTACGGTGAAGGAAGGCTTCTTTGTCTGCCTTCCTTTTTTTTCTTATAATTTGGCTCCACATTTAGTGAATTTAGCTAGTGTCAAGTATTATATTTTCATCGTGTTATAAATTATTTCACGCAAAGTCATGTCCTAGTCATAGTCATAGTCCAGTCTAAGTCATGCTCCAGCAACTTTACTAGAAGCTTCTATGGAGTTTTGTAAGCAACACGAAAAATCACGTTTCACCGCATTATATCACTTGCCCACACTCATGCTCGTAATTCAGCACTTAATGCGTAAAACGCCACCAATTTTAAACATTAACACTGGAAAAAGCAAGTTTTGAAAAATAATACAATGCAACGACGTGAACTTTTCCGCGTTCCCGCCAGAACTCCCTGCCTTCCTTTTAGTACTTTTTTTTAGTACTTTTTAGTACTTTTACTACTACTGCCGTAGTACTTTTTTTATCGTTAGCCTATCCATTCCTACATTCAAATAAAGTAGGTACCTACCTACTTACCACGCAAAAAGAAAACTCCGATCTATTAGCATTGATTACACCTGTGAATTACCGAACAACACAGTTGACGTCATATTTTTTCTATTATGTGTATTTTTATCATTATTGTTATCATGTTGTGTTATATTATGCAATAGGCATGATGACTACTGTTAAAAATAAACAAGTAAATAATACTTTCATAAAGAAGATTAAAAATGAGTGCAATAATTGAAAAAATAAGCAAAATCGGTAAATAAATCACGGAGTAATAAGTTTCTACAGGAAGCATCTCCTGTCCCTTTCTCATGAAACAGAGCGTCCCCACAGTTACTATGAAAAAACCACTTGTGACGTCACATGCCAAAGAGATTATATGAAAAGCTACCACAGCTTAGTAATGAGGTACTATGAACGACCTTCCTCTGACGTCACTGGCCGTTTGAGCTATCTCTTTCTATTCCGGTTTTTAAAATGCTTGTAACTAATTGGTAATTTTTTTGAGATATTTAATTTTTGTTGTCACAAATGTTTCTTTTGAGGATTTTTTTTAATTTAACACCAAAAAAAAATTTTTATTAATCATTCCTATTGTGTGGAATCGTTTTTTGTAAGGTAGGTAGATACCTACATTGAATGTTACTTCATCATCATCAGCCCGTAACAGTCCACTGCTGGATATAGGCCTCTCCCAAGGATCATTGAGCCCGGTCTTCGGCTCTTCTCATCCAATTACTGCCAAGCCAACCACTCGACGCAAGTCGTCGCTCCACCTAGTCCTTATAGCTAGTCGGTGGGCGTTCTACTCTCACCCAAGACACGTCTTGAGCGACGCGGAAGATCCTATAGCAGCCGTTGTTTTGGCTGCACAGTCTAGCCCTTCTGGCTCAACACAATCAGACACCGACCCCGCCGGCGAGGTCGACGTACCCCCCGTAGGTTAGCTAGAATGGTCGCGACACCACAGGGTCTACTCCTCCAGCGGACGTAGCCTTCTCGATCTTATCCCGGCAACAGGGGTGCTCTTGAGCTAGTTGCCTCACACTTTTGTCGGCTGGGTGCCTTAAGCACCTGCCCTCTTGCCCGGTGACGCTGTAAGGGTCGGTAGAGGCCAACAGCATTAGCCCGTTAAAATGAAATGAAATGAAAGAGTTTATTTCCAGATAAAAATCCAAACCAAACGTATCTACTCTAATACAAACTAAAACTAATTTAACTAACCAGCTTCTAAAACTAGCTTAGGGGCATGGTATGATTGTCACATTCGGTATAGTGGGCTCTTTGTCCCAATCTCGCACAGCGACCACCTTCACCGAGCGGTATCAGGCAGTACGCGCGGTGGCTGACCGGCTTCTTAGTAAAAAAATGGCGTTCTACTCTACACTACGTTTACAAAGTAAAAACTCCCCCGATACTTATACTATTCTATGGTATAAATATTCCGCTTACTTCCAAGAGACAGGACAAAAAATTTTCATGATTTCTTTTGACACAAAATTATGAATTATTCGCAGATTTTTTTTATGCGCCATATAAATCCTAGCAAAAAGCATACCTACGTAGGCAATACTAAGGTAATTGAGCATGTGAGATCGTCAATGATAAAGTTTTCCTTATTTTGTTGATTACCTACCTACAATCTACATAAAGCCCTATTCAAACCAGCGCATTATTTCTACCTTGCTGTAGCGGTATACCGCGCGGGATCCCACGCGATATTTGGTAAGAAGTTCCGCTCAAGTTTCGCTTTAGCCGCGGAACTGTAATACAAAATCATTCAATATTTTATTGACTGCAATTATGCATTAAGTGCATTGCATCAGCCATCCGAATACCTACCTATAACTTGTAAAATGATTGTATATGTTAATACCTTTTAGGTCTGTAAGTAGGTACCTACTTAGTTGCTAGTATGCTTATGACCCTAATTCTGAATTTCACCAACAGTTCAAGATAATAATATCATGGTTCAAAAACACGTATTTACAGTTGACAGGACTATATGACGCAAAACTGTGGTGAAATAATTATATTGTTAGTCTCGCAAGAAAAACTCCGAGGCATCTCTGAGGTTACCTTACGTTGTTAGGCCGGAACAATGACTATACCTACACACTTGTAGGTACCCAAACCTAGTCTAAGGAAGATGACGTCACCGCATTTACATAAGAGTAAAGAAGTAAACAAAAATTATAGGTAAGTAGGTACTTACATCACGTAATTTCTGCAGCAGTAAAACCCATAATGCATAATTAGATGATGGTCGATACCTTTAAATAAGTAGGTATGTAGAAATATTGCACTACCCTATCTCTTGGTCTTGGTGGGTGCCGTAACAGCCAGCTAAAGGAATACCCAGGGAACGCGCAGCAGCTTTCTCTGAGGTAGGTAGTTTTTATGAGAATGAATGACGTGACGAGCTAGTCGTTCACCTGATGTTAAGTGACACGGCCGCCTATAACAGTTGCAGTGTCACTAGGAACTTAAAATAATTAAGTTTAAAAAAATTGAATTTTTTATTTGTTGCATTTTTGTGTTTGAATTTTCAGACTTCGGTTTTTTTCATAGGTAGATAGAGTGTGAAATAAACTCAATGGCGGCTATGAATTACGCTGCAAGCTCACCGCTTACTTCTCCTCACGCACATCTAATTTTCGATACTGCGAAGTTTTCGCGCCGACTTCACAGCCGCCATTGAGTTTGAATCGCACTCTTCCTAGAAGTCTGCGCCGAACTCAATGGCCGCGTCTCGGTAAAACATGCGATTTTTGACAGTTCAAATCGCGTCAATTCCAAATTCATTTCGCGCGGTTTTGTTTTCGTTTCATAGAGAATACAGTTTCGCAGATTTCTTATGTAAGACAAGGAATTCGCGTGGTTTCAATGTAAGGAATCGATACACTTTATAGCCGCCTAAACAGCGCAGACTCTAAGTACCTACTAGTTTTAATCAAACGAATTTCTATTGCGAATACCATTTACCTAATTGTAGTCATCTTGACCAGGAAGACACCCACTGCTGAACATAGGCCTCGTAATAAAGTAGCCGCTTTGGCCGGTTATTAAGGGGGTTGTCATCACTCATCACTGATATTTGGATTGCCATGGAACTCTAATAACAAGGTGCACGCTACACTGCACTCCGCGCGTCATTATGAGACTGAAACATGATTTCTAAATTGTGAGATAAGGTTATAAAGTTTCATTTGCATAGAAATTTCACTATAGTGCCTTTCAAGCCACATAGTGGTGTTTGCACGGTATGACGCTACGTGCGAGGCGGCAAAATAACTGACAAAGCGGCGCGGGGGGTCTAGCAAAGATCCCTTTCCATTAGATAACGCTAAACGATAACTTAAAATGTGTGGGAATGACAGCCACTGGGGTAAATTTTTACGCAACTAATGTCATACATTTTGGGGCTATATAGAGTATTGATAGTCTACTAACACTCAAGTGTCAGTAGTTCGGTTAACCGGACTAACGACCGAACTACTGACACTAGAGCAGCGGTTCCCAATTTTTTCCGCCCATGGAACCCTAAATGATCGATCATCTTTTGGCGGAACCCCAACTCCAATTTAAGGAATTTTTAATTTTGTTTATAAAGTGCTTACAAGGTCAACCAGAACCATTGAAAAACCTTTGACAAAAACGAATATTATACAACAAATAGAATAGCTAATAATAACTTTCATTGAAAAATATATATTTGATACCTAATAATGATTGTAAATATAAAATATAAAAACGAATATTTTGAATTTTTAGAATAGAATAATTTTTATTGTTAAGCTGTGTACAATATGATCTTGGTGCTAAGTTATTCAGTTCCAACAGTTTTGTCCATTTCGAAAGTACAATATTTTAATAATTATTATTATTATAAAAGAAAAAATAGGTAGGTAGTGACAAATAATGTACACCGACACTAAACATTTTTACAATATTATACACAATTATTACAGGAGAAGGATCTACATAAAAAATTCGGGAAATTACTTCTTATTTTTGAAATTAATTAAAAACCTTTGAGTTGGTTTGTGTTTGGATGGTGACCTATGTAATAGAGGGAATTCTGTGGTGTTATGCATGTATTCAATGTGATATATGAATTTTTTTTCATAGTTAGAATTATAATAGCCTTAAAATTAGGCTTAATATCTGACACTTGAATTCGAAGACACAGAGAACTTTGATCTGGAGCAGCAATCAGTCTAGTTATGAACTTATTTTTGGTGTAGGCATAAGCAGAAAAGCCTGTTACACATATTTTGTAAGTTGTTACAAATGGAAGTAGAATTCTTATGGTTTTCTCAGCGACTGCAGGGTGGGAACATCATTGCTAATTACAATCAAAAATTCATCTAACGACACCGATTCAAACCTGTGTTTGAGAGCAGATGAATTTTTGATATCAATCAAATTCTCATACTCAGACAAATTTAACATCAGCGGTTTTTTATGGTTTCCGAATCCATGTTACGTGTCTCCTCTGGGAAATACTCCTCCAAGGTGTTTTTGAGGTTTGTTAAATGTTCATTGATGTTTTTTTCCACATTCAAACCTCAAGGTCAAGTGTAACTCATTTTCTATGAGAACACCATGTTCTTGCAAGTATGATGTGACCACTCTGGTACCGACTACCTGCGGCGCAGTATCGCTAAGCATTATCCACATCAACGCCGGCAATTTTCGACAATTTTATAAGGGAAGCCATAGACATATATATAAGGACAGGCCTAATGACAGATTAAACCGTCGCTTCAAAGAGGGTGTCAATTTCACAGATTGACATCCACTAGCGCCCAGTCTGTGTTGGAAGTGAGAAGATATCGGTCGTGTGTCTCAAAGAAAATATGCAAAGTTGTGTTGTGAAGGGTTGCACAAACTACACTCTAAAGTGCAATAAAAAGAAATACAAAGTTTCTTACCACAAGTAAGTCAATATTTACAATATTACACTCCGTTTTGTACGAAAATAATCGAATTTATATTTGGGATAATCATTGTAAACATAAACATTGACGGGCATAATGGCAGCGATAGGGCCGTTCTCATCGTAGTTCCTGAGTAATCTAAGAGATGGCGCTGACTTTTCCCCACATCATTTTGAGTAAATAAAATGTTCCTTCGGGCATATCCTGATATATAGATCTATGAGGGAAGCTCTTTTTTTCACCCACCGTGTGGTGTCATGTCGTTGTCGGCTGCCCGATAGAACGCCATGTCCACGGAACCTCTATGGCCCTGAGACGGAACCCCAGGGTTCCGCGGAACACCTTTTGGGAACCGCTGCACTAGAGGGTAATGAAGGGGGGTGTGTACTTATACCTATACAAGGTGACTTTGAATTGGTACAACCTACAAGTTGTGAGAGTCTTACTTGAAATTGGGTGTTTCCAAACTTGAAAGTACTAGTGAAATTACTGGACAAATGAGACTTTATGACCTGATTACACAGTCTAGTAATCTGATTGCTAGACTGGGTGATGTCTCGGGATGGCGTGCGCAGTGCATAGAAACATTGTCTACATTGGGGTTTAGATTTACCCCCTTTCGGGATAACATACCAATTCAAGGTCACCTTGTATAGAGTTTATTGATAGTCTACTAACACTAGTGTCAGTAGTTCGGTTAACCGGACTAACGACCGAACTACTGACACTAGAGGGTAATGAAGGGGGTCGGGGATCTACGCAGCAATGTACAGCGATTGAAGTGAGGGCAATAGCTTCCCACTTGCCACATTTAATTCCTGATTGCCACACGGGGGCAACTGGGAATAAATAAATAAATAAATATGTGTGGACATTTCACACAGCGCCATCTAGCCCCAAACTAAGCATAGCTTGTACTATGGGAACTAGATAACTGATACAAAACTTATATACTTTTTTTTTGTTTGTAAATACATACATAGAATACAATATAACACCCAGACGCAGGACAAACATCTATGTTCATCACACAAATGTTTATCCTGGGTAGGAATCGAACCCACAGCCCTCAGTTCAGAAGGCAGGGATACTACCAACTGAGCTATCGGGCGGAATGTACCGAAATAACCCCTCAATACCAACTATAATAGAAAAAAACACACGAATTTGTGATAAAGACGTTTATTCACATTTCAATAAATATTTTACCGATAATCATCAGCTGGAAGACGTCGACAGCTTAGCATTATACAAAAATAAGCTATCTAGTTGCAAAACCCACCTGTATATTTTATAGGACAACAGGGGCGTGAACGCCAAACGATAACTCCCAAATGTATGGTTCCCATACATTTTGCGCCATGGTTTGGAAAGGCTAATGGAAAGGCTCTTTGCTAGACGCCCTGGTCCTCACACATTAGCCGTCTTACCACAAAAATAATTTTATACATCGCTTAGATACATGTTTAGTTAGACAGCGTCTAAAAGTTAAATGCTCCTTAAACGGATGTTTTATTTTTGTCACTTTTGTCACAAAACCATGTTTATACCGTGTTTACTTAAACACTGTCTAACTCGATCCACATTTTTTAAATAAATTGACATTATACGAAATGTTTCATTCCGCGCAGAACTCATTTTGTAAATCCAATACGTGTTAGCGTCATAGCTGTGACCATAGAAAACGCGGAAAGTCATTAGCGTGAAGTTTGACTGTGTGTGTTATGGTGACAGCGACAGTTAAACACCTCTTAAACTAAGGGTTGAGTATGTTTAAATTTTAGCACGTGTTTAACGCCCGTCTATCTTAAACGAGTGTTAGGCGCAGATTTGTGGCATGGAATTCATGAAACAACTGTTCAACAAGTGTTTAAGGCGCGTCTAAGCCTTTTGTGGTAAGACGGTAGGAGGTTTTGTGTACACAACGCCATCTAGTTCATTGTTGGTGGAACCAGTATGTTTTAAAGACCTGGGGTAGCACCACCTCTTATATAGTATTATTACTTCAATCATTCATTGAAAAATGACATAATAGTAAGAATACTGTAGTGTTGCAGAGGCAGTCTCCATTTTTATATAGCGTTATCAGTGTCGCACGTCGGTGTCAACACGATGTATTTGAGTGAACGATTTAACGTGACGTCATCAAAACTGCTCTGCGTTAACAAATTTACGGTATATTCACTTTTATGTAATTTTTAAATGTATGATTCAAGTAACAATGCTATAAGAGGTTGTGGTAGGCCCCCAGGCTATACAAAAAACTGGATTACCTACCCAACGTTTACAAAACGTGAAAGAGCAATACAATCATTATGTAAATTTAAACTACATACATAACTAGAAATGGAAATTTATTTATTTTCCGCGATATAACAAATAACTGAGTTTAGTGAGTTTTTTTTTATAAATTATTACATATATTTACATAAACAACAATCTCAAACTTAAACTAGATGCGTTAACCTAACTTGAAATAGACTAGGGTCCTACTATTAAAAATTAACAAATTAATATTATTTACATAAAGTTAAAAATAAATGAAATAATTGGAAAAATAAGTAAATTCGGTAAATAAGTTATGGAGTAATAGTCTTTTAAAGTTTCTGGAACATCACCTGTCTTTCTCGTAAAACAAAGTACCGACAGCTAGGTACTATGAAATCACACGTTGTGACGTCACATGCTAAAGAGATTGTATGTAAACACAGCTTAGTAATGAGGTATTATGAAGCAGCAAGAACTGACGTCACTGCGTGTCTGAACTCTTTCCATTCCTTTATTTTAAAATGCTTGTAACTTTGTCATTTTTTGACATATTTAATTTTTGTTTTCACGGCTGTTTATTATAGAAGGACACTAGCCTATTCATTTTGTATATCCGCAAACGTCTTAAAACAAGATATTATTACATGATATACTAAATTCAAACCTCTACATACATGCTCTATTATCGGCAAGAAGCGTGCCTAAAATCACCTTCTTTGCAAATCCCTTGTCTTTAAAAAACTAGTTATACAAGGTGACCTTGAATTAGTATGTTATCCCGAAAGGGGGTAAATCTACACCCCAAGGTAGACAATGTTTCTTCTACGACTTTACTAAATTAATAGTTTTTCATTGAAGAAATGCCATGTAAAGTTTACGTTCGAAAATAGCCTTAGCGCATCTGGGTGGTTGAACTTCGTCCTTGACCGAGTGCACATAAATGAGTTTAACGTCCTGTGTTTAGAAATGAATTTATAGTATCTTGTTAACTCTTGTAGCGATCGCACGTGCAATTTTGCGAGTGGATTTATTTTTACCATGGAGGTTTTGAAACACCCAGTTTCAAGTAAGGCTCTCACAACTTGTAGGGTATCATGGTCACAGTCCCCCCATTTCGGGATAACATACCAATTCAAGGTCACCTTGTATTTGGCTACGGTTAAACTGGTTAAAATTGTGCAACGCAAATTCAATTTTTAACCTTGGTTTAAAGGACATTGACAGCCTTAGTGTGGGTTTTGGTCCAAACACTGCCCAGAAAAATGAGTACCATTTTTAGACTCTCCACATACATAAATACTTGCTCACGAAATATTTTCAAAATCCGACTATGGAAATTAAAAAAAAATGAGTTTATACAGGCTGGGTTTTAGAGACGGGACAAGGGCAGGTACCTTAACGGTTATATTTACAGGAAAACGTTCTGAGACCTTCCATAACTTAAAAAAAAACCTTAAAATTAATTTTAATAAAATCCCTCGTTTTTGAAACTATTTAGCGTGTAGTGATAAATGGATATAATATAAGGAACGTAATGTAGGCACTCCCATCACTGGGCAGTTTTGGACCTGATCCTGTCAATGTCTTTTAACTGGGCGGTTATTCTCTATCGATTCCTTACTTCGAAACCACGCGAATTCCCTGTCTTACATAAGAAATCTGCAAAACTATTCTCTATGAAATAAAAACAAAACCGCGCGAAATGAATTTGGAATTAGCGCGATTTGAACGGTCAAAAACCATATGATTTACCGAGACGCGTTCCAAAACATCAACACATCAAAAGATATGACCACATATGTCAATATATTTTATTCAAAATAAAGATAACTTTAATGTAAAGTAAAGGTATATCTGACGCTGTAACACGATTTGAACAAGACACGATAACGACGTGGTTCAGTATCGCGTGGAATCTGTATTTTCATAGAGAATAATCGCACTGGTGATGGTGCAACCATAATCGTTAAAGTTCAAATCTTGTCAACTTATAAATACCGAACGCTCATTGGTTTACGATATCATGGCCGTATTCCGAGACACGCTAAAATCGATGATATCGATATTATCACGCTAAAAACGCGTACCGAATGGCCGTGAGGGCGACAACGAAATCTCTTGTAAACGTCCAGACCGATGCCATCTTGCGATATCGCCGTCCGTGATTGGTTGTTCAGTCATTGACAGCGCGCAGTCGTGAGCGCAATATCTGAATCGGAACGCTGAATAATCAACGTGAGCGTTGTGAACGATGATAGCGATTACAGCGTGAATCGGAATAGGGGGCATTATGAATAGTTTAGGCTACACTCATCCCCATTTCATTTTGACCATTGACTATAAATCCAGTTGACCAATAATACAGCTTCCCCTGGGCCCTTATTCCGTATCGATTCCTTACTTCGAAACCACACGAATTCCTTGTCTTACATAAGAAATCTGCAAAAGTATATTCTCTATGAAACGAAAACAAAACCGCGCGAAATGAATTTGGAATTGGCGCGATTTGAACTGTCAAAAATCATATGTTTTACCGAGACGCGTTCCGAAACATCAACACATCAAAAGATATGGCCACTTATGTCAATATATTTAATTCAAAATAAAGATAACTTTATTGTAAAGTGTAGGTATATCTGACACTGTTACACGATTTGAACAAGACATGATAACGACGTGGTTTCGTATCGTGTGGAATCTGTGTTTCCATAGAGAATAACCGCTCTGGGGGTCTAGCAAAGATACCAACCACTAACGCTAACGCCAAACGCTAACTCCAAAATGTACTGAAATGACATTTCGGAAATCGCTAACTTTTCCGTAGCGAATGTCATTTCAATACATTTTTGGAGATAGCGTTTGGCGATAGCGTTAGCGTTTGTGATCTTTGCTAGACCCCCTGATTTGAAAATTAGTGGTGTCAACCGCTAATCCTATGAGAGGAAACGGAACACCCAATGTCTTTCCATCCTGCTCTGTTCTTTGTAATTTCGTATGACTGTCTCGTTTTGTTACTTTGCCCCCTGCCCGCGTGAGTCGTGTTTAAGGAGAAATTATGTTCACGAGCTATCAACGGGCATAATCTTTGATTTTGACTAAAGGCAAGCGATGCCAAAGGAAAAAGCTAGCGAATACTTATTTGTATTATTTTTATTTATTATTTATTTTTGTTTCTTTTTTCAGCGTTCGTCATTCCATACAAACGGTTCTAATCGTTTTTCAGGCGGGAGTAAAAGATTTAGTTCCTCCGCGTCTTGTAGTGTCTGAAACGAGAAAGAGTTATTAATTTTATGTTAATGATGACGTCACGAGCTAGTCGTTCGTTTGATGTTAAGCGACATACGTTTGTACGTAACTTATTATCATGCAGTTACATTTTGATGATGACGATCCGTGATCGACAGTTGAAATTTTTAAAGATGATCTATTTCTTTTGCCGCTTTAACAACAAAATACTAAAAACAGAATAAAATAAATATTTAGGGGGCCCCATGCAACAAACGTGATTTTTTGCTCGTTTTTATAGATAATGGTACGGAACCCTTCTCGCACTTGGCCGGTTTTATTTTTCATTATACCTGGTTGAGTATAGAGTTGCAGCGAGTCAACTGGTGAGATATCTCGTGCACTCTCGCGAGTCTCTCCGCGTGTCTCGCGTTGCTGCGCTGACGCTCCACCATTTGATTGTACAATCTTGATATTTCTGAATCTATCTGAAAAACAAATAAAATTGGTAGGTACCACCGCTCTGCCGAAAAACTTGTTTGGATAAATGTGATTTTTCGTTAAACATTTATGACGTCATTTTGCAGGATTTTCAACGGTTGAAATTTTTGTAAGTTCTACCATTTAATACCCTCAAAAATGTCGCATTGCGCGAGCGAAATAGAGGATGCACGGATCGTCTAGTTGTTTCAACCAACATAAGAAAAATGGGGGTTGTAATATATTTGCTGTATAAATACCTCTCTAACTTTACTGGCAAGATTAATTTCTTCAGCTGCCAAAGGATGAGCACAAGCAGCCAAGTGTGCTTGCAATCTTGTTGTCAGACGCACCCATGGTCTGCAATCCAAACCTGGAACATAACAGTCAATCAATCAATCAATAATTAGTCAATCAATCAATAAAGAATTAGTGAATCAATCAACAAGTAATTAGTCAATCAATCAATAAGTAATTATTCAATCAATCAATAAACATTGTCACATAAACAGCCGGAAGACGTCCACTGCTGAACATAGGCCTACCCACAGAGCGCCAATTTGAGCGGCCCCATCCATTCTGCATCCTGCATCTATCGGCTCTCTGCGGTTTTCACCAGGGCGGTTATTATCTATGAAAACACAGATTCCACACGATACGAAACCACGTCGTTATCGTGTCTTGTTCAAATCGTGTCACATCGTTAGATATACCTTCACTTTACAATACATTACAAAACTGCTCTCGCTCAATCTCTTCTCCTTCCGATATTAGATTACGCCGATGCCTGCTATTTGGACTTAACCGAAGAGCAACTCAACAAACTTGAACGTCTGCAAAACTTTTGCATTCGTTTCATATTTGGTTTACGTAAGTTTGACCACATCTCACAATTCCGTAACAAGCTCAAATGGTTACCAATCCGCCTTCGCCGGAATACTCACATTCTTTCCCTTTTATATAGCATCCTATTTCTCCCCTCCACTCCTCCCTACCTGAAAGAACGTTTCAGGTTTCTTCACCAGTCCCATGCTCGCTCCTTACGTAGTTCCGAGAACCTGCTTTTGAAAACTCCTGTCCATACGTCCCAATTCTACCATAAATCTTTTTCCGTGCAAGCTGTCATGCTCTGGAATGAACTCCCGGTGCCTATCAGGCAAGCAAAGACCTTGTCAGTTTTCAAAACTATGGTAAAGACGCACTACTTATCCAATCTCAGCTAGTATTATATTTTAATTAAGTATATGTATGTTTAATGCGTAGGTATTTATATATATATATATCTATTTTGTAATAGTATGTATGTATAATATGTGTATGTTTATGTATGTTATGTTGTATTATATGTATTTTAGTAGTTTTAGGATTCGTTTTCATTTCTAATATTTGTATTTACTGTACATCGCCAACCTCCCTAATTCATAATATGTTTCTATCCATCCAAAGGTTGTCTGGAAGAGATCGCTTTAAGCGATAAGACCGCCCATTGTACTACCCTTGTGTATATTTTTTTCGTGTTGTTATGTATCTATGTGTATATTTGGTGTGCAATAAAGCATTCTTCTATTCTATTCTTCTATTCTAAAGTTATCTTTATTTTGAATAAAATATATTGGCATAAGTGGTCATATCTTTTGTATTATATTTTAATTAGCTAGTATTATATTTTATATTTATTATATATTTTATATTTATTTTATATTTATAGTATTATATTTTAATTAAGTATATGTATGTTTAATGCGTAGGTATTTATATATATATATATCTATTTTGTAATAGTATGTATGTATAATATGTGTATGTTTATGTATGTTATGTTGTATTATATGTATTTTAGTAGTTTTAGGATTCGTTTTCATTTCTAATATTTGTATTTACTGTACATCGCCAACCTCCCTAATTCATAATATGTTTCTATCCATCCAAAGGTTGTCTGGAAGAGATCGCTTTAAGCGATAAGACCGCCCATTGTACTACCCTTGTGTATATTTTTTTCGTGTTGTTATGTATCTATGTGTATATTTGGTGTGCAATAAAGCATTCTTCTATTCTATTCTTCTATTCTAAAGTTATCTTTATTTTGAATAAAATATATTGGCATAAGTGGTCATATCTTTTGATGTGTTGTTGTTTCGGAACGCGTCTCGGTAAAACATATGATTTTTGACAGTTCAAAACGCGCCAATTCCAAATTCATTTCGCGCGGTTTTGTTTTAGTTTCATAGAGAATAGACTTTAGCAGATTTCTTATGTAAGACAAGGAATTCGCGTGGTTACGAAGTAAGGAATCGATACGGAATAAGGGCCCAGATAGTCGTTTCACCTAGTGGGGGACCTACGCTGCGTTATCCGGTTCGTGGTCGCCAATCGAAAACCTTTCTTCCCCACCGGTTGTCACTTCTACAAACGATGTGGCCTGCCCATTGCCATTTCAGCTTGCTAATTCTAAGAGCTATATCAGTCACTTTAGTCCTCCGGTGACTGCAGTAAATACCATGAAATAACCACCTACTGCCCAAATACTAATGAATAGTTTTAGTCAGTCAATCACAAAACATAGTCAATCAATCAATCAATAAACACTGTCAACCAATCAATATCAATCACATTGTCACTTAAAATTAGGAAAAATGTAGTCAAACTGTACCCCTACATTACTTACCTTCCATAACCTCAGGGTCTCTGGCACCGGGCAATCCAAGAGTTCCTCTCATGATCGGCAGAAATGTAGGGATATCCTGAAACGAAGTTACATCACCATCATAATTTTTATTTCATTGCCATTCTTTATCATCATCTAACTAAATCAGCCTGGTCTTCGGCTCTATTCTTCCGTTTCAGCTTGTGCAAACTGAACTTTAAAGCATTTATCCTCAACCTATAAGTTTTTAAGGCTAGAGTGAACCGGTATCTTCTAGGCAAGCATGCTCCATCGTCGACCGCGTCATTAGTTACCATCAGCTAGGCGATTATGTAACTTGATTGCAACCAATAGAAACACAAAAATGTATGGATTTGACAGTTTCAATACGCAGTTTATGTGCATAGTTACTATGAAAATTTTCATATTCGGAATGAAATTTCTCCTGTTGTATTGCTGTCAAAGGTACGTAATCACCCCACAGGTGGGACCGTGGTCAAACGTTAGCCTATCGATGACCTAAAAAACCGATTAAGATGAAATTTTGCATTCATGTTTGTTTGCATGACGCTGGTTAGCAAATTGTCGTCATTCCAAATCCAACATGGCGGACGGCTGCCCAAGATGGCAGACTTGTTATTTTTTTGTACATGCCCATGATATACGCAATAATTGTCGCTTGCTATTCTTTCGGCATGCAGAAATAAAACAATTCGTAAAATAGGCCTCCCCCAAAGAACGCCACTTTGAGCGGCTGCTCCCTTGGTGCTGTATTTTACCTGTAACCTTTGTATATCCTCATCCAGCTGGTTATCGGTAGCTTGTTTAACAACAACGATGTCTCGGGTTCGCTTGGGCTTCCTTGCCTGCAGGCTCAGTTGTCTCCGCTGTAAGATGGACTTCTTGGCCGTTGGCTGTTGGCCTTTAGATGAGGTTTTTGGGGAATCTGCAAATACAATTGAATTTATTTTATTAGCAAGTTTTTTTTTATGAGAATGAATGGCGTGACGCTAGGTACCACCGCTTTGCCAGTCATTCTACCGCCAAGCAGTAGTGTGTGAGCACTATAACTGTGTTCCGGTTTGAAGGGCATTGTAGCTAGTGAAATTACTGGGCAGAAAATGAGACTATGACCGGATCACACAGTCTATTTATCTGATTGCTAGACTGTGTGGATGTCTCAGGATGACGTGCACAGTGTGTCACGCGAAACTTTATTATTTTAAAGTTCCGAGTGTCACTGCAACTGTTATGGGCGGCCGTATCACTTAACATCAGGTGAACGACTAGCTCGTCACGTCATTCATCCTCATAAACCACGGCCATTCGACCATAGTTTTTCACTGTGATAGACAAATCAAAAAAAAAAACTTCAATTTTAATAAAATAAAACAACGTCCCACCAAATCTGCTAAAAGTGAAGCTACTGATTGCAGATGACAAAATACCAGAAAAAGTGAGATTATGGTTTGTTAAAATGGTATCCAGGGCCCTATTTCATAAAGCCGCTCTAATCTGGGCCAAAACGCATCTTTGAATAGATTGGTGCGAGAATTTAACGGGATCCCAAATAATGTCAGTATTGATTTAATTGCGGAAGACGTTTGCAAGTTTAGAAATAATCTAGAAAATCTGTGATACTATTGTGTTTTATGTTTTAATTTTTACATTATTTTTATTTTTAATTCATTTAATTATTTCTGATCAGCTTTATTATTGTCTAGTAAAAATCGTATAATTTATAACTTTGATGTATTCCTAGCCTTCTCTTGATTGTTTTGAACAGCTGTTAAAATTCCCTCCTTTTTTATTATGCATGCAGTCTTTACCTGTAACTGTGATGAGTTGATGACACTTAGCAACGTTTCCTTGTGAATGTATTATAAAACCATGAATGGTGTACATTATGTTGGTAATCGTAATAAATAAATAAATAAGCGACAGATCATAAAATAATCAGCCAAGTGCAATCGGACTCACTCACAAAAGGCTCCGTACCATTATCTATAAAAACAAGCAATAAATCACCTTTTTGTTGTATGGGAGCCCCGTTAAATATTTATTTTATTCTGTTTTTAATATTTGTTGTTATAGAGGCAACAGAATTCATCATCATCAATCAACTGTGAAAATTTCAACTGTCACGGTTTAAGAGATACAGACAAACAGAGACAGATGTAAATTGAATATGCCAAACTATGCAATAGGGTAATAGGGCCAGGATTGATGGCTTTAGTGACAACTTAATAGGTTTACTAGGTGGTAGGACTTTTCTGCAGTTTGTCTAGGTAGGTACCACCGCTTTGCCAGTCATTCTACCGCCAAGCAGTAGTGTGTGAGCACTACTGTGTTCCGGTTTGAAGGGCATTGTAGCTAGTGAAATTACTGGCCAAATGAGACTTTATGACCTGATTACACAGTGTAGTAATCTGATTACTAGACTGTGTGATGTCTCAGGAATGACGTCCTCATTGCAGTGTCACGCAAAACTTTATTATTTTAAAGTTCCGAGTGACACTGAAACTGTTATGGGCCGTATTGCTTAACATCAGGTGAACGACTAGCTCGTCACGTCATTCATTCTCATTAAAAAAAAGGTACTGTTCTGGGATTGTAGCTAGTAATCAATAATTAGAGACCAAATGAGGAATCAGGAAGACGGGAATTATTACAGAGAAAAGCCTGTGTCTGTGTCTGTTTTACCGGTGTATCTGTGATATTTTTACCTCCAATAGGACGGTCAATCGTGTAGGATATGTACGGCAACTCGGAATCTGAACAAACACTGGCACCGGGCGATGAACGACCACTTGGAGGTGGGTCTGTATTTCTCCCGGCTTCTGAAAGCAATTTTATATTTCTTGATGCTAGTGCAGATTCATCACAGAACTAGACCATTCTATACTCATAGTTGTGCACAGTCTACTAAGGGAAAAAAAAAACGGGTACTAGATACATCCACTAGATTGACCAACTATCTGGTTAAGACCGCAGGGAGCAGGAGGCAAGCAGCCACTCAAAGTTCCACTCTGTGGGCAAGACCTATGTTCAGTGACATCTTCAGGCTGTTGGTGATGACATGCTCCAAAGAAAAGGGATAAAAGCAGTGGACATTTCTATCACTGTCACTCCCAATTACCGCTTCTACCTGTATAGGTAGTGGTGTCAGAATTTTCCACCCATAGGTGTCTAACTTGGCTTAATTAATGACTATTATCTTAAGACAACCACCAACAGTTTCACATACCCTACAAAGCACAGTAGCTCTCAGTAATCACACATCTAATAGAAGACCCAGGAAAATTCTGCTGCACATTCCCTGGGTGTTCTCTTAGCCAGTTCCTTTGAACTAGAATGGAGAACAAGCAATGGAGGATCTATGATGTAGATTGATCAGGTAAAATAATTTTTCTATCTCTCTACCTGGTGGATTAGGTGCAGCGAAAGTATGTCCTCGTCTAATAGGAGCTCTTTGCACTTGTTTCCTCTGAGGCTGCGACGATTGTTCTGAACCCATGGCTTACTATCAAAAATAGTATGTATCGAAATATCACATTGACATTAAAGCCTCTTACATATTTTCCGCGTCATTTACTATTAGTTTTAATCATGGGTTTTAATAGTTTTACATATAAAGAAGCGCAACCAAACAAATCTAAAATATCAATTTAATTATTAATATTAATTAATTAACAATAATCTTAAAACACAGAGTATGTATCTATCAAAGAGTATATAATTTACTACGTAGAGTATCTACTATCATCGATGATGATGAGTATAGGTATTATATACTCTTTGACACAACACAGAGTAACGATTTTTTTTCTCTAACCTGTGATCTGCACTTTCAGCAAAGAGTATACATGTGGCGTCGCAAGAAGTTTTTATTTTATTGCTTCATGCTCTCTGCGTGAGCATTTGAAATGAGAACTCATTAAAATAACAAAATGAAGTTTGTTTACTTTTTGACATAGTCAATGACTGCGAAAATTTTGGTTCGGCAAGGCGTATATTTCGTAAGCTCTTGGACAATAAATAAGTGTTATTTAGTATCCTGCTGTTTTAATCACGAATGTGTTGAGTCAGCAGCCCGTGACGTTGTCCGGTGCAAAAACAATAAGAAGTGGTGGAGAAGTCGCCGGTCGTGTAACACAGACGACGAGGCAACCCTTCAAAAACCACAAAAAGTATATAAGTAATTATTTATTTTGGGGGTGTTCCTGTCGGACTGCCAGACATGCGGAGCAACAGCGAATATTTGCTGTTGAATGCTAAGCGGCTAAGCCAATGTGGCCACCAATAGGGCGAATTCTGTGGAGGCCACGTACAATGTATCGAGCGCAGAAAGTTATCGCACGATATATTCGCCGTTGGCCCGGCTTGTAACATTTTGGCATAGTGATCGTGCAACCTTGATTTTTTTTTTCACATGCGCGGCGACCACTACTACTATTACCTCATTCATTTATTTACCTCAAACTTTTACTGTCTTTAACCCACTGGATGAAGTAGTAGTTGTTCCAGTCACACCTTGATGTGCTGGCCAAAAATAACGAAATTTTCGTTGATTATCCAAATGGCCATCAATCGTAGAACTTACAACCGATGACGTAGAAAGGTTCTCGAGTGGTGACCACGAACTGGATGACGCAGCGTAGGCCGTCCCCCCACTAGGTAGACCGACGACCTGCCGGGCTAACGTGCGCACCGCGACAAAATTTTCTCGACACTGTCTCGTGAGAGACCGTGACAAGACAATGGCACTCTAGCAGCGGCGACAAGTATTCTCGCTGTGCGCATGTTAGACCATCGTGCCTTTATTACTCAAACTAACTAATACACTAACTACAACTACTACTACACTACACTACCTACTACAAATAACATTGGAACTGTAAACTAGCCAGAATGGCCTACAGACAGTCGAAATTCTCCATTACCTACTTTACATAAATACATTGTGTGCAAACTACAATCGATCGAATCGATCCGCAGTTCGGATCACATGGTTTCGACTTGATCTGAAAACCGATAGGCTCGGTTCGGCGCATCACTAATTACACGAGAACAAATACCAAAGAGTATATATATAATTTACTACGTAAGAAAATACCTACCTACGGTAGTAAAGTAAATTATATACTCTTTGTACCTACGTAAACAAAATTACATTACAGTACTAAAGTAAAGTTTCGTTTTTCTCTCAAATGCAGGAAATTATGGAATAAGTAGCTGAAATACCATCAAAATGGTAGACGAAAGCACAAGGAAAACCTTGAGCAGCATTCCTCTGTTACAAACTAAAGCTGGGCCAAGAGACAAAGAATTATGGGTGAACAGGTTAAAAGAAGAATACCAGGCGTTAATAAAGGTAAAATTTACTTCCGGGTGTACACGTATACTGGAATTGAGAATTCCTTTTCTTGTCATACTAAGTTAATTATCGTCCAGTTTTGTTATTCACTCACTAATAAATTAGTCAAATATTGCAATAAAGATAGGTTAACTTTCACTTTATGCATAAAACTTAATCTTGTCACAGCACAGCACAAAATACCGACCTAGAATTCACAGACAAGATGTATAAAGAGCAAGCACAACAAAATTAGGATTTGAAGCAAAAAAAAGGCATAACGGCATTGTAAAGTCCTAATAATATAATATATTAATCCCAGGTGCATCCCGATAGCACGGAGGGTACCTAGACAAAACTGTCTATCCCCGTTTTATCCGGTTCTTTTTACAGACCATTCACCGTAAGATGTCCCCTGAACCATATATTATTTAAAAAATTTGCACATAAAACATATATATATAATATATTAGTATAGATAATGGTGCCGCAATCACCAAGTGGGGTAAACGCTACAATATTATAATTATATTGTTAGGTGCACCGTAGGAAATGCTGCAAGTTTCCAAGGCATGTCTTACGGTGAACAGTCTTTTGCTTACTTACGTCTTGTCAAGTGGAGTAAAACATGGGAAAGATAATTTTGTCTACCATAACTATTCAAGTACTCAAAGACTTTTTATCCAGACCACTAATACGAAATTAAAGCAGGGCAAAACCGTACACACCACTTTGGGTGTGATTGAGTCTCAGCTGTCAAAATCAAAATCAGTCGTTACTTGGGTGTGCTTTTGAATACATACCAAAAAAATGCCGTCTTGCGTGATAAAACTGTGCCAAAATCACTTGAGGCACAAATCACAGAAGCACACGATCACATTTCACTTGTAAGTGGGCTTAATCATGTATTTTTATAAGATTATTTTAATTATTTCTATTTGACGAAGAGTTAGAACCATTTTACAATAAAAAGTTGACATGTCAAAATCAGTATTGCCACACGACATCTGAATAATTACCCAATTTCTTTTGTATGGATTTCCAACAGATTCATGTCTAGCTGTTCGTTGGATAAAAGAAGTTCGAAAAAGTCGAAATGAAGATTGGTGGAAACCTAATACTCGCTCAACAATATGTTCAGCGCATTTCTATAGTAAAGAACACACAGAACACAGAAGTGTTATTACTGATAATAGTTTTATTGTCAACTATAAACGTTCCACGCGCCCACTGTTTTTCCATTTTTAAGGTTATTTTTTTTATCCTAAAATATGAAACATTATTTTGGTTAAGGCCCAGGGGGTCTAGCAAAGATCACAATCGCTAACGCTAACGCCTCACACTAACTCCAAAAATGTATCGAAATGACATTCGCTACGGAAAAGTTAGCGATTTCCGAAATGTCATTTCAGTACATTTTGGAGTTAGCGTTTGGCGTTAGCGTTAGTGGTTGGTATCTTTGCTAGACCCCCTGTACCTACATAACTGTTGTTCTTTAATCCCTTTAACTTGGTAATATTGAAAAACTCGTGAGTTATTAAAAGAAATGTTGGATAAACTGCTGGTTTTACTTAATTTGAATCCTTTTTATTAAAAGATTGCATGAGCTATCTATAGACCTTTTTCTTGTCTATAGATAGTAGTATGATGGTAATTAATTTTATTATTTTATATTTTTTTTATGTAGGCGTTATATAATTTTTATTATTTACATTTTACATCTAGCTAGATTTTTATTTAGGTACCCAACTAAATCGGGTAATACTATTTATATGGTATGTTGAAAGAGGAACTGACATTAGAAGAAAAAAAAATGTGCTCTATGGTTTGATTCATGTTCAAACAAGGTTAAGTATAGAGACTTCGGTTCTGGACCTATGTAATAGGGGGAATTCTGTGCAAGTACTATACTTTGTTAGAAAAACTTTTTGATTTCAATTTCAAATGTTCAAATTTTGAAAGTTTGAATATACCGCTGGCTCCCAAAATATGACTTTTAATCAATTTTTAGTTCTAATATTTTCTCACAAATTATTACAGTACGTAGAAAACAACAAAGCAGCAGACAACGACTGGTTCCGTCTCGAGTCAGATAAGACAGGCACAAGATGGTTCGGAAAGTGCTGGTACGTTCATAACCTGCTCAAATACGAGTTTGACCTGGAGTTTGATGTGAGTAAATTAATTTTATTATACTAAAAGAAAACTAAGTAAATATAATTTTATGACATATCACAATTAAATAATGCAATAATAATAATAATAATTGACAATAATGATATAATTAAAATAATTGACGAAATAATATAGCTTGTAATCATAATAATAAATTAAAACGTAATTCTAATAGATATGACTATAATTTGGGAAGTGATACATATTTTGTTATTATTATTGAATTATTCTTGTTTGGATGAACCATGCTCATTGCTTGCATGGAGATTGGCACACCATTTGTATTGGTAGAATGTACACGGCTCCTAATAATCTGACCACCATACTATTATGTTAAACTTACATGCTTGCACAAAAAAAAATATCTTACTTTTACTTTACTTTATTTAAAAATTAATGAAAATAGTATTTAATAAAAAATAATTTTATACATTTGCAAAGGAAGCTTTTCAAGCAACATAAATAAATTAAAAAAATACAAACCTCCCTTTGGTCACCACACCACACTACTTTTTCCTACTGTTGCTAATGCCATCTAGCGAGAGATATAATAAATTCACGACATAATTATCAAGTTTATTGTTTTTCTTCTCAGTTTTCTTTGCTTCGCCTGCCTCCCTTTTGCTGTCTCATCCATCCATCCTTTGCCACTCTCTTTTTGTCTTTTTGCTCTTACCCATAAACAGGGTTAGGATGTAAACTAATTAACCCTTGCAAAGCCGGGGCGGTTCAACTAGTCTACTCTAAAATAGTAATTCAATCAATTACACCAATACAAAACAGCCTATTCTTTATTTCAGATACCAGTTACATACCCAACCACAGCGCCTGAGTTGGCCCTCCCAGGCTTAGATGGTAAAACAGCCAAAATGTATCGGGGAGGCAAGATCTGTTTAACTGACCATTTCAAGCCATTGTGGGCCAGAAATGTACCCAGGTTTGGGATTGCCCATGCTATGGCACTTGGGGTATGTAATGTCCGAACTAATATGCATAATCTGCCTGCAGAATGCATTTTTTTTTTATGAGAATGAATGACGTGACGAGCTGGTCGTTCACCTGATGTTAAGCAATACGGCCGCCCATAACAGTTGCAGTGTCATTCGGAACTTTAAAATAATAAAGTTGCACTGCGCACGTCATCCTGAGACATCACACAGTTTAGTAATCAGATTACTACACTGTGTAATTAGGTCATAAAGTCTCATTTGCCCAGTAATTTCACTAGCTACAATGCCCTTCAAACCGGAACACAGTAGTGCTTGCACACTACTGCTTGGCGGCAGAAGAAAAACCACTGCTGAACATAGGCCATTGAGCGCCTCTTTGAGCGGTTGCTGCTGGCTTCCTGGCATTGGCAGATTGTCTGTCCGTCTAGTGGGCCTACACTGCATCTTCCGTTTCGTGGTCGCCACTGGAGAACCTTGCTTTCCCATCGGTTGTCAGTTCTACGAGCGATGTGGCCTGCCCGTTGCCATTTCAACTTGCTAATTTATTTATTTATTTATTTATTTCATCATAGGAAAACTTACAGCCAAATAAACAATAGAACGTAACATAATTATAGAAAATAAACTAGGCCAATTACAAGTTTCCACCTATAGAAAAATCATATAAAAGAAATCCGTAGTAGATAGCTAGAGAAGTCAACATGAAGCAGATAAATAAACCTACCGATAGTGTAATTAAATGAAACAGTACATCTAAGCTTGACTTCTAAGTTTGAGAACCGAAGAAATCAGCTGCCAGTTTTTGCCTTATAGAACGCACCCCATCAAAGAAAACGTCAATATCACTATTAGTCTTTAAATAGTCATTAAGAAATGAAGATGTTCTCCAGAAGAAAGTATTTTGCATGTAATTTGTCCTGGCTAACGGAACAGAAAGAAGTGGCGTATGGCGTGAATTAAATGTTGGAGTACGAAGGGAAATTTTGTTAAGTAACTCAGAACTATCAACTTTATTATTTAAGATATTCAAATAGTATGTCACATCTGCTATAGTCCGCCTTGTCTTAAGTGGCAGAAAATGATGCCGTCTGCAGCGCTGCTCATAACTGATGTCAAATGTTTTTGAGCGAAATTGCAAAAATTTTAGAAACTTCCGCTGTACTCTTTCTATGCGCAAAATATGGCACTCATAGTGTGGGTTCCACACCTGAGAGCAGTACTCTAGGATACTGCGGACGTACGCACAGTACAGAATCTTTAACGTTTTGATACTATTGAATGGTGTAGATACTCTCATGATAAACCCAAGGGCTTGCAAAGATCTTGTGACGATGTTATCTATATGCTGAATATACATTAGCTTAGAATCCTGCAGCACACCCAAATCTCTCATGATTTCTACTCCGCTTAATATTCTACCTTTTAAGTAATAATTTGTTTGAATAGTGATCCTTTTCCTAGAGAAGGTAAGCGTATAACATTTATCAACATTGAGGTCTAGTTTATTTGTTAGGCAGTAATCACTAAATCTAACGAGATCTTCCTGAAGTTTAATCGTATCAACAAGACTACTGATTGGTTTAAGAATTTTCATATCATCTGCAAACAAATAGAATTTTGAGTGCAAAAAACAGGAGTTAACATCATTAATAAAAATAACAAAGAGCAGTGGCCCCAGTAACGACCCCTGGGGGACTCCAGATGTTATATCAGTCCAAGATGACCTAAACCCATTGAGAACCACCGCTTGAGATCGACATTCTATGTAGGAGGAGTACCATCTAAAAAGATCACCGTGTATACCTGCCGACTGTAATTTAATTAAGAGTAACGAGTGATCTAACTTGTCGAACGCCTTACTATAATCTGTAAATATGCCATCTACCTGGAGCCCCGACGCCATTTGGTCCACTATAAATTCATTTGCGAGAAGTAGATTGGAGGTTGTGGAACGCCCTTTAAGAAATCCATGCTGGTCCTCTATAAATATTGGTTTTAAAGCTGCGTAAGTTTGTGCATAGACTATCCTCTCAAGCAATTTGGCAAAAATACATAGTTTCGATATAGGGCGGTAGTTCTCGACTTGTGATTTAGACCCTTTCTTATGTATAGGCGACACTAAAGCAGATTTCCACACGCGCGGAACAACGCCCTCTCGAATTGACCTGGTGTAAATCATACCAAGCGGAAGAACAAGACTTCGCGAGCATTTAACAATAAAAATGGGTGGAAGGTCGTCCGACCCTGCTGACTTATTGGTGTCAACTGACTTTAACAGTTTCTCCAAAACTTCCAATGAGATTTCAATGGAACCAATGCTCACTGGATTATCCGTACGATGAGCCACGCGGCAAGTGGAAGTTGAAGGCCTATTACCAGTCGATTGCAGGAAAGTTGATTTGAAAAACCTAGAAAACAATTCACAAAGACCCTCACCAGTGTTTGCAGTGTCATTGCCATACGTCATAGTAGAAGGAAAAGTTGAGTTGGAAGTCTTAGTTTTAACAAAAGACCAGAATGCTTTGGGTGTGTGAGAAATTGAGGTTTCAATCCTAGTGATGTACGAGTTATAACACTCTTTCTCATACACCCTCGCACGGTCCCGCAGTGTGCAGAAAGAAACGTAATCAGACCTATTCCCGTATTGTCTATACTTGCGGATATGCTTATATTTCTCGCTAAGTATTTTCTTAAGACCTGCGGTGAACCAGGGAGGTTGCCTGCTACTTACAGACAATGTCTTATGAGGAACATAAATATCACGCAATTTATATAAGATCTTATAAAAGAAATCAAGAGCTCCGTCAATCGAATTCATATTTAAATTGTGTTGCCAGTCGATTTTATCAAGATCTTTACATAAGTTAGGGTAGTCACCGGATTCATAATAATATTTCAGCCTTGGCTTATTAGTGCAACATTTCTGAACGGAGAGATCCAGCTCGATTAGTAATGAAGGATGGTGCACGTCCTCGGGGACAAGTGGGTCAACACAGCTGTTTATATTTAATGCCAAGTTAGATAAAACTAAGTCAAGAATTCGATTATTCTGATTCTCAATAAAATTTAATTGCGACAAATTGCATAAAATTAAAGTATCAATAAATGTTCTAAGTATATCACCCGATACGGCTGATGCTGCGAGTCCAGATTGGCCAGCTTGCTGCTGAGACCATTTAATAGAAGGGAGATTAAAATCACCCACTATAAGGAACGAGTCTGGTGAGTGCTGTGTATAAATGTCCTGCAATTTATCGGTAAAAAATCCCAACTGCGATGTCGCACTGAAGCCCTGAGCTTGATTGCAAAGATAAATACAGCAAATATGTAATTGTTTTGATATAACACGACTCCCAGGCAAAGTAACAGTCAGCCAAATATCCTCAGCGGACGAGCACCAATCCGAGTTAGCAACAGCGGCAAGATCCCGCTTTACCGCGATAATAACCCCACCCCCGAGCGTCTGTGCGGTACGTTCATAATTGCGGTCCCTTCTAAAAACAACATAAGAATCATCAAAAAGCTCCTCGCTTTTTATACTCGGCAAAAGCCATGTTTCTGTAAGACATATGATGTCATAATTATTAAGCTGCAGATTTCTATAGAATATATCCGTTTTAGTACGTAATCCCCGTACGTTTTGATAAAATACCTTCAAGTTATCCATTGTGAATAATTGGTTTTACAATGCAATAAACACGGGAAACATAGAATAAATTGGGGACGACGACTACTATTAATACAGAAGATATTACTATACTTAGGATTTACTACTACGCTGAGACAATACTCATCGAAAGATAAAATAAAATAGGAAAATATATTACTACTATACTTATACAGGTCAGAAGGTAGAATACAGTAACACGCTATTAACACGATCATCGAAGTCACGCCATTAAAACCATTAACAGGATACAACCAATAAAAATGTCTATAGTATTTCGAATCCTTACAATACAAATAACAACACCATAGGTACGTATGCGAAAAAGTGAGTATGTACTCACTTATTATTCGTAATCGTGTTAAGTTAATACCCTTTTCTACATTGTAAAAACATCGCAAAAATAGCCCACGTAGCATTAACATAGTGGAAATAAAAAAGTTATCATATTTTGTAAGAAACGTAAGCAACTTAATAAAAGCCGGACTATAATTGGTGTAACGCAGTAGGTAAACAAATAATCCAAGACTAAAGCCAATTTTAAATAGGGTACAATAAGCGGTTGTTATTGTGTTCCAATAACCTTTAATGTGTGAGTTCGTGGCCGAAAAACGTAAAAATTGCATAGAAATAATTAATATAACATTATTACATAATTTAGGAAAATTGATTACTGCATAATTTTTAAATAATATATGAAAGAATGACAGAAGTTTAGCCCGTAAACAACTTCTTATGCAGGAGATAATGACACATAAAGACACCGTAGTACGGGTCAGAATAGAATGCGGGGCTGGGGATAAACACTGGTCCGTAGCATCAAACAAACACTGCAAATACCTTACTTCGGAGCGGTGCGGCATGCACGCGTTCGCTTGAGAGGCAGATAACAGAGCTATGATTCTCAAACTTTTACACGACGTAACAACAAAAAAATATAAAAACACGAATTTAAAAATGCTCAACATATCTTCTTTAGATCCTCTTCGTTCCTCACCGTCAGAAACGGAGAAGTTACACTTTTCCGTAGCATAATTTTGCACTGCTTCACCCAAACAAATTGGTAGTGGTTCTCCTTTGCCGCAGCTTTGGCTTTGGACAAAAGCTGCTTGTTGGCTGCCGTGAGATGATCGTTCACGAAAATCTTTGAGTTTTCCTGAAATCCAAGTTCGGCAGCCAAAAGCCTATAAATTACAGTAATTCCTTACAGTTATCATCATCATCATCATCAACAGATTAAAGACATACACTGCTGAACATAGGCCTCCCCCAGAGAGTGCCACTTTGAGCAGCTGCTCGCTCCTGCATCCATCGGCTCCCCACAGCTTTCACCAGGTCGTTGGTCTACGGGGGACCATTATAGTTACAAGAAAACGTTCCTAGGAGATCAGTTCAAGTTTCGATAGTTTACTAAAACTTGATTCGTTTACGTTTTCTCCCTTTTCTCCTTTGACGAGGGAAGTAAGAGGACTTGGCATAAAGCTAACTACACAGAATATGTTATAGTTATGAAGTCAACTTCGTTAAAGAATGAACAAAAATAGTCGCATTTCATTTTAGCAAATACCATTTTGAACGTTCTAAAAAGAGACAAGTATACCGTTTCAACTTTCATTTTTGATAATAATTTGTTGCTGACGTCACTTGAGACCGCCCTGCGGCAAAAAATCCGCCATGTTCTGGTGGTATTTTGAGCTAGTACGTCAGTCGTCAACTAGCGTCAACTGTCAAACAATGGGGCGGAGTGGGCACCGTTTGTGGTGAAAAAGTGCCGCACGTCACGTGACCATGTGTCCGATCCTCTTCCCTCGTCAAAGCTTTTCTCCCATACATTTCTCTGCAGCGCCCCTAGCGGACACGTTGATGAACATATATAAAAATGGCAGTATTGGAGAAAATGTACAGTCAGCAACAAATGCTAAAACACAAAAAGTTTACCAATTAATCCTATGTTACAATTAAGGCTTTCATCCCGGGAGTCTCGGTCTCGAAAATTTCGAGAGTCTCGACGATTTTTTCGTATTTTCGAGACTCGAGACTGCTACCTCCAGTCTCGGGAATAACGAGACTTTTGAGACTTGAGTCAAACTATTCAAAAATGTACTAAACCACGAGTATTTTTTGTACTGGTTAATAATCTATAGAAACTACAACTAGCCTTTTTGAAAAATAGCATCGGTCTTGACAACATAGGTTTCTAGCATGGTTTTTAGTCTGAGTTTTCATACTTCGCAATTTTACATAAGTATGTAATTGTACAACACATTAATTAATTAATAATAATTAGTAAATGCTTTACTGAAATTGTCATTAATTAGGAAAGATGGTTTCTTTCGAAAGATGGACACTTTAGTTACTTACACTTTTGCCCGGCGGAGGGCATTGGTATGCCAAAACACAGGTTCTCCTAGTTTGGGTACTAATGTGTTCCAACCAGGATTTAATAATTTTAGATTTACTCATTTAGACTACCTATTTCATGATTAAGTAATGTTTGTAAACATTATAATAAATTTCATTTCATTTCACTTATTTAATATTCAGAGTCATCTGAGGGTCTTGATCACAGGTTTAATAATCTAAGGTCTGATTATAATCATCATCAGCCTGGAAACGTCCACTGCTGGATATAGGCCTCCCCCATAGAGCAGCTGCTTAAAAATAATAATTCTGAAAGGGGTTGGACTAAAGTCTTTTACAATGGATTTCAACTGAGAATAAACAAGCTACCAATTGCAAGCTAGTTTTGTGGCACATAATAATCGCAAGGGGTATATCTGAAATAATGATGTAGGAATTTTTTCTTTTATTTTAAGAGACCTATTAAGGACGTGTGGTAGGCCAGCGCGAATCCAAGCCAAAGCAACATAGCAATTAATAATTTTTAGTACTAGACCAAAGTCGGGGGCCTGAATGGCAGGGGTGGAGGTTCCAACGCGTGATAATTTTACTGTTGGCAACATATTGCTACAGTGAATAATAGGTATTTTTAAAATCCATTATACATAAGACCTCCATTATATTTAGTTCAACTAAGTACTACACAAAGCTTCATGACCGTATTTAAAGTATTCATTATTTATTTGTATGGTTTGGAGGTAACTTTGTAATTTTTTCCATCTAGAAAATTTTATTAACTCGTGTTTTTGCTATAAGTACATAAGACTTAGTCCTGAACTTTATCATTCTAAACTTATATTAAATTCAAAGTTATTGTTGCAATATTGTTGATAGGACGCGGTAATATGCTAAACCTTTTCAAGCATTTTGGCGTCCTATAGACTTGATAATTCGTTCCCTACTAAAGAGGATCCTTCGTACATTGAAATCTTCTGTGATTACCAAGCGCGGTGATTATGGCAAGTTCAATGATAAGCATCGAAAGTGGCGTTTAATGGGGGAGGCCTATATTCAGCAGTGAACGTCTTCTGGCTGTTGAAGTGAATACATGTCTTCGTAAAAGTGAAAAAAAATGCTGCGATGTGTTCGCTAGCAGATAAATTAGAGAAAAATTTTGCAAATAGTTGTTATTTTTGCTTGTATTTGAGTATTTAACAGATTTTGATTAGCTTGTAATTACTGCCTAAACTAGTTCAAACCTACTTTTGACGTAGTCTCGAAAGTCTCATTTTTCTCGGGAATTTCGAGACCGGGTCGAGTCTCGAAAAATTTTCCCGGGATTCGAAAATGTATCGAGATTGAAAGTCTTAGTTACAATGGTAATTTGTTTTTGAAAATATAGAGCAATCTAAGAAGCTAATTCTTTTTAATATTTATTTATAGGTAGTTTTTATTGTAATAGAAGGATTTCTTCCGCTGTTGAAGTTGTATGTTTGTTTGTTTGTTTGTTACAGCTGGGACCCTGGCTAGCAGTAGAAATACCTGACTTGATAGAAAAGGGTGCCATAACCTACCAAGAGAAATCGGAGGAGGCGAAGTGATAAGTTTAGTATTGTTGAATATAATAAAATATATACCTCTACTTTGTGAATAAATGAAATGTTTATATCTATTAAAAATAAATAAATATATTTTTTAAATGTATTTCATTTAACTGTCTTCAAAAAAGACATTAGTTCACCTATCACGGTAGCTTTTTTTTCTTGTATTTTGGCTCCACACATAGTGTATTTAGCCAGTGTCAAGTAGTATATTTTCATCGAGTTTTTAAGTATTTTGCGTAGTCTAGTCATAGTCCAGTCTAAGTCATGCTCCAGCAAAGTGGTGGCAACTTTACTAGAAGCTTCTATGGAGTTTTGGAAGCAATACTAAAAATCACGTTTCACCACATTATATTACTTGCCCACACTCATGCTCGTAAGTCAGCACTTAATGCGTTAAACGCCACCATTTTTAAACATTAACTCTGGAAATAGCACAAGTTTTGAGAAATAATACAATGCAACGACGTGAACTTTTCCTCGTTCCCGTCAAAACTCTCCACGGTGGCTTAAGTAAAGCATATTATCCCGGCTTGAGGGATGGATGGATGCGGGTTCAATCCCCGCTCGTGGTTCTAATTTTACCTTTACAAATTAATCTATAGATTACGCTGAGCAGGCGATACTGCTATAAAAATCATAAATATTCAAAAAAGAGGAACTATAATATTATTTTTATATTTATTTGTAATTTCGTCGTTTATTAACTAATTTGGATTGGTTCCTTAGTGGAAACATCAAATTGGATACTTTTTAAGTAATAGCTGCAACTTAAATTACTGGGCTAGTGAGACTTTATTATCTGATAGGCGATCATGTAACTTGATTGCAACCGATAGAAACAATAATGTATGGATTTGACAGTGTCAATCACAGCTAGAATTCGTTATACGCAGTTCATGTACATAGTTACTGTAAACATTTTCAAATTCATAATGAATTTTTAATTTTTAATGTTCGACAGCCTCCGTGGTGTGGTGGTTGAGCAGGTCGGCTCATAACCCGGAGGTGGCGGGTTCGATTCCCGCAACAAGACAAGTATTTGTGCCCGAAAAAAAAAAAGCGCAAATAATTGTTCTGTGTCTGGGTGTTGTGGGGCCATGGTCCTCGTAGTTCCTGGGTCCCTAGATACATGGAATCCTAGTTAGGGTCCAGGATCTATGTATGTGATCGTTGGGCGTTATTTATTTAAAAAAAAAATATGTCTCAGGATGACGCATGACGCACTGTTGCAGTATCATGTGAAACTATGGGTATCCTACTTATTAGATATTAGAGTTTAGTCATACTGCAACTGTTATGGGCAGCTGTGATTCTTAATGTCAGGTGAACGACTAGCTCGTCACATCTGGCAATCCTTTCCCTAGGCCACAGTTTCATTTGCCCAGTAATTTGACTATCGCTACAATACCCTGTACACGAAACAAAAGTGCATTGCACAGTACTGCTTGGCGGCAGAATAACTGGCAAAGGTCAGTCAACTTAGGCGTTATAATGAAACAGGGTTTTTATTTCCTTCATAAAAATAAGAAATAATATTGTAATAAAATGGCAGCGATAACATATTTTATGAAATATATTTAAATCTTTATTGTTTTGCGTGCCGTTATATTTTACGCACATCGGGAATCATTAATGGTATTTTTTTTCTCATACAACTGCAGGTAATTTCCTTTTTTTTTTTCTTATATGTTGGCTCCACACTTAGTGTATTTAGCCAGTGTCAAGTATTATATTTTCATCGTGTTATAAAATATTTAACGCAAAGTCATGTTCTAGTCATAGTCATAGTCCAGTATAAGTCAGGTAGTCATAGTCTAGTCTAAGTCATGCTCCAGCAAAGTGCACGCAAAGTCATGTTCTAGTCATAGTCATAGTCCAGTATAAGTCAGGTAGTCATAGTCTAATCTAAGTCATGCTCCAGCAAAGTGGTGGCAACTTTACTAGAAGCTTCTATGGAGTTTTGGAAGCAACACGTAAAATCACGTTTCGCCACATTATATCACTTGCCCTCACTCATGCTCGTAATTCAGCACTTAATGCGTAAAACGCCACCAATTTTAAACATTAACACTGGAAAAAGCAAAAGTTTTGAAAAATAATAGAATGCAACGAGTTGAACTTTTCCGCATTCCCGCCAAAACTCCTTCCACCTTCGGTAATTTCCTTATTTTTTACTATGTTTTAGGGTTCTGTAACCAAAGGGTAAAACGCACCCTGTTAAGACTCCCCTGTCCGTCCGTCTGTCTGTCTGTCTTCACTTTCCATCATTTTTTCCAGTTTGCGGTCAAATGCGGGCCTATTCAGTTAGAAAAAAAAAGATCTCATGAACCGTTATAGATAGAAAGTTGTAATTTTCACAGATGATGTATTTCAGTTGCCGCTATAACAAGTAACAACAAAATAAAAAACAGAATAAACCAAATATTTAAGGGGCTCCCATACAACAATCGTGATTTTTAGGGTTCCGTACCTAAAGGGTTAAGCGAACCTTATTATAAGCCTCTACTGTCCGTTCGTTTGTCTGTCTGTCCGTCTGTCACCAGGCTTTTTCACAGATTAAGAGGTAAAAATATGTTTCTAATAGCATTTGTTTTCCTCGCAGGGTGTGAACAGAAGTGAGTAGGACTACGAGGACATGTACATACCTCGTGGTCCTACTGGTAGGACAATCTAGTAAGACTACGAGGAAACAGTGGCTGTATCTTATGAACCGTGATAGTTAGACAGTTGAAATTTTCACAGGTGATGCATTTCTGTTGCCGCTATAACAACAAACTAAAAAACAACAAAACAAATATTCAAGGGGCTCCAATACAACAAACGTGATTTTTATGGTCCTTTTGTAGATGGTACGGAACCCCCTGTGCGCGAGTCCAATTCGCACTTGACCGGTTTTTTTATGTAAACTAATGACGTGACGAGTACGTCATTACAGCTGCTCATAAGTAGACTCCGTCTCACGAAAGATGTCCCGCGGCAATAAGTGGAACTAATTTTGAAAGTCAGTGATTTACGCCAATACATAATAATTATTATATGCACAAATACAGTGCTTTATTTACTAAATAAAATCGATATTCACAAATTACTTTATATTGAAATTTTGGGGAGTCTAGAGGGCAGCAACATTCCGTCGCGCGAAAGTGGCGACGCGGCCGCGGGACTTCTTACGTGAAACGGAGTTTAGATACCTTACTAAATTGCAGTGCCACTCGGAACTTTAAATCAGAGTTTCGTGTGACGATTGGATTGATAATGTGCTAATTATTATTTTAGGTTCATTATGAAGTTGTTATTATTCATAATGATTACATGTCTGGCTACGTTTGTGAGAACAAACCCTTTGGTGAGTTTATACAAGGTGACCTTGAATTAGTGTGTTATCCCGAAAGGGGATTAATCTACACCCCAAGATAGACAATGTTTCTTCAACGACTTTACAAAATTAATAGTTTTTCATTGAAGAAGTGCCATGTGAAGTTTACGGTCGAAAATAGCCTTAGGGCAGTTGGGTGGTTGAACTTTATCCTTGACCGAGTGCACATAGATGAGGTGATCGTCCTGTGTTTGGAAATGAATTTTTAGTGTCTTGTTAACTCTCGTAGCGATCGCACGTGTAATTTTGCGAGTGGATTAGTTTTTTACCATGGAGGTTTTGAAACACCCAGTTTCAAGTAAGACTCTCACAACTTGTAGGGTATCATGGTCCCAGTCCCCCCATTTCGGGATAACATACCAATTCAAGGTCACCTTGTAGAGTACCTAGGTATGTAACTTTAGCATTCACCCCAGCAAGTGATGGGAGGCCAGTGCAGGCCTCACCGCATTCCAGTTACTTACCTCAAATAAAATACGAATTACTTACTGTTGAAACTAAAGTATCACTACAAATGTTTTTCTAGCCACAAGATGAAGTAAGTACCTAAGTACTAACTAAATTAGCATCTAAGTTATTAAGTAACATTTATTCCGTATTTTACAATCCAGCTGGTAAAGTTACGAATCGCACATAATAAAATTATTCGATATTATTAATAAATTAATAACGCCTAACGATCACTGTTGACACTGAACGTAAGTTGTTATTTCCTATTTGCCATTTTAAAATGGATATAATATATTGATATTGAATGATACCTTTTTAGCCTACTACTATTCTTTATTCTATACCTTATTTTTATAGGGCGAGGTAAATATCTAATAAAATTCATAGTCTATAACATATCATAATATAAAAGTAAATGTTAAAAACCATGGGGTCCCATCAGGTACAAACGAATAATAGCCCGAATTTGAAAAGAATGTAGTAAATAGTAATCGTGTCTAGAGAGTTACTAGTTAGTGTCCAGTGTATTCATTTGGCCCAATACTTCAACAACACGCAATAAATGTCGCTTGATAATCTTGCGTTATGCAGAAATAAAATAATTTGTAAAATAGCCCGCGTTATTCCGTTGTATGTGATGAGGCATCTGTACTGTAGGTATTATATTATCTGCGGTAAAAACGAAGGGGGTCTAGCATAGATCTCTTCCTATGCCAAACTCTAGCTCCAAAATGACTGTAAGTATTGTTATTACATTAGCTGCGGGAAAGTAAGCGATTTCCGAAATATTATTTTTATACATTTTGAGTTATTATTTAGCTTTAACGCGAATGGAAAGGCATCTTTGCTAGACCCCCTGATCCTGAGGAAAGGATTCTCTCATGTCGCTCACTGGCCGGCAGACGCGCTTGGTCCCAACTAGGGGGGACCGACGAAATGTTTTATTATGTTTAACAAACTTCTACACAATTATTTATAGTAGTAAAACTAAGATAGTTGTTATAAATCCTTGAAGGGTTGTTGGCATCCAAACTACTTAGGATAAAACCTGTGGCATACCAACCAACGCCCTCCTCCCAAGACAGGTAACTTTATTAGTAAAAAGAACAGGTTGTTAGCTGTGTATCGGACAAGTAAAAATAAAATAAAATCATAAATCTAGGTAGGCAACAACAAAAAAAAAACAAACAAATCGTCACACAAAAAGTAACTTACGATAGATTATGAACCCTAAAACACGGACGTGTTACATACCCTAGGTAAAAACGACTTCTAATAATAATTTACTTTGACAGACTCCTGCTGTAAGTATTATAAATATTATTAGCTTAAAATTTAATAGGTGCTGGTAGGACTTTTCTGCAAAGTTCGTCTAGGTAGGTTGGTACCTACTGGTTGGTAGCCGCTTTGCCAGTTAGTCTGCCGCCAAGAAGTAGTGTGCAAGCACTACTGTGTTCCGGTTTGAAGGGCATTGTAGCTAGTGAAATTACTGGGCAAATGAGACTCAAGACCTGATCGCACAGTGTAGTAATCTGATTACTAGGCTGTGTGATGTCTCAGGATGACGTGCGCAGTGCAGTGTCACGCGAAACTTTATTATTTTAAAGTTCCGAGGGACACTGCAACTGTTATGGGCAGCCGTATTGCTTAACATCAGGTGAACGACAAGCTCGTCACGTCAATCATTCTCATAAAAAAAATAAAAAATATTAACTCTTCTAACTCGAAATAATGAATACTCAATAAGTGAACACTAGAGGGAATATTTCTATGAAATCTCATTATAAAAAATCCAATCTGCAAAACTCTTCAAACTATATTTTTTTACTGCATTTTTATAATCAAATTATCACTTTATTTTCGTAATTATTTTATGCATAAAAAAAAGTGGTTGTGATTATTTTAATTTCAATGTAAATAATTAAATATTTAATTTTAATTAAATATTTTGTAGAGCGATGTAAGTACATCCTTAATATTGACATTGCAAATATACAATAATAAAATGATATTTTCCTCAAAATAAATCTACGTAGGTAAGTAATTAAACTTTTTAAAAATCGTACTGAAATATACTCAATAATTTTCTTTAAACAGGCTCCTCCAGTGAGTATAATATCTATTAGCTTTTGTAATAATCAATAACATCATAATAGGCATGATGACTACTATTAAAAATGAACAAGTAAATAATACTTTCATAAAAAAAATTAAAAATAAATGCAATAATTGAAAAAATATGTAAAATCGGTAAATAAATCACGGAGTAATAAGCTTTTAAAGTTTCTACAGGAGGCATCTCCTGTCCCTTTCTCGCGAAACAGAGCGCCTCCACAGTTACTATGAAAAATCAACTCGTGACGTCACATGCCAAAGAGATTATATGAAAAGCTACCACAGCTTAGTAATGAGGTACTGTGACGACATTACTCTGACGTCACTGGCCGTTTGAGCTATCTCTTTCTATTCCGATTTTTAAAATGCTTGTAACATTGTCGTTTTTTGAGATATTTTATTTTTGTTTTCACAAAATATGTTTATCTTTTGAGGAATATTTTTAATTTATGCAAAATAAAAATTTTAGTCATCATGCCTATTATACTAGATTTTAATTTTTTAATTTGGCACAAGGTACATGAATTAAGTATGTCTAAAAACAGCGTAACAGATATAAGTGATAATGGAAAATGATGGTGCCACACTTTCGTCTGGATTATAAAAATCTATGATCCAATAATGCAATATCCATTAAAAAGTAAAAATTAAAATGAAAACCAAATACTTTACCTTAGGCTTCATCTACACTTACCATCAGGTGAGATGTTGCCAAAGGCAAACCCATCAACAATAAAAAAAAATATTAACTAATAAAATAATAACAATACTTTTTAATTAACTGTTAACAATATATTTTTATATGTTGTAGAGTGACGTAAGTATAATTTACCACTTCGTTATTTCTAGGTTTTACTTTGTTTAACGTGAAACGGCTGACCTAATTTTTTTTTTTTTTGTCACAGAATGCCTTGTAACCGTGGCGACCTAAATGATTTTTTCTCTAATGTTAATTATCTTACCTACTTACTTATTTACTTACTACTACTTACTTTACGTTACTTTAATATAAATATCAATTTTACACAGGCTCCTGATGAAGCATCAGTAAGTTTTATTTTAATTTTATAAGTAGGGAATTACCGATTTCCAATAGGCTCATTCATATTTTTCCGTCAGAAAACAAGATGACACGTAGCATGTATAACCTGTAGGCCTAGCACGAATATTTACGCGCGCGTAAGTGTAACGTTAACGTAAAACCCCCTATTACGATTGCGTCTGCCGCTCAACTGCTGTCAAAGTTCATACAATTTTGACAGCAGTTGAGCGGTAGACGCGCGTCCATAGACATATATATTAAGGACAGGTTAAAACGTCGCTTTAAAGTGGGAGCCAATTTCACAGATTGGCATCCACTAGCGCTCAGTCTGTGATGGAAGTTAGAAGGCATCGGTCGAATGTCACAAACAAAATATGCCAAGTTGTATTGTGAAGGGTTGCACCATCTATACTCAAAAGTGCAGTAAAAAGAAAGACCAAGTTTCTTACCTCAAGTAATTCAATATTTTCAATATTACACTCTGTTTTGTAACAAAATAATCGAATTTATATTTGGAATAATCATTGTAAACATAAACATTGACGGACATAATGGCAGCGATAGGCACCTAATTTTCTCAACTTGTCGTAGTTCACGCGAAATCTAATAGATGGCGCTGACTTTTCCCACGCCATTTTGACAAAATAAAATGTTCCTTCGGGCATATCCTGATATATAAATCCATGCGCGCGTCAGAATCGCTGCTAGCTCAACCGTAATAGTGGGGCAGATCAAATGCCATACAACTGGCTTACGTTAACGTTACACTTACGCGCGCGTAAATATTCGTGCTAGGCCCACTGACAGATATACCTTGGATGTGATCACGTAAATAAAGCGTTGCAACTAGTCCTGATATTAAAAATCAAAATTTCAAACTGTGTACCTATTGAATTTGAACTGTGTTTCCATACAAACAGGGGAGTTATTCGCTATGGCACATGAGATTCCTTGCCAATAACGCGTGACGTGTAACATGCTCCAAACGTAAATGCGGGCTATGACAAGGCACGACACGGAATTAACATGGAATCAAAAATTGTATTCTGTATACCACGCGTTAGATTGTTTTTGCCCAGTGTTTTCTGTTTTTCGACGTGCGTGTAACGTGTGTTGCTGTTGTCGTGTTTGTCAAATTTGACAACGGCATACAGAATAGCATTTTAAACCCAAAACCATTCCACGAAGATATCGTAACGCGCCGCGTTACGTGCGTGAATGGTCATACGGAATAAGGGCCCTGTTTCAATCAAGTTATACCTACTTTATTACGTTTTAGTTTTGTATTAACATTCAAAATTACATAATTAATTTAAAATTTTCCCCAGTCACCATAAGCATAAACACGTATAACATTTTAGTTTCATTAACATTTTACATTCAAGTTACTTTCGCCTATCTGAGTGACGGGGCCACACCTAGGTATGCCTGGATCGGATTATATCACGATCACTATATTTATTATAACTTATGAAAACTCTTAGTTTGAGTTTTGGCGGGAACGCGGAAAAATTCACGTCGTTGCATCGTATTATTATTCAAAACTTGTGCTTTGTCCATAGTTAATGTTTAAAATTGGTGGCGTTTCACATATTAAGTGATGACTTACGAGCATGAGTGAGGGCAAGTGATATAATGTGGGGAAACGTGATTTTTAGTGTTGCTTCCAAACCTCCATAGAAACTTCTAGTAAAGTTGCCACCACTTGCGGGAGCATGACTTAGACTGGACTATGACTAAGACTTGACTTTACGTGATATATTCTTTAACGATGAAAAATTACAGTACTTGACACCGGCTAAACACACTGTGTGGAGCCAAACATTAAAAAAAAAATTAATCATTTTACATGATTTTTACGTAAAATTTAAATAATGCTTAACTCAAAAATATCATTGAACGTAGATATAATTATGTAGGTAGGTACCTAATTTCTTATCTGGAATTTACATACCTACAGACACCCAAAGCGGAAGGTGAAAACGTAAGTATAAGTACCTACTAAAATATTTTTATTATCTATTAGGTAGTTTAGGTAAATATGAAATACTTTGGAGAAATTATTCATGTTGAGCAATTATAATTAGGTTACCTATTCACAAGAAAATACTAGTTTTAATTTATTTTAATATAAAATGGGATTTTATATACCTACAGACACCCAAAGCGGAAGGTGAAACCGTAAGTAATCATCTACTTGATATGAAATACCTACGACTATTACTTATAGATAGAAAAATAATGTGATTTTGATTATAAAATCTGGTTAGTATTAACATGATACATTTTTATCTGGAATTTTATATGCAGACTCCCAAAGCGGAAGGTGAAAGCGTAAGTGTATTATATACTAATATGAAATACGTAATTACTTATAACTGTCATACATAAAAACAGTACCTACTCAACATATTACATATACTAAATATACCTACTATATTGTTGAGACGTTGGGACCGTGGGGACCAAGCGCACACTTTATAAAGAGCTCTCGGAAAGTCATTGATCGAGGCGACACGTGACCAAAATGCTGTAGGCCTAGCACGGATATTCAACTACGCGCGCGTAAGTGTAACGTTAACGTAAAAACTCCCTATTACGATTGTGTCTGCCGCTCAACTGCTATCAAAGTTCATACAATTTTGACAGCAGTTGAGCGGCAGACGCGCGTCAGCAGCGCTGCTAGCTCAATCGTAATAGGGGGGCAGATCAAATGCCATACAACTGGCTTACGTTAACGTTACACTTACGCGCGCGTAAATATTCGTGCTAGGCCCACTGACAGATATACCTTGGATGTGATCACGTAAATAAAGCGTTGCAACTAGTCCTGATATTAAAAATCAAAATTTCAAACTGTGTACCTATTGAATTTGAACTGTGTTTCCATACAAACAGGGGGGTTATTCGCTATGGCACATGAGATTCCTTGCAAATAACGCGTGACGTGTAACATGCTCCAAATGTAAATGCGGGCTATGACAAGGCACGACACGGAATTAACATGGAATCAAAAAGCCCACTAGTCTATATTTGGCGCAAAGACTAAACATTGCCAATTGCCATACAACGGGGCAATGCCGCCAGCATTTGGGCACGTTGCCCACTGGTAGCGGCTTTTTAGATTAAGTTTACTTATTGTATAGTTTTTTACTTTAGATTTAGATGAGTAGTTTATTTTAGTTTAGATTAATTTAGTTTTAGTATATTTTATTTTTTAGTTAGTTATAGTGATGTTATTTTAGTCTAGTATATTATACGGTTTATTTATTTTTCATAATAAAATCTAAATTAAATCTTTAATGTTGTTTTAATAAATTCTTGATAGGGTGATTAAAATATTTTTGGTGAGGATATTTGTAATATTATTCATTAAAAAATAGTTGAATGCTCAAAGAGTTTAGCCAGATTTATTTAAAGTAAATTCAGTTATTTAATATCTTCAAAAATGTGTCAATGCGCGAGCGAGATAGTAGAATCGTTTAAAAATAACACATTTTTAGTTATTCATACTTCCTTTTTTTATGAGAATGAATGACGTGACGAGCTAGTCGTTCACCTGATGTTAAGTGACACGGCAGCCCATAACAGTTGCAGTGTCACTCGGATCTTTCAAATAATCAATTTTCACGTGACACTACACTGCGCACGTCATCCTGAGACATCGCACAGTCTAGTAATCAGATTACTACACTGTGTCATCAGATCATAGTCTCATTTGCCCAGTAATTTCACTAGCTAGCTTTATTTTCTTATCTGGAATTTTATATACCTACAGACACCCAAAGCGGAAGGTGAAACCGTAAGTACCTACATCATTTACTAGATATGAAATACCCCTATTCCTAGAGAAAAAATATATTTATGTCGTATACTATCTGAGTTTGAATTGGTATATTATCCTGAAAGGGGGTAAATCTAAACCTCAAGGAAGGCAATGTTTCAATACTCAATACTCAATTGTTTATTCCAAACATATGTAGATAAATAACGTTGTAATGTTTCTTCTACGACATTTCTAAATTAATAGGTTTTCATTGAAGAAATGCCTTGTAAAGTTTACGTTCGAAGACAGCCTTAGCGCAGCTGGGTAGTTGAACTTCGTCCTTGACCGAGTGCCATAGATTTATATATCAGGATATGCCCAAAGGAACATTTTAATTTGTCAAAATGGCGTGCGGAAAGTCAGCGCCATCTATTAGATTTCGCGTGAACTACGACAAGTTGAGAAAATTAGGTGCCTATCGCTGCCATTATAACCGTCAATGTTTATGTTTACAATGATTATTCCAAATATAAATTCGATTATTTTGTTACAAAACATAGTGTAATATTGAAAATATTGAATTACTTGAGGCAAGAAACTTGGTCTTTCTTTTTACTGCACTTTTGAGTATAGATTGTGCAACCCTTCACAATACAACTGGGCATATTTTGTTTGAGACATTCGACCGATGCCTTCTAACTTCCATCACAGACTGAGCGCTAGTGGATGCCAATCTGTGAAATTGGCTCCCACTTTGAAGCGACGTTTTAACCTGTCATTATGCCTGTCCTTAATATATATGTCTATGCCGAGTGCACATAAATGAGTTTAACGACCTGTGTTTAGAAATGAATTAACATTATCTTGTTAACTCTCATAGCCATCGCACGTGCAATTTTGCGAGTGGATTTATTTTTTACCATGGAGGTTTGGAAACACGCAGTTTCAAATAAGGCTCTCACAACATGTGGCCCATCATGGTCCCAGTCCCCCCATTTCGGGATAACATATCAATTCAAGGTCACCTTGTATAAATACTTAATTAAAAATAATTATATAAGTTTATTATTACACAATATCAACAGCAAGAAGCCGTCTAGTGCTGAACACAGGCAGCCGATAGAGCCCTAGAGCGCCATTTTGACGGGGTGTATCGACATTGTATCTGTTTAAAATTACGTAACTACGTAACTGTCAAATAATATATTATTACCAAAGTAAACTTAAAACTTCCTTGATTGTTACAGACACCGGCAATTAGCCCTGAAGTACGTACACCCGGGGAAAGAAAATTCATCACATTGCCAATTAATTTTTAAAATTTATTAAGTGGTGATACTAACGTTTATTATTTTAGAATGCTGATGCTGAAACAACTGCTACTAATGCAAGGGTAACTAATACTATGTTGTTCATAACTAGGTGGTAGGACTTTTCTGCAAAGTTCATCTAGGTAGGTACCACCGCTCTGCCAGTTATTCTGCCGCCAAGCAGTAGTGTGCAAGCACTACTGTGTTCCGGTTTGAAGGGCATTGTAGCTAGTGAAATTACTGGGCAAATGAGACTTTATTACCTGATTAAACAGTGTAGTAATCTGATTACTAGACTGTGTGATGTCTCAGGATGACGTGCGCAGTGCAGTGTCACGCGAAACTTTATTATTTTAAAGTTCCGAGTGACACTGCAACTGTTATGGGCGGCCGCATCCCTTAACATCAGGTGAACGACTAGATCGTCACGTCATTCATTCACATAAAAAAAAATTGATAGATAAATAAATAAATAAAACCTAATTATTATTATTTTGTTATTATTGGCTAGTACCTATATTAATTTTAATTAAGTAAATTATCTTCGCTAGAGCGAAACAGTAGCGGAAGGTGAAAAGAAAGAAGTAAGTTTATTATAATCAGACATACAAAAAAAAAATACATTTAATCAGGACATCACACAACATTACATACAACGCGAAATTATTATTACATACATATTATTATTATTTTATTACCAATACATACTTAAAGGACAGGACTTTTTTTATGGGACTATGGGTGTTTATTCTAATCAGTATACAATTAACGTCAACTGAAAGATTAATTATGCAGGATTAATAATATACTCATAAAAAAATTATTCACACCTCCGATTTTTTATATTTGGCTTTAAACTCAAATATTCATTTACAGTAGAAGCTGTTCGTCTATGGAATGCCTTACCTACTGATATTAAACAAGCACCATCGCTGAATGTGTTTAAAGATCGTGTTAAACAGTTTTATCTTTCGTCTAAGTAGCTATCAGATAATTCATCTTATCATATTATCATATATATATATTTTATTTATTATAATTAAATGGAGTATATCTATTATGAATATTATTATGTATTAAGTCTATGTAGGATTTTTTATGTAATTATGTATGTATTTAAGGTATATTTATTTATACATATATGACTATACACAGCGTTCTTTTTGTATGAATACCACCGTCCATGTATTGCTATGTCATTCCTTTCCGTACAAGGTTGTCTGGAAGAGATCGCTCTGAGCGATAAGACCGCCAATTGATACACTTTTGTTAATTTTGTTGTTGTAAGCTTTTAATTATTTGTGATGTGGTGTTTCAATAAAGAGTTTATCTATCTATCTATATTTATTGCTTGCAATACTGGAGCTAACGAACTGAATGTTTTATATTATCTGTACCAACATTTATCTTGTGATTTTATTACAAAGTAACAATTGTTTTTTCTGTAACCTATGGGTTTTATCCATAGATTAGCCAAAAAAAAAACGAGTTTTATCATTTCGTGCCATTACAAATCAAAATCGGAGGTTTTGATAAGTCCAAAACTATTACGGATTAACTTTATAAGTAACCCTTTTTCTTATGCCACTATTATCATTTGATTATATTTAACACCCACATAGAACCCTCTCCTTTACAAGCAATTACATTTCTTAAATCAGTATAACTTTATATCGTTGATCAGCGACAAGTGACATAAAAATAATTTACGTTTTCAACATGCATACATACATATTATACAGGTATATATTATATATAGATACATACATAAATAAATACATACCTACATAATACTTACAATAGGTACATAAATTGTGCAGTCATAAAATCTTAGGGACCTGGATTTATGTAATGTAATTTTTTAGGTTCATATTTTGAAGTTTTAAATTTTAAACTATACTTAAAATTAACCGTAAAAATGTTTATTTTCTAGAAAGTAGAAGAAGCCCAAGTATGTTTTAATTTTGTAAATAAATAGCTACCTACAAGATACATTTATATGCATTTATAATATAAGAGATATTGAAACTGTAAACCGTATCGCTTAACATCAGGTGAATGACTTTTTCTTTTTTTTTATGAGTATTAGTGCGAGATCCGACAGCACAAATCCGTCATCGAGTACCTCAATAGGCTATCTTTAGATCCTTAGCTGACACTTAAACATGTAAATAAAATCAGGTCTGCCAACTCCGGTCCTGCCGGGTCATGGAAGTCCAACTTCAAATGCTTTGAACACTATGTTCCGGCAAGTTTAGACCTGGCAGACCTTTTAATCTATTATCAGGGACACCTTGGCTATTAATGGGCATAGGTTTCATCGGGGTACTCGTTGAGGTAGGTAAATTCCGGCGATGGCAGACCTATTTTTTTAATTTTTTTTTTTATTAATCAATGGTTAACAGTTGCTAGCATTTTCATTCGGATACCTTATGACGTAATTTTTAAAATAAAATAAACATCAAAAATTTTCTCGGATTTCCATGATCCGGCAGGATCGGAATTGGCAGACCTGCAGCCCCCTACCGCGTAAGCATTCTGGTAATGAACATCGCCTGCCATCCTGCTTGCGCCAATGTACAAGCCCTTGAGTGCGAGCAAGAGAGCACACGATTACGATTGCCACCGGGCTTACGCGGTAAGGCCACTGATTTTTTTACATGTTTATGTGTCTGTTAACGATCTACAGATAGCGTATTGAGGTACTCGATGACGTAGGTATTCCTACTGTCAGATCTCGCACTATATGAATGACGAGCTAGTCCTTCACCTGGTGTTAAGCGACTCGGCTGCCCATAACAGTGCAGTACCCATAACGACTAGCTCTTCACACCATTCTTTAATATAACTATGCGTTTTGTATTCTATTTTCTATTGCTGAAAGGTTTTAAAGATTACTAATGAGTAGGTTAGACAAGGCAAGTGCTTAACCAAAAAAAATAAATTATTTTCAAATTTTATTGTTTTTAGCTATTGGTATGTATGTGCAATGTACATTTCAACGAATACTTACTAATAATTATTTTATATGGTTTATTATTTGAAAAAAAAGTTTAATGTATTTGATTGTACGTTTAATTTCAGTTAGGAGTAAGTATCCAAATAGCTTTACACAGATAATCATAATTACATCACTTTACACTATTTACTGTTTAAAAATGAAAAAAAAACCATAGATATGCGTTAATTATTTACAAAATTCAATACTTTATTAACTGTTAATAACTATGTGATGTTTTTATACTTATGAAATTAATATTTATTGACATTTTCTTCTTTTTAGCCCGATGCAGTAAGCCATTTCGAAACAATTTTATTGAGCAATAAATAGAGATTATAAGAATATAAATTTTACAACAGTTCTTTTTTGTTGTAGATAATGGTGAGTTTAATCTTATATATTTTATTGTATTACGTTTACCATTACTTATTACTTAAATATTTTTTACCAATAAAATAACCTTTAAAACTAGGTACTGAAACCAAAATTATCAGTTCATATCTAAATATTTTTTTTATTGTTCTTCGGTACATCTCAGTATATCATCATCATCATCATTAACAGCCTGAAGACGTCCACTGTTGAACATAGGCCTCCCCCAGGGAGCGTCACTTAGAGCGACTGCTCGCCTCCTGCATCCATCGGCTCCCCGCGGCTTTCACCAGGTCGTCGGTCCACCTAGTGGGGGGCCGGCCTACGCTGCGTCTTCCAGTTCGTGGTCGCCACTCGAGAACCTTTCTTCCCCATCGGTTGTCAGTTCTACGAGCGATGTGGCCTGCCCATTGCCATTTCAACTTGCTAATCCTAAGAGCTACATCGGTCACTTTAGTTCTCCTGCGGATCTCCTCATTACGGATCTTATCTCGCAGGGAAACACCGAGCATTGCTCTCTCCATAGCCCGTTGTGCGACTCTGAGCTTAGTAATGAGGCTAACAGTTAGAGACCACGTTTCAGTTCCATAAGTCATCACTGGCAACACACATTGATTGAAAAGTTTTGTTTTCAGGCTTGTGGTATTTTGGACGAAAAGATAGGTCGAAGCTTCCCGAACGCTGCCCAGCCGAGTTGGATTCTTCGGGCGACCTCTTTGTCGAAGTTGGACCTACCCAATTGGGCAGTCTGCCCTAGATAGACGTATTTGTCGACAACTTCGAGAGTGTCGTTCCCAACAATTACCGGTATAGGTGGAACATGGGCATTTGACATGATTTTCGTCTTGTCCATGTTCATCTTAAGACCAATTGTAACGATTCGTAATGACCCTCGAGAACAGCTTATACACATGACTCAAGAGCGAGATGGGCCTATAGTTCTTCAATAAGGTGTTATCACCTTTTTTGAAGAAGAGCACCACCACGCTCTTGTGCCACGCCTCCGGCGTTGTACCTTCAAGGATGACAAAATTGAATAACTTCTGGAGGACTATAAGTACCGGTCTACCACCCGCTCTCAGAAGTTCGGTCGTAATTCCATCCTCATCTGGCGCCTTGTTGTTTTTAAGCTGTTTGAGGGCCATTCTAATCTCGTACAGGCTGACGTCCGGGATATCTTCGGTATAGTGTCGGACTAACTTGGCTCTGGTGAGCTGTGTTAGTAGCGGGCTCACGTGTCGGGGTGTATAACTGTCCATAGAAGTTCTCAATCTCTCTCAGAATCTCAGGCTTGGATGAAATGACACTACCATTCTCGGTCTTCAGTTTTGTCATTTGGCTTTGCCCAATAGACGAATCTTTTGCGTACACCTTAGAGCCTTGGTTCCGCTCAATTGCGGCCTCAATACGTGAAGTACTAAAAGCACGCAAGTCGTGTCGCATGGAACTCCAGATACGTCTATTGAGTTCACCGTAGGCTGACATATCAACTGAAGGCTGTAGTATATAATACTTATTAATACCCAAAAAAAAAATTACCTCATCACCAAAAAAAAAAGAACGCAAAAGGTATAAAAATACTTTTTTTTGGCGAGGCCAGGAACACATAGTTGTTAGCCTGCCCTAACAGTAAAAGCCCTAAATATGGAAATATATTTTTCATCACAGTTGCTCGTAAATTGGCTCTTATCCTACTGCTTTTAGAATCATAATTCAAGAAATTTCCAGCGTGTGCTTTTTACTTTTCATCACACTACTAGTGGTTTATGATGATAACACGATTCAGTTAAGTGTGTATCTCGCTTCAAGTATAATACCTATACAGAAGAAGAATTTTTAACTAACCCGGCTTATACAGATTCAGTATTACCCACAGACACAGATTAGAGAGAAAAAAAAATACCCACAGACCTGCACCCCTATTCTCAATCCATCGACAACGTTTCGATTCAAAATCTACGCTGGCCGTCTCCTTCATCTACATTTAGAATGAAAGAGACGGAGAGTGTAGATTTCGTTTCGAAACGTTTTTGATGTGTTCAGAATAGGGGTGTTAGAATATTTTCGTAGCTGGTATTACCACAGCATAGAGAAAAAATAAAACTGACAGGTACCACCTTAGTAAACATTTAATTTTATGAATTATTCACAGTAAGCTATGTTCTGAATACATTGTTATTAGCTTTATTATATTTCTTCTAGATATTTCTTAATTTATTATGGCTGCATCGATATTGTTCGCACCACTAAAACAAAACTTTTTTCTCTAATCTGTGATTCGCTCACCATTTATCTTATAACCTTTAGTTACTCTACGCGTGAAGATAAGAAACTACACGCTTTTAAAGTAATACAAGTCTGTTTTTTCCTCGCATACTGTGATGAAAAACGTCGTATGACATTCGTGTGGATTGATCATTACACTCTCGCCTCCATTATCGCGCTCGCCTGCGGCTCGCGCGCATAATACCGCCTTGGGTGTAGCGATCAACATCCCACACTTATATCATAATATACTATTTTATTACAAGTAGAAACATTATCAGTAATGTACAAGTAAATCTATTTTTAATGAGGAATTTATTTATTTCTTTCTACTGAAATTTTCATGACTCGATTTTTTTTTCAGCCAGAGGTATAGTCTTATAATGTAATAATTATTATCCAATCTTCAGGTTGTTATCAATTAATATCATTGTAGTTGAAGCCACATCGCTCGTAGAACGGACAACCGATGGGGAAAAACGGTTCTCGAGTGGCGACCACGAACCGGAAGCAGCGTAGGCTCCCCACTAGGTGGAAACAGCGGGGAATCGATGAATGCAAGAGGAGTGCAGGCGCTCAAAATATGGGAGAGGCTTATGTTCAGCAGTGGACGTCTTCCAACTAATGATGATCGTTGTTGATATTGATAATTTTATTTTTGTGTTTTGATTTACTATGAACTTTTTTTTATGAGAATGAATGACGTGACGAGCTAATTGTTCGCCTGATGTTAAACGACACGGCCGCCCATAGCAGTTGCAGTGTCACTCTGAACTTTAAAATAATAAAGTTTCGCGTGACACTGCACTGCGCACGTCATCCTGAGACATCACACAGTCTAGACAGTAATCAGATTATTACACTGTGTAATCAGGTCATAAAGTCTCATTTGCCCAGTAATTTCACTAGCTACAATGCCCTTCAAAGCGGAACACAGTAGTGCTTGCACTCTACTGCTTGGCGGCAGAATAACTGGCAGAGCGGTGGTACCTACCTAGACGAACTTTGCAGAAAAGTCCTACCACCTTACAGAACTCAGTTAAAACGTCGTTAAATACCATTCTTTTTGTTTTCAGAATGTCGTAAGTTATGGTTTTGATTTAATAATTATGTTTAATTAATTCAACAATGGCAAATTACCTTAGAGCATCTTTAAATGGAGATGTTAACGTTATAATCCGCAAGCACAATTTTTCTGCCATTTTCTACGGGGGACGAGGTACACACGTACAGCACACGCGCAAACCGCGCGTGTAAACGCACGCCGCACACCATCTTAAAACACGCACACCGATATATAAACTAGCGTAGTTACGCAGTGTCTACACGCACACTATGATATTGTAGATGACCAAGTAGCGCCATATGACCGGCAGAGGGGAACGCCTTGCCTTGCCACCTCCTTTTCTAAATGCTATAAGCAAATTACTGATAACTTATTTCTATTTTCAGGTAACAGTTAGTAAACTACTTTATTTTTTATCTTCGATATAAAAAATATTCATTATTTATACGTGAAGTCATGGATGAAATAAAAAAAAGAAGGATTGAGTTTTGATTGACATCGAACTGAAGCCCAAATTGGCGGACTATTACATATGTGTGTCAGATGAAAGTAGGGCGATCGGCTGCATATGATGTGAGTGTGTGCGTGCCCCGCTCGTACGTACGAAGCGTTCCGGCTTCCTAAGGGTGCTTCAGTTTCGGATCAGACGGGATCCCTTCTTTTTTTATTAGCTCCATGCGTGAAATATTAATTCGCTAATTACAATATTTTTGCACAGGATCACTATGTAAGTTACCCAAAATATTTACAAATTCGTAAAGTGATTTCGTGAAAAACCTTTAAAAGTAATTGTTATTCATAATTAGTGAATTTTTTCCCTTATGTTTATAATTCTAATTTATTTAATTATCGATGGGCTAACATTTGACAACGGTCTCACCTAATGGTAGAGACGACGCGGTCGACGTTGGAGCATGCTTGCCTAGAAGATACCGGTTCGAGTTTTGGCGGGAACGCGGAAAGTTCACGTCCGTCGTTGCATTGTATTATTTTTCAAAACTTTTGCTTTTTCCAGTGTTAATGTTTAAAATTGGTGGCGTTTTACGCATTAAGTGCTGAATTACGAGCATGAGTGTGGGCAAGTGATATAATGTGGTGAAACGTGATTTTTCATGTTGCTTCCAAAACTCCATAGAAGCTTCTAGTAAAGTTGCCACCACTTTGCTGGAGCATGACTTAGCCTGGATTATGACTATGACTAGGACATGACTGCGTGAAATATTTTATAACACGATGAAATTATAATACTTGACACTGGCTAAATACAATATGTGTGGAGCTAAAATATAACAAAAAAAAAAGACAAAACTGATTGAGACTGTCAGAGACTGTTTTATTGCAAATAGGCTATTCACAGCACTTTTACAAGTCAAATCACAAAGTGCACAATGTCAATTATTATTACTATATAATGGCATGCCTATTACAAAGTGTTTGAAAAAAAAAAAAGAAGTTCTCTCTTCACTTGGCTTGCCTGCTCTTTGGCGTCATAAAATATCAACAGCCGGCATATCTTTATGAAAAGCTTACCTGGGTATCTGCACGGAGGTCCTACGGATCCCGCCAATGCGCAATGCAGCTGTCAACGCAACTCATCACTCGGCCGCTTTCAGGGGTAGTTTCCGTTACGCTGCGGCTAAGTGTTGGAATAATATTCCACCACCGCTCAGGAACCTGCAAAGTTTAGGTTTATTTAGATCTAAACTTAAGTTTCTTCTTTATGAACATCAAAAAAGTCAGGAAACACAAGTTCATGACACAAGTGCTATTTAATTTTTTAATAAGCTAATTTCATTAAACATTTTTTATACTCACACTCACACTGATTCTTTATGTAAGTAGATATTGTAGACAATTCCAGGCAACTAGAACTAGTATTATGTTTAACTTTATTTTAATAACTATGTTTTAAAGATTTAAGATTGTTCGATAATTTATTTGTTGTAATTACTTAAATAACTTAATATTATATTCATGTAATAAACTAAACTAGACCTAAAAACTAATCGACTGTTTAAGTACTTACCACCTATTATTCACAGTAGGTACCTAAACTCAGGTATCCTATCATATCACGTTTAACATCACTCACTTGCATTATATAATTATACAGTATACCAACTTGTACATTTCAACCTAAAAAAGTTATTAGCTTTTGTTATGACTCGTTATTTTTTTTATTTGATTTTTAATTGTTGTTGCTTTTGGTATCTGTTTTCTTTTGTGTATGTCTGCTCCGTGGCTTCACTAACCGGTCCCAACGGAAGACCAGCGCCGGTTCGTAAGAACTAGCACCATGCCGAGTTGAAGCCGATTTGTGGCAGACTAATCAATAGTGTCCTTCTTTTGTGCCATGTATAATTTTTGTCTGTTGCAAATAAAGAATTTTTCTTTCTTTCTTTCTTTCTTCCACTACCGGTGCGCAATGCAAAGTAGACAACTCCGATCCGGAGTTTTGGCGGGAACGTGAAAATGTTCACGTCATTGCATTGTATTATTTCTCAAAACTTATGCTTTTTTCAGTGTTAATGTTTAAAATTGATGGCGTTTTACGCATTAAGTGCTGAATTACGAGCATGAGTGTGGTCAAGTGATATAATGTGATGAAACGTGGTTTTTCGTGTTGCTTCCAAAATTCCATAGAAGCTTCTAGTAAAGTTCTAGTAAGCCACCACTTAACTAGAGCATGACTTAGACTGGATCATGACCCGACTTAGACTGGACTATGACTATGACTAAGACTTTACTACGTAATATTCTAAAACTCGATGAAAATATACAATACTTGACTCTGGCTAAATACACTATGAGTGGAGCCAAAATATAAGAAAAAAAAAACTCCGATCCGTAGCTTCGATTTGTTCATTCGACAAATTGGTTCAATTAGAGACTACTGAATGGTTTCTTCTTTTTCTATAAAATTGACCTATGATTTTCCGCTGGTCTCTCATGTACAAGACATGAGCGGAAAACTCTTGGCTTTTCCTTTGATATATTATGTAAGACAGTGGTGGCCAAACTTTTGAAAAATGCGGTCTACTTTATGTTTTAAAATAGCCCAGCGGTCTACCGATACCCCTCAGCCCCAGCAATTGATTTTTTTAAAAGATTTTAATGGCGATACTGTTTCTACTGATGTAAGGAGGAGTAAAACAATTTTTCACTTAATTTTTTCTGCTTTTCTGTCTGTCTGTCCCTTTGAACACGCATCACTCAGGGGCAGATCCAGGATTTCAATTTGGAGGGGCTTTCTGACAAGATTAGGAGGTAGTTCATACTTGGATACATTTGCGAGCAAAAGTCAATCAAAAAAATTAGAAGACTGTATTACCAAAGCGCGAGCAACCGCGAAAACTCAGAGCTTTTGGACTGTAGAAATGATCGCCACCGTAACAGGAGAGACAGAAAAATAATAAGAAATGCGCGAGCGAAGTGAGCACGAAAATTTTTGAAACATGTCCAGGCAGATTTAGGAAATACTTGTGAGTTCATAATGGGTAGTAATTTATCTCAATCAGGAAAATAGGGAAATATGGTAAAACGTCAGCGCGAGCGCAGCGAAGCCGAAAAATCAGAGCGTTTGGACTGTAGAAATGAAAGCCACTGTAATAGGAGGAATACATCAAAAAGAACAGCGCGAGCGAAGCGAGCGCGAAAAATAAGTTTGTAATGGATAGTAATTTTTCCTTTATATAAAAACAAACGAGCAAAGCTACCGCGTGAAATTATCTTCGACCCATCGTTTTGTAGCTGCTCCTTGTGGTGTTTTAGCACCTATGCTCTATAAAAGTGCAGTTTAATTGACTCGAACGTATTATGGAATCCCAAATTTTGCCTGGTGGGCTACCGCAAATGCCTTCGTGGTCGATCGGTCGACCGCGGTTGACGTTTCGACCACCCCTAATGTAAGACATCAATAAGGTTTAAAATTATTATTGACAAAGTTTAATATTTGACTTTTCCATTCATCTCTCGTAACTTTATGTCTTTCATATAAAAGACATCAACGGGATCTTGTGAAATGTCCACACATATTTATTTTTTTATATATACGTAATGAAATATTTTCACTCTTCCTTTGGAAGCTAATTCTGCAGGAGTATTTTGGAACCCCCAAAAACTTTTTTATATAGTAATCAGTTTTTTAATGCATTTCCTGTCAATTTCATAATACAAGGTGACCTTGATTTGATATGTTTTCCCGAAAGGGGGTAAATCTACACCCCAAGGTAGACAATGTTTCTTCAAATTAATAGTTTTTCATTGCAGAAATGCCATGTAAAGCTGTTTACGTTCATAAATAGCCTTAGCGCAGCTGGGTTGTTGAACTTCGTCCTTGACCGAATGCACATAAATGACTTTAAGGACTTGTGTTTAGAAATGAATTTCGTCAACTCTCGTAGCATATTTGCGAGTGGATTTATTTTTTACCATGGAAGTTTGGAAACACCCAGTTTCAAGTAAGACTCTCACAACTTGTAGGGTATCATGGTCCCAGTCCCATTTCGGGATAACATACCAAATCAAGGTCACCTTGTATATCAGTGTATGAATTTTCTGATTGGTTGTGTTTTCAAAGAGAAGTAATGGTTCAACCAATACCATTACAAGCAATTTAAAAACCGGAATAGAAAGAGATAGCTCAAACGGCCAGTGACGTCAGAGGAAGGTCGTCATAGTACCTCATTACTAAGCTGTGGTAGCTTTTCATACAATCTCTTTGTCATGTGACGTCACGAGTAGATTTTTTATAGTAACTGTGGGGGCGCTCTGTTTCGCGAGATAGGGACAGGAGATGCGTCCTATAAAAACTTTAAAAGCTTTTTACCGATTTTGCTTATTTTTTCAATTATTGCATTCATTTTTTATCTTTATGAAAGTAATATTTACTTGTTCATTTTAAATAGTAGTCATCATGCCTCTTATAAAATAGTCTCTCTTAGCTTTTTTTATCTATTCATACAAAAAAATGCAACGAGGTTTCCTAGTAAACTACCCTTATGAAACACTTTAATATTACGAATTGTTAGACTAAAATTTAATCGGTATTAAAATAACTTCACCATAAACTATTTTCTTATTAACTAATAAAATCTCAAAATTATTTTTATGCTCATATTACCATACAACTAACTAAAAAATAAAATAGACTAAAACTAAATTAATCTAAACTAAAATAAACTTTTCTTTTTCATATCGGGCTGGATTTAATTGGTAAGTTGACATAATTGACGGGCCCGATAGCTCAGTTGGTAGTATCCCTGCCTTCTGAACTGAGGGCTGTGGGTTCGATTCCTACCCAGGGCAAACATTTGTGTGATGAACATAGATGTTTGTTCTGCGTCTGGGTGTTATATTGTATTCTATGTATGTATTTACAAACAAAAACGTATCTAAGTATTGTATCAGTTATCTGGTTCCCATAGTACAAGCTATGCTTAGTTTGGGGCTAGATGGCGCTGTGTGAAATGTCCACACATATTTATTTATTATTATTTATTTATAATTATTACTTATGATTAAAAAAAATATAGTTTATCTGAAAATTATTGAATATTTTTTTAAGTAAGTATAACTAAGTACATTCTGCCAGTTTTTATTTCGTTCGTAGTTCGCGTGATATTAGTATACAAAATAGTATTTCTCCGTCTAATGGTATTTAAACAATGTTGTCGTACCAAACGTAGAGTGTGAAACAAATTAAATGGCGGCTGCGAAGGGCGCTGCAAGTCCCCGCTAAAGAGTATATAATGTACTAAGTACGTAGTACCGCACGCTGCCCTCAACGCTTTCCTCTGCCTATATAATATATCTAACTTTTACTACTGCGCGGCGTTTTGCGCTGATTTCACAGCCGCCATTAATTAAGCACACTCTACGTAGCGTATGTATCAGAGTGGCCTCAGATGAAAGATAGTATAATACTTACATTACAACTCATAACAATTGTGAATTCTGTAGGTTTTTAATATTTATGTTAGAACCAATTCTGGAAAATTTATAAGAAAGATTTTCCAGAATTTGTTCAGTATTTAGTTCCGTTCAGAGTCCCTACAAAAGAAACAACTTTTGCCTTTAATTAGGTTGATGTAAATTAGGTACCTAATACACAACTAAATATAATGAGGCGTTTTATTAAAAAAAGCTGTAATTTTATAAAGACCCAATAGATGGCGGTAAAATGGGGGTTTTAAGGTCTGTCATTGTTAAGATAATTATGTATCGAGTTTAATGTCCTATCCTTATTTTATGTAAGACATATACTCTAATGGCTTTCTATCGACAAATCGACAACGTACTCTGTGATTCACTCAACTTAATTTGACTCTGTGTATTGAAACTACAACCATGTTTGAAATACGTCGTTAGAACGCCATCTAGTGACAGAAGCCGAAACAGGTTGTTTTTTTAAATAAAACTCCTCATTATGTACTCTAGGTTCTAGAACAAGTTTTTTTTTAATTTGCAGATGCAGGGCGTAAGTATTATAATTGACAGTTCTTTTTAATTACTTTTACGTCATTGAAAATAACTAAAATGTAATAATACATTATTACAAAAAATAATTAATTTTTTTATCAGAATCCACTTATGGTGAGCGCTTTTATGATTATTACAGCGATTAGCTTTTTTTTAATTAAGAATTAAAGAAATGCTTTAAAACTGACCACTAATTAATATTATTTAATTACTTTTGCAGATTGCTGTAAGTTTATTTTTTAATTAAAATTATGTCGTGAATTTTATAATTTATTCTCACTTTTTAATATTAAGAGGTTGGTAGACTGTTTAAAAATACCATTTTGGTTGGCTACACTGGCGGAAGGAGCGTCCGCTGAGCCATCAGCCAATTACGATGGCTGCCTTGGTAGTTCCGGTAAAATAATATTGTGGTTTAGGAGGGAAGTTTTGGAGGGACGACAAGGTCCAAAAAGCAGTCAATTCTGATTGAGCAGCCGAAGCGGCAAGATGTATTAATGCTCCTGTTCGTTTATTGTGTACTGAATGTGTACTGAATATACACGATTTGAAGAGGTTCTCGGTGTTTTTACTTCAATTACATATTTTTTATTACGGTGCAGTGAATTCATGACACAGCCAGCCAACTATTAACTTTTTTATTTGTATTCTAAAGGAAATCGTAAGTAGCATTTTATCTTTGTACATAATACTTTATTTAGCTCAAAGTCGCGCAACGAGCTATGGAGAGAGCTATGCTCGGTGTTTCCCTGCGAGATAAGATCCGGAACGAGGAAATCCGCAGAAGGACTAAAGTGACCGATATAGCCCTTAAAGTTATCAACTTGAAATGGCAATGGGCAGGCCATGAGGCCACATCGCGCGTAGAACTGACAACCGATGGGGAAGAAAGGTTCTCGAGTAGCGACCACGAACCGGAAGGCGCAACGTAGGCAGACCCCCCACTAGGTGGACCGAAGACTTGGTGAAAACCGTGGGGAGCCGATGGATGCAGGAGGCGAGCAGTCGCTCAAAGTGGCGCTCTCTCGGGGTTCAGTAGTGGTGTAATACTTTATTTTATTTTATTCATTGTCAGTTTAAAAAAAATATAGTACCCAAGTATAACATAATATATGTATAAATAATGATATAAACATAATATTTTACAATAATATTACTGTAATTTATTTGTTATTATTTCCGTCCATAGATGAACGTGAGTACCTTTTCTAAAATAAATATTTAAACAATACTGTAGTTATTACAGGTAGGCGAAGTTAGCCGGAAAATATTCGCGTCAGCAGCATCACTACGTAGGCTTCGCAACATTCTTCCAATAACCACGAAAATTGCTCTTGCACAGTCTCTCCTTCTCCCTATTCTCGACTACGCAGACGCCTGCTATCTGGACTTAACCCAAGAACAGCTTAATAAGCTTGAGCGCTTACAAAATTTATGCATCCGGTTCATATTTGGCTTGCGCAAGTATGACCATATATCAGAATTTCGCAATAAGCTCAATTGGTTACCAATCCGCCGTCGCTGGGACGCTCATGTTCTGTCTCTTCTATATTGTGTACTTTTTATCCCATCGACCCCACTTTATCTCAAAGAACGTTTTGTATTTCTCCATCTTAGTCATGCTCGCTCTCTTCGTTCCACCAACACTCTTCAATTACAAATGCCAGCCCATGGTTCGGGTTCTTATGACCACTCCTTTACTGTACAAGCCGTCCGTTTATGGAATGCGTTACCTGTGGACATTTGCCATGCCAAGTCGATCACTATTTTTAAAGACATGGTGAAGAAACATTATTTGTCGGAACGACAGTAAATATTTCTTATTTCTTTTTCTTTTTATTATTCTTTCTACACTTGTCTTGTTATTATTAATGCGTCACTGTCTCTTTGTTGTGCATAATTAATGTCTCATTACTATTAATTTGTCACTATTTATTTAGGTATAAGTAATGTTTATATATATTTATATATATTATGTATGTGTTTTGTAGGTATATTATTATTAGTATTTAGGTATATATTTAAATTGTACAGCACCAACCGCATTTTTTAAGATTGTTTTATTCCTGTCCATACAAAGGTAGCCTGGAAGTAATCGCTATATGCGATAAGGCCGCCCGTTGTTCTACCATTCTTTGTGTTGTATCATGTGCATTTTTTTTTTTATAAATATGTGCGGACATTTCACACAGCTCACAGTTTCAGAATGTACTTAGTTATACTTACTTAAAAAAATATTCAATAATTTTCAGATAAACTATACTTTTTTTAATTATAAGTAATATTTATAAATAAATAATAATATATAAATATGTGTGGACATTTCACACAGCGCCATCTAGCCCCAAACTAAGCATAGCTTGTACTATGGGAACCAGATAACGAATATAATACTTAGATACTTTTTGTTTGTAAATACATACATAGAATACAACACCCAGACACAGAACAAACATCTATGTTCATCACACAAATGTTTGTCCTGGGTAGGAATTGAACCCACGGCCCTCAGTTCAGAAGGCAGGGTTACTACCAACTGAGCTATCGGGCCCGTCAAAAAATAAATATTTTAACAATACTATAGATATTATTGGCCGTGTGGTCCCGGTTACGAATAGGACCACCCCATCTCTTCCCGTGGGTGCCGTAAAAGTCGGCTAAGGGAATATCCAGGGAATGGGCTGCAGCATTCTCCTTGGTCTTCACCATCAAATCTACTGCGATCACCAAGCCGCCTGCCAAGCGTGGTGATTATGGCAAACCCCCCCCCCCCCCCTAATGACAAGCACAAATAGAGACGGCCCCAGTCCCCGGCGGCTCTGCTATCCCGTGGCTCCGGTAGCGGTCACGGTAACGGCAGGGCAGGGGGTGCGAAGAATCCCCGGCAGACGCCCGGCTACCAACCCCACCAAACACGACCCCTGGCCCTGGCAACATATAACGTGCGCACATTGAGGGCTGACGAAAGGATGGTCGAATTGGAGGAGGAGATGGGTAAGTTACGCTGGGATGTAATGGGATTGTCAGAAGTCCGAAGACAGGGACAGGACACGATAATCCTAAATTCCAGTAACTTACTCTTCTACCGGGAGGGAGACCAACTGTCCCAAGGTGGTGTCGGGTTCCTCGTCCGCAAGTCTCTCGTCAACAACGTGGGCAAAGTCGACAGTGTGTCGACCACGGTAGCGTACCTGATACTCAGAATAACCAAACGGTATTCGTTGAAGGTCATCCAGGTATACGCACCGACCTCGGCACACTCCGACGATGAAGTAGAAGCTATGTATGAGGATATATCCGAAGCCATGCATACTTCCGAAACATACTTCACCGTTGTGATGGGAGACTTTAATGCGAAGTTGGGCACAAGGAATGGCGATAAGCTGAGAGTGGGGCCATTTGGATACGGGCAGCGGAACCCTCGGAGACAAACGCTGGCTGACTTCATGGAGAAGGAGGGCCTCTTTATGATGAACTCCTTCTACAAGAAGCGGCCATCCAGGAAATGGACGTGGATAAGCCCCGACCATTCCGCGAAAAATGAGATAGACTTCATGATGACGACAAAAAGCGAATATTCGATGATGTCTCTGTGATCAGCAAGGTGAAAACCGGTAGCGATCACCGTATTGTAAGAGGCACATTGAGTATCAATGTCAAGCTTGAAAGGTCGCGTCTGGTGAGGTCTACGCTCCGTCCAAATCCTGTCCAAATCCAAAACCCAGAAGGCTTTCAGCTGGAACTCGAAAATCGCTTCCAGTGCCTTGCCGATTGCAACACAGTGGAAGAGTTGAACAACGGGTTGGTGGAAACTGTCCAAGCTGTTCTGTCCAAGCTGAGCTGAGTTCTTCAAGACCCAACGCCGAAAGAGGACTCAGAAACTCTCAGGAAACACTCTTAAATTAATGGCAGACAGGAGCGAAATGAAACTACAGTCTTCAGTTGATATGTCAGCCTACGGTGAACTCAATAGACGTATCTGGAGTTCCATTCGACACGACTTGCGTGCTTTTAGTACTTCGCGTATTGAGGCCGCAATTGAGCTAACCAAGGCTCAAATGTGTTCGCAAAAGATTCGTCTATTGGGCATAGCCAAATGACAAAACTGAAGACCGAGAATGGTAGTGTCATTTCATCCAAGCCTGAGATTCTGAGAGAGATTGAGAACTTCTATGGACAGTTATACACCTCGACACGTGAGCCCGCTACTAACACAGCTCAGGACACCAGAGCCAAGTTAGTCCGACACTATACCGAAGATATCCCGGACGTCAGCCTGTACGAGATTAGAATGGCCCTCAAACAGCTTAAAAACAACAAGGCGCCAGGTGAGGATGGAATTACGACCGAACTTCTGAGAGCGGGTGGTAGACCGGTACTTATAGTCCTCCAGAAGTTATTTAATTCTGTCATCCTTGAAGGTACAACGCCGGAGGCGTGGCACAAGAGCGTGGTGGTGCTCTTCTTCAAAAAAGGTGATATCACCTTATTGAAGAACTATAGGCCCATCTCGCTCTTGAGTCATGTGTATAAGCTGTTTTCGAGGGTCATTACGAATCGTCTCGCACGCAAGTTTGATGAATTCCAGCCTCCCGAACAAGCCGGTTTCCGAAAAGGCTTTAGCACCATAGACCACATCCATACGCTACGCCAGATTATACAGAAGACCGAAGAGTATAATCGGCCGCTATGTCTAGCGTTTGTATACTATGAGAAAGCCTTCGATTCAATCGAGACTTGGGCGGTGCTGCAGTCCTTACAGCGATGCCAAATTGACTATAGGTATATCGAAGTGTTGAAGTGTTTGTACAGTAAGGCCACTATGTCAGTCCGACTACAGGACCAGAGTACGGAACGGATCCCATTGCAGAGAGGCGTGAGACAGGGAGACGTTATTTCTCCGAAACTGTTCACGAACGCATTGGAGGATGTTTTCAAGCTCTTGGAGTGGAAAAGATTTGGCATCAACATAAATGGCGAGTATATCACTAACCTTCGTTTTGCCGATGATATAGTCATAATGGCGGAGTCGCTCGATGATCTCAGCACCATGCTCAACGACCTCAGTAGAGTCTCCCGACAGGTTGGTCTTAAGATGAACATGGACAAGACGAAAATCATGTCAAATGCCCATGTTCCACCTATACCGGTAATTGTTGGGAACGATACTCTCGAAGTTGTCGACAAATACGTCTATCTAGGGCAGACTGTCCGATTGGGTAGGTCCAACTTCGACAAAGAGGTCGCCCGAAGAATCCAACTCGGCTGGGCAGCGTTCGGGAAGCTTCGACCTATCTTTTCGTCCAAAATACCACAAAGCCTGAAAACAAAAGTTTTCAATCAATGTGTGTTGCCAGTGATGACTTATGGAACTGAGACGTGGTCTCTAACTGTTGGCCTCATTACTAAGCTCAAAGTCGCGCAACGAGCTATGGAGAGAGCAATGCTCGGTGTTTCCCTGCGAGATAGGATCCGAAATGAGGAGATCCGCAGGAGAACTAAAGTGACCGATGTAGCTCTTAGGATTAGCAAGTTGAAATGGCAATGGGCAGGTCACATCGCTCGTAGAACTGACAACCGATGGGGAAGAAAGGTTCTCGAGTGGCGACCACGAACTGGAAGACGCAGCGTAGGCCGGCCCCCCACAAGGTGGACCGACGACCTGGTGAAAGCCGCGGGGAGCCGATGGATGCAGGAGTCGAGCGGCCGCTCTAAGTGGCGTTCCCTGGGGGAGGCCTATGTTCAGCAGTGGACGTCTTCAGGCTGTTGATGATGATGATGATGATGATAGATATTATTTAATAATATTAATATTTAAATAATTATAATATTGAAAGGTAATTAGGTACTGTAGATATTGTTACAAACAATGGTAGGTAGAAAAATCAAGTATCAAACATGTGTAGTAGCTATAGCAAAGTGTCCAAAAAGGAAAGTGTCGAATCGAGGAAAGAGTCGAACTAGCGAAAGTAGCGTATTAATTAAAGTAGCCAATTAGGGAAAGTGTTGACCTGTTACCGAACCTTGTGTTAAAAACTATTAATAAGTACTTATTATGTTTTCAATTAAATAAACTAAAAAAAAAAACTAATTTAATTTAATTTTTTTTTTAGTTCACGGTATGAATTTAATTTAATATTATTTTAATATGATTTAATTTTATAAACTAAGCGGTTAGAATCAGTTAATAATTAACACGTTTTATTTAATTTTGACAGTTACCGGTATGTATTATTTTATTAAAAAAATAAAAAAATCTCTGAAAGCTGATTTATTAATTTCTATTATTTTTATTTAGGGGGGAGCAGTAAGTACTATCAACTTGCTGGATATTTATAAAGATAAGATAAAGAATTGTTTTATAACTATCCTACAGTGGTGGTAGCTTTCTTTAATAAGTAACTAAAAACTAATAAAACCGTATTTGGCTGTAAGTTTCTGTTACTATATCTATTTAAATTTAAGAGCGCTGGTTTTTGTTTGATAAATAAAATATAAAATAAAATTATTTATTCACTAACTTATAAGTTAATAAATAATAAAAAAAATCATCACTCATACTAAGGCCGACTTGCGCGTTCACTCTAATCTCGTGTTACCTGAATAAATGCCTAACTTGGATTATTTCTGTATTTTATCTTGCACGTTAGAAAATTTACCACTTATCCCGTTATATATTTAACCCGGGGGTAATTTGACATGTTGATCCTTAAGCGGCTTTCACATACTTGGCAAACAGCGAACATCAAATAGCAAACACGAACTTGAGGATGGGTGTGTGTATTTTTATTTTGGTGTTTGCCTGTTTGCAAACACACATGTATCACTGGCAAACACCATTGATCGGTATCAGTGTCGGAATTGTGCATAGTTCTAAGGATTTGACAAATACGTTTGTCGAACGACAAAGCTGTTTGTGATGTATTCAAACGTTTGACAGTAGTACGCGCGTAGGGTTGCTAACCATACATTAATATATAGAACTGCACTATATTTCAAGGCTGTGTGCTAAACGCTGTGCGCAACTAGTAGGTTTTATATATCTCTTCGAATACTGCCCGCGAATAATTGAGATTATTCGCTGCGGCTTAAATAAAAGAGGTAATCAGTATCCTATGTGTTCCAGTATCCAGCATAAAATATAAGCTATAGCTAGCATGCTACTCCTTCGATCGCATCGTCACTTTCAAGTTGCCTGTTGCCAAGTTTCAACATGCGGTCAGTAGCTATGCCAATATAACCTTCTTCATTTAAGGCCTCACTTATAAACGCCGCTTAAAGTTAGCCATTGCTTAAAACCTTCTGTCAACTTTTGACTGATTTGAAATGTCACGCGGGAAAACACTGACTAACTTTAAGCGGCATTTATAAGTAAGACCCTTAAAGTAATGTCGTTCCTGCTTTCTATTCCCGCCATATTCACACGAAGGAAATTCCGATATAAATTTAAAATCGCGGAGAACAAAGAAACAGATAGTAATAAATAACCCTTTTGATTTTACTTAATGCATATTTTATGATACTTTTAATTTAAAAAAAGACATTAGATAGTGTTTATAAAAATGAATATTTGATAAATAATATATTTGTTTATCTTTTGTTTTTTATTATATTAAAAAGATGCTATATATTTCTCCGAAAAAAAATGTTGGCAGCCCTAACACGCTCGTCGCCTACCATTTTTGCCCATCCATACTTAGCACTTTTGACTATCCTGTGGATGCAGTGTATGTGTTGAGTAATTTGTGGTCGGTGTTTGGGGTACTAGGTGTTTGTGGCAAACATCAAGCATGTAGAGGCGGCTTTAGGTATGTACGTTTTATAAGTTTTAAATTGACACTGGCTGAAAATGTTCTATTGATACCTCTCCAAGAAGTTCTATAATAGTACTTATATTCCATACTAACTGGAACAAGCACTTCGAACAGAAACGATAAGTTTTTCGAGAAGTTTTTTTTGTGTCTCGAGTTGTGAATGAGTTTAAAATAAAGTAGTAGGCCCGCAGTTTCATCTCTTCAATCACATAAGAACCGTGTGTAGCATAGGATGCTTAAACAGCATGTGCTATGAATACAAACAACAAAGGTACATTACATACATAGACTGCTAAAGGCATGCCTAGCTCTTCCTCCGGTAGGTGGTATATTCCCAGTTGCCCCCACATGGATCGCCCCCAGTTTAGTACATGCATGCTACAGCTTCTAATTTTACTAAATCTGATAAAATTTAGTTGATTAATTTACGAAGTAACGGTATTATGCTATCCCATAGAAAGTATGATTTCTGTGCGATTGACTACTGTATTGTTTTTTAGTACAGTTTTAGTAAAAGTAAGTACGTAAGTCAATTTTACCTAATTTCATTATTTTACATTCATCGAGAATTTACGAAGTTGAGTTTATTATGCATGTAGAATCTGGTTGCTGCTCGTGAAAATGAAACGATGGGGGGCTTGAGGCAGCAAAGTATTCTATATTTTCCGACAAAACTATTTTTAATTATTAACACCGCAGAAAAAAACTCTCACGTCTTCCATTCACATCTTGCATGTCTCTCTTTCTTCCTTCGTTCATAAACTCTCACACCTTTTTTACATTTAGATTGTCCGTTCATAAACTTTATCAGTTTTTTAATCCTACATGTATTCCCATGAAAACAGGTTAACTACCTCCGATAATAAGGCATAAGAAAAAGACAGACTACTCCATGGATACACAACGTACTATCTTCCTCAGACCACGTTTCTCTCCAAACACGATAGTCTAATGTAAATTTTACGGCATTAAAATTAAAGTTTAGTTTTGTATAATTTACGATGCTATGAGCTTATTCCAGTCAGTATAGAATATGTATACCTTGTACCTTTCAACTTCAAATACATAAGTCAGGTGTAATTTTGTTTTACTCTGTGCATTGAGCCGGAGGTTTACCAACTTAAAGCCCGTCACACACGTAGCTATAATATATATTAATATATTTATAGCTAGACATATTACCTTATGTTTTCTATACAAATTCTCGAGGGACCGCACACGCAGCTATAACGCCATTTAGTCTACTCGGGACTAGGCATCGGCGATGTAAAAATCTGATTAGCGACTGGTCACTTTTTATACTACCTCAGGTACAAGTCATTTAAATTAGCCAAATTATAAATAAACTACTTTTCATAAAAACTATATCCACCTTATTAGGAGTGTGTGATATTAATCGGAATGGTCGTCTGAAGAACTATCAAGTAAATCCAATAACAATGCACTTCTTGTTGAATTCATAATTACCTACTGTGTTTTGAAATCAACCTTTATTACAAAACACGTGTAAACGCTAGGCCGACCATCAATGAAATGAAGGAAAATATATATATTATAGCATCGTCTCCGTGTGTGGTAGCTTGCTATAATATATATTATAGTACGGTATATTAATATATATTATTGCTACGTGTGTGACGGGCTTAACCCCTGTCAATATTCCGAACGTGCAAGAGAAAATGTCTGGATATTTCTGTTTACCAACTTAACTCGAATTACTAGCTCTGGGTTAGGTATTCAGTTATAATTTTAAACCGAGAACGTGCAAGAGGGCCTAAGAGTAATAATAAACTAAAAAATAAAAAAGTAGTATATAATGAAAAAAAGCCCATCATTGGTCTGATAAAAATCATAATATTGTAATTTATTTCCTAATTGATTTTATTGAAGTATTAATTATTGTACAATATATTTTTAAGGCTGTGGTAAGTACTTAATCATAACAATATAACCCCCAACTAAAATGAGGGGTATTATAAATTTAACATGTTTATTTGTGTTCTATATCCTGTGTGTCTATCTATGGCATCAGGTTGCTCCCAAAAGGATTATCCGATTTTGATTAATTTAATTATTAAATAAATATATCTTAATTAAATTATATGTAATAATTATAACAACTAATTTTTATAAAAATATTATTCCTGTACAAATTAAATAAGTAGGTACCTACTTATTTATTTTTCTGATGTTATAACTGGACTCGCCTCTTTTTTTTTTTTTCAGAAACTGTATGTAAGTTTAACCACAGAATATAATCCATAATAATATAACATTATAACACAGAGTAATATAATTATTATTTACATTATTATTGTATATAGGTATTTAGATAAAAATAGAAATACATTACTTGTTCACAGTCTGAGGTAAGTTATTTTTATATTTCCGTAATTATACTCAATTAAGATTATTATTGAATAATAATGAAATTACCAACGTGATTAAACTATGAATATCAGTCGAGTCTTAAAATTATAATATTATTAATTTCAAATGAAATTATTATATCTATACTTACTATTTATGCTATTATATTTGGATAACTAGCACGGTCAATTTTAATAATAACAAAAATATATAATATTAAAAGATTAACTGAAAATACCTAAATAATATAACATTTCATCATTATTTTAGCTATGGGTGAGTAACTTTATTTCAAATGTAAACAAAAATTCAGTTTATTTTGTTAAATCATATTGTTCCTTGACAATCAATAACAACTTCATTATAAAAACGTCTTATATTTCAGCAAACAGTATGTGATTTTTATAATATTTTTTTGGAAATATTAACATTTTGATGTTATTATTAACCACTGATTATTTTTATTTCAGTATTATGTAAGTCGAAATTTATAATTAAGTGTTTTTATTAAATTGCTATCTTAAACCAAACAACCACTGAAAGAAAATATTAATTTCTTCAATTTTTTATTCACAGACTCGGGTTTGTATTTCATTAATTTTCTAACAATTCTGATTAGCGAATTTATTTAGTACTATTTTAATAATTTATTATTTTTATTTTTACAGCCAGTTACAGTAAGTATCAATTAAATTTCTAAATAATACAATAAAAATTTATTGATAATATGAAAAACAATACTTATAAATTGTAACTAATATTTATAATTTTTCAGAAAGTAAGTATAGTTTATGCGATTACAATTATATTTTCTTATTTTTATTCTTTATTTATTAAAATTATTAATAAAAGAACGAAAAGTTGAAAAAGAAGTTAAATAGCATAAGCATTTTGATGTAGCCTTTAAAGGATTGTGTTGTTTTTTTTTTTTAATGAACTAAACAATTTAATACCCATATTTATTTAATGTATCGTAGATTAATTATATTAACACTTCATATAGGTGCATCTATCTACTATGTGTGGTGTGTGTGTAATAACTATTTGTTAATACGATACATTTAATTATATATTTTTATGTTTATGCAGCCCGGGGTAAGAGAACGAGAATTAATTAATCTAAAAACAAAGAAGTCAACGATTTCTTGAACCCCTTAATAAACTATAGTTAATATTTACGAATAGAGTACCGACTGCAGCTAATAATTATTAAGTAATAATTACTATTATCTAAAATATTTTGCAAGAAATAATACATTAATTGTATTGGAATACATATATGGTACCTATTTATATTTGCCCGCGTTGTCACTTACCATCAGATGAGACCGTGGTCAAATGATAGGCTATCGTTAATAAAAATAAACACCTAATTATAATTATTATAAATCCTGCAAATAATTTTATTTCAGTGTCTATGTGTTACAAGAGCACCACTGCCCAAACTGAAGTTGTATGGAAATATTCACTTTAAGAACATAAAGGTCTGAAAAAATCTACTATCCATCATCATCATCATCATCACCAATATTATCATCATCATCATCACCATCTTCATCATAATCTGGAGGCCGCGGGTTCGATTCCCGCGACAGGATACCTAAATGTAAAAACAAGAAAAAGTGCAAATACTTGTTCTATGTCTGGGTGTTATAGGAGTATGATCCTTGTAGTTCCTGGGTCCGGGGATCCTAGTTAGGGTCCAGGATGTACCTATGTTATTGTTGGGTGTTATTATTTATTTATTTTTCAGGTGGTGCCCCCAACCTACGTCACCATGCCGACCGAAGCCCCCTCGACCTTATGCCCTCCCTGCGCGTGCCCTAGATGTGAAGATCATTTACTGGTTTAATTTTACAATGGCAGGAGAGTGGAAATATTTTGCAATGTCTGTCTCCAGATGACCTACACAAATAAATATATAGATAGATACACTCTTTATTGTACACACCAAATATTAAATAATAAGTTACAAAGAATACATCGCTTTACAAGAAGTGTGGAACAACGGGCGACCTTATCGCTGAGAGCGATCTATTCCAGGTAACTTTTAATGGAGAGGATTCAAAAAAGTCGTAACGGACGGGGTGCACATTTAGCAATTTAGAAAAGAAGAAACATTGTCTACCTTGGGGTGTAGATTTACCCCCTTTTGGGATAACATACTAATTCAAGGTCACCTTGTAACCTAGGAAGATTTTCCAAAAATTCTAGGCCTGTAGTGACGTTTTAGGAGGGAGGTCCATTCAGCACTGGATGTCTGCAGCTGTTGATGATTTATTGAGAAAAGTTAGACATAGGAAAGTATGTGTACTATTTGCTAGACATTTTAAAATAATAAAATGAATAACTTTGTTCAAAACATCAGGGGCCGTACTGTGAGCTCTTAGTGCGAGTCAAAACGGAGCCTATATTGGATCGCTAGTCAAAATCTTCATACAAAAAAAACAAATCTATCCAATATAGGCTCTGGTTTGAATCGCTCCAAGAGCTCACAGTACGGCCCCTGATCTGCCGCATTATGACAGTCGGCAATGCTTTTTAATCTCAACCACTCTTGGAAGTTTTGACGCTTACACACATTTTGCCATGATACTGGGCATTTTGACAATAATGTGGATTAATATTTATGATTTTTATAGCAGTATCGCCTGCTCAGCGTAATCTACAGATGACAAGATGATGATGATGATGATGGTGGTGATTCGGACATGAGACCACTTGTCACGGTAGCTTAAGTAAAGCATATCCCGGCTTGAGGGATGGATGGATGCGGGTTCAATCCCCGCTCGTGATTCTAATAGGCATGATGACTAATTTTTTTTTTAATAAATTAATTATATTCCTCAAAAGATAAACATTTGTGAACACAAAAATGAAATATCGCAAAAAATTACCAATTTTCAAGCATTTTATAAATCGGAGTAGAAAGAGATAGCTCAAACGACAGTGACGTCAGAGGAAGGTCGTTATAGTACCTCATTACTAAGCTGTGGTAGCTTTTCATACAATCTCTTTGGCATGTGACGTCACGAGTAGATTTTTCATAGTAACTGTGGGGGCGCTCTGTTTCGCGAGAAAGGGACAGGAGATGCCTGCTGTAGAAACTTTAAACGCTTATTACTCCGTGATTTATTTACCGATTTTGCTTATTTTTCTATTATTGCATTCATTTTTAATCTTCTTTATGAAAGTAATATTTACTTGTTCATCTTTAATAGTAGTCAGATGCCTATTTTTCCTTTATAAACCCTATCTCGACCTGAATGACTGACCGCTCGAGTCAAAACAACAATGGTATGATCAAAATAAAAATCCTAAATTACTTAGTTACAAAATATACTTTAATTCTATCAAACAATAACTAAACTATTACCAAACGTTACTAAACTAACTAAAAAACCTAAAACGAACTTCTAGAGTCCTTCGCAAACTTTGCTCCTTGCAAATGCCTGTAATCTGACATAGACGAAGAACACATTGACGCTCGCGACATATGAATCAATTCCAATTCCTTCTTAACCTTATTCTTCTTTTCTTTGAGGCCAGTATCAGAAGACGTGCAAATCTTCGACTTCCTTGACAGATACGACAAAACGTTCTTTATTAAATTATTCTTTGAAGTCTTACACGACATATTTGAGGAAGAACTCGGGGTGGAGTTTGATGGTAACGAGTATTTGGACATTCCTTCTCCAGCGAGGTATATAATTCCCCGTTCTGATAAGAAATCGTCGATGGAATCATTTGAGAAACAAGCTTGCGCTCCTTTGTTGGTTGAAATTGAAGCTGCTTTGTTAAGCGCTTTTTCGCTGCCTGCTATGTTTTTCCTGGAGTTAGTATTGTAAACGTGGCTTTCGATAAGTTTCTCTGACGAGTCATCATCATCGTAATCCTCTTTGACAATCCGAGTTCTATAATCATCTTTGTCTTTGTTCGTTTCTTTTTCTTCTATTTCTTTAGTTTCATTAGCAGGTTGTTCTGGAATAGTTTTTTGGATGTTGTTCCAATCAATATTTGGACAATCAAGTGCGTCTTGGTTTGTATCAGATTTTGATTTCACCGTCCAATCTCGCCTGTTCTTGCATTTCGTTAGAATATCATCAGACATGCTCATTTTGGGATCGTTTTTCCTTTCCTTTTGACAAGCCTTGTAACATTTTATCTTCTTATCAACTTTGCTTGATTCGCTAACGTAATCGAACCCTATAGTTTCCGTATCCATATTACTAGTTCCAATCAACGGAGTAGTAACAGACAAATCTTGTCTATAATTAAAATACTTTCTTTCTACTTTTTTTTTATCGCAAAACATCGACCTTTTCGTAAGACAATAGAACAAAGTGCATATCAAACAACATTGAACAAAAATCACTATCCCTAATACAAGTAAAGTGTATTTATTCGCTGTTAAATATCGAAGTATACTTCCACAAAATCGGTTTTGGCCTTCTACAGCTGGTATTTTATTTAGAAACAGATCTGTGTTTGATCGAGTAACATTGAATACAGGAATATCACTAGATTCGACAATGATTACGTCTTTAGGTCGTCGTTCTCTAGTGAGTGATTTTATAAAATCTATATCATCATTATCAATAGCATCTCCGTCAACACATCGATTTGTTAACGGATCATAGACTCTGTTTACGTCTGTTTTGTTTTTGCATTTCGGTACTTTTATACATCTCTTACTATTTTTATCATAAACAGGTTTTTTACCGTTATAGTGTGTGTCACAGTTGACTGGTTTACAGTCATTGAATGGATCTTCGTCTATATGTTTACATTTTTTGATTCTTTCTTCCGTTTCAGTCGTAATATCTTCTTTTTTGATTTCAGTGTTGAAATCTATTTTAATATTATCTCTCATTATGTTATTTCTTTTGTCAATCGGTCTCGAGTCAAGGTGTATAACGCAGTATCCTTTCCTTTCAAATGGATCTAAAACGGGGGCTACCAATCTGAATGTTTTTATTTTTCCTGTAATATAAACGAGAAAATAAGTTAAAATGGTAACCGTTCGAGAATGTGAAAATGAAAATGAATATTTTCAATATAAAGGAACTATTTTAAATCTTGAGCTGTATTCGATCTAGATATCTATTCGTCTATTTAGATACCTACATTATGAAGGTTCAAATCTTACTCGTGATTAAATTTTTCTTTAAAATAATAATTACTGGTGATTACGCTAAGTACGCAAATTGCTATAAGTTCCAATAAGTTGTATGAATAGAGGCAGGTTTGGGTTAATGGTAGTTTTCTTTTTTATGCTAAGTTGGGCATACGTTTGACAACATCTCATCTGATGATAAGTGACGACTAAGGTGGACTCTTGACTTGGAAAGACCCAGGAGGAAATACTGCTTTCATCATTAAATCATATATAACTTATTTGTGAACAATGTAATAGGGGAAATTCTGTGTTTGTGAATTACCTTTTTCTATAACCTCCGCACTCTCGCCAATAATTTCAAAACTTTCACAGTCCAAATTCACACCAAAATCTATACAGCATTCGTCAGCTAGCAGCTCCACAAAATAATCTTCGTTAGAAGTATTGTTTATAGTTGAAAATAATTGCAGGCCGACGGAACAAGGTGAGACGTCTTCAATGCCACTTTGAACAAGCACCAAATTCTTGTTGCGGGTAGACGAAGATTTATCGAAGTAAATCGTTAAAAAAGTTAAATATTGTAAAATATGTTGTAAATTCATCAGAATCAGAAGCAAATTCTGCTGTCATTTTGACATTTGACAATATATGACGTTATGAGTTAGACATTGATGTGGTAGGTAGGTAATAGGTTGTGTAATAAAGTTCATACTTATAGGTACCTAGGTACTTAAGGGGTATTAAAGAAAAAATTACTTCTTATCTTCAAGAAGGTTAAGAGTCTAACAGAAACTTGCAAAGTAAACATGGATTAATTAGCATTCGCATGAATTTTTAGCATGTTAAAACTCAATTAGCATTTCGCAAATGAAATGTGATTGCGAAATTTTGTGATATATGAAATTTCATTTCATTTAATTTAGTTCATTTTGAATTTAATTTTAAAATAAAGTTTTATTTCATGTTTCACTCCATTTTTCATATTTTTTCATTTAATTTATTCATTTCCATTTTCATTTCAATTTTAATTTCATTTTTCATTTGCATTTCATTTCATTTTAGCAAATAGCATAGCAATAGCAATTAGCATGCTAAGACTCGTGAATTAGCATGTTTATGAAAGTTACGCAAAATAGCATTAATTGCATCGCTAATGCGAAGCACGTTGACGCCGTTCCTAACCGATCGTTAAAGTAAGTAACGTTGGCTGCAGTCATTATTTTGATGGGTGACTGCTACAAAAAGTGGGAAACCTTTAGGTGGCCTAAAAAGTCTGACACCAGAAACCCTACCGTGCTTATGCGACCAAATATTCTCGTGACAGATCATGACAAGATTATGGGTGTGTCCCACGGTAACAGCTACGACAAGTTTTGTCCTAGTGCTTATGCTAGGGAGTAGAGAGTCAGGGCTGACTGACCACTTGCCTAGGTATACGAGCAGAACATTGGGAATATCATCATCATCCTCATCATCATGAACAGCCTGAAGACGTCCACTGCTGAACACAGGCCTCCCCCAGAGAGCACTACTTTGAGCGATTGCTCGCTTCTTGCATCCATCGGCTCCCCGCGGCATTCACCACGTAGTGCGGGGTCGGCTACGGCTTTCTTCCCCATTGGTCATTGGGAACATTCCTAAAGATTTATAGGCCATCATTTGAACTATTAGGTAACTGAATATATCTGAGACTGAATAAAACGAACGCAGTTATTCAATTTATTTATTCAAAACTTTGCTAAGTATCTATAGATCACATGTCATAAATAAATCTAAATTATACAAAAATATTTTCTTATAACTATAACTGAGCAAAATCCATTACACTCTTATCACATTTTGTACTTATTATTTATATTAAAAACATTATAAAATCAGCTTCAGTATTTGCAACATACCCCTGCTTTAGGTAGAGTTCGAAACAAACTTAATGGTGGCTGTGAAGTTAGTGCGAAACGTTGCGCTAGGCTCAAATTAGATGAGCGCCGGAATAGGTACTTAAGTGGTGTGCACAGCGTACGCGACGAATCAGGAATTGACACTTCAGGAAGTGGACGAATCAGGATTTAAGCAGGAATGGACGAAATAAGAAGGAACTAAATAAGACGAATGGGGAATGGACATATTAGAAAGTGGACGAATTATGATTAGAGTTAAGACAATTTAGAAAAAAGACGCGGACAAATTAGGAAGATGTTTTGGAAATGGTCAATTTAAGAAGTGGACCAAACCGGCAAGAGCCTGCGCAGCCTACTTAACAGCCGCCATTGAGTTTGCTTCGCACTCTACGAAGCTACAAGTCAGTACATCAGACTGACCAGTCTAGACGGGTCGGTCTTATTCAATTTAGTACCTGTACATTTACTTTACCACTTGAATCGCTTAGTCCAGTCTTTGGGACTTTACACCACTTGCTATTCCATTTTGATCCTCTCTGATTTCTGTTTTGTCAGTAAGGTCCTACTATACAAGCCGATTTTTATACAGGATGTAATTTAATTTATTCGCATAAGTTGAGCCCATGATAGTACATCAATTATAGATGATTATTAAAGAGTAAAGAGTGTAAATGAAATCATTTTTATTGAAAATTATGAAGATTGCCGCGGCGCCTAACGCAGTTGGCACGGATGATTTTGATACATTTAAACGTTTTTATATCTTGTATGTAATTCATATTTTAATTAAATTTTGTATTGTAGCATTTGATTAAGTAAGTTATTCCATTTTTTTGGAGTTATTATTGATTACCAAACCAATGTGTTAGAATTCAAAAATTTTGGTCCACACGTGACCGGTATCAGGAGTAGGTATCTAGTTTCAAAGGATGCTAATGAATTCAATTACACCCAGTATAAGATCCCCTAGCCCATTCTCCCAGCAGACAATATATACACTGTACGGTGTACAGCCTTCACTAATTCCACTACGGTACCCGAAGGATTATAATAGAACTTTGACAGCCTCTGTGGTGTGGTGATTGAGCAGGTCGGCTGAGGTGGCGGGTTTGATTCCCGCGACAGAACAAGTATTGTACACAATAAAGCACAATTACTTATTCTGTGTCTGTGTGTTGTGGGAACATGGTCCTCGTAGTTCCTGGGTCCCTAGATACAGGGAATTCTAGTTAAGGTCCAGGATCTATGTATGTGATCGTATTTTTTGTCCTTCTTTTTTAATGATACTTACGAATTTACACTGTTGGTAGACCAACCAAAGGTACATTACAAAACTCGTAGGTTAGAGATACTGTTTTTGTCTGTATATCAAAATTCCACTATAAATATTCATTATTACTACTTATGCTATTTAAAATCTAACACACATCTAGAAACTGAACACTAACTTAATCAAAGTCCATGCGAGTTTTAAAACTAAAAATCCTAGCAAGGAACTTAAGAAATAGTGAATGTATTTCAATATGTGATGTTTTCTTAATCCTGCTGGAATAGTTTCCACGGGATCTTTCAACAAATAGACCCGGATACCTCGGATGTAGCTGTAGAAATAATCCGACCAATCAACGCTCTTCATGTCAAAGTCGAACAGATGCTTGTCAGCGTCGCAAAGCTCTTTGAAAAGGTTTTGGGAGTTGTCGTTGCAGAATTGCCATTCCCTGGTCGCGAAGTAGCCGATAACTTCGGAGAATTTGTTGATCTTCGTGTAGGCTTTTCGTAACCTGTGAAAATGTTTTTGTTAATTACTGTGGAATGGAAACCCAGTAGTCATCATCATCATCATCATCAATAGACTGTAGACGTCTACTGCTGAACTTAGGGCTCCCTTGAAACGTGCCATTATTAGTGGCTGCTTGCCTCCTTCTCCCGGTTTTCACCAGGTCGTCGGTCCACCTAGCGGGGGGCCTACGCTGCTTCCGGTTCGTGGTCGCCACTCGAGAACCCTTCCCCATCGGTTGTCAGTTCTACGAGCGATGTGGCCTGCCCATTGCCATTTCAACTTGCTTATTCCAAGAACTACATATAGATTTAAAATATATGGCAGTGTCAGGTACCTCTGTTAACTGGGTTTCGTACTCGGTATCGAAACCTATTTTAGCGAAGCCCTTATGTGACATGGAGAAATGGCCTAGTGATAGCCTAGTCTAGCTAGTGATAATGAGAGCATCTTCTGTCACTTATTTATTTATTTATTTATTTATTTATGAGAAGATCAACAGCTAATACATTTGTTATATTATACACGAGTTAAATTACAAAAAAAGGCCAATAACAGAACTTCCTTATAATTTTACATTTAATAAATTATGCTCGTCTCTCCAGCGAATGTGTGCGTGTGTGTGAGGTGTGAAGTGTAGGAGTGAGTGTATGGGTTGTGTGCGAGTGGGGATGATAATCTTAAGAAATTATACTAGGAGATAATTTATGTTAGTAGTGTAATATTTATTATGTTATAATATAAGTGAATATTAAAAGTGTGTACTTAGTACACTTTGTGACCTTCGTAACTCTAAAACTCCTTAGAGCCGACACTAGCCTAGTGTATTCTCTATCTCATTAGCTCGATACTGCGTTAATTACCTCAGGTAAGCTACATGCATCAATAGATTTTGGTCAACTCACATTGGTTTCTTCCCGATAATAACAGCGATGCCGTCAATGATATAAGCAGGCACCCAATGTAGGAAAAACACGTAGAACGCGGTCATGAACCTGGAGGGAGTCAGTCGGAGTAGGTAGAAGTACACCGCTTGCACTGTAGGCGCTTCCAACCCGTACACTTCGTTGTATTTCATGAACTTTTCTGTAAAAAATAAACATACAGTGGTAGAACTTTTCTGCAAAGTTCGTCTAGGTAGGTACCACCGCTTTGCCAGTTATTCTGCCGGCAAGCAGTAGTGTGCGAGCACTACTGTGTTCTGGTTTGAAGGGCATTGTAGCTAGTGAATTTACTGGGCAAATGAGACTTTACGACCTGATCACACAGTCTAGTAGTCTGATTACTAGACTTGTGATGTCTCAGCATGGCGTGCGCAGTGCAGTGTCACGTGAAACTTTATTATTTTAAAGTTCACGGGTGACACTTCAACTGTTATGGCAGTGGTGTCGCTTAACATCAGGTGAACGACTAGCTCGTCACGTAAATCATTCTCATAAGAAAAAAAAAAAACAGATGTTGTAGACAGTGAAATTATGAAATTTGTATAAATTCGGATTTTTTCAAAGATATTATCTATATTTAAAAAAACCGAATTTATACAAATTAATCCTTGTGTCATTTTTTTAAACGCTCTAAGGTCATTTTCACATTATCCACTTAACAATAGCCGGAAAAGATTATGCCACTATACTCATCCTGGAAAGGAAGAGAGAAGGGAAAGGGAAAAATCATGAATAAATGAGCCGACACAAAAGAAGGCAATTTAACGGCATCATTTTATACCTGGAAAGGCCTGAAATTGGTCAAGTCACTTAAAAGCTACATGAGCTCACTTATCAACAAAAATATCTAGTTACACATACTTAGGTACTTTGCTAAACAATTTGGTACAAACCAAAGATTATAAAGCCCGAAAACACACACACACACCCTAACACTCAAAAAATATTACCCTGATTTCAAGGATAAGTCGATGACATGACACTTTATTTCTGTAAGCAGTTTACTTACCCCAAGTTAAGGGTCGTTCTACAGATGATACGTAGTTGTAAACAGGGGGTGGTAGGTCCGGCGGGGGCGCGTCTTCATGGTTACCAGGGTACTCCTGTTAACGATTACAAAAAATTATAACGAATGGTAAGAAGTTTTAGAAAAAACGAAAAAAGTTAAAAAAGAAATAGTACTTAAAGATTTTTAGGACGAACTGTGAACAGTTTTAGATAAAAATTGGAAAACCGTTTAGAAAGAATATTACGTACTTAGTATTAGAAAAATTGAAAAGGTTTTAGAAAAATTAAATAATAACCGACTTGGAATGAATAGCCTAAGTTTTAGAGTATTACAGGGGGTAATCATTAGCAGAAAAAAATTGAAAACAGTTTTGTCAACAAAATAGTAAACCGTTTCAGGAATACTGGTAACCAGTTTTAGAACAAGTAATTAACAGTTTCAGAAATAATGGAAAAGAGTTTTAGAACAAGTAGTAAACAGTTTCAGAAAAAATGGAAAAGAGATTTAGAAGAATGGAAAACAGTTTTAGAAAAATGGTAAACAGATTGAGAACAAGTAGTAAACGGTTTAAAAAAAAATGGAAAAGAGTTTTAGAACAAGTAGTAAACAGTTTCAGAAAAAATGGAAAAGAGATTTAGAAGAATGGAAAACAGTTTTAGAAAAATGGTAAACAGATTGAGAACAAGTAGTAAACGGTTTCAAAAAAAAATGGAAAAGAGCTTTAGAACAAGTAGTAAACAGTTTCAGAAAAAATGGAAAAGAGATTTAGAAGAATGGAAAACAGTTTAAAAAGAAACAGTACCTACCAGTTTTTAGAATAAATATAGGCCGCTTCTGTGTCGCTCGTAAAAAAAAATCGTACCTTAGCAGTCTTCCACGCGGTGGCAATGCAGGCGTTAACCACCATATCTCCAGGAACCAGGTCTGCTATGGCTTTAGGATTGCAGTTCAGGACATGGAGTAGCCCTACTGCTGCTCCAACTACCACCTGACAAGATAGGTAGGTCTTAGTTAGGTGCTTAAAGAAGAAAAAAATAAAACTCTAGTCTGCCTAATTAGTTTAGAGGTAACTAACAGTCTAGTAATCTAATTAAGTCCATGTGATGTTTGAATTTGTATTAAATAAATAAATATAATATAAAATCAATATGTGTGGACGTTTCACAAAGCGCCATTTAGCCCCAAACTAAGCATAGCTTACTATGGGAACCAGATAACTGATATAATACTTAGATACTTTTTGTTTGTATATATACATACATAAAATACAATACATCACTCAGGAACAACACAAACACCTATGTTCATCACACAAAATATTTGTCCTGGGTGGGAATCGAACCCACAGCCTAACAGTTCAGAAGGCATAGGTACTACTAACTGAGCTATCAGGCTGATCATAATACGGACCATTTTAAATTGATTATTTAGTGCACTTACTCCTGTAGGTCCGTAAACGTTGTCAATCCAACCCGCCACAGGTTCTCTGGCTGTGCCGATGACTATAAAAAAAAAATTTAAATTAACCACAATTAAATTGTATTGTTTACTTTTATCATCGAATGATCGAATACTAGCGCGGGGAGCCTATGCAGGAAACGAGCCGCTCAAAGTGGCACCGGTATAAGATACCAGCGTAACACAATCAGACACCGACCCCGCCGGCGAGGTCGACGTACCACCGTAGGTTAGCTAGAACGGTCGCGACTTTCCATAGGGTCCACTCCTCCAGCGGACGTAGCCTTCTCGATCCTCTTATCCCGGCCACAGCCCAAGCCGAGGCTCGCACCCCAGGGGTGCCCTTGAGCTAGTTGCCGCCCACTTTTTCCGGATGGGTGCCGGCGCTGAATGCTCCCAAATCGACTATTTTGAAGGTGATTATCACAAAACGTATACCATTTAGAGGATTGAAAAAATGCACGTTAATACTGGTCATATCTTTTTTACATCTGCCGAAACCGAAGCACGTTTATGAAAAGTTTTCTCGATAGACAAAAACCGTGAAGTGACCTCTAAAAAATCATTCAAACGTCCTAAAATGTTACATTATAATAAGACACCCGTTGAAATAAATCATAGTGATAAGCTATGTTTTTTTTTTTTTAAATCTGCCTTACCACAGACACCTGGGTCCGTGCTCTTTGTTAATTTATCATCTATTGTTATTTATTTTTCTATTTTATTGAACAAATATCATACACGAGAGGACAATTAAATACTTAACCAATTTTTTTTTTCATGTTTTTTTTTTTTTTCCAATTCAAATTTTCCAATTTGTGCATACACCGCGAGCACACCAGCTCCCGCAAGCAGCGCCCGTTCACGAGCTTGACGCATGCGCCAGCCATCGCCCTCCTCAACCATTTTTGAGGGAAGAGGACGACCCGACGCACGACGCCGCCGCAAGAAGAAGCTTTTTAGTGAGCGTGAGTGCTCCCGGTGTACACACAATAATCATTAACATTCTACTACTATTTTGTTCATACGAACGGGATAATTGACAGGCTCTTTTGAGTCGGTCAATGATCCCGCCCGTACATGTCTTTGTTAATTCGCCTTCTCCTCCTGAACCAGGACTTCTGTTACCGCCACGTTCCGATCTTAGATGGCCATCTGCAAGTTGTACTCGCGGATGGCCCTCGTTGATGCAGCCATTGCACGCTGCACGAAGCGGCTTATGGCGTCTTCCTCATCGTCGGCGTAGTAAACGAAAGTCCCGGTGTGCCGCGAGACTGCAACCACCGCGTGCGGAACGCTCTCGTGCAGTCTCATCTTGCCCTTAGTCTTGATGACGATGACCGACTCGTATGTCAGTCCCTGTGCTTCATGGATGGTGAGGATGCGCGACCCCGTGCCTCCGCCATAACCCTTGTTGGATAGGGTCTCCTTTTCTTCCTGAGTGTGTACTAGGAATAGGGTGTTGGGGAGGGTGCTGGATATTTGCGCACCTGTGTACCTTCTCTGCTCCAGGGACTTGACACGTGGGACCGAGGAATATATACCTGAGTATATTTCTCTCAGCGCGTAAGCGACATCCATGGGATTCCTATGTGTGCATAACAACTCCTGGTTGATGGTGGCCACCAGGTTTGGGCGATTGTATCTTAGCTCGAAGAGGTTCTCTCTGTCGATATAAGGTAACTGGTTGACGTCTCCGATAAGGACTACCTCGCGAGCACCAGCCAGCCGTGCAGCCATTACAATGGCCCCAAAGTGGTTCATAAGAGCTTCGTCTACCATAAGGCGAACGTTGCTCTGACCCCTTCGGATGCCATTTACGAGTACAGAAGCCATGGTGCGCACTTTGGTTTTCACCAAGTCACCTATGCGGTGCGCTAGCTTCTCCCTCAAGTCTTTGGCTGCTTCAGTTGTTGTGGTGATGATCACGTCTTTGTCCACGTCGAAGTGTCTGACCACCTATGTTGTCTTCCCACACCCAGGAACCCCGTTGACCCATCGAATCTTAGGTACCTCCCAATTTTCCCAAGACTTTGCATCGACTCCAGGGCTCCTGTCAATAGTTTTAGCCATTTCTAGGATTCTATCATCTAACATTATCTTGGTACACCGGGCAGTAACCATAAGACAATGGTCGTTAAGCCAAGTCAGAAGACTTTGGGCGGCCTGTAAATACTGACACCAGCCTCCCTATTACGAAGGAGTTAGCAGCGCTGCTGACGCGCGTCTGCCGCTCAACTGCTGTCAAAATTGTATGAAAATTGACAGCAGTTGAGCGGCAGACGCGCGTCAGTAGCGCTACTAGCTCGTTCGTAATAGGGGTGCAGGGCTGACCCTTGGCTACACGGGAAACAGAAGATAATTTCGTTGCAATTTCATCAAAAGGAATGTCCTTACCTATAGAAGGTCTGAAGAGTGCTACTGGAAGCCCTTTTGAGTATTTCTGGACGATGTCTTCGGCTGCCGCTTTCGTATAAGCATATGTGTTGGGATAGTCGCCCAGTAATCTGGAATGTTAAAAAATTAAATAACATTGAGAATTTACAAATATCGTTAGGTAAAATTTACTAAAATAATAATAATCTATAGTAAGTACTTATAATAAAACTGTAACAGGTCACGCGAAACTTTATTATTTTAAAGTTCCGAGTGACACTGCAACTGTTATGGGCGGCCGTGTCGATTAACATCGGGTTAACGACAAGCTCGTCGCGTTACTCATTTTCATAAAAAAAAATAACCACATACCTTTAGGGTCCAGGATCTATGTAGGCAACTACATGGATCCTAGACCCTAAAGGATTCCCTGTATCTAGAGACCCAGGCACTATGAAGACAGCGTCTTTGTTTCCTGATAAGTACAGTAGCTTTTTTATGAAAATGACTGACGTGACGAGCTAGTCATTCAACTGATGTTAAGCGACACGGCCGCCCGTAAAATTTGCAGTGTCGCTCGGAACTTTAAAATAATAAAGATTCGCGTGACACTGCACTTGTCATTCTGAGATAACACACAGTCTAGTAATCAGATTACTACACTGTGCAATCAGGTCATATAGTCTCATTTGCCCAGTAATTTCACTAGCTACAACGCCCTTCAAACCGGAACACAGTTAGCTTGCACACTACCGTTGGCGACAGAATAACTGGCAGAGCGGTGGTACCTACCTAGACGAACTTTTCAGAAAAGTCCTACCACCTAGTATTGAAGAGCCTTTCAACTCGCAACTGAAATTGGTATCTTCTAGGCTAGCATTTACCATTGTAGACCGCGTCGTCACTTTACATCAGGTGAGAATGAGATTGTAGTGAAATTTGGGACTATTCGTTATAAAAACTCTTTGGAAAACTTACCCAGTTGTGATGTTGTTGATAACCTTCTCATCCATGGTCTCCACCAGGTCGATGAGCTTGTCTCCAGGGAGTGAGCTCTCATAGAACTTCTCATCAATCGCTGTCTGGGTGCAGTTACTGGAACGAGTAGATGGACTCAGTTACAATTTGTAGGTTATCTTGTGCAAGTAGTCAAGTACATCAAAAATAAGAGAGGTAAAGAGAGATCATTAGAATTTCTTTCGACACGGATGAGGCAATTACTGGACCAAGGTCTTAAGACCAGGATCTCTGTGCATCCTCTATCTCGCTCGCGCATTGCGTCATTTTCAAAGGTATTCAATGGTAGAACATACTTACGTAAATTCCAACCATTCTACAAGGTGACCTTGAATTGGAATGTTATCCCGAAATGGGGGGACTGGGACCATGATACCCTACAAGTTGTGAGAGCCTTACTTGAAACTGGGTGTTTCAAAGCTTCCATAGTAAAAAGTAATCCATTCACAATATTGCACGTGCGATCGCTACGAGAGTTAATAAGATACTATAAATTCATTTCTAAACACAGGTCGTTAAACTCATTTATGGGCACTCGGTCAAGGACGAAGTTCAACCACCCAACTGCGCTAAGGCTATTTTGGAACGTAAACTTTACATGGCATTTCTTCAATGAAAAACTATTAATTTAGTAAAGTCGTAGAAGAAACATTGTCTACCTTGGGGTGTAGATTTACCCCCTTTCGGGATAACATACTAATTCAAGGTCACCTTGTATAGGCCATCCTGGCTAGTTTACAGTTCAAATGTTATTTGCAGTAGGTAGGGTAGTTAATGTAGTAGTTAGTTTGAGTAATAAAGGCACATTGCCCGTTTAACAACAACCATTGAAAAACCTGCAAACGTCACAGAAGTTCAACAAAAAATCACATTCATCCAAACAAGATTTAATACATTAAATCTCCATTTGATTTTCGCTTTTCCTGTTTTAATGTATAAAAACTTGTTTCGATTAAGCGTGGGTCATTTCACAAGGAGCAGGTGAAAAATCATATGATTTCATAAATCATAAATCACTCTGCTACTTTTTCAAACATACTCTGCTACTAATCACAGTGTGATTAATCAAATTTGATGAGTCGTGGCTTCGGATTTCATAATACGAGAGTAGCATCAGCGGTCAATATCAAAACATATATCATAAAGCACCGCCAATCACCATGGATCATAAAATATGAAAAAACATAGTCTGTGAAAAATCACACCCTGTGAAAGGTAGCAGGTGAAATCATTGTGACTAAAATAAATCATATGATGAAATGATTATGATTTTAAAGTAGCACTCATTTCCATGCCTAGTTTCGATGAATGCGGTTTTTTTGTTGAACTTTGTGAAGTTAAATTCAAAATGAAATAAAAAATAACATGAAATAAAAATTCATAATTCATATTTCGCAAGTAGGTAGATGTAATTTGCGAAATACTAATTGAGTTTTCACATGCTTAAAATTAATGCGAATGCTAATTAATCCATCACTACTATACAATTACGTAGTGATTACTGGAATGAGGAAATAGATTGACTTTTGCCCGTCTGAGTTTTCTCGACTAAAGCTAGCATCCTTCTATTGTTTTGAAACACCTTTAATTATATCAATTACATACAGAATAATTTGTCGTGGTTTAAGATGGTGTGCGGCGTGCGTTTACACGCGCGTTTTGCGCGTGTGCTATGCGTGTCTACCTCGTCCCCCGTAGGAATAGGGAGAAAAATGGTGCTTGCGGATTATAACGTTAACATCTCCATTTATAGATGCTCTAAGAATGCAACCTTTGGCTGAAGTAGAGCGTTCTGGTCACGTTTTTTTAACTTAAGTATAAACTTGTTCCGGACCTTACCTCATATTGAATTAAATTACCCGAAAGGGCCTGCCGCTGGAGCGAGATAATGAATGCCAGCGTGACCCTATCTCGCCCCGTCCCAGCGGCGGACGGATCACGGGGGGGTTTTAGTGGGTTCGAGTCCCACATACCCCCGCCATCACCCCCGTGGTGGCAGGGAAGTGCGAGGGCATTTCCCGCATCAAAAAAAAAAGGTCAGTAGTCTATGGGCGGCCTAAAAATTCAGAAGAAGAGGAAGAACAAGGCTGTATGTGTCAGACCACTGATCTCTGTTATCTGTTATACAGCGTACAGTACCTAATGGAGGTTAGTGGTTAGAACCATTTGTATTTTGCAGAAGGTTAAACGTAAACTTGATTTTGCCACACTTGTTGATTTTATGTTCTTTGCAGAAACCAATGTCAACAACTTGGAGAGCAAATTAAATATTTAATTTAACTGAATAATTATGTGTTCATTACGTATTCCACACGGTTTATTCAGGGTTAATGCGTGTTAACTTGTTTATTTATGTGAATTTTTATAATAGGTTGGCATTTGTGGTTTTATAAGTATGAATCCAAAAAAAGTTTGGTCTACTTCCATTTGTCGGTCTTTGAAAATACCTAAGGTGAAATAAGTTTAGAATTATTTTGTTACTCCAATAAAATAAAAAATATAATTGTGACATGAAAGTATCTACATTATGATACGAGGGAGCCGAGAGGGTAACGACCTAGCACACTTTTTTTTTTCTTTTTATGAGAATGAATGACGTGACGAGCTAATCGTTCACCTGATGTTAAGGCACTGAATGCTCCCAAATCGACTATTTTGAACGTGATTATCTCAAAACGTATACCATTTACAGGATTGAAAAAAATGCACGTTAATACTGTTCATATCTTCTTTCCATCTGCCGAAACCGAAAGAAGTTTACGAAAAGTTTTCTCAAAAGAAAAAAATCGTGAAGTGACCTCTAAAAAATCATTCAAACGTCCTAAAATGTTACATTATAATAAGACACCCCATTGAATTAAATCATAGTGATAAGCTATGTGTCAATGCATCCGTCTATAAGCTTATTTTTTTTATTACAATACGCATTTCTTTTGTAAATAATTATTTGTACCGAAAAATGGAAAAGTCGAAGTGCAACGCAACGTAATCGCCATATTTTTGCTATGCATAAAGCGACCCTATAACGTACAAAATAAGTTTCAAGTTTGTCTGCTGTAATAAACGTGCTCGCATTGGGTCCTGTCAGGGCCTTAAGCAGTACGACCGCCCATAACAGTTGCAGTGTCACTCGGAACTTTAAAATAGTAAAGTTTCGCGTGACACTGCACTGCGCACGTCATCCTGAGACATCACACAGACTAATAATCAGATTACTACTTAGGTAATAAAGTCATAAAGTCTCATTTGCTCACTAGCTACAATGCCCTTCAAACCGGAACACAGTAGAGCTTGCACACTACTGCTTGGCGGCAGAATAACGGACAAAGCGGTGGTACCTACCTAGACGAACTTTGCAGAAAGTCCTACCACCTAGTACACTGTTTTGTTTCCTCGCAAGTGTCATGAAAACGTCGTATGAAATGCCGGCATTGATCATTACACTCCCGGCTACGTTATAGCAATACCACCTCGAGTGTAATAGACTTGATCAACATAGCACATTGCATATTGTGTCATATTCACTGTACCGTGTGTGTTGGGTGGCCCATTCCGCCTACGAGCCCACCGGGCCTACCTAGGCTAGGCTATACATACAATCTGTCTGGTTACCGACAGAAATTGATAAACAAAACGGCTGCCATTACACAAAGTTGATTAAAAAAATGATTACTCGATAAAATTGTTTGTATCGCTTACCCTTCACGGCGGGGTTATTACGTAATTCGCAATCGGTTTGCAACAGGCGCAAATTGCGCAATCATTGCTGTCAAACGTCACTTTGACAGAGGTCGAGCGCTAGATTTCCGACTGTCGGACAATAGATGAACTAAAACATGCATTATTTTGTTTCCATATATTGCTGTTCTGTTGCTAGTGGCGCTAGTGTCTAAGGCCAAAGTACATTCAGCGACAGGCGAGCAACAGGCGGCCATCTTGCGACCAATTGCTAAGTGTTTGTTGTTCCTTTGCTACGGCTGTTGCAATTTTTACGTAATACAGTTGTCCAAGCATCAAGCTACTGTCCAAGCATCAAGCTACTCTACAGACATGACAGACCCACCACCCCGTCGTCGACGCCCAAGACACGTCTTGAGCGACCCGGAAGATCCTATAGCAGCCGTTTCGGCTGCGCTAGGATCACCGGACCAGTCTAGCCCTTCTAGATCAGGTACCGATTTCGGCACCGGTATGGTATAGGATACCAGCGTAACACAATCAAACACCGACCCCGCTGGCGAGGTCGACGTACCCCCCGTAGGTTAGCTAGAATGGTCGTGACTTTCCATAGGGTCCACTCCTCCAGCGGACGTAGCCTTCTCGATCCTCTTATCCCGGCAACAGCCCAAGCCGAGGCTCGCACCCCAGGGGTGCCCTTGAGCTAGTTGCCCTCCACTTTTGTCGGCTGGGTGCCTTAAGCGCCTGCCCTCCCGCCCGGTGACGCTGTAAAGGTCGTTAGAGAGCAACAGCATTAGCCCATTCAAAAAAAAAAAACGTAATACAGTTGCGGGTCCGACATCGGTAACCAGACAGATTGTAAGTACACCTATTGTGTTTGGAGTCGATAGCAACTTAGCAACCTATTATAGGTTAGCGACCGATTGTTTTTTTTTTGTTTCAACGCAACATAATTTTAATGATTTTGCATATATTAAAAACTAACCTATTTGAGTTTACACCAATTCGTAAAACCAAGCGTGAGTACCAATGAATAATTTACGAAATGATTTATAAATAATATAGGTAAAAAGAGAATTAATTTAAAATTATAATTATTCGGAGCGGAAGTGCAGAGTAATTCCTTGGACTAAAATAATTAGGTAGATAAGCAAATGGAAGCTTGTGTGGATGGTGGAGTGTATCTCAGGCTAAAAGACGCCACGCATGAAAAGCGTATTTCTTTTTTATTAAGGCGCTGAATGCTCCCAAATCGACTATTTTGAACGTGATTATCTCAAAACGTATACCATTTACAGGATTGAAAAAAATGCACGTTAATACTGGTCATATTTACTTTCCATCTGCCAAAACCGAAACACGTTTATAAAAAGTTTTCTCGATAGAAAAAAACCGTGAAGTGACCTCTAAAAAATCATTCAAATGTCCTAAAATGTTATATTATAATAAGACACCCCATTGAAATGATTCATAGTGATAATATATGTTTCAATGCATCCGTCTATAAGCTTATTTTTTTTTATAACAATAATCATTTCTTTTATAACTAATTATTTGTACCGAAAAAGTTGAAGTGCAACGCAACGTAATCGCCATATTTTTGCTATTTATAAAGCGACACTATAAGATACAAAATAAGTTTCAAGTTTGTCTGCTGTAATAAATGTGCTCGCATTGGGTCCTGTCAGGGCCTTAAGCGCCTGTCCTCCCGCCCGGTGACGAGGGAATATCCAGGGAATGGAGGGAATATCCTCTTCGGTATAATCAAAATATACTGCGATCACCATGCCGCCTGCCAAGCATGCTGATTATGTTAATGATTATGATTATGAAAATGGAAAAGTCAAGAAAAGCGACCCTAATAGGTACAAAATAAGTTTCAAGTTCGTCTGCTGTAATAAACGTGCCCGCATTGAAAGAAAGAAAGAAAGAAAAATGCTTCGGCGCCTTAACATTAAAAATCAGGTTTGACTTTCATTTAATAGGATTTATTTATTTATTTATTTAATAATTTATGCACAAAATGTGTGCAAAGGTGGACTTAATGCTAACAGCATTTTCTACCAGTCAACCAAGGTGTGAAGAAAAGGAAGTAGATTAGGCGTGCACAAACGGATATGAGCAAAATTGCAGATCATATTAAATATAAATAATATACTTAAAGTATTAACTATTAAGATACAAGACAGTATATACATATAATTTTATGAATTTAATAAATTTCGGTCCTAGGATCTTTCTATTTCATCATCATTATCATCCTGAAGATGTCGCATGTTGAAAATAGGCCATTAAAAAAACACAAATTTAAATATTACACGAAAAACAAAATAAAAACGTGTGTATTGCTTTTCAACTAACTTTTAATAAAAAATCGGGGGTTTTAAAATGAAATGCTGTCATTATCTTGTAATTAATATATGATTGTTCGAAGCATGACGCATTCGTAGCGGTAGCGTGTTATATTGTAATTTTAAATTTAAATATTTATAAGGACCGAAATAAAGCCGAATAATACAACTGAAAAAGGGGTAATTGTAAATTAACCTTACACCTTGTACGATTTAATAATGAATAATCGGTACATAGGAATATGAGGTAAGGGCCGGAAGAAGTTTAAGTACCTACTTAAGTTTAAAAAATATATAGGTTTGTTGGAACGTCCGACTATTGAGTCCAACTGGGAATGGTAATTTTCAGGCTTAGAGCATTTAACCAATGGAGATGTTAACGTTCTATTTCTCAAGCATTATTTTCTGCCGATTTTTACGGGAGACGAGGTAAACACGCATAGCACACGCTTTTATTAACAACTTCGGTCAACTTTTTTGCAAACAATGAATGACGTGACGATCTAGTCGTTCACCTGATGTTAAGCGACACGGCCGCCCATAGCAGTTGCATCTGTGCTGCTGTGTAATCAGCTCATAAAGTCTCATTTTCCCAGTAGTTTCACTAGCTACAATGCCCTTCAAACCGGAAGACACTAGTGCTTGCACACTATCATGGCGGCAGATTAACTACCAAAGCGGTACCTACCTAGACGAACGTTGCAAAAAATCCTACCACCTAAGAATCTTAACCTTCGCGCCGCTGTTAATAGTTATTTGTTCCACAAGAGAGCAACGTTGATTTTTGTGTCGAGTGCTAATGTTGAATCCCGAGCAAGCGAAGGATTCTAGTATTGAATCACGAGCGTAGCGAGTCAGAATCCTGAGTGAGCGAGGGATTCAAAGGTACGAGATGCAAAAACTTTGCTCTCGAGTAGCACATACAACTTTTCACCTCAGCAGTGAGAACATCATTACAGGCAGGTAGTTACATAGTAACGAAACACTATCGCGTTCCCGCCAAAGGAATGACACAGAAAAAAAAGAAAAAAAATCATGTTCTCAAAAAACTTCATATAAATAAACGTAACCTAAAGCTGGCTAAATACACTTACCGCAAAGTAATAATATTAAAAATAACTTTGTCTCACGCAGTGAGCAAAATACGATTTTGCACACTGTTTTCTGGCAGCAAAGGGTGCTTGTTCGAGCTGCTGAGGTGATAAAAAATAACTCACCTGTAAGCAGTAGATATGTGCACTAGTGCCTTCAACTTGCTACACGCCCTAGCCAGCTGGCACATCTCTCTGGTTCCTCGTACATTGATCTCGACAGCTGTTTTCAAAGGTTCATCGAAGCGCACGGTCGCTGCCCCGTGGAATATAACCTCTACCTGAAAAAAAAAAAGATTTTTTTATAGCAGTACGATAATTATTATCATCATCATCATCATCATCATCATCATCAACAGCTTGGAGATGTAACGTTTCGAGACTTTGAGGATAAAGGAACGTAACGCCATCTAGTAGTTTTATCTTACTCTAATTATATTTATGGATTTAATACAATGCAGAACATAGGCTCCCCCAGAAGTACCACTTTGACCGGCTGCTCGCCTCCTGCATCCATCGGCTCCCCGGGGGTTTCACCAGATCGTCGGTCCACCTAGTGGGGGGCATACGCTGCGTCTTTCGGTTCGTGGTCGCCACTCGAGAACCTTGCTTCCCCATCGGTTGACAGTTCTACGAGCAATGTGGTATAGCATTATATACTTTAGTGTAATAATTAATAGATTAATTTGTAAAGGAATTTTACGTTGATGGGAAATCTTAATTTAAGAGCGCTTTCCGAGCTTATGACTATGCTGGTTGGGGCTGATTCTCAAGAATCTCTCAATAGATGGCGCTACCTACCCCACAAGTTCGTTGTAAATACATGTAAATATTATTTGTATTAAATGGTGAAGAATAAAGGACATGTGGTCACTTGTGGAATGGGCACTTTAGGAAGTGGACGAATTAAGATTAGAAGTATGAGAATTTAGAAAAAAAGACGCTGTAGGAGTGGACAAATTAGGAAGATGTCAATTTTGAAAGTGGACCAAATCGACCAAATCCGAAAGTAGTATGTGAGAAAAATAAGAAATAAACCAATTAAGAAGCAATTAAATTAAAAAATAGACAAAGCGGGAATAGACACTTAAAGAAGTGGACGAATCAGGATCTGAAAAATTACAATATAGAAGAAGGACGTTGCAGAAGTGGACGAAATAGGAAGGAAATAATAAGAAATTGACGAATGGGGAATGGACACTTTAGGAAGTGGACGAATCAGGATCTGATAGATTACGATTTAGAAAAATGACGTCGCAGAAGTGGACGATATAGGAAGGAAATAAATTAAAAATTGACGAATGGGGAATGGACACTTTAGGAACTTTAGGAAGTGAATTAATCAGGATTAGAAGTATAACAATTTTGAAAAATGACGTTGTAGGAGTGGACAAATTAGGAAGATGACAATTTTGAAAATGAACAATCAATTAAGAAGTGAACCAAACCAACCAGAGCCTGGCTTTAGGGATGGATGGATGCGCGATCAAACCCCGTTCATGATTATGATACATCCTAGTTCCATACTTAACTTAAATTCAATCGTCGCTAACTCATTCAGTAAAAAAAAAGACTTTGAACTCAACGGATTGCAAACATACCATTTACATTAGATCCCTTATCAACAGGCAACAACTTTAACAATCGTCTTAACTTCAATTTTTGCGAAAAAAAAACACGTGATTTAACGTCATAAAAAATTAGCAAATCATTTGAATTCACGTGTTAAAAACGTATAGCGCAAGACTATATACATAATTGATGTTATTTTACTCGAACCTCAACATTATTTGTAGGTATTTATAGGTAGGTATAGGCCCAGATAATATAATACCTACAGTAGGTACAGATGCCTCATCCCATACAACGGAATAACGCGGGCTATTTTACGAATTATTTTATTTCTGCATAACGCAGGATTATCAAGCGACATTTATTGCGTGTTGGCGAAGTATTGGGCCAAATTAATACACTGGACACTAACTAGTAACTAGACACAATTACTACATTTTTTTTTCAAGTTCGGGTTATTTTTCGTTTGTACCTGATGGGACCCCATACCATGAGTGTGGGAAGTTAGCCCCCAACTTTTTGATTGTTGGGACTTTTGGTTTGTTCTATATTGTTCCAAAATAAAAAAATCTAGCGTGAAAATTGTAGAAGGAAAACAAAAAAAAACAATTTTTCACCGTAGCCCCCATATTTTGATAAATCCAATTTTTCTTTTTTGTTCTGGATTGTTCTAGGTTTGTTCTCAATTGTTCCAAAATATAACGATCCTAGCATAAAAAATGAAGTCAGAAAATAAAAAAAAACTTTTTTGTCGTGGCCCCCCCTTTTTTGGAAAATCCAAAATTTTAGTTTTGTTCTAGATTGTTCTAGATTTGTTCTACATTGTTCCAAAATAAAAAACTTCTAGAGCCGTAATTGAGGCCAAAAATTAATAAAAACTTTTTCATGGTAGCCCCTCATTTATGGATATTCATTATTTATTTTATTGTGCTGGGTTGTTCTAGGTCTATTCTACATTGTTCCAGAACATAGGTCGTCTAGAAAGAAAGCTGGGGCCGGAAAATGAGAATAAGTAAATTGAGAACCAGCATGACGTCGTCTAGATAAACCAAGCAAAAAGTTAGCCCCCCATTTTTAAATTTCTTAAATTTCTCTTTTGTGCTGGACTATGATGGGCTCATGTTACATTGTTCAAGAATATGAGACTTCTAAAGCAAATATTGGTGTCAGAACACAAAAAAAATTCCATAATAATTTGACGGTAGGCATAATTTTAAGGCGTAGGTAGATAATCTTTATTTTTTTTATTGTGCTGGGTTGTTCTAGGTCTGTTCTACATTGTTCCAGAACATGGTGCGTCTAGAACGAAAGCTGCGTCCAGAAAATAAGAATAAGTAAATTGAGAACCAGCATGACGTCGTCTACATAAACAAAGCAAAAATTTAGCCCCCCATTTTTTAAATTTCTTAAATTTCTCTTTTGTGCTGGACTATGATGGGCTCATGTTACATTGTTCCAGAATATGAGACTTCTAAAGCAAATATTGGTGTCAGAACACAAAAAAAAATTCCATAATAATTTGACGGTAGGCATAATTTTAAGGCGTAGGTAGATAATCTTTATTTTTTTTATTGTGCTGGATTGTTCTAGGTCTATTCTACATTGTTCCAGAACATGGTGCGTCTAGAACGAAAGCTGCGTCCAGAAAATGAGAATAAGTAAATTGAGAACCAGCATGACGTCATCTACATAAACAAAGCAAAAATTTAGCCCCCCATTTTTTAAATTTCTTAAATTTCTCTTTTGTGCTGGACTATGATGGGCTCATGTTACATTGTTCCAGAATATGAGACTTCTAAAGCAAATATTGGTGTCAGAACACAAAAAAAAATTCCATAATAATTTGACGGTAGGCATAATTTTAAGGCGTAGGTAGATAATCTTTATTTTTTTATTTTGCTGGGTTGTTCTAGGTCTGTTCTACATTGTTCCAGAACATGGTGCGTCTAGAACGAAAGCTGCGTCCAGAAAATGAGAATAAGTAAATTGAGAACCAGCATGACGTCGTCTAGATAAACCAAGCAAAAAGTTAGCCCCCCATTTTTTAAATTTCTTAAATTTCTCTTTTGTGCTGGACTATGATGGGCTCATGTTACAATATATTGTATATTTCATAATAATTGTTATTTCACCTACGTCGTTTCATTTTGAAGTGACGGGTATAGTGCTTTACTCGTTCGTGACGAATAATGGTAATGTTTTAAGTGTTTGTGGCTTTATTACCAGGTACTATGGTTATGATTAGTTTGAACTTGTGTGTGTGTGTGTGTGTGTGTGTGTGTGTGTGTGTGTGTGTGTGTGTGTGTGTGTGTGTGTGTGTGTGTGTGTGTGTGTGTGTGTGTGTGTGTGTGTGTGTGTGTGTGTGTGTGTGTGTGTGTGTGTGTGTGTGCGTGTGTGTGTTGTGGAACCATGGTCCTCTTAGTTCCTGGGTCGTAAATACAGGGAACCCTGGTTAGGGTCAATCCAGGATCTATGTATGTGATCATTGGGGATCTACGTGTTATTTTAAATTGATTAATGCGGATATCTTGTGACGTAAAGGTACGCAAAGGTTAACACAACAAATTAAATTGTAGGTACGTTTTTTACAGGTTTTTTTTAATAAAGCAGTGTCTTCGCCAGCAATAACAATGTGTTTACTGGTTTTTTCTATTCGTTACTAACCTATACCATTACGAAGTAACGTAATCTGTGCCTACATTTATAAAATAAGACTGTAACTAGACTAAAAGCGTGAGTGGCGACCACGAACCGGAAGACACAGCGTAGCCGGCCTTCACTAGGTGGAGAAGCGATCTGGTACAAATTAAAATCCCGGCAAAATGACAAATTATCTGTTTCATGAGTAAAATTAACTATATCATGACAGTGTTCATGACTTTAAATTTTCCATATCATTACAAGTGGTGATGGGTGCAGGAGGCGAGCAGCTGCTCAAAGTGGCACCCTATGGGAAAGGCCTATATTCAGCGGGTAAGGGCTTGATGATGAGGCTAAAACTGTGCATTGAATATTTTTTGTAAATGCTTATAGTTATTTCTTCAATACCAAACCAACGCAAGCCTATAAAACATACAAGAAACTAACCTCGTTGATAACTTTGATCCTATCTTCGGAACTCATCCCAAGGTTCACCTGCCCCATGTCACCTTCGATGATGCTGATTTTATCCAGAAAATCTGGATGCACTTTCCTCAGTTTTTCATAGAGCTGCAAAAAAAGCAAAATTAAACCATTTGCAGAATCACTATTTATATGACAGCCTCTGTGGTGTGGTGGTTGAGCAGGTTGGCTCATAACCCGGAGCAGCGGGTTCGATTCCTACGACAGGACAAATATTAATGATTTTTATACAGGGTTACAGGGAAAATCGTGCTAGATCCGTTTAGGGCGTGGAGTACCCATCATTTCTGACTTATTTCACTATGTAACACCCTAGCCTAAACTTAACCCTTTTCGAGATATTCGATTTTTAATATTTTTTGTGAAAATTGCCGATTTTTAGGCTACAAAATTTAATTTTGTTTATTTTGTGTGTCTTATTATTATGATTATTGCATTTTTACATGTGTATTAAGATGTTTTAGGACGTCAATCATTAAAATAGTACATAAGTTAATTGAATAGACCGTAGTAGACAAGTGAAAGTTAAGAAATACAAAAAATATTAGAAACTGTATTTTTCTCTAAGGAATATCTAAATAAAATATTAAGTTGAGACTAGGTTGTTTCATAGTGAAATAAGTCAGAAATGATGGGTACTCCACGCCCTTAACGGATCTAGCACAATTTTTCCTGTAACCCTGTATATAGCAGTATCGCCAGCGTAATCTACAGATTAATTTGTAAAAATAGAATCACGAGCGGGGATTGAACCCACATCCATCCATCCCTCAAGCCGGGATATGCTTTACTTCAGCTACCGTGACAAGTGGTCTCATGTCCACGAGGATATACATGTCCTCGTGGTCCTACTATGACGTCATATTTTAAAAAAGTGTTTTTTCAATCCTCCTGTAGATAGATACTTATAAAAACTTTTTGCATGTTTTTGCGTGAATCGTCAGAAAAGTAAAAGTTGATGTTTGTTGTGTTGATATTGACAGAATTGATCTCAGCTCAGCTCTGAGAAGTGGTGCGTCAAAACTCAATAGTGAGTATAGAGCTATATAGGGATGCGTTACGTGACCCCGGGAAAAATCTGACATTACCAGAAAGTCGTCTCCGAGATGGAACAGCTCAACGGATCTCTAAAATGACAAGAGATATGGAGGTCCCGTTTTAACTGAAATTGGAGTAGATCTTGGGATGTTCCAGAGAAACACAAAAAATAGGGTTGCCATACAAAATTTTTGGAATGGTTTTTGGCGCCAACTATACAGCTACGAGCATTTTTTTAGTAAAATATTTTATTTTTCATTAATATTTAATTTAAATACGCAGTTCTGTCTAATTCCTTCAAGCTCTATGCTCTTCATTCTGTATTTTTTTCTAATAGTTAGCATTTGTTTTTCTCGCAGGGTGTGCACAAAAGTGAGTAGGTCCACGAGGACATGTATGTCCTCGTGGACCTACTGGTAGGACAAAATAGTAGGTCCACGAGGAAACAGCGGAATTTTTCCTTCACTTAACTAGGACAATTATTGTTAGAGTACAGAAAAAGTGCAAATAGGTATACTTGTTCTGTGTCTGGGTGTTGTGGGACCATGGTCCTCGTAGTTCCTGGGTCCCTAGATACAGGAAATCCTAGTTAGGGTCCAGGATCTATGTATGTGATCGTTGGGCGTTATAATCAAGCAGTAGTGTGCAGGTAGTCCTGTGTTCGTGTTTGAAGGGCATTGTATCATTTGCCGTGTGATTCCCGAATGACTTGACGAGCTAGTCGTTCACCTGATGTTAAGCGACACGGCCGCCCATAACAGTTGCCGTGTCACTCAGAACTTTAAAATAATAAAGTTTCAGGTTTCACTGCGCACTTCATCCCGAGACATCACAGACCAGTCTAGTAAGAAGATAACTAAACAGTATAATCAGGTCATAAAGTCTCATTGGCCCAGTAATTTCACTAGCTACAATGCCCTTCAAATCGGAACACAGTAGTCCTTGCACACTGCTTGGCGGCAGGATAACTGGCCGAGCAGTGGTACCTAGACGAACATTGGAACGGAGCTTGGACGAAAATAGGATGGATTGGATGATCATAAAAAGTTCTATTGCATGCATAGATCTATATATCAGGATATGACCGAAGGAACATTTTATTTACTCAAAATGGTGTGGGGAAAGGTCAGCGCCATCTCTTAGATTACTCAGGAACTACGATGAGAACGGCCCTATCGCTGCCATTATGTCCGTCAATGTTTGTTTACAATGATTATCCCAAATATAAATTCGATTAGTTTCGTACAAAACGGAGTGTAATATTGAAAATATTGACTTACTTGTGGTAAGAAACTTTGTATTTCTTTTTATTGCACTTTAGAGTGTAGTTTGTGCAACCCTTCACAACACAACTTGGCATATTTTCTTTGAGACACACGACCGATATCTTCTCACTTCCAACACAGACTGAGCGCTAGTGGAGGTCAATCTGTGAACTTGACTCCCTCTTTGAAGCAACGGTTTAATCTGTCATTAGGCCTGTCCTTATATATAGGTATGTCTATGATTGCATGTCAAGCTACAAACTAGTAGGTATATACATAATATTAGATACTTACTACATCATCAAATTGCTCTTGCAGTCTTTTGATGATTTCTTTGTTTTTCTTAGGTCTGGCTAAAAGGTACAGCTTCTTCAAGTCTGGGCATGTTCTGCAACAAAACAAAAAAAATTAGAGCGTAAGTAATTTATCAAAGTTTTCCCATCTGCCCCCAATAATGTCCCTGCGCGGTGGCAGATGGTAACATTGATGGCAATTGCCCCCACGCCTTCTTTTATGATGATGATGATAACTTTTCCCAGTTATTTTCATTTCGACGGGCCCGATAGCTCAGTTGGTAGTATCCCTGCTTTCTGAACTGAGGGCGTGGGTTCGATTCCTACCCAGGACAAACATTTGTGTAATGAACATAGATGTTTGTTCTGCGTCTTGGTGTTATATTGTATTCTATGTATGTATTTACAAACAAAAAAGTAATATAAGTATTGTACATGGAAAAGCTAGGAGTCCTCCTAGTTTTTCCATGGTATTATATCAGTTATCTGGTTCCCATAGTACAAGCTATGCTTAGTTTGGGGCTAGATGGCGCTGTGCGAATTTTGGTGCACTTATACTTGTCTAGCCCTGTCGCGAAAATCTAAACCACAAGTACCGCGTCTCAACCACCATACTTACAACAGGGGCGATTTTATTTGGTAATTTGGTATCTACCCTTACATAATCCATCCTCCACCTTTTCTTCATAACTCTTCCTTTGTATTCGTAAAAGTTTATGACGTCATAGGAAAAAAATCTACCGCTACATTGGGGCCAATTTCAAAGGCTTTAACAGATCTAGAACTTCTAAAACTCTTGCCGTCCTCGTCAAATAGACGGCAATGTAAATGACGAATATATGTTTTTAGCATTTTAAATACTGCCAACTAAAGCCTAATGATAACGTCTTATAATAGGTAAATAAAATAAATAGCATGTGGAATATCTCTTTGTTCCTCGGTAAAAAAGTATGGCCTTAATCCATCTCTACAAGAACTAGGTAGTAGGTACTACCTATACCTATATCTTCTCGTTACAACACAACACTCATGCGTTCATACGTACGTGCCAAGAATAGATATGGGTCTGATTGAACAATCTGGCTCTATGGGGCAATTGCAAAGACCAAGGTGCTCAGAAAAAAAAAACTATTAAGTAAAGCAACAAAGGAAAAAACGAGTTTTGGCGGGAACGCGGAAAAGTTCACGTTGTTGCATTGTATTATCTGTCAAAACTTGTGCTTTTTCCAGTGTTAATGTTTAAAACTGGTGGCGTGTGCTAAATTATGAGCATGAGTGCGGGCAAGTGATATAATGTGGTGAATCGTGGTGCTTTCGAAATTCCATAGAAGCTTCTAGTAAAGTTGCCACCACTTTACTAGGGTATAACTTAGACATGGACTATGACCAGTCCTCCAGCTAAGATGTGACTTTACATTATATTCTATAATACGATGAAAAATACAATAGGTACATGACACTGGCTAAATACATTATGTGTGGTGCCAAAATATAAGAAAATAAAAAGGATAAACTTATTCTAAGGAAGTACTAAAGGGAAAAACTGATAAAACAAATAAGTTACTCTGTGGCTCCGAGTAGCACTGCAACTGTTATGGGAAGCCATAACGCTTAACACCAGGCGAAAAGCCTGCTCGGTAGGTCATTCATTTACATAATAACCCTAAAATAACTACTGGGCATTATTGTGACCACAAACCACATATCATGTTCGTGATCTCTTTATACGAGCTGTAGGATGCGGTTAAGGATAAAATGCAATTGAGGGTAACCGTAATAAATTACCGTTGATAGCTAAACTTTAATAAAACATGAGCTTCTTCTACAAAAAGGTTTAAGAATATAAGAATCTAGCTTTAGGTACTTATAATAAAACTGAAACGAAGCCAATTCTGTCCATTGAAGATATTTTGAATAAGCATGATGACTAAAACTTTATTTTTGCATAAATTAATAATATTCCTCAAAAGATAAACATTCGTGAAATCAAAAATAAAATATCTCAAAAAATGACAAAGTTACAAGCATTTAAAAAACCGGAATAGAAAGAGATAGCTCAAACGGCCTGTAACGTTACAGCGGGGTCGTTCATAGTACCTCATTACTAAGCTGTGGTGGTACATACAATCTCTTTGGCATGGGACGTCATAAGTGAATTTTTCATAGTAACTGTGGAGGCGTTTGGCGGGAACGCGGAAAAATTCACGTCGTTGCATTGTATTATTTTTCAAAACTTCTGCTTTTTCCAGTGTTAATGTTTAAAATTGGTGGCGTTTTACGCATTAAGTGTGCTGAATTACGAGCATGAGTGAGGGCAAGTGATATAATGTGGTGAAACGTGATTTTTCGTGTTGCTTCCAAAACTTCTAGTAAAGTTGCCACCACTTTGCTGGAGCATGACTTAGACTGGTCTATGACTACCTGACTCAAACTGGACTATGACTATGACTAGGACATGACTTTGCGTGAAATATTTTTTAACACGATGAAAATATAATACTTGACACTGGCTAAATACACTATGTGTAGACCCAAAATATAAGAAAAAAAAAACTGGAGTCGCTCTGTTTCGCGAGAAAGGGACAGGTGATGCCCCTCCAGAAACTTTAAAATCTTATTACTCCGTGATTTATTTACCGATTTTACATATTTTTTCAATTATTGCATTAATTTTTATTCTTCTTTATGGAAGTATTAGTACTTGTTCATTATTAATAGTACCTAGTCATCATGCCTATTCAGTACGGTCCCAGATGTATATCAAACGCAATATGAATAATTAATTACCGTGTATTGTTCTGAAGCTGCTTGAAATGCTTAGAATAAATTAAATACTGCAATTTGCAATGTTAGCTGTGTTCCAACAACCAACTAGTTAACTTTAAACTACAGTACGGAACCCTTAGTGCGCACTTGGCCGATTATTTATGTAAAAGAATAATGTGACAGGAGTTTTGGAGGGAACGCGGAATAGCTCACGTCGTTGCATTGTATTATTTTTCAAAGCTTATGCTTTTTCCAGTGTTAATGTTTAAAATTGGTGGCGTTTTACGCATTAAGTGCTGAATTACGAGCATGAGTGAGGGCAAGTGATATAACGTGTCACCAACGTGGTTTTTCGTGTTTCTTCCAAAATCCATAGAAGCTTCTAGTAAAGTTGCCACCATTTTACTAGAAGATGATTTAGACTGGACTTCACTACCTGACTTAGACTGGACTATGACTATGACCAACTATGACCAACTATGACTATGACTAAGACTTATGTGAAATATTCTATAACGATGAAAAATTACAATACTTGACACTGGCTAAACACACTATGTGTGCCATAATATAAGAAAAAAATGAAAAAAAAATAAACTATTCGTTCGACTAGTGTTAGGCGTCACTACGTCACGTCCATAACCGTAAATTGTAATAATTTATTCGACTTTTACTTAAATTTAACCGTTAATTATGACATTATTTTAACAACCGGTTAATGTTTAACCGGTTTTGAAAGAGATGTGAAGCTTAGTATTGCCAAAAATCTACTATTTTGTGATCAATTATTATGTAAATATATAGCCATAAAAATTCAATAGTCAATGTCAATATGTATAGAAAATCATATACCATTGGAATTTTAAATAGGACCACCCATTCTTTGGCTAAAAGTTTGTTCATCTATTAAGTAAGTATCCAACAAGATTATGAAGAAATAAATAAATATGTGTGAACATTTCACACAGCACCATCTAGCCCCAAACTAAGCAAAGCTTGTACTATGGGAACCAGATAACTAATATATAATACTTAGATACTTTTTGTTTGTAAATACATGTATACATAGAATACAATGTAACACCCAGACACAGAACAAACATCTATGTTCATCACACAAATGTTTGTCCTGGGTAGGAATCGAACCCACGGCCCTCAGTTCAGAAGGCAGGGCTACTACCAACTGAGCTATCGGGCCCGTCGCTAATAAAAGTTTAGTCATCATGTCTATTTAGATAGGTCGATGATCTAAGTTACCTGCCTACCTACAAATAATATTGAGGTTCGAGTAAAACAACATCAATAGATCAATTATGTAAATCGTCTTGCGCTATACATTTTTAACACGTGAATTCAAATGATTCGCAAATTTTTTACGACGTTAAATCACGTGTTTTTGTGACAGTTGAAGTTTAGACGTCAATACCTAAGTACCTACCTACTGTTGATAAAGGATCTAATGTAATAAAAATAAGGTCAAAAATGAGGTGGTAAAAAAATTTAAATAATATTTTCTTTTTTTTTAATAACGCCCAACGATCACATGCATAGATCCTGGACCCTAACTAGGATTCCCTGTATCTAGGGACCCAGGAACTACGAGGACCATGGTCCCACAACACCCAGACACAGAACAAGTATTTGCGCTTCTTTTTTTTTTACGGGCACAAATACTTGCCCTGTCGCGGGAATCGAACCCGCCACCTCCGGGTTATGAGCCGACCTGCTCAACCACCACACCGCGGAGGCTGTCAAATATTGGATTTTTAGGACTTATTCCCTATCGATTCCAAATTGGGTCTCACAACTCGTGCTCTTTAAAAAATTAAAAAAATAAACATTTAGAAAAAATACATAGTAATTATAATAATAATATAATAATAAAAATTTATTCAGAAATTAGAGCAAGTGAGATACAATAGGTATAAACCTTATAAATTCAATAGAAGTCTTAAAACGAATAGGTGCCTGCACTAGGAATAAACCTGTTTTACAGGCGGCATGAGTGCTAATAATATTATACTATATGTGACTGTGACGTAACAGAATTATTTACAATATTTAAAACAAAATAATACTAACAATCGAGTTAGAACCACTTGTTACAATAATAATATAATTAATTTAATTCCTAAGTTATTGTTACTACTTAACTTACTGATACTACTTAATGTAGGTACATATTTGTCAATATTAAATAATAGTTCAGTCTCATCGTAGGACAGACAAAGTAAGTGCTCAGCAACTATTAATTTAGCACTAAAATAATTACGGTCGTAAATGAATAATTTCTTATTTAGTCTATTGTAGAGAAAAGGCCCTAAGAAAGCAAAAAATCGGTTTGTGAAAACAAACTTTGACTCAGAAAATGACGTGCATACAATATCTTTCCGTCTCTTAGTATTAGTAAGGTCAGCATTGTGCGTTAAAGTGGTGTGCTGTTTTAGGACAATGTGCAATATGAAAAGCTGACGCACTGTTAGCACATTACAACTTTCATACAGTAAACGTGTAGGAAATAGGAATGGTTTGGAAGTGGCTACTTTCAGGATAGCTCTTTGTGCTCGCTCAATAGTTATCATTACGGTTTTCGGTGCACCACCCCAAGATGTAACGCAGTATTGAATGATAGATTGACCCAGGGCTTGATAGATTTGTATAGTTAATTTTTTATCCACAATATAGCGCAGTTTTTTGAAGACAAACATTAACTTACGTATTCTGTTTGCTAGCGTGGATATGTGTTTTTTGAAAGAAAGAGTGTCGTCAATTATGATGCCAAGATATTTAATGAAATTAGTTTTACCAATCAGTGGACAAGAGCACGCGTCAGGCTGGGTATTATCACAGGAGTGTGCACGTAATTGATTATTGTTTGAGAGCGCCTGTATTTTACGCATGCAAAACACATAAATTTCGTTTTATCAGCATTTAGTGTTAGTAGGTTACTCTTAAGCCAGTTATTTACTACATTAAAACCTCGTTGCGCGTAATTATGTACGTCTGTGCTGGAGTAGGCGGAGAAAATTAGAGCGGTGTCATCAGCATATGAAATTATTTTGCCATGCTCTAGACTTAAATTGCAGAGGTCATTTATATATACCAGGAAGAGGGTAGGGCCAAGGATGCTTCCCTGAGGAATTCCAAAGGGAGGAATTTTCATGTCGGTGCTGATGATGTTACCTATTTTGACACATTGATACCGATCCTGAAGATAGTCACCAAAGAGTTTCAACGAAGTGCCAATGAATTTAGTAATTATAGTTTATAATGACTTAATACGTTTTCCAATATGAATAAATACATTTTGTTTAGTCTATAAAATATACATAATACTACTCTATGTCTAATTGGTGCGCCTGTAATCGATTATAAAAGAAAAAAAATTAAAAAAATTATTAAGTAAATCTGCTTTACCACAGACTCCTGGGTCCGTGCTTTGTTAATATTATTTATTTATTTTATTTTAGTGAACAAGTAGGTATAATACAGGAGAGCACAATAACTTTTTTTATTTGTGTGTTTTTTTTATAATTTTGGATTTTGATTTGTGCTTACACCGCGAGCAGACAGGGGGTCTAGCAAAGATACCAACCACTAACGCTAACGCCAAACGCTAACTCCAAAATGAACTAGGATGACATTTCGGAAATCGTTTATTTTTCCACGGCTAATGTCATTTTAATACAGATTTAAAGTTAGCGTTTGGCGTTAGCGTTAGCGGTTGGTATATTTGCTAGACCCCCTGCTCCCGCAAGCAGCGCCCGTTCACGAGCTTGACGCATGCGCCAGATAAACAACACAACGAATATTTTTTTCCCTAGAATAGTAGGTTAATATAACAATAAATAACAACAACAAATAAGAAACGTTTATATCATACCATATGCTCATAAATTAATTTCAAAGTCACACCTGTGTCGACTGCATATTACATAAATCAATTGATAACAAAACGGGCAATTAATTTCGCTCTAATTACAAACACAACGATAATTATATTACGAGCATATACTAGCGTTAATTTATTCATATGTTGTCAAAAAGATATAAGATATGAAAGTGTTGTTTACGTCATTAACCAAAAGTCGAAGTTGAGTGATTTTCATTTTTAGGGTAAAGCGAACCCTACTCCGCCCGCCTGTCACCGAGCTGTATCTCATGAACCATGATGGTAAGACGGTTGAAATATTCACAGATAATGTATTTCTGTTGCCCCTATAACAACAAATACAAAAAACACAATAAAATTAATATTTGAGGGGCCTCCCATACAACAAACCTACTCGCACTTTTTTATTACCACTCATGGTGAGTGAAGCGTTTTGTATAGAGAATCACTTGCTTTCTGTGGTTCACAATTCCTCACTAGGGCATCACGCATCACTATACATCGTGAAACGTGCAATATAAGAAATAAACTCGGACCAGTCCTGCTAACCTTCTAGGAGTTTTGGCGGGAACGCGGAAAAGTTCACGTTGTTGCCATGGAGCTAATAAAAAAAGAAGGAGGGAATCCCGTCTGATCCGAAACTGAAGCACCCTTAGGAAGACGGAACGCTTCGTACGTACGAGGCGGGGCACGCACACACTCACATCATAGGAAGCCGATCGCCCTACTTTCATCTGACACACATGTGTAATATGTCCGCCATTTTGGGCTTCAGTTCGATGTCAATCAAAACTCAATCCTTCTTTTTTTTATTTTATCCATGGTTGTTGCATTGTATTATTTCTCAAAACTTCTGCTTTTTCCAGAGTTAATGTTTAAAATTGGTGGCGCTTTACGCATTAAGTGCTGAATTACGAGCATGAGTGTGGGCAAGTGATTGTGGTGAAACGTGATTTTTCGTATTGCTTCCAAAATTCCGTAGATGCTTCTAGTAAAGTTGCCACCACTTTAAAAAATTTTAAAAAAACTCGGACCAGGCTTCAAGGAACTTATACTTACGTATAATACTATCTAGGTGTAATTGAATTCATTAGCATCCTTTGAAACTAGGTACCTACTCCTGATACCGGTCACGTGTGGACCAAAATTTTTGAATTCTAACACATTGGTTTGGTAATAATAATAATAACAACTCCAAAAAATGAAATAACTTACTTAATCAAGTGCTACAATACAAAATTTAATTTAAATAATGAAGTACTAATTTTAATTAGTACATACAAGGTATAATAACGTTTAAATGTATCAAAATCATCCTTGCCAACCGCGTTAGGCGCCGCGGCAATCTTCATAACTTTCTATTAAAAGTATATTTCCTATATTCAACAGTGGAGGTCTTCAGGCTGTTGATAATGGATCATGGTCATTCCTAAAAAACAATTCTCTAATGAAATATGCATCAATAAGAGGATGACCATGAAATACAATTACAAAGTAAAATTAATCGAGTTCATTTAATTTTACTTTTATTAGTTAGCAATTTAGCTGCTTTTAAGGTAATATTTTATTAAGACTATGCGGAACTATTCAGATAAGTGACTTTTTATTATTTCTACACACGTGTACATCATGAATTTCTAGGTAACCAAGCTGTATTTCTAGTTTGAACGACTTTTATAAATGATCTACTTTAATTATTTCAAATTAGTTTTTTTTGTTCGTTAGTTTGCAGCTAGATGGCGCGGTGTGAAATGTCCACACATATTTTTTTTATTTTGTTTATTTATTAATCAAAACTATTATTACAGAAAATAATTATACACTGAACAAAACCCAAAAAACTTAATTTCAAATACCTAACCCACTCCTAACTATCCCTGGTGCAGAGGTACCCAGAGCATTGAAACCATTATGTTGATGATTGAAACACCACTGAGAAGCGTTTTATTTTTCTAGAGGCGAAACGTTTTTTTGTGCTCTATGGGTAGTGGATACCCATTACACCACATCCACTATGTAATGGCTGCATTGACACTTTCGATGTGTGAAATATTGTCTACTCCTAAGAACAAAAAAAAAATCAATTCACCCCCAGCGTCATATCTTTTATGCTCTGCGGTCCACTTACCTAGAATATTTTGGTCACCCACTCTCAACACTATAAATAAAATAAAATAAATAAATATGTGTGGACATCTCACACAGCGCCATCTAGCCCCAAACTAAGCATAGCTTGTACTATGGGAACCAGATAACTGATACAATGCTTATATACTTTTTTGTTTGTATATATGAAATATTTATCTATTTATTTATTTATTCGAATAGCGATAGAAAAATTAAAAACCTATGCGTCAGTTGGTTTTAGTTGGTAAGTATCTTATTTCTATGCGGTTCAATGCACCTTCCCTCAGTGACCATAGTTACAGTATACGTAGGACACACTCGAAATTCTTTTGCGGATATCCTCATTTCATATCTTGTCTCGCAGGGAAACACCAACTAAAGTCACCCATACAGCTTTCAGAAAATAGCAAGTTGAAGTGACAGTGGGCAGGCCACATCGCTCGTGAAACTGATGTCAGTTCCACGATGGAGAAGAATTCTTCCCCATCGGTGAATGAACCGGAAGACGCAGCGCAGGCCCCTAGGTGGATCGACGACCTGTTTAGAACCGTGGGAAGCCGATGGATGCAAGAGGCAAGAAGCCGCTCAATGTGGTGCTCTTTGGGAGTGGCCTATGTTCAGCAGTGGACGTCTGCAGGCTGATGATGATGATGATGATGATGACTCTGGATTACGTGATTCCTGACTACAAGCTCAAACATTACATCGCTGACCACATTATTACTTACCATCAGGTGCGACCGTGCCCAAATTTAAGCCTACTTATGACAAAACAATGTTTGAAATAAAAAAAAACGAATTAAAATTCAAAGCTAAATTTATTCTAATTTTGACTACGATCGTTTAGTGGTTTTACGTGATGCGTGTTCAAACTGAGATATTACCTATTAGTATAGTACATTAGTATACAAATAATATACGTAATTTCGTTTAGTCAATTTCAAAAAATCATGCTTAGTTTGTGTAAGCTTACATTAGGTACTACGCGATTTTTTATTTTGTGCTTAATGGGGTACGCCTTACTCAGCGCGGCAAATTCAAATTTTCTAGCGTTTCTTGCCAATCATAGCTTAATTACTCAGCGAGATTACATGAAAACTGATTTTGCGCAAGTAAATAGAATATATCAACAAATTAAGATTAAATAGTGAATAGATTTCGTTTTTTTCAATTGAGTAGAAATTTCCCTTGCTAGATTTTGAGTTTTCTTTTTTCTAATATTAAGAGCTTATTTTGGTATTGTAAGGATCTAAAAGTGCCTTTAGTAGAGCAAATATACATTTGTGATCATTATGTAATAATACAAAGAGGGTAGAAACATCAAGAAAAATAAATTGTGGACATAGGCGTCATAGGAATGATTTTTTAAAGTGTAAACCACACTTTAAAAAGATTTATTTTACGGTACGATTTTTGCAGCTAGCGGTCGAGTGACCTATATATAGCTTAGTTGGTAAAGCGTCCAATCCGGTGAGTTGGAGGGTGCGGGTTCGAATCCCACTGGTTGCTAAAATTTTGAGGACTATAATATCTTTATGGGCGTCATAGTTTCGGAAAATTCCAAGTAATTAATACTATTCAAGGAATTAAAAAAAAATTTTACACCTAACTAGTTCACCTAAGTAGCTTTTACGCGAACTTGTATTTTCCAAGTAGATCACCACGCACACCATGTTTGGCTAACCCTCTACCAAACACCCTGTATAAAGTGTATAATCACCGAAATGATTTCGCAGGTAGTTTCAAAATATTTGGGGAAAAGTCGGAGATTTTGTATCATTTTGGGGATTTTTTTTGTCACCTATGGGGAAACTTTGAAAACTCAATCTGGAAACCCTGATGACAGCGCTGGTGTGCGTGGGGTGCTCCAAGAAAAGGGCAGGTCAAGTATGCCTCGCTCGCCCCATTTCTATATTGTTACCACGAGGATCAAATTTTACCTGATCTAAAAATATTGTACGGTCGAAATCTATTGTAAACTTGTATCGCTTTTAAAAAAAATAATCATCATAATATTGAAACTGGTAAACTTGTTCACGATGTTTATTAATATAATAATAAATTTTTCTATTTATTATCCAAAAACTACACGATACTTTTTAAAGTAAATAGTTATTTTATTCAAAATTATGGTAAGACGACAGTTAAACACCTCTTAAACTATGGGTTGGGAATGTTTTAAATTTAAACGGGTTTAACGCATGTCTATCTTAAACGAGTGTTAGACACGGATTTGTGGTATGGAATTTATGAAACAAGTGTTTAAGGCGCGTCTTAATCTTTTGTGGTAAGACGGTAAATTTGAATTTCGAAATTAATAACTGAATAATTAGTTATGGACATGCTCAGTGGTTATGTAAACTGAGTTGTCCGTTGGTTTAATAATAATAGACAATAATATAGTGGAATAATAAGGTTGTCTTGATTATTATTCCACTCCATGCAAAATAAACTTTGAACACGAATACGAGATTTGAGTTTTCGGTAAGCAATGGCGTTGGATAATGTTTAGTTTCCGGCTATATGTATAATATTCAAGCCTTCAAGGTACTTTTCTGATGGCTGCACTAAAAGTGGTCAGCAAAACTGGTCTACTTCTTTCTCTTAGGCTAAAAATGCACAGGATCTGCCATTCTTCTTTGCAAAATAGCATAGGTCGGTCTATACATCCATAGGTACATAGGTAAGCCTATAATTATTTATAGGCCTAATATATCAACCTTTTAGCCAAAAAATCAAAAGTTTGAGTAATTAAATAATAAAACGAAAATCACCATAATGTATGAAAAATTATTGTGTGTTCTAATAATTATACATCAAATTAAATATTTATAACGTAAAATAAATACATAAATAAAAATCACATTCTTCCTTACGTTTTTATATGAGAATGAATGTCATGTCGAGCTTGTCGTTCACCTGATGTTAAGCAATACGGCCACCCATAACGGTTGCAGTGTCACTCGGAACTTTAAAATGATAAAGTTTCACGTGACACTGCACTGCGCACGTCATCCTGAGACATCACACAGCCTAGTAATCAAATTACTACACTGTGTGATCAGGTCTTAAGTCTCATTTGCCCAGTAATTTCACTAGCTACAATGCCCTTCAAACCGGAACACTGCTAGACGTACTTTGCAGAAAAGGTTTACCACCTAGTAAAACGTAGTTTAATTAAGTTTAGTTAGCGTTTTAATTTAATCAATGCTTAAAATATCAGCATAATTTAAGCATTGGCTAAATACTACGCTAAGGGTCGGTCATAACTAAAACCTATATCAGCCACAGAATAACTAATAGCACTGACTCAGAATTCAACAGAGTTTCCAATCATTGATAATCGTGATGAAATGAGTTAAATTGTGCCTACCTACTACTAAATAGGTACCTACCTACTTATAGAGCAAGAGCCCACGACGGCCAGACCTTCATTATTTTATAAAAGTTGAAATTTTCTCTGTACATGTCTCCTATACAGGTAAGAACGACCAGCGACTATAGAGTTTGGGTTGTGGTTACCTGGGCAGGTAACAGGTAGTAAAGGTGTATAAAATAGTACTTAAAATTTGTTAGAGCATAAAGCTCATTTTTTTTATATTTTCTTCGGGATGACTATAGAAATCTCGTCATCCATTACCGGACACTTATGACAGTTGCTACCCCTTGCCACCCCTAAACTTTGATAAATTACAATTATTATACTTTCGTTATAGTATAAAAGCTAAATTTTATATATATGTTACTTGGGGACCTATAAAAAGATGTTACCTCAATAGCCGGACAGTTTTTATGGTTTTTACATCTTGCCAGACACATTGAAAGTCCACTGTAGATGCGAGCGCGAGGTAACAACTGTTCAAGCGGGTGCGAGTGAGATAGAGCACTTAGTTGAGTGCGTTCTTTTACTGCGCACCATCTGTTATTTAGTGATGTATTGAATAGTCTGTCGCAACAGAGAGGGGCTGAAAAAATTTATGAAAAAAGTGCGAATTTTAATGAAAGATCAACTCTTCTCTCTTCCACACCTTTAGTCTCGCTCACACTCGTTGCGACGTCTGCGCTGTCAAAGTGTTTGTTTACTTTCAAATCTGTTTGAATTGAAAAGCGGGTGTGAATAATTAAATATTTTAAATAGTATTCGTGTTTTGTGTAGAAAATTCTGATAAAGCTTTAATTATTGTATATAAATATATGTATGTGGCAAACACTTTAACAAAAAGGACTTCATAAAAAAAAACTGGTTAAATGAATAATAATAATAATGAAGGTCTGGCCGTCGTGGGCTCTTGGGCTACGAAAACATGTTACGCAACTTATGGTATGCACATGCACTACAAAGTACTTAGGTCTTTAGGTATTTACACAAATGATGTTAATTTGTTAAAAAGGTCAAAATTGATATTTTGAAAATTTTGCATACATTTTGCGTATTAGTTGCCATTTTCCACCTACCAAGTTGCCACCTAATTCACTTCTTGTTTATGGCATCTATGTATTCTGTGCTGCCATAAAACAATTTCGCCAAATTAATACATCCTAAATTAATGTTAGGTTATTGTTATCATTTTCCTTTTTATGTCATTTCTCGTAATAAGCTAACACGTGGTCACCCTAAGCTGCAGTACTGTGCTAAGCATAACAAAGAAATTGTCTTTCCATACTTACATTAAGATTCTATTCCCGTGTGCAGTTTATAAGAAACAGGGGCATTTGGAACGCACATTGCTTAGCATGTGGGGAAATCTGAATGATTGTAAATCTGTAGCCAGGACTCCTTCGGAATTTGAAATTATTTTGCGAGAATGCTTCCTCGTTTACACAAAAATGGATGAACTGCGTAAAATTTAGCACACAAATTGTTGAATGAATGAATGAATGAATGATTTATTATTGTAGAAACTGTGTCCTTACATTTAGGTCTTAAAAATAACTAATATTAGCAAATATGGTCAACAGTTTGTCCATGAAGGACATGCAATATATTACTGAGTATACATTAAACATTATTAATATAATTAGAATAATTTTAATAAGTCGCATAATGATCATGATGTCAAATAATTACTTATAAAAAAACAGTCACAATAACAGCTCTTTGAGGTAATAAAAACATTAATACTATACACTATAACATAACACTATACGATAGAAATATAGAATAAATTAAGGTACAAATCAAAGATTGTAGGTACATATATAACCATTATCGTCAATAGCCTGAAGACGTCCACTGCTAAACACTTCATACCACCACGTGCAACACTGAGTCTGGCTTCGCCTCTTTCATCCATCGGCTCCCCGCGGTTTTCACCAGATCGTCGGTCCGCTGCGTCTTCCGGTTCGTGGTCGCCACTCGAGAACCTTTCTTCCCCATCGGTTGTCAGTTCTGCGAGCTAGCGATGGCAATTAATACTATTTTGCGTAAATTTCATAAACATGCTAATTGACGAGTCTTAGCTTGCTAATTGCTATTGCTATGCTATTTGCTAAAAAGAAATGAAATGGAAATGAAAAATGAAATTAAAATTGAAATTAAAATGAGAACGAAAATGAAAAAATGAAATAAAAAATTATATGAAAAATGAAAATGAAATAAAACTTTATTTTTAAAATTAAATTCAAAATGAACTAAATTAATTGAAATGAAATTTCATATTTCACAGAATTTTGCAACCACATTTCATTTGCGAAATGCTAATTGAGTTTTCACATGCTAAAAGTTAATGCGAATGCTAATTAATTCATCACTACTACGAGCGATGTGGCCCGCCTATTGCCTTTTCAACTTGCTAATAATAATTCTAAGAGCTATATCGGTCACTTATTTTCCAACTCTATCCTTAGGTTTTGGTGTGACTTTTTCTAAAATATTTTTATTTTAGTAAAATTAAATATTGTGGAAACCACACATATATTGCTTATTGTATTAAAGTAAGTATTTAACTATGTACTTCTAAGTCATACACAACTTAAACCAATATTACATTATTAGTTTTCCTTGAGAATTGTCGTTGAAAAGAAGGTTCCATCTAATGACAGACCTTTTTCAAGTCGTAAAGCTTTATCAAACATGTTTAATATTTGTTATACGCAAAATAAATTGTACTACAGGTACAGACGTAGTATAAATATTTGGCGTTGGCGTATAGTATTAGAAGGTGATTTTTGTTAGACATTGCTTTTAACCCCAGATAATATAATACCTACAGTACAGATGCTTCATCCCATACAACGGAACAACGCGGGCTATTTTACGAATTATTACCCGACTACCAAAAGAGGGTTATGAGTTTGACTGTCTATGTATGTATGTATGTATGTATGTATGTATGTATGTATGTATGTATGTATGTATGTATGTATGTATGTATGTATGTATGTATGTATGTATGTATGTATGTATGTATGTATGTATGTATGTATGTATGTATGTATGTATGTATGTATGTATGTATGTATGTATGTATGTATGTATGTATGTATGTATGTATGTATGTATGTATGTATGTATGTATGTATGTATGTATGTATGTATGTATGTATGTATGTTCATATGTTCCCTCGTATCTCCTAAATTACTTATTCTATTTCAAACAGCAAGGTGTCAATCGATAGATCTTAACACTCTGCGTGTCATAGGCTATATAAAGTTACATTAAATTCTATATGGCGGATTATATTAAAAAAATTCGCGGACAAAAAAATATATTTTTTTGATAAATATGTCATGTTTGGTATCAAATGAAAGGTCTTTATGAGTACGTTTCGAATATGTATCATTTTTATATCTATATATAACTATGTATAGCCTACGTATAAAAATAGGCGCCAATTTTCTGGTTTTGTTGTTCCCTGGTTGTGCCTAAACTACTCATCACATTTTATCAAATTTGATACCAATCGATGCGTATTGACACTCTGGGTGACATTGGGTACATTAAATTATACTAAACCCAATATGGCGGATTTTATTACCTATCCATTCCACCTCATAGTAAGAAAATTCGCTAAACATTAGGCAAACAGCCGAAATCATTCGTGTAGTCTTAAAAATTGGCACAGTTATACTTTGAAGGTATACTGATGAATATACTAAAAATGTCCGAGGGTGGGGGGTAAGTAGAGGCAGGGAGAAGGGTTTGAATATCACTTTTTTCGGATATTTGCTTATATCTCAGAAACCTTTAGGATTAGTATTACAATTACTTCTGTGAAATTAAAATATATTACATTTGCCATAAAAAAGATTCTATTCATTTTTACTGTGGGTTCAACACTTTAAAAAATAAACGATGTTGGAATTTGAAAAAGTAGCTTCCTCCCACCTCGTTATAACGCGCAACTGCATAGCGCTTGTAAAGTTGTAGCATAGATGATAGAAGTAGGTACCTACTCAAAAGTATAATAAACAAAAAAAAACTCTATTGTTGTAAACACACATTTTTGCACAAAGGTAAGTGTAACCATTAGTTATATAATACCCCTTCATTTGGGCGAGGGTAAAAATGCCATCATAAATAATTAGGTAGTAGGGTATTAGTTTTTGGACTCTATCTTGTTTTATTTCTGCATAACGCAAGATCATCAAGCGACATTATTGCGTGTTGGCGAAGTATTGGGTGGGCCTAATGAATACACTGAACACTAACTAATATTTTTCTTTAGTACCTGATGGGACCCTATGCTTTTAACTCGTATTAAGCATTGGTACTTAGATCAGAAAATCATTTGATCACGCGTAGAAAAATGTTCACTAACTACACAAAACACAACACATTCACAAAGCCAGTTCTCTTTTTTTATTAGCTTAGCCATTCCCTAAATTCAATAAAACTATTCATTTTCTCATTGGTTTCTCCAAAGCAATTCATGGATTCATCCAATCGCAAACAGAACAGGGGGTCTAGCAAAGATACCAACCACTAACGCTAACGCCTCACGCTCACTTCAAAATGTACTAGGATGACACACACGAAAATCGCTGACTTTTCCGCAGCGAATGTCATTTCAATACATTTTTGGAGTTAGCGTGAGGCATTAGCGTTAATGGTTGGTATCTTTGCTAGACCCCCAGAACTGCCTTATCCCTACACCGTCCTAATGCAGATTCTCGTGCGGAAAGTTCAAAGAGTACGCAACTACGCACCATCAACTTAAATAAAAGCAGGAACGAACTAAGCAAAACAAGCACAAGCTATGACAAAATCTACGTTTTATCATGGAAGAAAAATTAGGATCCTTCTAATTTTTCTTCCATGGTTTTATACCTATTAAAAGTTGATAAAAATTATCAGCCGTGGGAAAAGTACTTAACATTCTCTAAACTAAAGTGCTAATTAGCATAATTGGACAAAATTTATTTGATTTTGATTTTTGAACCCGTGTCGAAGAAAATCATCATAACTATAAATGTGATTGTTCACTGAAATAAAAATAAATAAATAATATTAACAAAGAGCACAGACCCAGGTGTCTGTGGTAGCAGATAAAAAAACTACAAATGGGGGTAAAATGTTTTTTTTTATATCCCAATTTATATTTTTAGCATCTAAGCTATTTTAAATCCGTCGCTACGCTTAAGATTCTTGCCTAGTCCGAGTATATTTAACAGTTTTCACGTCTCACAGTGCATGGTGAGTGATGCGTTTTTGTATAGAGAACCACGTGCATTATGTGGTTCACAATTCTCACTAGGGGCGCTTATCATGAAACCATACAAAAATGCATCACTTACCAAACACCGTGAAACGTAAAAACCACAGAGCAAAAAAATAAACGCTTCGCGATGCGTCATTTGTTTCATAGTTCTGTGGTAAAAACTATAAATAAACTCGGACTTAACAATAGCACTCGCCCTAAATAAATTATTTTGATCTCTTGTGACCCAATCTTACAATTCAATTATTTATTTGCATTCCACAATGTAGATTACAGGCGATCGTTCTTTTGTACTGGTTAGCTCACGTCATTGTCAATGATTCAACCACTTTAACTTGCTTACTATGTGCGTTAATATTCAAATCGATTACGGCTAAATACTCTCTGCTAACGAAGGCCTGAGCAAGGCATGATTATCATTATAATTGGTTGAAGATAAATTGATAATGTTTTATAGAGGTGTGGCTAATAGGTACTAGTCACAGAAATTTGAATAGTATAGTTAACACAATGTAAATCGGTCTATTTGACAGCTGACTGTTGCTTTGTTTTCATGATTTTTTTTTCTCTAATCTATGGTTTTCATTCTGACAGCACATTTACATCATCGTGTCGATAGATCGCAAACATTAACTCAATCATTTTATTTTATATTTATTTTTTTAGAAAAAAACTACTAATACTTATCATGACAATTATCTCGTAAGGCGTCCATAAATAACGTGAGGTGATATATGTTTCTTTGACGAATTACGAATTTAAAATACTAAAAAATAATCCATATTTTACAATGCCATCTATCTGACAAAAACAGTTACAGTTTCAGCAGTTTTTAATCAGTCAACTAAAGCTTATAAAATTGGCCCTGTAAGTAGTATATTTTGATTAATTAGGTGTCATTTGCATTTTATTATATGAATATTGATTTTACAAAAAAATATCCTTTGGTTCACTAGTTTGTTCTTCTTCTTCTTTAATGACTTTCTATCGCTTTTTTGCAATAATTCTGCCAATGTCAAGTGAGTAAAATTTGTACGGTTATGTCAAGTCATATTTTGTCAGTCAAAGCGCCAACAGTAAAATGGTGGAATTTTACTGAAGGCCCTAAAGGCCGTTGAAGCAAAAACGAAAATGCATGGTTTTATGATCTTGAAACCAATTGCCAACACTCGTGCACATTCACGAACACTTAACGGATAATAATCCAGCCTTATTACACATTAAAGTTCAAGATACACTAACTTTGTAAAATAAATTCAAAATTCACAACCGCCATTGTCGGATTTTCTTCAAAGACCGTTCCACTAGTTTGTTATTGTTGCGGGGTGGAGTAGGTGTGGGCTATTTGACAGCTGACACGTGTTACGCCGTGACGACTATAATGCTAAACACAGGCCCATCTTTGCGCAACACATCCAAGGCGGTTTACATAAGGTAAGTACGTGTGTAAGCGTACATAAAATCACAGGCCGCACGGCACATGGCAATTAGATCTGATTTACTGATATTGGAAATCACAACACAATGTAAGCATCGGTCAATTCATCATCATCATTAACAGCCTGAAACGTCCACTGCTGAACATAGGCCTACGCCAGAGAGCGCCACTTTGAGCGGCTGCTAGCCTCCAGCATCCATCGGCTCCCCGCTGTTTTCACCAGCTAGGTGATTATGTAACTTGATTGCAACCAATAGAAACACAAAAATGTATGGATTTGACAGTTTCAATACGCAGCTTATGTGCATAGTTACTATGAAAATTTTCATATTCGGAATGAAATTTCTCCTGTTGCATTGCTGTCAAAGTTACGTTATCACCCCACAGATCGTCTATAACGTTACAGGAGGGTTACTCTTGACACGATTTCAATCGTAATTTGGGATTTGGAACGAAATCGTGGCATTTCGTACTCTTCAACCCAATACTAGCGTACGATTTGAATCTTTGTCCGTGGAATTTTATGGAATAAACGTAATCGACTCATTTCTACACCATCCGCATTTTTACCAAATTATTTAACATTGGAATTGGTGATTGATTCGGATTAGAATTTGAGTGAAATGGGGATTGGATTCAAGAGTAACCCCATTCTCAATTTAACAGGTTGACAACTCATCGATTTTCGTTCCAACCAAATATTAAAAAAAAAACAGCACAAACCTCAGGAGTTTATCCACCATCAGCTTCCCCAAGAAACCAGTGCCTCCAGTCAGCAGCACAGTGGTTCCAGTGAAGAACTTCTGTATGTTGGATTCTCCTAGTACTTCCAGCTCATCCTTCATATCCATATAAGTGATGTCTGAACCTTGCTTCGGCTCTGCGGCCTTCGTTTGCAGTTCCACCATGATCTGGGGACAAAATACTTGATATCAAACACTATTGCAAATGTTGACGCCTGAAACGGTAACATATAGATAAAGGATAGGACTTTTTTTGTATGGGACTTGGGTGTTTATTCTAATCAGCATACAATTAATGTCAAACGAAAGATTAATTATGAAGGATTAATAATATTCATAAAAGGAATTTATTCACAATTCTTGTTTTTATATTTGGCTTTAAACATAAATATTTTCTGCTTGTAACACTGGAGCTGACTTAATGAATGTTATATATTAATAGTAGCAACACTTTCTTGTGGTTTCATCACAAAGTAACTATTGTTTTTTCGGTTACCTATGGGTTTTATCCCTAGATTAGACAAAAACAATCGAGTTTTATCACCTCGTGCCGGGTTATAGTAAATCAAAATCGGAGTTTTCGAAAAATCCAAAACTATTCATCGCCATCATCATTAACAGCCTGAAGATGTCCACTGCTGAACATAGGCCTCCCCCAGGGAGCGCCACTTAGAGCAGCTACTCGCCTCCTGCATCCATAAGCTCCCCGCGGCTTTCATCAGGTCGTCGGTCCACCTAGTGGGGGGCCGGCCTACGCTGCGTCTTCTAGTTCGTAGTCGCCACTCGAGAACCTTTCTTCCCTATCGGTTGTCAGTTCTACGAGCGATGTGGCCTGCCCATCGCCATTTCAACTTGCCAATCCTAAGAGCTACATCGGTCACTTTAGTTCTCCTGCGGATCTCCTCATTCCGGATCTAATCTCGCAGGGAAACACAGAGCATAGCTCTCTCCAAAACTATTACGGGTTTACTTTATGTGTAACCTTGTATCTTATGCCACTATTATCATTTTAATATATTTAACAAATTAACACCCACTTGTAACCCTCTCCTTTGTCTCTATCATACGTGTGCAGAGCAGGGCCCGAGGTCTGCTATTTTAATAGGCATGATGACTTAAATTTTTTTTTGCATAAATTAAAAATACTCCTCAACAGATAAACATTTGTGAAAACAAAAATAAAATATCTCAAAAAACGACAAAGTTACAAGCATTTTAAAAACCGGAATAGAAAGAGATAGCTCAGACGGCCAGTGACGTCAGAGCAATGTCGTCATAGTACCTCATAAGTAAGCTGTGGTAGCTTTACATACAATATCTTTGGCATGTGACGTCACAGGTGGATTTTTCATAGTAAATGTGGAGGCGTTCTGTTTCGCGAGAAAGGGACATAGGAGATGCCTCCCATAGAATCTTTAAAAGCTTATTACTCCGTGATTTATTTACCGATTTTTATTTTTTCAATTATTGCATTCATTTTTAATCTCCTTTGTGAAAGTATTATTTACTTGTTCATTTTTAATAGTAGTCATCATGCCTATTGTGTCATAATGGTTCATGAATGGTACCATAATGACAGATTTTGACACTAATGGTAGTCTACACTACAAACCATAAATAGACTAGTATTAGTGTCCAAATCTGTCATGATGGTACCATTCATGAACCATTATGACACAATTGACATAGCAGATACTTCGGGCCCAGAGCGATGGCAAAATGCCAGGATGATCCTCTTAATGGTTGGACCAACATTAGGCCAACATCAATTGAAGTCCCAGAAATGTGTAAAAAGAAAATTAAAATCACAGGTGGCTTTAAAACTTTATGATTTTGACTTCCAAGTGAAGTCTAAAGAACCGTTACAGGCCGTGACGCTTAACATCAAAACGACTAGTTCGTTATCAGAATCATAATATGCGGTCATTTAACAAATGTTGATTGCATCGAACGTTGTTTGAACGCTAGTGTTGTAACAAGGTCGATTTGTTATGTAAAATTAAAGTCGTAAAACGTTTGGCAATGCTTTCCAATAGTAATTTATTATTATACCTACAGTTTAGACCATATCTCTGGTTTGGACACATGTTTTAGAACGATCTAGACGTCTTTTAGATTAGGCAATACTATTATGTGCATATCTTAATAACTGCAAAGGAGCCAATAGGCATTATGACTAATTTTGAAAAACTGTCCTATAATGTTCTAAATTGATTACTATTTCCAAAAAATATATTATTTATCATGCATTATTGTTGAAACAACGATTTACTACGAAAAAAACGCTAATGAAATTACAAGTTTGAAATTCCTTCCAAAACGATGGCCGTGTCATGGCGCGTGGCGTCTGCTTGTGACGTCACGGCAAAGTAAACCATTAACCGACTGTAAATACTAGCCCTCATCAACATAGAACCTCCATGCTAGCCCTACTAACACCTTAGTTAAGGAACTAGCACAGACTACCTATATGATGAAAATTAGGCCGTATTCCGATTCACGCTAAAATCGACATTATCGCACTAAAAACGCGTACCGAATGGCCGTGAGTGATCCCTTGTAAACGTCATGACCAACGCTATCTTGCGATATCGCCGTCCGTGATTGGTTGTTCCGAGTCATTGACAGCGCTCAAAGTCGTGAGCGCAATATCTGAATCGGAACGTTGAATAATCAATGTAAGTGTTGTGAGTGGTTATAGCGATTACAGCGTGAATCGGAATACAGGGCAAGTTAGCTCCCTACCCCCATATACCGATACGACGCGGCGACGTTACGATTCAAATATTGCGCTCACGACTTTGAGCTTTGTTATTTATTATTGTTTTTGTACTTTTACTCATGTAATAATATAATAACATAACCTCTAATAGATACGTAGGTACTTACTCCAGGTACTAATCTATCAAAACAAGTATTAAAGCTGATTTCACGGTAGGTGCCTACGGGAATTGATAGGTGTTGGACTTTTATTGTTTGATTTATTAATAACTAGCTGCGCCCCGCGGTTTCACCCGCGGATTAAAAGTAGCCTATCATCATCTTCACCATCAGCCCATAGATGTCCAATGCTGAACATAAGCCTCCCCACAGCGCCACTTTGAGCGGCTGCTCGCTTCTTGCATCCATCCGCTTCCCGCGGTTTTCACCAGGTCGTCGGTCCACCTAGTGAGGGGTCTGCCTACGCTGCGCCTTCCGGTTCGTGGTTGCCACTCGAGAACCTTTCTTCGGTTGTCAGTTCTGCGAGCGATGTGGCCAGCCCATTGCCATTCCAACTTGGTAACTTTAAGGGCAATATGGTCACTTTAGTCCTTCTGCGGATTTCCTCGTAAAAGTAGCCTATATGTTAACTAAAATTTTCCGTTGCAACGTCAAGTAGGACCAAATATACGCCGCAACATTCGCATTTATATATTATTAGGAGTTAATATTAGGATTATCCGTCGCTTTAAATGCTTTGTTCTTGTTAAAAAAAATTATCCTTCCCAGAACAGAGCAACCTCAAATTAAAAAAGCCATCTTCTATGACAGGTCACCTTCGGCTACAAAGTCTCACTCGCGGGCCGCTTGCGCCCCAGCGACCAGAGCACCCTCGAAAAAAAAAACGCCAACTTTTATGACAGGTCACCTTCGGCTACAAAGGTACACTCGCGGGCCGCTTGCGGCCCAGCGAACAGAGCACCCTCGAAAAAAAAACGCCAACTTTTATGACAGGTCACCTTCGGCTACAAAGTCACTCTCGCGGGCCGCTTGCAGCCCAGCGAACAGAGCACCCTCGAAAAAAAAAACGACAACTTTTATGACTGGTCACCTTCGGCTACAAAGTCACTCTCACGGGCCGCTTGCGGCCCAGCGAACAGAGCACCCTCGAAAAAAAAACGCCAACTTTTATGACAGGTCACTTTCGGCTACAAAGTCACACTCGCGGGCCGCTTGTGGCCCAGCGAACAGAGCACCCTCGAAAAAAAAACGCCAACTTTTATGACAGGTCACCTTCGGCTACAAAGTCACTCTCGCGGGCCGCTTGCGGGCAAGCGAATAGAGCACCCTCGAAAAAAAAACGCCAACTTTTATGGTTGGTTACCAATCTTTCTTCGCCGGAATACACACATACTCTCCCTTCTGTACAGTATTCTATTTCTCCCTTCCACTCCAGCTTACCTAAAAGAACGTTTCAAATTTTTCCACCAATCCCACTCCACCAATCCCTTACGTAGTTCTGAAAACCTGTTACTGAAACCTCCCATCCACACATCCCACTTCTATCACCAATCTTTTTCCGTACAAGCCGTTATGCTGTGGAATGAGCTCCCGGTGCCAATCAGGCAAGCAAAATCATTAGCAATATTTAAAACTATGTTGAAGACACATTACCTCTCCAACCACAGCTAGTATTATAATTTATATATATGTATGTTTATTTATTTAATAGTAAGTAAGTTTATAATTATTGTTTGAGTTAGGTAACGTAGGTATATGTATGTATGTATATGCTATTTATAGTATGTATGTGTATTCGTATTTTATTATTATAAGATGGTATTTAGTTCCTTTAGAGTTAGATACTAATTTACTGTACACCACCGGCCTCTCTAGTTTATAATGTTATTTCTGTCCATTCAAAGGTTGTCTGGAAGAGATCGCTTTAAGCGATAAGACCGCCCATTGTACTACCTTTCTTAAGAAATATTGTTCGCTAGGTACTTATGTAGTATCGTATGTGTTTATTTTGGTGTGCAATAAAGTATTCTTCTATTCTATTCTATTCTATTCTTTTATGACAGGTCACCTTCGGCTACAAAGTCACTCTGGCGGGCCGCTTGCGGTCCAGCGAATGGAGCACCCTCGAAAAAAAAAACACGCCAATTTTTATGACACCTTTAGCTACTAATAATTGACCTTCGCGGGCAAACAAAGCAAGCTTGAAAATGAAAACTCAAATTTCTACGCACTGGTGACCTACCTTTGCTACATGTTTACTTTTGCGGGATGCTAGAGATAATTTTATCTCCCGCAAGAAACATTCATTTTGCGGGATAGAAATATTTTATTTTTTATTACGTGCTAGAGAGTATAGTGTTATTAAATATCATCCAAATTAGTTTAGTAATAGGAAGTTAAGTAATAGGTAATGTTATCCTACAGGAACCATACATTCATCCGGGATGGGGAAAAAAATACTTTTAGTATTATGGGGCTGCCTCTGATTTTACTGAATTTCGTCCATTTTAGCTGCGTAATGTCGTAGTTAAGTGATTATGCTATCCCACGGGATCTATTTAAGTGTCCGGAATAATAAATTTTGGTCCGTCAGTACATACTACAGACATTTTTAAATTATTTTATTAATTTGATGAAAATTCATTGACGACGTTAAGTTTGTAAAGCTTTCCTGCGGGAACGGGTTACTTTTCCGGGATGAAAAGTATCCTACATGTTAATCCAGTATATAAGCTATCTTCATTTCAAATTTCATCCATATCCGTCCAGCCGTTACGACGTGAAGAGGGAACAAACACACACACCCACACACACACACACAAACTTTCGCCTTTATAATATTAGTGGGATATCTTCTTGAATCCCAGTATTGATATGACAATTGAATAATAATGCATATGTGTACGATATCGGGTCGTTGGGAGTTAAAGAGATATAGGTAGGCACTAACTTTTAAGTTTTAACACATCTAAACACTGTTGAACAAAAGTCTTACATAACCTCTAATAGATACGTAGGTACTAATCTATCGAAACAAGTTCTAGGTACAATAAAGCTGATTTCACAGTAGATACCTACAGGAATTGATAGGTGTTGAACTTATTACTGATTAATAATATATAGGTAGGTACTTACTTTGAAGTTTTTACATTTCTAAACTCTGCTGAACAAAAGTCCTTGTTTGATGCCAAAAACTCCCCCAGCATCAAGAAATCAACTCTAGGCATATTCGAGCTATTTGCCTTGCCAAATCCTTGTTCCATAATTTGGAAATTACAAAAACCTTTTAGTATACAAATTAAAACAATTTAGAAGTGCAGAGATCGTCGGACGTCGAATCTCGGTTCGTACGAAACCACGGCTACTTCGCTAGGCGTTACGTTAATTACTTTCCTATGACGTCACGCGCTCTGATTGGCGTTCAACTTATCATGGCGGACTGCCGTATTTTTTAGTTTTCATTTATCAAATTTATTATCAATGTCGCCCTAAATATGAGAATAAATACATTTTTTTAAATCTATTTAACCCATTTAATTAGAGAAATGCATTATTTTAGTGACTCTTAGTTACTGTCATCATGCCTATTCCGTAAGTTGAAGATATTTTAAAGTGCCTAACCTAATCAAAAATAATTTAAAGTAATTGTCAGAATTTTCCACTTTCAAAAAAAAATACTAATCGACGACCAGCCTTTTTTTTTAATTGAATTCAATTAAAAACTAGCTATATTAGGTTCGACTATTTTGTGTAGGTCACTGAACCCGAATCTTTGTGTAGGTTAGGTTACATGTAGCTATTTAATTTTATGTATAGTTGCCTATTTGTGTGATTATTTTCAAAAGTATTTAGGATTAAAATTATTTTTTCAAATGTTTGTTTACCTCATCTCTCGATCATTTATAAACCGACCAGATTTTTTTTTAAAGGAAAAACATTGTTAAGTCCTATAAGAGTTTCATAAATTGGTTCTTGGTCTTAACAGAAAACTATGTTAAATTAGTCTGTGGTGATGGTATTCAAGCGTTAGTAACTTTTTTTATTTCAAAATAAAAATATAACATTAAATATTTGTGGTTAAAAAGTAATTTGAAAAGTCAGTACAAATATGCCTTTAGTCTAGTAGTATACACAAGAATTGCCAAATCATCATTAGGTACTGCCTGGTATCACAACTTAAATACTCCTAGGTAACTACTATTTTAATTATAATATTTCCCAATCACAGAATTTGCCCTAAGTATTTACATAGGTCAAGTCTGTAGCCGCAATAAATACACTTAGGCTAGCTACTTAGAAAAAAAAGAAATGTTGTCTATTGTCCGAGAAATTAAACAAAAGACGTTCTAAAACAGGCAACAATGCGTAGAATACTTAAAAATGATAAGAAAAGAAAATATTGAACAACTCAAGAAAGATAATTATATCAGCACTGTTGTAAAGCGAAGGCCCATTGGTGGTTGGTGACATTAGCTGCGGAAAAGTAAGCGATTTCCGAACTGCCATTCAAATGCATTTTGGAGTTAGCGTATGGCGTTTGGCGATCTTTGTAAATATCCCTTTCTCCATTCGCGATAGCCCCAAAATGTATGGAGAATGACATTAGCTTTGACATTAGGTGCGGAAAAGTTTTCCGCAGGGGCTGTCAATCCCATACTTTTTGAGTTATCGTTTGGTGTTAACGCTAATGGAGGAGTTTTGGCGGGAACGCGGAAAAGTCCACGTCGTTGCATTGTATTATTTTTCAAAACTTTTGCTTTTCCCAGTGATAATGTTTAAAATTGGTGGCGCCTTACGCATTAAGTGCTGAATCACGAGCATAAGAGAGGGCAAGTGATATAATGTGGTGAAACGTGATTTTTCGTGTTGCTTCCAAAACTCCATAGAAGCTTCTAGTAAAGTTGCCACCACTTTGCTGGAGCATGACTTAGACTGGACTATGACTAGGACATGACTTTGCGTGAAATATTTTATAACACGATGAAAATAATACTTGACACTGGCTAAATACACTATGTGTGGAGCCAAAATATAAGAAAGAAGAACGCTAATGGAAAGGGATCTTTGCTAGACCACCTGGTTCTCGAACGTTTCTTTTTCTAAACGTAATATATAGAAATCGACGCCAACGCCACGGGCAAAAGTTATCTTACAGTGGTATTCATAAACAAAAGGTGAACAAACCCCTAAAATCTAACATTCAACTTTAACATCGAGGTTGAATGTTGAATTATTCTTCTTTCACTTTCATAGCATCCTGCCTTTGACAATGTCAGAATTGTCAGATTGGAGGCTACTTAATATTGTTTATGAAATGCATAAAACTAGACTTCGCCGCACAGTGCCTGAATGATCCCCTAGAGGAGCTCCCCATCTTGACTATGAATTCCAGTGTTAGACTACTCTAAAACCGTAAATGCAGTAATATGCAATAAGCAATATCTAATAATCTTGAGGCAAATAGCGGCTATGGAATGTAACGTTTTGCAATATTTGAAATTGCTGTGTCATAGAAATTACTGGTTCAGTCTATCATTATAACAAAATTATATACCACACTGTACTATATTAATATAATTTGGTTTCGCATTACGTATATTGGTGTTATGCTTATTATTATACAATACTAATATTCTACGTAGTACTTAGGAAGATACATTATCAACAGCTTGAAGACACTGCTGAACATAGGCCTCCTCCAGAGAGCGCCACCTTGAGTGGTTGCTCGACTCTTGCATCCATTGGCTTCGTGATAGGTAGACTTATGTAGGTACGTGTCTAGGTAATCCAAACCACTGGAAAATTTAGAGGGCGCTTTCATTTTATGAGGTCGTATTAGGATAGGGTTCTCCTAAAAAGGGTTTAGATTGTCGCTTCTGTCTCGCTCTTATGCATACAGTCTATAAGAGATATGTGATTAATTACCCAAGCATAGTTTTGAAAAATAAGACGCTTCCGTGCTTAAGCAATTTTTTTGCTCTGTGCATCCAAGTATAGCGACCGCAGTGAACGTTGCTTAAGGCGACGCATTGATAAACAATTATTTCAAAACTCGAGTACCACACCCCCCGTCACCCTGATCAATATTACGCGTTCGCATTCCGACCGGTAAAAACCGCCAGTCGAGCTACACCATAAGCATTGCTATTAAGTAAATTAAATAACCTATTAACGTACTATTAATGGCCAATTAACAGATTTATTATCACCCAATTCGTTACAGTAAACCATTTTGTAACGAGAATTGTGAAAATCACAATTTTGAGCTGCAGTTAACGCTACCTTAGACTAAGAAAAATCTATAGTGATTGAAGCTAGAAAGGAATATGAATTTCCGAATCGTAACAATTTTATTTACATCATGGACGATAGTTACGTCCATGGTCTACATACTTAATAAATAATAATAAATAAATATGTGAGGATATTTCACACAGCGCCATCTAGCCCCAAACTAAGCATAGCTTGTACTATGGGAACCAGATAACTGATACAATACTTATATACTTTTTTTTGTTTGTAAATACATACAAAGAATACAATATAACACCCAGACGCAGAACAAACATCTATGTTTATCACACAAATTTTTGTCCTGGGTAGGAATCGAACCCACAGCCCTCAGTTCAAAAGGTAGGGATACTACCAACTGAGCTATCGGGCCCGTCTTATAGCATGTGTAAAATAGGTTCGTCTCGAGAACCCTGTCAGTCTAGCTAGAGCTTTTAGAGTCTATATTATAGTCTAACGCCAACGAAGACTACATTATATTATCGTTGTAGAGCGAGTTGGCGTTTTTATGTTAACAAAAGTGTTTAAACCTTTGAATTTGAAGATTTGCGACTTCACGATCTGCACCCCTAGTACGAGATTCAATAGTTTACAAAAACTTGATTCGTTTACGTTTTCTCCATTTTCTCCCATACATGTCTCTGCAGCGCCCCTAGCGGACACGTTGATGAACTAAAAATGGCAGTACAAATTTTAAATGGATTCACGCGTATTCGCGTATTGGAAAACTCGTAAGTACAGGATGCAAAGTGCCTTGCTCGCAAAAATCGCGACAAGTCCTCCTACACGTATACTTACAATAGTGCGGGGCAACTCTACTACAGTGCATGTGATCGCACATATTTTAAACCAAGTTTGGTAAGGCAAGTCATATTAGGGCTTATGCTAGGAAGTAAATGAAAAGGTCGCCGTTGCCGTTGTAGAAAGCCGACAAGGAGGACATCATCATAAAATTAACTAAATGGGAAGAAATATGGGGCAAATGAAACAATCAGTAAAATCGGCTCATCTTAAAAAGAGTCAAGTAGAGATAATTTTGGTCAAAGATGTCCATCCCAACCTATACCTAATACTGAAGAAGGACAGCCGTGAATATGGTAGAAAAAGGAAGTAGTCGTTACATAAAGATTAGATAGACTGACAGCCTCCGTGGTGTGGTGGTTGAGCAGGTCGGCTCATAACCCGGAGGTGGCGGGTTCAATTACCGTGACAGGACAAGTATTTGTGCCCGAAAAAAAAGTGCATATACATGTTCTGTGCCTGGGTGTTGTGGGAGCATGGTCCTCGTAGTTCCTGGGTCCCTAGATCCTAGTTAGGATCAAGGATCTATGTATGATCGTTGGGCGTTATTTATTTATTTATTTATTTATTTATAGGGAAGGTCGTAAGGATAACTACAGGAGTAAGAAAGGAAAAAGTTTGGGAAAAAGGTCGAAAAAAATGTAAAAAACGACTAATAGAGTGGGACGAGGGAGCGGAGGGAGATAATTTTATTTCCACATACGAAACCGGGGCTTGAAAGCAAAATGACAGTGAATAGTCTAAGGTATACCTACTTAATTATAACATTATTGACTAACAGACATTGCGTGCATATAGATACTTGAAAGATAACAGTTGCACAGAAATAATAACGTAGAAATAGTGACGTAACTTTTCAAGTCAGATTGCCAAGATCATTTATTGTTCATCATAATTTTATGCAATCGCGAGCAAGGTCGTTAGCAAAAATCGTAATATCTCCGGAAGGTGAACCTTATAACAAAATTACAATATACCAAAACGCATATGGCCCTAGGGGTCTAGCAAAGATCCCAAACGCTAACGCTAACGTCAAACGCTAGCAGCAGTGTGAAGATGTGAAGTAAAGCCTCTTCCCATGACGGGCCCGATAGCTCAGTTGGTAGTAGGTATCCCTGCCTTCTGAACTGAGGGCTGTGGGTTCGATTCCTACCCTGGACAAACATTTGTGTGATGAACATAGATGTTTGTTCTGCGTCTGGGTGTTATATTGTATTCTATGTATGTATTTACAAAACAAAAAAGTATATAAGTATTGTATCAGTTATCTGGTTCCCATAGTACAAGCTATGCTTAGTTTGGGGCTAGATGGCGCTGTGTGAAATGTCCGCACATACTTATTTATTTATTTATATCGGCACAGTGTTCCACGAATATTGTATTTTTTATCACGTACCTTAATCCTGCTATTAAAGTAAAAACTACTATATTTGTGCAGCTACGATGTCTCATGTCTTATTAAATAACTGTATGTGATGCCAGAAATTATCAGATAAGGCCCTGACAGGAGCCAATGCGAGCACGTTTATTACAGCAGACAAACTTGAAACTTATTTTGTATCCGATAGGGTCGCTTTATGCATAGCAAAAATATGGCGATTACGTTGTTGCACTTCGACTTTTCCATTTTTTGGTACAAATAATTAGTTATAAAAGAAATGCTTATCACTATGATTTATTTGAATGGGGTGTCTTATTTCAATGTAACATTTTAGGACGTTTGAATGATTTTTTAGAGGTCACTTCACGATTTTTTTCTATCGAGAAAACTTTTTGTAAAGTGTTTCGGTTTCAGCAGATGGAAAGAAGATATGACCAGTATTAACGTGCATTTTTTTCAATCCTGTATATGGTATACTTTTTGAGATAATCACGTTCAAAATAGTCGATTTGGGAGCATTCAGCGCCTTAAATACAAGGGCTCACTGGTTCCCGTTGGTTTAGAGACCTCGTCGCTAGCGATAGCGACGAGTCGGATGACGGGTCGTTGTCGCCACAGGACTGAGCCGGTCGCTGGGTCGTTTTGTCGGGCCTCACCCGGTACCGCCGGGGGTCTCACCCGACACGGACGACTCGCCCGGCTCGCACGGTCTAGTGGTGACCCCGCCATCCCCCATCTGAAGAGCCAACAACACCCGGATAGACCTCCCAACAAAAACCCCCCTCCCAAGAGGGGAAAAACCACAGCCTTCAAAAAGGCACCCCAAGGACCCGCGCATATTCATGCGTGGCGTAATAAGAAACCCTGGACAGGGGGCAAAGCGCCCTAAAACCAGCTCCTCGCGCCCACACAGGGGACTGCGAGACGAGGATGAAGGTCTCCCGTTGGCACAATCAAGTAGCAACGACGGTGGTATGGTTGGGATTCGTTGGAAATAACCCATTTAGAAATCATATACCTTCGCATCCTATTACAATATTACAATAATTAAAAATTATACTGTTTGCGTCAATGACGTCAGTTTTGCTGTAAGTAGTACTTGTTCTTTTAACGACTTGTGCTAAGTACAAGGTAAATATTTGCCAAGAATGCTCATGTTTGTTTACAAATCGATCTTGGTTTGGAGCATGATTTTGAGGTTAACTTATTTAATACTAGCTGACCCGCCCCGGCTTCGCACGGGTTTATTAGTTTTATGCCCTTTCCAGGGAAAGGGAAAAAATATAGGGGAAAAGGTGAATGGATGGGACGGCAATAGAAGCATCCTTCCTCCTTTCCACGTATTCTCATACGTTTGGTAATATTTTTAGGGTTCCGTATGGGTAAAGCGATCTCTATTAATACTAAGGCTCTGCTGTCCGTCTGTCTGTCTGTCCGTCTGTCTGTCTGTCCGTCTGTCACCAGGCTGTATCTCATGAACCGTGACAGTTAGTTGAAATTGTTACAGATGGTTTATTTCTGTTGCCGCTGTAATAACAAATTACTAAAAAGCAAAATAAAATAAATATTTAAGAGGGAAGGGCGATAATGGTACACATGACACAATGACATAATCAAGTTATCTTCATGCTTTTTTTCTTATAATTTGGCTCCACACATAGTGTATGTAGCCAGTGTCAAGTATTGTAATTTTTCATCATGTTAATAGAATATTTCACGTAAAGTCAAGTCTTAGTCATAGTCATAGTCCAGTCTAAGTCATACTCCAGTAAAGTGGTGGCAACTTTACTAGAAGCTTCTATGGAATTTTGGAAGCAACACGGAAAATCACGTTTCACCACATTATATCACTTGGCCACACTCATGCTCAAAATGCGTAAAACGCCATCAGTTTTAAACATTAACTCAGGAAAAAGCACAAGTTTTGAGAAATAATACAATGCAACGACGTGAACTTTTCCGCGTTCCCTCCAAAACTTCCTCTCCATGCTTTAGGTAGCCTATGCTCTAAGAACTTTATACGTCATGCCTGTATAATCAACCTTTCCAAAAAGGGTAAAATTAACTATAAATAAATACAGTACGATTAAAAAAAAAAGATTAATCATTTCGGGTTTCCCAAATACATTTGCAGTGCGAAGGTTAAAGACATCTTGCGTCAATGAATCGTGCGCGGTGGCCATAGTTTAATCATTATTAGGATAACACTTTAAAATGGTTTGGTTTATTTTTTTTAGTTTAGCCTAAATTATAACATTAAAGAAAGTAACGTAAGTAGAACTCAGTACGTACTCCGGCTTACATTTACGTACAAACCACGTCGAATAATCAATAACCGGAGTATGAGTTTTATTAGTCAAATACAAAAACATATTTATAGTGACAACTTATTTATGGATACGTAATATTTCAGATATTTGACCCTCAGTTTTATTAAAAGTTAGTTAATAATAACCAGCATGTATTTTTTATTTTGTTTTTAATGCAATATTTCAAATAGTAGAAAAATCATTGCCTATGTTTTGCCGTCTTTTTATGGCAGTCATCGTAATATAAATTAGGCTTCACACGTCGATCATAACCAAGATTATAAAGCCCGTTGATAGCTCATGAACATAAGTAACTAATTTCTCCTACAAACACGACTCACTTGCGCGGGCTGGGGGCGAAGTAACAAAACGAGACAAACTCATACGAAATTAAAACGAAAAGAGCAGGATGGAACAAAAGACACATTTGGTGTCCCGTTTCCTCTCATAGGATTAAGTACCACTAATTTTCGTATAAGTTGTATCATTGGTCAACTGAATTTATTTATATATTATATATATATATATTAGTCAATGATCATAACAATCCGCCAGTTCTATTATTTTGTATTTTAATAATAAGTTGAAAAATACTGAATGAAAAATCCGCTTTTTTTATAATTATGAGCCCCTTAAAGAATAATCTTGAAACGTATTTCGAATATTAAACAAAATCGAATGTAAACAATAAAGTAAATAAATAAGTAAAGTCATCGTGGAGTGTATTGAATTTACAATTTTACACTCCACGATTAACTTTTTATTAATATACCACGATACACGATAACATTATATTCTGTACATGAATGCAAATAAATGAATATGAATAATTAAGAGCATGTAAAATATAAATACTCTACAGTTTAATGTTGTAAGTAGGTCCAATGTCCATAATTTTTGTATAATTATTATAGTGCTGTTGGCCACCCTACATCAAAATTCATGAATCACGTTCAATAATTCTACGTAATTATACTTTTTGTATATCACACGTAGGTAACTTAAAACCTATTTATAGACTGATCTATGGAAAATTTTATAAAGCCTTTAGCACCTGTATCTAAATCATCCATCCTATTTATTCATAAAACTGTAGGAAACCAAGGGGAGGAGGGGGTAAAGGTACTAAGATCAAAGTTAATATCAATCAATATCATCCGCGATATAAACGTATGAAGTAGCTGAGTAGTACGTAAAAAGAATATTTATGTTAAAACTAAATGTAACTACCCTCGACTATGATTTAATAAAAACTTTTGAATTATTAACATTTTGTCATGGATGAAATAAAAAAAAGAAGGATTGAGTTTTGATTGACATGGAACTGAAGCCCAAAATGGCGGACATATTACATATGTGTGTCAGATGAAAGTATGGCGACCGGCTGCCTATGATGTGAGTGTGTGCGTGCCCCGCTCGTACGTACGAAGCGTTCCGGCCTTCTAAGGGTGCTTCAGTTTTGGATCAGACGAAAAGAAGGAGGGAATCCCTCCTCCCTGAGGGATTCCCTCCTTCTATTTTTATTAGCTCCATGCATTTTGTATTAAAAGTATAAAAATGCGTTATTTAGCCTGAAAAACGTATTAATTTTTAAGATAGATATAGCTTAGATTCTATCGCTGAGTTGTACGTACTATTATTTAATATTTATTTTAATAAAGAATGAAAAAATGAATGAATCAATATCATCAATCAATCAGGCTGCGCCTGCCTCCCTTCTATTGCCATCCCGTTTATTGATCCTTTTCCCCCATTTTTTAACTTTCCCTTCTCTCTTACCCACAAACAGGGTTAGGACTTAAAACTAATTAACCCGTGCGAAACCATAAATATTACTTTCTTATACATAGTTCAAATTCACTCGCGACTAAGGATACAACTTCCCCTCGTACGAAAAGTAATGGTGTATTTCAACCGCTAAATCTTTGAGAGGAAACGGGACACCCGTTGTCTTTTGTTCCATCCAGCAGGGTTATTCTTGACACTCGATTTCAATCGTAATTTGGGATTTGGAACGAAATCGTGGCATTTGGTACTCTTAACTCCAATTGGAATCTTTGTCCGTGGAACTTTCCACCTCAGTTACCCACCAGACGTGTGGGGCCGTGTAAGCACACGGTCGGCGGCGGAGAGTCCCCCGACTCTCCGCCGCCGACCCCACTACGGAGGACAAAGAAGGCTCCCGAAGCGCCTCCTCCGTCGTCCCCTCCGTCTGCGCCGGAGAGGGTCAGAGTTGGCATCGTCTTCTCTGACCCGCAAAGGCTTCTGAATTGGCTTAACGACAGTTGTCTTACGACAGCAGCCGCTAGCCGTAAGAAGAAGAAGAAGAACGCCAAACCATAACTCAATACAGTATGAGAATGGCATTACCTGTGGAAAAGCGACACCTCACAGGTAATGTCATTCCCATACATTTGGAGTTATCGTTTAGCGTTAACGCTAATGGAATGGGGTCTTTGCTAGACTCTCTGGACCGCCTATGTGCAATTCCGGGCGAGTCATACTTACAATAACTTTGTAATAACTTTTATTGCTATGTCGACATTTATTTCCTTGATTTCAAAAGAACTTTATGGACAAAAGGTGCTTTTGTTAGTTTTCTTAGGTTATTTATTGTTATTTGTGTATAAGCACAAATAACAATAAATAACTTATGCTTATGCATAACTTATTTATGGTCTTTAATACAATGGTCTGAGTTATAGTACATTTTCAACATGTCGTAAAATAAATAGGTAGAATAGAGCTATTTGCTATTTCTTAATGTTCCGTCAGCTTTGTTGCTCTACCGACTTCGCAAAAGGAAAAGGTTCTCTATTATGTTTTTTATGTTTTACCGCAGATCTAAAAGCCGATTTAGAATTAAATTCTATTATTACATTACAATTAGAATAACGAGTTCTGAGATAACAAAAAAACTACGGGACCTATAATATTGTCAACATCCTCTTTTTGACGTCAGTTAGATAATTACCCACTTTTCTCAAAGATGGCTCTTCAACTTTAAATAACTAGCCAAGTGCGATTCGGACTCGCGCACGAACGGTTCCGTACTGTAACGATCCAAGGTGTCTCGTGACGTCACAAATATAAGAAATGTTATCTCTATCATAAAAATATTTAAATCAAATCATTTCACATGTAAATAATAAAGCAAATATTCGTTCAATACTGCACTGACTGGTATAGGACATAGAGATAGGTGTAAAAGTAGGTATCTAAAGGTAAAATGAGGCAATAGTGGAAAGAATAAAAACTCTTAAATGATATTTCACACTAATAAGGTTCATACTTAAAATCGCGAGTTAGAAGTCTAGAATGTGTCAAAGACTTTTCAAATAATGGCAGATTGGGAGATGTCAGTTGTGATTAGGAAATGAAAAAGATAGATGGCAAAATATAGTTTTATCTAGATTTTTTTCAGAAAATGTGTGAACGGTGCTACGAATAGAATAGAGAGGAAAAACGGGGGATTTTCTTTTCATATTAGAAATTACCAAAATGTATAACGAAAAGGAAGATTGACAAAGTCAGGTATTACCTACAGGAGTGGAGAGGTCTAGGAATTATGGAAACCTAACGGAGGAAAATATGAATCAAGAAGTTGATATGAACCGATATCAACTGAGGAAAGTTATTACATTATTTCGTAGCTAGTATTTGCAAAGTAATTAGTTTTACCCAAGATTTAGAGATGTCAGTTATGAAAATGTTCCCTGGAGAGCTTAGGACTTTCCTTGTAAGTTGATGTTGAGTGCTGATGCTTAGTGTAGAATAAGAACGTCGTGGGAAACACGCCGAGCGGGCGGATTGATGATGATAGAAGGTTTTAATGTGCAGAACGGAATGCGTAGAGCTTTCCTGGTAGGTTGATGTTGAGTGAAAATGCTTATTGTAGGACAATATCGTTGTGGACATCAAGCTGAGCGGATGATCTGATGATGGCAGATGGTTTTAATGTACAGAAGGGAATGCGTAGAGCTTTCCTTGTAGGTTGATGTTGACTGAAAATGCTTATTGTAGGACAATATCGTTGTGGACATCACGCTGAGCGGATGATCTGATGATGGCAGATGGTTTTAATGTACAGAAGGGAAATCCAATGCTATTCTTTGCATATTTCCTAGTCGGCAGGAGCTTAGATGATGATAAGTGTAGATGCTTATTGTAGCACAAGATCATCGTGGACATCACTCTAGGCGGAAGGTCTGATGATGGCAGGAGATTTTAATGTAGAAGGGAAGCTAGTGTTATTCACTGCACATTTCCTTAGCCGGTGGATGTTTAGCGATATTCACGAAGGAGATGAAAGTTTTATTCCACGCGATGATTAAAAATATCGTGAATGTATTTGAATACTGACCTTTCATTTTAGATTTTATGTGATGATTTTTGATTTAATCCTAACTGGAAAATTATTGGGAATAATGTTGTAGTTCGTTTTAGTATTAGTCAATAATTATTTTCTTAGCAGGTTGTTGTTGTGATCACGGAGATGATCGAAAGATCTTATTCCCGCACGAAGATTGAAGCATACTTTGATGTATATTTATCACACTAATTTTATCATACCATAACATACAATGTTGTCATGGATTCAGCAAAAGCAGGTAGAGTTTTCTTTCGTCGGATCATGAAGGAAACACAGAGGTGAAGAGGAAATCTTTTCCCTATTTATTTATTGTAAGTATCACGAGCGTATTTGAATATCATTCTAGTAATTTCACACAATATCGCGAAAGGAACAATATAACACGGAACATAAAATAAGAAACTTATATAAATATACTAATTATACTCTGAAGCGATATTGCACGAGGTCAGAAACAGATCCCGGCTCAGCTCAGCATACAACTTATTATCATTGTGTAATTACTCCGAAATAAATGTCCTGAGTTTTTATTCAACATTATTAATCTCCATTTCATGTTGGCCGAATCTTCGAGAGAGGAGCAGCGGTTCCACACGGCGAGGTTGCGCATAATGCATAACCTACGGGCTCTTCTTTGTAGGACGATTCATCAAGACATGTCTGATTGTCATTCTTCGAAACTTATTTAAAAGGTCATGTGTTTTCTTATAGATAATAATATTTAATCTCGACGGTAGATGTATTAACTTTAAATTTACGGTTTCCCAAAAATATTATATCGCTTCGTAACTCGACTTTATAATTATTGTAAAATCAAATATTGTAAAACAAACAAATATAAAAAAAGATTAAACAAAAAGATAAACCCTGAGGAGTTTCTTTGGGCTTCTTCTCAATCAGGAGTAATCGAAGTTTCCGGATATATTTTTAAAACTCAAAGTTAGTTATGAACTACAAAATAATTCTAACATTTAATTATATATTCTGAGTACTAAAATTCGATAAAAGTATTCTGGTAAAGTAAATTCTAAATTCATAATCGTTTGAAATAACTTTCTTAATAAATAATTTGAGTTTTATTTATGTTTTTATTTATTAATCTTTAATATAGGATACAACGTAGGAAAGTTAGGGTAACGAATTCTAGTCTATCATCGTAGATGGCCACTTTAATAAACCAGATTTAGGTTTTGCATTAATTTATAGTTAGGAAATGGGGCTCATAGACGGCGACATGATAAACAGGTTGATGGTTTATCATGACTTCACTAATTTGGTTAAAATAGGCATAAGGAAATGGTAGAATGGGTTGTAAGCATTTCCGGTAGAAATGATAACATTTTTGTATTAGTGGGGAATCTTGGACTGAAAAGTTGGTAGTGGGCTAAAGTTGTAAGCATTTCCGGTAGAAATGATAACATTTTTGTATTAGTGGGGAATCTTGGACTGAAAAGTTGGTAGTGGGCTAAATTTGGATTTTATATTTTTAGGTAGTATTCGTTTAGAGATTCTGATATATACACTTAAAGTATGGTTCTGAAGTTCAACTATAGGTAGTACTTCAGGTTTTCCAAATTAGGTTAGTATGATTTATTTTGAAGAAATTTACAGTTTAGTTGATAAGCGTATATGAATAAGCCTTTCAAGGTTTAAATTGCAGTGAATAGTAGGATAATGGATATTTTAGTTTACTAAATTATTTGTGTATTGATTAGGTGTTAGTAAGGAATTGTCTCATTACTTTAAAAGGATTTGGATTACTACATTATCACAACGTACGGGTTCTACCACTATTAGGAGACGATCACTTGGCCATAACAAATCTAGAACATACAACAAGCTTAGGTTAATTTTAGGTTCTTTTCTATCGGTATTGATTATTGCTAGCGGTTATTTAATTTCAATTTATTAGAATACTAGCTACTACCCGCGGCGTTGCCACGCGTGGACTACATTATATATGGCTATTACGCTAATTATTATCCTTGATATTCCTGGACCAATTTTGATGAAATCTCCACTCATGGCTACTTAAATATAGAATTTTCGATGATATTTCGATAAGTATCATCGAACTCATGATTAATTAAAACCTATATTAAATTAAAATCTAGGCTTTCAAAACATTTTTACAATAGGGCAAAGTCTAGCAAAGATACCAACCGCTAACGTTAACGCCAAATACTAACTCCAAAATTTACTGAAATGACGTTTCGGAAATCGCTAACTTTTCCGTAGCGAATGTCATTTCGATACATTTTTGGAGTTAGCGTGAGGCGTTAGCGTTAGTGATTGTGATCTTTGCTAGACCCCCAGGGCATTTTACATAACATGTTTCGTACACAGATTAGAGAAAAAATCTACTTCGTATCATTCCAAAGAGTATTATTATACTTCTGTATCATTCAAAGAGTATATAATTTATACGTAACGTAAGAGTATCATTGGCCCACTGCATTAGCCTATAGTGGTAATAGTATGCATTGGCCCTCAGACCTGTGGGCCAAACATAAACGTCATGTAATGACAAAAATAGGCGTAGCAAGGGTCAAGATTATACTCCCAAGGGTAAAGCTCTAACTATCACGGTTCATGAGATACAGCCTGGTGACAGACAGACAGACAGCCTGACAGACGTCGTCAGTCCGTTTTGGGTACGGAACCCTATTACTAAGGCTTCGCTGTCCGTCTGTCCGTCTGTCACCATCAGGCTGTATCTCATGAACCGTGATAGTTAGACAGCTGAAATCTTCACAGATGATATATTTTTGTTGCCGCTATTACAAAAAATACAGAATAAAATAAGTATTTAACCCCTTAAATACTTATTTTATTCTGTATTTTAGTATTTTTTCTCTCTCATACATCAAACGTTTTTTTGCTAGTTTTTATAGATAATGATACGGAACCCTTCGTGCGCGAGCCCAACTCGCACTTGGCCGGTTATTTCTCTAATCTGCGGGCACTAAGTATAATTAACATGTTTGTATCTTGAATGCAATCGATTCATATTACTTACATATTATTTGATGGTATATCTATTTTACTCCAAAAACCCCAAACAACCTGCAAGGGCTTAAATAGAGAAACTAATAATGGTTAATCAAATCTAATAAATAGTAAAATTTCATTCTACTGTTTAATGCATATTACTACCGAAATTAACTTCTATTACTCTTTGTTCATGGCCTTACACACGTTTTTTTTCTTTAATTTGTGCCTCCAGATGGACTTTACGTGAAACATGTGAAATATTCAATAACAACACGACGAAAAATTACTATACTTAACACTGGCTAAATACACCATGTGTGGAGCCATAATACAACATAAAAAAAATTACTGTGACACAAACTAACCGTCAGTAGCCAAAAAAATTCACCATGAAGCGGCCATGTTGTATAAAATTCCGTCCGGTTTCGTAATGATATTTAATAATTTTGACCAAATTTTTTTTAATGATATTTGTATTTTAATATATCCTATGTTGTGCACTGGTTTTTTCTAAGCATATTAGTGCAACCCGCATGAAAATCAGTTCAGTATCTAGGGATTTGTTCAATAACAAACAAACAAACAAACAAACAGCTACAAATTATTGTCCCTAGATGGCGTTAGATACGATAAATTAGAAAATGTATGGAGAAGGGTAAAAAGCCTTGTAGTCCTGCATCGCGGTTACGATATTTTTTGAACAATAGAACCTATGGGATAAATTAGATTTGACATCATTATGTGTGTGTTCCATAGCGCATCAGAATTACACATTTATTATATGTAGGGATTTTAAATGTAGGTATTAAGGTTCGGTAAATTAAAGATACAAATATATATATTTATGTGGGGTAGAAAGGGGGGGTTCTTACAGTACCATTATCTATAAATACAAGCAAAAAAACCACGTTTGTTGTATAGAGTCCCCTTAAATATTTAATTTATTCTGTTATTTTATTTGTTATTATAGCGGCAACAGAAATACATCATCTGTGAAAATTTCAACTGTCTAATTATTGCGGTTGCTAGCCGGGCGACAGGCATATAGACAGACAGACAGATAGACAGAACCCTAAAAAGTATATATAGGTATCGCAGATAGAACATTCTACATAATATTCAACGATAATATATTTGTTTGCAAACGTAAGCACGTTTTTAGCACCTTATGAGGATTTCACACCGACATGTCATTTTTACGATAATCTTTGGGTAGGCTATTTTATTTGGGTTCGTTCCAGTTGGTGTTATCAATATACATACATAATTATAATAAAACTGTTACTGGGCTAAATCTGTACATTGAATACTTGCCTACCTGGCTGCATAAAATACAATATAACACCCAGACGCAGAACAAACATCTATGATCGTTCTTTCTACTTATTACGTTACGTGATAGCGAGAGCCTCCATATTTTATACAGGGTTTAGCACACAGAGCTAAAATTTCGTATCTCTATCATCATCATCATCAACAGCCTGTAGACGTCCATAGCTGAACCTAGGCTTCCCCCAGAGAGCGCCACTTTGAGCGGCTGCTCGCCTTCCCACGGTTTTCACCAGTGGGCCTAGCACGAATATTTACCTTCGCGTAAGTGTAACGTTAACGTAAGCCAGTTGCATGGGATTTGATTTGCCCCCTATTACGATTGAGCTAGCAGCACTGCTGACGCGCGTCTTCCGCTCAACTGCTCTCTAAATTATATGAACTTTGACAGCGGTTGAGCGGCAGATGCAATCGTAATAGGGGGGTTTTACGTTAACGTTGTACTTACACGCGCGTAAATATTCGTGCTAGGCCTACAGGTCTACAGTCCACCTAGTGGGAAGCCTACGCTGCGCCTTCCGGTTCGTGGTCGTCACTCGAGAACCTTTCTTCTCCATCGGTCGTCAACGGTTGTTTTCGTATCTCTATGGTTTAACATAAATTGAGTAGTATGATTGTTTTTGTACATCAATTATTATTAAAGAGTGGTGAAATGGTGTAACTTAAATGAAAATATTTTTACTTTTTTTTTCCTTAAACTATACTGTCCCACTGCTGGTCAAAGATCTCCCCATATCCTTCCAGTTATCTCGGTCCCCCGCAACCTCAGACCACTGCTCCTGAAAGGCGTCGAGATCATCGCGCCATCTCATTCGAGGCCTGCCTCGGCGGCGGTACATACTCCGTGATGATCCTTATATTTTTCAAGTCCAATATTTTACTTAATTATAGCCTTAATTATGAAGATTGCTGCGGCGCCTAACGTAATTGGCAGGATTGATTTTGATACTTTTAATTCGTTTTTTTACCATTTAGGTACGTCATAAAAAATCTTCCAAGTTTACGTATTCTTTTCCGTAGAATACTAAATTACTAATTAAAAGCAATAGAAACTATAAAGTAGATGATGAACTACAGTAGTTTATGCGTATAATTATTTACATTACTTGATACTTGAAGGCCGTTTTCTAGCTTGCTTCAATTTGCACAGTTCTGGATTGCTAAGTTGGAATATTTAATTTGACTTACAATGTTTACTAGAAACCTTGACTGCCGGTGAATAAACACACGCTTACTTGTAAACAACTTTGCAAAGATATTGGGTTTAGGGCCTCGTACTTATAACTTGGTGGAATGAAAATCAATAGCTTTATTGTATACCTACCTACCTATCAAAGAATCAATACCTCGCGAGCAAAAAATCCGGTAGCAAAAATCCGAAGGGCAAACTAAGACCGCGCTAGCACAATGAAATAAAATATAATTGAGTATCTGATTAATTATTGGCTATAATTTGTAGTGCGTATATACGTTTTCAATGGTATTCACCCTCTAAATCTCAACAAAAACAATTCACCCTGTCGTCGCCGCCCAAGACACGTCTTGAGCGACCCGGAAGATCCTATAGCAGCCGTTGTTTCGGCTGCGCTAGGACCACCGGACCAGTCTAGCCCTTCTAGCTCAGGTACCGAATTCGGCGCCGGTATAAGATACCAGCCTAACACAATCAGACACCGACCCCGCCGGCGAGGTCGACGTATCCCCCGTAGGTTAGCTAGAACGGTCGCGACTTTCCATAGGGTTCACTCCTGCAGGGGACGTAGCCTTCTCCATCCTCTTATCCCGGCAACAGCCCAAGCCGAGGCTCGCACCCCAGGGGTGCCCTTGAGCTAGTTGCACCCCACTTTTGTCGGCTGGGTGCCTTAAGCGCCTGCCCTCCCGCCCGGTGATGCTGTAAAGGTCGGTAGAGACCAACAGCATTAGCCCGTTCAAAAAAAAAAATACAAGCGGATGTTAAAGATTTTGTTTAATAAGTATGCAGAGCAACTGCAATAACAAGTAAAGCCTGAATTTGTGAATTCACAATTAATGATGTAGTTAACCATGACCCTAATACTTAATAAGCATTTTATTTGTTTTATATATCTTTCTGGTCTCTATTAAAGAAATCAATGAACTTTTTGGGTTAATTCGTTGTTTTAGTGTTCCCGTTAGTGGTTCTCAATAGATATAACAAGCATCGCATTTGTGAATAATTGACATATTTTTTAATACCTAAGGGCCTTATTAATAAACGTTGCTTAAAATTAACCATTTCTTAAATGCTCGGCCTCGTTTTCGCCCGTGACATTTTACATCAGCGAGAAGTTGACTGATTTTTAGCATTCATTAAATTCAACTAACGTTTTTTTTTCTTATATTTTGGCTCCACACATAGTGTATTTAGCCAGTGTCAAGTATTGTATATTTTCAACGAGTTTTAGAATATTTTACATAGTCCAATCTAAGTCATGCCCTAGTAAAGTGGTGGCAACTTTACAAGAAGCTTCTATGGAATTTTGGAAGCAACAAGAAAAACCACGTTTCACCAAATTATATCACTTGCCTACACTCATGCTCGTAATTCAGCACTTAATGCGTAAAACGCCACCAATTTGAAACATTAACACTGGGAAAGCACAAGTTTTGAGAAATAATACCACAGAGCTATGAAACAAATGACACTTCTGTAGAGGGCGTTTTTTTTTTTGCTCTGTGAATAATACAATGCAACGTGAACTTTTTCACGTTCCCGCCAAAACTCAACTAACGTTTATAAAGGCATTTATTGTTTAATATTGAATATTGACCTGCATTAGTACATCTATTTTTTTACTCTGTGTACAATTGCACACTGCCCACACATATTAAAAAAAAAATTAACGAAAATTCATTTTTATTAAGCGGTATGGTCTCACGACTTTACCCTGCCCAATAGGGCAACCAAAAAAAAAAAAAAACATTTTTATTAATACAATGAAATATTCCCAAATGAGTACAGAACTCATAAAATACCACAGCATAAAAGATAATTAAGTTAAAATAGATAACAACACGTCTAAAGAGCCCAAGTATTTTAGCACTAGTTTTCCTTAGGCCTTGCCTTGGTCTCGAGGTAAACCATACTATTATGGAATACTTCAAAGTTTAAGGTTAAAAAGTAAAAACTAGCCGAGTCATTCCGGCTTCTCACGTGTTTATTAATTTTAAGTAAAGTAAAAGTAAAATATTTTATTTGCAAGAGTGTAGGTTTACTTAATAGTCTTGCGCCCCTGAGCGCCACTTTGAACGGCTGCTCTCCTCCGGCATCCATTGGCTTCCCGCAGCTGTCACCAAATCGTCGGTATAATTACTTTTATCTCACTTAAAAACATTTTATTGTGAATACTATTTCAACGGAAGAAAGGTTCTCGTGTGGTGGACCAGGAAGATGCAGCGTAGGCCGGCCCCTACTAGGTGGACCGACGACCCTAAACGCTAAAAATATGAACAGACTTCAAATAAGCCACAATTTTATCATACGTACGTGTAAATTTTAAATTAACGCAGAGCAGGTTTTTGTAACGGCCTACGCGCTAAAAATACATAAAGGAGTTATGCTTACGTAGATATTTAGTGAAATATGGTGTGTGATTTATTGATTAGTTCGTATTAATCTAATTTACGGTTTCGAATAGAACCACCCCACCTCTTCCCGTGGGTGCCGCAGAAGTCGGCTAAGGGAATATCCAAGGAATGGCTGCATTGTCTTCAGTCTTCAACATCATAATCTTCTGCGATCACCTACCCGGCGTTTTTTTTTTTTATGGCAAAACACCGCCCCTAATGCCAAGCACATGGATTATTAACTTGATAAAACAGTTTAGATTATTTTTCTGCAAACTTTATTACGTACAAGGAGATACAGAAGGTCAAGACTCAAAACAGCATTTTTTATTTTTTTTCTTCTTCTTTAATCGCTTTCTATCGCTTTTTTGCAATAATTCTGCCAATGTCAAGTGAGTAAAATTTGTGCGGTTATGTCAAGTCAAAGTCATATTTTGTCAGTCAAAACGCCAACAGTAATATAATATAACATCCAGATACAGAACAAACATCGATGTTCATCACACAAATGTTTGTCCTATGTAGGAATCGCACCCACAGCCCTCATTTCAGTAGGTAGGGTGTCTACCAACAGAGCTATCATGACTGTCAAGCTATTTGAAAGATTAAAGGATGGGGAGAGAGGGGAAAAGCTAAGAGAAACCGATGAGTGGATTATTCAGACAGAGTCATAAAGCTAAACTTTTTAGTATGGCTTCAAAATGAACTATTATTGAATTTTGAAAGGTCAACAATTTGAAAATATTATGTTATTGTTGTTATAATAAGTGTATAAATAGTAGATAAGCGACTGTTTGAATTAAACGAGATTAATTTGATTTGATAAATTGAATACCTTTACGTAATATGTATTTTGCATTCTGTCATTATAGTAGGTCAAGGTGTTGCAGTCTCTGACTTACATATTAATTGATGATGCTTTCTTTGATCGCAATACTAATCTATTTTGCTTGCGTTATTTTGCTAGCCTCTATTGTTTACTGTTACATATAATAACAATATTATGAAAAGGAACGATTTGTTTGTTTGTTTATTTGTTTGTTTGTTTGCATTTCATAGGCTCCGAAACTACTGAACCGATTCGAAAAAAAATTTCTCTTTTGGGAAGCTAAGCTAAATAAATAAATATAAATATGTGTGGACATTTCACACAGCGCCATCTAGCCCCAAACTAAGCATAGCTTGTACTATGGGAACCAGATAACTGATACAATACTTATATACTTTTTTGTTTGTAAATACATACATAGAATACAATATAACACCCAGACGCAGAACAAACATATATGTTCATCACACAAATGTTTGTCCTGGGTAGGAAACGAACCCACAGCCCTCAGTTCAGAAGGCAGGCATACTACCAACTGAGCTATCGGGCCCGTCAGCCACACTATCCCCGGGTGAAATAGGCTATATTAAATTTAAAAAAATTAGTGAGCCTTACTAAAACTCCAAAAATGTAACCCAAGGTGTACAAGATGTAAGCAACAGGGTTACGGGTTGGCGTAAAACTAATTAACCGTGCGAAGATGGGGTGGTTGAGCTAGTTTTTTAAAATTTAACTTGTATTGTGACATAAATGTTGCGGTATCATGTAGGTACATAATTTTTGAAGACATCGCTTATAGTGATAAGTCCAAGCTATTTATTTTATGCTGTTTTTTATGCTTGGCGTACAAAAAGTATAATAATTCTTTGTATTGTATTATATTGTTTTAAATAAATAAATATAAATATGTGTGGACATTTCACACAGCGCCATCTAGCCCCAAACTAAGCATAGGTTGTACTATGGGAACCAGATAACTGATATAATACTTATATACCTTTTTTTTAATTGTAAATACATACATAGAATATAATATAACACCCAGACGCAGAACAAACATCTATGTTCATAACACAAAATGTTTGTCCCGGGTAGGAATCGAACCCACGGCCCTCAGTTCAGAAGGCAGGGATACTACCAACTGAGCTATCGGGCCCGTCATAATAATTGTTTTATATTAAAAGTTTTATACCTGTTAAGAGAGTATATGTATCAGAATAATTAGATTAAGATGTATATTCACTACTGATAATATTAAATACATGTACTGTTGTTGTTTCTATAAAAATAAATAAATAAATTGTATTTACAAACGTATCTAAGTAATATATCAGTTACCTGGTTGCCATAGTACAAGCTTTGCTTAGTTTGGGGCTAGATGGCGCTGTGTAACATGTTGTATAATTAGGTATATCATGTACCTACTGGTTTTAATATCTATAATAAGATTATTATGCATTCATTTAGGGAAATTAAAGGCATATTTAGTCTAAGTAATATAATTACAATACACAATAAAATCATTTCTGTTTATTTAATGTAGCGCAATACGTAGTTGTTGATTATGAATGGAATAAAGCCTTTTGTAATGTACTTAGTATAATTTATTAATATTAATTACTGCTGATTTAATTTTTAACGCTTCAAATAATCTCTTAATTATTTTGGTTTACGCACATTATTTGCGTTTTAAAAGTAAAATTTAATTACTTAATTGGCGTACTCAGTAAATATTACCTAGTCAATTACGATGGAAAATTGTTACAATTATTGTTATTGGGTATTATTGCAACGATTACAAGTACTACTTATTATTAATATTATAGCCACCCCAATACTATTTCTTGATTGAGTGATTATGAAAAAGCTAAAAGTATGTAGATAAAAATTATCAATAAATAATTGTGGAAGCAAACTTGTTTTTCTACCCTAATAATATACGCTTTGTTTATTAATTAACTAACCTAATTTATAACTGCATAGAAATGGAATATTCCAAAAAAACTTACCACTATAATAACACACAACACAACACAAAAACACTAAATATCAATAGTCAATAAACTGTTATAATTTCGCAACTGTTATAATATAAAATAACAGTCCTATTATAGAGCACTTTGACTACACTACCCGGACCGCAGTTGCTGACTGAACTCGGGTCTCGGTTGCACAAGACTGGACGATTACTATCGCGCGCCGTGTGGTCAATACATTACCATCTTTATTTTTATACCTGCAGTAACAGTATGGACGCTTTTATATTTACCCGGTAACGGTAAGTAAGAGACATCGAATGCCCATGGTTCATCTTTTGGGTAAACCTGCCCATGGTTCACCCAATAGATGAACCTGCCCATTGTTGACCCAATAGATGAAAAAGTCTGAAAAATTTAACTCAATAGGTGAACCATAGGCAATCAATTTTTCAGACTTACCCGTGGCTCACTTACCTATTAAGTGAACCAAACTTTCACAAATTTTCAGATGACAGAACCCATATTGCACAGATTTGTCCGGGGTTCACTTATTGGTGAATCATGGGCACTAGATTATTTAGATAAATAAATAAATAAATAAATATGTGTGGACATTTCACACAGCGCCATCTAGCCCCAAACTAAGCATAGCTTGTACTATGGGAACCAGATAACTGATACAATACTTATATACTTTTTTTTGTTTGTAAATACATACATAGAATACAATATAACACCCAGACGCAGAACAAACATCTATGTTTATCACACAAATGTTTGTCCCGGGTAGGAATCGAACCCACAGCCCTCAGTTTAGAAGGCAGGGATACTACCAACTGAGCTATCGGGCCCGTCAACCCGTGGTTCACCTACTGAGTGACCATGGGCCCTAGATATTCCAGATTTACCCGTGTCTCACCTTTTGGGTGATCATGGGCCCTAGATTTTTCAAATTTACCCCTGGCTCGCCCTACAGTGAACCAAAGGCCCTAAATTTTTCATATTTGACCGAGTCTCACCTATTGTGTGAACCATGGTCACTCGGTTTTTCAGATATTCCCGTGTCTCAGTGGGTGACCATGGGCCCTAGATTGTTCAGATTTACCCGTGTCTCACCTATTGGGTAGATTACAGGCACAAAACAGTACCCGTAGTGGTAGTCTGTTGATCATCGGCTGCCTTCAACCAATTAGCGTTCAGTATTTTTAAGCTGACAGAAGTTTAACTTTAACCAACGTACGAGATAAAGTCTGCGCCAAACTCGATGGTGGCTGTGATGTGCGCTGCAAGCCCCCCCACCTTGTGCACACCGCTTACTTCTTCCTGGCAAATCTAATACTCAGCGTTTCGTGCCGACTTCACAGCCGCCATTAAGTTTGCCGCGGACTCTACCGGGGGAAGCTATAGGTATTATACTATCTGTGGCTAAGCGTGTAATCAGGAGTACACGTAATAGGTAAAATTGTAAAAATGTAAAATTTACTGCATGAGATCTCTTACTGTAATGCAACTGTATTGCGTCTTTTATTAGACCACTATATTGACGTCAATATTGCAACGTCAGAGTTTTCTGTTAGTATAATAACGAAATTGTCACAATTTTTTCCATTCATTATTAAATTAATTATTTATATCTTAATCATTCTTGGAAGAAAACGTTTGGGTTTATCTTAGTGACTAGACCCAGCTCGCGGTTATATCCGGGTTTTTCTTTATTTTATAATAGTGACGGGCTCGATAGCTCAGTTGGTAGTAATTCTGCCTTCTGAGCTGAGGCTGTGGGTTCGATTCCCACCCAGGACCGACGACCTGGTTAAAGCTGCGGGGAGCCGATGGATGCAGGAGGCGAGCAGCCGCTCTAAGTGGCGCTCCCTGGGGGAGGCCTATGTTCAGCAGTGGACGTCTTCAGGCAGTTAATGATGATGATGATGAATGTTTAAAATTGGTGGAATTACGAGCATGAGTGTGGGCAAGTGATATAATGTGGTGAAACGTGGTTTTTCGTGTTGCTTCCAAAATTCCATAGAAGCTTCTAGTAAAGTTTCCACCACTTTACTAGAAGATGATTTAGACTGGACTTTGACTACCTGACTTAGACTGGACTATGACTATGACTAAGACTTGGCCTTACGTGATATATTCTTTAACGATGAAAAGTAACTATACTTGACACTGGCTAAATACACTATGTGTAGAGGCAAAATATAAGAAAAAAAAACATGTCTTTTCCGTTCTATTCTTAGAGTTTGACATTAATGCAAGGCAAGCAAATAAATGATTCTTATTCTTAAGGTGGTGGAACATGTGACCATCGCTGTCCCACCACCTAAATGTCAAATTCCAAGAATAATAACCAGCCAAGTGCGAGTCAAACTCACGTACGAAGTGTTCCGTACCATTATCTATAAATACGAGCAATAAAGTCACGTTTGTTGTATGAGAGAGCCCTTAAATAGTTACCTACTTTATTCTATTTTTTAGTTTTTTTGTTTTTTTTTTTTTTTGTTCTTATATTTTGGCTCCACACATAGTGTATTAGCCAGTGTCAAGTATTACATTTTCATCGTGTTATAAAATATTTCACGCAAAGTCATGTCCTAGTCATAGTCATAGTCCAGTCTAAGTCAGGCAGTCATAGTCCAGTCTAAGTCATGCTCCAGCAAAGTGGTGGCAACTTTACTAGAAGCTTCTATGGAGTTTTGGAAGCAACACGGAAAATCACGTTTCACTACATTATATCACTTGCCCACACTCATGCTCGTAATTCAGCACTTAATGCGTAAAACGCCACCAATTTTAAACATTAACACTGGAAAAAGCAAAAGTTTAAAAAAATAATACAATGCAACGACGTGAACTTTTCGGCGTTCCCGCCAAAACTCCGTTTTTGTTGTTATAGTCTGACAAAGCTAACTCTGCAGTGACATATTTTGGAACCCCCAAAAAGTTTTTCATATAGCAATCAGTTTTTATGTCATTACCTGTCAATTTCATAACATGTCAGTGTATTAAACAATCTGAATTTGGGAGTTTTGGCGGGAACGCGGAAGAGTTCACGTCGTTGCATTTTATTATTTTTCAAAACTTTTGCTTTTTCCAGTGTTAATGTTTAAAATTGGTGGCGTTTTACGCATTAAGTGCTGAATTACGAGCAGGAGTGAGGGGAAGTGATATAATGTGGTGAAACGTGACTTTTCGTGTTGCTTCCAAAACTCCATAGAAGCTTCTAGTAAAGTTGCCACGACTTTGCTGGAGCATGACTTAGACTGGACTATGACTACCTGACTTAGACTGGACTATGACTATGACTAGGACATGACTTTACGTGAAATATTTTATAACACGATGAAAATATAATACTTGACACTGGCTAAATACACTATGTGTAGAGCCAAAATAAAAGAAAAAAAAAAAACAATCTGAATGAGTTTTGGCGGGAACGCGGAAAAGTTCACGTCGTTGCATTGTATTATTTTTTTAAACTTTTGCTTTTTCCAGTGTTAATGTTTAAAATTGGTGGCGTTTTACGCATTAAGTGCTGAATTACGAGCATTAGTGAGGGCAAGTGATATAATGTGGTAGACGTGATTTTTCGTGTTGCTTCCAAAACTCCATAGAAGCTTTTAGTAAAGTTGCCACCATTTTGTTAGAGCATGGCTTAGACTGGACTATGACTACCTGACTTAGACTGGACTATGACTAGGACTTTGCGTGAAATATTTTACAACACGATGAAAATATAATACTTGACACTGGCTAAATACACTATGTGTGGAGCCAAAATATAAGAAAAATAAAACAACCTAAATTTTTTGATTGGTTGTATTTTCGAGAAGAAGTAATGGTTCAACCAATTAAAATTGTTAAAAGTTTTTTGAAGTATGTACTTTGCTGCCATATACAAGAGTTTATATTACAGAAATATTAAATCACTGCAGAGTTATCTTTTCTAGACTATATAGCCGCAACGGAAATAAATCATCTGTGAAAATTTCAACTGTCTAGTTATCACTGATCAAGAGATACAGCCTAGTGACGGACGGACAGACTGACAGATAGATAGACGCACGGATGGACAACGGAGCCTTATTAAAAGGGTTCGTTTTACCTTTGGGTGCGGAACCCTATAAATGACATTTCAAATCGACTATTTCCGGGTACGGGAATCGAGTGGTTTTCAGTTGAATAAGTAGGTAATATTAATATTATTTATAAATAATGCATTCTTGTGACCTTTTATATACAAATGAAAATTCTCGCGGAATGGCTATAATGACATTTTCAGACTGAATACTGAATAGGTTAGGTAGTAGGAACGAATTTATAGTATTAATTATTAAATAATTTATGATTATTTAGTTATTCAATAATCAATATCCTGAAGACGTCCACTGCTGATAATAGACCTCTCCCACTGAGCACCATATTGACCGGCTGCTCGCCTCCGGCATTCATGGGTTCACCACGGTTTCAACCAGGTCGTCGGTCAACCTGGGGGTCAGCTAACGCTTCGTCTTTCGGTTTGTGAATCGCACTCGAGAACCTTTCTTCCCCATCGGTTGTCAGTTCTACGAGCGATGTGGTTGCCCATTGTCATTTCAACTTGATAATTCTAAGAGCTATAACTGTCACTTTAGTTCTCCTACGGATTTCCTAATTAGAAATAATTATTAAAAATTTAAATTACAGATTTTATAAGCAAATCAGTACAAAATATCTATTTAAGCAGGATTAAGATTATAAATAGGTTCAACAAAAACCGTGGAAAATCTACATCCATAAAGCAGTAGTAGGCCTAATTTTGGAGGCTTTAGTTAACAGTTTTAAAAATGCTAAAAATATATCCGTCTTTTACATTGCCGTCTATTTGACAAGGACAGCAACAGTTTTAGGAGCTTTAGATCTGTCAACTAAAGCCTTTAAAATTGACCCCACTAGCTACCTAGACGAACTTTGCAGAAAAGTCCTAACTTGTAAAAATTCATTTTATAGGGTCAGCATATTTTAAAAATAACAAACGTAAATGGAACCTACACAATTTGTTTCTGTCGCAAGTACATACATCAACCAGTCAACTTTTCTTTTTTTTTGGGAATGAATTACGTGACGAGCAAGCCGTTCACCTGATCTTAAGCGACGCGGCCGCCCATAACAGTTACATTGTTACTCGGAACTTTAAAATAATGTTACTCTGTACTGCGCACGTCATCCTGAGACATCACGCAGTATACTAATCAGATTTCTACACTGTGTAATCAGGTCATAAAGTCTCATTTTCCCAGTAATTTCACTAGCTAAAATGCCCTTCAAACCGGAACACAGTGGGTAGTGCTTGCACACTACTGCTTGGCGGCAGAATAACTGGCAAAGCCTAACTAGACGAACTTTGCACTAAAGTCCTACCACCTAGTAACCAACTGTTAACGATTTGAATAATAAATTACCAATTAAAAGTAGGCAATTATAATCACGAGCATCGAGCAAGTTCGTCCGAAATTCCATTGATAAATTAATGTCGCTTCCGTTTTCTTTTGCAAACTGTACCGGCTATTGAGCTAGAAGACTTTTACCCATCGAAATAATACCGATGCCGATGCTTTTACCATGGACGACCATGTCTTTTACTATAAGTATAAAAGGCTTTGTCCTGACTGCGTGACAGGCAGCCCAAACAGCTGGGCAGCTTGCGCTTAAACATTGGAGATTTGCAGGTTATAGCTTCCTGCTATGACGAAGAAGAAATTTTGCAAATTCAACACCCAAGTGGGTGAAAGGATCAAAAACGTTTGTATGAAAAATCTACGTTTCGTGACGTATCGTTTTGAAACTTGAGACATGCAAACAAATAAATAAATTGATAAAAATAATGAAATGCTACATTAGTTTTTTGAAATTTTTTAGTTGAAATTTTAATGAAAATTCCACAAATTTTTTACTGAAATTTGGGATGTGTAAAGAATGTAAAAAGTGAATCAATATGGGTCTCAGTAATTTTTTATTTCAACCCCCAAAGGGGTAAAAATGAACGGTGCCTGAGGGATAGTCCACGCGGGTGAAGCCGCGGGGTAGAAGCTATTATAACATAATATCCTGTGGTATAAGTATAACGTAGTAGTGTACCTACTATGTGTATGGAACCTTCAATCCCGAGTCTGATTCATACATGGCTGGTTTTTTATTTCTCTAATTCTATTTCTTTAGACAAATTACGAAGCATTTTGCATAGATTCGAGAAAATAGTCATTAATTTTTTTAATGTAAATAGCACTTAATAGTTGCAGGCCTAGATTTTTTAATTCCAATTTCTGTGGTATTAGTATGTATCAAGGACGTAGCCATTTATTTTGTTTTTGGTTTACGTTTAACCAGTATTTAGCCTCAATGTTCCACGGACTTTCCAGATACAAATAAAGGATTAACGAACGTCATCGAGTCATTATAGAAACCGCAGTTTTAGTTATATTATAATTTTAATCAGTCGTTCTTGTTCTGAGAACATCACAGAAGTTGACAATATTTTTAGTCGTTGGCGGGAATTGACGTCAGCAAAGGCTGTTGTTATCTTTTTATACTCTTTATTTTAACAAATAATATTGAAATTTTATGTTTTATATTTATTTGTTTTATTCTCGGACTACCATTAATGTTTTATTAAATTTTGTTTATAATTTAATAATACCATACTTAGGTACTTTAAATTTTGCCTCGTAAATATATCAAATATTTACAGGCAAAATTTAAAGTACCTAAGTACCCCCTTTCTAACAAAACGAGTGAAATTGGACCACGTGTGAGTTACAACTGTCATCCCCTCTCCCGAGGAAACCGTGCTGAATTTCGAGATTAAACTATCCTATAGCCAACCCCGTAATAAGAACTCAAATTATAGAGAGTTTCATTTGAATCCATTCAGTAGTTTCGGCGTGAAGCTCAGAGAAGATACATACATAAAAAAAAATTGAAAAAAAAAATATTTTTGGTTTCAGCAGCATCGATACCTTATATTAGGCATCACTCGCAGAACTGACAACCGATGAGGAAGAAAGGTTCTCGAGTGGCGACCACGAACTGGAAGATGCAGTGTAGGCCCCCACTAGGTGGACCGACGATCTGGTGAAAGTCGCGGGGAGCCGGTGAATGCAGGAGGCAAGCAGCCGCTCGAGGTGCCGCTCTCTGAGGGAGACCTATGTCAGCAGTGGACGTCTGTGATAGATAGATAGATAAAACTCTTTATTAAAACACCACATTTACAGAAACACTCAATGTACACGCACAAGCTTAAAACTAAGTGTTACAACGGGCGGTCTTATCGCTTAAAGCGATCTCTTCCAGACAACCCAGAAAACAGTGTAAGGAAACGACAATAATGAGGACGGTGGTTTTTAGTACAGGAATAATTATAAAACTTTAGATGAAGTGGGTACTTAACTTCATAAAAAGGTGGGCAACTAGTCATAAACAAAAGTTCAATAAGTAAGTACAGTAATAATAAAATAAATAAAATGCATGAATACATAAATATTTATAAATAAATAAACTTGATAATATAATATACATAAATACATACCTATATGAATAAATACATAATACACACAATGACATAAACATACATAAAATTATATTATAAAAGATGCACTAGATTTGAACAAGTAATATCGCTATTGCGCGAGATAGTGAGCTTTAACTTTATCTTTAAAAATGTTCAGTGATGGTGCACGTTTAATGTCTAAAGGTAGCGCGTTCCACAATCGAACCGCTTCCACAGTGAAAGAGGAATCGTAAAATGATGTTTTATGCACCGTCATTTTTAACATGTAGTATTCTGATGACCGCAAAGAACGAGGATTAGAAACGTGACGAAATTCAAAACGTTCCTGAAGGTAGCGCGGAGAGGAAGGATGAAACAAAACACTGTACAAAAGAGATAATATATGAGCATTCCGACGAAGTCTAATGGGAAGCCACTTGAGCCTAGTACGAAAAGCGGAGACATGGTCAAATTTGCGCAAGCCAAATATGAACCTTATGCAGAAGTTCTGGAGACGCTCGTGATGATGATGATTAAGATTAACACGGGTCGAGCAATAATACAAAATTATCAATTTACCCGGCGAACTTTACCGTGCTTGGTTCACCAAAAGTCCAATAAAACGCTCGGCTAGGTACTTATCTCATTAAAGTCTACATATTAATATAGCAAACTGTGAAACGGGTACGATTTCCGTGACCTTTATGACGAGGGCTTAAGAGGAGCGTAGCTAGTAGCGCTAACACGACCAGCCGTTCCTAACCGATCGGTAAAGTTAAGCAATGTTCGCTGCGGTCACTACTATGATGAATGACAGCTACAACAAAAAAGTTGTATTTACAACTGAGCGCTACATCCTTCGTGGGGCTTGTTAAGCCGTCGGACCTGGCAGTTGTCGTAAGACAATAGTCGTTAAGCCAAGTCTTTGAGGTCAGGCGCCTGCGGAGGCAGGCGCGGGCCGCCCTGTTGCGGCGGTGGACGGAGTACCTGGCTCCACCGGTGCCTGGGCAGAGGACGGTGGAGGCCATCCGCCCGGTCCTCCGGGAGTGGGTGCGGCGGCCATTCGGGTCGCTAACCTTCCGATTGGTGCAGGTGCTTTCCGGACACGGATGTTTCGGAAAGTACCTGCACCAGATCGCGAGACGGGAGGCGACCCCAGGCTGCCACGAATGTGGGGCGCCGGAAGATACGGCGCCCCACACGCTGGTGTGTGCGCTGCTTGGGAGTCTGAGCGGCGCACACTTTCAGCGGTCGTTGGCCGGGATCTCTCGTTGCCGTGCGTGGTGAACGCCATGCTCGACAGCGAGAGAGCGTGGTAGGCAACGGTCTCCTTTTGCGAGGTGGTGATGTCGCAAAAGGAGGCTGTGGAGCGGGTCAGGGAGGACGATGCCAACTCTGACCCCCACCGGCGCAGACGGAGAGGGGGACGGAGGAGGCGCTTCGGGCGCCTTCTTTCCTCCGTAGTGGGGCCGGTGGCGGAGAGTCGGGGGACTCTCCGCTGCGCTTACACGGCCCCACACGTCTGGTGGGTAACTGAGGTGGAAAGTTACCCACCCACTGGCGCAGAGGCTCGAAAGGGCCTACCGCTGGGCGAGATTGTGAATGCCAGCGCGACCCTATCTCGCCCCGTCCCGGCGGCGGATGGATCACGGGGGGGTTTTAGTGGGTCGAGTCCCACATACCCCCTGCCATCACCCTCGTGGTGGCAGGGAAGTGCGAGGGCATTTCCCCCCCACAAAAAAAAGAAAGTCAGAAGCCTTTGGGCGACCTAACAATTTTGACAGCCTGGCTAGCATACGCACCGCGACAATTTCCTCGACACTATCTCGTGAGAGACCGTGAAAGACTGGTAGTGCAAACGTGTGTCTCACTCTAACAAGTTTTCTCGCTGTGCGCATGCTAGGCCATCAGGCCATACCATCCGTACCATATTATTATAAGTACATATGACCGTAATGAGTTCTTAGCGCGATTCAAAACCGAGCCTATTTATTGGATCGCTTTGTTTTTTCGCATGAAGATTTTGACAAGCGATCCAATATAGGCTGTGTTTTGAACCGCGCTAAGAGTTACACAGTACGGTCCTTGCCTACACGAGAAGAAGAACAAGATAAGCATTTACCCCCGTTTTTTGTCTATATACTTATACAAAAATTGCCAACGCTTTTACACCTCTAATTTTATCTGATTATGATTATTTATTTATATGTTGTATACCCAGGGGGTCTAGCAGAGATACCAACCACTAACGCTAACTCCAAAACGTACTGAAGTTACATTTCTGAAATCGCTTTTAGTACTTTTCCGCAGCGAAAGTCCTTTCAATACAGTTTTAGAGTTAGCGTTTGGCGTTAGCGTTAGTGGTTGGTATCTTTGCTAGACCCCCAGTACAAAACTATGCTCGTACCTCTTCCTTTTATAAGTTTTTACAATATCTTTGTATTTATAGGGATCTAAAGTTACGAATTTTGACGTAAAAATTATGACGAAGAAAAGTAGCTGTAATTCAAACACAAAACATTTATTCAAAGTAATCAAAACGTAAAAGCGTAGATTATAATTAACCCAAACGAATGACATCAAAATCAAAAGTTTTTGGTAAGTTTCAGAGGGTAATAACCGTTGGCGTCCGAAACGCTAAAATATAGGTAAATTCACTCACGAGCTCTATTGTGTCTATCATACGTGTGCAGAGCAGAGCGACGGCAATAACATTTTCAAATGTCAGGATGGTCCTCTTAACTTTACAATTTATTTAACCTTTACTAATGTTTCGTTTAAATGAACCTACTTAGCTTTAATTTGGATGTTTTCAAGTGAATAGGCAACAGGTTTTTATATGCATACTTTGTCGACCACGTCATAGCTTAACATCAGGATCTGGAGTAATATGGTCAAACACATACCTATTAAGGCAAGCCTTTTATGAAAAGCGCCAAAGTGACGTTTGGTGAGTGAGGCTGGTGTTCAGCGGTGGTTTTTTTTTTATGGCAATGAATGACGTGACGAGCTAGTCGTTCACCTGATGTTAAGCAATACGGCCGCCCATAACAGTTGCAGTGTCACTCGGAACTTATGTAGTCTAGCTGTTGATGATGATGTGAATCAAAGTATAACTTGGGTTTCTATAACCTACATCATTATTCATTATCATTAACAGCCGGAAGAAGTCAGCAGTTGACATGGGCCTCCTTCATAGAGCGCCACCTTGAGCGGCTACTTGCCTCCTGCATCCATCGGCTCCCCGCGGTTTTCCCCAGATCATTGGTCCACCGAGTGGGCCTACGCAGCTTCCGGTTCGTGGTCGCCACTCGAGAACCGTTCTTCCCCATCGGTTGTCAGCTCTACGAGTGATGTGGCCTGCCCATTGCTATAACCTTGTACTTTGTCTACTAACTTTAGTATTCTGTACCTATAAAAAAACCTAGTTTCCTAGTTCACGTCTTTAGTAGTAACGGTTGTTCCGCATTAGACAACTTTCGGTACATTTTAAGCATCATTGAGTGCCGTTATATCATTGGTACAAGTATCACATGGTGATAGGCCATTTCAAAGTTCGTCTAGGTAGGTACCACCGCTTTGCCAGTTATTCTGCCGCCAAGCAGTAGTGTGCAAGCACTACATGTGTTTCGGTTTTAAGGGCACTGTAACTAGTGAAATTACTGGGCTAATGAGACTTTAAGACCTAATCACACAGTCTAATAATCTGACTGTGCGTGATGTCTCAGGATGACGTGCGCAGTGCAGTGTCACGCGAAACCTTATTATTTCAAAGTTCCGAGTGACACTGCAACCGATATGGGCGGCCGTGTCGCTTAACATCAGGTGAACGACTAGCTCGTCACGTCATTCATTCTAGAAAAAAAAGTGACGCGACTTTATAGGTACGTGTATACATATAATAAAATTGTAGAGATAAAAAAATCTGTAAATGCAAGATATCGAAACAAAATGACACAGGTTGGCTTGAAATTTTTCGCTGATCACGTTAAGCTACTTTTAAGACATTTTGTTTGTTTGTTACGGCACAACTCCGAAAATACTGAACGGATTTTCATGCGGTTTTCTTCACTAATAAGCTTAGAAAAACCCGGCGCAAAACATAGGATATATTAAATTTTAAACATCGAAAAAATATATTAAAGTTATGTTTGATCGATAGAACTACGTATATTGTAAGTATTAATGAAATCATATTTTATCAGTACAATATTCTCGTTCGAATCTATACATTAGCTATCCTATCCGTGTGGTAAGGAATTGCTAACAGGTTCTGCTGTGCTTGACCTGTTTTCATACATTTTCATACACTTTCATACATTTCCATTCACTTTGATCCACTTTGAATTATTTTATTCATTTTGATTTCATTTTCATCTCGAAATAAAACTCGACAATAATGGATTTTCAAACGAAATAGCTGGTCGCAAAACTCACCAGCATTAAAATTACATACAATTTTTCGACTTTTCCCAAAGAAGGTTGCCAAAATAATGACCACATTACAGCATTTTTGAACAAACTTAACCAAAAAACAAGACAATGGTTAAACTAGGTACTGTAACGATCCAGGGTGTCTCGTGACGTCACATTTATTAGGAATGTTTATTCATCAATAAAAAATATTTAAATCATTAAATCTTATCAATTTTGCTTATTAGAATAATTCAAATTAAAGCAATAGTCGTAGGCATTACGCTCATTACTGAAAAATATGAAGATAGGTATTGGAGTAGTTACCTGAATATGAAATGAAGTGAAATTAGTAGAAATCAAACCTTCGTTATAATATTGCATACAGAGTTCATATCAAAGATTTGGGAGCTCTTAGTCGTAGAGCGTTCGATCATTGAATGTGTCAAAAATTTTCCTTGGATTCCAAATTTAAGCGTGACGGATTTTTTATGTTTCTTAATTAATTTCTGAAGTTTGCGCGGAGTAAGGAGGGATTAGGCGTGAAATTTTGTTAAGGGCCAGGGTATTTTTCATGAGCATCGACTGAAAGATGATTACTGAAGGATAAAGTACTTTATTACCCTTTTCACATAAAATTTTAATACTTAGGCATATAGGGAAGGAGTTATTTTATGTGTTATTATCTATTTAGATGTGATTGTGCTTATGGATTCGGCTTAAAGCGATTTACTCTGTCACAGAGATAGTTCAGGAACTAAAAGGTCTTAGATTATTATTTTAATATATGACTTCAGTTGTATTGATAGAGCTTTATGTTATTAATAACTTTATCAAGTGGTATTGGAAAGTTGTATTGATTTATTTGTAAATATCTACATAAAAGTATAAAACACGTAAGCGGAACATCTAGCATTCGGATAATTATGACTTTTGTTGTCGGTTTCCTATAGATTTGTGGAAGTTTGGAGGAATTTTCAGGAATGCAAGTTATGTTTTAAAGTTCATATTAATTTTCGAAATTACGTTACATAATATTTAGATGATTATTACTTTAGAACGAGTAGGATGGGTACTTTTGAATTAGGTTTTCATGATATTTTCGAATTTTCCATCTAGATTGAACGATTTGCGATACCCACCCCTCTTAAATTTTCTCAAGCAGAAGCAATCGTGTGGCTAATATTGAGCTGTCAAAAGAAAATAGATTTTCATTTGTTTAAGTGAAGTATCACAACCATACCAATGTAGATGAGACTAAGATCGGCACCTGGCTTTGCTTGTGAGATGACAGGAAAAACAGTACAAAAAACTTAGCAAATGAGGAACTAAAATTTGATGATAATCTGAAGAGAATATCACTTAAAATATGGGATTGGCATTATTGATTTATTTAGTATACTTAGGAGCTAGTTCACAAGTAGATTATATTATTTTTGAAATTATTTAGGGAAAAGGATGTACTTAATAGGATGTATAATCTCGGGAAAAGTGTAAACAGTATTAAGAGTAATCAAATAACGATTTAAATAATAGATTAGACATAGATTACGTAGTTATCTGCGATTTTTCCATACAAAACTAAAATACAATATTATAGACTTTTATTTTTCTTAAAACTTGTTTTTTTTGTTAGAGTGGAATAGGATCCCACTTCTGATGTTATCAACTACGACTGTAGCTAGTTAATTTAAATAAATAAAATATAAGCGTTACAACAAAAACTGATCTTTAATACTTTAAAGTTAAAATTAAGGTTTCAACAAATTATTATGACCTACAACGACCGTCTATTCCTAGGGCTCGAGCAAAAGTGAATCACTAAACAAAGATTATAAAATAAATTGACCAAGGAGCCACAGACTACACAGACTCGAGACTTTGTTCAAAAACGTCAGCTGTCAACCGCCCGATGTAACATAGACTGCGATTTCTCTTGGTGTTGCTAACATTTTAGTCTGTTACGATATAAAAATACAATTTTCATGCTTCAAAATAGGTTTTATTATGAATAATGGGGTCAAAATTTTGTATGTAAATTAGTCAGACAAATTTTGTTTTCAATATAGATTTTGACCATTTCGGCGCGCGCACTACAAAATGAAACCAGGGGAAACTATAAAACAGAGCCGAGGAGCTGTCAAAGGGTTCATTCATTAAGCATTCGCGGGGATCACTACATGATACCTGTCAGTGCACATGAGATTTTCGGTTAACTTCAAGTTAGAGTCGTCCTCTCAAGTAATTCTGGTTCTGAGGAAGAATCCTTGGTTCCAGAAACCCCAGTCAGAAACAAGTTGAAACATGTGATATACGAAGCTTGTTTTCCTCCTACTTTTGCGTTAGGGCAGATCGCGTGTTCTGTGGAGACCTGCACCAGATTTTGCCTCCGTTATAGGATCTGGATCCACCTTTTTGATTTGGTTTGCATTCTGGCTGAAAGGAGGGCTGAAAAGATTAGCTGACCCGTCTTCGTGTATACGATACCCGGATCCTAAATGTAAATCAAACTGAACTGTCCCACACAATAGGGTTTTGTCTTCTATGCACTTATGAGACTTCGGTCCGCATACAAGATAAAAAATAGGTGGCAATAGGATTTATTAGCTTTGGAGAGCTTTTGTCACAGCTCGTTTTCTTATAGGCTAGATTAGGTATGTTCTCATTGCACACTCGAGAACAGACATGCACGCTTAAAAGTAAATATGAGATTTGTAGCAATCTCTAGTTTTGGGGGTACACACCGGATGTTAGAAGGAGCTATAAGTTGAGGAACACACATGGGAGGGAATGTTAGGGTTAAAATACTAAAATTTGCAGTAAAATAAATGTTTTAGGGAAATAGGAAAAAATCGATTGTACAAAGGTACATAAAAATAGATTCAAAATTATTATAAAATTGGTAGTAATATAAAACTGTGAGGGAAATAGGCAAAACTCGGTTTTATAAAAATGATTAAGATTAGGGTTAAAATTATAAATCATGCGGTAAAATAAAATGGTTAGGAAATTAGGGAAAATCAAAATTCTAATAAATGCTTGATTCTAAAAAATAAAATAATGACAATATTCTACCAAAACAATAATTTACCTTTAAAATTTAGGTCAAATCGGAAAAATGAATTGTGAGGGAAATAAATAAAACTCAAAATACAAAATCTAACTATAATAGATAAATAAGTAAAAATTAAATTAAAGCAAATAATATAAGTGTTATCAAAGTAAACAATGGGTAACGTTAGTAGGTATAATTCTTTAGGAAAATCGTTTGATAGTTAAAACTGGTACATTGACTAAAACGTGGTAATTGAAGCTAAAGTAATATCGGCAATTTTTATGGCGGAAATTTAGGAAGGCTTTAGACTTTGGGCTGTATGAGATGAGACAGGGGGGGAAGTTCAGCTGGGAGGCTAACTTTAGGGTCTGTCATATACTGAATTTAGTACGTATTTGATAGACTCACAATGGTCTCACATTAGGTGATGAAGGATAAGTATGAGGTTTTGCTTTGCTAACAAATTAACGTAGAGTTCCCTTGAATGTATTGAGGACGTATGTTGTTAGGGCTTGCTAAAAGATCATGTCCTCTCTGTCCTTAGTGTTTTGAAGACAAAACTAGACATACTGACCTGGAATGAATAGTAACAAATAGTAAAATCAATTTCCCCAACAGTGTCTTGAAAACCTCAAGTGGAGGCAATTTCATACACAACATAGTGGAGGGCTGTCCCGTCAGGTGTCGAAGCTCACAGTTATGGAGCGGGGAGGTGCTCCGTAGCCGAATGTTATGATAAGCAGATAGATTATCATGACTTCGCTAATTTAAACAAACTTAACTTCAGAATGTATGACTTATTACAACATTTACGTGAAGCCTTAGTACTACTTACTAGGTTAATGTGAGTTGTTTTGGGGCAATCTACGTTTTCGATATTTCCAGCAAATATAGGATTAGCGCTCATCATAGGTTCAGATTGCAAAGCTTAGTAAAATAAAGAAATTACATTCTACTAAATTAATCTCGTATTGAGTCGGCGTCAGTTAGGAATTGTCTCATTACTTTAAAAGGAATTGGATTACTACATTATCACAACGTACGGGTTCTACCACTATTAGGAGACGATCACTTGGCCATAACAAATCTAGAACATACAACAAACTTAGGTTACTTCTAGGTTACTTCTTTCTATCAACAAGCTTAGGTTCTTTCCAACGGTATTAGATTTCCTAGCGTTATTTAATTCATTTTATAGTTTATTTAAACTTAGATCTTTAGGTTCGGTAAATTAAAGATGCAACTATAATAATTAGATGAATATAGAGGGGGTAGAAAGTAGGGGGGATAGAGGGGGGGTCATTACAGTACCTACATCGAAGGTTGTTACAGTGTACATGTACTAACTTCAGTCAGTGGTATAGGAGTTCGCGCATTGGGCTCTGATGAAATGGCCCAGTGATTAAATGGTGTGGCGAGGATATGGCATTTCGATGATATGGCGTTTTAATGATATGGTTCTTCGACGATATGGCTTTTCGATGATATGGCTTTTCGAGGATATAGCGTTTCGACAATATGGCGATTCGGTGAAATGGCTTTTCGAGGATATGGCATTTCGAGGATGTGGGCTATCGAGGATGCGGGCATTCGATGATATGGCCGTGAGGAAATGGGCTTCGATTAAATAGTATTCGATGTCGAGTACGAATTCCACAGAGTCAACCCTACTTATTTTGAAGCTAATAGAGTGAAATTAAACTAAATTTAGGAAGATGCTATAATACTTGCAAATGCAATCATTCCAAACCTAGTTTACCAATTGTTACATAACTAACGCAACTAATCCATTATCTATTTTGAACTAACAAAACGATATTCATTTACGCTTAATTAGGGCTTTTCCTTCAAGATCCGATTAAAGAACACTCTACCTACTTTTGCAGAATCCATGATAACATTGTATGTTATTGTATGATAAAATTAGTGTGATAAATATATAACAAAATATGGTTCAATGCGGGAATAAGACCTCTCTATCATCTTCGTGATCCCAACAACAGCCTGCTAAGAAAATAATTATTGAATTAAACTAAAACGAACTACAACATTATTCCCAATAATTTTCCAATTAGAATTAAGTCAAAAAATCATTATATCAAAACTAAAGTGATAAGCAAGTATTCAAATACATTCACGATGTTTTACATCACCGCGTGGAATAAAACCTTTTCATCTCCTTCGTGAATATCGCAAAAGCTCCAGCTGGCTAAGGAAATAAGCAGAGAATAGTAGTAACTTTCCCTATTGTACATCCACGATGATCTTTTGTTACTATAAACATTTACATTCGACATCATCTAAGTTTCTGCCGGCTAGGAAATATGCAAAGAATAGCATTGGCATTGTTCATGCTGTACATTAAAACCTCCTGCCATCATCAGACCATCCGCTCAGCGTGATGTCCACGACGATTTTGTTCTACAATAAGCATCTTCACTCAACATCATCTCACGAGGAAAGCTCAACGCTCAGCAAGAAACATTTCCCTTTCTTATGTATCTTCAAATACTAAAGAACTAACTAAACCATGAATTAGAAGATTTCACCTTTCAATTTCCACAGACTAAATATAGCGAAGTACCTTTGAACCTGATGGTCTTAGGTAATATTAATTCACTAGCTTTTGTTATGTTATTTTTACGTTATAGTCTAATAATAGATCATGCATTTCATACCAAACCACAAAATCCACTAAATCTTTTCGAAGCTGAGCACAGTAACCTGTATTAGCATAGGTATAACGAAAGCATAGCCGTGAGTGGAAGCTATTTAAGCCATTACCTAAAATTAAATGTTTTGTGTCTAATATAGATTCATAACAGTAAAAGAAGTTTCAAACAAAAAACTACAATTTTATAAGTACCTCTTCATATTACAACAAAAATAAATCATCATCACTTCACTCAGGTCTTTAACAGAAGTTTCAGTAAATTTTGTTTAGGTAGTAGTTAACTAGTTACCTAAGCAGTCAGCTACGGTTTAGAAAAATATGGAAGAATCCCACACGATGATTCTTAAGTTTGGCTCCATACGAATTAAGTACCTACACTTAGCCAGTGTCAATAATAAGTTTATAAATTTCTGGAGTTATGCATTTACCTGTACGATGCGTACATAATTAATTTTCTTAATACTTATTAGGAATTACAAATACTAAACCACCACTTCTTACAGAATCGACAGTTATAATTATTATTATATCCACTATTTTCCACGCTGTCTCATTCCCACTGCACTTTCAACGTACCTACCTAGTGATGAAAGTGAAGAAGTAGGTAAAATCGTCATTACAAAGATAGTTACTTACCTACTATAACTATAACCTTCTTGGAGTAACCGAGTAATCAATCATTTTTTGCTCCCGTACCCGTGGTTTATTTAAAAGCCCACAGATCTAAAATATTTTAACTATTAAAAACTTATTTCAACATGCAAGAAGAAGAAGAACAAATAAATAAAAACAGTCAAAAACGAACGTTACGCGCCATGTTGTTGTTAATTCGGGGATACAATTGCCATAATGAATACCTACATATTATTATATCTAAGTACCTACCCATAAACATTTTTCATAAAATATTTCGTGTCATTGGCTAAATACAAATATCGCACTCCGGGATACTTTAATGCCAAAATAAAAAAGGTTTTAAAATGTGTAGCAATGGTAAGGGTCTATAACTTAAGTAGCTATAAGTACTACAGGGGGTCTAGCAAAGATACCAACCACTAACGCTAACGCCAAACGCTAACTCCAAAACTGTATTGAAATGACATTAGCTGTGGAAAAGTAAGCGATTTTCGAAATGTCATCGCAGTACATTTCGGAGTTAGTGTTTGGCGTTAACGTTAGTTGTTGGTATCTTTGCTAGACCCCCGGTACCTTAAAACTTCCTTAGGGTCGATCAAGAATATAGCAGTAGTAATTATTTTATCTACCTAATTAGAATGGTAACGTGTAGTAAGTTTATGTAAATAATATATTTGACCAGATCGCCAATAAAGAACATTGCTCCCGCCAAAACCTTATAAATCGAAAACATGAATAAAAATGTTAATTAAGTAAGCTTCAATATTGGCTAAGTATGAACATCGCGTGAAGCCTTATGAATGATTATAAAAAGTCTAAGAACCTACCCTTTTAAACAGTTTTCATAAAATACTTCCTATCATTGGCTAAATACAGATTGCGTCTAATGTCAAAATAAAAAAGGTTTTACAATGCGTAGCAAAGCAAGGGTTAATAAATGAAGAAGAGTTTTGGCGGGAACGCGGAAAAGTTCACGTCGCCGTCGCGCGTCGTTGCATTGTATTATTTCTCAAAACTTGTGCTTTTTCCAGTGTTAATGTTTAAAATTGATGGCGTTTTACGCATTAAGTGCTGAATTACGAGCATGAGTGTAGGCAAGTGATATAATGTGGTGAAACGTGGTTTTTCGTGTTGCTTCCAAAATTCCGTAGAAGGTTCTAGTAAAGTTGCCACCACTTTACTGGAGCGTGACTTAGACTGGACTATGACTTAGACGAAGACTTGACTTAACGTGAAATATTCATAACACTGAAAAATTATAATACTTGACACTGGCTAAATACACTATGTGTGGAGCCAATATATAAGAAGAAAAAAAAAATGAAGAACTTATAGGCACAGATTACTGAATATGTTACTATCATAGGTTAAGCTATAGGTACTATACGATAAAATTTTAAATACTTATTTCGAATGGTAACGCGTAGTAGATTTTTGAAAACTAATACATAATACCAGATTGCCAATAAAGAATCCCCAATAATTCGAAAACATGAATAATAATTTTAGTTATGTTTCAATATTGGCTAAATATGATATCGCGTGAAGCCCGAAAAGTGTGATACACTCATGATACACTGCCGGTAATGCAGGCGCCCCAATTGTTATTTAATGTTTTTGTTTTGTTATTTTTGTTTTTTATGTTATAAATACAAACATGCATTAAATTACTTCCTTATTGCTTAGTGCAGTGAGGATTGTTCAGAATGAAATAAAAAGGATTGGGGTTCCGTACTCAAAGGGTAAATCCTTATTACTAAACCGCCGATGTCCGTCTGTCTGTCTGTCTGTCTGTCCATCAGTCACCAGGATGTACTCATGAATCGTGATAGTTAGACAGTTGAATTTTTCCCCGCCCGGTGACGCTGTAAAGGTCGTTAGAGACCAACAGCATTAGCCTGTTCAAAAAAAAACAGTTGAATTTTTCACAGATAATATATTTCTGTTGCCACTATAATAACCGTGATCCGTATTCAAAAGGACAGATAAACAGAAAAATAAAAAAAAATTGGTTTTACTTCATATTGATAAGGAATTATGAATTAAAACTATTAAAATTTATTTTTGTAATCGCAAATAATACTCTCACAGTTTGTAAAACATATTTACTCGCCGACTTGCAATATAACGCTACTGCTTCCTCCATTTTATTTAGCCAGGCAAACAAATTGACTGTGTGTCCGGGTTGTGGCGCTATAAAAACTTCGAGGATAGTCAACAGAGATGTTTTTGCGCGCCAACTGAACCGCGAAGGTTCGGCCGTATATGAAGCCACGCCATAATAGTAACAGAGTTTTTTTTTATCTGTGCATCCGGATAAACCCGAGATAAAATTACCGTCAGTAGCACACGGTAACATTTTTTTCCTCTCATCTATGATTAGTAGCCAAAATAAAACTTACCTTTTGACACTGGCTAAATACCTTCACTATGTGTGGAGCCAAAATGTAAAAAAAAACTTACCTTGAAGCCATGAAGCGGCCATCTTGTTAAAATCCCGTTTCGTTTCATAATGAAATTTTAATCATTTTCACCAAAAAAAAATTACGATATTTAAAATTTAATAAATAAATAAATAAATAAATAAAAATCATTTAATGCAGGCAATACACCCATAAAAATAAAATGAAGTGACATAAATATTAAAGTACAAATAATAACAAAACACAAAAGCACAAAATAAAAAAACAATAGAACAAAAAGAACTTTAGAAATACGATTTACGACGACGGCTACACACTAACGTGCTGCGTCATTTTTTGTTGTCATTCATGTGCACAGATATCCAATATGTAAATATTGGATCTTGGACATTGTCAGAGACAGCCTCGAGTATTTTATTACCAGAGCGGCGCAGTCGGCTCCAAAATGAGGCCACACGCGATCTAATTACCGCGAAAAAGTCGGGAACCCTCGCTTCAGCAAACATGTTCGACGCACTACAGCATCTCGGCAGCTTCATAAGGACCCGGTACGCGTCATTGTACTGGACCCTTATCGTGTTAGGCTTTCCGAGTGAACGTTATCCACAGCTGACACGTATACATGCAAAGGCAATACGCTTTGAATAGAGTGGTCTTTACGTCCGCGCTGCAGTTAGCAAATTTGCGAGCAATCATGTTACTTCTGACCGCGAGGGCTCTCCGCTCGCGCTCAATATTCACGTCGTCATGCAGCCGCTCTGTTAACATGTGTCCTAAATACCTAAACTGCTTCACAACATTAATGGTTGTACAGTTCAAATAAACCGCTGGTACCCTGTCCGGACCACTACCCGATCGAAACACCATCATCTCTGTTTTATAAACATTGTATTTCAGTCCGTGCTCATCAACATAATGCTCACAAATTGAAAGTAGTTTTCGCAACCCCTTGATCGAGGGACTGAGAAGTACCATGTCATCCGCATAACTTAGATGACAGCCAACCCTGGCACTTCTCAGTTTCCCGATCAGTCCATTTACGTACAGGTTAAAAAGGTCCGGAGAGGTTAGCCCCCCTTGACGAACACCACATTCTAGTCTATAATTACTAGATGTTGTGTCGCCCCATTTCACATTATTAGTTTGATGTCCGTACCAGTATCTCAACAGATTGACCACCTGACTAGGAACTTGTGACGATAGTAATTTAGCCCAGAGAATGTCATAATTAACTAGGTCAAATGCACGGCTTAGGTCTAAAAAGCAAGCATAAATAGTAGTATCACGTGACGTGTAGTACTTAATAGTACTTTTCAGGCTGACAATTGCAGCATCTGTTGAGAGACCGGCACGAAAACCAAACTGCGCATCATCAATCTCAATACGTTTTAGCAGTTCAGGGTGAATGAGCCTTTCTAAAATTTTACCTATTATTGTACCCAATGATATAGGCCGGTAGTTTGACGAGGCACTAAGATCATCTGTCTTATTTTTAATAATTGGTACCGATACCAGATATCCGTACCTTATGCACAAGTTAAAAAGGTGACATAAATGATCCGCAATTTTATCGCTGGCCCACAGTATGTGCTCAATACTGAGACCATCATGACCCGGTGACTTGCCGTGCTTCATACTTCTAATGACTTTCGCAACATCATCACGCGTGAACTCAATTATTTGGTCGTTCGGACATGACTCAGTATCAAGCGCACACCGAGCGGACAATGGAGCTACTTTAAACCTCTGTGCAAACATCTGGGCTATCGCCGCCGGCCCCTGCAGACCCTCCACGGATACAGGCAAACTCTGTTTATAATTTAACTTTTTAGTAGCATTCCAAAATTTGACAAAATTTTTATTCCTTCTGTGTAATGCCAATATATTCATTTTAATGCTTTCTTCATTTCTTTGACACCATCTAATTTTATTTTTAAATATAGTACGACTGTCACGCATATTATTAAACAGAGTACCGTTGGAGGGCCTACCAGCAGCCATCCTATGTTTTGCGCCGGGTTTTTCTAAGCTTATTAGTGAAAACCGCATAAAAATCCGTTCAGTATTTTCGGAGCTGTGCCGTAACAAACAAACAAACAAACAGAAAAAATGTCTAAAAAGTAGCTTAACGTGATCATCGAAAAATTTCAAGCTAACCTGTGTCATTTTTTTTTCGATATCTTGCATTTACAGATTTTTTTATCTCTACAGTTTTATTATATGTATAGATTATTCCTGTTTTTAAATAGAGCTGCTCCGCTCCTTCTTGCTGATCGGTTTTCCTCACTCCAGGAACTTTTTTATTACAATTTTAGTAATAAACATAATTGCAAATCATTCTTGAAATTTCGTTCCTCAATCAATCGTCGTGATTATCAATTCCTGAAAATAAAACCTGGAAAAAACTTTCACTATTTTCCTAGCAATATGTAGACATTATTATACTCCGCCATCTTTTTTTTTCCTTATTTTTTCACACCCCAGCCAAAACTGTCACATTCCATTCCGAAAATATTATATGAAAATGTTTTTTTTTTTCTTATATTTTGGCTCCACATATAGTGTATTTAGCCGGTGTCAAGTATTATATTTTCATCGTGTTATAAAATATTTCACGCAAAGTCATGTCCTAGTCATAGTCATAGTCCAGTCTAAGTCATGCTCCAGCAAAGTGGTGGCAACTTTACTAGAAACTTCTATGAAGTTTTGGAAGCAGCACGAAAAATCACTTGCCCTCACTCATGTTCGTAATTCAGCACTTAATGCGTAAAACGCCACCAATTTTAAACATTAACACTGGAAAAAACAAAAGTTTTGAAAAATAATACAATGCAACGACGTGAACTTTTCCGCGTTCCCGCCCAAACTCTTGAACATGTTTGACACATTCTAGAGTGCTAGCTCGCGATTAAGTATGGACCCTTTTAAGTATGAAATATGATTAAAGAGTTTTTATGCTTTCTAATATTACCTCATTTTTCGTTTAAATAACTACTTTTATACCTATCTCTATGTCCTATACCAGTTAGTGCAGTATCAAAAGAATATTTGCTTTATTTTTGGATTATTATTTACTTGTTAAATTATTTGATTTAAATATTTTTATAATTGAGAAAACATTTCTTATAATTGAATCGTTACAACACACAGTCAATTTGTTTGCCTGCTGCCCGACCGACGATGTTAAATAAAATGGAGGAAGCAGTAGCGTTATATTGCATGTCGGCGAATAAATATGTTTAACAAACTGTGAGAGTATTATTTGCGATTTGAGTACGGAACCCCAATCATTTTTATTTCATTCTGAACAATCTCCACTGCACTAAGCAATAAGGAAGTAATTTAATGCATGTTTTTATTTATAGCGTAAAAGACAAAAAACAGTAAGTAACAATTGGCGCGCCTGCATTACCGGCAGTGTATCACACATTTCGGGCTACGGCGAAATATATCGCGCGATAACTTCGTCTGCGCTCGATGCAATGATTAGAGAAAAACAATGTGTTCATTATGGCAATTGTATCCTCGAATTAACAACATGGCGCGTAACGTTCGTTTTTGACTGTTTTTGATTTATTCTTCTTCTTCTTCTTGCATGTTGAAATAAGTTTTTAATAGTTAAAATATTTTAGATCTGTGGGCTTTTAAATAAACCACGGGTACAGGAACAAAAAATGATTGATTACTCGGTTACTCCAAGAAGGTTATAGTTATAGTAGGTAAGTAACTATCTTTGGGTGTAAGTAATAATTATGTAATGACGAGTTAACCTACTTCCTCACTTTCATCACTAGGTTAGGTAGGTATGTTGAAAGTGCAGTGGGAATGAGACAGCGTGGAATATAGTGGACATAATAATAATTATAACTGTCGATTGTTTAAGGAGTGGTGGTTTAGTATTTGTAATTCCTAATTAGTATTAAGAAAATTAATTATGTACGCATCGTACAGTTAAATGCATATCTCCAGCAATTTATAAACTTATTATTGACACTGGCTAAGTGTAGGTACTCAATTCGTATGGAGCCAAACTTAAGAAGGTAAAAAAAATGTGGTAAATGGAACAAAAAGCGCGCGGATAATATGTAAAACTGAGCAAAACAGCATCATCATGTGTGATTCTTCCATATTTTTCTAAACTGTACCTGCCTCCTTAGGTAACTACTACCTAAACAAAATTTACTGAAACTTCTGTTAAAGACCTGAGTGAAGTGATGATGATTTCTTTATGTTGTAATATGAAGAGGTACTTATAAAATTGTAGTTTTTTGTTTGAAACTTCTTTTACTGTTATAAATCTATATTATGTTAGCAACACCAAGACAAATCGCAGTCTATGTTACATCGGGCGGTTGACAGCTGACGTTTTTGAACAAAGTCTCGAGTCTGTATAGTCTGTGGCTCCTTGGTCAATTTATTTTATTCTCTTTGTTTAATGATTCACTTTTTGGCTCGAGCCCCAGGAATAGACGGTCGTTGTAGGTCATAATAATTTGTTGAATCCTTAAAGTTCAGTTTTTGTTGTAACGCTTATAGTTTTTGTTGTATCTTATTTATTTAATATAACTAGCTACAGTCGTAGTTGATAACATCAGAAGTTGGATCCTATTCCACTCTGACTCTGCTTTCCTGATAGTGCTTGATTTTTACTATTGTTGATTCTGTGGCTTTGGGCTGTAAAGTTATGTAGCTGTGTCTGGGGGTAGCAAACGTAAAAGCATCGAAATATGGGTATTATTTCAATGCGTAAAAATATTAAACAAGATTGATCGCCTATTCCTAAGGTCAGCTTCAAATGACCATAAACAGCTGGGCCGGCGAGCCGCCGAGTGCCGTGCCATTGAGTTATATTTTGTACTTGATGCCATGCTGCCGTGCCGGTAAGATTGAACCATGTATTGATTTTGAATTTAGATCCATCTGTGCATGATTATTTATGATTTGTGGTCACAAAATAGAAAAGTGGTGTAGTGAGAATGATCATATTGTGCGTCGTCGTAATGATGGGACGATCGTGCGTGAGTTTTTAGCACGCACAGGCAATAAAGGTCTCAAGGGTGATATGCGATCGTAGCTTAACAAGTGGGTTGGCAAGGATCGTAGCTGGTCGAATTTCAAGCGTGAATTTAAGTCTTTGTGCCCACCTCACGCTGATAGTGCAAATATTTCGTTATGAAAACTGATTCATATTTCTACCCTACAATTTTATTGTTACGCAGAGCAGGTATGCTACACGTTCCTTGTTTCGGTTACATTAAAGTTAAGAGTTAATTGTTGTCATAATTATAAGAGGTATGTTTGATTGATTCTCAAACTCGTGATCACTAGTACAACCTTGTAGTGATTTTTTAAAAGGTGTTGATAATACTGATTATGTAGCTATAATTTCTGTGGAGAAACAGGAGATGATGACGTTGATGAAATGATTGAGAACTGCGGTGATCCAGGGCTTTCGTGGCGTCCCTATAACGTTGGCAACTTGGCACTGTGACAGATAAGCAGTTCAACTATTATACTAAGTCTGTCGGTAAGCATTTTTGATGGTGACAGCTTCAGACGCCATGTTTTTGATTTTTACATGGTATAATAGGTAGTCAAGAGGTAGATTTGTACCTATTTGATATTTAAGTAAACAAATGAGTTAGGAAGAAATAAAAAATACGTGAAGGTAAGAATGATAAATGCCGGAACGGAACTATGAGTATAAATAGTGTAACTTTGCATAATATGGTTCATTCAGTCGTAAAAAGATGGTTATGGGTACTGGCCAGAGTTGAGGTAGTGAGCTGAAGCAGTCATTTCCTAAGACTAAAGGAATGAACTGGACCAGGCACTATCTTGGATTAAGGTACTTAGTGAGCTAAAATAACGGTGTTAGTGAGCTGAAGCAGTAATTTCCTAAGACTAAAGGAATGAACTGGACCAGGCACTAACTTGGATTAAGGTACTTAGTGAGGTAAAATAATGGTGTTAGTGAGCTGAAGCAGTCATTTCCTAAGACTAAAGGAATAAACTGGACCAGACACTAACTTGGATTATGGTACTTAGTGAGCTAAAATGATGGTGTTAGTGAGCTGAAGCAGTCATTTCCTAAGACTAAAGGAATGATCTGGACCAGGTATTAACTTGAATTAACGTGGTGAGATGAAATAATAGTGTTAGTGAGCTGAAGCAGTAATTTCCTAAGACTAAAGGAATGAACTGGACCAGGCACTAACTTTGGTTAAGGTAGTAGGTAAGCTAAAATAGTAGCGGTAATGTGTTGGAGCAGTCATTTTCTAAAGGAATAAAATAGATCACGCATTAAGGGAGTGAACTAAAATAACAGTGGTAGTGAAATGAAGCAGTCATTTCCTAAGACTAAAGGAATGAACTGGACCAGTAACTTGTATTAAGGTGGTGAGCTGAAATAATAGTGTTAGTGAGCCGAAGCAGCAATTTCCTAAGACTAAAGGAATGATCTGGACCAGGCACTAACTTTGGTTAAGGTAGTAGTAGGTAAGCTAAAATAGTAACGGTAGTGTGTTGGAGCAGTCATTTCCTAAGACTAAAGGCATGAACTGGACCACTAACTTGTATTAAGGGAGTGAGCTAAAAGAACAGTGGTAGTGAGCTGAAGCAGTCATTTCCTAAGACTAAAGGAATGAACTGGACCAGGCACTAACTCGGACTAAGGGTGTTAGGTGAGCTAAGATAATGTTCGTGAAAAAATTTCTAAGCCCAAAGGAACAGTGGGCCTATTGTCTAGTACCGGTCGTCTTCATCCATCGAACTTCACCACGTTTCAATGATCTTCATTACGATTATTTGATGCCGATTAAAGGGGATTGTCTATGAGCTTGGATCGTAATGGACATGAAATGAACTACCAGAATTGAACACAGAATGAACCCAATTCGCCCCGGATTTGCGTTTCGTTTCAGCAAATAAAAAATTAAGGGGCACGTGGGGCTTGACATGGGGGCATTAAAATAATGTCGAAAGATGTGGAACAGAGAGTTGTAATATTAGTAACAATGTTTATTAAGCTGTAAGATGAGCTAAAGTATGTTAATATGTCTACATTTGCCATGTAATGCGCTTTAAATTTTTATCCCGAAATTATAGTAATATCGAAACGCTTTTTCTGTCCCGACTGTCAGTGTCAAAAGTGACCTACTGTTGTTGTCAATCATCTTTTTTTATTTTTGTATTATGCGATATGCGTATGCTGCCAGTAAATGAATAATATAGCTCAAAAGGCCATTTTTAGCTATAATTTGAAAGTAAATAATTTTATTAATATTATTATATTTATGTACTTTCTTTACCTAAATCGAAAAATGTGGCCGAAGCTATAAAATTCACATTATTTTTATATATCAATAACAGATATTTTGTGGTTGAAAAAATTTGTGCTTTTGATTAATTTATTATTATTAATTAACTAAGTAGCCCCAGGCCCGGCTTTACACTAGTCGTGGGTGAATATGAATCATTCGTATAATCGATTTATTTGCTATTACTAATGTTTATAATCGATTATGAAATTAGCAACTAATTCACTTTCATAATCGAATTACGTTACCTATTTGTACTACTAATTCTGTTTTAATACGTCGAGAGATCGATAGGTACGACAGTTGCTTTTCACAGAACAACGTCGTATGTTTTGTTTTATTCCAGTGGTAGTGAAAGCCGTGACGCTGTTTTGGCGGATTTATTTAATACGAACTTTACTTAATTTAGAAAGAAAGAAAAAAAAAAAGATATTTATTTGTTTTAGTTTTTTTTTATTAATATGTTGCTATTGATGACATGATGATCATTGATTGGGGAGGAAAAATCGACTTTTTAACCATCGATTATATCTTGACTAAAAAAAAACGACTATTCCAAACACGATTTTAAAGAGAAATAAATCGATTATCCTAAAATCGATATAAAAAGTCGATACAAATATCGGTTTTTTTGTAATGTAATATTGTATGTAATATTCGATTATTTATAGAACTATATAGTCATTTAAAAAAGATCGATAAGTATACAGGGTTACAGGAAAAATTGTGCTAGATCCGTTAAGAGCGTGGAGTACCCATGATTTCTGACTTATTTCACTATGAAACACCCTAGGCTAAACTAATAATATTTTTGTAGATATCCCTTAGAAAACAATACAGTTTCTAATATTTTTTTATATCTTAACTTTCACTTGTCTACTACGGTCTATTCAATTAACTTATGTACTATTTTAATGATTGACGTCCTAAAGCATCTTATTACACATGTAAAAATGCAATAATAATAATAATAAGAAGACACAAAATATTTCAATGAAAAAATTAAAAATTGAATATCTCGAAAAGGGTAAAGTTTAGCCTAGGGTGTTTCATAGTGAAATAAGTCAGAAGTGATGGGTACTCCACGCTCTTAACGGATCTAGCACGATTTTTCCTGTAACCCTGTATAAAAAAAAACTTTGAGTACCTACATAAGTAAATTATTTTCAGTTTCACACCTTTGGTTTCATATTCGCGATGTCTGCTCCATTCACTGCTCCACTACCATATTCAATCAAAACCAAAACGTTTGTTTTGATTGAATATGGTAGTGATGTTGCCTTATTATAATATTATCCCAGTAGAAAAAATTTAATCCAGAATAGTAAAATCTATTTTAAAATAATCGATTTTTTGATAAATTAATAGACCAATAAAAATCGATTTTAAATAGTAATCCACTTTTTAATAAATAATAATTGACCATTAAAAATCGATTATTTTTAATATCCCTAGACCTGTTCTCAACGAAATCTTGCTTCACTGCAACGCACCGTAACACGCATTTGGCCATTTTACACAATTACTTAGCTATTCTATTGTTTTGTTGACTTGGCAACACTAACAAATTAGGCAATAGCAAGAATTGTTTGCAAAATGATATTTTCGAACTTTTCTATTAAAACCCTTACATCTAGTTAAATAATTGGGTTAGTGTAGGTAATTAGGTATTCTCTTTCAGCTTTTATGAAAATACGATATGTGATTTAAGTGAAGCGTGAAGCATTCAAATGCTGATGGCGTTCAATATCACTGGGCGGCGTTATTCTTCTATGACGAGGCAGGCTTCCGATTCAACATGATTCGTCCTTTTTTCACATCGCAACTAATTATACTGTGACATGGCTGTGACGACGCACTTGCAGTGCTGATTCGCTCAGAGGTTGTAACGATAAAAGGAGCCCTTCCGAATGATAAAAGGCTATAGCCTTCAGTTCAAGGTAGGCACCCATAAGCCAGAGAACTATACATTGCATTCTGCGTTTTATAAAGCTGCAAGTTTTGCACTTGTAGTAAAATACTGGCAGCACCACACGGGTGTTTTCTATAGCCACAAGACAATTCAAGCGGGAAAACGAGGCGGAACATTTAAAACAGACTAACTTTAAGTGGTGTTTATAAGGCCCTATTTTGTTATAGGTATGGATTAGTATGACTGCACCTGCATTTCTATATTCTGTGTAATAATTACAGCTGCACAAAGCGTTCAACTAGAAAGTTGGTGTGCTGCGCTGGCAGGGGGATTTAGGAAATACATAGTGCATCTCATACCTACCTTCAAATCTTCATTACATAGATAGGTACTCCTATTCTATGAATATGTAGGTACCTCAATAAGCTATATTTTGTTACAGGTATCTGAAAAAATACTATAATTATAGATGTTCGACTATGGATTAGTATGACTGCATCTGCAATCCTATATGCTGCCTAATTAATTATTATAGACACACAATGCGTTCAATCAGGAAGTTACTGTGCTGTGCTGAAGGAAGATTTTGGAAATACAGAGAGCACCTCCATATCCCTGTCAGTGCATTGCAGTCATGAAAATCTAGAAATGGTGCATTCTAAGTATCTTAACAATTTCATTCTAGTATTTAAGTCTAGAGTACAAATTGATATTGTAACTTACCTACAAGGATAACTAAAACGATAAATGATATTATTAAGTAACCAAATTTACTTTATTTAATTAAACCTAAAATAAATGGTTTATGGAAACAAAAAGCATATTGTTTTACTTTAAAAAAATAATAAAAATAACATAGAAAAAGCCTTTTATTTCTTGCATTTCTTCTAAGTAGGTACCAAACGTGGGAGCTAGTTATGTTCATAATTTGTATTTTTGGATTATTACTTTATTGATTACACAATTATTAATATATTATGAAAAATTTGATTTGTTTTACTTACATACCTATTAATTCTTTATCTTTTTAACATGTCCCTGGTTCATAAAATAGGCAAGGCAAATTTGATGTAGGCAGTTAACCTAAGTACTTTTAATTTTATGGCTGTATAGTTTTGGCTTAGTCGCATCAGTCTTCATCAACAGCAGTGCCAGCACTGTAGACAAGATAGTAGAGGTGTGTGTGTGATGCCTGAAATATAAGTATATTAACAATTGTTATATTATTTTTGCAATATTTAGTCAAAAAGGGTTGTCAACACATAATAGATATGATTATTGTCTGGGAAGTGGGGCCTGGCAACCTGTGATACAGACTGTTTATGCCTACATCAGGCATCTTACACAGGTTTGCAATATGTATTCTAATAAATAAATGATTAGGTATTTGTAGGGTTAGTATCCTACTTCCACTTACTATCTACCATGTGGGCTGCCTGTCTGCCCCTTTACCACTCATAATAACATTTAAAAAATAAATAGGTGTAGTACCTACTAGTATTCAAAGAAGTAGTATACATAGCTTGTCTATTCTCAGTAGTCCTTTTAACAATTCAATTGATTGAACTACTGGGATGTTTTAAAGCCAACCTCTTATAGATTGGCTATTTACATTAACACTACCTCTCTGCTTTTAGTATAGGTACTGGTAATGTAGGTAAAAAACATAAATATATCAATAATTTTTTACCTGAATTATACATATTATAAAATGAATGAATTATATTATCCTGCATGATGATTATGAAAATGTGAAAGCTTGTGCGGGTAAACTGTATACAGTATATTTGATGGTTTAACAGTTTGGTATGTTAACTAAAGATTTTAAGCTAACACATAGGATTTTTTAAACTGAATGTTTTAGTTCCACTGACTATTAATACTTTGGAAAAAATTCACTGATAGAAAGCTACCCAGTTGCTCCCACACAGATACACGCTATCTACCCATCTTTGAATAAGCTTAACATTATAACAGTTTGTTGAAGTTGGTATACTTACCTGTGTATATAATAAGTAGGTACGTATAGATTAATCCCCTTAGGTATAATTAGTAGTATCAGAGGAATAAGTAGTTAACCAAAACCCCAAAGAAAGCATGTATTAACTATTCCAATTTTATGCAATGTTTACCTATAGAAGGAGGTTGGCGTAGAAATAAAGACTAGGTACTTTTATTATAATATTACCATGCCTGCAAGTACTGCAAGGTCTTGCTTGAGCAAAGTTTACATAGTATACCTACCAGCAACTGTGGTTTTTTCAACAAGTTAATTGCTATTTTTCATCATTGTGTTTAAAGTCCTTGGACACTTATAACTGCGATTTTCATGATGAACCCACAAACTTCGTTTCAGGCAAGAAAATATATCGTCGTAGAGCCACAGAATTCACCATATATACGTATAGAGCCCTCGATAGAGCATCGATGTTAAAAAGTCCAAGGACATTAGAAGACTTCTGCAACTGTTATTGACATTTTATTCATGCAGCTGTAAATTCCACCATAAGTTTCTGTAATTCTGTGGGATAGGTATGTAGGGTGGTAGACATACTTAAATGGATAATTTGTAGCACTTATTCATTGTTTGTTTGTATTCATTGGAATAGGTAGGTACCAACGTCCATTTTAGTTCGGTGTTTTCACTTTTTCCATATATCAATGTCGAGATGCTTAAAATATCACAATAAATCTAATCAAACTTAGACCTAAATCTACACTCGTCAAATGAATAAAAAATGGAGATATAACCGCGAAAACATATAATAATACTTGAAGCCCATACCGAAATACCTGCCAGTTTCATTTGACAGATTGATTCCGATTGAGTACTGTCATTGGACTTAGACGGTACGAATATCTGTCAAAAACACTGCTTTTGTTCACTCACTCTGAATGGAGTTCGATGCCGATCGGTGGAAATCATAGCCGGTACGCTGAAGCCGACTCATCGCTTGTGATTGGCTGGCCGGCAATGAACTTCAGTACGATGAAGATCGGAATCCTTCCGCGGTAAGCCCGCAGCTCTAGTCGGGTAGTCAAGTATAGTTTTGGTAAATGGAGCATAATATAAGGTTGCAAAAGTATTTGTAAATCTTCGTAGCCTAAAATAATCGCGACAAGTTCTTTAATATAGCTGATGTTAAAGATCCATTGGTCAGGACTTTTAATTGCCGAGTAACTGAAATTCCTAAAAGGAATAAAACGATGAAATGCTTGCAGCTGGGGTCATGTTTAGAGAAATTTCGTGAGTCATGATAGCCGAGCTTTAGCAGTTTTAACAAACCATTCTAAACTTATGTATGTGCGTTTTCAGATGCGTGACTCATTTGTAGAACTGGGGCTGATATCGGCCTGATTGAGGTGTGCTTGAGGACATGCACGGCGCAGGAGGGCCGTGTTAGCAACACCAAGACAAATCGCAGTCTATGTTACATCGGGCGGTTGACAGCTGACGTTTTTGAACAAAGTCTCGAGTCTGTATAGTCTGTGGCTCCTTGGTCAATTTATTTTATTCTCTTTGTTTAATGATTCACTTTTTGGCTCGAGCCCCAGGAATAGACGGTCGTTGTAGGTCATAATAATTTGTTGAATCCTTAAAGTTCAGTTTTTGTTGTAACGCTTATATTTTATTTATTTAATATAACTAGCTACAGTCGTAGTTGATAACAATTAGACTCAAAACATTTAATTTTAGGTAATGGCTTAAATAGCTTCCACTCACGGCTATGCTTGCGTTATACCTATACCTATGCTAATACAGGTTACTGTGCTCAGCTTCGAAAAGATTTAGTGAATTTTGTTGTTTGGTACGAAATGCATGATCTATTATTAGACTATAACGTAAAAATAATATAACACAAGCGTGCGAAGCCGCGGGCAAAAGCTAGTCATCAATAAGATTCTAGTCTTGGCTGAACTATGGATATAATAGAGATTATATCCATATAATGCCATTTTGAATACTTACTTACCTTTTTTACGCTGCCACCACACGCACTAAGCCAATGCGACGAAAAAAATACATGGCACCTAATTATCTTCTGACGTCATGAAAGAACCAGTTGGCCCACCTAGAGTTGGCCACAAATCTGTGGTTGGATAGCTCGACCTGTGGCCTTACCGCGTAAGCCCGGTGGCAATCGTAATCATGTGCTCTCTTGCTCGCACTCAAGGGCTTGTACATTGGCGCAAGCAGGATGGCAGGCGATGTTCATTACCAGAATGCTTACGCGGTAGGGCTGCTGCACCAATCAGAACCAAATCGGTGGGCTTAGCACGAATATTTACGCGCGCGTAAGTGTAACGTTAACGTAAGGCAGTTGTATGGCATTTGATCTGCCCCCCTATTACGATTGAGCTAGCAGCGCTGCTGACGCGCGTCTGCCGCTCAACTGCTGTCAAAATTGTATGAACTTTGACAGCAGTTGAGCGGCAGACGCAATCGTAAGGGGGGTTTTACGTTAACGTTACACTTACGCGCGCGTAAATATTCGTGCTAGGCCTACGGTAAAAAAAATGGGGATTTCTCAATGATAAATTTTGAATGACGCAGGTCGAATAAAGCTTTTTTTGAGTAGGTATCACCTTTTTAGGTTCATTAACCAGGTTTACCTATATTATTCTGTTTTAGTCAAATAATCCCCTTTGTTAGTGTATAATTTTAGAAAGGAACTGGGTAATTGTTAAGCCCTAACTTCTACCTATAAAATATAACGTTGTGTTAGTCGTGTAGGTAATTTTTTTTTATCTTTGTAAGGGTGTGTCCGTCTGTCACCAGGTTTCATAAAAATACAAATCATTATAAACCTACATATGTCAGTCAAATGCGTTTCATAAAACATAAATACTATCCAAGACTGATGATTGCCAGTCAAATTTACTGATAATTGTAGGTTTAATGATTTCTCTTTTTATGCAATAGGGCACAGGCACAAGCATCTCATGAACCGTGCTGGATAGACAGTTGAAATTTTCACAGATGATGTATTTCTATTGCCGCTATAACAACATTCACACGAAAAACAGAATAAAATAAATATTTAAGGGGCTCCCATACCTACAACAAATGTGATCATTTTGGTAGTTTTTATAGATAATGGTAAACCCTTTGAGCGCTTGAGGGTTATTTAATCTAGACCCAGATAATATAATACCTACAGTACAGATGCCTCATCGCATACAACGGAATAACGCGGGCTATTTTACGAATTTTTTTTCTGCATAACGCAAGATTATCATGCGACATTTATTGCGTGTTGGCGAAGTATTGGGCCAAATGAATACACTGAACACTAACTAGTAACTCTCTAGACACGATCACTATTCGGGCCTTTTTTCGTTTGTACCGGATGAGACCCCATGATCTAGGCTTGAATTTTTAAAGGATTGGGACACCGGGATTGTTTATATACTTTAGAGATTATTATATTTAATATCAGCTCCAACTTATCTTTAAGCCATTCCTGAGAAGTAAAGAGTCTGGATAAACAGACGGAGGGACATATGGACAGACCGACAGAACGGATCCTATCAAAGGACCTAACTAGGATGGTGCAGTGATCTAAAATGAGTTGTGGCCTTTTTTATACTAAATAAGAGCCGCCACTTCGATCTATCCTGAGCTAGCTCCTGCCACTTTAGCGCCAAGCTCACGCAGGTACTTGTCCACGTCGTCACTCCAGTGGTACCTTGGAACGGCCAACTGGACATTCGGCCACTTAATCGTCCCACGTAAAGTTTGAACCAAACTCAATTGACGGCTATAGTCAGCATGACATGCTGCGCAGTAGCAAGAACTAGATGTGCGCGGAAGAGGTAAGTGTGCATGCACAACGGGCTTGAAGCGCACTTCGCAGCCGCCATTATTCATCATCATCATTAACAGCCTGAAGACGTCCACTGCTGAACATAGGCCTCCCCCAGGGAGCGCTTCTTAGAGCGGCTGCTCGCCGCCTGCATCCATCGGCTCCCCGCGGCTTCCACTGATTGGGGGGCCGGCCTACGCTGCGTCGCCACTGGACAACCTTTCTTCCCCGTCGATTGTCACTTCTACGAGCGATGTGGCCTGCCCATTGCTATTCAACTTGCTAATCCTAAGAGCTACATCGGTCACTTTAGTTCTCCTGCGAATCTCCTCATTTCGGATCTTATCTCGCAGGGAAACACCGAGCATGGCCGCCATTATTATTATTAATATAATATTTATTTCAGACACTTAATATCTATTTGTGTTAGTAGTAAACTTAACCTATTATTAGTACTTATTGGATTTCATGAAATTTACTTATTTTTATTACATTCATTCTCCATCTTAGTGCAATATCACAAGTTCATTAATTAATCAAGTTATGGCATGTCAAAAAAATTATTAATTAGTTATAATATACAAAATAAAAAAATAATAGAATATAATTAGGCATAATATCTTGGTTTAATGTAACACTTCATAAATTAATCAATTTGCCATTGAGTTTCTTTCACGTTTTACGCTCGAGTAATAAAGAGTACTAATTTTTTGTTTAATATGTACGGGCCTATAAACTTATTAAAACAGTACAAGATAAACCATCCAAGGCAAATCAATGTCAGCAACTTTCCAATATGTTCTTGACCGCACTGCGAAACCAGTATGATGATCGGGTCATTGTCCGCTTACGTCACGTCAGATTTGAGAATTATGCCTGCTTAATATTATGTGTTTCTTAACCTTGAATGAAGAAGTTTGGCCAAGTTGACAGATTATCAGCCTATTCCGCACCCTGATTCCCAATCCATCGAATAAGTCTTGATCAGCGATGCGTCAGGTCGTCCTCTTCCCTCAAAAATGGTTGAGGAGGGCGATGGCTGGTGCATGCGTCAAGCACGTGAACGGGCGCTCCTTGCGAGTGCTGGCCTGCTCATGGTACATGAATTGAAATCCAAAATATATATATACAAAAAAACAAACAAACAAAAACAAAGAAAAAAGGGTTATAGTCCTGTATGGCATTTGTTTGCGCGATGGCTGTAGAATATAAGCCACATATCCATGACATGCTTGAAGTGCGGCTTTTTTGTAATCCTGCCTTATCCTTTATAACGCAAAAACACCGACTAATATTATCAATATGATGTCAATATGCTTCTTCCAATAATTGGATACTTAGTGCAATTATTGCACATAATATGATCGATTTCAACCTCAGAAACCCAGCAAAGTCAACTTCTACAACAGGCTTGTGTCGTGTTTTCATTTATCATCACAGTTGCTCGTAAATGGGCTCTTATTCTACCGCTTTTAGGATCATAATCCAAGAAATTTCCAACGTTTGAATTTCTTTATATTTAATGCAGAAGGCAAGCAGCCGCTCAAAGTGGCGCCCGAGGGAGGAGGCATATTATGTAAGCAGCCGCACTGGACGTCTTCAGGCTGTTAATGATTCCTTACTCCTGGCAAAAGCGAAATAGCAAACAAACCCAAAATTGCTCAAATAGTGAGATAAAACGTTAATTTAATGCCGTACTAAACGCCTTATTAAACCATATTAACATTACACAAATATTTTGCGTTTCTATTCAATAAGGCGATTTCTTGTAAGATTAGAAAGAGATGGTGAAAAGGAACTATGTACCCCCACTACCTGGTATGAATCTATTCGAATGTAAGAACTAGACGCAGACCTAATGGAATAATTAAATTCATTTTAGAATCGCTAAACAGTCATTCCATTGGTTTTTGATAAAGGTTATATCATCATACTAAACTCATGGATGAAATAAAAAAAAGAAGGATTGAGTTTTGATTGACATGGAACTGAAGCCCAAAATGGCGGACATTTATTACATATGTGTGTCAGATGAAAGTATGGCGACCGACTGCATATGATGTGAGTGTGTGCGTGCCCCGCTCGTACGTACGAAGCGTTCCGGCTTCCTAAGGGTGCTTCAGTTTCGGATCAGACTGTATTCCCTCCTTCTTTTTTTATTAGCTCCATGACTAAACTATGGTGTTTAGGGTTATGTACCCAAAACGTCCACAGCCGAACATAGAAGAGAGCACCACCTTGAGCGGCCACTCGCCTCCTGCATCCATCGGATCCCCGCGGTTTTCACCCGATAGTCGGTCCACCTAGTATATAGGTGGCCAACGCTGCGTCTTCTGATTCCGGTGGTTCATAGAGGAACTTAAAAAAATGTTTGCTATAGTATAGGTACTTACCGTGATTATTATTATTAGTATGTTGAATAAACATTAAAAATAAAACAAAATAAAATTATTTTCCAATTCATTTTTCACTTTTGTTGCCAAAATACAGTTGTTAAAGAAATCATCATCATCGTCATCATTACCAGCCTGAAGACATCCACTGCTGAACATAGGCCTCCCCCAGGGAGCGCCACTTCGGCTCCCCGCGGCTTTCACCAGATCGTCGGTCCACCTTGTGGGGGGCCGGCCTACGCTGCGTCTTCCAGTTCGTGGTCGCCACTCGAGAACCTTTCTTCCCCATCGGTTGTCAGTTCTACGAGCGATGTGGCCTGCCCATTGCCATTTCAACTTGCCAATCCTAAGAGCTACATCGGTCACTTTAGTTCTCCTGCGGATCTCCTCATTTCGGATCCTATCTCGCAGGGAAACACCGAGCATTGCTCTCTCCATAGCTCGTTGCGCGACTTTGAGCTTAGTAATGAGGCCAACAGTTAGAGACCACGTCTCAGTTCCATAAGTCATCACTGGCAACACACATTGATTGAAAACTTTTGTTTTCAGGCTTTGTGGTATTTTGGACGAAAAGATAGGTCGAAGCTTCCCGAACGCTGCCCAGCCGAGTTGGATTCTGCGGGGAGCCGATGCATGCAGAAGGCGAGCAGCCGCTCTAAGTGGCGCTCCCTGGGGGAGGCCTATGTTCAGCAGTGGACGTCTTCAGGCTGTTAATGATGATGATGATGATGAGGGAGCGCCACTTAGAGCGGCTGCTCGCCTCCTGCACCCATCGGCTCCCTGCGGCTTTCACCAGGTCGTCGGTCCACCTAGTGGGGGGCCGGCCTACGCTGCGTCTTCCAGTTCGTGTTAAAGAAATAGATAAACATAAACATAAATAAGTAAGTATAAAATGATTACCTAAATTCATAAATAATTACATCTACTTATTTAATACAACACGAAAAAACGCTTCGGTGCTATTTTTTATTGCTCTGTGATTTATACCTGCTACAAGCAGTTTACATGCTACTAGTTTAGTATACAACGTGACCTTGAATTGGTATGTTATCCCGAAAAGGGGTAAATCTACACCCCAAGGTAGACAATGTTTCTTCTACGACTTTATTAATAGTTTTTCAAAACGCCAACAGTAAAATGGTGGAAATTTTACTGAAGGCTCTAAAAAAGGCCGTTGAGAGTTTTGGCGGGAACGCGGATAAGTTCACGTGGTCGTTGCATTGTATTATTTTTAAAGACTTATGCTTTTTCCAGTGTTAATTTTTAAAATTGGTGGCGTTTTACGCATTAAGTGCTGAATTACGAGCATGAGTGAGGGCAAGTGATAATGTGGTGAAATGTGATTTTTCGTGTTGTTTCCAAAACTCCATAGAAGCTTCTAGTAAAGTTGCCACCACTTTGCTGAAACATGACTTAGACTGGACTATGACTATGACTAGGACATAACTTTGAGTTAAATATTTTATAATACGATGAAAATATAATACTTGACACTGCCTAAATACACTATGTGTGGACCCAAAAAATATAACAAAAAAAAAAGACCGTTGAAGCAAAAACGAAAAGGCATGGTTTTATGATCTTGAAACCATTTGCCAACACTCGTGCACATTCACAAACACTTAACGGATAATAATCCACCCTTATTACACAATAAAGTTAAATATAATACACTAGTTTTAAAAATAAATTCAAAATTCACAACCGCCATTGTCGGATTTTCTTCTTTTCTTAATTAGAAAAAAAAAAATATTTAATAATTGACGTGGAAACAAAAGTAACTGGCCACGATAGTGCCAGGTATTGAGACCGCCACATATAGAAAATAAACACTGTCCGTCTTACCACAAAAGATTTAGACGCGCCTTAAACACTTGTTGAACAGTTGTTTCATGAATTCCATACCACAAATCCGCGCCTAACACTCGTTTAAGATAGACGGGCGTTAAACACGTGCTAAAATTAAACATACTCAACCCTTAGTTTAAGAGGTGTTTAACTGTCGCTGTCACCATAACACACACAGTCAAACTTCACGCTAATAACGTTTCGTATAATGTCACCTTATTTAAAAAATGTGGATCGAGTTAGACAGTGTTTAAGTAAACACGGTATAAACATGGTTTTGTAGTGACAAAAATAAAACATCCGTTTAAGGAGCATTTAACTTTTAGACGCTGTCTAACTAAACATGTATCTAAGCGATGTTTAAAATTATTTTTGTGGTAAGACGGTTTATTTTGCACCCTGTTATCACAGACCGTGTTCACTGATTCGCTAATGCTGTGGCCACACTATCGCGCGAAAACTCGTGTTGCATTGTCGTCATGAAAACAAAATAAACGCTGCATAACTGCGGAATAGTCACCGTCTTACCACAAAAGAATTAGACGCTCCTTAAACACTTGTTGAACAGTTGTTTCATGAATTCCATACCACAAATCCGCGCCTAAAACTCGTTTAAGATAGACGGGCGTTAAACACGTGCTAAAATTTAAACATACTCAACCCTTAGTTTAAGAGGTGTTTAACTGTCGCTGTCACCATAACGTTTTTTCTATGGTCACAGCTATGACGCTAACGTGTGTAGGATTTACGAAATGAGTTCTGCGCGGAATGAAACGTTTCGTATGATGTTACCTTATTTAAAAAATGTGGATCGAGTTAGACAGTGTTTAAGTAAACACTGTATAAACATGGTTTTGTAGTGACAAAAATAAAACATCCATTTAACTTTTAGACGCTGTCTAACTAAATCTGTGTGTAAACGATGTTTAAAATTATTTTTGTGGTAAGACCGTCAGTGTTTTGTCTTGTTTTATAATTGCTAATTTCCAACATGACAGAGTGAAACAAAATAACTATTCATTAGCTGCACAACGTTTAATGGCAAGAAGGCTCATGTTTAGTTATGTTTTTACGATGTCGACCGGGCCATACTGTCACCAAAAAACCGTGCAAACCGAGTAGGACGTTATTGTATTAGCTCCAGTTTGAAATTAATTTTTACTGGAATAAAATTGTTTTCGTGGAATAAATTGTTCACCATCATAACAAGCGTGTTACAAAGTTCAAGATACCGTGTTTTGAAACAATTATTAATTAAAACTGTGAGTACAAGAAGAGATAATTTATGCTCGGATTGTGTTTGGTGATTTTATAGTATCCTACCCACAATTCACTTATTAGAAAGCACACCCACAATTATTATTATCAGTACATCATCATTAAATATTTAATATGCAGAAGGCGAATAAATTAACCTGGGGGTGTTGCGACGTGGGTATGACTGAAGACAAGTACCTGACTTGTACCCAATGCAATAAATGTTATCATTTAAAATGCTTAAATAACGCCGGTAAAGAAACGGCCGGGTGGAAATGCCCTTTATGTCTGGGTGTTAAGGCCAAGGAATGTAATAATGGCAACACACCAGTCCGGTCAACACAATGCGAATACAATAAGCGATCCGTTAAACGACCTGCTATGTCATCCCCTACACAGGACTCGGTTAAATCATTATCTCATGAGGATGTTCGCGATATTATAAAATCTGAGATGAACATCTTGTTGACAAAAATTGACACTACGATTACTAAGGCAATTTCAAAAGAATTAAGTTCTATTAAGGCGGATATATCGGATCTTAAGAATTCTGTAACATTTCTCGGCTCTCAGTATGATGATATGCAGAAAAAATCGGTAGAAAATAACAATGAGATTAAAAGACTTCAGGAGGAGAATGACAACCTAAGAGTTACCATTACGGACTTGTCACACAAGTACAATCAGATGGAGCAACTGAATCGCAATAGCAACATAGAATTACAGTGTGTACCAGAAAGCAAGACTGAAAATCTAATTAGTATAACATCCCAGATGTGTAGCTTCGTGGGGTGCAACATCACCGATGGCAATATTTTGAATTGTTCCCGAGTTGCAAAGATGAATCCCTCCAGTTCCAGACCGCGGTCCATAATAGTGCAGCTTAGCTCTCCGAGACTCCGTGATAATGTTTTAGCAGCCGTTATAAAATATAACAAATCGCACAGAGATGACAAGTTAAATACTGCACATATTGGAATCCGGGGAGAAAAAAAGCCTATTTTTGTCTGTGAGCACTTATCCGCCCATAATAAGGCACTCCATGCTGCAGCAAGGTTTGCTGCTCGAGAAAAAGGATATAAGTATGTGTGGGTGAGAAATGGAAGGGTATATATGCGCAAAACAGATGATTCTGACTTTAAGTACATTCGGGACATGGACTGTATTAATAAGTTAGGCTAATTTAGTCTTTATAGCAAGTTTTTTTTGTCATCGCTGAAATAAAATTTGGTTCGTTACATATGTTTTATCAAAACGTAAGAGGACTTAAGACCAAAACAAGACTGTTTAGGAAAAAATTAGCTTGTTCAAATTATGATGTAATTATACTAACTGAAACTTGGCTGAATAGTAATGTTTTGAGTCAAGAATTGTTTGATAATAGGTATTTTGTGTACAGAAGAGATAGAGAGACGTCTAAAATAGGTAACATAAAAAAAGAAGGCGGAGGAGTTTTAATAGCCGTGAATAAACATATTACGTCAAAACGCATGATAAACTGGGAGAGCGATTGCGAGGACTTGTGGATTGTATTAGATATAGAAACATCAAATGTAGATAAAAAAATGGCTCTTTGTGCAACTTACTTACCTCCACCTGTAGATAGAACGTTACTAAATACTTTTTTGAATAACTGCAATCGTGTCTCTGAAGAACATAATTTTAAAACATGTATTGTAGGTGACTTTAACATGAGTTTGATTGACTGGTCATTGATCGACAATCCACAAAATGATTGCGTGATTCCGCCTTTAGGACAAACACTAGTTGATTTCTCAAGTCTAAACAACTTGAAGCAGCTTAACCAAATACAGAATTGTAAAAGTAAAATACTTGACTTAGTATTAACAGATGTTGAGAACAGTGAAGTTTCTCAATCAGTTTATGAGCTTTGTAACGTGGATTCATTTCACCCTACGTTGGATATTTATATAAAAACTTTAGATAATAACAAACTGAAATTTAAAAACAGCCCTCGGTATAATTTTAATAAATGTGACTATATAATTTTAAATGAATTCTTAGGTAGTATCAACTGGTTTGAGTTATTTGATAATTGCAATAACGTAAATGAAGTCGTGGATAAGTTTTACACTGTTTTGAATGAAGCTATACGAAATCACGTCCCGTTAAGCACCCCATCTTCCTCTAAATTCCCAACTTGGTTTAATAGGCGTCTAATTAGAATGATACGTGAAAAGAATAATGTATTAAGAAGGTACAAAATTTACAAAAATCCTATGGATGAAATTATTCTTAGGAAACTTAATGATCGTTGTGATAAAATGGCTACTCAATGCTATAATAAATACCGAGATTATATTGAAGATAAAATTACTACTCACCCAAAACATTTTTGGTCTTTTATAAAAGCCAAAAGGAAGGGAATATCTAACTACCCTCAAACGTTATCTAATGGCGTAGAAAGGATTACAGGGGGCGAGAATGTTTGTAATTTATTTGCAGACTACTTTGCATCAGTATACCAAAAAGATATTAATAGTATAGATGAGGAACGTAGCGAGTCTCTCTCCAAGTATCTTTATAAAGTGAGCAATAACAACTTATGGTTTTCTGAGTTAAGCTTGTCAAAATGTGTTGTTCAAAAAGCTTTTGAAAACCTTCAAATAGATAAAGGAGCAGGACCAGATAATATTCCTCCAAAATTCATTAAATATTGTGCCAAAAGTCTTTCTCTTCCTTTATGTATAATCTACAATATGTCATTACAATCTGGTATATTTCCTAATACATGGAAATCTGCTAAAGTAGTTCCCATATTTAAGAGCGGAGAAGATAGTAGTACCAGTAATTATCGGCCCATTTCAATAATTTCTACATTCGCTAAAGTGCTAGTCTTTAATTTTTCCTCACATCTATCAACATTTTAAACAGTTTATCACAAATCACCAACATGGTTTTATTAAACAAAGGTCTACAAGCACGAACTTGTTATCATTTGTTGAGAGCATCACTGAAGCTGTCGACAAAAACAATCAAGTTGACGTAGTATATACCGACTTCAGTAAGGCTTTTGACAAAGTACCACACTCCATACTTTTGTTTAAACTTTCAGCATACGGCATCACAGGTCGTATGTTAGAATGGGTCCGTTCTTATCTTTTTGAACGTAATTTTCATGTCGTGGCTGCTGGCTTCACCTCGACAGTTTCTCCTACCATATACTCAGGTGTACCACAAGGCTCACACCTGGGTCCTCTGTTTTTTAATATTTTTATTAATGACCTTCCTGATTGTTTGAGTCACTGTGTTCCATTCATGTTTGCAGATGATCTCAAAGTTTTGAAAGTAATCAAATCTTCTGAAGATGCTGAAAAACTGCAACACGACCTTGATAGTTTAGCAAGATGGTGCAAACTAAATGGCATGGCTCTAAATATCGCAAAGTGTTCTCAAATAACATTTAGTAGAAAAATCAAAATCATCAACTATAATTACAAAATTGGCACAGTAGGATTAAAAATAGTCAGCACAATGAGAGATTTAGGGGTTGTATTTGACCAAAAACTTACTTTCATTCCTCATATTGAGAATATTGCTAGTAAATCATCAAAAATGTTAGGATTTATTATTCGTAATGGGAAAGAGTTTCGTAATCCAAAAACAAAGATATTGCTTTACAACAGTCTGGTGCGCAGCGTTTTGGAATATTGTTGCCCTGTATGGAGGCCTCATTATTCCGTACACACATTAAGATTGGAGAGAGTGCAAAAAAGGTTTTTGTGGCATTTGACGTATTCTGTGGGACAAGCGAAGAAAATTCGGTCATATAAGAAGAGACTAGCTTTCTTTAAAATGCAAATGCTGTCTAATCGTCGTGACAAATTTGATCTAGTCATTCTCTACAAAGTTTTACATAATAAAATTGACTGTCCTGAGTTATTAAAACAATTCAAACTTAGAATACCGTTCAGATATCCACGAAAGCCAATAACTCCATTTGCGCCTCCTTTTCGTAGAACTGTGTTGGGAGCCAATTCACCTGTTCCCCGCATGTGTCGTTTAGCCAATGAATTTAGTGATCTATTAGACATTTTCGGAGACAGCCTTACTAAATTTAAAATTAACTTCAACCAAATTATGGCCGGTGCGGCCATAAACTCTCTCTAACTTTTCTAGTTTCTCGTTATGTTTATATTGTAGTGGCCCTCTGCAACTACAATAGGTATTTTATTTTATAAGTGTCCTTTTTGGTTTGCAATGTGGTTAGGTATATAATAACTGTCTGTTATTTTTTTGCATGTTGTGTTTCCTTTTAACAGACAATGCATTTAGCAAATATGTATGTTTAGAGTTTGTAATACTTGAAACAATGTAATTGTCAATAGGAAGCCTAAATAAATAAATAAAAAAAAAATAAATAAATAAAAAAAATTCGTGTCACACACGTTGTCGCGATAAAAATATCGACGTAAATTGAAGTCAGATGGTCTAGAATGCGCACCACGAGAAAACTTGTCATCGCTGTTAGAGTGAGACAAACTACGGCACTACCATAGTCTTTTCACGCGGTAAAAAGCGGTTTCTGTCGCGGTGCGCATGCTAGGGGTCTGGGCTGCAACTGAAGTGGCGAAGTCTGGACAAACCTAACCTAGGTTTAAGGCATATTTTACCAAACATTAAACTGTATTTCTTTTTTGATCAATAAATAACAACAATAATGAGTAAAATACACGATCGGGACCAACCAGTCGGGGTCGGTGTTTTCATTCGGTCGCCAACCACCATCCACACGGTCGAATTTTACACCAACCCGACCAAGATGAGACAAATGTGACCTTGGTCGGTGGCTGGTCCCGATCGTGTATTTTGGTTTTCAGTGTAACGTAAGTACTTTTAGTCGCGATGTTGTTTGATTGAAACTACTAAAATTTTAATTATATTATTTATTGGAAGGCAAGGCAAATGTACACGGATGGATATCGATCGAACAAGGAGGTTAATGTCATTAGAACGACCACAGACTCAAAACAAAATGTTGCCAGTGTATTACTTAAATTATTACATTATCTACTTTATTATTTATGGTTTATAACACGCGACAAAATCCTGTGATGCGCGCCAGTTTACCAACAGTGCTACCATAGTTAAATACTTACCTAACCAGCAACGGTGAATATATCGCTCGAATATTTGCCAAATCGCGATTGCGATAACGCGAATATTCGCCGAACCCCGATAATGAGGCCTTAGCGCTTCGTTCTCTATATTCGAGTAAAGTTCCGAGTTGGCTAGCCACCACGTAATGTCACTTGTAACTGCAGTAACGAATTTCAGAATGTCCGAGTAGCGCTAGCCGACCCGTAAACCAGGCTGCTACTTACAGGACACATCAGTTGCCGATTAGTACGGTTAATCGACGGCTATAGCAAAACTTGTTGCAACCTCGCATGTGTTTGTAATTTATTATTATAGTTCGCATGCCAAAAATACTGAGATCTACGGAACTGACAACTACCAACCATGTTGATTACGCTACTGCTATAAAAACATCGACTATTCCTGTTTCTATTTCGAGATCAGATAGTTATGAATATAGAAATCATTGTATTTAATTAGTAAAACAGTCCGCTCAAAACCATGGAAAGCCGATGGATACTGGAGGCTAGCAGCCGCTCAAAGTGGTGCTCTTTGGAGGAGGCCTATGTTCAGCAGTGGACGTCTTCAGGCTGATGATTATGATAATGATGACTACTAAAAAGTTTTTGTTCAATTATAATATGTTAAATACTTATATAATATTATGATATTTTTGGTTTGTGTTGTTTTAATTATTATTATTGCGTCAAGATAAAACCATATTTCAGGTACCTATAGGTATTACTTATTACATTTCCCGTTGAACTAAACAATGTAATCTGAATTCGTATTACATTCCTCATTACATTAATTTAATTAGTTGATACCCTTTTTTGTAAAGTTAAATCGTTACCTACTTACTGTTTTTAGGTAGGGAATAAATACTCTTTGAAGGGCATCTACCGCACCGCAGCATATAGCTGGCATATAAACATGTCAAAAAAAATAAAAAACTAACCCAAAATGGCGTCACTGACAGCAGTCAGGGTGACTATTGAACGAACGAAATGAACAGTTGACGTTGCTACAGATCACCCTAAATTTTTTCCCACTGAGTAGCTGATCGAAACTCAGTTTTCGTTCGTGAAACTGGGAAGAACTACTCGACGCCTTTACGTCCCGATCAGTATTACTCACTGGCCAGCCAACTCGGAACTTTACTCGGATATAGAGAACGAAGGCCTAAGCATCACAATGTTGCCAACTGCAAAAACTTTAAAACAAACACTTAAAGATATACCAAACCCAACTCAATATCGCCCAGAAAATTAACAAATACAACGCAATAATAGCGTAATTTGCCAATTTTAGCCACTTCTGTTTAGTTATAGCTTTTGTAGTGTTTTTAAGTGGGTCTTTCACTATATACTTCCTTACACCTAAGCACCACATAGCCGTGTTATGATCCCAGTCTATTTGATTTACGTCGAAGTTAAAAATAATTTGATCCGTTTCCGACATTTTCCGCCAAAGACTTTCTAAGTTCGAGTCGTCGAAATTCCATTCTTGAGTTAAGAAATAGTTAAAGATTTTTGTCATCTTCTCAAATTTTTTGTAGATGTGGACGAAGCTGAAACGATAAAATTAATACTTTTTAAGCTTTTTTTTGTTTAGCTCAAGGTCGTGCAGTGAGTTATCTATTGAGGGAGATATTTATTGCTCAGTGTTTCTCTGCGGGGTAAGATCCGGAATGAGGAGATCAGAAGGACTAAATACCGATAATAGCTCTTACAGTTAGCAAGTTGAAATGGCAATGGGCAGGCCACATCGCTCGTAGAACTGACGACCGACGGGGAAGAAAGGTTCTCGAGTGGCGACCACGAACTGGAAGACGCAGCGTGGCCGGCCACTAGGTGGACCGACGACCTGGTGAAAGCCGCGGGGAGCCGATGGATGCAAGAGGAGAGCAGCTGCTCAAAATGGTGCTCTATGGATGAAGTTCAGCAGTAGACGTCTTCAGGCTGTTTAGGATGATTGCCATCTAAAATTAGTACCTCCTATTTTGGAGTCAGTTGAAAGGTAACTTACGACTTAAGCTCCTTCGGCTTGTTAATTTTGAAAACGTTGATTATTGTATCCGCTACATAAGCGGGTACGTAGTGCAGAAGCCATGATAGGACCCAGTAGACCGCTTTATTATTAGTCTCCACGAGATACAAATACCAGAGGGCTCTTGGCGATACCATCACATTTCGGAGATCTCTTCGCATAGGTACCGATATGTGCCCTGAAAAACATGTTATTTTGGAGGTCTCTTGTCGAAGGTACAAGACTTGCCCTTGTTATTTTGGAGATCTCTTGTGGAAGCTACAAGACGTGAAAATATGTTATTCTGGAGATCAAGTAACCTTCACAAGACAAAAAGACAAGACAAGAGTCGAAGGTACTAGACATGCCCTAAAAATATGTTATTTTGGAGATCTGTTGTCGAAAGTAGTTACAAGATATGCCCTGAATATTTATGTTAATCAGGAGATTTCTATGCGAAGTACAAGACATGAAAGAGATCTGTCCATCTGTCCGTCTGTCATCACGCTGTATCTCATGAACCGTGACAGTTAAAAAGCTGAAAATTTCACAGATGGTGTATTTCTGTTGCCGCTATATGAACAAATACTAAAAACCAGAATAAAATATATTTTAGGGGGTTCCCATAACACAAACGTGATTTATTTGCTCGTTTATATAGATAATGGTACGGAACCCTCCGTGCGCGATTCCGACTGGCATTCAGCTAGTTAATTCAACCACCACCACCCGTTCCACATGGCAAAAAGATTAACTGGTAGAAAATGCTACTTAACTTTAAGTTCGCCTAAAATATCAAACACAGAACATCTTTGCCTCTTTGGAGATGGTAAAAAAATCCAAACCATGGAGATCAAATTCTTATTGATCTGCGTCATAATATGAAATAATTATCATAATATGAACTTACTAAAAGTGACTCCAACTTTGGTGGAGCTGACGTGGTATATCCTTGGACTCTTCGCCTTCCTAACAGCAGTCTCCCATCCTGCAGCAATGGTGGCATTGTTCACTATATCGATGGGTATGATGGACAGTTTCAAACGATTGTTTAGGTACATAACGCGAAGCATACCAAAACCAACCCCGAAAATTATCTGAAAACATATTTTAATTGTTACTAGTATAATTAGGTGAACCGACGATCTAGTGAAAACTGCGAGGAGCCGATAGGTACAGGAGGCGAGCAGCCACTCAAGGTGGCGCTCTGTGGAGGAGGCCAATGTGCAGCAGTGAACGTCTTCGGGCTGTTGATGATTTTGATAGTATAGCAAGCGGCTATTTTTTGACTTCTGGCGTTCATTTGTACTACAATGTACTGCAGTACACCTGTGTGTAATAAATACTAATATGACTACACTAAAACTTTATTGTAATGTACATGCAGTGATTACTGTAACTTACAGTACAGTAAAGTATCGAGCAGTGGCACTGCACCTTACTGTACTGTACTGTAACGCACTGTTATTACAATTATAAAATTATAATGTACGGTGCGCCTACGCTTCTCAATGCTACGTTCTCGATTGAATTCAAATAATTTCAATAGTTATACAACTCATATACCTCAAATCGGATAACAATCATAAAAGATAATAATTATAATGGCTAGTCAACGTCTAACTAAAGAGAACTACACACAGAACAAGAAATAAAAACACGCGCTTGCTCTGTGGAACTACCACGTCTGCAAGCAAGAGAGATTTGTACGGATACCCTGAGTAGTGAGTACGATAACGATCACTATTTTTTCTTACTGTTTTACTCATCGGGCGGTTGTTAAATTTCAGCGATTGTTGAACCGTTTTGAACTTAAAGAAAAAAAAGAAGGATTGAGTTTTGATTGACATCGAACTGAAGCCTAAAATGGCGGATATATTACATATGTGTGTCAGATGAAAGTAGGGCGACCGGCTGCGTATGATGTGAGTGTGTGCGTGCCCCGCTCGTACGTACGAAGCGTTTCGGCTCCCTAAGGGTGCTTCAATTTTGGATCAGACGGGTATCCCACCTTCTTTTTTTATTAGCTCCATTATGTCAAGTTTATTTCTGTCCTAGGCATGTGGTGTGCTTGTGTTCATCATCATCATTATCAGCCTGAAGACGTCCACTGTTGAACATAGGCCTCCCCCCGGGAGCGCTTCTTAGAGCGGCTGCTCACCTCCTGCATCCATCGGCTCCCCGCGGCTTCCACCGAGTAGGGGGCTGGCCTACGCTGCGTCGCCACTGGAGAACCTTTCTTCCCCATCGGTTGTCAGTTCTACGAGCGATGTGGCCTGCCCGTTACCATTTCAACTTGCTAATCTAAAAGCTAAGTGATTGTGTTGCTGCATGGAAAAACTAGCCTATCGGGTGCTTTACTAAAAGTTAATTTCAGAGATAGTAGCTTAACGGCTTAGAGTTTAGCAAGTTTCTTTTTCTATCCTAGGCCTGGTAATTATACTTACACCACTAGGTCCATATACGCAGCTCTGGTCCAGCCATCCAGGTATAGGCTCCCGGTATGTCTGCAACACTGTAAACATAGGATCACTTATATCTTCTTTTTGTTCTTTTCAGGGCCATTATTCTCTATGAAAACATAGATTCCACACGATACGAAACCACGTCGTTATCGTGTCTTGTTCAAATCGTGTCACAGCGTCAGATATACCTTCACTTTACATTAAGTTATTTTTATTTTGAATTAATGCCGTAATTACAAAACAATGTGATGCCCGCTATCTCTAAGATTCTCTGGCATTAAATAATCATGTATACTTTTTGAATAAAATATATTGATATAAGTGGTGGTAACTTTCGATATGTTGACGTTTCTGAATGGATCTCGGTAAAACTTGTGATTTTTGACAGTTCAAATCGCGCCAATTCCAAAAAAAAAAATCATTTCGCGCGGTTTTGTTTTTGTTTCATAGAGAATAGAGTTTTGCAGATTTCTTATGTAGACAAGGAATTAGCGTGGTTTCGAAGTAAGGAATCGATACGGAATAATGGCCCTGGATCAGTTTTTCTTCACGTGTAGACAAGGGGCCAGCCCTGGTACCAGAAAAAGGCCGTTTCTTCCATAAAGTCCATCTCTTTCTTTGGGTACCGTAAGAGCGGGCTAAGGGAATATCCAGGGAATGGGTAGCAAGCAGCATTCTCATTACTTTTATTGCTGTGATCTCAAAGAATCCTGGTAAGCATCGAAAGTGGTTTTTTATGGAGGAGGCATAAATCAGTAGCGGACTTTTTTAGGCATGAGGTGTGTGTTGTGATCAAAGTGCCAACTATAACTTAGGATATGACGTCACATACCAAAGAGATTGTATGTAAGTGTACCACAGCTTAGTAATAAGGTACTATGAAGGTGGAAGAAGTGGCGTCACTGCGCGTTTGAACTGTCTCTTTCTATTCCTGTACACAGAATTCCCCTATTACATAGGTCCAGAACCGAAGTCTCCATACTTAACCTTGTTTGAACATGAATATAACCATAGAGCACATTTTTTTTTCTTCTAATGTCAGTTCCTCTTTCAACATACCATATAAATAGTATTACCCGATTTAGTCGGGTACCTAAATAAAAATCTAGCTAGATGTAAAATGTAAATAATAAAAATTATATAACGCCTACATTAAAAAAATATAAAATGATAAAATTAATTACCATCATACTACTATCTATAGACAAGAAAAAGGTCTATAGATAGCTCATGCAATCTTTTAATAAAAAGGATTCAAATTAAGTATAACCAGCAGTTTATTCAACATTTCTTTTAATAACTCACGAGTTTTTCAATATTACCAAGTTAAAGGGATTAAAGAACAACAGTTATGTACAGGGGGTCTAGCAAAGATACCAACCACTAACGCTAACGCCAAACGCTAACTCCAAAATGTACTGAAATGACATTTCGGAAATCGCTAACTTTTCCGTAGCGAATGTCATTTCGATACATTTTTGGAGTTAGCGTGTGGCGTTAGCGTTAGCGATTGTGATCTTTGCTAGACCCCCTGTACATAACTGTTGTTCTTTAATCTCTTTAACTTGGTAATATTGAAAAACTCGTGAGTTATTAAAAGAACCCCCCCCCCCCCTGGGCCTCAACCAAAATAATGTTTCATATTTTAGGATTTAAAAAAAATAACCTTAAAAATGGGAAAACAGTGGGCGCGTGGAACGCCTATAGTTGACAATAAAACTATTATCAGTAATTGCACTACTGTGTTCTGTGTGTTCTTTACTATAGAAATGCGCTAATCATATTGTTGAGCGAGTATTAGTTTTCCACCAATCTTCATTTCGACTTTTTTGAACTACTTTCTACGAGCGATGTGGCCTGCCCATTGCCATTTCAACTTGCTAATCCTAAGAGCTACATCGGTCACTTTACCACGAACCACGACCACGAACTGGAAGACGCAGCGTAGGCCGGCCCCCCACTAGGTGGACCGACGACCTGGTGAAAGCCGCGGGGAGCCGATGGATGCAGGAGGCGAGCAGCCGCTCTGAGTGGCGCTCCCGGGGGAAGGCCTATGTTCAGCAGTGGACGTCTTCAGGCTGTTAATGATGATGATGATGATGATGAACTACTTTTATCCAACGATCAGGGCGGTTATTCTCTATGGAAACATAGATTCCACACGATATGAAACCACGTCGTTATCGTGTCTTGTTCAAATCGTGTCACAGCGTTAGATGTACCTTCGCTTTACATTAAAGTTATCTTTATTTTGAATAAAATATATTGACATAAGTGGTCATAATCTTTTGATGTGTTGATGTTTCGGAACGCGTCTCGGTAAAACATATGATTTTAGACAGTTCTAATCGCGCCAATTCCAAATTCATTTCGCGCGGTTTTGTTTTCGTTTCATAGAGAGTAGAGTTTTGCAGATTTCTTTTGTAAGACAAGGAATTCGCGTGGTTTTGAAGTAAGGAATCGATACGGAATAAGGCCCCAGCTAGACATGGGTGGATCTGATGGAAATCTATACAAAAGAAATCGGGTAATTATTCAGATGTCATGTGGCAATACTGATTTTGACATGTCAATTTTTATTGTGAAATGTGAAATACTCTTCGTCAAATAGAAATAATTAAAATAATCTTATAAAAATACATGATTAAGGCCACTTACAAGTGAATTATAATTGTGTGCTTCTGTGATTCGTGCCTCGAGTGATTTTGGCACAGTTTTATCACGCAAGACGGCATTTTAATGGTATGTATTCAAAAGCACACCCAAGTAACGACTGATTTTGATTTTGACAGCTGAGAATCAATCACACCCAAAGTGGTGTGTACGGTTTTGCCCTGCTTTAATTTCGTATTAGTGGTCTGGATAAAAACTCTTTGTTCCTGTATTTTAAAATGCTTGTGACTTTGTAATTTTGTGAGATATTTAATTTTTGTTTTCAAGAGTGCTAACTTTTTGAGGAATATTATTAATTTATGCAATAAAAAAATAGCAGGTGACAAGCCTATTAGCGAAGCACAGATCACTTTGCCATTAGAGCACAAGTTGTCTGTTGTGTCTTGTTCGATATGAATATGATATTCAACTCCTTGCCAAAAAATACAAACCTATCGAAGGTCGGATTATACAGATAGGAAGATCCCCAGCTTGCTCATGCACCAGATCTTCGGCTATTGCCTTAGTAAACGTATACGTATTGGCCCAGCCATTGATTAAACTGAAATAATAAAATAAGTGCTTAATCTTTATCAAAAAAAAAAGGGCCTTTACTTCAATAACTTTCATGCTGGAGAGTTCCAGATTTTTTTAGATATTTGGCAGTCAAGAACCGTACTTGTGCTTCTTTCATTTGCATAAATATATACCTGCATTTGGATATAATCTTGAGCCAATGCTCAGCCACCACCACATAGGGCTGCCGTCTTGATTGTGCAAATGTGCACACAAAATAAAAGAAGTTCACAAGGACTACAACGATTTACTGAAGTGGGGAACAACGGCCAACGGCCCGTGTGGTCCCGTGAATGTGAGAATGGGACCACATCATCTCTTACCGTGGGTTCTGTAGCAGAGAATGGGTAGCTGCATTTCTCCTCAGTATATTAAATCTTTTGCGATTACCAAGTCGCTTGCCGAGCGCGGTGATTCTAGCTTATACCCCTTTAGATATGTATCCAAAATGGCATTTTATAGGAGCCGCTTATGTACAGCATAGATTCTGGATATTATGTCTTCTACTTAGTAATGTGGGGGAAAATGTCCAACAGTTTCGTTAAAAGCAATCTCGCAACCTTGGATGGAGAGAATTCATTGATACCACCACCATGGATGTACCTTTAATATAATTAATGGCACGGCTAATATACCGATTTCCATGGGGTTTTAGTGACGATATGGCATCTTCTCTATAAAACGAACCTAGCAGTAACTGTTTCCAATTTGCTGTTGTCTACGGTTTCAGCCAGGTTCAGCATTGTATCTGGTGGCACTGGTGTCTGATAGAACTCCTCCTTCACCTCCCCACCTACTCGGAATGATGTCGCGTGGCAGTAAGCTGTAGACACGTGCACCAATGATCTGGAAGGATAAGTTCTTATTGATAGCAAACAAGATCATAGCGGCATAAGATAATTATCATTATACTTACTCTTAAGCTACTTTATCCTACTAAATATATTATGCAAATTATGCATGTATGTGATGTATTGTAAATCTAGTTTAGTTGAGTAAAACTGCGCAACTTTTCTGATTGTGGGGTAAGTCAGTCAGTCAGTCGGCATACATTGCCATAAATCATGGCCAGAGCCCAAAAATACAGGCCTCTTCAGGTTACACCAGTCTTTGTTCTTTAATCACAGTCATTACCACAAAGCAATATGTCAGGATTAGGCAGATGGATTCAGATAAAGTTGCATGAGCAGAAATCTGCCAAAAGTCGTCGATCGCAGAGCCATGCAAAGACGATTTAAATTACATTAATATATTTTAGTTCTACTGAAACAATTCAATCTTACTTTAGTTTTTTACAAGCTTTTCCCAATTTTAACACCTCTCTGGTGCCTCTAATGTTGATTAAGGAAGCGTTGCGGATAGGCTCATCGAATCGGGTTGTGGCTGCTTCGTGGAATATGACTTCTACCTGAAAATTTAAAGCAAATACAATACAACTATAATTCAAAATGGAATGGCAATGAGCAGGCCGACAATGATTCAAAAAACTTGACGGGCCCGATAGCTTAGTTGGTAGTATCCCTGCTTTCTGAACTGACGGCTGTGGGTTCGATTCCTACCCAGGACAAACATTTGTGTGATGAACATAGATGTTTGTTCTGCGTCTGGGTGTTATATTGTATTCTATGTATGTATTTACAAACAAAAAAGTATATAAGTATTGTATCAGTTATCTGGTTCCCATAGTACAAGCTATGCTTAGTTTGGGGCTAGATGGCGATGTGTGAATTGTCCACACATATTTATTTATTTATTTATTTTAATTAGGAAATTAAAATGGCAATGGGTCGGCCAAATCATTCGCAGATACGACAACTAATGGGGAAGAAATGGTTCTGAAGTGGCAACCATGAAGTCATAAATTAAAAACACTTGAAATGAATACTTGCGTCTAGCATACAATGGCTTCCGCAGTTTGGATTAGATCGTTGGCCTACTTAGACTCCGCGTCTTTCGATTCATGATCAGAATCTTAAAGGTAGTAGTTAGTAGACTTACCTCTTCCACTAATGTAGCCCAATCATTGTCACTAATACCAAGCCTAATGTCAGCCACATCTCCTTCTACGCCTACTATCCTCTGCTCAATGTCTGGCTTCTTCTTGCGAACCGGCTCAAACACCTGGATTAAGGATTGTGCATGGTTATTTTTAAACATTTACAACTTCTTAGGTTTAGGTATACAGGCACCACGACCAGGTAATATCACTTGAAAAACATTTCTTCTTAATTTAAATAATATTCAGTTAGGAAATGCCTCTGTTAGTATTGCCTAGGTAAATAAGTAGGTAACTTAACAAAACTAAAAGTATCACTGGTATGTAGGGCCGGATTTCCACCTACAACAAAACTACCTTCAAAAGTCTACTTATACAAGCAGTATCCCACCAATGCTATAGTCCCACCCACCATCTATCAGACTGTAGCTTGAACTATTGAAGGTTTCACTTATTTCACGGATATGGATTCTTGCAAGTTTCCTTGCAGGTGGAGATCCACCGGCTAATTACGTAACTCGCAACAAGTAGGTATGCTGTTAAAATTATAAACTGTGTTCGATTGTATGGCTTCCATAGACAGTCTGAGAACCGTCAATGTCAAACTCTACTGAGTCAGTTTTTGTTCTCTTTGATTTCGTGCTCGTATCCATGCTAACGTGTATTTTTTTATTTCCTTAAAAATCTTTTTGTATCCGCTAATTTTGATAAATGTTTGTGTTTATTGTAATGTCGTGCGGTTTAATAAATAAACTCGCTGTGACATTCTGTATATTTTGGGTGTTTTTCTTATTGCCAAACCCGCCATACACCACGCCGCGCGCCGCACTCTGCGTACATCATATGCAACCGGCGTAAATTTCGCAATCATTGCTGTCAAACATGACTCAGAGCAAAAAGCGATTTAGCGCTTTATGTCAGACTAAGAAGTGCATTATTTTGTCTCAATCTATTACACTGTTCTGTTGCTAGTAACGGCAAAGGCCAAAGTGCAATCAGCGACCAGCGATACAATTTCCGGTGATATCTTGCGACCGATTGCTAAGTGTTTGCTGTTACTTTGCTACTGCTGTTGTCATTTTTTCATTATACGGCTACCGACTACCGACCTAACACGCGTGGAGTCAAAGCAAAAGAAATACAAATCGCACATTTCTCACAGATTAGAGAAAAACAATTGACTCTACCGCTCTCAAAACATTTACTAGGTGGTAAGAATTATCTGCAAAAGTGGTCTAGATCTCGCTTTGCCAGTTATTCTGCCGCCAAGCAGTAGTGTGCAAGCACTACTGTGTCCCAGTTTGAAGGGTATTGCAGCTAATGAAATTACTGGGAAAATAAGACTTTACGACCAGATCTCACTGTCTAATAATTTGATTACTAGACTGTGCTGATGTCTCAGGATGACGTGCACAGTGCAGTGTCACGCAAAACTATATTTTAGAGTGATTTTATAGAGTTCCGAGTGACACTGCAGCTGTTATGGATGCCCGAGTCGCTTAACATCATATGAACGGCTAGCTCGTCACGTCATTCATTAACATAAAATATGTTTTGAAAGGGATGACTTGTGCGGTTTTCATGAATTTTGCCTTCGGACTGCTTTATACTATTGGAATCGTTCGAATCCCGGCAATTTAAGTTACAGGTAATTGCTAGTAAAACGAGGACCTGTACAAAACACAAAAAAAAAAAAAATTAACAAAAATTATGTATGTACATAAATAATCTTGAACCTGGTCAAGCATTACTTTGCATAACATCATGATAATTTGATTCCTTTGTACCAGTTTCGATGACATTTAAAAAATTATTTTGGTGGCGTAATTAACTTCGAATTAATTAGTACTACTGTAGCTATTATATTATTCAATTCAATTTATTTACTTGCGAACATAGGTGAACAATAATTTGTGGTCTTAAAAATAACATCGTATTCGTATCTCTAGTTCCGTTGTTCTGACATGCAAGCTTTTTCTTACAATCGTTTATAATAAAATTAGTAAAATTAGTAGTATTAGTAGATGATATTACGAGCACTTATTATTTAAGGTATTTATCATTAATAAATGCGTCAATCGTATAGTAAGCCATGTCCAGTAGCAACTCATTTAGCTTCTTTTTGAAAACCATATCAATCTCAACACGGATCCTTGAGGGAATTGTTTTAAACACGATAGGTGCCATACAGAACATACTAGTACGCAGGAGGTGAGGTTTACATGTTTTATATCGCAGTTCTCCTTCTCGCCGACTACCTACCGCATACATTTCAAACAAGTTGTTGTGGTTTTTTACAAATAATCCTATCTCCCTAATATATAACGATGGTGCTGTGAGGACCTTAAGCGTTTTGAAATGCTCTTTACACGAATCTTTCTGTTTTAACACTAGCATAGCACGCACACATCTCTTTTGTGCCCTGAATACGCGTAATTTGTCGGTCGAGCTTCCCCAGAATAAAATTCCGTATCTCAAAACCGAAGCAACATATGATACGATACAAGTTGAGTATCTGTGTTAACTACCCTACAGTTTGTACAGAGCATATGATGCTTTATGTAGCTTTTTACAGATCATATCAATTTGGGGTTTCCATGACAGTTTATTATCAATAACTAGTCCCAAAAAATTACTAGATTCAATTTCATTAACAGGCTTGCCCAAATAATTAATTGTAATATCAGAAGGGCTATAATGTCGTAGTTTAAAATTCATTATATTTGTTTTGTTAATCTTTAAATTATTTATGTTCAACCATTCCATTAGAGATTTCAGTGTATTATTGATATCATTATAAAAATCATCTTTGTTATCATCTACAAATAATACTGTGCTGTCATCCGTAAACAGAGTCATATGATTTGTCGTAGCATTTGGGAAATCATTTATGTAACATAAGACCAATAGCGGCCCCAGCACGCTTCCCTGCGGCACCCCACATCTAACTGCTCTAATATTTGAATGATAATGTATGTCAGTGTGTGTTTTTGAACATATTCTATTTATGCGAGTGACCTACTTTCGATTACTGAGATACTACCTAATAAGATCGTGTGCATTGCCTCTGACTCCGTAACAGTATAGCTTCTTTAGGAGTGTATGACATACATGATCGAAAGCTTTTGTCATGTCTAAATATAGTGCTAATGTTGTTTTTAGCTTGTCCATATTTGTTGTGACTTCATGCAAAAAATTATACATTGCTAAGTTTATTGTTTTATCCTTTCGAAAGCCATATTGTTAGTTAGTTAGTATGCCATTTTTTTCTAGATATTTATATAATTTATTATAAATTACTTTTTCAAACACTTTCGAAAGTATCGGTAAAAGAACTACCGGTCTTTAATAATTACCAGTTTCATCTTTTGCTCTTTTTTGTGCAGAGGCTTAATATTAGATAGTTTTAGTTTATCTGGAATCGCTACGATTTTGTTAAATTGATTTAAGTACTTAAAAATTTGATAAAATAATAGGCGCTCGCTTCGCTTGCGCATTGTTTTCTATTGTACCCTTCGTCGTCATCAAACTCCAATATCTGATGATGCAGATTTATAATGAACTACTTAAGTTCTTGCGCTGGCTTTACATGCGTTTTCATGTCAGTCATTAAGACAAGGATCTAATCAGCTCTATCTAATTTTGAAAATAGCAGAGGTTACGTGTGTTCTTTGCTATTTTCCTTTTGGCTGCCACCCCCTCTTAACCAAGTCTTGGCTTCGCGCATAGCTGTTTGGTACTGTTTTATGGATCACAAACAAAAAATCTTGCTTCTTATTGCTTTGTGTAACTCGCGCTTGGCCATTTTGAAACACATAAAACACCTCAAACGTCGTTCCAACTTTTTGCCAATAATCATACCAAGTTTCCTTGAAATCCGCCTGTCCCTACGAACACGTAAACTACTGGAGAGTAATTAACGTGTTCGAAAGGACAGGTAGATAGAAAATTACGTAAAAAATGTATACGTACTACCATGGATGAAATAAAAAAAAGAAGGATTGAGTTTTGATTGACATGGAACTGAAGCCCAAAATGGCGGACATATTACATATGTGTGTCAGATGAAAGTAGGGTGACCGGCTGCCTATGATGTGAGTGTGTGCGTGCCCCGCTCGTACGTACGAAGCGTTCCGGCTTCCTAAGGGTGCTTCAGTTTTGGATCAGGCGGGATTCCCTCCTTTTTTTTTTATTAGCTCCATGCGTACTACAATACCGTAGGTACCAAAGTTACGTGATTTTGAATAGTAGGTAATAAAGACCGCATACTTCAAATGTTTGGCCACCCCTGCTGTAGATGAACTGATAAAAAGTGAACGAAAATTGATGTTAAGTAGGTATATTAAAATATTATTGAAATGTGTTAAACAAACAAAACGGAAAGAAAATAGCGCCATTGCTATGTATAGATCTAACATATCGTGTTTTGCAGGAGTAATCGAAATAAGCAAGTTTTGCAAGTGACCAGTCTAATAACCAAATTTTCTGGATGTGTCAAGTTTTGACTACTAGTCCCTATTCCCTTTTGGAGGTTAATTTTTCACTGTCAAAAAGGCATTCAAATCGATCTTATGACTTCTATCACTAACTCATATCCGGTCAAAAATTTACATAGACTTGTTCAAGTTGTTTCATTTCCCCCCCCCCCCCCCCAACTCTTCCCCCGGGTGCCATAAAAGCCATACAGGGAATGGGCAACATTCTCTTCGGTACATACTTTAGAGCATTTGTAAAAGGAGGTGGCAACTGGCAAGGCAAGGCGTACCCCCTGCCGGTCATATGGCGCTATTTGGTCATCTACAATATCATAGTGTACGTGTAAACACTGCGTAAATACGCTAGTTTGTATAACGGTGTGCGTGTTTTAAGATGGTGTGCGGCGTGCGTTTACACGCGCTGTTCGCGCATGTGCTATACGTGTTTACCTCGGCTTCCGTTGAAATTGGCAGAAAATTGTGCTTGCGGATTATAACGTTAACATCTCCATTTGCTTTGCATTGGTTATGCTCTAAGATACATTAAAATCGATCACAAAGACGCCTATAAAACGTGGTGATTATAATAATAATAAATGATTTATTGACCGAAAAATACAAGTAGACTTAAAATTACAATTTTTAAACTTAAAATTTTTTATAACGTGCAAAGTGGCGTTTTATAGAATAAGCTTATGTGTAGCAGTTTACTTACAGGGTCATTCAGCATCGTCTGCAGCCTTTCTTTAGTAGAAGATCCTCTTTTTGGTCGAACAAGGATAAAAGCTTTTCTTATTTCGCAAGACCTGAAAATTAAATAATAGGCATGATGACTACTATTAAAAATAAACAAGTAAATATTACTTTAATAAAGAAGATTAAAAATGAATGCAATAATTGAAAAAATAAGTAAAATCGGTAAATAAATCACGGAGTAATAAGCTTTTAAAGTTTCTATAGGAGACATCTCCTGTCCCTTTCTCGCGAAACAGAGTGCCTCCACATTTACTATGAAAAATCCCCTCGTGACGTCACATGCCGAAGAAATGTATGTAAAGCTACCACAGCTTAGTAATGAGGTACTATGACGACATTGCTCTGACGTCGCTGGCCGTTTGAGCTATCTCTTTCTATTCCGGTTTTTAAAATGCTTGTAACTTTGTCGTTTTTTGAGATATTTTAGTTTTGTTTTCACAAATGTTTATCTTTTGAAGAATATTTTTAATTTATGCAAAAAAAATTTTTAGTCATCATGCCTAGGTAAGTACATAAATATGTATGTATTAAAATTGTACAATATTGTATTGTTGAATTACTGAACTTTATTGCTAGTTGCAATTACGTGTACTGCACTATACAGTAATAACAGTTTATTACACAGTTACACAAAAATAAGAAATTTTAAATTATAAAACGGTATACTATGATTATAATTATGGTGCTTTTAAATGTAAGATACCTTATTTATAAACAAAAATAATTCAATTTTTGCTCACATAGTTCGCCATATTTACTTCTAGTTCAGCTTAGGGCTTGGTACATAATAAAATGATAGGTTTACTAGGTGGTTAGACTTTTATGCAAAATTCGTCTAGGTAGGTACCAACAGCAACGGCGACTTTTCCCAAAGAAGGTGGCCAAAATAATGACCACATTACAGCATTTTTGAATAAACTTGACCAAAAATACAATACAATGGCTAAACTAGGTTCCTACATCGAAGGTTGTTACAGTGTAAATGTACTAAGTTCAGTCAGTGGTATAGGAGTTCGCGCATTGGGCTCTGATGAAATGGCCCAGTGATTAAATGGTGTGGCGAGGATATGGCATTTCGATGATATGGCTTTTCTATGATATGGCGATTCGATTATATGGCTTTTCGAGGATATGGCGTTTCGAGGATGTGGGCTATCGAGGATGCGGGCTTTCGATGATATGGCCGTGAAGAAATGGGCTTCGATTAAATAGTATTCGATGTCGAGTACGAAACCCTGGCCAGTTATTCTGCCGCCAAGCAGTAGTGTGCAAGCACTACTGTGCTCCGGTTATAAGGACATCGTAGCTAGTGAAATTACTGGGCAAATGAACTAGACTGTGTGATGTCTCAGGATGGCGTGCGCAGTGCAGTGTCACGTGAAACTTTGAGTTTAAAGTTCCGAGTGATACTGCAACTGTTATGGGCGGCCGTGTCGCTTAACATCAGGTGAACGACTAGCTCGTCACGTCATTCATTAACATAAAAAAGAGGTACTTTACTGATTCTTACCCTACTTTCTTACACTCTTACACACTTATACGTATACTACGTGACACTACTATACTGTTAGTAACAGTATCTTACTGTACTGCAATACCAACTGCACTGCACTGTAATGCAAAGAAATTGTACTTCTTTTTTCAGTGTTACTTGGAACTTTAAAATAATAAAGTTATGCGTGACACTGCACTGCGCACGTCACCCTGAGACAACACACAGTCTAGCAATCAGATTACTATACTGTGTAATCAGGTCATAAAGTCTCATTTGCCCAGTAATTTCACTAGCTACAATGCCCTTCAAACCGGAACACAGTAGTGCTTACACACTACTGCTCGGCGGCAGAATCACTGGCAAAGCGGTGGTACCTACCTAGACGAACTTTGCAGAAAAGTCACCCACTACCCACCTACCTGAAAAGTCACCTACCACTGTATTAGTGTATGCTGCAATTTACTGTACCTTACTGTTAATAATTACGGTACTTTAAAATACTGTACCTAAATAATTTCTCCAACAGCTGCTTCCCAATAAATCCAGTTGCTCCAGTGAGGAATAATGTCTTGTCTCGGTAAAACTGCTGGATTTCAGAGTCACCTCGCTCCGTCGCCTCATCTATAGGCTTCATCTGTTCCATTGTCTCCAGCTCTAGTTTAAATGCTGGATCCATTTTGATAAAACTTTTTTCTGAAAAAAAAAAGTTAACTGCCGTGTCTACGCAACGAGTTATGGAGAGAGCAATGCTCGGTGTTTCCCTGGAAGATAAAATCCGAAATGAGGAGATCCGCAGGAGAACTAAAGTGACCGATGTAGCTCATAGGATTAGCAAGTTGAAATGGCGAAGAGCAGGCCACATCGCTCGTAGAACTGACAACCGATGGGGAAGAAAGGTTCTCGAGTGGCGACCACGAACCGGAAGACGCAGCGTAGGCCGGCCCCCCACTCGGTGGACCGACGATCTGGTGAAAGCCGCGGAGAGCCGAAGGATGCAGGAGGCGAGCAGCCGCTCTAAGTGGCGCTCTCTGGGGGAGGCCTATGTTCAGCAGTGGACGTCTGCAGGCTGTTAATGATGACGATGATTAACACATATGCTCGCTTGCATAAGGTACATCCTAGATATAAGATACAAGCATTCAAACCATTTTCAAACTGGTGCAGTTGGGCATTACCCTTACTACAAACCATGGGGTCCCATCATGTACAAACGAAAAATAGCCCGAACTTGAAAAAAATGTAGTAATAGTGTCTAGAGAGTTACTAGTTAGTGTCCGGTGTATTCATTTGGCACAATACTTCGGCAAAACGCAATAAATGTCGCTTGATAATCTTGCGTTATGCGGAAATAAAATAATTCGTAAAATAGCCCGCGTTGTATGGGATGAGGCATCTGTACTGTAGGTATTATATTATCTGGGCTACAAACAGTTAACTTCTAGTCTATCATGCACTATCGTAGACTGCGTCATCGCTTACCATCAGGGCCTGAAGTCTACTATTTCAATTGTGTCATAATGGTCCATGATTCGTGCCATAATGACAGATTTTGACACTAATGGTAGTCTGAAAACCATAACCTATCAATAGGGTCAAAATCTGTCGTCATTATAGATTTTGACACTAATGTAGTCTACAAACCATAAGTAAACTACCAATAGTGTCAAAATCTGTCATTATATGGTACCATTCATGAACCATTATGATAATGAGGCGTTTTATTAAAAAAAGCTGTGATTTTATAAAGACAGATGGCGGTAAAATGGGGGTTTTTAGTTCTGTCATGGTTAAGATAATTATGTATCGAGTTTAATATCCTATCCTTATTTTATGGAAGACATATACTCTAATGGCTTTCTATCGACAAATCAACAACGTACTCTGTGATTCACTCAACTGAATTTGACATTTCCTTGTACTCTGTGTATTGAAACTACGTCATTGACGTAATTGAAATACGTCATTAGTACGCCATCTAGTGACAGAAGCCGAAACAGGTTTACTTTTTGAATAAAACTCCTCATTGAAATAGTAGACTTCGGGCCCAGGTGAGACAGTGGTCAAATGCTATGCTTTTAAAAATTACTACACAATCATACACAATGGAATTTATCCTCTGTCGAGGTTTCCATATTAGCGCCGTTTGAGGTTTTCAGCTTTCACAGCAGCACTGCCAACTTGACTTTTTGTTTCGGGAAGATGGGACGGTGCCACAGTATCGACGCAAGTTGCATCCCATACTAAAGGCCGTCCCATCTTCCAAGGTATTAAAGTCATTCCGTCGGGTCTCTAGCCGTCATCGCGCATAAGTCCATTCGGTTCAAGAATAGACGGTACACCGGCACTGACAAAGGCCCGACGAATGACGTCATTCAAGCTGGCGTGACGAGGAATACGTCCAGCACTCCTGCTACATGCTAGACCGTGGTGACCAAAGTGGTCGACTAATTCGCCACATAGGCATAGGTGAGGAACTTGGCAAGCGGCTCCTAAACGCAGCGACACGGCCAATCGGCACATTTTGAAATAGCTTGCATGGCTGAGGCTGTAGATACTTGGAAAGCAGCTTGTCCAAGCCAGCCATTTCCTAAGACTCCCAATTCGCAGAGGCAGTGGGACGGGCCTCTCTGCGAGATAGAACGGAACGCTCTGCTAAATACTTCTGTTAGTTCCGCAGAGAGTGCTCGGCTTCTTGCCGTGTCGCGTTGGGAGTCCGGTCTATGGTCACGAGCCTTGCCCTTATAAAGATAAGTATAAAAAAAACCATTAAGGTGGAACGTCACGCTCAGCGCGCCAAATTCAAATTTTCTTGCGTTTTTTGCTTATTACAGCTTAATTACACAACGCAATTACATGAAAACTAGTTTACCGCAAATAAATAGAATGTATCAACAAATTATGATTAAAAGTATCACCTAAATATCATTGGTTTAGAAACAATTGGCAAAAAACTAATTTTGTCTTGGCTTTTCAGTCTAATGCACAGAGCTATGAAACAAATGACGCATCGCCGAAGCGTTTTTACTTTGCTCTGTGGTCTAATGCAAGAAAATTTGAATTTGGCGCGCTGAGCGTGACGTACGTAAAGCAAGGCGGTAGGAAAGTCGGTAATAAAATAGGAAAAAAAAACTTACCCTAAATATTACAATGATCATAAACTCCTGCTTACTTCATACGATACTGAAACTTTGTGATACGAAACTTAAATTAAAACTTTCAATTTTAATTATTAAAAACTATTGTAAAAACAATTACAACTGGCTATTGTAGAATCGCCAACGACCAACTACTTACCTTACAAAATGTCAACTAACTCCTGATTCTACACACTTAATTCAGTTTCAGGAATAATTAATTAGTGATTGTATTTTTGGGCGCGTCATTAAAGGTGTAGTTTAAAAGCGATTTCGATTACATTGTTTTAGTTATTTTGTATCCCGGTTTGCGACTAGGGCCACCCATCTTATTCCGTAGGTTCCGTAAGAGAATATCTTCCGGCTACGGGAATATCTAGGGGAGTCAGTATAATTTTTTTTTTAATTAATAATAACACCCAACTAGGATTCCCTGTATCTAGGGACCCAAGAACTACGAGGACCATGCTCCAACTCCCAGACACATAACAAATATTTGCGCTTTGGTTTTCCTGTGCACAAATACTTGTCCTGTCACGGGAATCGAACCCGCCGCCTCCGGGTTACGAGCCGACCTGCTCAACCACCACACCACGGAGGCTGTCAATTTTCTTCGGTAGATTAAAATCTTCTGCGATCACCACGCCACCTGCCAAGCAAGGTTATACCTAACCCTCTATATGATAAGCGCCCAATGTGACGTTCTACTTGGGAGGCAGTGGACGTGTATTTATCAGGCCGATGATAACGATCATGATTTTTCTACATCGAGCCACCATTTTTTTATTAATTTTTTTAATTTTTTTATGTTTCTTGTTAATCTATAAATCAATTAATATAACTTACGGAAATATACACATTTACCTATAATTAATTTCTTTAGTAATTATTATGTAGTTGACCCGCCCCGGCTTCGCACGGGTTAATTAGTTTAACGACATATCCCAGTCTAATGGAAATGGGAAAAGATAAAGGAAAAAGATGAATGAATGAACCGGCTCCTTTTACTTTAATCCATTCATCCTTTTCCTTTTCCCTTATCTTTTTCCTCTCCCTTCTGACTTTCCCCATAGTACAGGATAGGAGTGCCTTTGAACCTAACACTGAAGGTTGGATGTCTGTAATTTCTGGACTACATAACCAACTACCTTGAAATATTCACGGGACAATACTTAAAGTACCTCCTTTCTAACAAAAAAGAATGTATGAAATTAAGTACTTACACATTTTAACTGTCATCTCCTCTCCCAGGAACCGTGCTGAATTTTGGGATATAAAGTATTCTACAGCCTACCTTGGAGTTTGAAGTCAAATCATGCCAAGTTTTTTTTTTTTTTTTTATATGTGTGGACATTTCACACAACGCTATCTAGCCCCAAACTAAGCATAGCTTGTACTATGGGAACCAGATAACTGATACAATACTTATATCCTTTTTTTGTTTGTAAATACATACATAGAATACAATATAACACCCAGACGCAGAACAAACATCTTTGTTCATCACACAAATGTTTGTCCCGGGTAGGAATCGAACCCTCAGTTTAGAAGGCAGGGCTACTACCAACTGAGCTATCGGGCCCATCAAAGTTTCATTTGAATCCATTCTGTAGTTTGGGCAGATGAACAGCGGAGCCTTGGTAATAGCTTGGTGAGGTTGAGTAGGTCAAATAATTAATGCATAAGATGCATCTAATTATCATGCCTATTGCATGGAACCCTTCGTGCGCGAGTCCGTCTCGCACTTGGCCAGTTATTTCAATTATTATTTGTGGGGAAGACAAAGGTCTAGTAAAAGATACCAAAAATGTTTAAAGTCTTTATTACTATAAATAAATATACATAGTGTAGTGTAGCGGGTGCCATTGAATTCGTTAGCATTGAGTAAGCACTTGTGTTTAATTACGATTGTACGTCATTTATTGATGATTATTAATGAGTACAATATTAATGAGGCAGCAAATAAAAATATTCTTTAATGATAATCACACAGAATTAGTGCTATTTACTTGGAAAATTTTGAGGTTTGTCGTGGCGTGTAACGTAGTTGGCACGATTGATTTTGATACTTTTAAATGTTTTTTTTTTACTTTGTATAATTAAAAAGAGTAGGTACTTAATTATTTTAGTTTAGACTTGTACTGTAGCAAGCTATGCCATTTTTGTAAATTATAATCAATGCCAAATCCATACGTGATCGGTGTCAGGTGTAGATACCTACCCACGAATATGGAAGAACATGGAGCATGTATGTGTCGTATAAAAGTGTGATGACTATTTGGAGGTAGTCAAGGTTTTTGAATTCTTTAAACTGCGGATTTATCATAACGTAAAAAGATAGCCGTATGTCGTCAGCACTATCTTATCTATCTATCTATTAATGATTTTTAAAATGGCTGTACTTTATGTGTTGTTTGTATGTTTGTGTTTGTGTAGCCAGCTGTTATACAAGGTGACCTTGAATTGATATGTTATCCCGAAAGAGGGTAAATCCACACCCCAAGGTAGACAATGTTTCTTCTACGACTTTAATAAATTAATAGTTTTTCATTGAAGAAATGCCATGTAAAGTTTACGGTCGAAAATAGTCTTAGCGCAGCTGGGTGGTTGAACTTCGTCCTTGGCCAAGTCCACATAAATGAGTTTAACGACCTGTGTTTAGAAATGAATTTATACTATCTTGTTAACTCTCGTATGTATCGCACGTGCAATTTTGCGAGTGGATTTATTTTTTACCATGGATGTTTGGAAACACCCAGTTTCAAGTAAGGCTCTCACAACTTGAAGGGTATCATGGTCCCAGTCTCCCCATTTCGGAATAACATACCAATTCAAGGTCACCTTGTAGAAACTCCTCATTCTGGCGTATTTTTCTTCGTTTTTCTATCCGTCATAATAGCTTTGGAACAAACACTTAAAAACCATAGCACATCCAACTAAAGATCTTCCAAAAAATAAACAAATAGACCAATAATACTAAGTAGTTGCCGAATTTTAACCAGGTGTTCCGAGCATTCGCTTTTATAGTATCTTTCAAGCCATCTTTTATTATGTACTTCCTCACCCCAAGAACCCACATGCATGTCATATGGTCCCAATCAATGGTTTTAATGTCAAAATTGTAGATAATTCTGTCAACATTGGACATTCTCTGCCACAAACTCCTAAGGTTTGTATCATCAAATATCCAGTCGTTTGTCAGACCGAAACTGAAGGTTGAATTCATTTTGTCAAATTTTGCGTAGACATTGATGAAACTGAAATGAAATAGAATGAAGTTTTAATAAATCAGCAAAACGTAGAAGCAACAGTGTAGACTGGAAAATGAAGATGTAGGACTGGAACAAAGGGTCTTCGAGTGACATTATGACTGTTATCATCTTATAAATTGAGTTGCTAGTCTATCGGTTATCCACTGCTGAACATAGATAGGCCTTGCCCGCCTGCTCGCCTCCTATGCTGCTTCCATCGGCTCCTCGGGGCTTTCAGCAGATTGTCGGTCCACCTAGTGCCCACGCTGAATTTACCGGCACGTGGTCGCCACTCGAGAACCGTTCACGTGGTCACGGGCGTGAGGTCCTGTGTCCACACTTCCAGACTTTTTGCACATTCATTTACTATAGGTTTTCTTTTTAGTTAATTTTCATTTTGCAATACGACCATGAATATCATGTTCTTTAGCTCACTGCCCATCCAGCTACTCAGTAATAGAGTTGATTGATATAGAAAGCGAAAATTAACTTACGATTTAAGTCCTTGTGGTTTCTTTATATCAAACACATACATGGCTGCATCCACAATATATGCTGGAATATAATGCAAGAACCAGGACAAGAACCAATATATAAATGTGTTATTGGTCTCTATCAAGAATGGGTACCATATCGATTTTAGAGTCGCGCACAACGTTTTACGGTTCTCGGATTGTGCCATCGGAGTTGAAATATGACCTAGAAAAAAGCCAAATTATAAATAAATAAATAAATATGTGTGGACATTTTACATAGCGCCATCTAGCCCCAAACTAAGCATAGCTTGTACTATGGGAACCAGATAACTAATATGATACTTACATACTTTTTTGTTTGTAAATACATACATCGAATACAATGTAACACCCAGACACAAAACAAACATCTATGTTCATCACACAAATGCTTGTCCTGGGTAGGAATCGAACCTCAGTTCAGAAGGCAGGGCTACACTACCAACTGAGCCATCAGGCCCGTCAATTTAGAAATCTTAATCAACCTGTCAACCGGGTCATTACACAGCATTGGTTTTCAGCTGGAACTAGAGTCTTTTCTTTATGTAGGGGGCTTAGCACTAAATAGGGGTTTTTTTACTAACCTCCATATGACTATCTTGTATCTACCTGTGTGTGTATAGAAAGGGAATGGGGTATATGTGTTTGTGAAGGAGGGAGGGTGTGTGTATTATTTGTGTCTGTTTTTAATTTCAATGCAGTTTTTAGGTCAGTTGTATCAAGGGCCAACTGTATTTTAAATTATTATTTATGTGAATTGTGTGTGCCTGTAACTGCTGGCTGTGATGGATAACAAGCAGGTGGCTCACTTGATGGTAAGTGGTCCCTAATGTTTAGGGACATCTGCAACGCTGAGGGTATGGTTGTGATCTCTATGGTATGGTATGGTTGTGTTCTCTTTTTTTTGAAGAAGACCACTAATATTTTATGTAGGTATATAAAGGCATGTTATGTCTAATAGTTCAATAAATAAATAAAGGCTACTACATGGTCAACGACAATATCAGATTTAATAACCCTGACAATTCGAAGTTCGGCCAAAGTTTATCCTTTTACAGTTGACATTCCACCGTACTAAGCGATTTGGTTGCACTTGCAGTTCCTCCTGCTAAGAAATGGAATCAGTGCCATATTCTGTGTTCCCTCAAGGCCAGAGTGAAGGAGTGATCTTCTAGATTTATTTGCTCCATCTTCGGCACACAGTGATTTAGTGGTCAAACGTTAATCATCTTCATCATCATCAGCCTGAAAGGTCCACGGCTGAACATAGGCCTCTACCACACCAGTTTCGCTTGGCTCCTGTATCCGCCAGCTTCCCGCACTTCTGACCGGGTTGTCGGTCCACCTAGTGAGGAGCTGGCCTTCGCTACGTCTTCCAAAAACCTTTCAAACGTCAATGTATCAAAAAAATAACGAAGAACTTACGAAAAGTGACGGCGCAGTTGGTAGAGCTGACGTTGTACAACTTTGTGTCTTTACAGTTTTTAACAGCAGTTTCCCAACCAGCTGCAATGGTGGCGTTGTTCACGAAATCAACGGGTACTAAGGAAATTATCGCCTTATTGTCAACTTTTAGCACTCGCAGGACACCTAATCCGACGCCTAACACAATCTGAAATAAAGATAAAAATTTTATGATCATCATCATCAAATCATCATCAGCCTGAAGACGTCCACTGCTGAAAATAGGCGTCTCCTAAAGAGCGCCACTTTGAGCGGCTGCTTGCATCCACCGACTCCCGTGGTTTTGACCAGGTCGCCGGTCCACCTAGTGGGGGCCCAAGCTGCGTCTTCCGGTTCAAGGTCACCACTTGGGAACATAAATATACTGGGTGTAATTGGATTCATCTACTCAAAGTGATGATCTTTGGGGGAGGCCTATGTTCAGCAGTGGATGTCTTCAGGCTGATGATGATGATGATGATGATGATGAATTGGGTTCATTCTTTGAAAATGGGTAAATTGTCCACTCAGGATAACTTGTTTAATCAACTGCTACATACCTTAAATTAATTAAGTAGGTACTGTTTTAATTATAACACAAATGCAAGAAAAAAACTTTGAAAAGTATCAAGATCATTCGTGCCAACTACGTCAGGGGCCGTGCATGATTTGCAATAAAGAATACTTTCATTTACGCTCTTTAGTAATCATCAATAAATGATGCATTATCGTGCATGTACCTATATCTACTCAATAGATATGATGACTAAATTTTTTTTTTTGGATAATCTATACATATAATAAAACTGTAGAGATAAAAAAATCTGTAAATGCAAGATATCGAAAAAGAAATGACACAGGTTAGCTTGAAATTTTTTTCTGATCACGTTAAGCTACTTTTTAGACATTTTGTCTGTTTGTTTGTTTGTTTGTTTGTTTGTTTGTTTGTTTGTTTGTTTGTTTGTTACGGCACAACTCCGAAAATACTGAACGGATTTTCATGCGGTTTTCACTAATAAGCTTAGAAAAACCCGGCGCACAACATAGGATATATTAAATTTTAAATATTTGAATTTTTTTTTGGTGAAAATGGTTAAGATTTCATTATGAAACGGAACGGGATTTTCACAAGATGGCCGCTTCAAGGCTTCAAGGTAAGTTTTTTTTTCTTATATTTTGGTCCACACATAGTGTAGGTATTTAGCCAGTGTCAAAAAGTAAGTTTTGTTTTGGCTACTAATCATAGATGAGAGAAAAAAAATGTGCTCTGTGCTACTGAGGGTAATATTATCTCGGGTTTATCCGGATGCACAGATTAAAGAACAAAAACTCTGTTACTATTATGGCGCGGCTTCATATACGCCCGAACCTTCGCTGTTGAGTTGGCGCGCAAAAACATCTCTGTTGACTATCCTCGATGTTTTTGTAGCGCCCCAACCCGGACACATAGTCAATTTGTTTGCCTGCTGCGCGACCGACGTGGGCTAAATAAAATGGAGGATGTTAGCGTTATATTGCATGTCGGCGAATAAATATGTTTTACAAACTGTGAGAGTATTATTTGCGATTACAAAAATAAATTTTAATAGTTTTAATTTATAATTCCTTATCAATATGAAGTAAAACCAATTTTTTTTTATTTGTCTGTTTATCTGTCCCTTTGAATACGAATCACGGTTGTTATAGTGGCAACAGAAATATATCATCTGTGAAAAATTCAACTGTCTAACTATCACGATTCATGAGTACATCCTGGTGTCTGATGGACAGACAGACAGACAGACGGAGAGAGGAGGTTTAGTAATAAGGATTTACCCTTTGAGTACGGAACCCCAATCATTTATATTTCATTTTGAACAATCCCCACTGCACTAAGCAATAAGAATGTAATTTAATGCATGTTTATATTTATAACTTAAAAGACAAAAAACATTAAATAACAATTGGCGCGCCTGCATTACCGGCAGCGTATCACACTTTTCGGGCTACGGCGAAATACATCGCGCGATTACTCGATGCAGTGCAGATTAGAGAAAAATAATCAAGGAAGTCATATGTATTTTTTTCTCTAATCTGTGGTATTACTAAAGATAAGTTTTTTCGTTAATCTGTGGTCCAAACTAAAAAAGAGGATAGGTATGACAACCTTCTTGGATATGAGCACGACAAAGAGAACAAGGAATTTCGAAAACTAAGAACTTCTTAGACTCTTTTTTATAAGTTTGAAGGCTTCACGCGATATCATATTTAGCCAATATTGAAACATAACTAAAATTATTATTCATGTTTTCGATTTATTGGGTTCTGGCGAGGTCAAAATTCTTTATTGGCAATCTGGTATTATGTATTAGTTTTCAAAAATCTACTACGCGTTACTATTCGAAATAAGTATTTAAATTGTATATATAGTACCTATAGCTTAACCTATAGTAGTAACTTATTCAGTAATCTGTGCCTATAGGTACTTAATTTATTGACCCTTGCTTTTGCTACGCATTGTATAACCTTTTTTAATATGGCATTAGACAAAATTAGTATTTAGCCAATGATAGGAAGTATTTTATGAAAACTGTTTAAAAGGGGTATGTACTTTGATATAATATGTAGGTATTCATTATGGCAATTGTATCCTCGAATTAACAACAACATGGCGCGTAAGGTTCGTTTTTGACTGTTTTTAATTTGTTCTTCTTCTTCTTCTTCTTGCATGTTCTTAGACTTTTTATAATCATTCATAAGGCTTCACGCGATTATCATACTTAGCCAATATTGAAGCTTACTTAATTAACATTTTTATTCAAATATGGCGGGAGAAATGTTCTTTATTGGCGATCTGGTCAAATGTATTATTTACATAAACTTACTACACGTTACCATTATAATTAGGTAGATAAAATTATTTTTGCGCTACTGCTAAATTCTTGATCAACCCTAAAGAAATTTTAAGGTACCTGGGAGTCTAGCAAAGATACTAACCACTAACGCTAACTCCAAAAATGTATTGAAATGACATTCGCTGCGGAAAAGTAAGCGATTTCAGAAATTTCATTTAAGTACATTTTGGAGTTAGCGTTTGGCGTTAGCGTTAGTGGTTGGTATCTTTGCTAGACCCCCTGTAGTACTTATAGCTACTTAAGTTATAGACCCTTACCATTGCTACGCATTTTAAAACGTTTTTTATTTTGGCATTAAAGTAAGACGGAGTGCTTGCTATTATTTGTAAGCCAATGATACGAAATATTTTATGAAAAATGTTTAAAAAGGTTTATGTACTTAGATATGTATAATAATATGTAGGTATTCATTATGGCAATTGTATCCTCGAATTAAAAACAACATGGCGCGTAATATTCGTTTTTGACTGTTTTTGATTTGTTCTTCTTCTTCTTCTTGCATGTTGATATAAGTTTTTAATAGTTAAAATATTTTAGATTTGTGGGCTTTTAAATAAACCACGGGAGCAAAAAATGATTGATTACTCGGTTACTTCAAGAAGGTTATAGTTATAGTAGGTAATTAACATGGAGGTCTTATGTTGATGGTAATTAACTATCTTTGGGTGTAAGTAATAATGATGTAATGACGATTTAACCTACTTCCTCCCTTTATCACTAGGTAGGTATGTTGAAAGTGCAGTGGGAATGAGACAGCGTGGAAAATAGTGGACATAATAATAATTATAACTGTCGATTTTTTAAGGAGTAGTGGTTTAGTATGTGTAATTCCTAATTAGTATTAAGAAAATGAATTATGTGCGCATCATACAGGTAAAGCAATTTATAAACTTATTATTGACACTGGCTAAGTGTAGGTAATTAATTCGCATGGAGCCAAACTTAAGAAGGTAAAAAAAAATATGGTAAATGGAACAAAAAGCGCGCGGATAATATGTAAAACTGAGCTAGTTACTAATATTCCTCTTATGATAGACATGTGAAAACAAAAATTAAATATCTCAAAAAATGACCAAGTACAAGCATTTTAAAACCCGGAATAGAAAGAGATAGCTCAAACGGCCAGTGACGTCAGAGGAAGGTCGTTCAAAGTACCTCATTACTAAGCTGTGGCAGCTTTTCATACAATCTCTTTGGCATGTGACATCACGCACGAGTGGATTTTTCATAGTAACAGTGGGGACGCTCTGTTTCGCGAGAAAGGGACAGGAGATGCTTCCGAAACTTTAAAAGCTTATTACCCCGTGGTTTATTTACCGATTTTACTTATTTTTTCAATTATTGCATTCATTTTTAATCTTCTTTATGAATGTAATATTTACTTGTTCATTTTTAATAGTAGTCATCATGCCTATTGATGATATAACGTGTGCCATAATAAAGAAACGAATCTGACGCAAACATGAAACTGTTATATTTTTCTATGAGAATAAATTTAGACAACCAGTTATCAAACTTGGTAGTCTAATGGGAAAAATATATTCCTGATTCATAACCAGTAATAAAACAGGAATTTTTGTCCCACTAGGTAACCAGTTACCAAACATGGTATTCTAACGGGAATAAACGGTCATTACCTATGAAAACGCCACAAAACTAGCTCAGTACGTACCTAGCAGGTACGTACCGAGGAGACCCGCAGGAGAACTAAAGTGACCGATATAGCTCTTAGGATTAGCAAGTTGAAATGGCAATGGGCAGGCCACATCGCTCGTAGAACTGACAACCGATGGGGAAGAAAGGTTCTCGAGTGGCGACCACGAACTGGAAGACGCAGCGTAGGCCGGCCCCCCACTAGGTGAACCGACGACCAGGGCGGTTATTCTATATGGAAACACAGATTCCACACGATACGAAGCCACGTCGTTATCGTGTCTTGTTCAAACCGTGTCACAGCGTCAGATATACCTTCACTTTACATTAAAGTTATCTTTATTTTGAATAAAATATATTGACATAAGTTCATCGTTTCGGAACGCGTCTCGGTAAAACTTACGATTTTTGACAGTTCAAATCGCGCCAATTCCAAATTCATTTCGCGCGGTTTTGTTTTCGTTTCATAGAGAATAGAGTATGCAGATTTCTTATGTAAGACAAAGAATTCGCGTGGTTTCGAAGTAAGGAATCGATACGGAATAATGGCCCTGGTGAAAGCCGCGGGGAGCCGATGGATGCAGGAGGCGAGCAGCCGCTCTAAGTGGCGCTCCCGGGGGGGAGGCCTATGTTCAGCAGTGGACGTCTTCAGGCTGTTAATGATGATGATGATGATGATGAATCCCAACTTTCCCACTTACCCCACTAGGTCCATACATACAGCTCATGTCCAGCCAACCAGGAACTGGCTCTCTGTAGCTGCATAACACTGTAACATATTAATAAAACAATAATAGGAGCATCAATCCATCCATCAGAAACATGCTCTTCAATACGGCCTTGTCGAGTCTTGCCATTCACATTGGGGCTCTCGAAAATGGACGTGCATTGCTCTTTTGGGACCGTTCTATCGTCATACAGCCAGTGAGGGTGATTTTGAAGGTTTTAATTTTAAGTCTCATTATGAAACTTAAAACTAAATGGTAATTTAAAGGCACTTGTCATTTTAGAAACTTCCTCATTTTAGAAAATCTGCTAACTATACATAAGTTTTTTTTTATAACTGGATAGGCCGCAATTGACCGCAATCTTACCTGAAGGAAAGTAATATATATAATGTGTAATAAGTAATATGTCAATGCAGACACAACTTCAAACATACCTACTGTAGGTCTTACGACACACACAGGGAGGTTGTCAGATTCAGCACGGACCAGTTCTTCAGATAGGGCTTTGGTAAACGTGTATGTGTTGGGCCAGCCACTTCTCAAACTGCAACAAACGAAAAAACATAACCATAACATACCTACTTACAGCCTTTTTTTTCTTATATTTTGGCTCCACACGTCGTGTATTTAGCCAATGTCAAGTATTAAAGTAAAGTCAAGTCTTAGTCATAGTCATAGTCCAGTCTAAGTCAAGTAGTCATATTCCAGTCTAAGTCATGCTCCAGTAAAGTGGTAGTAAAGTGGTGGTAGGGGCAACATTATTATAAGCTTCTATGGAATTTTGGAAGCAACACGGAAAATCACGTTTCACCACATTATATCACTTGCCCACACTCGTGCTCGTAAATCAGCACTTGATGCGTAAAACGCCACCAATTTTAAACAATTTTAACGCTGGAAAAAGCACAAGTTTTGAGAAATAATCACAGAGCAAAAAAAAAACAGGCGATGCATCATTTGTTGTTTGTCATTGATTTACGAGCACGAAATCAGCACTTAATGCGTAAAACGCCACCAATTTTAAACATTAACACTGGAAAAAGCACACGTTTTGAGAATTAAAACAATAGAACGACCATGGAACGACGTGAACTTTTCCGCGTTCCCGTCAAAAACCTACTTACAGCCTTATTACCAACAGAACAAAAAAAAAATGCGATACGTGCCCGAAGCACGGTAGCGCTCAGTTGTAAATACCAACATTTTGCTGTAGCGGTCACCCATCATAGTAGTGACCGCAGCGAACGTTGGCTTAACTTTACCGATCGGTTAGGAACGGCTAGTCGTGCTTCGCTATGAGCGCTACGCTAGTTACATTCGTTTAGAAAAAAACAACACCTGGCACTGATGTTTTCCAAAGTTTCATTGCTGACAGTCTCAGCCATGTTCAGCATAGTTTCTGGAGGTAACGGGCTCTTGTAGAACTTCTCTAACACTTCCCCGCCAACGCGTGACGACGTCGTATGACAGTATGCCGTCGAAACGTGGACGAAAGATCTGCAAAAAGTAGGCATTTCTATCAGATTTATCCATGAAATAATAGATAGTATAGAATACAGACGACCTGGTGAAAGCCGCGGGGAGCCGATGGATGCAGGAGGCGAGCAGCCGCTCTAAGTGGCGCTCCCTGGGGGAGGTCTATGTTCAGCAGTGGACGTCTTCAGGCTGTTACTGATGATGATGATGATGATAGAATACTTGTATACTTTTTGTGTCATTCATCATCATCATTAACAGCCTGAAGACGTCCACTGCTGAACATAGGCCTCCCCCAGGGAGCGCCACTTAGAGCGGGTGCTCGCCTCCTGCATCCATCGGTTCCCCTCGGCTTTCACCAGGGTGGTTATTCTCTATGGAAACACAGATTCCACACGAAACGAAACCACGTCGTTATCGTGTCCTGTTCAAATCGTGTCACAGCGTCAGATATACCTTCACTTTACATTAAAGTTATCTTTATTTTGAATAAAATATATTGACATAAGTGGTCATAAGTGATGTGTTTATGTTTTGGAACGCGTCTCGGTAAAACATACCATTTTTGACAGTTCAAATCGCGCCAATTCCAAATTCATTTCGCGCGGTTTTGTTTTCGTTTCATAGAGAATACAATTTTGCAGCTTCCAGTTCGTGGTCGCCACTCGAGAACTTTTCTTACCCATCGGGTGTCAGTTCTACGAGCGATGTGGCCTGCCCATTGCCATTTCAACTTGCTAATCCTAAGAGCTACATCGGTCACTTTAGTTCTTCTGCGGATCTCCTCATTTCGGATCTTATCTCGCAGGGAAACACCGAGCATTGCTCTTTCCATAGCTCGTTGCGCGACTTTGAGCTTAGTAATGAGGCCAACAGTTAGAGACCACGTCTCAGTTCCATAAGTCATCACTGGCAACACACATTGATTGAAAACTTTTGTTTTCAGGCTTTGTGGTATTTTGGACTTTTTGTGCACACTAAATAAGAGAGCTTTTGAGAGTATTGCCGGTGTTTCCCGGTGTAAGATCCGAAATGCTCTAGAATTATCAAGTTGAAATGGCAATGGGCAGACCACATCGCTTGTAGAACTGACAACCGATGGGGAAGAAAGGTTCTTGTGTGGCGACCACGAAGCAGATGACGCAGCGTAAGATTCCACGTGAACCGATCATCTGGTTTAATGTCACGGGGAGCCGATGGATGCAGCGAGCAGCCGCTCAAAGTGGCGCTCTCTGGAGGAGGCTTATGTTCAGCAGTAGACATCTTCAGGCTGTTGATGATGACAATGATGATGACTCCAAATAAATATCATTTTTAATACAGGTAGAAGCTATAGGTGATATTATAATAAAGTAGCTTCTGCGGCTTCGCCCGCGTCTGACCGGTTATTTTCAAAGCCTACTTCAGATGGCCGATCTATTACCAACTGCTATGGATCCTAAAGATCAAAATGAACTAAGTCACGGGACAGTGCAAGACCTCTAAGATATTTATGTCAATATTCCCTATTCTGCCATGTGGTACCAGTTTGATAATAGAACTACCTCGTATCTTCTCGCGGATGCCGTGAGCGAAGGCTAAGGGAAATATTCATATAAATTCAATTAAAATCTGCGATCACCAAGCCACCTGCCAAGGGTGATGGTTACAGCAAACCTACTATGACTTCACTAGGTGGTAGGACTTTTCTGCAAAGTTTGTCTAGGTAGGTACAACCGCTTTGCCAGTTATTCTGCCGCCAAGCAGTGTGAAAGCATAGTGTGTGTTCCGGTTTGAAGGGCATTGTAACTAGTGAAATTACTGGGCAACTGAGACTTTAAAACCTGATTACACAGTCTAGTAATCTGATAACTAAGCTATGTGATGTCTCAGGATGACGTGCGCAGTGCAGTCTCATTCGAAACTTTATTATTTTAAAGTTCCGAGTGACACTGCAACTGTTATGGGCAGTGTCGCTTAACATCAGGTGAACGGTAGCTCGTCACGTCATTAATTTTCATAAAAATAAAATGATAAGCGTTCATAGTGGCGTTTTATTAGCCATTAGCTTTTGTATAAGAATCTGATTGAGAATGTCTTCCAGCTGATTATGTGATGTGTCTACACCTACTTCTTTCAGAGGCCTTAAATCATGTTTTTGATGTTTTTTCAGTTAAAAGTCTTACTTGAGGTTCTTACAGGCCTTGCCCAAAGCCAATGCTTCTCTGGTTCCTCTGACGTTGATCATGGTAGCCATGCGGATAGGTTCGTCAAACCGAACGGTGGCTGCCACGTGGAATATTATATCTACCTGAAAATTACCTCATCTAAAATGTCTATTCAATATAGGTGGGTAATGGACACTAAGGGCCGTGCTCCGCTACATAAAGGAACTGGGCTGGGGTAGATGCTGGAAGGGTGGAAATACACAATACACCCCATGCGGGATGTCAATGCAGGCCTTATTAGCGCTTCCAATTAGAATAAGTGGCACTTTAATGGTGAAGTGACAAATTCATTTGAAATAATTATTCTAGAAAGACGGAAAAACAGAAGTGATTTACTACTACAGAACTATTCATACAGAAATATCTAGTGTACTTAATTCCACTCAAACACACCATTACTTTTTGGGTGGTAGGATACCGCACAGAACCAAACCGGAGAATTCATAACCACACTGAATCACTCGAATGGTGACGATGGATGCAACAGGCGAGCAGCCCCTCAAAGAAGCGCGCTATGGGGTCTATGTCCAGCAGGGGACGTCTTCAAGCTGATGATGATGACGATGGTGATGGTATTTTTTTAAATTAAGGACATTAGATTTTCCTGTATATTTTGGATGATTTTCCATGAGATCAACCCTGATGTGACCTGTGTGTGACAGCCTCTGTGGTGTAGTGGTTGAGCAAGTCGACTCATAACCTGCGGCGGGTTCGATTCCCGCGACAGGACAAGTATTTGTGTACAGGAAAAACGCGAAAACTCTTGTTTTATGTGCAGGTGCTGTGGGAGCATGGTCCTCGTAGTTCCCGAGTAGATACAGGGACTCCTAGTTAGGGTCCAGGATCTGCGTATGTGATCGTTGGGCGCTCTTTTATATGGTATAGCTTTGGCTACTCACCTCTTCCACCATTGCACTCCAATCGGTGCTGCTGATGCCAAGTCTGATTTCAGCTGCGTCACCTTCAACGCACACTATTCTGCTATCCAAATCAGGTTTCCTTTTACGAACAGGTTCGAACACCTGGAAAATGGAATTACTACTTCTGGAATACAGATAGATAGATAGATAGAGAACTCATTATTGTTTTACAAATAAAATACACAAACAGGAATAAAATAAATGTTACGAACTAGTGCAACAATGGGCGGTCTTATCGCTGACAGCGATCTCTTCCAGACAACTTTCTTTTTTTTTGGATGGACAGTATCAGTAGTGAGAGAATTAACGGCAAATACAAGCATTTGAGATCTTCTTTTTCTCGTGTAGGCAAGTGGTCAGCCTTGGTGTCAGAATTTTTAGGCTGCCCAAGGTTTCTGACTTGGCTGACAATTGAGCATTTGAGATGACAATAGAATAACAATGCATGCGTGTTCGATATCGCGTCGGTGGGAGTTTAAGAGTTTTTTTTAACATAGGTGTGTGGACAGAGCCATCTAGCCAAACCACGGGGTCCCATCAGGTACAAAAAAAATAGCCCGAACGTGAAAAAAGTGTAGTGATCGTATCGTGAGAGTTACTAGTTAGTGTCCAGTGTATTCATTTGGCCCAATACTTCGCCAACACGCAATAAATGTCGCTTGATAATCTTGCGTTATGCAGAAATAACATATTTCGATTTCATAAAATAGCCCACGTTATTCCGTTGTATGGGATGAGGCATCTGTACTGTAGTTATAATATTATCTGGGCCCCAAACTAAGCATAGCTTGTACTATGGAAACTACCTAGATAACTGATATAATACTCAGATACTTTTTTGTTTGTAATTAAATATGTACTTAGGTACTAGGTACTTATATCACTACGTTAAACGTTACCACGTTTCCTTATGTTTTGTGCTGCATACAATTATTTATTTTAATATATCATTTATCATTATACTAGGTACTTGTTTAAGTATCCACTTATTATATATAAGTAAGTATATGTAGATATAACATGTATGTATATTATATTTAAGTAGGTATTTTACTGAAATTATTTAGTAAGTTTATAAGGTATTTTATTTATGTAGTCCTCTCCATCCAAAGGTTGCCTGGAAGAGATCGCTTTTAGCGATAAGGTCGCCCATTGTAACACGTTTCTGTAAAATTTCTTATCCTTCTTAATTGTATTATTATTTGATGTGTGTGCAATAAAGTGTTTATCTATCTATCTATCTATCTATGTACATAGAAAATTATATAGTAAGTATAGAATACAAACATTTCTATGTTCATCACACAAATGTTTGTCCCGGGTGGGAATTGAAGCCACAACCTACAGTTCAGAAGACAGGGCTACTACCAACTGATCTATCATGCCAGTCAAAGTTAATTTAATTATTGGTTAAAACCGTGGGGAGCCTGTGGATGCAGGAGGCAAGCAGCCGCCCAGAGTGGCGCTCTGTGAGGGGCCTACGTTCAGCAGTCGACGTCTTCATCGTCTGATGATGATGATCAGCAACTATAATGACTACCTAGATAATACTTAACGCAGGCAGACTAGGTATAAAGTCCTATAATGACTAGGTATTAAGTATTCGCCTGCTGAATCCATCAGCGCCCCTTAGTTATCACCAGGTCGTCGGTCCACCTAGTGATAAGTACCTACATAATAATATTGTAAGCCGCGCGTAGTTAATTATTTTTTTGTTTTACAAACGGTTTTTTTTTTCACAAACACGGTCAAAACACGGAAATAAAGTTGTTTGGAATAATTTATCATTAAATTTTGTACAACTACCTAAAATCACCGTCACAAAGGTTAAAAGGGTCCACCGGAAGCATTATTTAAGTATTTTAATTTTTGAAACAATCTTATTTTTTATTCTTGCATTTTGGCTCCACACATAGAATATTTAGCCAGTGTCAAGTATTGTTATTTTTCATCATGTTAATAGAATATTTAACGTAAAGTCAAGTCTTAGTCATAGTCATAGTCCAATCTAAGTCAGGTAGTCATGCTCCAGTAAAGTGGTGGCAACTTTACTAGAAGCTTCTATGGAATTTTGGAAGCAACACGAAAAGTCACGTTTCACCACATTATATCACTCACTCATGCTCGTAATTCAGCACACCAATTTTAAACAATTTTAACGCTGGAAAAAGCACAAGTTTTGAGAAATAATCACAGAGCAAAAAAAAACAGGCGATGCATCATTTTTTTCATAGCTCTGTGGAAATAATACAATGCAACGACGTGAACTTTTCCGTGTAGGGAAGTGGTCTGCCCTGGTGCCAGAATTTTTAGGCCGCCCAAAGGCTTCTGACATGGCTTAACGACTGTTGTCTTACATCAGCCGGGACCGACGGCTTAACGTGCCCTCCGAAGCACGGTAGCGCTCAGTTGTAAATACCACTTTTTGCTGTAGCGGTCACCCATCATAGTAGTGACTGCAGCGAACGTTGGCTTAACTTTACCGATCGGTTAGGAACGGGTTAGTCGTGCTTCGCTATGAACGCTATTGGTTTTCTTATCTAATACATAAAATGCAAAATGTTATAGTAGTTCTGCGAACGGTAGACCTCGTCAGCACAAACATTTTTTCTAACAATTATTTATTTATTTAATCAATTAATTAGACGGCCGAAGCAAATTACACCAATTAATGTAAGTACAAAAGATACAAATAAATTCAGAATACAGTGAAGCGATGGCAATTTATCATAGACATATACAGGGTTACAGGAAAAATTGTGCTAGATCCGTTAAGGGCGTGGAGTACCCATCATTTCTGACTTATTTCACTATGAAACACCCTAGCCTAAACTTAACCCTTTTCGAGATATTCGACTTTTAATATTTTTATTGAAAATTGCCAATTTTTAGGCTACAAAATTTAATTTTGTTTATTTTGTGTGTCTTATTATTATTATTATTGCATTTTTACGTGTGTAATAAGATGCTTTAGGATGTCAATCATTAAAATACTACATAAGTTAACTGAATAGACCGTAGTAGACAAGTGAAAGTTAAGAATTAAAAATAAATATTAGAAACTGTATTTTTCTCTAAGGGATATCTAAAAAAAATATTATGGCAGTTGTTCGGCAAATGTGTTTTAAAATATCTACGTTTCATTAGCTATCTAACGAGGTATAATAATCTAGAATTTTATTCAAATGCATTGAAAATAATTTAGTTTCATAGGCGACAGTGGAAAAGAAAATGTATACTTAGCCCTATAAAGCAAAATAAAACAATAGGTAAGCATGCAATGTCATTTTTTAAAGGTTTTCACAAAACTTTTTCTTATTTTACAGTTCATGTTCAACATGGCCGCCTCTATTTCTGATACATTGTCGCATTCTTCTACGGAGACCAGTCTTCACTACTCCAGTGGTCAACGTGGTCCTCATTTTATTTCCTGCATTCACAATCCTTTCTCTTAAGTCTTCCACAGACGAAACTGGATTTGGCTCGCTGTACACTAGACTTTTCATGAGCCCCCACACATGAAAATCCATGGGGGTTAGGTCCGGACTCCTTGCTGGCCATGGCAACGGCCCACCTCGTCCTATCCATTTGTTTTGGTAATTTGTGTCCAGCCAGTCTCTGACACTTCTTCTGAAACGGGCAGGGCAGCCATCGTGTTGGAACCACTTGTCCCTGATCAGGTTGAGTGGCAGATCATCCAGCATATCACTCAAGTCTGTTCTCAGGAAATTTTCGTAGCTTTCCCCATTTAGATTATCCGGGAGAAAGTAAGGTCCAATCAAATGATTGGATATAATGCCCATCCACACATTCACGCTGAATCTTCGTTGGGACCCTTTCACTCTTTTCTTATTGGGATTCCTTAGTTCTTTTGGGGCCCAGTAATGGGCGTTGTGATAGTTGGTTATGCCATCTTTATCAAATTTGGACTCATCCGTCCACAAGATATTTCTTAGGATATCTGGGTCTTCTACGTCAGCATTTAGCATAAATCTGCAAAAGTCCAGTCTTCTCGCAGGGTCTCCTTCTTCAATAACGTGTACCGGCGTGTAATGGTACGGGTATAGGCCAGCAGTATGCACTGTAAACCATACTCTCCATTGCGAAAGTCCCAGATCACGGGCAACAATATTAGTGGAAGTAGTCGGATCCGTTCAAAAGCGTTGCACTATCTCATTGTCCTGGTCTTCGTCGTCAATTCGTGGTCTTCCCATGTCTGTATTTCGTCTCAAAACAGAGCCAGTTTCTCGAAGTCTTCGATAAGCTCTGTCAAAAACGGCCACATCCGGCACTCGACGACCGGGGTAGCGAGTTATGTATTCGTTGCGAGCTTGCGCAGACACACAATCGCAGTATCCGTAACAAATAAGCATATCAGCATATTCCTCAGGTGTGTAGGACGTCATCTTCAACACTTCCGTATCACAGGTACAAATCAGAGTCCGGTTAACAAGCACAGTAATCACAACAATCAGAAGAAAAAGTCCAGAATCACAGCCAAGTCGAGAAATAAAGCAAAACGATAACACATCTACTATGTACGAAGCACAAAAGCAGACTGACTACCAAAACAATACCCCCTGTTGCATTCCCAGCCCTAACCAGTCTCTACACATTTTTTCTTTCATTCGCACCCACATAAAACGTCACTTGTCTCGCTCGCACGGTGCGTCTTAACTTGAAGGACAATAGGCGCGAGACCATTAGAACTGCTACCTGGAGCGTCCCAATTATTTTTTTTCCATGAAATGTAATACAAACCCTAGATTATTGTACCTCGTTAGATAGCTGATGAAACGTAGATATTTTAAAACACATCTGCCGAACAACTGCCATAATATTTTTTTTAGATATCCCTCAGAGAAAATTACAGTTTCTAATATTTTTTTTAGTTCTTAACTTTCACTTGTCTACTACGGTCTATTCAGTTAACTTTTGTACTATTTTAATGATTGACGTCCTAAAGCATCTTATTACACATGTAAAAATGCAATAATAATAATAATAATACACACAAAATAAACAAAATTAAATTTTGTAGCCTAAAAATCGGCAATTTTCATTAAAAATATTAAAAATCGAATATCTCGAAAAGGGTTAAGTTTAGGCTAGGGTGTTTCATAGTGAAATAAGTCAGAAATGATGGGTACTCCACGCCCTTAACGGATCTAGCACAATTTTTCCTGTAACCCTGTATATTAAGGACAGGCCTAATGACAGGTTAAAACGTCGCTTCAAAGTCGGAGCCAATTTCACAGATTGGCATCCACTAGCGCTCAGTCTGTGACGTAGTATCTCTTAGTAGTCTGTGAGTCTGTGATGGAAGTTAGAAGGCATCGGTCGAATGTCACAAACAAAATATGCCAAGTTGTATTGTGAAGAGTTGCACAATCTATACTCAAAAGTGCAGTAAAAAGAAAGACCAAGTTTCTTACCTCAAGTAATTCAATATTTTCAATATTACACTCTGTTTTGTAACAAAATAATCGAATTTATATTTGGAATAATCATTGTAAACATAAACATTGACGGACATAATGGCAGCGATAGGCTTAGGCACCTAATTTTCTCAACTGGTCGTAGTTCACGCGAAATCTAATAGATGGCGCTGACTTTTCCCACGCCATTTTGACAATATAAAATGTTCCTTCGGGCATATCCTGATATATAAATCTATGCAATTTATGCTATTTTGCGTAAATTTCATAAACATGCTAATTGACGAGTTTTAGCATGCTAACTGCTATTGCTATGCTATTTGCTAAAATGAAATGAAAATTGAAATGAAAAATGAAATAAAAATTGAAATGAAAAATGAAATAAAAATTTAAATGAAAAATGAAATGAAAAATGAAATGAAACATGAAAAGAAACTTTATATTAAAAATTAAATTCGAAATTAACTAAATTAATTGAAATGAAATTTCATATTTCACAGAATTTCGCAACTACATTTCATTTGCGAAACGCTAACTGAGTATTCACATGCTAAAAATGAATATGAATGCTAATTAATCCATCACTACAGTGAACAATAATTGTTTTCAGCCTGTGCACAATCACATCAACAGCAAAAAGACGTCTACTGCTTAACACGGGCCTTCCCCTTAAAATGCCACTTTGGACGTTTACCATAAGGGTGGCCATAATCACCATGCTTGGCAGGTTAGATCGCAGATTTCAATGTAATGAGAATGTTGCTGCACATTCCCTGGATATTCCCTTAGCTCCTACAGCACCACGGGAAGAGATGGGGTGGTCCTATCCTAACCACAAAGCCACACATGTATTTCCACTTACAGGATCGTTCAGCATCTCACGTAGCCTGTCTTTAGTGGGCGTGCCCTTCTTTGGTCGGATCAGAACGAATGCTTTCTTAATTTCACAAGATCTGAAAGGTACACAAATGAAAACCTTATTACAAACCATCATCATCATCATCAGCTCGAAGATGTCCACTGCTGAGCATAGGCCTCTCCCAGAGAGCGCCAATTTGACCGGCTGCTCGCTACCTGCATCCATCGGCTCCCCGCGGTTTTCACCAGATCGTCGGTCTACCTAGTGGGGGGTCTATGCTGCGCCTTCCGGTTCGTAGTCGCCACTCGAGAACCTTTCTTCCCCATATCGGTTTGAGTTATGTGGGCTGCCCATTGGCCTTTCAACTTGCTAATGCTAAGGGCTATATTGGTCATTTTAGTCCTTCTGTGAATTTCGTCGTTCCGGATCTTATCTCGCAGGGAAACAATAGCTCTCTCCATAGCTCTTTGCGCGACTTTGAGGTCACTAATGACGCCAACAGTAAGAGACCACGTTTCAGTTCCATATGTCATCACATATCTACATAATAGGCAGTTATTCTGCCGCCAAGTAGTGGTGTGCAAGCACTACTGTGTTCCGGATCGAAGGGCATTGCAGCTAATGAAATTCCTGGGCAAATGAGACTGTACGTTCTGATCTCACAGTCTAGTAATCTGATTACTCGACTGTGTGATGTCTCAGGATGTCATTCGCAGTGCAGTGTCACGCGAAACTTTTTTATTTTAAAGTTCCGAGTGACACTGCAACTGTTATGGACAGCCGTGTCGCTTAATATCAGGTGAATGACTAGCTCGTTACGGCATACATTTTTGATAAAAATAGCTTTACATACAATCTCTTTGGCATAGGCGTCACAATCAAATGTTTTCATAGTATCTGTGGGATAGCCCTGTTAAGACAGGAACAGGCGATGATCCAGAAACTTTAAAAGTTCTTTTTCTCCGTGATTTTAGTATTTTATTCAATTATTGCATTCATTTTTAACGTACTTTATGAAAATAATATTAAGGTACCTGTTAATTAGGATTTCGTACACAAAGTGCAAAGCGAACTCTGATACTAAACTTGGACTAGGCCTTCTGGCTGTATCTCAATATCCGTAATAGTTAGACAGTTGAAATTTTCACAGATGATGTATTTCTGCTGCCACTATACATACCAGCAAATACTAATAAAAAGAATAAACTAAATATTTTAGGGGGCTCCCATACAACAAACGTGTTTTTTGTTCGTTTTTATAGATATAGGTGTCTTCAAATCGAGAGTGAACAGGTATCTAGGCAAGCATTTTACATCCACAACACACACACAAGCGCAAGCCAACCAGGCGTAAAAAATATTGTTCTACAAACCTAAAGAGCTTCTCCAGCAGCTGCTTCCCAATAAATCCGGTGGCTCCAGTGAGAAACAATGTCTTGTCTCGGTAGAACTGCTGGATGTCGGAGTCGCCTCGCTCCGTCGCCTCATCTATACGCTTCACGAGCTCCATAGACTCCAGCTCGAAACGCACTGCGGGATCCATCTCCGCCATTTTGATCTCTCCTTAAAATGGTAGTCTGGAAATGAAATGAAACACTTTTTTCCTCATCGCTCGGTGTTTTGCCAGACAAGATCCGAAACGAGGAGATCCGCAAGAGAACTAAAGTAACCGATATAGCTTTCAGAATCAGCAAGTTGAAGTGGCAGTGGGCGGGCCACATCGCTCGTAGAACTGACAACCGTTGGGGCAGAAAGGTTCTCGAGTGGCGAACACGAACTGGAAGACGCAGCGTAGGCCGGCCCCCTACTAGGTGGACCGACGACCTTGTCAGAACCGTGGGGAGCCACCACAAGAGGCAAGCAGCCGCTCAAAGTGGCGCTCTTTGGGGGAGGCCTATGTTCAGCAGTGGACGTCTTCAGGCTAATGATGATGATGATGATGATGATGACTTTTTTCCTTGTTTCCAGCTAACTATGATTTGGGAGTCTTCTAAGTCTAGAGTGAACTGGTATCTTCTAGACAGGCATGTACCACTGTAGACTGCGTCGTCAATTTCCATTAGGTGAGACATTGGTCAAATGCTTTGGCTATAAAGAATAAAAAAAAACCTCTGGAATACCATCATTGAGATGACAATTGATGCGGGTTCGATATCGGGTCGCCGGGAGTTTAAGAGTAAGGGTTCTGTAAGCCTTCCCTTGCGAGTCTGTCCTTGCATAGGTTCAAACTGAAACTACTTTTCATGTTTTCGAATCATTATGAAAATTGTCCATACCTAAAAACTTATCCTAAAAAAAATCTAATTCTTTCACCTATTGAATAGAATAGAATAGAATAAACGTTTATTCATGACAGAAGGCCCACAAAAAACAATAATAATGGCAAAATATAATACAAGACACAGTACAATACAGTATAAGACACAGTAATAAAAAAGAGTTGTTTGCTGGTTGCCACGAATCGGTCCCAACTCAGCATATTCTTGCTTTTTACCTGAAATACAACACCGATAACCGATGAGGAAGGTTCTCGAGTGGCGACCACGAACCGGAAGATGCAGCGTAGGTCCACTAGGTAGACCGACGATCTGGTGAAAACCGGGAGCAGCCGATGGATGCAGGAGGCGAGTGGCCGCTCGAGGTGGCGCTCAATGAGGGAGGCCTATGTTCAGCAGTGGACGTCTTCGGGCTGTGATGAATGATGACTATGATGATGACCTAAAAGTCTAAAAAGTCTAGAACCAGTCACGGTATTATATTTTTCACCTCAGCAGCTCGAAATGGCACCTTTTGCTGCGAGTAAATCGTATTTTGCTCACTGCGTGGGACAAAGTGATTTTTTAATATTATTACTTTGCGGTAAGTGTATTTAGCCAGCTTTAGGTTACATTTAAGTATGTTCTGGAGTAACATGAAACATTTCTTTTTCTTAATTATGCTTTTGGCGGGACCTGCCTGTAATGATGTTCTCACTGTTGAGGTGAAAAGTTATTTGTGCTACTCGAGGGCAAAATTTTTGCATCTCGTGCCTTTGAATCCCTCGCTCGCTCAGGATCTTCGCTTGCTCGGGATTCAACATCAGCACTCAAAGCAAAAATCAACTTTGCTCTCTTGTTACACAATAACTATTACTCTTCATAAAGTTATTTTAATAGTTAGTACCTATAGTAATCGTAATAAAATAGTGAATAAAATAATTTACCTTTCCAATCAACCGTTAAGGACGAACGTGAGCAAAATGAATCGAATAAGTTTTGTGTAAATTAACAAAACAAGCATTAGTATACCTAATTAATAATAACCAGCCAAGTAATAAATAAATAAATAAATAAATAATAAATATCTGTGGACAAGTGTGAGTCGGACTCGCGCAGGAAGCGTTCCGTATGGTTAGGTATCTATAAAAAGCAAAAATACATACATTTTTGTCCACTGTACAAGTTGAAAACCATAGAAAAAAGAAGCAAAAGAAATGTAATCTTTATAGTTTTCGTGGTTCTCCGTGGGCCTCGGGGATCGCGGTCCTGCGGTAGTAACCCAATAAATCACATTTGTTGTATTGAATCCCCCTTAAAAATCTATAAATCCCCGTATAAATCTACGTTACGCTGAGTATTTTTGTTTGACATTCACACGTTTCATTTATTGACTATTGTAGATACTATACCTAAAACTGACATAAATTCAAGAATGCATGTAATTTGTAATAACGGATATCCTAATTTGCCTTTGCATGCCAGTAATGGCTAATATGTTGGACTTTATTAATTCTACTATAGAACATCTCTGTACCATATTGCCATAATAAAAATTTGTATCATTTGTATCGTTTGTATAAATATTTATTTCAATCTTTTTTTTAGTATTTGTTGTTATAGGGGCAACAGAAATCTCTCTAGCTATCACGGTTTATGAGATACAGCCTGGTGACAGAAGACGGACAAAGAGATAGACGGACAGTGGAGCCTTATTAAAACGGTTCGCTTTACTCTTTGGGTACTGTAACGATCCAGGGTGTCTCGTGACGTCACAAATATTAGAAATGTTTTTCAGTTTAAAAAGAATAACGAAAAAAATCCAATCAAATCATTTAACAAGTAAATTATAATCCAAAAAAAAGCAAATATTCGTTTGATACTGCACTAACTGGAACGGGACGTAGAGATAGGTATAAAGGTAGTTATTTAAACGTAAAATGAGGTAATATTTTTTTTTTTTTTTTTATCTGCTTTACCACAGACACCTGGGTCCGTGCTCTTTGTTAGCTTATCACTTATTGTTATATTTTTATTTTATTTTATTGAACAAAGTATTATACTAGAGAGGACAATTAAGTACTTAACCTATTTTTTTTTTTTTTTTATGTTTTTTTTTTCCGATTTGTGCATACACCGCGAGCACACCAGCTCCCGCAAGCAGCGCCCGTTCACGAGCTTGACGCATGCGCCAGCCATCGCCCTCCTCAACCATTTTTGAGGGAAGAGGACGACCCGACGCACGACGCCGCCGCAAGAAGAAGCTTTTTAGTGAGCGTGAGTGCTCCCGGTGGTAATGAGGTAATATTAGAAAGCATAAAAACTCTTTACTCACATTTCATACTAAAACGGTTCATACTTGATCGCGAGCTAGCAGTCTAGAATGTGTCAAAGACTTTTCAAATAATTGCAGATTGGGAGATGTCAGGGGGAGTTGTGATTAGGAAATGAAAAAGAAAGATGAAAAAAGTATAGTTTTATCCTGATTTTATTTTTCAGAAAAATGTGTGAACGGTGCTACGAATAGAATAGAGAGGAAAAACGGGGGATTTTCTTTTCATATTAGAAATTACCAAAATTTATAACGAAAAGGAAGATTGACAAAGTCAGGTATTACCTACAGGAGTGGAGAGGTCTAGGAATTATGGAAACCTATCAGAGGAAAATATGAATCAAGAAGTTGATATGAACCGATATCAACTGAGGGAAGTTATTACATTATTTCGTAGCTAGTATTTGCGAAGTAATTAGTTTTACCCAAGATTTAGAGAAGATAGTTATGAAAATTTACACGATCGGAAAATGTCTTAGACTGGAGAGCTTAGGACTTTCCTGGTAGGTTGATGTTGAGTGCAGATGCTTAGTGTAGGACAAGGACGTCGTGGGAAACACGCCGAGCGGGCGGATTGGTGATGGTAGAAGGGTTTAATGTACAGAACGGAATACGTAGAGCTTTCCTTGTAGGATGATGTTGAGTGAAAATGCTTATTGTAGGACAATATCGTCGTGGACGTATCGTCGCGAATGGTCTGATGATGGCAGGAGGATTTAATATTTAATATTTGAATATTTAATATTTGTTTTGAAATCTTTTTATGAGTTAGTTCTAACTGGAAACTTTGACTGCTGCATATCCCGTGTTTAATGTTGCTATCCATTCTAGTGGATAATCAAAGACTTTTTATCCAGACCACTAATACGAAATTAAAGCAGGGCAAAACCGTACACACCACTTTGGGTGTGATTGATTCTCAGCTGTCAAAATCAAAATCAGTCGTTACTTGGGTGTGCTTTTGAATACATACCAAAAAAATGCCGTCTTGCGTGATAAAACTGTGCCGAAATCACTCGAGGCACGGCTCACAGAAGCACACGATCACAATTCACTTGTAAGTGGCCTTAATCATGTATTTTTATAAGATTATTTTAATTATTTCTATTTGACGAAGAGTATTTCACATTTCACAATGAAAAGTTGCCATGTCAAAATCAGTATTGCCACACGACATCTGAATAATTACCCGATTTCTTTTGTATAGATTTCCAACAGATCCACCCATGTCTAGCTGGGCCCTTATTCCGTATCGATTCCTTACTTCGAAACCACGCGAATTCCTTGTCTTACAAAAGAAATCTGCAAAACTCTACTCTCTATGAAACGAAAACAAAACCGCGCGAAATGAATTTGGAATTGGCGCGATTAGAACTGTCAAAAATCATATGTTTTACCGAGACGCGTTCCGAAACATCAACACATCAAAAGATTATGACCACTTATGTTAATATATTTTATTCAAAATAAAGATAACTTTAATGTAAAGCGAAGGTACATCTAACGCTGTGACACGATTTGAACAAGACACGATAACGACGTGGTTTCATATCGTGTGGAATCTATGTTTCCATAGAGAATAACCGCCCTGATAGTTGGATAAAAGTAGTTCGATAAAGTCGAAATGAAGATTGGTGGAAACCTAATACTCGCTCAATAATATGTTTAGCGCATTTCTATAGTAAAGAACACACAGAACACAGAAGTGCAATTACTGATAATAGTTTTATTTTCAACTATAGGCGTTCCACGAGCCCACTGTTTTCCCATTTTTAAGGTTATTTTTTTATTCTAAAATATGAAACATTATTTTGGTTGAGGCCCAGGGGGTCTAGCAAAGATCACAATCGCTAACGCTAACGCCACACGCTAACTCCAAAAATGTATCGAAATGACATTCGCTACGGAAAAGTTAGCGATTTCCGAAATGTCATTTCAGTACATTTTGGAGTTAGCGTTAGTGGTTGGTATCTTTGCTAGACTCCCTGTACCTACATAACTGTGGTTCTTTTATCCCTTTAACTTGGTAATATTGAAAAACTCGTGAGTTATTAAAAGAAATGTTGAATAAACTGCTGGTTATACTTAATTTGAATCCATTTTATTAAAAGATTGCATGAGCTATCTATAGACCTTTTTCTTGTCTATAGATAGTAGTATGATGGTAATTAATTTTATTTTATTATTTATTATTATTTTTATTATTTACATTTTACATCTAGCTAGATTTGTATTTAGGTACCCGACTAAATCGGGTAATACTGTTTATATGGTATGTTGAAAGAGGAACTGACATTAGAAGAAAAAAAAATGTGCTCTATGGTTTGATTCATGTTCAAACAAGGTTAAGTATGGAGACTTCGATTCTGGACCTATGTAATAGGGGGAATTCTGTGTGGATAATATTGTTTTACAGACTCTGCATAAGTAGGTAGGTAATCCCTTAGTTGCCACAGGTGAAGCGGACGGAAGAGAAATGGAGATCGTATTCTCACGCATTGACTGAAGCAAACCTCACGAAAGTGGATTAAAAAATCATTTTATTATAGATACAATGCTTTTTCATGAAGCAGGAACTTGGAGGAGGAGGAAATCTTATTTTCTCAAGTGGTTTTAGAAAGTATCGCGACTGTGTATGAATGTCGTTATAGTTACAAAACAGGTAATGTTTTTATGCGTCTATTACGTAATAACTTGGAATTTAGAATAGAGTCTTCCATAGTATGTAATAAGTATTTATCTCAATCAAGCTAGTGCGACCACAAACCGAAGTTGCAGTGTAGGATGGTTCCATTAGGTGGATCGATGATCTGATCCGAGTCGTGGGAAGCCGATGGAAGCGGAAGACTAACGGCTGCACAGAGTGGCATGGGTTCAGGATGATGGAGGTGATGATGATGATGAGGTTTGACCTGGTCAGAGCCGTGGGAAGCCGAAGGAAGCGGAAGACTAAAGGCTGCACAGAGTGACATGGGTTTAGGATGATGATGATGATGATTATGATGATGGTGTTGATGATAATGATAATGACGTCTTTAGGACGATAAAGATGACGATGATGATGATGGTGGCGATGATGATGATGATGATGACTTCTTCAGGATGATGATGCTGATGATGATGTTGAGGGACGAGATAGGCAAAGATCTTATAAGATAAGATGCAATATATTTATTTACCTCAAATCTATGGGCATAGTTCAGTTTGGTGAAGTTTAGATTTGACATTGTTTTAATGAATTTTCAATAAAATTTAACTTTTATTTTACAAAAAATTTATAATATTTTTCAAAAAGTAATTATTGTCCTTCGTATTTATATGGGTCAAGCATAAGCAGTACCTGTTAGTGACTCCTTACCACACGGATAGGATAGCTAATTGTATAAATTCGATTGAGAATAACGTCTTGTTGATAATTGATATCAATAATATATTTACAACTTACAATACATACACTTTGTTCTACGAATCAAACATAACTTTAGCATATTTCATTATACTGAAATACGTCTTAGATATATGGATGATTTCTATGAAAGTTCAGGAGAAGCAAAGTCAGCCTGAGAATTCATAAACGGTTCAATGTCTATAGTATACAAAATATATGCATAATATTATTATAATATCAATAAATACGGGTATGGAAACGATTAGGAATAAATGAAATGAAACGAAATGATCTTTATTTCCGACACACAATATCGCGAAAGGAACAATATAACACGGAACACAAAATAAGAAACTTATATAAATATACTAATTATACTCTGAAGCGATATTGCACGATGTCAGAAACAGATCCGGACTCAGCTCAGCATACAACTTATTATCATTGTGTAATTACTCCGAAATAAATGTCCTGAGTTTTTATTCAACATTATTAATCTCCATTTCATGTCGGCCGAATCTTCGAGAGAGGAGCAGAGGTTCCACACGGCGAGGTTGCGCATAATGCATAATCTACGGGCTCTTCTTTGTAGGACGATTCATCAAGACATGTCTGATTGTCATTCTTCGAAACTTATTTAAAAGGTCATGTGTTTTCTTATAGATAATAGTATTTAATCTCGATAGATGTATTAACTCTAAATTTACAGATTTCCAAAATATTATATAACATCGTAACTCGACTTTATAATTATTGTAAAATCAAATATTGTTAAACAAACAAATATTAAAAAAAAATTAAAAAAAAAGATAAACCCTGAGGAGTTTCTTTGGGCTTCTTCTCAATCAGGAGTAATCGAAGTTTCCGGATATATTTTTAAAACTCAAAGTTAGTTATGAACGACAAAATAATTCTAACCTTCAATTATATATTCTGAGTACTAAAATTCAATAAAATTATTTTATAATTTAAACTATTCCGATAAAGTAAATTCTAAATTCATAATCGTTTGAAATAACTTTTCAATAAATAATTTGAGTTTTACTTATGTTTTTATTTATTAATCTATAATATAGAGCATAACGTAGGAAAGTAAGGGTAACGAATTCTAGACTATCATCATAGAAGGCCACTTTAATAAACCAGATTTAGGTTTAGGATTAATTTATAGTTTGGAATTGGGGCTCAGAAGATGGCGTCATGATAAGCAGAAGAGGTTTATCATGACTTCGCTAATATGTTTAAAATAGGCGTAAGGGAATGGTAAAATGGGTTGTAAGCATTTCCGGTAGGAATGATAACATTTTTGTAACTAGTTGGAATTTTTGGGCCGAATAGTGGAAGTGTAACAAACGGGAATTTTTATATTTTTTAGATAGTATTAGTTAAGAGATTCTGATATATACACTTGAAGAATGGTTCTGAAGGTCAATTATAGGAAGTACTTCAAGATTTCCAAATTAGGTTAATGTGAGTTGTTTTGGAGCAATCTACGTTTTCGATCTTTCCAGCAGATATAGGATTAGCGCTCATCAAAGGTTTAGATTGCAGTGAATAGTAGGATAATGGGTATTCCAATTTACTACATTAATTGCGTATTGATGTTAGTTAGGAATTGTCTCATTACTTTAAAAGGATTTGGATTACTACATTATCACAACGTACGGGTTCTACCACTATTAGGAGACGATCACTTGGCCATATCAAATCTAAAACATACAACAAACTTAGGTTAAACTTAGATTATTTCTAGGTTCTTTTTATCAACAAACTTAGGTTAATTTTAGGTTCTTTCCAACGGTATTAGATTGTTAGCGGTTATTTAAATTCAATTTATAGTTTATTTTAACTTAGGTATTTAGGTTCCGTAAATTAAAGATGCAATTATAATTATTAATTAAGGGGGGATAAATAAGGGGAATAGAGGGGGGGGTTATTACAGTACGGAACCCTAAAACCACACCTTGACCTTTTTAACTAGGTAGGAACTGTTTCATACATTAATTTATACATATTAATAAACCCGTAATTTAGGCAGTGTACCCAACATGCTGGCAGCATTGCCTCGTTGAATTGCAATGCTGATGCGTTGAGCCAAATAAGTGCCAGCATTTTGGTCACGCGTCGCATCGACCAGGCGCTCTGATAACCCGTAACAGGCATGATGACTACTATTAAAAATGAACAAGTAAATATTACATTCATAAAGAAGATTAAAAATGAATTCAATAATTGAAAAAATAAGCAAAATCGGTAAATAAATCACGGAGTAATTTAAAGTTTCTACAGGAGGCATCTCCTGTCCCTTCCTCGCGAAACAGAGCGCCCCCGCAGTTACTATGAAAAATCTACTCGTGACGTCATATGCCGAAGAGATTGTATGAAAAGCTACCACAGCTTAGTAATGAGGTACTACAACGACCTTCCTCTGACGTCACTGGCCGTTTGAGCTATCTCTTTCTATTCCGGTTTTTAAAATGCTTGTAACTACATAGGTAATTTTTTGAGATATTTAATTTTTGTTTTCACAAATGTTTATCTTTTAAGGAAAATAATTAATTTATCCAAAAAAAAATTTTAGTCATAATGCCTATATTGCCTTTTACATAAGTACTTCTAAGTATACATATAAAAATCTGTAACTGGGCCAAGACTATAGTGATAGAATTTTTAATTTTTATCGGCTGTTTATTTGACTTGAAATTATTCTGTCTAGTGAAATGCCTAGCTATTTTTTAGGTACCCAAAGTGTAAACCGAACCCTATTACTAAAGCTCTGCTGTCCGTCTGTCCGTCTGTCCGTCTGTCACCAGTAGCCTTACCGCGTAAGCCCGGTGGCAATCGTAATCGTGTGCTCTCTTGCTCGCACTCAAGGGCGTGTACATTGGCGCAAGCAGGATGGCAGGCGATGTTCATTACCAGAATGCTTACGCGGTAGGGCTGCAGGCTGTATCTCATGAACCGTGATAGTTAGACAGTTGAAATTTTCACAGATGATGTATTTCTGTTGCCGCTATAACAACAACAACTAAAAAAATTGGTTATTAGGGTTCCTTAACCACGGGTAAAAACGAGACAGGCACCACCTGCCTTCCTTCCATTCGTGCACTTACCTTATCTTTTTGTCTCAGTTTACTCTAACCATTGACGTTAGAGAGTCTGATACATAAAATCTTTTTTGAAAATAACAAAAACATTTAGTGGGAAATGTTGTAACTATTTGTGACAATAGACGGTCTTATCGCTTAGAGCGATTTCTTTCAGACATCCCAGAACCTAACCTAAACTAGCACGGTTAGGAAGTAAAACTAATTTACCATGAATACCGGTGAAAAGCCGGGGCGGGTCAGTTTTTTTTATGAGAATGAATGACGTTAGAGCTAGCTAAGTCATAAATTCGTAGAATTTTAAACCTCTCCTTTCCTCATATACAAGGTGACCTTGAATTGGTTTGTTATCTCAAAATGGGGGGACTGGGACCATGATACCCTACAAGTTGTGAGAGCCTTACTTGAAACTGGGTGTTTCCAAACTTCCGAGGCAAATAATAAATCCACTCGCAAAATTGCACATGTGATCGCTACGAAAGTTAACAAGACACTATAAATTCATTTCTAAACACAGGTTGTGAAACTCATTTATGTACACTCTATGGCATTTCTATGGCATTTCACTCTATGGCACTTTATGGCATTTCTTCAATGAAAAACTATTAATTTAGTAAAGTCTTAGAAGAAACATTGTCTACCTTGGGGTGTAGATTTACCCCTTTTCGGGATAACATATGAATTAAAGGTCACCTTGTATACGACCGCACGCTTACTTAATTCAATTCGTCATCATGACATCATCATCAACAGCCTGAAGACGTCCTGGGGGTCCTGAGGGGGGGGGGAGCTGGCCTACGCTGCGTCTTCCGGTTCGTGGTCGCCACTCGAGAACCTTTCTTCCTCATCGGATGTCAGTCTGTTCTGCAAGCGATGTGGTCCGGTCCGGCTCCTATGTATTTACTTACAAACAAAAAAGTATCAAAGTATAATAACAATTACCTCCATAGCTCGTTGCGCAACTTTAAGCTTACTAATGAGGCCAACAGTAAGAGCTAAGAGCATCATTCCATTCATTCATCCATTCACATCTCGTTCCTTCAGTCATCACTGGCAACGCAACTCCAACAGCTTAATCAAGAACAAGTGAACCAAGAAGTGAACTCAATAGGACATGGCTAAAGAACTAGCAGAAATCTTGGCTGCGAAACATCCGGGAGTGGACAAATATTGCCAGCGTAGAAGACCTATTTCGCTCGGCACAGGATAGAGAGAGATTCGCAGAGCTGACGGCCAACCTCCAGTAGTGGAGAGCACCATAAGAAGAAGAAGAAAGAACTAGTAGTACCCACAACCTAGAAAAAAAAGAGTTGCTAAAAAATAATCATGTCACTTACTTAACAACTCCATCAGTTCAGGAAAACCGTGACGTCGGTTCATTGTCTTAAGTTATTTATAAATCTTTAAAGGTTTTACAATATGACGTACATGTAAATTACTTAGGTTTAATATAAGGTACTTTAGGTAATAAGTAAAAACCTAAATGAATAAATAAAATAAATATGTGTGGACATTTCACACAATGCCAACCCAAACTAAGAATTGCTTGTAGGTGCTATAATAGAATACTTAAAAACTTTTTTGTTCGTAAATACATTCTGGCTTCTGGCTGATACATTGTATTCTATGTACAATTTTTTATTAACGGGCAATATGCCTTTAGAATAGAATAGAATAACATTTATTCAATACTTGCTTAAACTATGGTACGGAACATGTTATATTAATGTTACATAATATGAACTAAGAATAAGAAACAAACAAAAAACAAGTATTGAATGGGCGTCGGCTCAGCATGTGCTGGTTGTCGACGACCTTTATTACTCAAGCTAACTACTACAATAATAAAAACTAAACTAAACTAAAAATAACTAACACTACACACTGACTAGCTACAATATACCTGTACGATGTACATACAATATAGAATACACAACCACGAACCGGAAGCAGCGTAGGTCCCCAACGTTGATCCCACCTATTGAGGTGGGATCGACGTTCTGGTGCCGCAGGGAGCTGATGGATGCAGGATGCGAACAGCTGCTCTAAGATGCGCTCTCTGGGGGAGGCCTATGTTCAGCAGTGGACGTCATCAGGCTGTTAATGGTGATGATGATGATGATTTTCGCAGAACTACTTGTAATAATTAGGTAGGTAAATCAACCCACCTACTTAAAATTTTACTGCATTCGTTTTGTGTTTTCCGCGTTTAACATAATGTAATGCCCGGTTCACATTATCCCAGTAGTATTCCAGTCCTGCATTCCTGCCCAGCGTTGGAATTCCACCACTGGAACCACTTCCAGTGAAAAACCGGCCGTATCGACACTACGATACCCCGTACGAGTGGAGGATTTACAGATTTGGCAGGTTATATTCCTAGCGCTACGTGAAGCGGTAAGTTCCAAAGCCAGTGGCAATGGGCAGGCCGCATCGCTCGTAGAAGCTGACCACTTGCCTAATGGAGATAACGGGCCCGATAGCTCTCACTAGGTTGTACCCCTGCCTTCTGAACTGGAGGCTGTGGGTTCAATTCCTACCCAGGACCAACATTTGTGTGATGAACATGGATGTTTGTTCTCTGTCTGGGTGTTATATTGTATTCTATGTATGTATTACAAACAAAAAGTATCTAAGTATTAGTTATCCCGTTCCCATAATACTATGCTTAGTTTGGGGCTAGATGGCGCTGTGTGAAATGTCCACACATATTTTACATATTAATTTATTTTAACCTACCTAACTTGTTATTTGGTATTACAAATTGTTCCTCTAATTAATGTTACTTAGTACCTAACTACATAGAAGGAAAACTGATTATTTCCTTATACAAATCAGCTCGGTTTACGTGAACAATTTATTATTTGCTATTTTAAAGTCGTACGTAACCACCCATTTCAGTAAGCCATAATCAATTTACTTTTAATTTTTTTAATTAGGAAGAGACCGTTGGAGATGTTTTAGGCCGTTGTTTTTTTATTAGCTATTATTTCATTTTTTTTAAGTTAACGTTGTAATAATTATGTTGGTGTTATGGAATGTGATTGTTTTCCTCGGTTTGAGTGTAATGTGCGACGATGGCGGGGAGTTACCCACCCAATCTTTTGGCAAGTATTAACTATTTTTATTAACCCCAGATAATATAATACCTACAGTAGGTACAGATGCCTCATCCCATACAACGGAATAGCTCGGGCTTTTTTTTTCTGCATAATGTAAGATTATCAAGCGACATTTATTGCGTGTTGGCGAAGTATTGGGCCAAATGAATACACTGGATAGTGGATACTGACTAGTAACTCTCTAGACACGATTACTACATTATTTTCACGTTCGGGCTATTTTTCGTTTGTACCGGATGAGACCCCATTTATTAACCCTGTAGGTACCTAATCTATTCTAATTTATACTTATAAGTAATAAATCCCAGTAGGAAACACATTTATCATTCAAAATTTTGTCCGTAGACATGCTTTTTATAAATACGAAAAGCGGAAAAAATAGTGTTTGCGCGATGCAGAATAATCTAAGATACTTAGGGGCTATACATAGACTTAGTATCAGTAATAGGGAGAATTGGGGCTATAATGGCAATAAGCAGGCCACATCGCTCGTAGAACTGACAACCGATGAGGAAGAAGGGTTCTCGAGTGGCGACCATGAACTGGAAGCAGCGTAGGCCCCCCACTAGGTGGACCGACGAACTGGTGAAAACCGCGGGGAGCCGATGGATGCAGGCGAGATGAGCCGCCGTCGATCTATTAATTATATATTTTTTGAAAAGAATGCATTAACAGTTTGCTATATAAACAAAACAGAAACAAAAACAAACAACAAAAAAATAACAAACAAAATAGAAACAATATTTTTGTCTGACTGTCTGTCCATTTGTCCATTTGCCCCTTGTCCCCAAGTTTGGGTTTGACAAAGTAGTAATGTAATTTTTATAAGTGGTATTTTCACCCACTTTCACTTTTTTAGTTAGGGTTGTTTTTTTGTGCTTCTATGGCCATGACACGGTTTGCGTATTGTGCTATGTGCTATTAGTTAGGGTACCGATGGTAGAGTTTATAACTCTAACAAAGACCATTAGTTAGAATTTGTTACCATCTAGGTACATGTTATTCGTTGTACATCAGCTTGTATCTCACATTAATGCATCTACTGAAGGCCAGGATCTTCGTGCATCCTCTATCTCGCTCGCGCATTGCTACATTTTTGAATGGTAAAACTTACTTACGAAAATTCCAACCATTGAAAAACCTGCAAATTAACGTCACAAATGTTCAGGAAATAAATCACATTAATCCAAACAAGATGTCACACGTTAAAACTCAATCACCAGATGATTTTCGCTTTTTTACCCGACTACCAAAAAAGAGGGTTATCGATAGCGATAGCAAGGTGTCAATCGATAGACCTTAACACTCTGCGTGTCATAGGCTATATAAAGTTACATTAAATTCCATATGGCGGATTATATTAAAAAAATTCGCGGACAAAAAAAAATATTTTTTTGATAAACATGTCATGTTTGGTATCAAATGAAAGGTCTTTATGAGTACGTTTAGAATATGTATAATTTGTATATCTATGTATAACTATGTATAGCCTACGTATAAAAATAGGCGCCAATTTTCTGGTTTTGTTGTTCCCTGGTTGTGCCTAAACTACACATCATATTTTATCAAATTTAATATCAATCGATGCGTATTGACACTCTGGGTGACATTGGGTACATTAAATTATACTAAACCTAATATGGCGGATTTTATGACCTTTCCATTCCACCTCATAGTAAGAAAATTCGCTAAACATTAGGCAAACAGCTGAAATCATTCCTGTAGTCTTAAAAATTGGCACAGTTATACTTTGAAGGTATACTGATGAATATACTAAAAATGTCCGAGGGGGGGGGGGGTAAGTAGAGGGAGGGGGAAGGGTTTGAATATCACTTTTTTCGGATATTTGCTTATATCTCAGAAGCCTTTAGGATTAGTATTACAATTACTTCTGTGAAATTAAAATATATAACATCCGCCATAAAAAAGATTCTATTCATTTTTACTGTGGGTTCAATACTTTAGGAAATAAAAGATGTTGGAATTTGAAAAAGTAGCTTCCTCCCACCTCGTTATAACGCGCAACTGCATAGCGCTTGTAAAGTTGTAGCATAGATGATAGAAGTAGGTACCTACTCAAAAATATAATAAACAAAAAAAAATTAAAATCTCTATTGTTGTAAACACACATTTTTGCACATAGGTAAGTGTAACCATTAGTTATACAATACCCCTTCATTTGGGCGAGGGTAAAAATGCCATCATAAATAATTAGGTAGTCGGGTATTAGTTTTTGAACTCTATCTTGTTACAAATACAACTGTTATGGGCAGCCGTGTCGCTTAACATCAGGTGAACGACTAGCTCGAATTTCGTATGACTTTCCCCCGTATTCTAAAACATTTCACCAAAAATTCTTCACTTGACTTCCACTTAACTTTGAGGGAAACTCAAGGTACATCGCAACGTACCTTGAGATGACAGCTGCTTTGCTTCCCTCGTTTGAGAAAATTGACTCAGAAATGTCAAGTTGATTATATATTGTCAATTAAAAATACGAAAACATAAAAATGAGGTTAATTCAAAGTTAAGTCGAGTGGAGTAATCTCATGGTAACAACTTAGAATATGGGGGTTTGTCTCGTTTTGTTACCTCGCCCCTTTCCCCCGTAGGTGAGTCGTGTTTGTACGAGAAATTATGTTCACGAGCTATCAACGGGCTCCAGTCTTTGGTTATTTTGCAGGTTGGATTTTTGGTAAGTAAAAGGCCTATTACATTACACGGTATTCAGGGCCCGGTAGTTAGGGAGGGTGTGGCCCCTTGTAAGGGCGTCGATACTACACTACACTGAATACCGGCTCCCTAACTCTTATTACCCTAGTTAGGGTAAGGGTCCCTTAAAATTGGGTAGTGTAATAGGCCTTTTAGTTCTACCATTTAATACCGTCAAAAATGTCTTAATGCGCAATCGAGATAGAGGATGCACGAAGATCCCGGCGTTAATAGTAATACCGTGAAACTAAATATTTTTGCAGATACTGGATATAACACGGGTGACTTTTATATAACCATCGGCGAACTATCTTCAAAACAACGTAAGTTTAGTTGTTTCCCGAACACCACCGGCAAGGTTACTCGTAGAATTACATATTCTAAGGAGTTATGACCAAAATAGAGCTATGGAGCTATGGAAAGAGCTTTGCTAGATGTTTCCATGCGAGATAAGATCCGCAATGAGGAGATCCGCAGGAGAACTAAAGTGACCGATATAGCTCTTAGAATTAGCAAGTTGTTCAGGCAATGGGCAGGCCACATCGCTCGTGGAACTGACAACCGATGGGGAAGAAAGGTTCTCGAGTGGCGACCGTAGACGCAGCGTAGGCCGGCCCCCACTCGGTGGACCGACGATCTGGTGCGCGGGGAGCCGATGGATGCAGGAGGCCAGTGGTCGCTTGTTAATGATGATGATAATGATGATGATGATGATGATGAGCAAAATAGACGATCGGGACCAACCATCGACCAAGGTCACATTTGTCTCCATTGTTGGTCGGGTTGGTGTAAAAACCGACCGTGTGGATGGCGGCTGGTGTCTCTATTCAATCGGCCAACCACTCGACCTTGGTCGTCTGCGAATCCACACGGTCGTTACACCAACCCGACCAAGGTGAGAGAAATGTGACCTCGGTCGGTGGTTGGTCCCGATCGTCTATTTTACTCATCTATTTGTCTCCAGCTAGAAACTATAACCGGCCAAGTGGGTGTCGGACTCGCACAAGGTTCCGTACATTTAAATAAAAATAAACAAATATGTGTCGACATTTCACACAGCGCCATCTAGCCCCAAACTAAGCATAGCTCGTACTATTGGAACCAGATAACTGATACAATACTTATATACTTTTTTTTTCGTAAATACATACATAGAACACCCAGACGCAGAACAAACATCTATGTTCATCACACAAATGTTTGTCCCTCAGTTCGGAAGGCAGGGCTACCAACTGAGCTATCGGGCCCGTCAATTGTCTAAAAACCAGCAAAAATCAGCTTCTTCTTATGGGGCACCCTTCAATATTTATTTTATTCTGTTTTGTACTTATTTGTTGTTATAGGGGCAACAGAAATACATCATCCGTGAAAATTACAGATGCATTACAGAGGCGAGCGGCCGCTCAAGGTGGCGCTCTCTGGGGGAGGCCTATGTTCAGCAGTGGACATCTTCAGGCTGTTAATGATGATGATGGTGATGATGATGATGATGAATAGGAATATAGGTATTGCCAATCTGTGTTAAACAGTTTAGTAAACAAAATATGTGTGATTTCAGCTGAGAAGCATCCGTATAGAGGCTACGGCACTAATGATCATTATATATGTGCAATGGGCATGAAGCTGCAGCTTGTCTGCTTTTATAAAGTGAAGGATGAAAGCACAGATCTATACTGGGAAGGTAAGACTGCAAATTGAGTTGGTTGTGTGGTTATAGTCACGTTACAAACCGCCATTGAGCAGCTTAGGTCTGGCTTCTACCTGCAAGAAACTCTCCGCAGACCCCGCACCGCTAGTAGTCTCCAACAGTCTATCAGGCCGGGTTTCCACCAGGGCCTGAAGTCAGCTATTGCAATTGTGTCATAATGGTTCATGAATGCTGCCATAATGGATATATATATATATATATATAGTATAGGAATAAGAACAAGAATAATATTTATTGAGTGAAAACTGAGTACAATAAAATGGTCTCAAGCTAAATTTGGTTAACAATAGTTTATCCATTTCGGACGTACTAGCGATGTAGTATAAACAGCTCAGAAGTAGAATAATTAAATAAATCAGCAATTGGTCATTTCATGACATGACACCATAGACATAATATATAAGGACAGGCCTAATGACAGATTAAACCGTCGCTTCAAAGAGGGAGTCAAGTTCACAGATTGACATCCACTAGCGCCCAGTCTGTGTTGGAAGTGAGAAGATATCGGTCGTGTGTCTCAAAGAAAATATGCCAAGTTGTGTTGTGAAGGGTTGCACAAACTACACTCTAAAGTGCAATAAGAAGAAATACAAAGTTTCTTACCACAAGTAAGTCCATATTTTCAATATAACACTCCGTTTTGTACGAAAATAATCGAATTTATATTTGGGATAATCATTGTAAACAAACATTGACGGACATAATGGCAGCGTTTAATTTCCCAACTCATCGTAGTTCCTGAGTAATCTAAGAGATGGCGCTGACTTTTCCCCACACCATTTTGAGTAAATAAAATGTTCCTTCGGGCATATCCTGATATATAGATCTATGCATGACACCTTCAATTTAGCAACGAGGATAATACAACAGATACTTCAGAGTACTTGCCGTGAGCGTCGCCGAGAACAGAATACTTGTCTTACTCAAATGGAGCTGTATTTATACTGAATCACCGGGGGCATTCCGTCAGAATGACGCAGTGGGAGTGGTATAGTCGTTAAACAACTGTTTATTGGATTTCATTTGAAAATAATTTAGAGGAAGCGTAAAAATATGTCAGTCTCCCAAAACATGAATAACAGTAGGTACCTAGGACCGTCTATCAGGCTGGATTCCACCGACAAGAAAACTCTTGCAATAAGTGTCTGGCTCTATCAGGCCGGGTTTCCACCGCAAAAACTACAAGAAGTGTCCTACAGACTATCAGACAGTACTTAGCTAGTGCGTTATCTATGGTTAGTTGGTAAGACTGTAACTAGGAGAAGAGATTGTAGTCTGTGGTATGAGCAAGGGGCTGTGCCTCTTGTCTGTATAAAATATGGCTACCAATATAGAACAGCTATCAAAGTAATAAAGTATTTTATTTCATGGTGTCAGATAAAGTTAATATAAAATGACTGACAAAGCGATCGCGGATATAATAACCAAGCAAAATGAAATTTTGGCAGCAATACAGGTCCAAATGCAAGAATTGCAACAACAACAAAGGCAACCCTCGCAGGGCCATGGTCATGTTCCCTGGCCGGCGCCGCTCGACATAGCTGAAGGAAATTTAGAGGACTTTAAAGCTGCTTGGACCAACTACGAAACTGCTACGGGTATGTGTAAATGGGGTCCCGATCGAGACCAACAACGCGCATCGCTTTTATTAAGCGCAATTGGACAGGACGCTTGCAAGAAATTTCTTTTCGATTTGACGGATAAAGAAAAAGTATCTCAAAAGATTATACTAAACAAATTAGACGAGAAACTCAGTAAGAAAAAAAATCTCATCTATAATAGATACCTGTTTAATTCGTGATGCCAAGAAATCGGTGAAAAGTTCGACACATTTCTAATCGAACTGCAGCGTCTAATAAAACTTTGTGATTATTGCTCTTTCGAAGATGACTTATTAAGAGATCGCATAGTTATTGGAGTAAATAACAAGGATTTGATAAAAGAGATGCTCCGAACCGAAAAATTAACTTTAGAACTGGCTATAAACATGTGCAGATCTGCAGAGGCAGCATGTGACCAAATTCTTGTCCTGGACCACCCCCCCTAAGTTAACAAAGTAACATCAAAACAAGAACCTAATAGAATGTGTAAGTTCTGTGGCACAAAACATTATTTTGAAAAAAAATTATGCCCAGCATACGGCAAAAGGTGCGAAAATTGTAACGGGTGGAACCACAACAGAAAAATGTGTAAAAAGAAGCATCTTAAAAATAGAGTGAAAGTTATTCAGGAGGAAAGTGACTCTGAGACGGAGCTAGTGATAGGGAAAATAGTTAGAGACAGCCGGGGTGTGAAAGGCGAATTGTTAGTTAAGGTAAATAATAACTTAAAACCTTGCTTATTTCAACTGGATACTGGTGCACAAATGTGCATTATAGGGAAAGACCACTGTATGAAAATGCTAGAAACAACCGAATTGCCTCTCCTCCCACCCAAGTCTAAACTCAGAGCTATTGGTGGACATCCTCTCCAAGTCCTGGGAGATGTTATATTATCATGTTATCGCAAAGGCACAAAGTATAAAATTAGGTTCTCAGTGGTTGATATACACCATGGGCCATTATTGTCTGAAAATGCATGTGTGAAGCTTGGATTTATAAAATATTGCAATATGGTAAAAAAGCAATCTAATATAATAAACAATGATCGCAGGTTGGAGGCTCTACAATTATTAGAGAGCTACAATGATGTTTTTGAAGGCTATGGTCAATTTTCAGGCGAAACAACCATCGAAGTAGACAAGACAGTGCAGCCTAGTATACAGCCTCCAAGAAGGATCCCCATGGCACTGAGAAACCACCTGAAACAAGAACTACAAAGGTTAGAAAATTCCAATATTATTACTAAAGAAACTGAGCATACAGATTGGGTTAATAACATATTGATAATTAGAAGAAAAGACAAATACAGGATTTGCTTAGATCCCGTGCCACTAAATAAGGCTATTAAGAGACCGAACTACCAATTTACTACCTTAGACGAAGTTCTACCAGAGCTAGGTAAAGCCAAGGTCTTTAGCACAGCAGATACCAAGAAAGGATTTTGGCATCTGAATCTCACAGAAGAGAGTAGCAAGCTGACTACTTTTTGGACTCCATTTGGTAGATATCGCTGGAAAAGACTTCCTTTTGAAATCTCATCTGCTCCAGAAATATTTCAGCAGAAACTAGCTGCATCTCTCAGTGGTTTATCAGGAATTGAGCTGATGGCTGATGATATCCTGATTTATGGAACAGGAGAGACCATGGAAGAAGCCTTAGAAAGCCACAATAAAAATCTAGAAATGCTGCTTCGAAGACTGCGTGCAATAAACTGTAAATTAAACCGAGATAAACTGAACCTCCTACAAACATCTGTAAAATTTTTTGGTCACACTCTTACAGATTCCGGACTTCAGCCTGATGACTCCAAAGTAGATGAACATGCCAGCTTCTATGTGTAAAAAGGATGTTTTGAGATTTCTGGGAATGATTACATACCTTAGCCGCTACATCAGAAACCTGAGCTGTGAGGCATGCCACCCACGTAAGTTAACATACAAAGACACACCCTGGCAGTGGACACAACTTGAAGAAGATGAATTTCAAAGACTAAAATGCATAATTAGCAATCTACACTCTCTGAAATATTATGAAGTCAACAAGCCCATCACCATGGAATGTGATGCCAGCAACCATGGACTCGGAGTGGCTATTTATCAAGATAATAAAATCATTGCATATGCATCACGCACATTAACCATGACAGAACAACGCTATGCTCAAATAGAAAAAGAAATGTTGTCAGTAGTATTTGGTTGCACAGTTGTTAAAACAGACCATAAGCCCTTGATAAACATTTTTAACAAGCCGCTATGTCAAGCTCCCAAAAGACTTCAACTGATGTTGATGACATTGCAGAAATATGACATAAGTCTAGAATTTGTCAATGGAAAAAATAACAATTTAGCTGATGCACTCTCAAGATCTCCTATACAAAACAACACAATTACCAAGACTAACATTGAAAACTTATCAAAAGAATACAAAATTTTTGAAGTTCTACAAGATGTTATTTATGAAGAACATTTAAGTATATCAGACAAAGTCATTGACCAAATTAAAATAGCTACGAGAAAAGATGCGCACTTCCAAGCTCTATCAACATTTATAATTAATGGCTTTCCAAAATATATTGATAGCATGCCCACAGAGTTGATAGTATATTTCAAGTATAAACATGAGCTTAGTACTAGAGATAATATTATATTTAGAAATGGTCAAATTTTGATTTCAGTGGCTCTAAGAAATACCATGCTCAATAAACTACATGCCAGTCACAGCGGCATTGAAAATAGCCTGCGTTTAGCGCGTCAAAATGTATTCTGGCCCGGAATGTCAAAACAGATAATAGAACATGTAAAAGCCTGTACCTCCTGTTTGAGGTATGCCCCATCGCAGCGAGCTCTCCCGATGAAAAGTCATGAGATACCTAGATACCCTTTTCAGTCAATTTCCATGGATGTATTTGAGGTGAAAGTGAATGGAATATCCAAGAAGTATTTACTAACGGTTGACCACTATTCAGACTTTTATGAGCTGGATTTGATGAAGGATTTATCTTCGAATGAAACGGTTAACTTATGTAAAAAGAACTTTTCCAGACATGGCGTGCCACAGAAAGTAGTAACAGATGGCACCACTAATTTTGTAAACCAAGAATTCCGGAAGTTTTCTGAAGAATGGAATTTCACACACATAACTTCATCACCTCATTATCCACAATCCAATGGTAAAGCAGAAGCTACAGTGAAGATAGCAAAACATCTGATACTAAAAGCTGAGGAAAACAAAGAAGATTTTTGGTACGCTTTGCTACACCAAAGGAATGTTCAACGGCATATTTAAATTGCAGCCCAGCTCAAAAATTCTTCTGCAGAAGGACTAGGACCAGCGTACCTGCTATTGAAGCAGATATGGAACAACAGCTAGTAGAAGGGGTACCTCAAGCCATTAATAGCAAACAGCTGAAAAGTAAAAAATACTACAATAGGAAAACACAAAACTTGCCCTCTTTGCAAGTAGGACAAACAGTATTTGTAAAAGTGAATCTAGAATTAGACGGGAGATGGTACCCGGGGTTGGTTAAGAAGAAGATTTCGAGCAGATCATACCTAGTGGATGTTAATGGTAGAACATACAGACGTAACAGATTACATATTAGATCATATAAAGTCAAAGCAAACTCATTCCAGACAGCTAGGCATGCCTATCGAAATCAAAGTTCAGATATTTGTGATGAGGCAGGCTTTGAAGTAATGGATAACTTCCCATCTCAGCCAGTTTCTCCATCTGGCGAGGTACGGCAGACTGAGGCACCTTCGTGTGTTGTACGTGCGACGCCGCCCACCAGACCTCAGCGTACAGCCGGGCCTCCTGGATGGCTTCAGGACTATGTAGTTGATTGATTTATATTTAGCATGTAAGATAGTACATAATGTGATACCTACTTATTTATTTTAAGTAATTTTTAGTGCTCATTAAGAAGAGAGAGGATGTGTTATCTATGGTTAGTTGGTAAGACTGTAACTAGGAGAAGAGATTGTAGTCTGTGGTATGAGCAAGGGGCTGTGCCTCTTGTCTGTATAAAATATAGAACACCAATATAGAACAGCTATCAAAGTAATAAAGTATTTTATTTCAGCTAGTAAGTAGCAAGTTTATTTATATTTATTTATTTTAAGTGCAAACTACGCTTTTCATAACTGAATAGGCCCGCATTTGACCGCAATCTCACCATGATAGAAAGTGATGACGCGGTCAGCGATGGTACATGTTTGCCTAGAAGATACCCAAGCAACTACGTAATCAGGCGTTTCCTGCGAGTAGTTGCAACTGTGAGCTAATCTCTGATAGACTGGGACACATGTTGCAGTTCTTGCAAGTGAAAACCCGGCTTCAGTATACATTTTGGTCCAAAAAACTAAATAATGGATTATTCTAGATAATAATGGATTTACTTCCGGCAAATATCACCAAATGCCTGGATATGATTCTACAATAAAGTTGAGAGTAAGCCCGGACGCAGAGGACGTGACGAGTCTGATGCCGCGGCTAACTTGTGTAGCCAAAAATAATAATGATCGGAAACAAATAAGCATTACACTAAATGTCACACAAGGGGCAACATCAGGTAAGTAATTATACAAGGTGAATTTGAATTGTTATGTTATCCATAAAGGGGGGACTGGGACCATTATATTTAGTCCTTATGTTGTGAGAGCCTTACTTGAAACTGCGTGTTTCCAAACCTCCATAAAAAATAATCCACTCACAAATTTGCATGTGCGATCGCTACGAGGGTTAACAAAATATTTTTACAAGGTCGTTAAACTCATTTATGTGCTATCATTGAACGTAAATTTTACTTGGCATTTCTTCAATTAAAAACTATTATTTAGGATAATGTTGTCTTTCGGGATAATATACCAATTTAAAATCAATACTATATCCCATCATTATGTATAACACAGATTACTATAGGTACATAATACTAGTCTTACAATAATCTTTTCCTTCTTGTAAATCGTTTTATGACAGCTTATAGAAAATTGTTAAGTAATTATGTCCTAGCGTCTTGAAAAAAATCCATACAAATAAATAGGCGCTATTTAGCAATTATAGACCTACTCTCTATTTCGAGCCTAGATAAAATAAATAAATAAATATGTGTGGACATTTCACACAGCGCCATCTAGCCCCAAACTAAGCATAGCTTGTATTATGGGAACCAGATAACTGATACAATACTTATATACTTTTTTGTTTTTTCAATACAGAATACAATATAACACCCAGACGCAGAACAAACTTCTATGTTCATCACACAAATGTTTGTCCTGGGTAGGAATCGAACCCACAGCCCTCAGTTCAGAAGGCAGGGATACTACCAACTGAGCTATCGGGCCGTCAGATAGCTAGATAAAGTGCGATACAAACTCAATGGCGGTGGTGAAGTCAGCGCGAAATGCTGCACAGTAGCAACAATTGTTAGAATTGCGCGGGCAGAGGTAGAAAAGCGGTGGTCTAAGCGGTGAGCGCAGTGTGCAGTGGGTATGTAGTGCACTTCACAGCCGCCATTGAGTTTGTATCATACTACACCTAAGTATACACTGCCCAACAAATGAAATTCTATAATAATTATTTTCAGATTCAGATGAAAAGGCAATGGTAAAATATATAAATCGTGGGGAACCATTGAGAAACAACGTAACGTGCAATGGTATGTAATGTAGGTATAGGTACATATTATTAAAAAAAATGTATGTTAGTAAGTATATCATCATCATCAGCCTTAAGACGTCTACTACTGAACATAAGCCAACGAGCGCCACTTTGAGCGGCTGCTTGCTAAGCGAGTGACATCGTGAGAGTCTTTGGCATTAATTCAACCAACCAATCTCAGAATTCACACTTCCAAAACCAATCAACGCGATGGATTTTAAAATTATAGTTCTCCGGACACTCGGAGTGGATGGCGCTTCAGATCGGCACAAGAAATTCTCAATATTTATTAGTAATACATCATCTATTCAGCATACTTGTACAAGGTGACCTTGAATTGGTATGTTATCCCAAAAGGGGGTAAATCTACACCCCAAGGTAGACAATGTTTCTTCTATGACTTACTACACTTACTAAATTAATAGTTTTTCATTGAAAAAACGCCATGTAAAGTTTACGTTAGAAAATAGCCTTAGCGCAGCTGGGTGATTGAACTTTGTCCTTGATCAAGTGCATGCCGAGTGCACATAAATGAGTTTAACGACCTGTCTTTAGAAATGAATTTATAGTATCTTGTTAACTCTCGTAAAGATCGCACGTGCAATTTTGCGAGTTGATTTATTTTTTACCATGGAGATTTTGAAACACCCAGTTTCAAATACGGTCCCCCCCTTTCGGGATAACAGACCAATTCAAGGTCACCTTGTATAATAGAGATCAGTGAAGATTAAGAACCCATTATACCTAAAACGAAATAATGATCCTTTTCTCATTCTGTACATTATTATTTGCAGCTATTGTGTACCCGCAAAAAGGAAAGGCGCCTTTCAGAGTCCTTCCACATGAAACGCTGATACAAAATTTCACTGAACAGTACAATGACACCATCGTATATTGTTATCTATATAAAATCAAGGGAAATATTACGAACGGTATTCTATTTGCGCGGACTAAAAGCAAATATGTTTATTACCTTAACGAGACAAACATAAATGGTTCACAAATGGATTCCAGCGATATTGAAGGTATACCTAAATATTATAAATCTTATAAGCCCCCCAAACTTTTTCCCCGGGACTCGTAAATATACCGAGACTGAAAGCTCTCATATACAAGCAGTGGCGGATCCAGGGGGGGGCGCATGGCCTCCATAACCCTGGATCCGCCAATGCTTGTATATTAGAGCCAAAAGACCCAGGCACTTCATACTTTCGAGTTCAGGCAGCACTTTTACACAGTATGCCTTATTTTTCTATAAATTTTCGCGCTACCGTTTACGAGCTTCCCTGTTTTTTGATTAAGAAAAATTAGGGTAAGTACTACATTGCCCAAGTACCCAATACAACCTTATTTTTCTGAAATCTGCTAGGACATGTTCCAAAAAGGTAGAAGACGTTCAGCGTGTACTGATGGAGTGTGTTCGGAACGAAGCCCAACGGCAGGACATGAGAGGTAGGACTACAGAGTTGGCATATGTAATAGCATCCTGGCCTCATCTCTGTCTGAGGAAGCCAGGATGCTAATAAAACTTTATTCATTTTTATTTTAGTTTTAGTTTCTTTATGCTCGTTTGATTATTGTTATTTACAAATAGTTTATAATACGGGGGTGACATAGTCACTCAGTGACAACACCCCTTTCTAATAAATAAAGATTTAAAAAAAAATTCAAAAATTTTCGCGTTTAGTTATAACCCTCCTATTACAGTGTACGTTCATTTATACAGTCCAAACCTACTGAACGTCGCTCGTTAGTACTAGTTACCTTAGCTCGCAAGTTTTGGCAGTATGGACCCCCCCCCCCCAAATGAAATCCTGGATCCACCCCGGACCCTTTACACAAGGACCCTTTATCTCGCTCGCGCATAGTGACGTTTTTAGATAAATTAACTGTAACTAACATTCATAATTTACTTCAATATCTGCAGATGATGAAGGCAAAGAGACCAAACCTTCACCTACATACAACGTAATAGCAATCGTAAGCGGCATAATCGGCAGTGTCATAGTTTTATTAATATTAATATTTGTATGCCATAAAAAGAAACGACAACGACGATCAGTGAATGAAGTAAGTACCTATATTTTACCTGTTGACAAGCTCACAGACTAAGATATTCTTTTTACCTAAGACAGGCTTGCATATGGCCACGGTCTCACATGATGGTAAATGACGACGCGGTCGACGATGGAACATAACTTCCTGGAAGTACCGGTTCAAAGTCATCTTGATAACTTTCAGATTATATTTTTAGGAAACAAAGACGCTGATATATACTATAGTTAATATAAATAAATAAATATAAATATGTGTGGACATTTCACACAGCGCCATCTAGCCCCAAACTAAGCATAGCTTGTACTATGGGTACCAGATAACTGATACAATACTTATATATTTTTTGTTTGTAAATACATACATAGAATACAATATAACACCCAGACGCAGAACAAACATCTATGTTCATCACACAAATGTTTGTCCTGGGCAGGAATCGAACCCACAACCCCTCAGTTCAGAAGGCAGGGCTACTACCAACTGAGTTATCGGGCCCGTCGATTGAGTTGTTCCATGTCTTTACCGTCCATAGATGGTTTGCTATCATCATCCATCATCAGCCTAAAGTCGTCTGCTGAACTTACCTATTACCTATAACCCTCAAAAAGCGCCACTTAGAGCAGCTGCTCGCCTCCTGCGTCCATTGTTTCTCCGCGGCTTTCACCATACGGTTGGTTTACTAAGTCAGGGCACGCTGCTTCCGGTTCGTGGTCGCCACTCGAGAACCTTTCTTCCCCATCGGCTGTCAGTTCTACGAGCGATGTGGCCTGCCGATTGCCATTTAAACTTGCTAATCCTAAGACCTATATCGGTCTCACTTTGGTTCTCCTCATTCCGGGATTTCCGGATCTTATCTCACAGGGAAACACCGAGCATTGCTCTCTCCATAGCTCGTTGCACGACTTACTAATGAGGCCAACAGTGCCCCTAGTACGAGTTTTCCAATAAGTGAATACGCGCGAATCCATTTAAAATTTGTACTGCCATTTTTAGTTCATCAACGTGTCCGCTAGGGGCGCTGCAGAGACAAGTATGGGAGAAAAGGGAGAAAACGTAAACGAATCAAGTTTTAGTAAACTATCGAAACTCGTATTAGGGGTACAAATAACATTTGTAGAACTTAATACTTATAAAAATATAATAAATATATAAAGTAACATAATTTTTTTGCTTCTCAGGCAACAGTGATATACGCAGAAATATATTCAACGCCCCCCCAAGTAGACTTTCCACGGAGGGACGAACAGCAATACGCCAAAATTGTAGGAGTCCTGATGCCGAAACAGGGGCCAGAGGATACCCAAGAAGCCCATTACTGTACCGTTAGATAGAAAGAGCCCGGGCTGTACTTGTATACAGGCAGTCCTCGACTTACGTCGTTTCAAGTTACGTCGAACAATGTTTTGACACTATTCCTCAAACACACGTCATTTGTTTCGATTTCCGGCATAGGAGAATTCACTTGTCGCGAGGTTAATGTCCGTGGGGCCGTCGGGGCGCGGTGTCGGCGTGCGGGGATTACCCCGCACATGCCGCTGTTTTTGTTTAATTACTCACAAGAAGTCACAAGAAATAGATTTTTCTATTAGTAACTCTGAAAAAGAACTTACACTAAAAAAACTTTCCGTAGCCTTTGCAAATTTGGAGAACACCATGAAAATTTTTGAAGAAAATGATCCTAATTTTGAGGAAAGATTTAACGTTAATAAAAAAAATTGTGCAGCCTATCAGTGTTACCAAGATCTGTATGATAGCAAGAAGAAAGAAGCGAAGCAATCTAGAATTGATAGTTTCTTTAAACCAAAAGTTTAATTTGTTATTTCTTATTACATATTTTGATTACATCACTTTAAAAAGTTTTATAACTATTATTAAAATTAATAACACACAAATACCAAAAATAACTAGCTTTTTCATAAGTGCATATATAATTATTTTAAGAACTTTTGAAAATAAAGTATCCTTTGTTATAAATGCAGTTTTTATTTTGAATCCATGTCGAACCTAACCCTTGAATTTTACATGTAAACATATGAAAAAATATGTCTCGACTTACGTCGTTTCGATTTACCTCGCGTATTTCGAGAACCTAACATGCCGTAAGTACGAGGACTGCCTGTCTTTTTTTCATGAAAAAAAAATGCCCTGACGAGCTTGTCGTTCACCTGGTGTTAAGCGATACGGCTGCCCGTTGCAGTGTCACTCTGAACTTTAAAATAAAACCGCGTGACACTGCACTGCACACGTCATCCCGAGACATCACACAGTCTAGTAATCAGATTACTAGACTATGAGATCAGGTCATAGTCTCATTTGCCCAGTAATTTCACTAGCTACAATTAGCTTTGTATCGTGCTCAAAGATTGGAGTGCGCCAGGCCCGGTACCTACTAATAACACTACTACCTACACTCAATCGTTATTTTTTATCAAATTAGTGTGTGAGTAATAAGTCATATTTCCCTCGATTATTTACATAGGCAATTCATAAAAAACATTGCAAGATAAATAAAAGCTTGTAAAAAATGTAGATCATTTTATAGAAACATTGTTTAAAACGCTACGTAAATAAAAGAATAATTAAGCAGGGGGGGGCTTACCTCCCCCAAGCTTTTCAACCTGTATATCAATGTGCTGATAGGGGAGCTGAGCAGCACGCATGTCGGCTGCCATATTAGCGAATCATGTCTTAATAACCGCTACGCAGATGACATGGTGCTGCTCAGTGCTTCCGTTTGTGGGCTGTCGAGGCTGCTTAGAATTTGCGAGAGATGCTGCCACGGATTGTTGTAAAACGTTAAGAAGAGTGAATGCATGGTCTTTCGGGTTCGAGGTAGATGCCTGGGTAATATACCAACAATAACCCTCGTATTCCAAAACATTTCTCCAAAAATCCTTCACTTGACTTCTACTTAATTTTGAGGGAAACTCATAATACATCGCGACGTACCTTGAGTTGACAGTTGCTTCGCTTCTCTCGTTTGAGAAAATATGACGCAGAAATGACAAGTTGATTATTTATTGTCAACTAAAAATACCAAAACACAAAAATGAGGTTGATTCGAGGTTGAGTAGAGTGGAGTAATCTCGAAGTAACGTCTTAGAATATGGGGGTAAGACTTAACGGCTGTCCTCTAAATAGAGTTGAAAAGTTTAAGTACCTTGGGCATATTGTGACCTCGGACCAGGGGTTCTAGCAATGATCCCAACCACTAACCCTAACGCCTCACGCTAACTCCAAAAATGTATTGAAATTACATTCGCTGCGAAAAGTTAGCGATTTCTGAAATGTCATTTCAGTACATTTTTGGAGTTAGTGTTAGTGTTTGGGGTCATTGCTAGACCCCCTGAAAGATGTTGCTGATATAGGGAGGGAGCGTAGGGCGTTGTCTGTTAGAGCTAATATGATAGCCCGCCGATTTGCTCGCTATTCAAAGGACGTCAAAATAACTTTATTTAGGGCATTTTTTACGCCTTTTTACACGAGCAGTCTGTGGGTATACGCTGAAACAGTACAACGCGTTACGCATCCAGTACAACAATGCGTTTAGGATGCTCTTGCGGCTTCCTCGCTTCTGCAGTGCGTCGGGGATGTTTGCTGAAGCCCAAGTGGATTGCTTCCACACAATCATGCGCAAACGATGCTCATCCCTGGTGCGGAGGGTGCGGGCCAGCCGTGACAGTATCCTACGGGCGCTTGGCGATCATTTTGACTGTCAAGTGTCAGTACGTTTACCACTGTCAAATGTTACACTTACTGACCGGAGTCCAATATTTATTTTAAATTAATTAGTATTTATGATTTTGATTTCGTATTTGTAATTTTAAATTTTGATTATTGTTATGACATTTTTATTTTATTGTATCAAGTGTATGTATTAATGTAATTGTGATCCTAGTTGGTCTAGCTAATAAATGAATTGAATTAATATAAAATAAAACAATATGAAACATTATTTAAACTTTATTACTTATTTAATATTTAAAGCACAAACACTATATCGCCAGACCAAAAAATAGGGGAGATGTGCTCTCACATCATAGTCAAATCTTTGCTTTCGTCCGAACCTTGCTATAAGTTTTTGGACTGTCTTTTTTTAGCAAGGAAAGCTTCAAGCGAACAACAGTAGCTCTCGCTTTAACTTCCCTCTTCCATTTATAAATATATTTACATCTTATCACGACAAATTGAGTGCGTTGCACCTGATTTAAGTGGACCACTTACGAAAGGCTTGCCTTGCCTTCCCTTTCATTTATATACATGTTTACAACTTATTTTTTATAATCACGTTGGTATTTTTTTTTTTTATTCTGACTATAGAAACAGAAGACTTAATTCATGTAAAAATAGCTTAATCATAGTAACGAACTTAAAATAAACAACAATAAGCAAAACGTACCCATCCTTGTACCAACTTGCGACCTATACCATTACAAAAGTCTATGAAAATATTATTGTTTTTACTATGGTGGCAACACTGTAGCTTATGGGAGAAAAAAGTTATTCGACATTAAAATATGTCGAAATTCATTTGTAGAAGAGCTACCGCGCCATCATCAGTAATCATTCATTCACTCTCTTTTTTGAGAATGACTCATTTGCTTTTTTTTTAATACGTAATGCATGGCTAACAATAAGCTACCATTCCGAATTAAAAAGCTTATTTATCCAAAAGCTGGATTATGCATTATCACTTCTCCTGACGAATATTTTTTAAGTAAATTTAAATAATTTCCTAATGATTGCTGTAATTTTATAAAAATCGATTGTATCTTTAATGTTTCTAATTATAATCCTTAAAAATTCTATGCCTTCTATGAAGTATCCACTGACAGATATACATTTTAAAACAAGGCCAAAAGAGAATTATATGTACAAGAAACATGAATAATATAGGTACATATTTGAGTAAAATTGCAGTTACATGATAGTGTTATTCAGGAAGTGACCCATATAATAAAAAAAATAATACAAAGAAGTAAAAGATAACAAGGAAACAAATTTCATGGGTAACATAATATTCCTTTTCATTACAAAATTACACCTAGTCCGTAATGCTACAAGGGTGGGCACGGTGTCCATACAAAATTGACCATGGTCCTTTAGTTTTCAGCCATCATTCATCATTGACCATTTTGTTGTCGTGCACTTCTTTCACCAACTCCGCCAACTCTTCCGGCCCGTAGCCAATCAGTTGTTGTAAATCGCATACGAATTTGTACACAAATCTGTAAGTAAAAAGATACATTTTGGGTTTCAAATTATTATTTTGGCTCCACACATTAGCCAGTGTCAAGTATTGTAATTTTTCATCATTAGAATACTTCACGTGAAGTCAAGTCTTAGTCATAGTCCAGTCTAAGTCAGGTAGTCATATTATGAATAATAGTGTTACTTGTATAAATGTAATGACAAGAAGTCAAAAGGCACGGCAACAAGCACAAGGTGTTAGTACTTCCCACGCCGCCAATCGGCCTGAGTATGTGAAAATCGTAGAAATTCAAAATAAACCTAAATATTTTGTTGAATTACGTTTTATAAGCAGTAATGAATTGAAGCATTATCGTAACATGAATGGAGTAAAATATGAAAACGGCTATTTTTGTTTTGTGCCATCGATAAACACGATTTTTATAAATCCAGCGTCTCGATCGCAACTATCGCCAGGCGAATTTGTGAGAGAGTTGGAATTCTTTTGTAAAAAATGCGAAATAGAAGAAATATATTTTATAAAGAGTAACAATAATAGTGATTTTATAGGGAAGGTAATAAATGAGGTGCAGAAAATAAACAGGTGGTCAGGACCACGATTGTGTGTTTTAAAATATGTAGAGAGAGTAGATGCAAAAGATGACCAACGAGTCTTTATAAATGACTTCCATCTTTTGCCCACCAGTGGCCACGCGGGCATACGACGAATGGTAAATAATATCAAAAAATATTATTTTTGGCCAGGTCTCGAAGTAGATGTCACAGAATTTGTTAAAAGATGCGATAACTGTCAGAGACAAAAACATTCGTCGCACCATACAAAAGAACCAATGGTCATAACCACTACAGCAACCTCAGCGTTCGAAAAAATTTATTTAGATTTGGTCGGACCTTTAGATAGAGATTACAGTAACTATACATACATCTCGACCATACAATGTGAACTGAGTAAGTATGTTGAAGCATATCCATTAAGTAGCAAGAGTTCCAGTGAAGTAGCCAGAAATTTTGTTAATAATTTTATTCTTAGGTATGGAATACCACGAGCAGCACACGACATGGGTACAGAATTTCTGTCAGCAACAATGAAAGAGGTATGTGAGCTTTTGCATATAAAACAATTACAGTCGACAGCGTATCATCATCAGAGCATCGGTGCATTGGAGAACTCACATAAACACTTGGGTAATTACTTAAGATTACAAACCGAAAACCATGCGGAAGCGTAGAGCACATGGCTACCTTTCTGGTGTTTTTTGTACTATACATCAGTACACACTGCGACCAAATTCACCCCCTTTGAGCTTGTTTTTGGTAAAAAATGCACTTTGCCCTCGAATATAAATTCTGGTCAAATTGACCCTCTATATAACTACGACAATTATCCCGCTGAATTAAAATTTAGAATACAAACTACACAAAAAGAAGCACGAGATAATTTAATCACCAGTAAAATAAACAGGAAAACAAAATACGACCGTAATGTCAACCCAGTGTCATACAAACCGAATGATTTAATTTTACTAAAAAACGAAACCAGTAATAAATTCCAAAGCATCTACTCAGGTCCTTACACTGTTATCAGAGAATGTTCTCCGAATGTCGAAATCATGAAAAATAATAAAAGTTATTTAGTGCATAAGAACAGGACTAAAATGTATATACCACCCGTTTCTTTGTAATTATATTAGTAGAAATTATAAATAATAGAATATTGCATACCTAATTAAAATAATATTACTTACATATTGTATACATTAGGAATGAATAGTGACGAGATGCAGCATATAATCTTGTATTAAAATATAGCTTACTTTATATCTAAACTATTATTTACGATGTGAACCAATTAATTAAAACATCTATGTAATTTCCTATGCTTACGTAACCATTATTTTATCAATTAGGTACCTATCAGTTTTATTATAGACTAACGATAAAAGAGTAGATAAGTAGATTTAGTTTAAAAATAAAATACATTAACATTTATTTTATTTTTCCAATTGCGGTGAAGATGAGATGTAGCTTATGACCTAGTTCTATAATACATATATCCATATTAATACATAATTGTAACGTTTATTAATTTCTTATTCAATATAGCAGTATTTAACCAGATCTCAGTCGTTTCAGTTGTCTCCCAAAACACCCGTCCTTACACGGTAGATGGGGAACTCTTGGCGCGCCACAGTACGCGCTGGAGTTGGTGCAAAAAGTGGAACGCGTCCTTTGCGAAATTTGGCTCGCTGCTCTGGAACGCAGAGGCGAGTAGCTTCTGCGACCAAGGATGGGCTGTCCAAAATCCCATGTAGCACGCGGAATATTATCCCTAGCTGATCGTTTAATCTACGCGATTCTAATGAATTTATGCCTAACATGCCTTGTAGGTATTTGGTAGGGTACATGAACGGATAGTACTGGTATGTTCTTTTATACAGATAACGTAAGAACCGCTTTTGGACCTTCTCGAGCATAAGTGCATATTTTTTCTCGTGGGGGTTCCAGACGCAAGAACTAGCTTCAATTTTGGCCAAGATAAGAGCGTTATATAGAAGCTTTACAGCGTTGAGGTTATTGAAATTGCTACAGTTCCTGGTTACAAAACCTAGCCTCTTGAAAGATTCCGCAGCGAGATTGCGCACGTGTGTGTGGAACGTCAGCTTGGGGTCAAAGATTACACCGAGATCTTTAACATACTCCTTATGCTCAATTGGTTTATTGTAGAGGGTATATTGCTGATAGATGGGGTGTGATGAACGGGTGAAGCTCATAACTTGGCACTTATTTATGTTAAGGAAGAGTTTATTTTTTTCACTCCAGTTCTGGATATGATCAAGATCTTTTTGAAGGTTTTTACAATCATCTATAGAATTTACAGGCATGACTATTTTTAAATCATCTGCGTATAGCAAACTACTGCTAAACCTAAGACATTGGTCAATATCGTTTATCATGATTGAAAACAGAAGTGGGCCAAGTGAAGAACCTTGGCTCACCCCTGAGGATGTATGGTACGGCGCAGAGTCATAGCAACCTAAGCGAACAAACTGCTTTCGATCTCGAAGGTACTCGGCGAGGAGTTTTAATAGTTTAGGAGCAAATCCCATAGAGTGAAACTTTTCCAGCAGTATGTCATTATCAACTTGGTCGAAAGCTTTCCTGAAGTCGAGGTAGACAACGTCTACCTGTAAGCCTTCGTCCAATTTTTGTGAAATGTAATCCACGAGCGATAACAAGTTTGTGTTAACTGAACGTCCCTTTCTAAAGGCGTGTTGAGCATCGCTGAAAAAGGCTTTACCTGTTTATAAATATTGGTATGAAGTAAACCTTCAAAGACTTTAGCAAATGATGAAAGATTATATCACTTGCCTACACTCATGCTCGTAATTCAGCACTTAATGCGTAAAACGCCACCAATTTTAAACATTAACACTGGAAAAAGCACAAGTTTTGAGAAATAATACAATGCAACGACGTGAACTATTCAGCGTTCCCGCCAAAACTCCATTTTGGGTTTTATATCACGCCGCCGCTCGCAGAACTGACAACCGATGGGTAAGACAGGTTATCGAGTGGCGATCGCGAACCGGAAGCAGCGTAGACCGACGATCTAGTGAAAGCCACGGGGAGCCGATGGATGCAGGAGACGAGCAGCCGCTCAAAGTGGCGCTCCCTGGGGGAGGCCTATGTTCAGCCGTAGACGTCTTCCAGCTGATGATGAATATTAAAAGCATAATTATAGGTAATCTTACAAAGCTGTTAGATCAGATCAAAGTCTCAATTGCCCAGTAATCTCACTAGCTACAATGCCCTCCAAACCGGAACACAGTAGCGCTTGCACACTGCTTACCGGCAGAATAACTGGCAAAGCCGTGGTACCTACCTAGACGAAATTTTTATTAAGTCATATTATGGGACTTTGACTTATAACTCACCGTTTACCAGGGACTTTAGCTATCATATCACCGTCGTAGTAATACCGTAGAGCTCGCGATAGCTTTTCATAGTTCATAGCTGGCTTCATTTTCCTAGCGCCCCATAAACGAGCTACCTTTTCTGGTTCTAATAACTTGAACTCCCCATCTTTGCCTGCGAAGGAGAAAAGTATCAAAATACCACAAAAAATAAACAAACAAACAAACAATAATGTATTATAGGGTGTAGCTACTGTTTCTGTAAATTATGATCAGTTTCACCTGACGCTTTTGCAATAGCAACCTATTGCGTCGCTGCTCTGTATTTTGTATGAAAACAATTATCCCTAATTATAGCTTTTCTATTAGTTCTAGCACTTAGTTCGATAGATTCTTACTAGGTATTCTATGGTTACACACACACACACCCACACACACACACACACACACACACACACACACACACACACACACACACACACACACACACACACACACACACACACACACACACACACACACACACACACACACACACACACACACACACACACACACACACACACACACACAATTATTATTACTTTTTTTTTACTTTTTATTAGAGATTCTAAAACACAATAACCCATCTAATACATTGCTGAATGACCAAACCAATACGGTTTCGTCGGTTACTTCGAATTTTTAGTGGGGGTAGGTAAGGTAAAATTGTATATAAGGAGGCTAGCTGGCGCGCGGCGGTGCCCAGTCACTTTCGCACGAGCCTTCGTCGGTGAGGGTTATTTGTATTGGGTTAGTGTAGGCGATTGTTGTTAGGTATATGTATTTTAATTTAAATATTTTAATTATCTATAATATTCCAGATTCTTAATATTATAGTAATTAAAAATTGTCATATAATTGTTTTAATATTTCAATTGTTTATATATTTTAATTTTAATATTTTAATTATTTAAAATTATATTCCAGATTCCAAACATAGTACTTAAAATTGTTATTATTTTCAGTTGATTATTCAGTTAAATTATTTTTTAGAAACGATGTTTTGTAAAAAAAATTTTTACTGTCATTTAATTTAAGACTATTTATAAGATAAGTTATTTTAATTTTATTTAATTTCTTCTGTCTGATTAGGTTTTTCTGGGTTTTTCCTAATCCTGCGCAACAAATGTTGGACCAATATTCCCAGATTGTTGTAATAAAACTGTCATAACAAATATTTTTCTTATTCTTTGTCACATACATTTACCAGCAACAATCCCTTGCAGCTTTCCCAATATAGATAATCTTAGTTTTATTTTAGCGGAATTACACTAGATATTCTTGTTTCATTTAGTATTTAAGATGAACTTCCGCGAGTCTTAAAGCTATATTCTTCTTTAATGGCTTTCTATCGCTTATTTGCAATAATTCTGCCAATGTCAAGTGAGTAAAATTTGTACGGTTATGTCAAGTCAGTCATATTTTGTCAGTCAAAACGCCAACAGTAAAATGGTGGATATTTTACTGAAGGCTCTAAAAAAGGCCGTTGAAGCAAAAACGAAAATGCATGGTTTTATGATCTTGAAACCATTTGCCAACACTCGTGCACGTTCACGAACACTTAACGGATAATAATCCACCCTTATTACACATTAAAGTTCAAAGTACACTAGTTTTGAAAAATAAATTCAAATTTCACAACCGCCATTGTCGGATTTTTTTCAAAGACCCCCAAGCTATATTTATTTTGAATAAAATTTATTCACATAAGCGTGTTGATGTTTCTGAACGTCTCGGTAGAACATGTGATTTTTGACAGTTCAAATCGCACCAATTCTAAATTCATTTCGTAGGAGTTTTGGCGGGAACGCGGAAAAGTTCACGTCGTTGCATCGTATTATTTTTCAAAACTTTTACTTTTTCCAGTGTTTATGTTTAAAATTGGTGGCGTTTTACGCATTAAGTGCTGAATTACGAGCACGAGTGAAGGCAAGTGATATAATGTGGTGAAACGTGATTTTTTCGTGTTGCTTCCAAAACTCCATAGAATCTTCTAGTAAAGTTGCCACCACTTTACTGGAGCATGACTTAGACTGGACTATGACTACCTGACTTAGACTGGACTATGACTATGACTAGGACATGACTTTGCGTGAAATATTTTATAACACGATGAAAATATAATACTTGACACTGGCTAAATACACTATGTGTGGAGCCAAAATATAAGCAAAAAAAAAAAAAAATTCATTTCGCGCGGTTTTGCTTTCGTTTCATAGAGAATAGACTTTTGCAGATTTCTTATCTAAGCCAAGGAATTCGCGTGGTTTCGAAGTAAGGAATCGATACGGACTAAAGGCCCAGCATGATACTGGATGACATCAAAAAACGTCGAACTTTTAACAACTCCAGTTAGAAGCAGCCACAGTTGAATCTGCCCAACGTAGCCGTAACGTCAGGTCATCGAACTTAAATGCGTAGCTCCCTTCCCTCTATTTTCCTCCCTTTTTCCTTCATCTTCCTCTCCCTCTCTCCTCTCCACCCTATTCCTTTTCCCTTCCCTTACCATGCCACCGGATGACATCGAAGTACTCGGCGCTAGTCAACAGCTCCAACAGAAACTGCCACAGTTGTATCTATCCGTTGTTACCGTACCGTGACGTCATCAAATTAGCTCTTCCTATCCCTTCTTCTTACACCCTTCTCCTACCCCTCCCCCTCCTCCATTCCCCCTAAATCTTTCCCTTCTTACCCCCGTATTCTAAAACATTTCACCAAAAATTCTTCACTCGACTTCCACTTAACTTTGAGGGAAACTCAAGGTACATCGCGACGTGCCTTGAGATGACAGCTGCTTTGCTTCCCTCGTTTGAGAAAAATTTACTCAGAAATGTCATGTTGATTAAATATTGTCAACTAAAAATACCAAAACACAAAAATGAGGTTAATTCGAGGTTGAGTCGAGTGGAGTAATCTCGTGGTAACGACTTAGAATATGGGGGTTAGAAACTTAATATCAATGAAACTGCCTTAGTTGTATTTGTCCATTGTTGCTATAGCGTGACGTCTTCAAACTAATATTTACCCCCTTCTCACCCCCTCTCCTTTCCATTTTCCCATTTCAGCTCCCTCATCCTCCTTCCTCTCGTCCTTCCCTCTTTTCCCTCTCCCCTCTCCTCTTTATCCCTCCCTCCACCATTTTCTTCTCTCTACCTTTTCTTTCTCTTACCATGAATAGAATAGATTTTTTTCTATTCCATTCTTCCCTTACCATGCCACCGGATGACATCGAAGTACTCGGCGCTAGTCAACAGCTCCAACAGGAACTGCCACAGTTGTATCTGTCCGTTGTTACCATACCGTGACGTCATCGAGCTCATCGGCGTATCGTCGTCTTGCTCGTATACTACCACCTAAAAATATTATTTACAGGTTTTTTATGGAGTCGCTACACCGCTGTTTAAGGCAAAGGATAGACGGGCCCGATAGCTCAGTTGGTAGTATCCCTGCCTTCTGAACTGAGGGCTGTGGGTTCGATTCCTACCCAGGGCAAACATTTGTGTGATGAACATAGATGTTTGTTCTGTGTCTGGGTGTTATATTGTATTCTATGTATGTATTTACAAAACAAAAAAGTATCTAAGTATTATGTCAGTTATCTGGCTCCCATAGTACAAGCTATGCTTAGTTTGGGGCTAGATGGTGCTGTGTGAAATGTCTACACATATTTATTTATTATTATTAACAAGAGGCGAGGGCTAGCGCTACATGTCTGGATAAAAGATTTGATTTCTATAATTTGACTATAGAAGCAGCAGTGAACTAACAGGTTGATGATGATGATGATGGTAATATCTTACAGAAGGCACATCATGCAGGCCATTTGGTAAAACCTAGTTGACTTCTACATTCTTAGTTCATTCATTAGTTATGTGCTCGCCTGATGTTCAAGGGGTCATGGTGGCCTATAATAAATTGCAGTATCGACGGGCCCGATAGCTCAGTTGTTAGTAGCCCTGCCTTCTGAACTGAGGGCTGTAGGTTCGATTCCTACCGAGGACAAACATTTGTGTGATGAACATAGATGTTTGTTCTGCGTCTGGGTGTTATATTGTATTCTATGTATGTATTTACAAACAAAAAAGTATATAAGTATTGTATCAGTTACCTGGTTCCCATAGTACAAGCTATGCTTAGTTTGGGGCTAGATGGCGCTGTGTGAAATGTCAAAAAAAAAAAAAAAAAAAAAAATAAGTAATAAGCTTTTAAAGTTTTTAAGGAATCTCCTGTCGCTTTCTCGCGAAACAGAGCGCCCCCACAGTTACTATGAAAAATCTACTCGTGACGTCACATGCCAATGAGATTGTATGAAAAGCTATCACAGCTTAGTAATGAGGTACTATAACGACCTTCCTCTGTCGTCACTGGCCGTTTGAGCTATCTCGTGCAACTGTTATGGGCGGCCGTGTCGCTTAACATCAGGTGAACGACTAGCTCGTCGCGTCAATGATTCTCATAAAAAAAAAAGAATTAATTTATCTTGTATTGGCGGTCATCACAAACCAGTTAATGAAACGAATTACACGATATATTAAATTCGTCAGAAATCGTGCCAAAAACATCTTGTTTGTTCTACCCTTCGCCTTAAGTAAAGCATGTCCCAGCTTGAGGGATGGATGGATGCGGGTGCGATGGGCAGGCCACATCGCTCGCAGAACAACCGATGGCGAAGAAAGGTTCTCGAGTGGCGACCACGAACCGGAAGCAGCTTAGGCCCCCACTAGGTGAACAGAGAAAACCGGGAGCTGATGGATGCAGGAGGCGAGCAGCCGCTCAAGGTGGCGCTCTGTGGGGGAGGCCTATATTCAGCAGTGGATGTCTTCAGGCTGTTAATGATGGATACGGGTTCAAATCCCGATCACGACCCAAATTTTCGTTAGCTAAAAAAATCGGAAATATTTTATTTTTCAACCTACATGTTTAGGTTTCTTTTTTATAGCAGATTGTGGTGTGTCCAATATGTCTTTCTCTTTTTCCGGTTCTTCTTCATTTTGTACGACCGCTGAAACAAATTATAAAACAATAAATAAATAAATAAATAAATAAATATGTGTGGACATTTTACACAGCGCCATCTAGCCCCAAACCCCAGATAATATAATACCTACAGTACAGATGCCTCATCCCATACAACGGAATAACGCGGGCTATTTTACGAATTATTTTATTTCTGCATAACGCAAGATTATCAAGCGACATTTATTGCGTGTTGTCGAAGTATTGGGCCAAATGAATACACTGGACACTAACTAGTAACTCTCTAGACACGATTACTACATTTTATTCAAGTTTCAAGTTTTTATTTTTCGTTTGTACTTGATGGGACCCCATGCCCATTTCATGACTTTGGCATTATGCAGAAATAAAATAATTCGTAAAATAGCCCGAGTTATTCCGTTGTATGGGATGAGGCATCTGTACTGTAGGTATTATATTATCTGGGAAATAAATGAAAATCTGTGGACATTTCACACAGCGCCATCTAGCCCTAAACTAAGCAAAGCTTGTACTATGGGAACCAGATAACTGATACAATACTTATATACTTTTTTGTTTGTAAATACATACATAGAATACAATATAACACCCAGACGCAGAACATACATCTATGTTCATCACACAAATGTTTGTCCTGGGTAGGAATCGAACCCACAGCCCTCAGTTCAGAAGGCAGGCTACTACCAACTGAGCCATCAGCACCATTGAAATATAAGAAACTTACCTATAAACTTGCATTTCCTGAGAAGTTCAAAATGTGTCCAAAACAAGTCACCCGGGTCAGATGGCACTTTGTCCCTGAAAGTAATTTTTTAAAAATTTTTAATTTTATATTTTGTATGTTATTTTTATTTATTTATACTTTAGCACAAAAACAATGTACAAAGAGCAGTTAATGCTATGAAGCATTATCTACCAGTCAACAGGGCCATTATTCCGTATCGATTCCTTACTTCGAAACCACGCCAATTCCTTGTCTTACTTAAGAAATCTGCAAAAGTCTATTCTCTATAAAACGAAAACAAAACCGCGCGAAATGAATTTGGAATTGGCGCGATTTGAACTGTCAAAATTGTAAGTTTTACCGAGACGCGTTCCGAAACATCAACACATCAAAAGATATGACCACTTATGTCAATATATTTTATTCAAAATAAAGATAACTTTAATGTAAGGTGAAGGTATATCTAACTCTGTGACACGATTTGAACAAGACACGATAACAACGTGGTTTCGTATCGTGCGGAATCTGTGTTTCCATAGAGAATAACCGCCCTGGATGTACAAGAAAAACAAGGTAGCGGTGGAGTACAATTATTTATAGGTTGATGTGAAAATACGTATTTTCTATTTTATATAAATTACATAAACTTAGATATATATTTTTCAACTTTACATTTTAATAACATCAATAAAAAATGCAAGCAATAACTTAAAAGGTAATAAATAAGAATTAAATTGTCAATGGGCATTGGGCAGGCCACATCGCTCGTAGAACTGACAACCGATGGGGAAGAAAGGTTCTCAGGTAGAGACCACGAACCGGAAGCAGCGGTGGCCTCCCACTAGGTGGACCGACGATCTGGTGAAAGCCGTGAGCCGATGGATGCAGGAGGCGAGCAGCCGATCAAAGTGGCGCTCTCTGGGGAGGCCTATGTTCAGCAGCGGCCATCTACAGGCTGTTTATGATGATGATATGAAATTGTAAATTTAAAGAAAAAAAACCCATTTCATACACCATTCGTAATCAAATTGTTTACATACACCAAAATTAATCAACTTAATAATATTACCACAGATAATACAAGGTGACCTTGAATTGGTATGTTATCCCGAAAGGGGGTAAATCTACACCCCAAGGTAGACAATGTTTCTTCTACGACTTTACTAAATTAATAGTTATCCATTGAAGAAATGCCATGTAAAGTCCACGTTCGAAGATAGCCTTAGCGCAGCTGGGTGGTTGAACTTCGTCCTTGACCGAGTGCACATAAATGAGTTTAACAACCTGTTTTTAGAAATGAATTTATAGCATCTTGTTAATTCTCGTAGCGATCGCACGTGCAATTTTGCAAGTGGGTTTATTCTTTACCATGGAAGTTTGGAAACACGCAGTTTCAAGTAAGGCTCTCACAACTTGTAGAGTAACATGGTCCTAGTTCCCCCCTTTCGGGATAACATACCAATTCAAAGTCACCTTGTATAATACCTAATATTACTTACTTAAACTGTGAATTATTGAGTGCACACAGCTCTTCGCCATTAATGTTCCAGTCACTTAGTTTAACTCCGGTCAAGTTGAACTGCCTCACCGCCCACTGTATCCATAGCTTTACGTGTTGGACGCACCTGCAATCGGAAAATGTAGAAATGTACCAAGTAATACGAGTATGGGTATGGGTCCAGATAATATTATACCTACAGTACAGATCCCTCATCCCATACAACAGAATAACGCGGGCTATTTTACTAATTATTTTATTTCTGCGTAAAGCAAGATTATCTAGCGACATTTATTGCGTGTTGGCGAAGTATTGGGCCAAATGAATACACTGGACACTAACTAGTAACTCTCTAGACACGATTACTACATTTTTTTTAAGTTCGGGCTATTTTCGTTTGTACCTGATGGGACCCCATGGTATGGGTATGGGTATGTGTACGAGTATTAAAAGCCATGCGACTTGAAAAAATAAATCAAAATTACTGCTAACTAAAAATTATTTTTCGCGGTCGCTTCGCTCGCCCTTTTCTGATAGTATTACACACCTTCCATTATAATGGCTTTCATTTGTACAGTTAAAATGCTCTGATTTTTCGTACACACTTTGCTCGCGCTGGCGTTTCACGTCCTTTCCTTGTTTTTCTGATTGAGCTAAATTACTGCCCATTACAAACTTATTTTTCTGAAATCTGCCAAAACAAGTTATAAAAATTTTGCCGCTCGCTTCGCTTGCGCTTTTTTTGTTTATATGCTATTACAGTGGTATTCATTTCTATAGTCCAAAGACGCTGATTTATTGCACTCGCTGCGCTCGCTCTCTCGTTGTACGACCGAGCAATTGGTTAAAGATTATTAATTTCTCAAAAAAAAACTTTGAAATTTGCAATTTGGCTCAATCAGCTTCCGCGATGAGGCAAAAAATTTCCCGGGCTCCCTTCGCTCGCGTGGCATTCATTTCTACAGTCCAAGAACTCCTTTTAATGTCTCTGATTGAGCTTTGATTGACTCGCAAATATACCCAAAAATGAACTAGCGCTGAATCTTGTCAGAGCCCCGCCACAAAAAATGACTTAGCTCTGAATCTCGTTAGACCTCCCCCACAAAAATGACCTAGCTCTGAATCTCGTCAGAGCTCCCCCACAAAGATGAACTAGCTCTGAATCTTGTCACAGCTCCCCCACAAAAAATGACCTAGCTCTGAATCTCGTCAGAGCTCCCCCACAAAAATGAACTAGCTCTGAATCTTGTCGCAGCTCCTTCACAAAAATGAACTAGCTCTGAGTCTTGTCGCAGCTCCTTCACAAAAATGAACTAGCTCTGAGTCTTGTCAAAGCCACAAAAAATTAATGAGCTCTGAATCTTGTCACAGCTCCCCCACAAAAATGAACTAGCTCTGAATCTTTTCAGAACCCCCCCACAATGAAATGGTGGATCCGCCCCCGAACGTACCACTGCTGCGGGTCCTGCGGAGTCCTAGGGCGCGCCTCCCCGAAGCTGGCGTCGACTACCCACCGCACGGCGGCCGCGTGCCGCGTCACGGGAGCCTCGCGGGCCTCCGCTGCCGGCTCCACGCTCAACGCTGGGACAATACCGCGGGAAAAATGAGCCATTTTATTAAAAAAATGTGACTCAACTTTTTTTTAGATTTTGGCTCCACACATAGTGTATTTAGCCAGTGTCAAGTATTGTAATTTTTCATCGTTATAGAATATTTCACGTAAAGTCAAGTCTTAGTCATAGTCCAGTCTAAGTCAGGTAGTGAAAGTCCAGTCTAAATCATGCTCTAGTAAACTGGTGGCAACTTTACTAGAATCTTCTATGGAATTTTGAAAGCAACGTGAAAAACCACGTTACACCACATTATATCACTTGTTCACACTCATGCTCGTAATTCAGCACTTAATACGTAAAACGCCAACAATTTTAAACTTAAAACTGGAAAAATAATACAATGCAACGACGTGAACTTTTCCGCGTTCCCGCCAAAACTCCGACTCAATCTTAAATAAGGGAATATTAAGGATGCGCCACAAAAGTATCTACAAGGTGACCTTGAATTGGTATGTTATCCCGAAATGGGGGGACTGGGACCATGATACCCTACAAGTTGTGAGAGTCTTACTTGAAACTAGGTGTTTCAAAACCTCCGTAGTAAAAAATAAATTCACTCGCAAAGTTGATCGCTACGAGTTAACAAGATACCATAAATTCATTTCTAAACACAGGTCGTTAAACTCATTTATGTGCACTCGGTCAAGGACGAAATTCAACAACCCAATCTACACCCAAAGGTAAACAATGTTTCTTCCACAACTTTACTAAATTAATAGTTTTTCATTGAAGAAATGCCATGTGTATGTATAATGTAAAGTTGCTATAATGTAATGTTGTGTGATGTCCTGAATAAATGTTATTTTCTTTCTTTCTTCTTTCCATGTAAAGTTTACATTCGAAAATAGGCTTAGCGCTGCTGGGTGGTTGAACTTCGTCCATGAGTTTAACGACCTGTGTTTAGAAATGATTTTATAGTATCTTGTTAACTCTCGTGGCGATCGCACGTGCAATTTTGCGAGTGGATTTATTTTTTACCATAGATGTTTGGAAACACATTTTCAAGTAAGGCTCTCACAACTTGTAGGGTATCATGGTCCCAGTCCCCCCATTTCGGGATAACATACCAATTCAAGGTCACCTTGTATTTTACTAAACTGCTTTAGGTACTTACGTTCTTCCTCTTCCACAGGTGCTTGTGCCACCTCCTCATCAGGTTTCAACACATCTAGTATATTAATCTTGCGCTCGCTATTACGGATCTGGATGTTCACTTGAACTACACCTTCGCCTCTAATGCATTGTTCCACTAACGTTTTGTGACTCTCCAGCTGAAATATCAAAGGTTTATATAAATAAATAAATAATAAATAAATATGGTGATGATTTAGTGTTGAAAAATTGGGTAATGGGGCGTTTTGGACTGCGTGCGGCGTGAATCAGAATCGACGAAGACGATCGGGACCAACCATTTGTTTCACCTTGGTCGGGTTGGTGTAAAATCCACACGTTCGGATTTTGTGACCTTGGTCGGTGGTTGGTCCCGATCGTCTAATTCTCTCATTAATGATGGTGAGGTAGTAGTCAAAACTATGCCTATAAATTCCAAAAAAAAAATGAATAGGCTATATACCTCTGCTATAACACTTGGACGATTCAGACCGCAGTGTGAACCACCCATGTATTTATTTTCGTTGGGTCATTCTCTATCAAAAGAAAACAAAATAATGTTTTGGACTCTTGCTATTTTTTTTTCTTATATTTTGGCTACACACATAGTGTATTTAGCCAGTGTCAAGTATTATAATTTACATGGAGTTATGAAATATTTCACGCAAAGTCATGTCCGAGTCATAGTCATAGTCCAGTCTCAGTCAGGTAGTCATATTGTAGTCTAAGTTGTGCCCTAGTAAAGTGGTGGCAACTTTACTAGAAGCTTCTATGGAGTTTTGGAAGCAACACGAAAAATCACGTTTCCCCACATTATATCACTTGCCCACACTTATGCTCGTAATTCAGCACTTAATGCGTAAAGCGCCATCAATTTTAAACATTAACACTGGAAAAAGCACAAGTTTTGATAAATAATACAATGGAACGACGTGAACTTTTCCGCGTTCCCGCCAAATAAACCCTCTTGCTATTTTTTTTTTCTTATATTTTGGCTCCACACATAGTGTATTTAGCCAGTGTCAAGTATTATATTTTCATCGTGTTATAAAATATTTCACGCAAAGTCATGTCCTAGTCATAGTCATAGTCCAGTCTAAGTCATGCTCCAGCAAAGTGGTAGCAACTTTACTAGAAGCTTCTATGGAGTTTTGGAAGCAACACGAAAAATCACGTTTCACCACATTATATCCATTGCCCTCACTCATGCTCGTAATTCAGCACTTAATGCGTAAAACGCCACCAATTTTAAACATTAACACTGGAAAGAGCAAAAGTTTGAAAAATAATACGATGCAACGACGTGAACTTTTCCGCGTTCCCGCCAAAAAACCCTCTTGCTATTGTGTGAATAAAATTCTTTACAATCATTTGTTTCATTTCAAAGCTTTTTTACCAGACGGACGTTGAAAAAGCGTACAAATGAGGTCTTAATAAGACACTACTACCATTTTCGCATCTTGCAGCCAGAATGTATAGTCAGATAGATCAGCTCCTAGCCGCCTCTCCAAAAGGAACCGGAGACGAGATAGCCTCGTCCTTATGTCCATCAGTTGCACTATAACTTCCTCTGGAATAAAAAAAATGTTATAGGCACATAGATTTATATATCAGGATATGCCCGAAGGAACATTTTATTTTGTCAAAATGGCGTGGTTCCCCAGTCAGCGCCATCTATTAGATTTCGCGTGAACTACGACAACTTGAGAAAATTAGGTGCCTATCGCTGCCATTATGTCCGTCAATGTTTATGTTTACAATGATTATTCCAAATATAAATTCGATTATTTTGTTACAAAACAGAGTGTAATATTGAAAATATTGAATTACTTGAGGTAAGAAACTTGGTCTTTCTTTTTACTGCACTTTTGAGTATAGATTGTGCAACCCTTCACAATACAACTTGGCATATTATGTTTGTGACATTCGACCGATGCCTTCTAACTTCCATCACAGACTGAGCGCTAGTGGATGCCAATCTGTGAAATTGGCTCCCACTTTGAAGCGACGTTTTAACCTGTCATTAGGCCTGTCCTTAATATAATTATCTATGTATCTATAGGCACCTGTTATTCTTAACATTAGGAGAACAACTATCTTGTCATATTCTTATGGCGAAGGGTAGATCATCGTCAGCAAACAAGATGTTTTTGGCATGATTCCTGACGAAATTAGAGCATGTGGAGCTTTGAATTTAATATATCATTTAATTCGTTTCATTAACTTGTTTGTGATGAAGGCAAATACATGATAAATAAATACAGTTCTACAAAAAAAAATCGCAAGCATACTTCAATAGGTTGTTCCCATTTTATACAGTTTATATCGAACATGTTTTTACAAAAAAAAATATTATTATATATTTATGTCTACGACGTTAAGGTTGATATTTCTTTGAACATGATGATGATATTGATGACAGCCTCCGAGGTGTGGTGGTTGAGCAGGTCGGCTCATAACCCGGAGGTGGCGGGTTCGATTCCCGCGACAGGACAAGTATTTATGCCCGAAAAAAAAAGCGCAAATACTTGTTCTGTGTCTGGGTGTTGTGGGACCATGGTCCTCGTAGCTCCTGGGTCCCTAGATACAGGGAATCCTAGTTAGGGTCCAGGATCTATGTATGTGATCGTTGGGCGAAAAAAAAAAAAAAAAAATTTCAACTTGCTTATCTGGCTCTACCCTACGTCTTAACATAAAAAGTGTCAGTTTTTCTACCTCCACTTTCATTGCTTTGCATGGTATCTTCATCATCAGCAACGTCTGAGAACACTGTCAATGGAGTCTGCAGCAAATCACTTCCACCTTGTAATAACGCTGAAATTAGCAATAAAAAATATTAGCCTGCTAAAAACACACACTGCAGCTTAAGTGCTAGTTGGACTCGCACACAAAGGGTTCCGTACCATTATCTATAAAACTGAGCAAACAAAAATGTTAGTTGCGTGGGAGCCCCTTTAAAAGTTTATGTTATTCTGTTGCTTAGTATTTGTGTTATAGCAGCAGCAGACACACATCATCTGTGAAAATTTCAACTAACATGGTTCTTGAAATACAGCCTGATGACAGACAGACAGATAAACAGCGCAGCCTTAGTAATAGGGTCCATTTTACCCTTTGGGTATGCAACCCTAAAAATGTCTTGCATACCTAGCATGCGCACAACAACAAGATTTTCTCAGCACTATTTCTCATCAAAGACTAAGATAGCACTTAAGTGTTGTCTCCCTCTAACACCAACAACAATAACTGCTCTCAAGGTGCACATGTTAGGTAGTTTGGCTAGGGACAGATGGACTATAATCTTATTACTAGACTGTGTAGAGTAATACTTTTAATAAATATGTGTGGACATTACACACAGCGCCATCTAGCCCTAAACTAAGCAAAGCTTGTACTATGGGAACCTGATAACTGATATAATACTTAGATACTTTTTTCTTTGTTTGTAAATACATACATAGAATACAATATAACACCCAGACGCAGAACAAACATCTATGTTCATCACACAAATGTTTGTCCTCGGTAGGAATCGAACCTACAGCCCTCAGTTCAGAAGGCAGGGCTACTAACAACTGAGCTATCGGGCCCGTCGATACTGCAATTTATTATAGGCCACCATGACCCCTTGAACATCAGGCGAGCACATAACTAATGAATGAACTAAGAATGTAGAAGTCAACTAGGTTTTACCAAATGGCCTGCATGATGTGCCTTCTGTAAGATATTACCATCATCATCATCATCAACCTGTTAGTTCACTGCTGCTTCTATAGTCAAATTATAGAAATCAAATCTTTTATCCAGACATGTAGCGCTAGCCCTCGCCTCTTGTTAATAATAATAAATAAATATGTGTAGACATTTCACACAGCACCATCTAGCCCCAAACTAAGCATAGCTTGTACTATGGGAGCCAGATAACTGACATAATACTTAGATACTTTTTTGTTTTGTAAATACACACATAGAATACAATATAACACCCAGACACAGAACAAACATCTATGTTCATCACACAAATGTTTGTCCTGGGTAGGAATCAAACCCACAGCCCTCAGTTCAGAAGGCAGGGCTACTACCAACTGAGCTATCGGGCTCGTTGGGTTGATTTTGTAGACTGCTGAACTGACTTAGCCAAAGCTTTAGAAAATATTAGTTCAGTAGGGTGGTACCTTTAGGTTGTTTCTAAATTCAAATTTGGCGCTAGCTAGGTAAAAGTACAACCTCCTTCCTTGACCGTATCGTAACGACTCGCTACACATGATAATAATAATAATTTCATTTATTTCCTACGAGTTACCAATTACCATGTTACCTTACCCAAGTCTGACTCTGTCACATAATGAGGTATAGGAAACGCATCTGAATTATCCACGGCATTTTCCTCGAAATTCGAATCACTGCTCTCCATTTTTATCGCACGTACGTTCAGGATATCATTTAAATCTGTAACCTCCATCGTTGGTAAGTTAGTAAACAAGAGTTCTTTATTTGTTTTTGTTTTGTAAAGTTTAGATTTAATTGTTGAGGAAAAGGAAACGACAACAAGGAAATGGAAATAGTTCACAAACCACAATTTTCACTTCCGCAATATTATTTTACGCCACAGATTACGCGGGGCTACGCAAGATTAGGTTAGGAAATAAAAAAATCGATTGATAGAATAAGCGATCATAATGTCAAAAAATCGGTTATTTAAAAATCGATGTTATTATTTAGTATAAGATTTTTTTTCTACTAATATTAAAAATAACACCACTACCAAATTCCTGTAACGGAAATCGACAAAGAAAGATGGAAATGAAGATGATAAAAAATAAATAAACAAAAGAATCGATTTTATCTCCGTTAGGTCACATCCCTACGAACATGGACACGGACCACAGATTAAAGAAAAAATCTGTGCTTCCACCCCTTCATCTGAGTATCAACCACAGATTAGAGAAAAAAAATTTACCTGTGGTATCAACCATAGTATGCACGGGGGTCTAGCAAAGATATTTCAGTCTTTACCATGGAGGTATAAGGAGAGAGCCAATATCTGCCAATGCGGCGTTGCCGCTCCGCATCCTTTGTGTAAACATACTATCTTGTATCTCTGTCTAATACACAAATCGGCGCATAGAGTATGCGAGAAAGCGACTGTAGGAACGGCAACCTCGCCTTACCTCCCTTTGCGTGTCACGTCTTGACAGGCCGGTGTGTCAAAAATTATAATGCGAGAGCATAAAAAGTGAAAATATTGTGATTTTATTGTTATTAGGGCTAAATATTGTATCAATAGTGAAATTGTGTCGTGTTCTGCTGTGTTTTGTGCATCAAGAGTAACCCGAGGAGTCGAAGGAAAACCAGAATCATCATTTTATACATCAAAGTTTACTGGCTATTTTTACGTTAAACATCGAAGTTTCGAAGTAAATATACATTTCACATTAAGAATATACGTTTTTTCCATCGTATAATTACCATGCGATTGCAATTACTGAAAGATTTAATGCTTTAATTGATATTTTTGGGATGGGCGATTTTACGCTTCTCGAATAGTGATGTACACTGTCCATTACATTTTGTCGATATTCGTAAATCTTCATACATTTCCACAAAATTACTTTGGTTTTGGGGAGAGTAAAAAGTAGAAAATCTCTTTCCCTACAAGTGGCTGAATGGATTTTGATCAAAGTGCAAACAGAATGATAAAGTAGGTGCAAATCTGTCAATTTAAAAATAGGCACCTAACCTACTTTTATAAAATACAGTAGGTAAGCCAGTGTCGTCTGGCTTCAATGTGAGTTATGAAATTTATAATAAACTAGCTGACCTGCCCCGGTTTCGCACGGGTTTATTAGTTTTATGCCCTTACCCTGTTTATGAGTAAGAGAGAAGCAAAAGTGAAAAATATAGGGGAATGAATGGATGAATGGATGGGACAGCGAAGGGAGGCAGGCGCAGCCGTCCCATCCGTTCATCCTTTTCCCCTATATTTTTCCCTAAAATAAATATAGGGGCTTCAATACAACAAACGTGATTTTTGCTCGTTTTATAGATAATAGTACGGAACCCTTTTTACAAATTTAACCATCGTTTTAATGAATAGTATAAGAAAAGGCGAATGTAAAATAAAAACTAACTATTATGGAACAATGTTATTTGAATAGACTGAAGACGTCCACTGCTGATCATAAGCCTCCTCCAGGGAACGCCACTTAGAGCGGCTGCTCGCCTCCTGCATCCATCGGCTCCCCACGGCTTTCACCAGGTTGTCGGTCCACCTAGTGGGGGGCCGGCCAACGCTGCGTCTTCCAGTTCGTGATCGCCACTCGAGAACCTTTCTTCCCCATCGGTTGTCAGTTCTACGAGGGATGTGGCCTGCCCATTGCCATTTCAACTTGTTAATCCTAAGAGCTACATTGGTCACTTTAGTTCTTCTGCGGATCTTCTCATTTCGGATCTTATCTCGCAGGGAAACACTGAGCATTGCTCTCTCCATAGCTCGTTGTGCGACTTTGAGCTTAGTAATGAGGCCAACAGTTAGAGACCACGTCTCAGCTCCATAAGTCATCACTGGCAACACACATATAAAAATGTTACTTACAAACGTTATTTCATATAATGTGTTTCAATATACTTTTACTAGGATGGGTCATCATCATCATCATCATCATCATTCCGAAGACGTCCACTGCTGAACATAGGCCTTCCCCATAGAGCGCCACCTTGAGCGGCCACTCGCCTCCTGCATCCATCAGCTACCCGTGGTTTTCACCAGATCGTCGGTCCACCGAGTGGGGGTCGGCCTAAGCTGCGTCTTCTGGTTCTACGAACATCTAATTTACTTTATTGTATTAAAACTAAAAAGTATCGAAATTCTGCAGCACTGTTTGGTTAGGTTTATTATATATCGATATATTGTGTAATAGGGGTCACTTCCCTACTCACGCATACTAATGCATGTTTAAATATAATACCAACAGAAAATGGCCAGGCATTTTGTGAATGTCCGCCGTCCATTATGATTCTATGTTGATGGTCTTTACCAATGTACTCTGTGAAAGATACCACTTATACTCTTTTGATGCTCTTTGCACTAACGTTAACGCCTCACGCTACTCCAAAATGTATTGAATTGACATTCGCTGCGGAAAAGTTAGCGACTTCCGAAATGTCTGGCGCGTCTCCTGCATGTGTTTATTGTTTAACATGGAAGACAAATGTGTAATGGCCAGCCACGCCTCTTTGTTGCTATTTTTGTGTAGTGTAATAATTGGCAAATAACTCGCAATGTAGAGTAATGACATCTAATCAGGTAGTTCATCTGAGCAACTAATACTAGTGGATGTCATTGCGTGTTTTTTGCGGTGGGTACTTTGATCCGTCGTCGTTACTCGTTAGTAACCAGCGGTGTAAAATGCTAAATAAATTTCTAACCAATGGTCATTTGTTAGAGTTTTTAAATATTAGTTACTTTAAGTACGGATCATAAAACCCACCCTAAGTAATACTGATTATATAAAGTATTTGAAGACGATCACTGACAATGGAATAAGTTAAAAAAGGGGCATAGTCAACAAAACAGTTTTTTGAAATAATTTCGTTTTATTGTTAATTTTACAATGAACAGTAATTAAGATCGAAGCGTTTCAACTTGCTATATTTCACCGGTGATGACGACCCACCAACTATTCAGTAGAAATATGTTTTTTTTATACAAAGTGTGATTGGACTAATACGACGACGCTCTCGAGATGAAAAGAGGAGACACTCCTCAGTCATCTCTCAATATCCTTTGTTGCCGAAACTGTGTTATTCTAAAATCAAACTTTGTATTTTGTACCTTCTGTCTTGCTTTTTGTGAAATGGCAATAATAAGTTCTAGGCTATATTGGTTATCTTTGTTAAAAAGGTGTGTCCGTTCTATATCTATACCATACTCTATGGAAATGTATCTGTGTCTGTCGAGAAGAAATAAAACGCTGAATGCTGAGTTAACATTTAGGAGTTTTTAATACAATATCCATCAATCCTGATCATCGAGGTGACCGGTGTGACTCTAGAAACCATAGGAGTGCACACTTTTGAAGATATTTTGTTATACTAAGGCGGACATGCCTCCAAGTTTTTCTGCCTGCCATGCACGCTTTAGCACTTAGCAGTGCGACGCTACTCTCGCTTGTCTCACGCATTGGTCACCTACCTGTAACATAACGCTCTTCACTTAGAATAAGTACTTAGTTTTTCAATGGCTGTTCACTACACGGCTCACAATCTGCGTACAATGAAACGCGGCATGTAGCCGCCATATTAGAATAAACTTTGTTAGGATTTTGAAAGCAGTTATCCATCCACAAAACCGTTTATTGTTCGTTGTAAAAGCTTAAAAAATATATCGGTAGCGCAAGAAAAATTCACACCATTTTTCTTCCATTGACTTAATCAAGTAGACGTAATGACGTAGCGGTAGCTTATATCCGTATCCGTACATACCAACGAGGCCTACACAAAATAGTTAATTGCATACCTACTCATAGTTTCTAACACCTCCCCTCAATAAAATATTTTATAAACCCTTATAAGCACTAAGCAACATCTATTCCCTTACTACGTATACGTATTACAAACCAAAAAACTCACATGCTGTGTCTCTGACTGTACATGCTCTGACTCTAACTGTACATTTTCTGGCTCGAGCTGTACCTGTTCTTTCTCTGTCTGTTCCGGTTTCTTAACATCTCTCAAACATCCCTCATTTTCGTTCTCCGATGATATAAAGAAAACGTTATGTAACTGCTCGTGCTGCTCATGCTGCTCAACTAGAGCCACCGCTGCGTGTTGACGATCGCACCTTGTGAAGTTCAAAAGATAAACATTGTTTTCTTTAAATCCTGTGATTACACCATCGTTCCTCTTTATCACACATTTTTGCTGCGTTAATTCCACTGAGTACCCCTTGTTCGTCACTCTATTTAGCGAAAATAAATTCAGCTTCAACTCCGGAACATATAACACGTTGCTCAAAATATTCCCTTTGAATTTTATTTCTCCAACTCCTTTTATTTGTAACTGACGTCCATCTCCAACGACAACAAACTGACATGACGTTTGAATTTGACGTAACGAAGTGAACAAATTACGTTCAAATGTCATATGATCACTTGCTCCACTGTCAATGATCCATCTACTGGATTGTCCAGTGACTCTCCCTTTTTCGGCCACCATCGCACTTTTCGATAAAATTGCTGGCAAAGCAAGACAACTCTGATTACTCTGTCCATTTGTATCATTCTTACGCTTTGGACACTGATGTTTTAAGTGACCGGTTTCGTTACAACTGTTAAAACAAAACATCTACGCATTTTGAATATCTTTTAATATTTTACGTTTAGCTAGACAATCTGTAGAACAACACTCTTAGGTTTCCTAGGTAACCGATCCACAGATGTCAATAGAACTGGTTGGAGGATATGACTTCCTTACATCCACTCCTCTTTTAAGAGCTTAGATCAAGGGCCTCGCTAAGCTTTTCTAGCCTAGGTCCATATAATGGCTTTGTTAAAAGATCAGCTAGTTGAGCCTCAGATGGAACTTGCTGAACCTGAAGCATGCCAGTTGACACACACTCTCTCACATAGAAGTTTCTTCGATGTATGTGTTTTGTGCGGGCATGTTGTTCGTATGGAGGATTGTATGCCAGTTTGATTGCTGATTCATTGTCGATGAAAAGAACCGGAGGCTTTTCAGTATTTGTTATTTCCTCTAGCATCTTCTCTAGCCACACAATCTCCCGAGTAGTTTCGGAAGCAGCTACCAGTTCTGCCTCTGTTGAAGATCGCGCAATAGTTTTCTGTTTTTGACTGCGCCAGCTGATTGGTCCATAATATATAGTTATAAACTACGACTGTAGTTATTAAAAAAAATATAAAACGTTACAAATAAAAACTGAACTTTAATAATTTTAACAGATATTAACAACTCAATAAAATTAATGATTAAAAATGACAGAAATTAACACGCGATGGTACAACGTCCGTCTGTTCCTGGGGCTGGAGCAAAAGTGAGCTTGAAATGGCCGCCGCACCGCTGCTGAGTTCGGCGCGCCCTTCCACGCTAGCCTCCACCACTCTGACGTTGCTGGCCACGCCTTCTGTCTCGAAATTCTGCCCTTATTCGGCTTCTCCTGACAGCGGTGCGTCCTCGCACGCAGGTTGGTCAGAGTGGGATGGCGGATGCTGCTGTAGGTCATCAGTTTCATGACTATCTGGTCTCCGTGCATCTATTTCCACGACTTGGCGCTCATGGTTACATGATGGCTCATCAGTAGCACTTCCTTCGAGTTCATCATCGTCAGCTGAAACCAACATCAATTGTTTGCATTAGTTAGTGACCTTATACTAGTAACCTGAAAGCGACCAGAATAAGATCACTTTCGATTCGGACTTTCCCGCAGGAATATCCAAGATGCTCTACACCCTCTTGAGCAGAGCCCTCGTCGGGTTACTCACAACAACTGGCTTTGCCCCTCACGGCGCCAACAAAACATGCCCCTCACGGCTGTGGCTTCGCCCCTCACGGCGCCACTGGCATTTGCCCCTCACGGCTGCCAACAAAACATGCCCCTCACGGCTGTGGCTTCGCCCCTCACGGCGCCACTGGCATTTGCCCCTCACGGCTGCCAACAAAACATGCCCCTCACGGCTGTGGCTTCGCCCCTCACGGCGCCACTGGCATTTGCCCCTCACGGCTGCCAACAAAACATGCCCCTCACGGCTGTGGCTTCGCCCCTCACGGCGCCACTGGCATTTGCCCCTTACGGCTGCCAACAACACAGTTCACCGGATGCTCCTAAGCTTACTCAAGTTCCTGATCCAATGCATAAGGATGAGCTTAAAATAGCAAACTCAAGCAAATGGCATTCGCCCCTAACGGCTGCCAAGTGCGTTACGACAAAAGATAGACCAATCGAGAGTAAGCTAGGAGGTACCAGGGCAAGTTGCACAAACACACATAAAATAAAACATTGCTGCGTTCGAGCTCACAAACATCAAAAACATTAAGTAATAAACACAACGAGCTGACCGTCGAAAACTACGGCGAAAACTATCCTCCTCAGGTTGCCAGTTGCAAAAACAGATAAAGTGGAACACTGTAGTCCGGCGCACAAACATCTTAAGTAAACAAAATGAAAAATGTGTCATACTGACCTTCAAGAATGTACTACAAACATCTGAGGTCCACTCCCCGCGCCATAACACAGTGTGTTCTGCTGCAGCTTGCGTGGTTTTGCCATACGAACCAGCGATTAATTTAAGCTCATACCGACCATGCGGAAATGCCTGCGTGACCATATACGGGCCCCGCATGCAAGAGTCCATCTTGCCCATAGCCTGGATTGGTTTTCTAACAAATACCAGGTCTCCTTTCTCGAACGAGCGCGGTGTCTGGCGCCGCTCGTTGACTCGAGCGTCTTGACTAGAGCGATTCTCATCGAGCAGTTGAGATGCTCGCTGGTGGGCAAGTTCGCGCAAGGCTTCGCGGTTGGGACTCAATGCTTCCAAAGCCACATCTCGCACTAGGGAGCGTATGACGGGAGTTGCACCATCACTGCCAATTAACAAATTCAAAGGCGTACATTTAATCGATTTTTGCAAAGTAATGTTCAAAGTGAGCTGCAATTTCCATAAAACATCCGACCAACATTCTCGTCTAAAGTTTGCCTCAACTAGAATCATATTCATTACAGTACGACAATAACGCTCAGCTTGACCATTACTTTGATGCATTTCAGGAGTAATGAAATGTATATCACATCCAAGTTCTTTAACCCAATTTACAAAAGAAGTACTCTCATACATCCGACCACGATCGGCGACTATAAGCTTGGGCGAGCCAAAAAGAGAAATTGCGCTTTCAAAAATCTTTCTCAGTTCACACGAGTCTTGTTTGCGCATCGGATATAGGAGACAGTACTTAGTAAACGCGTCTATAATAAGTACAACATATTTGAAACCGTTCGAGGCCGGAAGTGGTCCAAGGACATCACTGTGCACAGTATCGAATGGTGTAAATGGTTTATTCCACGATTCGATAGGTTGCAAAGGCTGACGTGGAATCTTTTTGTGAGAAATGCATACTACACAATGCTGTATGTACTTCCGCACAAACAATCGCAATTTCGGAAACCAAAAATGTTTGAGTATCAGATCAGTAGTCTTCTCGACACCAATATGCTGGTGTTCATCGTGAAAGACACGAAGCAGGCTAAGGCGATGACCCTTAGGTATATAACACAACAACCGTTGCTGTTCGCCAACTACATCCATTTTGTAATACAAAATATCATTGCGCTTAACATACCGAGATGAATCTAGATCACCAATTTTGTGGTCTACGAAGCTCACATACATCAACCAGATTTTAGCTCAGATAATCAGTGCTCACAACTTCGCTAACACTAAAACTGTCTAACCTCTTTAACGTTACTTTGTACTCTAGCGCTAACTTAAGCCTCAACCTTATGCTCGCTCGGTCTAACCTGACCGTTACAGTCTACTTTGGCCTCAAAAACATTATCCATTCGCGTTAATCGTTGTACACCTCGTGTCCGAGTATACGTTATCCCATCTCTATTCAATACATCGGTTCCAAAGATAACTGGTGTGTTTATAAATCGGCCGGAGACAACATAAAAATCGATTTCAAGAGGGATCTTGGGAATCTCCACAGTTAATGTCGTACAGTAAAATAATTCTACATCCTAACTACCGATTCCACGTAACACATGAAATGAAGCGTCTCAGTGCATTGAAAATGCTTAACAATCGACTCGGGTATTAGTGAAACAGTCGACCCGCTATTTATCAGAATGTTAACAGGGACGCCCTAAATCACTGCGGTTGCAATATCATTTTGTTTAAATGTACCAACCGTTACTCGACAAAAATTAAACATTCTACTTACCGCGTGACTCAGCGCGCTGCTTTGCAAAACAGTCATCTACTTTGTGACCTATCTTCTTGCAAAAAGAGCACGGCTCTGATCTAGGCGTCGACCCATTTGAATACGTCGAAATATTTGAAGCTGAACTATCACCAACTGGTGGGTCTACCCTCAAACGCTTATTAGGACATATTTGCTGCTTATGACCGAAACCGTTACAACTATAGCATTTAACACCGCTGCTTGAATTGCTGTGCTCGCGTTTCCGCAAGTTTGGTTGCGCAGCATCATCTTTATGGAAAACATCACGAGTTCGCACGGGTTTAATTTGAGCAGGTTTCATATAAATGGACAGAAAACTTACTAAATCGTCTGGCGATAGCTTGGCGTTCGTAGCCGCAGCACGAATTTGAGGGTCTGTAATACCGCGTACAATTATTGCAACAATTAACTCGTCACTCAAACCGTTAACAATACGTAACCGTAACAATGAACGTCTAGCATACTCTGCATATGTGTGGTAGGTATCTGAATCGGCTTTCATAACATCAAATAAAATGTTCGCAATATCAACGCGCTGCGGGCACAAAGATTTAAACTCGCGCTTGAAATTTGACCAACTGCGATCACTGCTAACCCACTCGTTGAGCCACGATCGCGCGTCACCCTTGAGACAATTACCTATGCGCGCTAAACACTCACGGTCATCCCATCTATTCAACCTACGCACATGATCAATTTCACTACACCACGCATCAAAATCATGCAAAGACGGATCGAAATTAGAAACGAATACGTGGTTCGATCTTACCGGCATGGCATCAATAGCACTAACGATTTTCTCGGTTACTTCACTGATAACGCTGTCCGCAGTAGATTGCGTTGTGCCCGAACACGGCACAGACAGGTCCAGACTCGCACCGCACGACTCGACGGCGCTCGGCGGCACGCTCGGCGCGGCTGGCGCCGGGACATCCGGTGCAGGCGCCGGCAAGGCGCGCGATGTACTCGCACCAACACTTGCACTGCGTTTTCTGGAATCATCTTCCAAAGCACTTAAGCGATTTATGATTGTATGAAGCTGGGCTTCTAAACCAGGAATAGGCGTACGATCTCGTTTACGGCTTTTACGTTTGCTACCTTCAGACATAGCGACAAAACTTTAAAAGCACAAATCCACTAAATTACTAAAACCAAAAATTAAGAACTTTACAAATCAGGAAAGCAAAGTCAGAGAGCAGAATAGGATCCCACTTCTGAAGTTATAAACTACGACTGTAGTTATTAAAAAAAATATAAAACGTTACAAATAAAAACTGAACTTTAATAATTTTAACAGATATTAACAACTCAATAAAATTAATGATTAAAAATGACAGAAATTAACACGCGATGGTACAACGTCCGTCTGTTCCTGGGGCTGGAGCAAAAGTGAGCTTGAAATGGCCGCCGCACCGCTGCTGAGTTCGGCGCGCCCTTCCACGCTAGCCTCCACCACTCTGACGTTGCTGGCCACGCCTTCTGTCTCGAAATTCTGCCCTTATTATATGCATAATATTCCAGTAGTGGAGTGTGACACTGCGAAATCTGCATCACTATAACAAATCAATTTGTTTGTCATATTAGCATTACTGAATACCAATCCCCTGTTCATTGTTCCTCTTAGGTATCTAAGAATTCGTTTTACTGCCATAATGTCAGTTTTAGATGGGTTATCCAAGTTTCTTGAAGCGGAGCTAACTGCATAGTTAATGTCCGGTCTTGTGGCAACTATTAAATAGACTAAAGAACCTACAGCTTGTCTATATGGAAACTCTCGACCTCCGATATTTTTATTACAGTTCTCTTGATAAGCCATCTCTTTTAAAATTGGTGTTTTCACTGGTTTACAATCAGCCATGTTGTATTTTTCTAAAATTTTCTTAGTATAGGCTTTTTGTCTCAGTATGATATTACCATTATCAGTTTTTTCGATTTCTAAACCGAGAAAATATGAAGCTGGTTTCAAAGTTATTTTAAAGCGCCTCTGAAGTTCTTCAATAAATTCCTTTCCTTCACTCTCAGTTGTGGAAGCCACCAGCCCGTCATCAACGTAAAGGGCAACCACCACTTTAGATTTGCCATTCTCTTTGATGTACAGACAAGGATCTGAAGTACTCTGAGTGAAATTTGTACTCGTTAGAAATTCGTGTATACTAGTGAAATTAAAGCAGGGCAAAACCGTACACACCACTTTGGGTGTGATTGATTCTCAGCTGTCAAAATCAAAATCAGTCGTTACTTGGGTGTGCTTTTGAATACATACCAAAAAAATGCCGTCTTGCGTGATAAAACTGTGCCGCAATCACTCGAGGCACGAATCACAGAAGCACACGATCTCATTTCACTTGTAAGTGGCCTTAATCATGTATTTTTATAAGATTATTTTAATTTTAATTATTTCTATTTGACGAAGAGTATTTCACATTTCACAATAAAAAGTTGACATGTCAAAATCAGTATTGCCACACGACATCTGAATAATTACCCGATTTCTTTTGTATAGATTTCCAACAGATCCACCCATGTCTAGCTGGGCCCTTATTCCGTATCGATTCCTTACTTCGAAACCACGCGAATTCCTTGTCTTACAAAAGAAATCTGCAAAACTCTACTCTCTATGAAACGAAAACAAAACCGCGCGAAATGAATTTGGAATTGGCGCGATTAGAACTGTCAAAAATCATATGTTTTACCGAGACGCGTTCCGAAACATCAACACATCATAAGATTATGACCACTTATGTCAATATATTTTATTCAAAATAAAGATAACTTTAATGTGAAGCGAAGGTACATCTAACGCTGTGACACGATTTGAACAAGACACGATAACGACGTGGTTTCATATCGTGTGGAATCTATGTTTCCATAGAGAATAACCGCCCAAATCGTTGGATAAAAGTAGTTCGAAAAAGTCGAAATGAAGATTGGTGGAAACCTAATACTTGCTCAATAATATTTTTAGCGCCTTTCTATGGTAAACAACACACAGAACACAGAAGTGCAATTACTGATAATAGTTTTATTGTCAACTATAGGCGTTCCACGCGCCCACTGTTTTCCCATTTTTAAGGTTATTTTTTTATCCTAAAATATGAAACATTATTTTGGTTAATATAACCTTTCCATTGGCGTTAATGCTTAACGCTAACGCCAAAATGTATGGAGATGACAGTCCCTGCGGATAAGCGACATCGGGTCACGCTAACTCGGTCGCAAACATCATCGTGGATAACGCCCATGGCGGTAGCGTGATGTGTTGAGGCCTAAGTTTTGACAAACGCTATCGCTAATTTTGTCGTAGTCGTTCACGCTCCCTGCGCGTCCGCCCGACCTCATGCATGTCATGTTAACGTTCGCTACTCGAACCTGTCGATCGATAACTTGTTGGATTTTGTGATTTCGTGAAGCAAATCTACATCAATTTTGTGTTAAAGTTGTTGAGATAAGGTAAAATCTGGCTATTGCCCCAGATAATATAATACCTACAGTACAGATGGCTCATCCCATACAACGGAATAACGCGTGCTATTTTACGAATTATTTTATTTCTGGATAACGCAAGATTATCAAACGACATTTATTGCGTGTTGGCAAAGTATTTGGGCCAAATGAATACACTGGATACTAACTAGTAACGCCCACGACATGATCACTACATTTATTTCACGTTCGGGCTATTTTCTATTTAAGTTATTAATGTTATTATGCTCTGGTTGTGGGCCTGTGCCCTATCAGTGGTAAAAATGAGAATCCCCTTCTCATCAGATTGTTGTGGGACACGTGTGCACGTGGTCTATCCATCTAAAATACAATAAAATAAAAGTTATTCTACCAAGTTTACTTTACTTTCGTAACAATAAATAGGTATCATGGATGAAATTTTTTAATAGATCCATGTGTGATATCCGTAATATCATATAAAACTTCTTATTTCCATTTTACAACTTTGCTTGCAATCAGCATTTAGAACAATATTATGAAAATAATAAAAAAGTTTTTTATTATACCATTCAACTTTTGGAGCTATATTATATCAAATCACACAGAATTCTCCCTATTTTAAATTATCACCGCCATTGTTGTCAAGTTTTTACTTTTTAATTTAGACCTCACGCTCAGTCCATAGACAATCGAGCGTTTTCCGTACGGCGCTGCGGATTAGGCGTCTGGCGTAACCTGTGCCATTTTGCTACCATTTTGGTCATGCTAAGGCTATTTCCGTATCGCGTGCGGAAAAACGAGCGTGTGTCGCTAACGCTAACGCCACACGCTAACTCCAAAAATGTATCGAAATGACATTCGCTACGGAAAAGTTAGCGATTTCCGAAATGTCATTTCAGTACATTTTGGAGTTAGCGTTAGTGGTTGGTATCTTTGCTAGACCGCCTGTACCTACATAACTGTTGTTCTTTAATCCCTTTAACTTGGTAATATTGAAAAACTCGTGAGTTATTAAAAGAAATGTTGAATAAACTGCTGGTTATTCTTAATTTGAATCCATTTTATTAAAAGATTGCATGAGCTATCTATAGACCTTTTTCTTGTCTATGGATAGTAGTATGATGGTAATTAATTTTAATATTTTATATTTTTTTAATGTAGGCGTTATATAATTTTTATTATTTACATTTTACATCTAGCTAGATTTGTATTTAGGTACCCGACTAAATCGGGTAATACTATTTATATGGTATGTTGAAAGAGGAACTGACATTAGAAGAAAAAAAAATGTGCTCTATGGTTTGATTCATGTTCAAACAAGGTTAAGTATGGAGACTTCGATTCTGGACCTATGCAATAGGGGGAATTCTGTGTTTATGTGTTATTTAATTTTGATAAAATGTTTTAGATGTTAGTTATTGAGAGCTGTGTGTACAAAAATTCACAGCATGTATATTTTCTACACAATTTTCGGTGCACTGAGAAGTGTGTGCAAAGTTTGTGATTTTGTGGTGTGTTTGTCAAAACACTGAAAAGCGTTTCTTAATTTAATATCAAGTCATATACGGCAATTCGGTGTATTAAGTATATTCTTCCCAAAGACTTTTTACCTATGTAATAGGGGGAATTCTGTGATTCTTCCCTATTTAATAATGACGACATTTCGAGTCAGTACATATACTTTTATTTATGTTTCGAGTCGTGTGGAGTACCATCTCAGGAGGATGCTGGTAAGTCTTGTACAAGATGAATCGTTAACATGTTTAAATTTTTTTGCTAATACACCACTATTGTAATATAGTAAACATCGGTACCACTGTTTCTATCTGATACTTATTCATCTAAAAGATATTTTGACCCTGTAAGTATAATTAGGCTGCATAGACATCACACTAAGCTAAGATGATGACGATGATACCATACAACATGGATAGACCGTTCACAGATAAGATCTGATTTCCATATCCCATGAGAATTTATTATGATTTGTTTTCAGATGGAACGGTTACAATAAGCGAAGGCAGACAAACATCTAGACAAATTGCTTAAATATCATTCTAGGAAAGAAAATAAAATTAAGGTAAGTTTCATAGCATTTTCGTTATTATACAGATTGATTTTATTGGTAGGGAAATATTTTGAATCATGATGCAGTTTTAACCTGCATCTATCCATCCTGAAAGCCTAAACCGGGACATCCTTTTCTTAACCGCTTGACTCTGGAGTCTGAGCCGAGGGTTTAAGCTAGCACCTAGCTCAATATGCACATACTAAAGTTATTATACAATCGTTTTATTTAACATAATTATTATGGATGTTTTCCGGTTGATGATGAATTTTCTTTCATTGTAATTTTTTTATACATGTACCCATTTGTATAGATTATACCTTCTTTAATATTAATTGTGTTGTTTCTTATGTTTCAGGTGAGAAATTGTGTGAAATTACTTAGAAAAACTGTATGTAGCTGCAATAGTTCAGTATAACTGTATAACACACATGAGGGCATGGATATCTTTCAAGTAAGGAGTTGTATATTGCCAACCAGTTATATATAACAGAACTATGAATAAAATACAAAAAGGATTTGTTATTGTGATCGTTATAGTGATCGTTATATTTAAACATTTAAGTACCTATGCACATTTAAATATAAGTAGCTAATGAATCTTGCTAAATTGGAGGCCCTTGTTCAGTAGTGGGCGTGTTAGGGCTGATGATGATGAATAATAGTAATCTAATTTCTTATTAATGTTTATTTAAAAAGTAAACTGTTCAAAATTGAATTATGATAGATTTTAGTTCTTAAAATATTCAAAATTCAGTTACAATAGATAGTCTATTTTTATAATCATTTTAGGTTGTTGTTTAAAGACTCATTTTATGTAATTATAAGCTTTTTTAACAAAAATAGTTTAAGTTGTATAATTGAATAGAGTCATAGTTTTGCGGCAACATGAACATACCGTTTGTATTGGGAGATTGATGTAAATTAAAAAATAAATATTTTAATAAATGATTTATAGTTTTATTTGTACGATAATAAAAATTAAAAACATGAAATTGGCTATGTAACATAGGTAGGTATATATAGTGGCACACCGGCTAATTGCGATACACTTCATAGGCCACGTGGATAAAAAAAAAACGTCATGCGACATAATTTTCTACAGTCTATGGTGACAGTACTAGAGATCATCGTCTGATACGTAGTATCTCTTAGTAGTCTGTGGTTCACTACTCTCGCCACAGTGCTGTGTTTTATATTTAAAGTAAGCAACTGGCAAGCTAGCCGGTTTTCCAACCGTGTGTGATGATGAATTGGTAAAGAGCGACCGTACTTTTTTGACCTTCAACAGAAATTAATCTTTCTGGATCAATTCACGTGGTGCCATGACGCCAATGATTTCAGCGTAGGCCTCTTCTTCATTATCACGCTGCTGGTCCGGGTTGGAAATACGTCTGTCATGGCCCAGTTGTATCTCTGCATATATGACGTGAGGCGTTACCTGAAAAACGATATAAAACTGAACATTATGTTTAAAAAGTCAGCAGGGAAGTGAAGTGGAAATGGCGTGAAGAGGTAGGGAGAGTTGGAGTTCACGCTACAAATAACTGTTTTATCCATATTCTCATGTTAAAAATATAGATTATTTATTTATTTAAGCATCAGTTTTGAAAAATAATACAAAGCAACGACTACGGAAATTTAATTTAGATTCCTACTAGAACGCGATTCAATAAAGAAAAGAACTGAAAAGAGCAAACATTTCTATTGCTGTCTCACTCCCTCTGCACTTAAACACATTAGTGGAAGAGGGAAAAACAAGAGTTTCATGGTCGCGCCATATTCGATTCTTTAATGACACACGTTATTCCATCATTATTTTTAGTGTAGTATGAGTGCGACAGCAATATAAAATGATGGCTCCTCTTTCTAGATCTTTCTTTAATGGCGGGTGCTACGTACATTTACAGGTTCTGCTTCTAACTTCTGGCAATCTTCTATTTGTGTTTCTTGATTTATTTTACGTTTTCTTATAACACAACCAACAACTACTAATACAATGAGAACTATTAAAACACCCATCCCGACGTATTTTGCGACTTCTCTAAACGACATAGATGGTTGCAAAGCTCCTGAAAAAAAATTATATAACTATATAAATAATCAGACTATTTAAGCAGTGTGTTGGAGATTTGAAAAACTCTTCTTTCGGTGGGTGTATAAGTAAATATACCTACCTAAATAGAGTAGGTACGTACATACTACGTATCGCCCAGCTACTAGTTCTATACAAGTTCACGTCACCATACAATCTACCTTCATAAGTATACACATTTCTCTTTCGTTCCAAAGAATAAGCGTTAGCGTGTAGTACTCTGTGCAAAGAACAAATGGAAAAGGAACCTATGTTGTTAATGTTGTTAGGATCTCAAAGCTTTTTATAGGTAATAAAGTACATGTAGGTACCTACACTTGTACAAGATTTTCTTGTAAGTTTATATGTTTGTTTACCTATTTTAGCTGCTTCGTTGTCAACAACGTTTATTTGTTTCACTGCGCCTATTTTTCTCTCAGAGACACAGCTTGAATCATGTTTAAAGTTTACACTGATGCAAAATATCGTCATTCCGTCATGGTTTGTACTGATGTTCCGAATATCGGTGATTATTTTCTTATCTGAAGACACTGCGTACAAGTTATCTGAAATAACACATAATTAGTTTTATGGCCACTGGCCAGGCAGTTAAAATTATAGTTGAACAAAACAGGATATGGTTGCGTCGAATCGACTTTTGCTTATTTTATTTTTCTTTCATCTCTTGCGCAAACATTTGTCTTAAGATGTGAAGGATCCTATAATTCTTAGAACACACATAAAGAAAGACACAATAAACCAATACCTTTTGCGTCACATTCCATTTTTTCAAACAATTCATCAAATTGTGTTCCTTTAACTATTTTTGTAGTTAACGGTGATACTGCAACATAATTCCCATTTTAGTAATTGGTACATGAATGGCAAAATATTAACCACCTAGGTACCTAAACATACCTACCTAGTTATTTTGTAAAATCAATTAAATTAAAACAGCATAATGCAATGCAATAATTAAAGTTGATGACTATGCGATATGGTGTTACCTATAGATGGTCGTGGTCATAGCACTTAACATCAAGAAAATATCTACATCCTCGTCACATAATTCGTTTACTCAATTATAAAAGTTACAATACAATACAATACAATAATACTTTATTGAACACCAATAAACAAGAATGCACACAGATACAAATTTATAAAAGAATGGTAGAACAACGGGCGGCCTTATCGCATTAAGCGTCTTCTTCCAGGCTACCTTTGTATGGACAGGAATTAAAACTAAAAATTACGGGTGGTGTTGCAACAGTTACAACTTACATCCAAGAACAACAATGAAATAAAAAAGTGCATGATAGATTTCGTAAATATAAAACAATAATTAAGTTACCTACTTACCATTTCCATTAACAGCTATTTTTAATCCTATACTTTCCAATACTATTCCACTATCATAGCCTTCGCATTTGATTACAGAACCATCGTCAAAATGGTTAAGTTTCATTTTCAATGTAATCGAATCTTTGTCCACGTAACATCCAAAGAAAACTGTTTTGCCGTCTGAAAAAAATTGGTTAAGACGAGGTCTAAGCACAAAATCAACAAAAAAGCTATTTTATTAAAGCCTAGTGCTAGACCATGTCAAAATAATCAAATGTAAAAAATAGGGTGAGTAGTAAATCAAACGAAAAACAGTACTTACTCATTATTTGACTCCACTGAACATGTTTCACATCACTTGAGGTCCGCTTACATGTATACTCGATTATGTCACCTTCGTTATAATTAGTATACTGTCCAGTATAAGCAAATGGAGCGCCTGAAAAACAAAACGCAAAGAATTTTTTAGGCATTTAGTTATTTGGCCCGATTCTACTACTTGGTCTTGGTGGCTCTTTAGATTTTTTTGTCTCTAAGCCTGGAGAAATACCTATTCTATTTTCTATTATTTCTATTTCTGTACCTACTATAGTTCCTGTGTTCTGATTTGGATATTATAGATCGGGATGCTTATAAAATATAGATTACTTATTGACTGAAAGAATAAAGTGAGCGAAGTGTTTCTGTTTCTACTTGGGCAAAAATTATTTCATATTATGTCCGGTAGGATGTCTGTCTGTCGGACGCGACGGCTACATGTCGCAATTCTCAATCAATAGGCATGAAATTTTTTTTTGGATAATTAAATTATTTTCCTCAAAAGACAAACAAAAATTAAATATCTCAAAAAATGACCAAGTTGCAAGCATTTTAAAAACCGTAGGTAATAGAAAGAGATAGCTCAAACGGCCAGTGACCACAGAACAATGTCGTCACAGTACCTCATTACTAAGTTGTGGTAACTATACATACAATATTTTTGGCATGTGACGTCACAGGTGGATTTTTCATGGTAACTGTGGGGGCGCTCTCAACAAACAATTTTTTAATCAACTTTGTGGAAATAGCAGCCATTTTAATTTTCATTTCGACCAAGCAAGGGTACTCGCATTTTTTTTTTTTTATATATTTTGGCTCCACACATGGTGTATTTAGCCAGTGTCAAGTATTATATTCATCGTGTTATAAAATATTTCACATAAAGTCATGTCCTAGTCCTAGTCATAGTCCAGTCTAAGCCAGGTAGTCATAGTCCAGTCTAAGTCATGCTCCAGCAAAGTGGTGGCAACTTTACTAGAAGCTTCTATGGAGTTTTGGAAGCAACACGAAAAGTCACGTTTCACCACATTATATCACTTGCCCTCACTCCTGCTCGTAATTCAGCACTTAATGCGTAAAACGCCACCAATTTTAAACATTAACACTGGAAATAGCAAAAGTTTTGAAAAATAATACAATGCAACGACGCGCGACGTGAACTCTTCCGCGTTCCCGCCAAAACTCTACTTGCATTTGTTTAGCAATTTCTCATGATGTAGCAGCCCACAAAACTAGTTTTGTTCAATACCTAAAAATGTTTTCGGTTCAACAGTTGTTATTTTTAACCGTTTACATTGTACTTAGCAACCATTAATGTCATTGGTAGTAGAATAATTATGGTTAAGGGCTATCTCTAATTCTTTAATACACACCATTGTTGATTGTCCCCTCTACGTTGAGGAAGTTCGCCTGCGCACCTAGAAAAAAAAAGTGAATCATTAGCGATTCAAATGGATAAAATAGCGGTGGGCCTGGGGTCTTCCAAAGATACCAACCACTAACGCTAAAATGTCATCCTAGTAGATTGTGATCTTTGCTAGAGCCCCTGCGCTCTCTAGTTACTAGCATCACCCACTTCAAAAGACATCATTTTGTGACTAGCTTTAGCCTCAGTATTCCATTCACCCTATTTACATCTTCATATCTTTTAGGGTGGGTTTTTTGATCCATAGTTAAATCAATGGTTAAAAATGACCATTGGTTAGAATTCGTTAAGTCTTTACGGTCTATAACATTTTTGTTTACATCTATCATATGACATACTTCACCTAACTTGATGAACGCGTGATGAAGCGTGACTTTTCATTCATTTCATTTCTTTTCATTTTCATCATTTTAAGTAATTATTATTGATTAATTCTCATTTCTTATGGTCCTAACTCATTCGGTAGCTCTAATCAAAGCACGCTACCATCGATCTGTAATTAGGTACCCAGCGTCTTTAGTGTTAGCTTAGACTATCTACCTGTATCATAATGGCAACACGTACGTAATCACCACGTTCAGCTGCTACATTAGTGATACGGTTTAGAAATACTGCTGCCTATTCCCCGGGTTCCCTTATCCGTAGAACCACTACGTGGTTCATCTAGGTATTCCATGGGTAACTTTTTATACCCGTATCACCCAATAGGTGAAGCACGGGTCCCTAAATCTAAAAAGTCTAGTGCCCATCCGGATATATCTTTAGCCGGCTCATACCATAGAGGAAGCGAGGTAAAGTGACCCTATTCTAATCAAAACTCAATAGGTACTTACATAAAATAGTCATTAGTTTGTTCTCACGAAATACATCACAGCCATTAGTAAATAATAATAAAAACAATAGTATTCTACGAAGGCACTTTGTTCTTTCTCGCATTATAATTTAAAGTTAATAATAATTGCTAAAACTCAAATAAAAATAATGCAATGATATATCCGTGTGGACCACGGAGTTGAAGAATAATTTGGTTGGTTACTTATTCGTTTAATGTTATCCTGTACTGTAGGTATGTATACTACCAGGAAAAATGTATGAGTCAATAGGCGAGGAGCCGGTGATGAAACTGACCGCCCCATTTATTTTTAATATTAACGCCTAATTTAACAAATCGTAAACTAAGTACATAGCTGGCTCTTATGCTTTATTGTCCAACCAACATATTTGTATAATATCAAGGTATAAATCACCCTGATAATGATGCATGAGTTAGGTAACAAAAAAAACACACAATTCAAAAATAAAAGCTTTCTGTTCTTGAGTATTAAAGAAATAGTTATGGCTCTAATAATACTTACTTTGATATAGGATATTGTATTGTATTTATTCATGAACAACATACATTGTATTTGAATTACATTACATAAAAATTGAATTAAGTACATTTACATTGAATTTAGTAGGTACATTAAAATACAAGATAGAGTCCAAAAACTAAAACCCGACTACCTAATTATTTGATGGCATTTTTTCCCTCGCCCAAATGAAGGGGTGTTGTATAGTATAACTAATGGTTACACGTACCTATGTGCAAAAATGTGTGTTTAGTGATTTTATTTTGTGTTAATTATACTACTACTCGGGCTCAATGGCGTACCTTGGGAGAGGCCTATGTCCAGCAGTGGACTATTACGGGCTGATGATGATGATGATACTTTTAAGTAGGTACCTACTTCTATCATCTATCATCTATGCTACAACTTTACAAGCGCTATGCAGTGGCGCGTTAAACTGAGGTGGGAGGAAGCTATTTTTTTCAAATTACAACATCGTTTAATTCCTAAAGTATTGATCCTACAGTAAAAATGGATGGAATCTTTTTTATGGCGAATGTAACATAGTTTAATTTCACAGAAGTAATTGTAATGCTAATCCTAAAGGTTTCTGAGATATAAGCAAATATCCGAAAAAAGTAATATTTAAACCCTTCCCCCTCCCCCTACTTACCCCCCACCCTCGGACATTTATAGTATATTCATCAGTATATTTCAAAGTATAACTGTGCCAATTTTTAAGGCTACACGAATGATTTCGGCTGTTTGTCTAATGTTTAGCGATTTTTTTTACTATGAGGTGGAATGGATAAGTCATAAAATCCGCCATATTGGGTTTAGTAAAATTTAATGTACCCTATGTCACCCAGAGTGTCAATACGCATTAATTGGTACCAAATTTGATAAAATATAATGAGTAGTTTAGGCACAACCAGGGAACAACAAAACCAGAAAATTCGCGCCTATTTTCATACGATACAGATAGATATACATAGATATAAAAATTATACATATTCAAAACGTACTCATAAAGACCTTTCATTTGATTCCAAACATGACATGTTTATCGAAAAAATATTTTTTTTCGTCCGCGAATTTTTTTAATATAATCCGCCATATTGAATTTAATGTAACTTTATATAGCCTATGACACGCAGAGTGTTAAGATCTATCGATTGACACCTTGCTGTTTGAAATAAGATAAGTAATTTAGGAGATACAAGGGAACATATGAACATACATACATACATACATACATACATACATACATACATACATACATACATACATACATACATAGACAGTCAAACTGATAACCCTCCTTTTTGGTAGTCGGGTAAAAATAAAATAATCGGATTAGTATGCATGCAAATTAAAATAGTTTTATAATAAGTAATAGTAATGTCATAATATGATAAGGTAAGTCACAAATAAAAAAAAATGTCATAATATTATCGCAAAGCTAGGTCAAGTACTCATTTATGCTATAATAGCTTTTCTCCAAAAGAAATGCTTTTACCCTGTGTTTAAATATATTAGGCTTGTAGACTACTTCCTTAATATCTTGTGGCAATTTATTAAATAATTCCACTGCTTGGTATAAAATGCAATGTTTGGTTATATTTAGTGTAGGTCGTATTTTTACCCGACTACCAAAAAAGGAGGGTTATGAGTTTGACTGTCTATGTATGTATGTATGTATGTCTGTATGTATGTATGTATGTATGTATGTATGTATGTATGTATGTATGTATGTATGTATGTATGTATGTATGTATGTATGTATGTATGTATGTATGTATGTATGTATGTATGTATTTTCATATGTTCCCTCGTATCTCCTAAATTACTTATCCTATTTCAAACAGCAAGGTGTCAATCGATAGATCTTAACACTTTGCGTGTCATAGGCTATATAAAATTACATTAAATTCAATATGGCGGATTATACTAAAAAAATTCGCGGACGAAAAAAAAATATTTTTTCGATAAACATGTCATGTTTCGTATCAATTGAAAGGTCTTTATGAGTACGTTTCGAATATGTATAATTTTTATATATATGTATAATTATGTATAGCCTACGTATGAAAATAGGCGTGAATTTTGTGGTTTTGTTGTTCCCTGGTTGTGCCTAAACTACTCATCATATTTTATCAAGTTTAATACCAATCGATGCGTATTAACACTCTGGGTGACATAGGGTACATTAAATTTGACTAAACCCAATATGGCGGATTTTATGACCTATCCATTCCACCTCATAGTAAAAAAAATCGCTAAACATTAGGCAAACAGCCGAAATTATTCGTGTAGTCTTAAAAATTGGCACAGTTATACTTTGAAATGTATTAATGAATATACTAAAAATGACCGAGGGTGGGGGTAAGTAGGGGGAGGGGGAAGGGTTTGAATATCACTTTTTTCGGATATTTGCTTATATCTCAGAAACCTTTAGGATTAGCATTACAATTACTTCTGCGAAATTACACTATATTACATTCGCCGTAAAAAAGATTCTATCCATTTTTACTGTAGGATCAATACTTTAGGAATTAAACGATGTTGTAATGTGAAAAAAATACCTTCCTTCCACCTCAGTTTAACGCGCCACTAACATATTGTTGTCTCACTTTCATCGCTATGTTTAGTGCGTGTAGAGGTGAGACAGCACAGTATTCACCTTAAGCATAGATGTATGCTTAAGATGAATAACCAATGCTAAAAATCTTACGTAGTATGGAACAATCGATGACAGACTTTATGTTCATTCATTCATATGTAATTGTATCACACAGAGTATACGAGTATACCATTGATAAACCTGGCCCCACAGATTAGAGTAAAATTAATTGGCAACCTAGCCATTGTTTTGATTACTTCCGTTTTTTAACACATTTTTTTTTAGATTTCCGTACCCAGAGTGATAAAATCGACCAAGTGCGAGTTGGACCAGGAATTAAAATTTTCCACAACTATCTACTTGTTAAATTTAAGGTGCTATTTTATTTGGTATAATCATAAATGTTGGTACATTATAGGGATGCACCGAATATTCGGCATGTTTTTCCATGTTCGGTATTTTGCCGAATATTCGGTAAAGCGCCGAATAATTACCGAATATTATATTAAAACTTTCCGTTAAATACTTCCAAAATTATCTTTTATGGGAAATCATTCTAAGATAATCCGAACACTTAGCACTTTCTAACCGTTTTTCTAGATACTGATAACATGCTCTATCTAGGCCCTAAACGCTTGGTCACCATAAAATTATGATATTTTGTTACTAACTGTTTGTAGTTGTAGCAACTAATTTGAATAATTTTTTTTGGTAAGGAATGAGTCGTTTTATTAAAAATAAAAGCTGTAATTTTATAAAGACCCGATAGATGACGGTGAAATGGGGGTTTTAAGTTCTGTCATTGTTAAGATAATTATGTATCGAGTTTTATATCCTATCCTTTTTTTATGGAAGACATATTATACTCTAACAAATCGACAACGTACTCTGTGATTCACTCAACTGAATTTGACATTTTCTTGTACTCTCTGTATTGAAACTACAACAATGTTTGAAATACGTCGTTAGTACGCCATCTAGTGACAGTAGACGAAATAGGTTGTTTTTTTAAATAAAACTCCTCATTGCACTTACAATACAAAAATGCAAAGTACAAAGTTTTGATTGTTTCTAAGTATTCTGTTATTAATATGTTTTTTTAGGTTTTTTTAATTAAAATCAATTATTCACCTACACTTTAATAGCAATTTTATAGGAAATTTTAATAAAAACAGAGATTTACACAAACAATAGTAGAATAAAAAATCTATTGCAGTAGAACTTGAAGTTTTGTAGCGATTGAAATTTTAATGAGGGGTTTTATTAAAAAAAAAGCTGTAATTTTTTAAAGACCCATTAGATGGCGTTTAAATGTGGGTTTTATGTTCTGTCATTATTAAGATAATTATGTGTCGAGTTTGGTCTCCTATCCTTATTTTATGGAAGACATATACTCTGATGGCTTAATATCGACAAATCGTCAACGTACTCTGTGATCCACTCAACTGAATTTGACGTTGCCTTGTACCCTGTGGTTTGAAACTACGACCATGTTTAAAATACGTCGTTACTACGCCATCTAGTAATAGAAGCGAAATTGGTTTTCTTTTAAATAAAACGTCTCATTATAGGAAAATTCGTGTAAAATGAACCGAATAGCTCGGCCGAATATTCGGTTCGGTAAGCTCTAAACCGAATAATGTTCTTTATTCGGTTCGGTTCAAAAATCCATGTTCGGCGCATCGCTAGTACATTAAAACAAACCATCAGTGCGCGAGTCCATCTCGCACTTGGCCGTTTATATTTTTTCACACAAATGTACATAAGCAAAGCAAACTATTTAAAGTTGATCATTATGACACTTTCGTTGATTGACTTGACGTTTGCGATTACATCACGTTCGATGTTTCAATATCGACTGCTCCGGACCACTCGTTGCATATCTACTGGTTTTCATAGATATTTATCTAACGTGATAATGGCGGCTACTCGATAATGCAGAAATATTCATTCAATAGATAATTTTGACAGTTTTTGTGATATAATATCGAATGGTAGCTATTTCAATATCGAGTACTCCGAACATATCTACCGCTTTTCAGTAGATATTTATCTATTATGACGTCATGACAACATATAAAATGATCATTCAATAGATAATTTGACATTTCTTGTGATATTTATCAAAAGTGATATTTTATCTACTACCCGAGAATTAGGGATGTTACCTAAGGAGGGAAATATTATTTTTTTAACTACAAAAATCGATTTTAAAATAATCGATTATTGGTAATTAAATAATCGATTTTATTTAACATTCCTAGTATATATATATAATATCCCTTAGACCCCTACCTACCTAGTCTGTGAAATAATATATACGTAGTATCTCTTAGTAGTCTGTGAATAATATAAAATAAAGATTTGATGGACTCAGATTTATTTATCGATTCAAGTGTTTTTGTTTTGTCTCCCAGCTACCTACAAGTAACCAAAAATCATACGTACAACATTCTACTTCTCTATTAGTGCCATGACAAAAATAATTACGTTTATAATAACTCAGTGACACCTACAACCCTCGAGTCCGTACCATATAGTTTATTAAGAACTCGAAGAAATGCCGAATTTTCCCATAAGATATGTGAGAAAGTCTAAAAGAACGAAACGAAATATCACGAACCCTGTGCAAAACACGCAACCAAGAAAGAAGCCTCTGAAATGCACTCTGTGCAGATATAAAACTACAGTGCGTGACAAAATGTTGACGCACGTATTGCAAATGCACACCATCGAAAAACCTTTTGCTTGTACTCTTTGTAGCTATAAAAGCAATCGACATCAAGGTTTGAAAAGACATCTAAGGGTTCACACTGAAGGTGAAACATTTGAATGCCATGAATGCGATTTTGCAACTACAAATTCACAAGCTTTAGAAAGCCATATAAAGGTACATAATAAAGAAAAGCCGTATGGATGTGATATGTGTTGCTTCAATGGAGTGAGTTTAACTGATTTACTAACACACGTCAAGGTTCATGAGGATGAAGCTCCGCTCCCATGCTACTTGTGCGAAAACAGGGATTCTTCACTAACCCACTTCAAAGAGAAAACAAAAGGTTGTAAACTTTGCCGCATACACTCTTGCCTATGTTTCCAATTAACAACTCTACATTTGTGCATGCTCTGTCAGAAAACTTGCATGGATCGTTGGAGTTATAGCCGCACAACAATTCATCTGCCACCTAGATTACAATACAACTATGTTAATGGCATACTCACTTGTAAAATATGCGACCGTCGCTTCAAAGCTAAAAATGGTTATCTTAGCCATTTACGTTCGCACTTTAGGAAACCGGTGAAGTCAAAGTTTGTCATTGATTTTGAAGAAAACCTTCCAGCGCCAGTGTGTTATAATACATGTGATTCTTGAGCTAACAGCTAATATTGAATTTTCTACTCTTCTTCTCGGTTGATGACTTTACGATATAAACGAGAGAAAATATACTTAATGCACCGTTAAATGTTAAAAAACTCACCAAACCCCTCAAAAATAATTCACTAAACACTGTAGAGGAATTTCTTTTAAATAAATTGACCACGGAATATATCCATTTGCTCGGCTCAACGTTGCTATACCTAAGCAGGGTCATCATTATTGTAACATTTTAATGCTAAGACCTTATACAACCATATTACCAATATGGTAATGATTGAGTATTTGACTTCTGAAAGGAGTAGAGATTTCTGTTGCTGTCTCACTTCCACTACATTTTTGATTTAACGGTGGGAATGAGAAAATGGTATCTTGTAGATCTCAACTGAATCTTTAATGGTGGTGTTGTACCCATTAAATGATTAGCTTTAGATGTCTTTTGTCATTCTTGTAAATAATATTGTACATATTATATCACCATCGATATATGGTAATTAATTATGATCATTATAATTTACATTATTTAATAGTAGGCATTAAGAAAATATTTACCAAAACCAAATGGTTATTTTGTCTGGATGAATTGCTGAAATTATGTAGAAGCTATGTATGTTATTTTAGGCACAGTTACTGTTTTAATGTATTGATGATAATTTAACATTGGCTAAATATGTTTAGTTAAAAATACTTTCCAAACAATATTAATAGTACAATAATATTACCAACTTTGTGACTAAATTATTACCAATGTTTATGATTTTTTATAGCAGTATCGCCTGCTCAGTGTAATCTACATAGCAAACTTTTTATACCCGTATCACCCAATAGGTGAAGCACGGGTCCCTAAATCTAAAAAGTCTAGTGCCCATCCGGATATATCTTTAGCCGGCTCATACCATAGAGGAAGCGAGGTAAAGTGACCCTATTCTAATCAAAACTCAATAGGTACTTACATAAAATAGTCATTAGTTTGTTCTCACGAAATACATCACAGCCATTAGTAAATAATAATAAAAACAATAGTATTCTACGAAGGCACTTTGTTCTTTCTCGCATTATAATTTAAAGTTAATAATAATTGCTAAAACTCAAATAAAAATAATGCAATGATATATCCGTGTGGACCACGGAGTTGAAGAATAATTTGGTTGGTTACTTATTCGTTTAATGTTATCCTGTACTGTAGGTATGTATACTACCAGGAAAAATGTATGAGTCAATAGGCGAGGAGCCGGTGATGAAACTGACCGCCCCATTTATTTTTAATATTAACGCCTAATTTAACAAATCGTAAACTAAGTACATAGCTGGCTCTTATGCTTTATTGTCCAACCAACATATTTGTATAATATCAAGGTATAAATCACCCTGATAATGATGCATGAGTTAGGTAACAAAAAAAACACACAATTCAAAAATAAAAGCTTTCTGTTCTTGAGTATTAAAGAAATAGTTATGGCTCTAATAATACTTACTTTGATATAGGATATTGTATTGTATTTATTCATGAACAACATACATTGTATTTGAATTACATTACATAAAAATTGAATTAAGTACATTTACATTGAATTTAGTAGGTACATTAAAATACAAGATAGAGTCCAAAAACTAAAACCCGACTACCTAATTATTTGATGGCATTTTTTCCCTCGCCCAAATGAAGGGGTGTTGTATAGTATAACTAATGGTTACACGTACCTATGTGCAAAAATGTGTGTTTAGTGATTTTATTTTGTGTTAATTATACTACTACTCGGGCTCAATGGCGTACCTTGGGAGAGGCCTATGTCCAGCAGTGGACTATTACGGGCTGATGATGATGATGATACTTTTAAGTAGGTACCTACTTCTATCATCTATCATCTATGCTACAACTTTACAAGCGCTATGCAGTGGCGCGTTAAACTGAGGTGGGAGGAAGCTATTTTTTTCAAATTACAACATCGTTTAATTCCTAAAGTATTGATCCTACAGTAAAAATGGATGGAATCTTTTTTATGGCGAATGTAACATAGTTTAATTTCACAGAAGTAATTGTAATGCTAATCCTAAAGGTTTCTGAGATATAAGCAAATATCCGAAAAAAGTAATATTTAAACCCTTCCCCCTCCCCCTACTTACCCCCCACCCTCGGACATTTATAGTATATTCATCAGTATATTTCAAAGTATAACTGTGCCAATTTTTAAGGCTACACGAATGATTTCGGCTGTTTGTCTAATGTTTAGCGATTTTTTTTACTATGAGGTGGAATGGATAAGTCATAAAATCCGCCATATTGGGTTTAGTAAAATTTAATGTACCCTATGTCACCCAGAGTGTCAATACGCATTAATTGGTACCAAATTTGATAAAATATAATGAGTAGTTTAGGCACAACCAGGGAACAACAAAACCAGAAAATTCGCGCCTATTTTCATACGATACAGATAGATATACATAGATATAAAAATTATACATATTCAAAACGTACTCATAAAGACCTTTCATTTGATTCCAAACATGACATGTTTATCGAAAAAATATTTTTTTTCGTCCGCGAATTTTTTTAATATAATCCGCCATATTGAATTTAATGTAACTTTATATAGCCTATGACACGCAGAGTGTTAAGATCTATCGATTGACACCTTGCTGTTTGAAATAAGATAAGTAATTTAGGAGATACAAGGGAACATATGAACATACATACATACATACATACATACATACATACATACATACATACATACATACATACATACATAGACAGTCAAACTGATAACCCTCCTTTTTGGTAGTCGGGTAAAAATAAAATAATCGGATTAGTATGCATGCAAATTAAAATAGTTTTATAATAAGTAATAGTAATGTCATAATATGATAAGGTAAGTCACAAATAAAAAAAAATGTCATAATATTATCGCAAAGCTAGGTCAAGTACTCATTTATGCTATAATAGCTTTTCTCCAAAAGAAATGCTTTTACCCTGTGTTTAAATATATTAGGCTTGTAGACTACTTCCTTAATATCTTGTGGCAATTTATTAAATAATTCCACTGCTTGGTATAAAATGCAATGTTTGGTTATATTTAGTGTAGGTCGTATTTTTACCCGACTACCAAAAAAGGAGGGTTATGAGTTTGACTGTCTATGTATGTATGTATGTATGTCTGTATGTATGTATGTATGTATGTATGTATGTATGTATGTATGTATGTATGTATGTATGTATGTATGTATGTATGTATGTATGTATGTATGTATGTATGTATGTATGTATTTTCATATGTTCCCTCGTATCTCCTAAATTACTTATCCTATTTCAAACAGCAAGGTGTCAATCGATAGATCTTAACACTTTGCGTGTCATAGGCTATATAAAATTACATTAAATTCAATATGGCGGATTATACTAAAAAAATTCGCGGACGAAAAAAAAATATTTTTTCGATAAACATGTCATGTTTCGTATCAATTGAAAGGTCTTTATGAGTACGTTTCGAATATGTATAATTTTTATATATATGTATAATTATGTATAGCCTACGTATGAAAATAGGCGTGAATTTTGTGGTTTTGTTGTTCCCTGGTTGTGCCTAAACTACTCATCATATTTTATCAAGTTTAATACCAATCGATGCGTATTAACACTCTGGGTGACATAGGGTACATTAAATTTGACTAAACCCAATATGGCGGATTTTATGACCTATCCATTCCACCTCATAGTAAAAAAAATCGCTAAACATTAGGCAAACAGCCGAAATTATTCGTGTAGTCTTAAAAATTGGCACAGTTATACTTTGAAATGTATTAATGAATATACTAAAAATGACCGAGGGTGGGGGTAAGTAGGGGGAGGGGGAAGGGTTTGAATATCACTTTTTTCGGATATTTGCTTATATCTCAGAAACCTTTAGGATTAGCATTACAATTACTTCTGCGAAATTACACTATATTACATTCGCCGTAAAAAAGATTCTATCCATTTTTACTGTAGGATCAATACTTTAGGAATTAAACGATGTTGTAATGTGAAAAAAATACCTTCCTTCCACCTCAGTTTAACGCGCCACTAACATATTGTTGTCTCACTTTCATCGCTATGTTTAGTGCGTGTAGAGGTGAGACAGCACAGTATTCACCTTAAGCATAGATGTATGCTTAAGATGAATAACCAATGCTAAAAATCTTACGTAGTATGGAACAATCGATGACAGACTTTATGTTCATTCATTCATATGTAATTGTATCACACAGAGTATACGAGTATACCATTGATAAACCTGGCCCCACAGATTAGAGTAAAATTAATTGGCAACCTAGCCATTGTTTTGATTACTTCCGTTTTTTAACACATTTTTTTTTAACCAGGAATTAAAATTTTCCACAACTATCTACTTGTTAAATTTAAGGTGCTATTTTATTTGGTATAATCATAAATGTTGGTACATTATAGGGATGCACCGAATATTCGGCATGTTTTTCCATGTTCGGTATTTTGCCGAATATTCGGTAAAGCGCCGAATAATTACCGAATATTATATTAAAACTTTCCGTTAAATACTTCCAAAATTATCTTTTATGGGAAATCATTCTAAGATAATCCGAACACTTAGCACTTTCTAACCGTTTTTCTAGATACTGATAACATGCTCTATCTAGGCCCTAAACGCTTGGTCACCATAAAATTATGATATTTTGTTACTAACTGTTTGTAGTTGTAGCAACTAATTTGAATAATTTTTTTTGGTAAGGAATGAGTCGTTAGCAACTAATTTGAATAATTTTTTTTGGTAAGGAATGAGTCGTTTTATTAAAAATAAAAGCTGTAATTTTATAAAGACCCGATAGATGACGGTGAAATGGGGGTTTTAAGTTCTGTCATTGTTAAGATAATTATGTATCGAGTTTTATATCCTATCCTTTTTTTATGGAAGACATATTATACTCTAACAAATCGACAACGTACTCTGTGATTCACTCAACTGAATTTGACATTTTCTTGTACTCTCTGTATTGAAACTACAACAATGTTTGAAATACGTCGTTAGTACGCCATCTAGTGACAGTAGACGAAATAGGTTGTTTTTTTAAATAAAACTCCTCATTGCACTTACAATACAAAAATGCAAAGTACAAAGTTTTGATTGTTTCTAAGTATTCTGTTATTAATATGTTTTTTTAGGTTTTTTTAATTAAAATCAATTATTCACCTACACTTTAATAGCAATTTTATAGGAAATTTTAATAAAAACAGAGATTTACACAAACAATAGTAGAATAAAAAATCTATTGCAGTAGAACTTGAAGTTTTGTAGCGATTGAAATTTTAATGAGGGGTTTTATTAAAAAAAAAGCTGTAATTTTTTAAAGACCCATTAGATGGCGTTTAAATGTGGGTTTTATGTTCTGTCATTATTAAGATAATTATGTGTCGAGTTTGGTCTCCTATCCTTATTTTATGGAAGACATATACTCTGATGGCTTAATATCGACAAATCGTCAACGTACTCTGTGATCCACTCAACTGAATTTGACGTTGCCTTGTACCCTGTGGTTTGAAACTACGACCATGTTTAAAATACGTCGTTACTACGCCATCTAGTAATAGAAGCGAAATTGGTTTTCTTTTAAATAAAACGTCTCATTATAGGAAAATTCGTGTAAAATGAACCGAATAGCTCGGCCGAATATTCGGTTCGGTAAGCTCTAAACCGAATAATGTTCTTTATTCGGTTCGGTTCAAAAATCCATGTTCGGCGCATCGCTAGTACATTAAAACAAACCATCAGTGCGCGAGTCCATCTCGCACTTGGCCGTTTATATTTTTTCACACAAATGTACATAAGCAAAGCAAACTATTTAAAGTTGATCATTATGACACTTTCGTTGATTGACTTGACGTTTGCGATTACATCACGTTCGATGTTTCAATATCGACTGCTCCGGACCACTCGTTGCATATCTACTGGTTTTCATAGATATTTATCTAACGTGATAATGGCGGCTACTCGATAATGCAGAAATATTCATTCAATAGATAATTTTGACAGTTTTTGTGATATAATATCGAATGGTAGCTATTTCAATATCGAGTACTCCGAACATATCTACCGCTTTTCAGTAGATATTTATCTATTATGACGTCATGACAACATATAAAATGATCATTCAATAGATAATTTGACATTTCTTGTGATATTTATCAAAAGTGATATTTTATCTACTACCCGAGAATTAGGGATGTTACCTAAGGAGGGAAATATTATTTTTTTAACTACAAAAATCGATTTTAAAATAATCGATTATTGGTAATTAAATAATCGATTTTATTTAACATTCCTAGTATATATATATAATATCCCTTAGACCCCTACCTACCTAGTCTGTGAAATAATATATACGTAGTATCTCTTAGTAGTCTGTGAATAATATAAAATAAAGATTTGATGGACTCAGATTTATTTATCGATTCAAGTGTTTTTGTTTTGTCTCCCAGCTACCTACAAGTAACCAAAAATCATACGTACAACATTCTACTTCTCTATTAGTGCCATGACAAAAATAATTACATATATAATAACTCAGTGACACCTACAACCCTCGAGTCCGTACCATATAGTTTATTAAGAACTCGAAGAAATGCCGAATTTTCCCATAAGATATGTGAGAAAGTCTAAAAGAACGAAACGAAATATCACGAACCCTGTGCAAAACACGCAACCAAGAAAGAAGCCTCTGAAATGCACTCTGTGCAGATATAAAACTACAGTGCGTGACAAAATGTTGACGCACGTATTGCAAATGCACACCATCGAAAAACCTTTTGCTTGTACTCTTTGTAGCTATAAAAGCAATCGACATCAAGGTTTGAAAAGACATCTAAGGGTTCACACTGAAGGTGAAACATTTGAATGCCATGAATGCGATTTTGCAACTACAAATTCACAAGCTTTAGAAAGCCATATAAAGGTACATAATAAAGAAAAGCCGTATGGATGTGATATGTGTTGCTTCAATGGAGTGAGTTTAACTGATTTACTAACACACGTCAAGGTTCATGAGGATGAAGCTCCGCTCCCATGCTACTTGTGCGAAAACAGGGATTCTTCACTAACCCACTTCAAAGAGAAAACAAAAGGTTGTAAACTTTGCCGCATACACTCTTGCCTATGTTTCCAATTAACAACTCTACATTTGTGCATGCTCTGTCAGAAAACTTGCATGGATCGTTGGAGTTATAGCCGCACAACAATTCATCTGCCACCTAGATTACAATACAACTATGTTAATGGCATACTCACTTGTAAAATATGCGACCGTCGCTTCAAAGCTAAAAATGGTTATCTTAGCCATTTACGTTCGCACTTTAGGAAACCGGTGAAGTCAAAGTTTGTCATTGATTTTGAAGAAAACCTTCCAGCGCCAGTGTGTTATAATACATGTGATTCTTGAGCTAACAGCTAATATTGAATTTTCTACTCTTCTTCTCGGTTGATGACTTTACGATATAAACGAGAGAAAATATACTTAATGCGCCGTTAAATGTTAAAAAACTCACCAAACCCCTCAAAAATAATTCACTAAACACTGTAGAGGAATTTCTTTTAAATAAATTGACCACGGAATATATCCATTTGCTCGGCTCAACGTTGCTATACCTAAGCAGGGTCATCATTATTGTAACATTTTAATGCTAAGACCTTATACAACCATATTACCAATATGGTAATGATTGAGTATTTGACTTCTGAAAGGAGTAGAGATTTCTGTTGCTGTCTCACTTCCACTACATTTTTGATTTAACGGTGGGAATGAGAAAATGGTATCTTGTAGATCTCAACTGAATCTTTAATGGTGGTGTTGTACCCATTAAATGATTAGCTTTAGATGTCTTTTGTCATTCTTGTAAATAATATTGTACATATTATATCACCATCGATATATGGTAATTAATTATGATCATTATAATTTACATTATTTAATAGTAGGCATTAAGAAAATATTTACCAAAACCAAATGGTTATTTTGTCTGGATGAATTGCTGAAATTATGTAGAAGCTATGTATGTTATTTTAGGCACAGTTACTGTTTTAATGTATTGATGATAATTTAACATTGGCTAAATATGTTTAGTTAAAAATACTTTCCAAACAATATTAATAGTACAATAATATTACCAACTTTGTGACTAAATTATTACCAATGTTTATGATTTTTTATAGCAGTATCGCCTGCTCAGTGTAATCTACATAGCAAAAGCATAGCATATCCCGGCTTGAGGGATGGATGGTTGGGGTTCAAGTCCCGCTCATGATTTAAATTTGTCCTTTACAAAAATTTATCTTTTAATTAATACCATATTCATTTTCAATATTGGCGATGCTGTCAATCAATTTTATGTTTAATTATAGGAATAGTTGTAAAATATGTGAACCTTATTTATTTGTAAAGCACCTAAGAGTGACTAATTTATGTATAAAGTCCTAAGATAAGATTTGAGTGATAAATCAGATGAACTAGTCCATGTCATCAAGCATAGAAAAGTAACACAGTTTGTTAATATATAGTTGTAGAGACCGCGGCAAAATATGGCGCCTGTGAAGTCGGCGCGAAACGCTGCGCGTGCGCACTAGCAAAAATTAGATATGCGCGGGAAGAGGTAAGTGGTGTGCGCAGCGTGGGCCTTGCGGCTCACTTCACAGCCGCCAATGGGTTTGGCTTAGACTATTCTTGTAACGATTTCTACCAGTTGACCAATAAAGCATACAAGTTACAAATAGAGTGAGATGCAAGACACAATGTAGATCTGTGGGCCTTGCGACTCACTTCACAGCCGCCGATGGGTTTGGCTTAGACTATTCTTGTAACGTTTTCTACCCGTTGAGCAATAAAGCATACAAGTTACAAATAGAGTGAGATGCAAGACACAATGTAGATCTGTTTTTTAACTACAATATAATGTATAGAATAGTTATTATAAAACTCAGTATTAAGTATAGGCTTCATTAGAAAGTATTTTCTCCAGGAAAATGACCGTCATTAGTTCTTGATTATACATATTGTATGTAAATTGTACATTGTTAGCACCTACTGACTTTTTATGCTGTGGTAATATGGATTTTCTGATTTCATCTGGCAATTTCTAATATTAATTGCTACATTGTAGTTCTAGTCGAAGAATCTTGACCTAATACAGAGATTTGGTTAGTATTAGCATGGGGTTCTATCAGGTACAATCGAAAAATAGCCCAAACTTGAAATCTAGACTAGTTAGTGTCCAGTGTATTCATTTGGCCCAATACTTTGCCAACACTCAATAAATGTCGCTTGATAATCTTACGTTATACAGAAATAAAATAATTCGTAAAATAGCGTTATTCCGTTGTATGGGATGAGGCATCTGTACTGTAGGTATTATATTATCTGGAGTATTAGTAACCAGATGGTTCGGGCAACTCAATCCATCATCAAACTAAATGAGCCATCATTCTTCGTGTGTAGTGTTACTTATTGATACTACATAGTATAGAATTATTTATATGATCTGTGCTATTGGTTAATACATTATTGATTACTACCATGACTGTTGTTTTTTTATGGTAGGTATCATCTAAGGGTAGGTATTTGTTATTTACACCTCACTCAGTAGGTACCTATATAATCCTTAGTACCTATAGATGTTTAGTTTATTGGTTCAGTACAACCTAATCCTTCTAACAGTACCTACTCTGTGCCTATTATTCACAGAGCAAAAAAAAAAAAACGCTTCCCCTGCGTAGTGTCATTTGTTTCATAGCTCTGTGCTATTATTCTATAATCGGGCTCAGTGCGTCGTTGTAGTGGACAATGGACTTAAATGGACTAAGCTTCTTAGGTGTGAAAACAACGTAGCTCCGTTCCTTATTATATTATTTTAAAAAATGAAACCACATGTCTACTAGATTCTGTTAGGACCTATCAATGGGGGAAGGGAATCTAGTCAAAGGTTCACTTCATTATCTAAGGGACGATGAAGGGAGGTAAGTAAAGTTTCATTTCTAACATATTTTGACCGAATAAGTAGGTATTTAAATACCTATTTTATGTACATAGTCAATGTTGGTTGGGTAGTAGATGTCATTTATTTAGAATGGTATCTCCGACATTTTTCTGATTCAGAGAATCTATAAAACTGCAACTGGCAGCTCTGATTTGAACGTCACTGTCAACGTCATTCAGTCGATGTGTCACATACGTCACTGTCAGACGTCGGTTATGGTTAGTCTGTCCCAAAATGGCCTCCTTGCTAAATGTTTTGTTGCGAAAATCTCCAAACTTAGGGCAAAATGCCGCCCTACTCAAGAATGTACCGGCTGTATACAATGTGAAGTGAGTATAATAATTAGAATAATAAGTTCACTACATAAATACTACGATAAAGTGATAGTAAAATTATGTAACCTTAGAGGTTACATCCCATTAAGTTTTCGGTTTTCTTTTCAACATTTAGGTAATTTACAGTTTTATGACTCTAATATAAATCAAATATTGCTCCCCAATAACAATATTAGTTGCGTGAATGTTGTTTTTGTTTACAACAACAGCAAATCAATGACTAACAATTCCCGCATTCAGTTCCAAGATGTTGCCGAAGTAATAACGAACTGTAACCATTTTTAGGGTTCCATGCCCAAAGGATAAAGCGAACCCTATTACTAAGGCCCCGTTATCCGTCTGTCACCAGGCTGTATCACATGAACCGTGATAGCTCAATAGTTGAAATTTTCACAGATGATGTATTTCTGTTGCCGTTATACACATACTAAAAATAGAATATAATAAATATTTAAGGGGGCTCTCATACAACAAACGTGATATGTTTGCTCATTTTCATAGACAATGGTACAACACCCTTTGTGTGCAAGTCCGACTTGCGTTTGGCCAGTTATTTTACTGAATAGGCCTGCATTTGACCCCAATCTCACCTGACGGACAGTATTTCTATACCATGTTAATCTTATTCCTAAATTAATTTACCTCAGTAAATGTATGTTTCAGCTCAAAGCGTAACGCAGCTAAATGGTTTCCCGATGCAGAATTTGTGAAGGATTTTGAGGGTGTTGTGATGTATCCGAGTGAGATAACAGCTATGCTGAAACATCTTCCCTACAACGGTAAGTATCCCACATTTATACAACCTTATAGTTACATAACATTACTGGTCTGATAGCTCAGTTGGTAGTAGCTCTGCCTTCTGAACTGTAGGCTGTGGGTTCGATTCCCATGGAAAAGCATTTGTGTGATGAGCATAGGTGTTAGTTGTAACAAAAAAGCATTTAGGTATTGTATCAGTCATCTGGTTCCCATAGTACAAGTAAGGGGGCCCAGAAATGACATGAGACTATTTTGGCGATTTTTACCCCCAAACTCTTGTTGAGATGTCGTGAGATTTTTCACTGTATTTTAGCGCTATGGCACCTAATTTCGAAAAATACAATGAATTCAGTAAAACAACCGTCTAGCTAGAATAGGCCTGGGGCCGTACTGTGAGCTCTTAGCGCGATTCAAAACTGAGCCAATATTGGACCGCTTGTCAAAATCTTCATACAAAAAAAAACGAAGCGATCCAATACAGGCTCTGGTTTGAATCGCACTGAAGCTCACAGTACGGCCCCTGATGACAAAAATTTTTTTTGTATAAATTTTAATGTAGCCCTGTGTTCCCGGTTACGAATAGGACCTCCCCATCTCTTCCCGTGGGTGCCGTAAAAGTCGGCTAAGGAAATATCGAGGGAATGGGCTGCAGCATTCTCCTTGGTCTTCACCATCATAATCTACTGCAATCACCAAGCCGCCTGCCAAGCGTGATGATTATGGCAAACCCCCCCCCTAATGACAAGCACAAATAGTAATGGCCCTCAGTCCCCGGCGGCTCTGCTATCCCGTGGCTCCGGTAGCGGTCACGGTAACGGCAGGGCAGGGGGTGCGAAGAATCCCCGGCAGACGCCTGGCTACCAACCCCACCAAACACGACCCCTGGCCCTGGCAACATATAACGTGCGCACATTGAGGCTGACGAAAGGATGGTCGAATTGGAGGAGGAGATGAGTAAGTTACGTTGGGATGTAATAGGATTGTCAGAAGTCCGAAGACAGGGACAGGACGCGATAATCCTAAATTCCGGTTACTTATTCTTCTACCGGGAGGGAGACCAACTCTCTCAAGGTGGTGTCGGGTTCCTCGACCGCAAGTCTCTCGTCAACAACGTGATCAAAGTCGACAGTGTGTCGACCAGGGTAGCGTACCTGATACTCAGAATAACCGAACGGTATTTGTTGAAGGTCATCCAGGTATACGCACCGACCTCGGCACACTCCGACGATGAAGTAGAAGCTATGTTTGAGGATATATCCGAAGCCATGCATACTTCCGAAACATACTTCGCCGTTGTGATGGGAGACTTCAATGCGAAGTTGGGCACAAAGAATGGCGATGAGCTGAGAGTGGGGCCATTTGGATACGGGCAACGGAACCCTCGGGGCCAAAGGCTGGCTGACTTCATGGAGAAGGAGGGCCTCTTTATGATGAACTCCTTCTACAAGAAGCGGCCATCCAGGAAGTGGATGTGTATAAGCCCCGACGGTTCCACGAAAAATGAGATAGACTTCATGATGACGACCAAGAAGCGCATATTCGATGATGTCTCTGTGATCAGCAAGGTGAAAACCGGTAGCGATCACCGTATTGTAAGAGGCTCATTGAATATCAATGTTAAGCTTGAAAGGTCGCGTCTGGTGAAGTCTACGCTCCGTCCAAATCCTGTTCAAATCCAAAACCCCGAAGGCTTTCAGCTGGAACTCCAAAATCGCTTCCAGTGCCTTGAAGATTGCAACACAGTGGACGAGTTGAACAACGGGTTGGTGGAAACTGTCCAAGCTGTTGGAGCTAAGTTCTTCAAGACCCAACGCCGAAAGAAGACTCAGAAACTCTCAGGAAACACTCTTAAATTAATGGCAGACCGGAGCGAAATGAAACTAGTCTTCAGTTGATATGTCAGCCTACGGTGAACTCAATAGACGTATCTGGAGTTCCATGCGACACGACTTGCGTGCTTTTAGTACTTCACATATTGAGACCGCAATTGAGCGGAACCAACGCTCTAAAGTGTTCGCAAAAGATTCGTCTATTGGGCAAAGCCAAATGACAAAACTGAAGACCGGTAAGACCGGAGAATGGTAGTGTCATTTCATCCAAGCCTGAGATTCTGAGAGAGATTGAGAACTTCTATGGACAGTTATACACCTCGACACGTGAGCCCGCTACTAACACAGCTCAGGACACCAGAGCTAAGTTAGTCCGAAACTATACCGAAGATATCCCGGACGTCAGCCTGTACGAGATTAGAATGGCCCTCAAACAGCTTAAAAATAACAAGGCGCCAGGTGAGGATGGAATTACAACTGAACTTCTGAGAGTGGGTGGTAGATCGGTACTTATAGTCCTCCAGAAGTTATTCAATTCTGTCATCGTTGAAGGTACACAAATTGACTATAGGTATATCGAAGTTAAGTGTTTGTACAGTAAGGCCACTATGTCAGTCCGACTACAGGACCAGAGTACGGAACAGATCCCATTGCAGAGAGGCGTGAGACAGGGAGAAGTTATTTCTCCGAAACTGTTCACAAACGCATTGGAGGATGTTTTCAAGCTCTTGGAGTGGAAAAGATTTGGCATCAACCTTCGTTTTGCCGATGATATAGTCATAATGGCGGAGTCGCTCGATGATCTCAGCACCATGCTCAACGACCTCAGTGGAGTCTCCCGACAGGTTGGTCTTAAGATGAACATGGACAAGACGAAAATCATGTCAAATGCCCATGTTCCACCTATACCGGTAATTGTTGGGAACGATACTCTCGAAGATGTCGACAAATAGGTCTATCATCTAGGGCAGACTGCCCAATTGGGGAAGGTCCAACTTCGACAAAGAGGTCGCCTGAAGAATCCAACTCGGCTGGGTAGCGTTCGGGAAGCTTCGACCTATCGTTTCGTCCAAAATACCACAAAGACTGAAAACAAAAGTTTCCAATCAATGTGTGTTGCCAGTGATGACTTATGGAACTGAGACGTGATCTCAACTGTTGGCCTCATTAATAAGCTCAAAGTCGCGCAACGAGCAATGGAGAGAGCAATGCTCGGTGTTTCTCTGCGAGATAAGATCCGAAATGAGGAGATCCGCAGGAGAACTAAAGTGACCGATGTAGCTCTTAGGATTAGCAAGTTGAAATGGCAATGGGCAGGCCATATCGCTCGTAGAACTGACAACCGATGGGGAAGAAAGGTTCTCGAGTGGCGACCATGAACTGGAAGACGCAGCGTAGGCCGGCCCCCCGCTAGGTGAAAGCCGCGGGGAGTCGATGGATGCAGGAGGCGAGTAGCCGCTCTAAGTGGCGCTCTCTGGGGGAGGCCTATGTTCAGCAGTGGACGTCTTCAGGCTGTTAATGATGATAATGATGATAAATTTAAAATATTCCTCAAAAGATAAACATTTGTGAAAACAAAAATAAAATATCTCAAAAAACGACAAAGTTACAAGCATTTTAAAAACCGGAATAGAAAGAGATAGCTCAAACGGCCAGTGACGTCAGAGGAAGGTCGTCATAGTACCTCATTACTAAGCTGTGGTAGCTTTACATACAATATTTTTGGCATGTGACGTCACAGGTGGATTTTTCATAGTAACTGTGGGGGCGCTCTGTTTCGCGAGAAAGGGACAGGAGATGCCTCCTGTAGAAACTTTAAAAGCTTATTACTCCGTGATTTATTTACCGATTTTACTTATTTTTTCAATTAATACATTCATTTTTAATCTTCTTTATGAAAGTATTATTTACTTGTTCATTTTTAATAGTAGTCATCATGCCTGTTAGAATCACCATGACACTACTTTTGGTGTTTGGGTTTTCCTTGACACACATAACAAAAGCCAACTTACAACTTGCTCTTAGAATTAGCAAGTTGAAATGGCAATGGGCAATTGGGCAGACCACGTCGCTCGTAGAACTAACAACCGATGGGGAAGAAAGGTTCTCGAGTTGCGACCACGAACCGGAAGACGCAGCGTAGGCCCCCTAGGTGGACTGACGATCTGGTAATTGCCGTGGGGAGCCGATGGATGGAAGCGAGCTGCCGCTCAAAATGGTGCTCTATGGCGGAGGCCTATTCAGCAGAGCTGTTGATGAAGATCATGATGACAACAAATAAGTAATCGATGTATTTCGGAGGGGGTTTTTAACCACGGTGCGTTTTTAAATCGCACCGTCGTTAAAAACCCTAAATCAGAGTGTAAAAATGCATCATTTAATTTGCAGGTATCATATCGCCAAGTGAGAAGCAGGTCCGCAACATGATTCTTAACTTCGGGCCGCAGCATCCGGCCGCTCACGGAGTATTGCGGCTTGTACTGGAGTTGGATGGGGAGGTATGTATGTATCCCTATTCCCTAACCTTTTTTATCGATTTTTTGAAGGTTATGTACACAAAGGGTAAAGCGAACCCTATAACTAAGGCTCTGCTGTCCGTCCGTCTCTCTGTCAGTCTGTCTGTCACCAAGCTGTATCTCATGAATCGTGTTAGTCAGTTGAAATTTTCACTGGTGATGTATTTCTGTAGCTGGTTTTTTTTTTCATCATCATCATCATCATCATTAACAGCCTGAAGACGTCCACTGCTGAACATAGGCCTCCCCCAGGGAGCGCCACTTAGAGCGGCTGCTCGCCTCCTGCATCCATCGGCTACCCGCGACTTTCACCAGGTAGTCGGTCCACCTAGTGGGGGGCCGGCCTACGCTGCGTCTTCTAGTTCGTGGTCGCCACTCGAGAACCTTTCTTCCCCACCGGTTGTCAGTTCTACGAGCGATGTGGCCTGCCCATTGCCATTTCAACTTGCCAATCCTAAGAGCTACATCGGTCACTTTAGTTCTCCTGCTAGTTCTTTTTTTACATCAGACTTATCTAGCATTTGACCACGCTCTCACCTGATGGTAAGTGACGATGTGATCGAATGTGTAGCATGCTAGATAAGTAAGTACCTATTCACTCTTCTCTTGAACACGCCCGGGTCATATTTTGCCGGAAACACAGACGCTGGCAGGGCATTCCATTCCTTAGCAGTACTAATTATAAACGTGACAAATATTAAAACAACAATAAAGTAAATATTTAAAGGCGCTACCATAAACCAAACGCGATTTTTTGTTTGTTTTTACTGATAGAGGTTTTTATAGTATAGAACTCTTTGTGCGCGAGTCCGACTCGCAAGTGTCCGGTCACTTTTTATGAGTTTAAAAGTGGTAAGACTTCTGCAAGCTGGCTTTGCCAGTTATTCTGCCTCCAAGCATTAGTGTGCAAGCCCTGCTGTGTTCCGGTTTGAAGGGCATTGCAGCTAGTGAAATTACTGGGCAAATCAGACTATGATCTGATCTCAAATCCTAGAACTCTTATTGCTAGACTTCAGGATGACATGCACAGTGCAGTGTCACGCGAAACTTTAAAGTTCCGAGTGACACTGTTTCTGTTATGGATAGCCGTGTCGCTTACCATCAATCACTTATATCGGTCACTTTAATTTTCCTGCGGATGCCCCCCATTTCACCAAAAGTCATTTTAAAGTTGAGCAAAAATTACTCAATAATGTTTTTCCCACAGACTGTGCGAGCCGCAGACCCCCATATAGGTCTCTTACACCGAGGCACAGAGAAACTGATTGAATACAAGACATACACCCAGGCTTTGCCTTACATGGACCGATTGGATTACGTCTCTATGATGTGCAATGAGCAATGTTACAGTCTTGCCGTTGAGAAACTCCTGAACATTGATATACCTCTGCGAGCTAAATATATCAGAAGTAAGTATAATTCAACATGGGAGTATAATAGTAGTATATAATAGATTAATTTGTAAAGGAAAAATTAGAATGACGAGCGGGGATTGAACCCGCATCCATCCATCCCTCAAGCCAGGATATGCTTTACTTAAACTACCGTGACACGTGGTCTCATGCCGATGTTTTTTCGTTTGACAACCGTTTTTTTTTTTTTAAGTTTTTTTTGGGAGGCTTTATCTTTTCGGCGTTTGTGTTGATGTAACTTGACCATACTGGTTGGGATGATGCGTTCTACGGGGGTACATGCTGGCCTAGAACCTATTCACTCGCGACTTGAAGAGCTCCAGATCGTACTTACCGGTAATGCGTTCCATTCTTTCGCTGCTCGGATTATAAATGTCGAGTCGAACCGCTTTGTACGAATTGAAGGAATATCAACCATAAATTGATGGTGTGTAGCTTATTGTACATTACACGCGCCTGCGCAAGGTGTGGACGCATGTGCTGCTCTCATATTGGCTTATACAGCTACCGAAAGATGTGTCTTTCAAATCCCCTACACACTGCTTAAATAGTCTGTAATAGACTTAAGGCCATTGATGAAGTATAATTCATTTTGAAAACGTTATCCATATAAACTTTGTTTCTAGGTCGCAGGTTAAGTAATGCAATAATAATACAAGGTGACCTTGAATTGGTATGTTACCCCGAAAGGGGGTTAATCTACACCCCAAGGTAGACAATGTTTCTTCTACGACTTTACTAAATTAATAGTTTTTCATTGAAGAAATTCCATGTAAAGTTTACGTTCGAAAATTGCCTTAGCGCAGCTGTTGCAATAGGTTGAACTTTGCCCTTGACCGAGTGCAAATAAATGAGTTTAACGACCTGTGGTTAGAAACGAATTTATGGTATCTTGTTAACTCTCGTAACGATCGCACGTGCAATTTTGCGAGTGTATTTATTTTTTACCATGGAGTTTTGGAAACACCCAGTTACAAGTAAGGCTCTCACAACTTGTAGGGTATCATGGTCCCAGTCCCCCCATTTCGGGATAAAATACCAATTCAAGGTCACCTTCGGCCACAAATTCGGTATATTTTATAATATCAGTGTGATGTTATTATGTCGGAAAACTCATCATAATCATCAACAGCTTGCGCGCGTCCGCTGCTGAACATAGGCCTCCCCAACAGAGTGCCACTTTGAGTGGCTGCTGGCCTTCTGCATTCATCGGCTCCCCGCGGTTTTCGCCAGGTCATCGGTCCACCTAGATAGATGGAAAATGCTTTATTGCACAATCAACAGAAATGTAGGTACATAGGTGAACTTCATGCTAGAGACCATTATCTTCCAGCTAACCTGGGTGTAACTTAGAAATTTTTATGTGGCAGTCATAGATCTATATATCAGGATATGCCAAAAGGAACATTTTATTTACTCAAAATGGTGTGGGGAAAAGTCAGCGCCATCTCTTAGATTACTCAGGAACTACGATGAGAACGACCCTATCGCTGCCATTATGCCCGTCAATGTTTATGTTTACAACGATTATCCCAAATATAAATTCGATTATTTTCGTACAAAACGGAGTGTAATATTGAAAATATTGACTTACTTGTGGCAAGAAACTTTGTATTTCTTTTTATTGCACTTTAGAGTGTAGTTTGTGCAACCCTTCACAACACAACTTGGCATATTTTCTTTGAGACACACGACCGATATCTTCTCACTTCCAACACAGACTGGGCGCTAGTGGAGGTCAATCTGTGAAATTGACACCCTCTTTGAAGCGACGGTTTAATCTGTCATTAGGCCTGTCCTTATATATATGTCTATGGTGGCAGTAACAGCTTAGATGTACATATTGTACAATGTCTAAGAAGAAATACTTTTTACACTTAAAAATAAAAAATAGGAGTAATACTAAATATATATTACTATACTATAATCATAAATAATACAATAGGCATGATGACTAAAATTTTTGTATTGGATAAATTAATTATATTCCTCAAAAGATAAACATTTGTGAAAACAAAAATAAAATATCTCACAAAATGACCAAGTTACAAGCATTTTAAAAACCGGAATAAAAAGAGATAGCTCAAACGGCCAGTGACGTCAGAGGAAGGTCGTTTAGTACTTCATTACTAAGCTGTGGTAGCTTCGGCATGTGACGTCACGAGTAGATTTTTCATAGTAACTGTGGGGGCGCTCTGTTTCGCGAGAAAGGGACAGGAGATGCCTCCTGTAGAAACTTTAAAAGCTTATTACTCCGTGATTTATTTACCGATTTTGCTTATTTTTTTTGAATTATTGCATTCATTTTTAATCTTCTTTATGAAAGTAATATTTACTTGTTCATTTTTAATAGTAGTCATGCCTGTTACCTATATTATACATAATTTATGTTATACTATATACATACATATTTACCTAGTAGGGGGCAGTACCCCTACGAGTTTACCAACTTCAACTTCTTCTTATATGGCTTCTGCGGGGTTGTCGCAATTTCGCCAATGCCGCGTGGATAGAGAGAAAATAAACGACGGAGATTGATCGGTGGAGACAAAATTTGACCGGTGTATGATAATTTTGCATCTGAGTTTTATCGAAATCTGGAACAAATTTGACAACACAACACATACAGAAGCATATACACATTCAACGGCAGAGACAAACAAAATAGAGTATTATGTAATAAGAGTATAGATGTGTTAGTTGTAGTGATTATAATTTTACGAGTTTTCCAATAAGTGAATACGCACGAATCCATTTAAAATTTGTACTGCCATTTTTAGTTCAACAACGTGTCCGCTAGGGGCGCTGCAGAGAAATGTATGGGAGAAAAGGGAGAAAACGTAAACGAATCAAGTTTTGATAATCTATCGAAACTCTTGACGGGCCCGATAGCTCAGTTGGTAGTATCCCTGCCTTCTGAACTGAGGGCTGTGGGTTCGATTCCTACCCAGGACAAACATTTGTGTGATGAACATAGATGTTTGTTCTGCGTCTGGGTGTTATATTGTATTCTATGTATGTATTTACAAACAAAAAAGTATATAAGTATTGTATCCGTTATCTGGTTCCCAAAGTACAAGCTATGCTTAGTTTGGGGCTAGATGGCGATGTGTGAATTGTCCACACATATTTATTTATTTATTTAATTATAAACCCATGATTACTTTCTCTTCTTCCACAGCCCTATTTGCAGAGATTACTCGTCTGCTAAACCATATAATGGCGGTGGGCACCCACGCCTTGGACGTCGGAGCCCTAACCCCATTCTTCTGGCTATTCGAGGAGCGGGAGAAGATGATGGAGTTCTATGAAAGGGTCAGTGGGGCTAGGATGCACGCCGCTTATATACGCCCCGGTGGAGTTTCGCTGGTAAGTTGGTGATTTTTAGGGTTCCATACCCAAACGGTAAAACGGACCCTGTTACTAAGGCTTCGCTGTCCGTCTGTCACCAGGCATGTATCTCATGAACCGTGATAGTCGAAATTTTCACAGATGATGTATTTCTATTGGCGCAATAACAACCAATACTAAAATACAGAATAAAATAAATATTTATGGGCGCTCCCATACAACATGTTTTTATTTCTTGCTTTTATAGATAATGGTACGGAACCCTTCGTCTGCGTGTCCGACTCCCACTTGATAACCTATGTGATGTAGTATCATTTCATTGTTGTTTTCATTCAAAATTTCACAATGTGTGTGCAAGCACTACTGTGTTCCAGTGTGAGCTAGTGAAATTACTGGGCAAATGAGCCTTATGAACTGATCTCTGTCTAGAAATTTTTTATAGACTGTGTGATGTCTCAGGATGATTATGATTATGATTATGATGACTTGCGCAGTGCAGTGTCACGTGAAACTAATTTAAAGTTCCGAGTGAATCTATTGTGGGCGGCCGTGTCGCTTAACATCCGGCCAACGACTAGCTCGTCACAAAAAATTGTAGTATGATTCCTAAATGGCGCTGTGTGAAAGGACCACGCATATTTATTAAAAAAAAAATTGTATAGAGAATATGCACCAAGTTATTTTTAAAAACAAAAAACCGTGGGATTTGACCTCGACGTGAAATTTACTTTGGTGTATGGCTACTGATTTAAAAATAAAAACTTTTATAGGTAACAAAAAGTGAAACAACTAGGCAGGCCCCGACGAGATTCGAACTCGTGATCTCCTGTTTACTAGACAGGCGCTTTAACCAACTAAGCCACGGCGCCGCTGTTCGCAGCGACGAAATTAGCAGTCTCTTACTTTAGGAATAATATCGGATCAAAAACAATGAATTACAGAGTGTATTAGATTCAATATCCCTTGGAAACTTACCCCCATATTCTAACCCCAAAACACAAAAATGAGGTTAATTCAAGGTTAAGTCGAGTGGAGTAATCTCATGGTAACATCATTATCATTCGACATATGTTTGAGCAAATAAATATCATTTCATTTCATTTCGAATATGGGGGTAAGTCGTTACCACGAGATTACTCCACTCGACTCAACCTCGCATTAACCTCATTTTTTTGTTTTGGTATTTTTAAATGACAATAATAATCAACTTGACATTTCTGCGTAAATTTTTCTTAAACGAGGGAAGCGAAGCAACTGTCAACTCAAGGTACGTCGCGATGTACCTTAAGTTTCCCTCAAAGTTAAGTGGAAGTTAAGTGAAGGATTTTTGGTGAAATGTTTTAGAATACGGGGGTTAGAGCATTTATAAAAGGAGGTGGCAAGGCAAGTACCCCTCTGCCGGTCATATGGCGCTATTTGGTCATACGCATCATCATAGTGTGCGTGTAAACACTGCGTAACTAAGCCAGATTATATATCGGTGTGCGTGATTTGCGCGTGTGCTATGCGTGTTTACCTCTTCCCCCGTAGAAATCGGCAGAAAATATTGCTTGCGGATTATTACGTTAAGGCCAGGGGGTCTAGCAAAGATCACAATCGCTAACGCTAACGCCTCACGCTAACTCCAAGAATGTATCGAAATGACATTCGCTACGGAAAAGTAAGCGATTTCAGAAATGTCATTTCTATACATTTTGTATGTAGCGTTTGGCGGGAGCTTTGCTAGACTCCCTGGATCTTCGTGCATAATCTATCTCAAAAATGTCGCAATTCGCGAGCGAACTAATGTGTTCGAGCGCGGCGCGAAAGGTCCAACAAGCCAAAAAACACCCGGGAAATGAAGGCCTTATTTCGAGATACCATAAGGTTTCTTTACTCCAAGAAAACTCCAATGAAACATGTTTTTAACAAATCTACTTAATTGCTACGAACAAAACACCACCGCGAGCTAATCTTTCCACTAGCGACATCTAGTTTTAATAGGCTTAACTGAATACTTGAATATTGATCGAATCTTACTATATAGACAACATAATGCAACAAATTACAAAGAAAAAAGTATATAAGTATTGTATCAGTTATCCGGTTCCCATAGTACAAGCTATGCTTAGTTCGGGGCTAGATGGCGCTGTGTGAGATGTCCACACATATTTACTTTATTTATTTATTTATACTAAAATCGGTACGTTATGTGAATTTTTATCTATTGTCCAGGACATGCCGCTTGGTTTAATGGACGATATATACGAGTTCTCGAGCAAATTCGCCGAGCGATTGGACGAGGTGGAAGATGTGCTGACCACGAACAGGATCTGGGTGCAGAGGACCAAGGACATTGGCGTGGTCACCGCTCAGGATGCGCTTAACTATGGCTTCAGGTTCGTTTACAAAAATAATAATACCTCCCCGATAGCTCAGTTGGAAGTAACCCTTGCCTTCTGCGCTGAGGGCTGTGGGTTCGATTCCTACCCAGGACAAACATTTGTGTGATGAAAATGTTTGTTCTGTGTCTGGGTGTTATATTGTATGTATTTACAAACAAAAAAAGTATCGTAAGTATTGTATCAGTTACCTGGTTCCCATAGTACAAGCTATGCTTAGTTTGGGGCTAGATGGCGCTGTGTGAAATGTTCGCACATAATTTATTTATTTATTTTATATTCATGTGTATATTTTTTAATTTTTTTTTTCTTTCTGTTTGTCTGTTTTTTTAACTCGTATCGTCGCGACTTCATTTATTTGTTTATTTGATCACCAATTGATTGATTGATTGATTGGTTTGAGTAATTGAATTACAAAAATATAGCTAAGCTATGTGCCGATTAAATTTATAGATATAGACAACTTACGAACTTTCTATTAGAAAGGTTTTTTATGTGAGCGAGTACAATACTATAACAGAAAATAATCATTGAATTTTATAATATACTGGGTGTAATTGAATTCATTAGCATCCTTTGAAACTAGGTACCTACTCCTGATACCGGTCACGTGTGGACCTAAATTTTTGAATTCTAAATCATTGACGGGCCCGATAGCTCAGTTGGTAGTATCCCTGCCTTCTGAACTGAGGGCTGTGGGTTCGATTCCTACCCGGGACAAACATTTGTGTGATGAAAATAGATGTTTGTTCTGCGTCTGGGTGTTATATTGTATTCTATGTATGTATTTACAAACAAAAAAAGTATATAAGTATTGTATCAGTTATCTGGTTCCCATAGTACAAGCTATGCTTAGTTTGGGGCTAGATGGCGCTGTGTGAAATGTCCACACATATTTATTTATTTATTTATTTATTTACATTGGTTTGGTAATAACTCCAAAAAATGGAATAACTTACTTTATCAAATGCTACAATACAAAAATGTAATTAAAATAATGAAGTACTGTTTTTAATTAGTACATACAAGGTATAAAAACGTTTAAATGTATCTAAATCATCCGTGCTGACCGCGTTAGGCGCCGCGGAAATCTTCTTAATTTTCAATAAAAATTATTTCATTTACACACTTTACTCTTTAATAATCATCTATAAATGATGTACTATCATGGGCTCAATTTATGCTAATGAATTAAATTACATCCTGTAAAGGCAATTTTAGTATTAGTCGTCATTATAAATCGATTTTTTTCTGTAAAGTATTTATTTCTTGTGGTGACCACGAACCGGAAGACGCAGCATAAGGCCACTAGGTGGACCGACGATCTGGTGAAAACCGGGAGCCGATGGATGCAGGAGGCGAGCAGCCGCTCAAATTGACGCTCCATGGGGGCCTGTGTTCAGTATTGGACCTCTGAAAGTCTCATTTATTAAAAAAGCCCCTGTAACATATATTTAATAATTTATTAATACAGTTTTTTTTTTAATTAATTTCAGTGGTGTAATGCTCCGTGGATCTGGCATTAAGTGGGACTTACGTAAGACTCAGCCGTACGATGCATATGAACATGTTGAGTTCGATGTACCGATCGGCACCAACGGAGATTGCTACGATAGGTAAGTTCTAACCTACACCTACTTAAATACTAGGTGGTAGACCTTTTCTGCTAGTGAAATTACTGGGCAAATGAGACTTATGAACTCATCTCACAGTCTAGAAATCTTTATAGGGTTCCATACCCAAAAGGGTAAATCCACAGAGCATTGAAACAAATGACGTTACGAAGGCGTTTTTTTTTTGCTCTGAGGGTAAAGCGAACTCTATTACTAAGGCTCCGCTGTCTGTCTGTCTGTCACCAGGCTGTAATATGTAATATTTAAGGGGTTCCCATATACCAACGTGATTTTTTTGCACGTTTGTTTGCAACTAATATGGGCGGCCGTGTCACTTAACATCAGGTGAACGACTGGCTAGTTACGTCATTCATTCTCATAATTTTTTTTTATATTTAATGGTGAATGGAACCCTTCGTGCGCGAGTCCGACTCGCATTTGGCTGGTTATAATAATAATATAATAAATTCCTTATTTCGGAAAAATTAATCCATAGTGGCACATTAGTTAAACAGAACATACATGAAAAATATAACGCATTAATTACTTAGTAATACTTAACCTACTTACGAGTGGGTGTTATATTGTATTCTATGTATGTATTTACAAACAAAAAAAAGTATCTAAGTATTGTATCAGTTATCTGGTTCCCATAGTACAAACTATGCTTAGTTTGGGACTAGATGGCGCTGTGTGAAATATCCACACATATCTATTTATTTATTTAGTTTTGGCGGGAACGCGGAAAAGTTCACGTCGTTGCATTGTATTATTTTTCAAAACTTTTGCTTTTTCCAGTGTTAATGTTTAAAATTGGTAGAGTTTTACGCATTAAGTGCTGAATTACGAGCAGGAGTGAGGTCAAGTGATATAATGTGGTGAAACGTGATTTTAAGTGTTGCTTCCAAAACTCCATAGAAGCTTCTAGTAAAGTTGCCACCACTTTGCTGGAGCATGACTTAGACTGGACTATGACTACCTGACTTAGATGGACTATGACTAGGACATGACTTTGCGTGAAATAGTTTATAACACGATGAAAATATAATACTTGACACTGGCTAAATACACTATGTGTGGAGCCAAAATATAAGAAAAAAAAACCTACTTACTTAATTAGACCAAGTATAATTTTAACCCAATGTGTTTGGTAAGGGCAATCAGGTTTTTCAGCAATCACCCTCAGAATCCCATTGGCACTGGCCCTGGTTCTGTTTAGGAGAGACGATGTTTTCTTACGCGTAATCGCAAATAAATGATCTGGGCGGTTATTCTTTATGGAAACAGATTCCACACTATACGAAACCACGTCGTTATCGTGTCTTGTTCAAATCGTGTCACAGCGTCAGATATACCTTCACTTTACATTAAAGTTATCTTTATTTTGAATAAAATGTATTGATATAAGTGGTCATATCTTTTGATGTGTTGATGTTTCGGAACGCGTCTCGGTAAAACATACGATTTTTGACAGTTCAAATCGCGCCAATTCCAAATTCATTTCGCGCGGTTTTGTTATCGTTTCATAGAGAATACAGTTTTGCAGATTTCTTATGTAAGACAAGGAATTCGCGTGGTTTCGAATAAGGAATCGATACGGAATAATGGCCCTGTGCGATGTTCCGCAAACATTCCAGACGCGCTGCAGAACCGAGGTAGACCCAATAAAACCGTGAAACCATTGTTGTGTTGGATCCGCAGAGCACTGTAGGCCTTTTGCGTATACTAAATCCATAAGTTGCTCGTGAATCCATAAGGTTATATAATAAAGAAATATCCTTCGTATTCCAGATACCTCTGTCGAGTAGAAGAGATGCGGCAATCGCTTCGCATCATAGAACAATGTCTGAACCAGATGCCGCCCGGCGAGGTCAAAACCGATGACGCCAAGCTGACGCCGCCTTCTAGAGAGGAAATGAAGGTTTGTTTACTTATTATGTACATTTAAGTATAAAAATAGGCTTACGTGTGAGTTCATTTCGCCACATATTATTTACTAGTTGACCATCCTGTTTGTTATAGCGGCAACAGAAATACATCATCTGTGAAAATTTCAGTTGTCTAACTGTTTATTTATTTATTTATTTATTTATTTATTTATTAAGGTAATCCAACAGCGTTAACAATACAATATTCAGTAACAAATTTACAGACTTAAAAGAAGGCCAAACAGGGTTACACAAATTAACCGCTATTAATATTTAACAAAAAGTGTGTTTATTAGCTTGTAATATAAATTATATAGTATGTGTACTTAGAGTGTACTATATGTGAATATTTTATTGTACATATAATTATTATGTGTGTAGGGGTGTGTATGTATGTGTGTGTGTTGTGTAGGTATGTTTGTATGGGGCATGTGCAATTGTGCACTCAGATTGTGAATGTGAATGTTTGTGAATAATAATAATAAATAATAAGTATCCCATTTAAATAAATTATAATATATAAAGTTCGTTACCCACTCACTCACTCACTGACTGACATTTTTGTTCCCGAGCTCCTGGAAGTGGTGGAAAAAAACCGAGTATGAGGTTGTATAGAGATCGGTCACGTGACAACCAGAAAAATCTGACATCAGCAAAAAGTCGTCTCCTTGATGGAACCGGTCAACGGCTCTCGGAAACTACAAGTCGGATGGGTGACCTGTTCTAACTAAAGTTGTAGTAAACCCTGGGACGCTTGGAGAGAAATAAAAAAAAATAGGGGTTGCCATACAAAAAAATAAAAATTCCATACAAAATTGAAACGCTTATAAATCGGAAACGGTAAGAGGTAGATGGGGTGTGTTCGACCAAATGTCATAGAGGAGGATGGGCGCTTTCGGATGGTCGTCATGAAAATCCAAGATGGCGGATCCAAGATGGCGGCCATTTTGAAAGTTGGTCCGATCGGGCTGATTCTTTGCATCGGGGGGTTTTTGGGGTCCCTGATTTGATATTTGAAAAAATATTTTGGATCCCGCCATTTTTAAAGATGGCTGCCATACAAATTTTTTTTTTCATTTTTGGCTCATTGTTTCTCGATACCTATGGGAAATTTTGATCCTTTTTTTATTGATTCGTATAAAAATAGACGTTCTTAATTCAAAACATTTGATGACCTGGTCTTCCGACCTTCCATCATAGTGACCATCAACGGCCTGGCTAAACGATGTGAGATGGGTCATATGCGTTCTCAGGAATGTCATAGAAAACCCTGGGACGATTTTAGAGAAAATAAAAAAAATCCAAAATGGCGGAAAAAAAAAACTTCCATACAAATTTAAACCGGAAATGACGTCGAAACCATGATACTTTAGTATAAAAAGCTCGAACTAATATTGTTTGGAGGCCAAAAGAGAAAAGAACACCAATTTTTTTTTTTCAAAATGGCGGAAATTTTGGTCATGGCGGAAAAAAAAAATTCTCCGATCCGGATCAAAATCGATATCTGACGGTCCCCAAGAATGCTGATCAACATTCTAAAATCAAATTTTGACATGCGCCATTTTTCAATAGGGTTGCCATACAAAGGTGATTTTAACGAAATATGAACTTTCCTTTTTTACGCCTCCAATATGAATGTAATAGAAAAGTTGTTTCTGAGGATCAAGTAAAGATGTATAAAGGAACAAAACAAAATACAAATGAAATTGATTTTTTCAAGATGGCGCATGGAGACGTATCGACTTATAGAAAAAAATATCCGATCCGGATGAAAATCGATATCTAAGACTCCCCCTAGATACTTAGCAAGAATATGGCGAAAAAATTTTGATTCCGCCATATTGAAAAATTTCATTCATTTTACCGAACTTTTTTATGGATCTCCAATCCGTATGAAAATTGATATCTGAGTGTCCCTAAGGATACTGATTAACATGCTTTAGCTTCTTTTAGACATCCACCGTTTTTCAAAATGGCTGCCATACATATTTTCAAAACCACCAATGCGACGACGAGCGAAGCGAGGAGGAGCTTCAAACTACCTATCGCGACGACGAGCGAAGCGAGGAGGAGCTTCAAACTACCTACCGCGACGACGAGCGAAGCGAGGAGGAGCTTCAAACTACCTACCGCGACGACGAGCGAAGCGAGGAGGAGCTTCAAACTACCTACCGCGACGACGAGCGAAGCGAGGAGGAGCTTTAAACTACCTACCGCGACGACGAGCGTAGCGAGGAGGAGCTTCAAACTACCTATCGCGACGACGAGCGAAGCGAGGAGGAGCTTCAAACTACCTATCGCGACGACGAGCGAAGCGAGGAGGAGCTTCAAACTACCTACCGCGACGACGAGCGTAGCGAGGAGGAGCTTCAAACTACCTATCGCGACGACGAGCGAAGCGAGGAGGAGCTTCAAACTACCTATCGCGACGACGAGCGAAGCGAGGAGGAGCTACAAACTACCTACCGCGACGACGAGCGAAGCGAGGAGGAGCTTCAAACTACCTACCGCGACGACGAGCGTAGCGAGGAGGAGCTTCAAACTACCTATCGCGACGACGAGCGAAGCGAGGAGGAGCTACAAACTACCTATTGCGATGACGAGTGAAGCGAGGAGGAGCTTCAATCTACCTATCGCGACGACGATCAAACTACCCATTGCTACGTTTACAATGTTTTACTAATGCGACGTTTTTTAATTGGCTTTAGCTAATCTAACCTAACTTCAACACCACTAACCTTTTTTTACTTAACAACTGAATATTTTCGGGAACCTTGAATAAAATAGACACTCTTTGAAGAAACATAACAAAATGGCCGCCATGCAAAATTAAAAGGCGCACACTATCGAAACTAATAGAGGCAAGCATAGCGTGTTTGGACTCATGTTACAGAGAACAACGGAGGCTTTCTTACAGTCTTAAAATAATTCAAAGATGGCGGATTCAAAATGGCGCCCGATTTTATAGTAACTCGGATTCGGCTGATATTTTATATTTGGGGGTTTTAAAGGATGCTGATTTCAAATTTCGACCTTTTACTTGACTGACAGCATTTTTCAAGACGGCCGCCATGCAAAGTCAAGCGCATTATCATTTTCTTTGAAAAATACCGTCGTTTTGTACTTTTACTTGCAAAATTTAAAGTTTAGCACAAAGTATAACATTTTTATAAATACAACAGCCACGAAAACGTCCTCGCGGGCCGCACGCGGCCCGCGCACGGAGGAAAATACTAGTTATAATATATAAAGTTCGTTACCCACTCACTCACTCACTCATGATTGACATTTTTGTTCCCGAACTCCTGGAAGTGGTGGAGAAAAACCGAGTATGAGGTTGTATAGAGATCGGTCACGTGACAACCAGAAAAATCTGACATCAGCAAAAAATCGTCTCCTTGATGGAACCGGTCAACGGCTCTCGGAAACTACAAGTCGGATGGGTGACCTGTTTTAACTAAAGTTGTAGTAAACCTTGGGACGCTTGGAGAGAAATAAAAAAAAATGGGGGTTGCCATACAAAAAAATAAAAATTCCATACAAAATTGAAACGCTTATAAATCGGAAACGGTAAGAGGTAGGTGGGGTGTGTTCGACCAAATGTCATAGAGGAGGATGGGCGCTTTCGGATGGTCGTCATGAAAATCCAAGATGGCGGATCCAAGATGGCGGCCATTTTGAAAGTTGGTCCGATCCGGCTGATTTTTTGCGTCGGGGGGTTTTTGGGGTCCCTGATTCGATATTTGAAAAAATATTTTGGATCCCGCCATTTTTAAAGATGGCTGCCATACAAATTTTTTTTTTCATTTTTGGCTCATTGTTTCTCGATACCTATGGGAAATTTTGATCCTTTTTTTATTGGTTCGTATAAAAATAGACGTTCTTAATTCAAAACATTTGATGACCTGGTCTTCCGACCTTCCATCATAGTGACCATCAACGGCCTGGCTAAACAATGTGAGATGGGTCATAGGCGTTCTCAGGAATGTCATAGCAAACCCTGGGACGATTTTAGAGAAAATAAAAAAAATCCAAAATGGCGGAAAAAAAAATCCGCCATACAAATTTAAACCGGAAATGACGTCGAAACCATGATACTTTAGTATAAAGAGCTCGAACTAATATTGTTTGGAGGCCAAAAGGGAAAAGAACACCAAATTTTTTTTTTCAAAATGGCAGAAATTTTGGTCATGGCGGAAAAAAAAAATTCTCTGATCCGGATCAAAATCGATATCTGACGGTCCCCAAGGATACTGATCAACATTCTAAAATCAAATTTTGACATGCGCCATTTTTCAATAGGGTTGCCATACAAAGGTGATTTTAACGAAATATGAACTTTCCTTTTTTACGCCTCCAATATGAATGTAATAGAAAAGTTGTTCTGGGGATCGAGTAAAGATGTATTAAGGAACAAAACAGAACACAAATGAAATTGATTTTTTCAAGATGGCGGATGGAGACGTATCGACTTATAGAAAAAGTTATCCGATCCGGATGAAAATCGATATCTAAGACTCCCCCTAGATACTTAGCAAGAATATGGGGAAAAAATTTTGATTCCGCCATTTTGAAAAAATTCATTCATTTTACCGAACTTTTTTATGGATCTCCAATCCGTATGAAAATTGATATCTGAGTGTCCCCAAGGATACTGATTAACATGCTTTCGCTTCTTTTAGACATCCACCGTTTTTCAAAATGGCTGCCATACATATTTTCAAAACCACCAATGCGACGACGAGCGAAGCGAGGAGGAGCTTCAAACTACCTATCGCGACGACGAGCGAAGCGAGGAGGAGCTTCAAACTACCTACCGCGACGACGAGCGAAGCGAGGAGGAGCTTCAACTACCTACCGCGACGACGAGCGAAGCGAGGAGGAGCTTCAAACTACCTACCGCGACGACGAGCGAAGCGAGGAGGAGCTTCAAACTACCTACCGCGACGACGAGCGCAGCGAGGAGGAGCTTCAAACTACCTATCGCGACGACGAGCGAAGCGAGGAGGAGCTACAAACTACCTATTGCGATGACGAGTAAAGCGAGGAGGAGCTTCAAACTACCTATCGCGACGACGATCAAACTACCCATTGCTACGTTTACAATGTTTTACTAATGCGACGTTTTTTAATTGGCTTTAGCTAATCTAACCTAACTTCAACACCACTAACCTTTTTTTACCTAACAACTGAATATTTTCGGGAACCTTGAATAAAATAGACACTCTTTGAAGAAACATAACAAAATGGCCGCCATGCAAAATTAAAAGGCGCACAAATAATTCAAAGATGGCGGATTCAAAATGGCGCCCGATTTTATAGTAACTCGGATTCGGCTGATATTTTATATTTGGGGGTTTTAAAGGATGCTGATTTCAAATTTTGACCTTTTACTTGACTGACAGCATTTTTCAAGATGGCCGCCATGCAAAGTCAAGCGCATTATCATTTTCTTTGAAAAATACCGTCGTTTTGTACTTGTACTTGCAAAATTTAAAGTTTAGCAAAAAGTATAAGACTTTTATAAATACAACAGCCACGATAACGTCCTCGCGGGCCGCACGCGGCCCGCGCACAGAGCAAAATACTAGTTATAATATATAAAGTTCGTTACCCACTCACTCACTCACTCACTCACTCACTGACTGACATTTTTGTTCCCGAGCTCCTGGAAGTGGTGGAGAAAAACCGAGTAAGAGGTTGTATAGAGATCGGTCACGTGACAACCAGAAAAATCTGACATCAGCAAAAAGTCGTCTCCTTGATGGAACTGGTCAACGGCTCTCGGAAACTAAAAGTCGGATGGGTGACCTGTTTTAACTAAAGTTGTAGTAAACCTTGGGACGCTTGGAGAGAAATAAAAAAAAATAGGGGTTGCCATACAAAAAAATAAAAATTCCATACAAAATTGAAACGCTTATAAATCGGAAACGGTAAGAGGTAGGTGGGGTGTGTTCGACCAAATGTCATAGAGGAGGATGGGCGCTTTCGGATGGTCGTCATGAAAATCCAAGATGGCGGATCCAAGATGGCGGCCATTTTGAAAGTTGGTCCGATCGGGCTGATTTTTTGCATCGGGGGGTTTTTGGGGTCCCTGATTCGATATTTGAAAAAATATTTTGGATCCCGCCATTTTTAAAGATGGCTGCCATACAAATTTTTTTTTTCATTTTTGGCTCATTGTTTCTCGATACCTATGGGAAATTTTGAACTTTTTTTTTTAAATTTGTATGAAAGTGGACAATCGAAATTCAAAATATTTCATGAACTGGTCTTCCGACCTTCCATAATAGTGACCATCAACGGCCTGGCTAAACGATGTGAGATGGGTCATATGCGTTCTCAGGAATGTTATAGCAAACCCTGGGACGATTTTAGAGAAAATAAAAAAAATCCAAAATGGCGGAAAAAAAAATCTTCCATACAAATTTAAACCGGAAATGACGTCGAAACCATGATACTTTAGTATAAAGAGCACGAACTAATATTGTTTGGAGGCCAAAAGGGAAAAGAACACCAACTTTTTTTTTTCAAAATGGCGGAAATTTTGGTCATGGCGGAAAAAAAAAATTCTCCGATCCGGATCAAAATCGATACCTGACGGTCCCCAAGGATGCTGATCAACATTCTAAAATCAAATTTTGACATGCGCCATTTTTCAATAGGGTTGCCATACAAAGGTGATTTTAACGAAATATGAACTTTCCTTTTTTACGCCTCCAATATGAATGTAATAGAAAAGTTGTTTCTGGGGATCGAGTAAAGATGTATAAAGGAACAAAACAGAACACAAATGAAATTGATTTTTTCAAGATGGCGGATGGAGACGTATCGACTTATAGAAAAAGTTATCCGATCCGGATGAAAATCGATATCTAAGACTCCCCCTAGATACTTAGCAAGAATATGGGGAAAAAAATTTTGATTCCGCCATTTTGAAAAATTTCATTCATTTTACCGAACTTTTTTATGGATCTCCAATCCGTATGAAAATTGATATCTAAGTGTCCCCAAGGATACTGATTAACATGCTTTAGCTTCTTTTAGACATCCACCGTTTTTCAAAATGGCTGCCATACATATTTTCAAAACCACTAATGCGACGACGAGCGAAGCGAGGAGGAGCTTCAAACTACCTATCGCGACGACGAGTGAAGCGAGGAGGAGCTTCAAACTACCTAACGCGACGACGAGCGAAGCGAGGAGGAGCTTCAAACTACCTACCGCGACGACGAGCGAAGCGAGGAGGAGCTTCAAACTACCTACCGCGACGACGAGCGAAGCGAGGAGGAGCTTCAAACTACCTACCGCGACGACGAGCGAAGCGAGGAGGAGCTTCAAACTACCTACCGCGACGACGAGCGTAGCGAGGAGGAGCTTCAAACTACCTATCGCGCCGACGAGCGAAGCGAGGAGGAGCTACAAACTACCTATTGCGATGACGAGTGAAGCGAGGAGGAGCTTCAAACTACCTATTGCGACGACGATCAAACTACCCATTGCTACGTTTACAATGTTTTACTAATGCGACGTTTTTTAATTGGCTTTAGCTAATCTAACCTAACTTCAACACCACTAACCTTTTTTTACCTAACAACTGAATATTTTCGGGAACCTTGAATAAAATAGACACTCTTTGAAGAAACATAACAAAATGGCCGCCATGCAAAATTAAAAGGCGCACACTATCGAAACTAATAGTGGCAAGCATAGCGTGTTTGGACTCATGTTACAGAGAACAACGGAAGCTTTCTTACAGTCTTAAAATAATTCAAAGATGGCGGATTCAAAATGACGCCCGATTTTATAGTAACTCGGATTCGGCTGATATTTTATATTTGGGGGTTTTAAAGGATGCTGATTTCAAATTTTGACCTTTTACTTGACTGACAGCATTTTTCAAGATGGCCGCCATGCAAAGTCAAGCGCATTATCATTTTCTTTGAAAAATACCGTCGTTTTGTACTTGTACTTGCAAAATTTAAAGTTTAGCACAGAGTATAAGACTTTTATAAATACAACAGCCACGATAACGTCCTCGCGGGCCGCACGCGGCCCGCGCACGGAGGAAAATACTAGTTAGTGTATATTTTTACGATGTAATCAAATATAGGTATTAAATTCTTTGTAAATATCATAGAGAAAAAAAAAATCAACTAGAGCGGTGCAACTTTTTTATTTCAAATTTAAGGGCTGTTTTAGATAAATGAAATAGGTCTAAGCCAGAATAATGTTTATTATATGTGCGGGCTGCCCGACAAAGAACCGAATTTTGAGAGTAGTTAGTGCTAGCGTGAGGGACGTGGAGTAGAGGTGTGTGTCGCGTTCGCTATCACGGTTCATAAGATACAGCCTGGTGACAGACGGACAGACAGACAGCGGAGCCTTAGTAATAGGTTTCGCTTTACCCTTTGGGTACGGAACCCTAAAAAAGTTGAAGTTTTTCGTTTGATGGCCTCTTCTATCTTGGTACATGACATTGGCGAAATTGCCGCAAATGCCACTAAAAACTATAGGGTTACTCTTGAATCCAAACTCTATTTCACTTAAAATCTAATCCAAAACCTAAATCCAATGTTAAATAATTTGGTAAAAATGCGGATGGTGTAGAAATTAGTCGATTACATTTGGTTCCATAAAATTAAACGGACAAAGATTCCAATCGTGCGCTAGTATCGGATTCAAGAGTACCAAGTGCCACGATTTTGTTCCAAATCCCAAATTACGATTGAAATCGAGTGTCAAGAGTAACCCTACTGGTCGTGAAAGTTTATATTTATAAATTTATTATTAGGAAGATATTACCCCAGATAATATAATACCTACAGTACAGGAGCCCTATTCCCTATGACACATGAGATTCCTTGCCAATAACGCGTGACGTCATAACGTGCCCTAAACATAAACGCGGATGTTAAACGCGCCACGACGTGGAATTGAAAAACTGTATTCTGTATGCCGCGTGTTAGGTTGTCTATGCCCAGTGTTTTCTATTTTTCGGTTTCACGCGATGCGTTCATAAACATTGCATTCATTCAATTCGGAAAAATACCGGTTCTTGTACTTTTGAAGAAATTTGCTTCCAATCTTCATAATACGTTGGTTTATCATCAATAAAGGATACCAAAAATTTTAGAGTTGATAATTTATTCAATTTTAAAGTAAGGAAGAATAATGGTACCTACAGAAGTAGTGTTTTTAAAATATTATAATATGATACGGATAGACTAGTTTAGGAACGAAAACGATATCAATGACACATATGCCATAACCAGGTATTTTACTCTTTGACCACAGAGAACTTTGCTATATACTGAAATCTTTGACATAACCTACATAAAATAAAACTCGAGATTGTGATACCAAATAGTATTTCTATCTAATTTGATATTGTGGAGAAATTTCCACAGAAGCCAGATTTAGTATAAAATACGCTGCCCACAGTGTGCAAAAAAAATTATTAATGCCTGTGCAGTGTTACATAATTTGTGTTTGAATGATGGTGTTGAAATTGATTTCGTTGACGACTCGACCTCCAATGATGATCCTGTTGTCCCAATACCAACAGAATCTTTTAGCGATGCACATGCCAGGCAGCAGTTGATTGATATTTTGTGGCAAAACCGATCATCAGCCTGAAGACATCTACTGTTGATGTGATCGTCATCATTTTCCTTGTAAAAAAAGCTAAAATTAGCCTATTTTCAATAAACTGATTAAGTTTTGCATTTCATCTCCTCCCTGTGCTGAACCATGTGGTGATGTGGCCTGCACATTGTCATTTCAACTTGCTGAGAGAGTTTTGTCACTTGTAAATTAATTTTATAATAAATTAAATGTTATCTACCTACCTATTAAAACTGTATTTCTTTCTAACTCCTATCAGTAAATAAGAATAAGAAGGACAATAGGAACGAAATAAAACAACTTGTACTGTTTACAGTTATTATTATTTACAAGTTCTTGCAGCACGTCTACCAATCTGAAAAAGAAACATTTGATTAGTTTTCATTATTTATTATGAGTACTCAAACTGGAACATGCTGTTAGTCTAGTTGCGCACTGCGGATAAAATAGTATCCTATTTGTTAATCTAGCGTATAAGCTATCAGTATTCCAAATTTTATCAAAATCAGTTTAGTAGTTATGGTGATAGAGGGTAACAAAGATTAAGTCAAACTTTCGCACTTATAATGTTAGTAGGACGAAACATGCAGTTAGTCTCCCATTCATAAAAATATGTAGTAAGCTCTTCATGTAGTCAGTCAAATAGCAGAGCTGCGCTGGGCTGGCTTTGCAACGACTGGCACTAGCATTCATTTTGGCTAGAAGTGAAAGCAAATAAATAAAATATTACAGGTACAGGTGAACGACCAATTGTTTGTAAATAAATCACAAAAATAGTGAAACTCACCAAGTAGAGGATAACCAACAATAAACTCAATTTCAACTTTTTGACGCCAATGTCGCGTGGATAGAGAGAAAATAAACGACGGAGATTGATCGGTGGAGACAAAATATTTGGCCGGTGTATCATTTTGCATCCGAGTTTTGGTAAACGCGCCAACTTGGAGCACGTTATTTTGACAGTTCATAACGTGCGTGTAACGAGCCTTGTCGCGTTTGTCAAAATTGAAAATGGCATACAGAATAGCATTTCACAACCATTCCACGCAGATATCGTAACGCGCCGCGTTACGTGTCTGAATGGTCATAGGGAATAGGGCCCCAGATGCCTCATCCCATACAACGAAATAACGCGGGCTATTTTACGAATTATTTTATTTCTGCATAACGCAAGATTATCAAGCGACATTTATTGCGTGTCGGCGAAGTATTGGGCCAAATGAATACACTGGACACTAACTAGTAACTCTCTAGACACGATTACTACATTTTTTTCAAGTTCGGGCTATTTTTCGTTTGTGCCTGATGGGACCCCGTGGTATTACTATCACTTATTATTATTTTAGATATTTTGAAGTCTATATTTAGAAATATACACTTATTATTTTTTTTATTTTTTTTTTCTATTTTGTTATTCTTCCCCCAGACATCTATGGAAGCATTGATCCACCACTTCAAGCTGTTCACACAAGGGTACCAGGTGCCTCCCGGAGCCACATACACCGCAGTCGAAGCCCCCAAGGGGGAGTTTGGTCTCTACATGGTCTCCGATGGGGGCTCCAAGCCTTACCGGTGATTATTGTTCATCTTCATCTTCTTCTCGTGTAGGCAAGTGGTCAGACCTGGTGTCAGAATTTTTAGGCCGCCTGAAGGCTTCTGACTTGGCTTAACGACTATTGTCTTACCGAGACCGACGGCTTAACGTGCCCTCCGAAGCACGGTAGCGCTCAGTTGTAAATACCAATTGTTTATTAAACTTTGCTATTTTATAACTTAATTAATACTGGTAAGAGTAAGAATAAGAATAAGAAAAATTTTATTTCCAGAAACATTTACATTACAAAGAATCATAATTCAATATACATACAATATCAATTAAAAGATTTAGTATTTTAGTAATTATTTATTTGCTTAGAAACTTAGTACTTAAGTAAACAACTTAGTGTAACCAAATATAATATGTCCTCTGACAAGAGGGTTGCAATAAATTATTTCTTTATAAGGCGAACAGTAACTCAATGGTAATTAAGCTAGGTACTTAAGTATTTACAATAATAAGTTTTACCATCAATATAAAGTGGCAATAACTAAAGTAAGTATAGTATAGTAAAGATTGACTGCTACTGTAATATGATATGAGTTACAACGGGCCCAAACTAGGCTAAGCCTGTATCTTGGGTGCCCAATATCACTAGTTAGCAATGATACTTGAGTTTGCGCCGAGTAACGAGATGTACATATTCAACCGTAGGAAAGAAAATAAGAAAAAAAAAACAATTAATAATTATAAAAATAAGTAATAAATAAATACGCATAGTGGCTGTGAGCTGAAGACCACGCAAGCACAAACTTATTGTAACGGGTGGTTTAGTAATTTTTTTCCGATGGGAAAGAAAGTTACTCGAGTGGCGACCACGAACCGGAAGACGCAGCTTAGAATAAGTGGACCGACGATCTGGTGAAAACCGCGGGGAGCCGATGGATGCAGGAGAGCAGCCGCTCAAAGTGGCACTCTCTGGGGAAGGCTTATGTTCAGGAGTAGATGGCTTGATAATGATGATAATACAGGTGTGTTTTTTGATTGGCCTGATAGCTCAGTTGGTAGTATCCCTGCCTTCTGAACTGAGGGCTGTGGGTTCGATTCCTACCCGGGACAAACATTTGTGTGATGAACATAGATGTTTGTTCTGCGTCTGGGTGTTATATTGTATTCTATGTATGTATTTACAAACAAAAAAGAGTATATAAGTATTGTATCAGTTATCTGGTTCCCATAGTACAAGCTATGCTTAGTTTGGGGCTAGACGGCGCTGTGTGAAATGTCCAAACATATTTAAAAAAAAAAAATTAAAAAATTTATTTTAAAAACTGTTTTGACCAGCTAGAATAGAAAACTAATCGAACATTATTTTCATTATTGTAATAGACTTCCTATGTGTAGTATTAGACATTACGCTCAGTATTTCAATAAAAATAAGCATTTTAAGTACCAAATCATTTGACTTGTAAAAGTGCTATAAACAGCCTATTAGCAATAAAACACTGATTTTATTACAGGTGCAAGATCAAAGCCCCGGGCTTCGCCCACCTCGCTGCCCTAGAGAAGATCGGCCGCAACTCCATGCTGGCCGATATCGTCGCCATAATTGGCACTTTGGACGTTGTATTCGGAGAGATTGACCGATGAAGTGATGAAGGAAAACCAGTGCATAGGATAGCTAATAAATCTGATTAAAAATTAATTGTTTCCGGATCAACAACATGATTAAAAATAGAACCTATAGAGATAAACAAAAGTCTGTAATTGCAAAATGTCCAGAAGGTAGGGTGGCTTAGTTAACAGCTAAACAGTGAAATTTGTACGACACTCACATTTTGGCGGTTTGCTTGTGTTATTCCTAAAATACGTTTACATGCGGTAATTGAAACGCAAAATGAAAAACATGCAGAAAAATAAAGGCATATTCCCAGTTGCCACATGGATTGCCACCGGGAGACAACTGGGAAGCCATTAACTCCAAATCACTGCACTGCTGCATGAATCGCCAACTCACCCTCATTGCTGCCTTTCTATTGAAATATCAGTAATTCAATCAATCTGTTAATTGAACTACTGTGAGTAGATAAGTACCAGTAGTTCAATCAAAATATTTCATTGAACACTAACTAGTTCACACTAGCGAATAAAATATTTCAGTAGTTCAATCAATTGAACTGTTAATTGAACTACTGAGAATAGACTGATTTTTATAATGTGGTTTTATTAGTAGTGATATTATTAGAGGGGGCTTCAAATAGATCTTTGATGTATCGTGAATTGTAATCAAAGTCACAGTCAAAGTTAAATAATTAACATGATACCCGGCCGAGTACGATCAAGCACTGAATAAAATTACCAGAGAAAACATGTGATCGCTATCCTATGCACTGTCTACAAACTCATTATAAATTAAGCTCTAACATTCATAGTGAAATCATTTAAAGTACTCTGTACATTTTTTTTTAATTTTAAGCAAATAAATTATTGTTAAAAATAGTTGTTTGAATTAAATTCCAATGTAACAGTTATCACTAAAAAAATGACCTTGACAATGATTTTAATAAATAGCTAATTATCAAACTCACTATTGTTTTTCTTCTTAATTTTCGATATTCAAGCCATATATATGGTGCTAAATCTTAGGCATAGCCCAGGATAAATTCATTAATTACTTTGAAACTGCAGGTATGGTATACGCACAGAGCAAAAAAAAAGCTTCCCTAGAGGCGTCATTTGATTCATAGCTCTGTGAGTATACGTATAATTATTATATTACGTAAGTTCCTTGCTGCAGGTATTCCTGCGGGTCACGTGGGGACCACAGATTTTTTCTCTATTCGTGCGTGGAGACCGTAGCGTAGACGGGACCAAAAAGAAAAGTAAAATGTATATATAGTAGTTTTTTTTTCTCTAGTCTGTGAAAATGTGCGTGTGTCAGTTGTCATTGTCACAGATATGGTCCGGTGGTCTAGTGTTGCGAACCATATGATTTAAATCGTATTTATACGATATCTTTGGCCCTGATACGATGAGTGCGAGCCAAACTCAATGGCGATGGCGGTTGTGAAGTCGGCACAAAATGCTGCGCAGTAGCAAAAATAAGTGGTGTACGCAGAGTACGGGAGGCTTTGCAGCTCACTTCACAATCACTATTGAGATTAATCGATAATATTATATGCGTACCGAATGGCCGTGATCGCGACAACGATATCCCTTGTAAACGTCATGACCGACGCCATCTTGCGATATCACCGTCCATGCTCTAAACGTGATTAGTAATTCCGAGTCATTGATAGTTTATAAGACTTGAAAAAGCCGTATGTCTTGTGTATGATTTCCAATACGTGATCGTACATAGTATCAACCAGCACCAAAAAGGTCGTAAAAATACGATTTATAATGTACGGTTGGCAACATAAGTGACAATCGTACGATGATTCCAAGACGATCCAAATGCAATTACAATAGCAGACTCGAGGGCTAGATTAGGCGGTATGGTCTCACGACTTTAGCCTGCCCAATAGGGTGAACAAAAAAAAGCGATGCCAGACGTACGATAATTTCGACATCGATACAATGTATGAAACAATAACTATGTATTATCGTACGCCAAAGTAGGATAATTTCCAAACCTCCTCCGAAGTGGGTAAAAAGCCTTAAAATCATCTCAAAATAGATAGATAAAAAATACTAAATAATATCTATGGTCGAGGATTTTACTCGAATCTATCAAACCCGAAGACTTTGTATCAATAGGGCAAATTCTGTGATCAAACCAACGAACGAATGGCAATGATAGTTCATCTTATTCCTTAGGTAAGCTCGCTAGTCGCTACCTTACCGATTCACAGGAGAACTAAAGTGACCGATGTAGCTCTTAGGATTGGTAAGTTGAAATGGCAATGGGCAGGCCACATCGCTCGTAGAACTAACAACCGATGGGGAAGAAAGGTTCTCGAGTGGCGGATCTGATGAAAGCCGCGGGGAGCCGATGGATGCAAGACGCGAGCAGCCGCTCTTAGTGACGCTCCCTGGGGGAGGCCTATGTTCAGCAGTGGACGTCTTCAGGCTGTTAATAATGATAACAATGAAGCTGAGTGTAATTAAGTATAAAATTGTTATAAGGTTCTAATAATGGTGAATTATCGTATATTCAACTTTGCTTCAGTATGAACAAACTCAATGGCGGCTGGGAAGTACGCTGCAAGCCCCCCGAACGCCACGCACGCCACTTACCTCTTTCCACGCACATCTTATTTTTGCTACTGATCAGCGTGTTGCGCTAACTTCACAAACACCATAGAATTCACAATATACTTTATGTATTGTTATTTACTTTTAAGTATTTATTTAGTGTTATTGGGCAGTTGTACGATAATTTGTCATCAAGTACAAAAATATTCGAATATTGATACGATACGTAGTAAATTATATACTCTTTGATACGATAATTCCCTCGCACTCATCTGGCAACCCTTTCTGTGGCTCTTGCTTGCTATTATTATTTATTTTACTATTTTACCTTTAATTTACACGGAAATGTAGACAAATCAACCAATCTTCTTCAGAATCGTGAAACGTCGATTGAAACAACAAAATGCAGAGCACAAGAATCCTTCGACGTAAACACATTGAAGAGAAACAATACCAATGTGATTTGTGTACTAGCTTTACAACTACTCAACGCAGACAAATAATACTACATTTACAAGGCCACACGGGAAAGCAGGACATCAAAAAGCGCAATAAGATTCCCAACAGTCTCGGTAAAAGCAAAAAACCTCATAAAAAAAAGAGACTCCATACATGCAAAATCTGTAACCATAAAACTTTCGCTGCATATGCCCTAAAAGTACACATGAGAACTCACACACGAGAGAAGCCTTATGAATGCGATGAGTGTGAATATAAAGCTACACAACGAGAACATGTGATTATTCATAAAAGAACGCATTCTGGAGAAAAACCTTATCACTGTGACCAATGTAATATGAACTTTACCACAAGCGGTAGTTTGAAAAATCACTATTTTACGCACTCTGATATGAAGGAAATGAAGCCATATAAATGTGATATTTGTCACTACACAACAGCGAAACGAGGTGCATTAACAGAGCATATCAGAGTGCACACCGGAGAAAAGCCGTTTCATTGTGATGTTTGCGACTACAAATCCTCCTCCATGAAAACATTGACTCATCATTTACGAACACACTCAGGCGAAAAACCATGCAAATGCGACAAATGTGATTATTCAACGTCATGGCCAAAATGTTTAAGGGAACACTTAAAAATACACACCGGGGAAAAGAAACACAAATGCAAATGGTGTGAGAAAGCTTTTGTAACAACAGGCAACTTAAAACTACACGAACGTGTCCACACAGGGAAGACCCCGTTTGCTTGCAATTTGTGCGACTTCAAATGCAAACAAAAGACCAATCTAACAGTGCACAAGAGAGCACATTCTGGAGAACGACCTTATTCTTGTAACCAGTGTAGTTACTCTGCAAGTTCTATGAGTGGATTGATTGGTCATAAAAATACGCATTTGGGGTTGAGGCCCTATGCTTGTATTATGTGCGACAAGGCATTCTCTAGAAAGAGGTATCTTAAAATTCATTATAAAATACATATACGGGACGATGATGTTTCTTAGCGTGGCAACTGGCATGAGTATTAAGGTAGTCATATACATTAGGCAACATTAGGCACATGATGATGATGATGTAAACATTTCATAAACAGTCTATAACAAAGGTGATGAAACATTGTTTATTATACATGTCGCCATGTTCTTTGAGTCGAGAGCAAGACGAAACATTAGTTCATAAACAAAAGTCAACAGGTGTAGATGTGTGTTGCACGTGTTTATAAACGTGGAAGTAGTGTTTTTATGAATGAAACCAGCACTACCTCCTTGGGCGACATCCTAGCAACAACTGACAAGTGTGAACTACCACGTTTCAGAAACAGTGCTTACGGTAAACATGTTTATAAACATGTTGGAAACATCAGCACCACTGGAGTTGTGCCAGCAGCCTAGAGCCACACTCCGTTATTTAAAGGAGTTGGGGGTGGCTCGGGTAGATGCTGGCAGAGGGGGAAATTCACAATACACCCCAAGCGGGACGTCTGTGCAGGACTTAGCACTCCCACATAGAATTAGAACATGTTGGAAACAGTTTATCAACAAAATATGATGCCTAATGAATACAAGGCTTTAGCTTGTTGTGAATATTCACATATGTTCGTTGTAAGCTTTTGCTCTATTCATCAGCTGCTTGCCAAACATTCAATTTGTAACACACTTACATTGAGCGAGTGTTCATGTCAGTCACCACACTGTTTTCCATTGAGGTTTTGTACTGCAACATTAAAAGGCACAGCTGTCTAAATAGACATAATTGTAACTATTTACGTATCAGACTTAGAGGAGCATCCTGCTATTTGAAAACATTACTGCTATCTGCTCTCCACACATATGATAGAGACAATAAAGCCCATGAGTTCATTTACCATACTATTATAATATGTGCTACATGTTAGCATTTTGGGCGCCAACGGTTTTTACCCTTTAAAATGCAAGAACTTTTGATTTTACATTTTAAGTATTGTATCAGTTATCTGGTTCCCATAGTACAAGCTATGCTTAGTTTGGGGCTAGATGGCGCTGTGTGAAATGTCCACACATTTATTTTATAACTTATTCTTGAACATGTTTGTTTCCTTACCTACAAGATTATAATAAGGGTGAACCTTAATGAAGTGGCCTAATAAAAGTAATTGATGGATTATAAAGAAAAATTGTGTTGATAAATAAATTATTGTTATTAATTTTGTAACGTTTTAGCATAGGGTGCTTATGTATAAATCATGTATTTTTATAAGTATTTTGTAAACTGTTAATTAAATTGTAAAGTCAGTTTAGTTTGCTGTTTATATTTTTCCTACCTATTATTTAACGATTTTAAAACGTTTCGTCATAGATTGATTTGCAAAGGAATATGAGATGAGATCACTTGATATCATCATGATCAAGCTTTAGGGATGGATGGATGCAGGTCCAAGTCCCGCTTGTGATTCAAATTTTTCTTTATAAATTACACTGTAGTTTTTTTTTATGAGAATGAATGAGGTGACGAGCTGGTCGTTCACCTGATGTTAAGCAACACGGCCGCCCATAACAGCTGCAGTCACTCGGAACTTCAAATTAATAGTTTCGCGTGACCCTGCACTGCGCACGTCAACCTGAGACATCACACAGTCTAGTAATCAGATTACTACACTGTGATCAGGTCGTAATGTCTCATTTGCCCAGTAATTTCACTAGCTACAATGCCCTTCAAACCGGAACACAGTAGTGCTTGCACACTACTGCTTGGCGGCAGAATAACTGACAAAGCGGTGGTACCTACCTAGACGAATTTTGCAGAAGTCCTACCACCTAGTAAAAATTAAGCTGAGCAGGAAAATACTTATTCAATCAAATAGAAATAGTAATAAGTTATCTCATCCTCTTACATTCCTACATTTTCTATGGTTGTATTCAACACCATCTTTGAAAGTAGGGGGAAATTAATGTGATAAAAAGAATACAAATTATGAAATTAATTTTATACATTTTATTTGCTAAAATGGATAGATAAATAAACTCAAAAAAAAATTGTATTAATTCTTCTCGTGTAGGCAAGTGGTCAGCCCTGGTGTCAGAACTTTTAGGCCGCCCGAAGGCTTCTGACTTGGCTTAACGACTATTGTCTTACGACAACAGCCGGGACCGACGGCTTAACGTGCCCTCCGAAGCACGGCAGCGCTCAGTTGTAAATACCACTTTGGTGTAGCGGTCACCCATCATAGTAGTGACCGCAGCGAACGTTGCTTAACTTGACCGATCGGTTAGGAACGGCTAGTCGCGCTTCGCTATTTAGTCTTCATCGACAAACTCAGGTAAGTCTCTATCACTTTCTTCATTAAAATAATCTTCTGGTATCACATAATTTTCTGGCGGCCTCATTGGTCCATACGTCTTCACTGGTATACTATCTTCTTCACCCTTCTCTGCGTCTGTCTCTTTCTTTTGTACTATATGATTTTCTATCTCACTCTCCTTATTGTCTATCGTGATTTCAGATTTAGTTTCGTTCTGATTACTTCTAGAAGTATCTGGAGTTTCTTCATCAGAATCGACTTCTTCCACAAAATTATCAACTTCTTCTTTCTTGACTGGTACTGGCTTCGGCTTCGCTCGCTTTTCAGCGTCTTCTTTTAATTTTATTCTGCAAATTCAAAAGTTATTTCAATAGGCATGATGACTACTATTAAAAATAAACAAGTAAACATTACTTTAATAAAGAAGATTAAAAATGAATGCAATAATTGAAAAAATAAACAAAATCGGTAAATAAATCACGGAGTAATAAGCTTTTAAAGTTTCTACAGGACGCCCCCACAGTTACTATGAAAAATCTACTCGTGACGTCACATGCCAAAGAGATTGTATGAAAAGCTACCACAGCTTAGTAATGAGGTACTATGAACGACCTTCCTCTGACGTCACTGGCCGTTTGAGCTATCTCTTCCTATTCCGCTTTTTAAAATGCTCGTAACTTGGTCATTATTTGAGATATTTAATTTTTGTTTTCACAAATGTTTATCTATTGAAGAATATAGTTCATTTATCAAAAAAAAAATAGGCGTCAAGCTTATTGTGAGCACACAAAAAGAATACAAGAACAAAAAAGTTAAGAAAAGTGTTATTGGACCAATGAAGATCCGTAGTAGCGTGTTTAGTTGTCAATGCAGTTAATAGCGCTAAGAAATCCTTAACATACAGTGCAAAAAATTTATCCAACGACAAAAACTGACGAAGTTATGACCAAATTACTAGCGAAGTTCACTGAGTGGACGTGACGTCATTGTGTCGGTCGCCGTAGGCCGTATGGGCGTAACAATAAGGCGCGCAGTGTTTTGTTTCGACCATCACAATGACGTCACACATGATTTCACCGACAAGAACGGCAAATGTTTTTTACTTAACATCTTCGTAAGTAATGGCCCGATTAGGATAATTCAAACATCATTCTTATGCCATAAAGAACAAAGTGGAGAGTTCTATTGAATTTGTTATATTTGTACTGATCCTCATTCTTAGATATTAGCCGTCTTACCACAAAAATAGTCCTAAACATCGCTTAGATACATGTTTAGTTAGACAGCGTCTAAAAGTTAAATGCTCCTTAAACGGATGTTTTATTTTTGTCACCACAAAACCATGTTTATACCGTGTTTACTTAAACACTGTCTAACTATATCCACATTTTTTAAATAAGGTGACATTATACGAAACGTTTCATTCCGCGCAGAACTCATTTTGTAAATCCAATACATGTTAGCGTCATAGCTGTGACCATAGAAAAAACGGAACGTTATTAGCGTGAAGTTTGACTGTGTGTGTTATGGTGACAGCGACAGTTAAGAACCTCTTAAACTAAGGGTTGAGTATGTTTAAATTTTAGCACGTGTTTAACGCCCGTCTATCTAAAACGAGTGTTAGGCGCGGATTTGTGGCATGGAATTCATGAAACAACTGTTCAACAAGTGTTTAAGGCCCGTCTAAATCTTTTGTGGTAAGACGGTAGATGTTTAAGTTAAGTATATAAAAGTAACTCATTAACTAAATAGATTTTTTTTTATGGGAATGAATGACGTGACGAGCTGGTCGTTCACCTGGTGTTAAGCAATACAGCCGCCCATAACAGTTGCAGTGTCACTCGGAACTTTAAAATAATAAAGTTTCGCGTGACACTGCACTGCGCACGTCATCCTGAGACATCACACAGTCTAGTAATCAGATTACTACACTGTGTAATCAGGTCATAGTCTCATTTGCCCAGTAATTTCATTAGCTACAATGCCCTTCAAGAATCACCATCATCATGGAGGCCTATTTGTGATCCAATCTTGGAACGTTAGTATTTTCTTAATCATTTTAAACATGTCCAGATACATTCTTCTTTTTTGATTAGTGACTTTTAAACGCTTACCTCTTTCCATAGACAACGGAGTTGTTAATTTTAACCGCCATTTTGTTGCCATCTTTCTTGATTAGAGGCGGCAAGTGTGGAGGCCGCGCTATTTCCGCGAGCCTCTGCACTTTCACCAGCTCTATCTTGAGTTTTTGTAAATTCATCTATAACAATATTAGTAAATAAAGCACAGCGGGACAAAATAACTGGCCAAGTGCGAGTCGGGCTCGCGCACGAAGGGTCCCGTACCATTATCTATGAAAACGAGCAAAAAAATCAAGGATGTTGTATCGGAGCCCCCTTAAATATTGATTTTATTCTGTTTTTTAGTATTTGTTGTTATAGCGGCAACAGAAATACGTCATCTGTGAAAATTTCAACTTTCTAACTATCACGGTCACGGGGGGGGGAGATACAGCCTGGTGACAGATAGACAGACAGCGATGCTTTAGTGCTCGTTCTACCCTTTGGGTACCTAAAAACGACGATCTGTTGAAAACCACGGGGAACCGATAGATGCAAGAGGCGAGCAGCCGCTCAAGGTGGCGCTGGGGTAGACCTATGTTCAGCAGTGAACGTCTTCAAGCTGATGATGACGACGATGACGATGATGATGATGATGAATGAAAATAATGAGTGTATTAAATGCTCACCTTGTCCTCCCTTTTTTTGACCGGGTCTGGTGCTTCTTTAAGACTAGCTATATACGCGTCTATGTCATCCGCGTCGCTATCCGGTTGGGAGTCACGTGACCTCGCGGCATCGTTGGACAATGCCGATATTGACGACTCTAACTCAGTTATACGTTTTAACTGAAACAATGTGTAAATGATTAATATTTGTGGATGTTTAACACAGCGCCATCTAGCCCCAAACTAAGCAAAGTTTGTAATATGGGAACCGGAGAACTGATGCAATACTTAGATACTTTTTGTTTGTAAATACATACATAGAATACAATATAACACCCAGGAACAGGACAAACATCTATGTCTATCACACAAATGTTTGTTCTGGGTGGGAATCGAACCCACAACCGTTAGTTCAGAAGGCTGATATCCGACTAGTTAAACATTTTTACACAGTTATCATTATACCAAGTCATCACCATAGAGGTAAATTAAAACCCTTACTAAATCATCATATCACTTAAAGCCTCTAAGTAGATGTCAATCAGAACCAAAGCAAAGCGCAATCACAGCCCTATGAGGCCTTACTAAGTCACCGAAACTGTATGAAGCCAGTCGGCTTACTAAGTTACCAAAGCTCTGTGAAGCTGATCAGAGACCTTACTAAGTCACCATAGCTGTAAGGATGGTCAGAAACCATTGAGTCATCATGCCTCTGGAAGATTGGTCAGAACCCTTAAAAAATCCTTATAACTGTATGAAGCCGGTCAGTTACTCCCATATTCTCAAACGAGAGAAGCGAAGCAACTGTCAACTCAAGGTACGTCGCAATGTATTTTGAATTTCCCTCAAAGTTAAGTAAAAGTCATGTGAAGGATTTTTGGAGAAATGTTTTGGAATACGGGGGTAAGTTGTTACCACGAGATTACTCCACTCGACTCAACCTCTAATTAACCTCATTTTTGTGTTTTGGTATTTTTAATTGACAATATACAACTTGACATTTCCTCGTTAATTCTTCTCAAAGCGAAGCAACTGTCAACTCAAGGTACGTCGCGATGTACCCTGAGTTTCCCTCAAAGCTAAATGGAAGTCGAGTGAATGGATTTTTGGTGAAATAATTTGGAATACGGGGGTAAGTCACAATAGCTCTGTGAGGCCAGTCAGAACACTTACCAAGTCATCATAGCTCATAGCCTTAGCATCGTCAGGTTTGATCGCGCCGTGTTTCATCATCCGCTGCGTCCGTTTTCTCTCGACATGGCCGGTTCGGTCCAGGAATGTGTCCTCGTCAGAGTCGTAGTAGTCGTCAGCGCTCCAGTCTCGTGACTTGCGCCGACGGGACTCTGGATATGAAAATAGTTGATGAAACTAATATACGTTTTAGGGATTGTGTAACTTTACTAGAAGCTTATATGAGTTTTGGAAGCAACACGAAATACTACGTTTCACCACATTATATCACTTGTTCACACTCATGCTCGTAATTCAGCACTAAATGCGTAAAACGCCACCAATTTTAAACATTAACACTGGGAAAAGCACAAGTTTTGAGAAATAATACAATGCAACGACGTGAACTTTTCCGCGTTCCCGCCAAAACCCCTCGTGGTCTCATTTTCGCGCAACAAGCTATGGAGAGAGCAATGTAGGTATTATACAAGGTGAACTCAAATTGGTATGTTATCCCGAAGAGGGGGGGGGGGATTCATTTCTAAACACAGGTCGACATTATCGTTTGTGTAATTCAGTCACGGACGAAATTCAACTAAGTACACCCAGCTGCGTGCAGCTGCGTTAAGGCTGCAACTGCATCGAAGCATTTGAGTAAAATTATTACGTAAACTTTACATGGCATTACTTCAAGGAAAAACTCTTAATTTAGTAAAGTCATAAAAGAAACATTGTCTACCTTGGCGAGTAGATTTACCCCCTTTCGGGATAATATACCAATTGAAGTTCAGATTGTATATTATCTGTGCCAGGAGCTGCCACTCACCATGTTTCGCCTGCCTCAACAACCCGGCTCGGTCCAACACCCGACAAGCCTCGAGCGCACACGCCACTACTGCTTCCTTCTTCTTGCCGGTGTGTATTGCTTCGGCTACAACGGGACGGCCTCGCGCGTCGTCTATCGGAAGCTCTACCCTGGACAAATTATTATGGTATCAAAAAAAATAGCCATTACTATCTTTTATTGCGTAATTTATTAATATTCCTCAAAAAATAAAGTCGCGAGAACAAAATGTAGTAATCGTGTCTAGAGAGTTACTAGTTAGTGTCCAGTGTATTCATTTGGCCCAATACTTCGCCAACACGCAATAAATGTCGCTTGATAATCTTTCGTTATGCAGAAATAAAATAATTAGCAAAATAGCCCGCATTATTCCGTTGTATGGGGAGGCATCTGTACTGTAGGTATTATATTATCTGGGGTACATACATTGTCTTAAACTATAAACTTTGTCACAACAGTATTATCCATTCCGGAGTTCCGGACGTACAATAGGCATGGGAAAATTTGCGTACCTTCATAATATGATTGTCTTTTATTGTTCATCATCGAAGAATTCATTTACATTGTAGTGAGCCTTACCTATCAACCATTCTTTGAGATTATGTTTAAATTGGTTACCGTTGAGAGATTTTAAATGTGGAGATAAATCATTGTAAATTCTTACTGCACAGGCGAAAGAGCTTTTGGGGAATACATATGTTAAATTTATGTTTATTTCGAAGATTACCTGTACGACTCGATTGTGGAAGAAAAATTCGGCATTATTTTTGACAAAGGTACTCATTTCTAGTATATAAATTCCTGTAAGTAACCGATTTTCTTTAAATATATTGCGGAGAGAATCTGTGTTTTCTAAATTAAAAATATAGAGGAAAGAGACAGCTGCAGTGATTGGTTCTTCATAGTACCTCATTACTAAGCCGTGATAACTTTACATACAATCTCTATGGCACTCACGTCACACAGCAATGTTTTCATAGTAACTGTGGAGATGCTCTGTTTAGCGAGAAAAGAACAGGCGATACAGGAATTTTAAAAGCTTATTACTCCGTGATTTTTTTACCAATTTTACTTATTCTTTCAATCATTGCATTCGTTTTTAAGCTCCTTAATGAAAATAATATTAACATGGTCAATTTTAATGGTAGTCACCATCCCTATTTGATATCAACAAATACTATGAAGCTATATGGAGAGAGCTATGGTCGGTGTTTCGCTGCGAGATAAGATCCTAAATGAGGAGATCAGCAGAACTAAAGTGACCGATATAACTCTTAGAATTAGCAAGTTGAAATGGCAATGGGCAGGCCACGACGCTCGTAGAACTGACAACCGATGGGGAAGGTTCTCGAGTGGCGACCACGAACCGGAAGCAGCGTAGGCCCCCCACTAGGTGGACCGACGACCTGGTGAAAACCGCGGGGAGCCGATGGAGGAGGCAAGCAGCCGCTCAAAGTGGCACTCGCTGGGAGAGGCCTATGTTCAGCAGTGGATGCATTCCTGATGATGATGATGACCATCATTAGTCCCACGAAGGCAGTGCAGTGCGATTTCGAAAAAAATTTTAGTTCGGGTTTATCATTAAGAATTTTTTAGGTAAGTAGTGTGAAACAAACTCAGTCTTCTTCTTCTTCTTCTCGTGTAGGCAAGTGGTCAGCCCTGGTGTCGGAAATTTTAGGCCGCCCGAAGGCTTCTGACTTGGCTTAACGACTATTGTCTTACGACAACAGCCGGGAGCGACGGCTTAACGTGCCCTCCGAAGCACGGTAGCCGCCACTGAGTTTGAATGGCACTCTAAGTCGCTTGAAAACGGTTACTCACTTGCAAATGTACTGCCCATGCCCTCTCTCCTGGCAATCGTAGGTTAGTTCATAACCTTCTCTCTCGAAGTACCCTCGCAACGTCTTCTTAGGGTCATCCAAGTATAACTCCTCATTGGTTGTGACCGCAAACGGATTGTCGGCTAGATCTGGCTCCTCTTCTGCGTCTTCACCTGAGACATTATTAAAATAGGAGTTAATTTAATTGGTTACTGTATGGGTTAAAATTTTAGTGACCGATTTTTCAACCGCAACCCTTAGAGCATTTAGTTATAAATGGAGATGGCAAGGCGTACCCCTCTGCCGGTCATACGGCGCTATTTGGTCATACGCATCATCATAGTGTGCGTGTAGACACTGCGTAACTACGCTGGTTTATATAACGGTGTGCGTGTTTTAAGATGGTGTGCGGCGTGCGTTTACAGGCGCGGTTTGCGCGTGTGCTATGTGTGTTTACATCGTCACCCGTAAAAATCTGCAGAAAATAATAATTGCGGAATATAACGTTAAAAAACATCTTCATTGGCTAAATGCTCTAAGAGAGTTTCACGTCTTTTAATTGTCCCGAAAAATTACAAAAAAATAGCTTACCCATTCCCCAATCGATGCCTTGGTCTTCTCTCTTCTTCTCTTCTTTAACTCTGTCCCTCTCCCTCTGCTCTTTGGACTCCTGTATCATCCTGTCTCGCTCTGACCTCATTATTTCCGCCCGCTGTTTGATTTCTGTCACCGTCAACTCTGATTCTCCTTCACAATCAAAATCTGGACCCTGATAAATAAAACAAAATTATTAATTATATAAAAAAAATAGTGACACCAATGTGTTTGCAGCGTTCATAGCGAAGCTCGAATAGTCATTCTAATCTAATGAGGATCAGTAGTTTTTTTTTTATTAGATTGAATGACGTGACGAGCTAGTCGTTCACCTGATGTTAAGCAACACGGCTGCCCATAACAGATGCAGTGTCACTCGGAACTTTAAAATAATAAAGTTTCGCGTGCCACTGCAGTGCGCACGTCATCCTGCGACATCACCCAGTCTAGTAATCAGATTACTAGACTGTGAGATCAGGTCATAAAGTCTCATTTGCCACTGGGCAAATGAGACTACTGTGTTTCGGTTTGAACGGCATTGTAGCTAGTGAAATCCAGTAATTTCACTAGCTACAAACCGGAACACAGTAGTGCTTGCACACAACTGCTTAGCGGCAGAATAACTGGCAAAGCGGTGGTACCTACCTAGACGAACTTTGCAGAAAAGTCCTACCTAGTAAGAGTTATAGCAAATTCAATAGAACTAGCATACTTCGTCATTCTTTATGGCATAAGAATGATAATTATCTCTAATTGAATTATCCAAATCAGACCATTACTTACGAAGACATTAAGTAAACAACAGTTTGCCGTTCTTGCCGGTGAAATCAAGCGTTGTCACGTTACATCCGTTCCTTTCGTGAAAAAGGTAGAATGGAACGCTACAAGTTAATGAGCAGCTCCTCCCCTACCTAAACAGTGCCTAGGTTGACAGGATCCTAAGAGCTGAAGAGAAAAAAAAGGAATTGGTAACAGATATTTATTTTCATAAATTTTACAAGCTTTGTAGAAAGCAAAAAAAAAAGTCTCTAGATGATGCGGAAGAACGCGAAATTTAAGTTGTTTACGGCCTACAAGTTATCACGGTAGAATTAGAATGTTATTGGATCCAAACAAGGCCCACTTCCGGGTCTTCAGATAAACAAAGCCCGCTTCCGGTCTTCAACGAGGCCCACTTCCGGGTCTTCAAACAAACAAGGCCCACTTCCGGGTCTTTATTCAAACAAGGCCCACTGTCGTTATAGAGACTGAGGAATTCGTTGCCTTTAGTTTGTCCGACTTCCAGAGTTCAGCGGCTAGCTCATTCAGTTATTAGCTTCTGGATCCAGAAGAAGATTCTCGTCCTTCCACCGTCGATGAAGTATTATTACGCAGCTCAGATTCAAGATGCAGGAGCAGGAGACACGCAGGTATTAGTCGTCAAAGCTTTGACGGACGACGGGCCGGAACATGGTGATGAAGTTATATTGCCACTCAATGTTTGAAAAAGGCAAACCGGTCGTCTCACTGGTTGACGCTCGGCGATAGATTCGTCGTGGTAGATACGGCGGCCGACGGTGACAACAGATGTAGTTTCGGCGATCAGCTCTCGGCGATAGATTCGTCGTAGTTTCGCGACTGGCTGTAGCGGATGTAGCTCGGCGATCGGCGATTTGACAATGGATATGTCGTGGCGCAGCGATTGACGTAGATGGAGATTCACTTCACAATTTTGGTGTTGGATAGCCAAAGATGGTTTTTGAAGGCGTTCTTGAGTTCCCGGGCCTTGCCTGGCCCGGGAATGGCCTTATATCAATTTAGTGTTCCTCGTTCGAGGAGTAAATTGAGACTGCCATTCCATAGCGACAGCTTTTCTAAAGAAACCTCGCTAGCATTCCAAGGTTCTAGATTTTTGCAGTTTTCAAAATTTTGAATACAGAATAGTAAAAAAAATAAATCTAGAGTCAAAATACATACAATCATGGCCAAACTATAAAATACCTCACTGAAATTGACAGTAGAAAAAGAAAAATATGAATTTGAAGAGAAACTAAATTCGAAACAAAAAAAACAGTTTCAAAACAACTGCCATCCGAGCAGTCGTGTCTAGAAATCGGGCCCGTGACCCGCGCGCAAAATCGATAAAGTGATGTAAAATTTTTGAGAAAAATCAAGTTTTTTTGTGCTTAAATTACTGTGAAAAGGACTGTCAAGTGCTGTGATGTGAAAGTTGTGAATGAATAATAGAAACCAGGTAATATATTATGATATATACATACATGTAGCATTACATATTTCCCCCACGACCCCAGAAAATTTTCAACTCCATTGAAAATTTTAAAGGTTAGGAATAAAACCTTGCTCTTTCATACTTAAATCTTGCACTTCTTCTTTTACTCGCTCACAAACATACTTAGGGGATATGGTTCACATATTTGATGACGCATACTCCACAAGGAACTATTCATTATACATAACGAAGGCTTATTTTTTTTAATTAGGTGTCGTTATCCGCACCTTTTTGAAAACCCGAGTAAAGATAATAAGTATTTACAATTAAGAAAATGTACAACACAAAGGCTTATTTAACGAGTTGTGTACCGCTCTTTAAGAATATTACACACACCCTTGGGTATTGAAGACGTCAAGGAAATTAATATTCAAGAACCTTGTATTTAAGAAATTGCAAGGAAATTAAGATTAGAGTAACAACATGTGTAACTAAGAAAGTATAAAAAAAAATTAGTAAACACAATGGCTTCTTACCCACACGATTCGTGTTAAAGGATAAAACAAAAAGAGTGAAAAAAAATAACGTTTGTAAAATGGATTTAAAAAAAAATAAGCCGAAAGGGTCTAGTTTCCTTGTACAATACAAAAATAATATACGCTAAAGCTATTTACAGAATAAGTATACAATTTAGAGAAAAAAACAGAATACAACCGCTACACTATTTACACTTTAAAATCTTTTACATGCCACTTTCCTCTTAAGCCGTTAGGATCCTCTAAAATAAAGACAAGAGGTGAGAGCTTCTCAACAACTGTGCATTTGACATATTTGGGAGCCAACTTTGAACTGAAATATGCACCAGCGTTACTCTGGACGTAATTTTTACGCCAGACTGTGTCGCCAACGTTGAACTCTTTAAAGGTGTGTCTCGTGTTGTAATGAGCAGCATTTTTTGTGTGTGCAGTGTGTAATGCAACCTGTACTTTATCGAAGATGTTAGATAATAATCCTAAATTAGCGGCGTAGATGTCACGAGGAAGAAAAATGAAATTATCAAGGTTGGAGCAGTTAGTGTATAGTGAACCACATGGTATGGTTTCACGTCCAAAGACCAGAAAGGATGGAGAAAACCCAGTTGTAGAATTTACAGAACTGTTGAGTGCATATTGGATTTTCTGCAAATGTTTGTCCCATGAACGGTGATCATCTCCGACCAACTGTGAAAGTGCGGTGATAATTGTTCTATTATACCGTTCTGTGGGGTTTACTTGAGGGCAGTATCGAGGTGAATAAAATATAAAAGGAATTTTATACTTATTCAGAAAACTTTGAAACTCATTAGATTGAAATTGTGAACCATTGTCCATGATGATGGTTTGTGGCACACCGTGTACCAGAAACACATTATTTTCCAAATACATGATGATATTGGAAGATGTAGCGCGCTTGATAGGGAAAATAAGGCAATACTTTGAAAAAGAACATGTAACCACTAGTATGAATTGATTACGTTGTCTTGTGAGTGGAAAAGGGCCCATTAGATCTAATGAGAGGCTTTGAAAAGGTCTTGAACAAATTTTTGGTTTACCCATAGGACCATATGGAGAATGATTCGAATGCTTATAAGAGAGGCATGTTTCACAAGAAGAACACATTTTAGCCACATCTTTAAACATACCAGACCAATAGTATCTTAAAGAAAGCTTCTTGTATGTTTTGAAAATGCCAGTATGGGGATTACTTTCTGAGTCACCATGGCAAGTTTTGATGAGATTCATTCTCTCAGAGGGAAGTGGAACTTCTTTCCAAGCAAAATCTTCATTTAGATAATCAGGTGAGTTATTATAACGGTATAAATTATTGTTGAGAATTTTGTAATTTGGATAAGCATCAGGATTATCTCGACAGTTAGTAAAAAGTCTATTATATAGTTCCAATTGTGATGCATTGTCTCTAGATATGGGTTCAACACCACCAATAATAGCAGTATCGGGTATTTTATGACGCGACAGAAGGTCTGGGACAACATTTTCTTTTCCTTTTTTATGTTTTAGGTCGAAGTTAAAACAAGACAGACGAAGACTCCATCGTGCCAATCTGCCAGAAGGATTAGACAAATTTTGGAACCACTTTAATGCTGCATGGTCAGTGTATACTGTAAATCGTTTACCGTTATCAAGATAACAACGCCAATGCTCAAGTGCAGTAATGACAGCTAAAGTCTCACGTTCTGTAGTTGAATAATTCTGCTCATGCTTGTTTAGAGATCTACTCATATATGCAATAACAACTTCTTTATTGTCTTTTTCCTGAGTCAGCATAGCACCTATCCCAAAGTTAGAAGCGTCGCAGTGAACGGAAAATGGATAGTCAAAGTCAGGGCAAGATAGTATTGGTGTTGTAGTCAAGCATTCTTTTAATTTAGCAAAAGCAGAGTCAGCCTCAGCATTCCAGACAAATTTTTTTGGAGATTTTTTTCCAGATGACGTTAATTTACAGAGTGGTGAAGCAATAGTACTGAAATTAGGTATGAATCGGCGAAACCAACTGCACGTACCTAAAAATTTTCTTACTTCTTTTTTAGAGGTAGGAGCAGCGTAAGCTAGAATCGCTTCAATTTTACTGGGATCAGCCCGCAATCCTTGCTCATCTACTATGTAGCCAAGATATTTCAGTTCTTTGCGAAAGAATTGACTCTTTTCAAAGTTAATGGTTAGACCAGCATAAGAAAGTTTCTGATGAACTTTAAGTAGGAGTGAAATATGTTCCTCAAATGTCGCACCTATGATTATTATGTCATCTAAGTAACAGAACACTTTATTCTCAAACTCTGGAGTGAATAAACTGTCCATAAGTCTTTGTTGAGTTGCTGGAGCGTTTGTCAATCCGAAGGGCATAACAGTGAATCTATACATTCCTCTACCAGGTACGTAAAAACCAGTTTTATCTCTGTCTTTGAGATGTAATGGAATTTCCCAAAAAGCCTTTGCTATATCGATACTAGACAAATATTTAGCATTTTTGAGGTTATCTAGTATCTCAGAAACAAAAGGGAGGCTGTAGGCATCTTTACGAGTAATTGCATTCAGCTTTCTGCTGTCGACGCAGAAACGCCATTCTCCGTTCTTTTTTGGAGTGATAAGTACTGGAGATAACCAAGGACTCTCACATTTTTCTATAACTTTTAATTCTAGCATTTTATCGACCTCATTGATGAGTGCTTTTTGCTTTTCTGGAGAGAGACGATAACAACGTTGTTTTATAGGTAAAGCATCACCAGTATTGATCCGATGACTAACTAAACTAGTACGGCCTAATTTACCTCGTTGTTCAAAAGAAATACTTTTGAAACGCTTGATTATGTCATTAGCAATTTCTACTTGATTCCCAGACAGATGATCAAATGTTGATATTTGATTTTCAACAGCACAAGTTGTATGATCTTTAGATTCGAGATTGAGTTCAAGAGAAAGTATCTTTGGGGAGAGTTCAAATTCTTTCCAGAAATCCCACCCAAGTATCAAAGAAGGATAAATATCAGGGAAAACATAAGCTTTGATAACATGTGTCTGATTATGAAATCTCAATGGCAAATGAAAATAACCAGAAGACATTGCTTTTTGTTTATTAGCAACCATAACTTGAGTTGGAGACTTGAATAGTTTAAAGCCTAACTTTTGGATATCTTTATGAGAGTTATTACCTAAAATAGTTATACAACTTCCACTATCTAAAAGACCGGAAAAAGGTATATTGTTTATAGACACGTTAATAAAAGGTCTGTTAAAGTCTTTTTCTTCGTCGTAGAAAACAGAAGTTGTTTTGTAGCAAAACATAAAATTTCGAATAGTATTTAACCATTGATTCCAGTCGTTAAGATCAAAATTATTGTTATGTGATTTAGTGAAACCATTCAAGTCGTCAGCTAGTTTTTTTGTTGATTTGATGGAGCACATTTTGGACATTCGCTGATTCTCACGCCTTTACGACCACATTTAAAACAAATGAGGTATCTAGGCTTAGTACAAGTTTGTAAAGAATGGCCTGTGATACGACAGCGATAACAGAATTCTTCTTTAGAAATGTCATTAGTTTGAGATGACGAGCGTGGATGTTTATCTTCCTGCACTGCATTAGTGTACCTTACGTTTGGAGACGCTTTAGGAAGTGAAGCTTTAGAAAATGAAGAAAGATAGGCAAATTCAGCAGCACAAGAAGTGTCTTCAGATCTAGGCTCATGAAAATTTTTGTCTCGTTCAGAAATGCGTTCGTAACTTTGACAAGTAGAAATTAAAGAATCTACCGTTTTAATATCTTTAAGTGCAACAAAAACTGAATAGCACGGTCTTATATTATGGAGTAAAATCTCTAATTGTTCGCTCTCGCTAAGTTTCTTTGAAAGACGAGCAAACATACCGAACATAATTGAGACGTAAACGATAATGGTCTCAGTTGCTCCTTGCGTTCTATTCCTTATAGCTTCCAACAGCTTATAGTCGTAATCATGTATACCAAAATCTCGAATCAGCAATGTGCAAATATCTTTCCACGATAAGGTAGGATTTCGATTATACTGAAAACGAAACCAATGAAGGGCATCACCTGTGAAAATCTCAAAGGCGTGCTTGCAAAGCATACCTTCCGGAATGTTTCGAGAAATCCTAAACTCGTCCAACCTTTGAAGGGATGATCTAGGGCACGATTTTCCATTGAAAGAAAACGTTTTGAGCTCCTTCACAAAATTATCCGAAGTGTGATAGTTTTGTACAGACTCGGAAGCCAGTGGTATACTAGTCAGAATGCTTGAAGGTAAAGTGGGTTGAGGAGTACTCAGTACTTCCAAAGTTTGATTGGTTCCAGTCATAGGTAGTAATTGATAAATCGAGGGAGGGCTAGGCTGAGTCTGAGGACAAGGATTGTGAATGTCAACTAACACTTCTTCAGAAGATCCTGAATAATCTGAAGTTAAGACTTCAAACCGTTTTTGGAGCGTGAAGAAGCGAGATCGTATGTTTGAGCATGACTCAACAAATGGTGGAACGGCGTTAAAGCGTTCGAGGCGATAATGAAGATGATTTACGAAAGATTCAACTTTCCTCAGGTTACTTTTATCATCCGTGGCTTCGAGGTGCGAGATTTTACCCTCGACGTAATTAAACGTGATCTCTGCTTGGGAGAGGTCATGTTTGAGAGGTATTGGAGAAGATTTTATGTCCTCAGGTTGAATGTGACTCAATTTTGCCAGCTGCTCCTTAAGAGTTGTCAAAGTGTCAGCTGGTTTTTCACCTCTGATAGTCACTTCATATTCCAGTTCAAGTTTGTTTAGAAACGAGTATTTAATGGGTCTCGCCATAGTCACAAGTTGAAGTCAATAGTCAAGGATAAAATCAAGTCAAGTTTAAGTTCGTTTAAGTATTAAGTACTATGCGAGTGTTGTAGAATGTAAGTGTGATGTTCCGCGTGTCCTGCCTGTATAAAAATAAATTAAGCAAGTACCTAAGATATTACGTTAGAGCCAAAAGTCAATATCAAATTTTAGCCTACTTGAGTAAGTATTATTTTAGAATTTAGAAGAATGTTTTAGAGGGTTCATTTTAGTTGGGCGCCAAACTGTCACGTTACATCCGTTCCTTTCGTGAAAAAGGTAGAATGGAACGCTACAAGTTAATGAGCAGCTCCTCCCCTACCTAAACAGTGCCTAGGTTGACAGGATCCTAAGAGCTGAAGAGAAAAAAAAGGAATTGGTAACAGATATTTATTTTCATAAATTTTACAAGCTTTGTAGAAAGCAAAAAAAAAAGTCTCTAGATGATGCGGAAGAACGCGAAATTTAAGTTGTTTACGGCCTACAAGTTATCACGGTAGAATTAGAATGTTATTGGATCCAAACAAGGCCCACTTCCGGGTCTTCAGATAAACAAAGCCCGCTTCCGGTCTTCAACGAGGCCCACTTCCGGGTCTTCAAACAAACAAGGCCCACTTCCGGGTCTTTATTCAAACAAGGCCCACTGTCGTTATAGAGACTGAGGAATTCGTTGCCTTTAGTTTGTCCGACTTCCAGAGTTCAGCGGCTAGCTCATTCAGTTATTAGCTTCTGGATCCAGAAGAAGATTCTCGTCCTTCCACCGTCGATGAAGTATTATTACGCAGCTCAGATTCAAGATGCAGGAGCAGGAGACACGCAGGTATTAGTCGTCAAAGCTTTGACGGACGACGGGCCGGAACATGGTGATGAAGTTATATTGCCACTCAATGTTTGAAAAAGGCAAACCGGTCGTCTCACTGGTTGACGCTCGGCGATAGATTCGTCGTGGTAGATACGGCGGCCGACGGTGACAACAGATGTAGTTTCGGCGATCAGCTCTCGGCGATAGATTCGTCGTAGTTTCGCGACTGGCTGTAGCGGATGTAGCTCGGCGATCGGCGATTTGACAATGGATATGTCGTGGCGCAGCGATTGACGTAGATGGAGATTCACTTCACAATTTTGGTGTTGGATAGCCAAAGATGGTTTTTGAAGGCGTTCTTGAGTTCCCGGGCCTTGCCTGGCCCGGGAATGGCCTTATATCAATTTAGTGTTCCTCGTTCGAGGAGTAAATTGAGACTGCCATTCCATAGCGACAGCTTTTCTAAAGAAACCTCGCTAGCATTCCAAGGTTCTAGATTTTTGCAGTTTTCAAAATTTTGAATACAGAATAGTAAAAAAAATAAATCTAGAGTCAAAATACATACAATCATGGCCAAACTATAAAATACCTCACTGAAATTGACAGTAGAAAAAGAAAAATATGAATTTGAAGAGAAACTAAATTCGAAACAAAAAAAACAGTTTCAAAACAACTGCCATCCGAGCAGTCGTGTCTAGAAATCGGGCCCGTGACCCGCGCGCAAAATCGATAAAGTGATGTAAAATTTTTGAGAAAAATCAAGTTTTTTTGTGCTTAAATTACTGTGAAAAGGACTGTCAAGTGCTGTGATGTGAAAGTTGTGAATGAATAATAGAAACCAGGTAATATATTATGATATATACATACATGTAGCATTACATATTTCCCCCACGACCCCAGAAAATTTTCAACTCCATTGAAAATTTTAAAGGTTAGGAATAAAACCTTGCTCTTTCATACTTAAATCTTGCACTTCTTCTTTTACTCGCTCACAAACATACTTAGGGGATATGGTTCACATATTTGATGACGCATACTCCACAAGGAACTATTCATTATACATAACGAAGGCTTATTTTTTTTAATTAGGTGTCGTTATCCGCACCTTTTTGAAAACCCGAGTAAAGATAATAAGTATTTACAATTAAGAAAATGTACAACACAAAGGCTTATTTAACGAGTTGTGTACCGCTCTTTAAGAATATTACACACACCCTTGGGTATTGAAGACGTCAAGGAAATTAATATTCAAGAACCTTGTATTTAAGAAATTGCAAGGAAATTAAGATTAGAGTAACAACATGTGTAACTAAGAAAGTATAAAAAAAAATTAGTAAACACAATGGCTTCTTACCCACACGATTCGTGTTAAAGGATAAAACAAAAAGAGTGAAAAAAAATAACGTTTGTAAAATGGATTTAAAAAAAAATAAGCCGAAAGGGTCTAGTTTCCTTGTACAATACAAAAATAATATACGCTAAAGCTATTTACAGAATAAGTATACAATTTAGAGAAAAAAACAGAATACAACCGCTACACTATTTACACTTTAAAATCTTTTACATGCCACTTTCCTCTTAAGCCGTTAGGATCCTCTAAAATAAAGACAAGAGGTGAGAGCTTCTCAACAACTGTGCATTTGACATATTTGGGAGCCAACTTTGAACTGAAATATGCACCAGCGTTACTCTGGACGTAATTTTTACGCCAGACTGTGTCGCCAACGTTGAACTCTTTAAAGGTGTGTCTCGTGTTGTAATGAGCAGCATTTTTTGTGTGTGCAGTGTGTAATGCAACCTGTACTTTATCGAAGATGTTAGATAATAATCCTAAATTAGCGGCGTAGATGTCACGAGGAAGAAAAATGAAATTATCAAGGTTGGAGCAGTTAGTGTATAGTGAACCACATGGTATGGTTTCACGTCCAAAGACCAGAAAGGATGGAGAAAACCCAGTTGTAGAATTTACAGAACTGTTGAGTGCATATTGGATTTTCTGCAAATGTTTGTCCCATGAACGGTGATCATCTCCGACCAACTGTGAAAGTGCGGTGATAATTGTTCTATTATACCGTTCTGTGGGGTTTACTTGAGGGCAGTATCGAGGTGAATAAAATATAAAAGGAATTTTATACTTATTCAGAAAACTTTGAAACTCATTAGATTGAAATTGTGAACCATTGTCCATGATGATGGTTTGTGGCACACCGTGTACCAGAAACACATTATTTTCCAAATACATGATGATATTGGAAGATGTAGCGCGCTTGATAGGGAAAATAAGGCAATACTTTGAAAAAGAACATGTAACCACTAGTATGAATTGATTACGTTGTCTTGTGAGTGGAAAAGGGCCCATTAGATCTAATGAGAGGCTTTGAAAAGGTCTTGAACAAATTTTTGGTTTACCCATAGGACCATATGGAGAATGATTCGAATGCTTATAAGAGAGGCATGTTTCACAAGAAGAACACATTTTAGCCACATCTTTAAACATACCAGACCAATAGTATCTTAAAGAAAGCTTCTTGTATGTTTTGAAAATGCCAGTATGGGGATTACTTTCTGAGTCACCATGGCAAGTTTTGATGAGATTCATTCTCTCAGAGGGAAGTGGAACTTCTTTCCAAGCAAAATCTTCATTTAGATAATCAGGTGAGTTATTATAACGGTATAAATTATTGTTGAGAATTTTGTAATTTGGATAAGCATCAGGATTATCTCGACAGTTAGTAAAAAGTCTATTATATAGTTCCAATTGTGATGCATTGTCTCTAGATATGGGTTCAACACCACCAATAATAGCAGTATCGGGTATTTTATGACGCGACAGAAGGTCTGGGACAACATTTTCTTTTCCTTTTTTATGTTTTAGGTCGAAGTTAAAACAAGACAGACGAAGACTCCATCGTGCCAATCTGCCAGAAGGATTAGACAAATTTTGGAACCACTTTAATGCTGCATGGTCAGTGTATACTGTAAATCGTTTACCGTTATCAAGATAACAACGCCAATGCTCAAGTGCAGTAATGACAGCTAAAGTCTCACGTTCTGTAGTTGAATAATTCTGCTCATGCTTGTTTAGAGATCTACTCATATATGCAATAACAACTTCTTTATTGTCTTTTTCCTGAGTCAGCATAGCACCTATCCCAAAGTTAGAAGCGTCGCAGTGAACGGAAAATGGATAGTCAAAGTCAGGGCAAGATAGTATTGGTGTTGTAGTCAAGCATTCTTTTAATTTAGCAAAAGCAGAGTCAGCCTCAGCATTCCAGACAAATTTTTTTGGAGATTTTTTTCCAGATGACGTTAATTTACAGAGTGGTGAAGCAATAGTACTGAAATTAGGTATGAATCGGCGAAACCAACTGCACGTACCTAAAAATTTTCTTACTTCTTTTTTAGAGGTAGGAGCAGCGTAAGCTAGAATCGCTTCAATTTTACTGGGATCAGCCCGCAATCCTTGCTCATCTACTATGTAGCCAAGATATTTCAGTTCTTTGCGAAAGAATTGACTCTTTTCAAAGTTAATGGTTAGACCAGCATAAGAAAGTTTCTGATGAACTTTAAGTAGGAGTGAAATATGTTCCTCAAATGTCGCACCTATGATTATTATGTCATCTAAGTAACAGAACACTTTATTCTCAAACTCTGGAGTGAATAAACTGTCCATAAGTCTTTGTTGAGTTGCTGGAGCGTTTGTCAATCCGAAGGGCATAACAGTGAATCTATACATTCCTCTACCAGGTACGTAAAAACCAGTTTTATCTCTGTCTTTGAGATGTAATGGAATTTCCCAAAAAGCCTTTGCTATATCGATACTAGACAAATATTTAGCATTTTTGAGGTTATCTAGTATCTCAGAAACAAAAGGGAGGCTGTAGGCATCTTTACGAGTAATTGCATTCAGCTTTCTGCTGTCGACGCAGAAACGCCATTCTCCGTTCTTTTTTGGAGTGATAAGTACTGGAGATAACCAAGGACTCTCACATTTTTCTATAACTTTTAATTCTAGCATTTTATCGACCTCATTGATGAGTGCTTTTTGCTTTTCTGGAGAGAGACGATAACAACGTTGTTTTATAGGTAAAGCATCACCAGTATTGATCCGATGACTAACTAAACTAGTACGGCCTAATTTACCTCGTTGTTCAAAAGAAATACTTTTGAAACGCTTGATTATGTCATTAGCAATTTCTACTTGATTCCCAGACAGATGATCAAATGTTGATATTTGATTTTCAACAGCACAAGTTGTATGATCTTTAGATTCGAGATTGAGTTCAAGAGAAAGTATCTTTGGGGAGAGTTCAAATTCTTTCCAGAAATCCCACCCAAGTATCAAAGAAGGATAAATATCAGGGAAAACATAAGCTTTGATAACATGTGTCTGATTATGAAATCTCAATGGCAAATGAAAATAACCAGAAGACATTGCTTTTTGTTTATTAGCAACCATAACTTGAGTTGGAGACTTGAATAGTTTAAAGCCTAACTTTTGGATATCTTTATGAGAGTTATTACCTAAAATAGTTATACAACTTCCACTATCTAAAAGACCGGAAAAAGGTATATTGTTTATAGACACGTTAATAAAAGGTCTGTTAAAGTCTTTTTCTTCGTCGTAGAAAACAGAAGTTGTTTTGTAGCAAAACATAAAATTTCGAATAGTATTTAACCATTGATTCCAGTCGTTAAGATCAAAATTATTGTTATGTGATTTAGTGAAACCATTCAAGTCGTCAGCTAGTTTTTTTGTTGATTTGATGGAGCACATTTTGGACATTCGCTGATTCTCACGCCTTTACGACCACATTTAAAACAAATGAGGTATCTAGGCTTAGTACAAGTTTGTAAAGAATGGCCTGTGATACGACAGCGATAACAGAATTCTTCTTTAGAAATGTCATTAGTTTGAGATGACGAGCGTGGATGTTTATCTTCCTGCACTGCATTAGTGTACCTTACGTTTGGAGACGCTTTAGGAAGTGAAGCTTTAGAAAATGAAGAAAGATAGGCAAATTCAGCAGCACAAGAAGTGTCTTCAGATCTAGGCTCATGAAAATTTTTGTCTCGTTCAGAAATGCGTTCGTAACTTTGACAAGTAGAAATTAAAGAATCTACCGTTTTAATATCTTTAAGTGCAACAAAAACTGAATAGCACGGTCTTATATTATGGAGTAAAATCTCTAATTGTTCGCTCTCGCTAAGTTTCTTTGAAAGACGAGCAAACATACCGAACATAATTGAGACGTAAACGATAATGGTCTCAGTTGCTCCTTGCGTTCTATTCCTTATAGCTTCCAACAGCTTATAGTCGTAATCATGTATACCAAAATCTCGAATCAGCAATGTGCAAATATCTTTCCACGATAAGGTAGGATTTCGATTATACTGAAAACGAAACCAATGAAGGGCATCACCTGTGAAAATCTCAAAGGCGTGCTTGCAAAGCATACCTTCCGGAATGTTTCGAGAAATCCTAAACTCGTCCAACCTTTGAAGGGATGATCTAGGGCACGATTTTCCATTGAAAGAAAACGTTTTGAGCTCCTTCACAAAATTATCCGAAGTGTGATAGTTTTGTACAGACTCGGAAGCCAGTGGTATACTAGTCAGAATGCTTGAAGGTAAAGTGGGTTGAGGAGTACTCAGTACTTCCAAAGTTTGATTGGTTCCAGTCATAGGTAGTAATTGATAAATCGAGGGAGGGCTAGGCTGAGTCTGAGGACAAGGATTGTGAATGTCAACTAACACTTCTTCAGAAGATCCTGAATAATCTGAAGTTAAGACTTCAAACCGTTTTTGGAGCGTGAAGAAGCGAGATCGTATGTTTGAGCATGACTCAACAAATGGTGGAACGGCGTTAAAGCGTTCGAGGCGATAATGAAGATGATTTACGAAAGATTCAACTTTCCTCAGGTTACTTTTATCATCCGTGGCTTCGAGGTGCGAGATTTTACCCTCGACGTAATTAAACGTGATCTCTGCTTGGGAGAGGTCATGTTTGAGAGGTATTGGAGAAGATTTTATGTCCTCAGGTTGAATGTGACTCAATTTTGCCAGCTGCTCCTTAAGAGTTGTCAAAGTGTCAGCTGGTTTTTCACCTCTGATAGTCACTTCATATTCCAGTTCAAGTTTGTTTAGAAACGAGTATTTAATGGGTCTCGCCATAGTCACAAGTTGAAGTCAATAGTCAAGGATAAAATCAAGTCAAGTTTAAGTTCGTTTAAGTATTAAGTACTATGCGAGTGTTGTAGAATGTAAGTGTGATGTTCCGCGTGTCCTGCCTGTATAAAAATAAATTAAGCAAGTACCTAAGATATTACGTTAGAGCCAAAAGTCAATATCAAATTTTAGCCTACTTGAGTAAGTATTATTTTAGAATTTAGAAGAATGTTTTAGAGGGTTCATTTTAGTTGGGCGCCAAACTGTCACGTTACATCCGTTCCTTTCGTGAAAAAGGTAGAATGGAACGCTACAAGTTAATGAGCAGCTCCTCCCCTACCTAAACAGTGCCTAGGTTGACAGGATCCTAAGAGCTGAAGAGAAAAAAAAGGAATTGGTAACAGATATTTATTTTCATAAATTTTACAAGCTTTGTAGAAAGCAAAAAAAAAAGTCTCTAGATGATGCGGAAGAACGCGAAATTTAAGTTGTTTACGGCCTACAAGTTATCACGGTAGAATTAGAATGTTATTGGATCCAAACAAGGCCCACTTCCGGGTCTTCAGATAAACAAAGCCCGCTTCCGGTCTTCAACGAGGCCCACTTCCGGGTCTTCAAACAAACAAGGCCCACTTCCGGGTCTTTATTCAAACAAGGCCCACTGTCGTTATAGAGACTGAGGAATTCGTTGCCTTTAGTTTGTCCGACTTCCAGAGTTCAGCGGCTAGCTCATTCAGTTATTAGCTTCTGGATCCAGAAGAAGATTCTCGTCCTTCCACCGTCGATGAAGTATTATTACGCAGCTCAGATTCAAGATGCAGGAGCAGGAGACACGCAGGTATTAGTCGTCAAAGCTTTGACGGACGACGGGCCGGAACATGGTGATGAAGTTATATTGCCACTCAATGTTTGAAAAAGGCAAACCGGTCGTCTCACTGGTTGACGCTCGGCGATAGATTCGTCGTGGTAGATACGGCGGCCGACGGTGACAACAGATGTAGTTTCGGCGATCAGCTCTCGGCGATAGATTCGTCGTAGTTTCGCGACTGGCTGTAGCGGATGTAGCTCGGCGATCGGCGATTTGACAATGGATATGTCGTGGCGCAGCGATTGACGTAGATGGAGATTCACTTCACAATTTTGGTGTTGGATAGCCAAAGATGGTTTTTGAAGGCGTTCTTGAGTTCCCGGGCCTTGCCTGGCCCGGGAATGGCCTTATATCAATTTAGTGTTCCTCGTTCGAGGAGTAAATTGAGACTGCCATTCCATAGCGACAGCTTTTCTAAAGAAACCTCGCTAGCATTCCAAGGTTCTAGATTTTTGCAGTTTTCAAAATTTTGAATACAGAATAGTAAAAAAAATAAATCTAGAGTCAAAATACATACAATCATGGCCAAACTATAAAATACCTCACTGAAATTGACAGTAGAAAAAGAAAAATATGAATTTGAAGAGAAACTAAATTCGAAACAAAAAAAACAGTTTCAAAACAACTGCCATCCGAGCAGTCGTGTCTAGAAATCGGGCCCGTGACCCGCGCGCAAAATCGATAAAGTGATGTAAAATTTTTGAGAAAAATCAAGTTTTTTTGTGCTTAAATTACTGTGAAAAGGACTGTCAAGTGCTGTGATGTGAAAGTTGTGAATGAATAATAGAAACCAGGTAATATATTATGATATATACATACATGTAGCATTACAGCGTGTGACGTCACTGTGAGGGATGGAACTGAACGAAACAAAACACTAACGGCTAACTGGCGGCGACCGTCACAATGACGTCACGGCCACTCAGTGAACTTCGCTAGTAATTTGGTCATGCCAGTTATTGTCGTAGAACAAAATGTTTTGCTTTTTATGGTTAGGTTTTCTTAGCTCTATAAATCTGCATTCACAGCGAAAAAACATTACGTATCCTCATTGGTAAAGTTAAGCAACGCATGAATCAATATTTTATTGTGATGTTTCATTTTTATGTACTACATACTACATATTTTATATTATGGGGTATTGTATTGTACCCCTACACTTCACACCTCACACACACACATTCGCTGTAGAGACAATCATAATTCATTAAATGTAAAGTTATAAGGAAGTTCTGTTATTGGCCTTTTTTTTGTAATTTAACTCGTGTATAATATAACAAATGTATTAGCTGTTGATCTTCTCATAAATAAATAAATAAATAATGAAGTGACATCCTGAATAAATGTATTTTCTTTCAATTATGTTAAATGCTTTCGCAAAGTGATTTCACTAACTGTACTCAGTATTAGATATTTTTATAGGCTAACATTTGACCACGGTCTCACCTGATGGTAAGTGATGAAGCGGTTGACGACTGAGCATGCTTGCCTAGAAGATACAAATTCACTCTAGCCACAGATAATATAATACCTACCTCTAGTCTTGTTAACTTCCAGATTTTATTCATCAGGAAACAATGACACTGGTAAGGTGTTCCATTCCTTCTCTTTCTGAATTATAAGGATTCAAAACACGCTTGCTTATTTTTATATCATAAACTCCATACTTACAGTCATTACATAAGTCCTAGTGCTGTTTCCAAACTTGATCTGATGTCCAACCCTAACTCGTGTATAGTGTGACGTTTTTAGCCGAGCCCTGTTCAGGAATGTGCCATGGGTGCTGCCGAGTTCATAGATATACCATCCGGGAGGTGGCTCTATGTCTGTGGCCGTAGCTTTATATTGGAGTACGCAGTGGTGTCTGTAAAATTCCATGAAATATTGTAATCAATGTCTATAATCATAACACAACTAGGTGGACAGACAATCTTGTGAAAGCCGCGGGGAGCCGATGGATGCAGGAGACGAGCACGTTAAGTGGCACTCCCTGGGGAAGGCCTATGTTCAGCAGTGGACGTCTTCAGATCAAATTCTGTACATTGAAGATTGTTTGTTTTTTTTTCTAAGGGTAAATACTATCATGGAATAACAAGGAAAGAAATGCCAATAGACCAAGAAAACAGCGTAGTTCAGAAAAAGCCCAAAAACCGGCTTAAAACTAGATGGCGCTGCAAAATGAGCGGGCTACAAGTTTCACTAAAATGCCGTATCAGTAGCGCTAATGAGTCACAGCAGCAAATCAAACGAAGTTCCACAAGATCGAATAGATGGCGCTATTTTTAATTTTGCTTAGTCATTTCAATTTACGAGTTAGTAGGTAGGCGCATGTACCTACTTATTGCTTCCCGTGGCTACGCGGCCGGCAAATAATTCGTAGTAACATTGTAATACCGTTCAAACTTCTTCATCAACTAATCTTTGGCATGTGACGTCACGAGTGGATTTTTCAGAGTAACTGTCAAGGCGCTCAGTTTCGCGAGAAAGGGACAGGAGATGAGAATTTTTAAAAGCTTAAACTTTTACTCCGTGATTTATTTACCGATTTTACTTATTTTTTCATATATTGCATTCATGTTTAATCTTTATGATAGTAATATTTGATTACGTGTGATTTGGGCTTTATAGCCATGCCAAAAAGTCGATTTCGCAAAAATTGGTAGTAATCTAATTTCCTTTCTACGCCCTCGATATACAGGGTGGCCTTGAATTGGTATGTTATCCCGAAAGGGGTTAAATCTACACCCCAAGGTAGACAATGTTTCTTGTACGACTTTACTAAATTAATAGTTTTTCATTGAAGAAATGCCATGTAAAGTTTACGTCCAAAAATAGCCTTAGCGCAGCTGGGTAGTTGAACTTCGTCCTTGACCGAGTGCACATAAATGAGTTTAACGACTTGTATTTAGAAATGAATTTATAGTATCTTGTTAACTCTCGTAGCGATCGTACGTGCAATATTGCGAGTGGATTTATTTTTTACCATGGAAGTTTGGTAACACCCAGTTTCAAGTAAGACTCTCACAACTTGTAGGGTATCATGGTCCCAGTCCCCCCATTTCGGGATAACATACCAATTCAAGGTCACGTTGTATAGATAGAAGAATAGATTTTTTCATCCCATGTATCCGAAAAGAGCTAGTTCATCTTCGATAAGTGCGAGCATAGTAGGTAATATCCGTGCACTTACTAAGTGCGCGCAAAACACCTCTGCTCGCACTTCTTACGGATGCTTACGGATTTTCAACGTAGGCCATGCAATTAAAATCCTGTAAAATAGTTTAGAGAAAATGCACTATTTTTTAAAATAATACTATTAAACTAGCTATAATTAAAAATCGATTATTAAAATTAGTTTTGCGAATTTAATTAACAGCGCCATCTACTGTGTTCATCTTCTTTCTTTCTTTCTGTTATCTTATTCTGTGTTTTTGTTCTTTTAAACTACGTTTCGATACTCCTAACGCCATCTTAATGATCACCTTGGAGTTAGTGAAAGCGTCTACGCTGTTTTCTTAGTGTATTATTAGCATTCCTCTCCTAGTTATTCCATGATACTATCGATGCTGAAGCCAAAACTATAAATTTAAACCATAGATTAAATCCGAATCAGAACATATGACATTCACAAGATGACTAAAATCATTTTTGCTAAAAAAGGCTTACTCAGTTGAAGAATTTAAAGCAGATAAACTTTAGTTCGCTTGGTCCTGTTACACTCGATGTAGGAAATGATAAAAATTATTATTATTATTATTTGATAATAGACGAGCAGCATTCCTGCTGATATGTCTATATCCACAGTGTATTAAAAATATCCAATTAAAAATATTAATATCAAAGTAGGTAATATTTATAATTAATCTAACAATTGCAATATAATATTTATTCCGTTTTGAAATTTACTTAGAATGATGACGTTGATAATATATAAATTGACCTAAATTGTATATCATCATCATCATCATCATCATTAACAGCCTGAAGACGTCCACTACTAAACATAGGCCTCCCTCAGGGAGCGCCACTTAGAGCGGCTGCTCGCCTCCTGCATCCATTGGCTCCCTGCGGCTTTCACCAGGTTGTCAGTCCACCTAGTAGGGGGCCGGTCTATGCTGCGTCGTCCAGTTCGTGGTCGCCACTCGAGAACCCTTCTTCCCCAAATTGCCAATTGCCAAATTGTATATATGATGACGAAATTCAATTAAACTATGTATAATTTGCTATTTTTTTTTTATTAGGACTATAGATATAAAAGTTGTAATAATTCAATAATTTACGCTCCAGCTCCACTCTGAAGTGCAACGCCCTCACAGCGCTCATACTTTGAAATATTTAGGACTAGGTAACAGTTTTAGTTACACTAAATGACTTTGTATGAAAGCATGTAATAAATAAATAAATAAATAAATAATTTTTCTCATTTTAGTCTTTCTGTCTGTATCTTAGCTGAGCATCACACTGAAGTTACTGAATAGATTCAATTGAAACTCAGCATTAACTTTTTCTTCTTCTTATTCTCGTGTAGGCAAGTGGTCAGCCCTGGTGTCAGAGTTTTTAGGCCGCCCAAAGGCTCCGGACTTGGCTTGGTCTGAACGCTAGTTACAATATCTTACCTAGAAACAGTTGGATGTGCCATAATTACATCACAGTTGGCCAATCTTCCAAATACATAGAATGGCTTAGTGGTTAAGTCTATTCTCTCTAATATACAGCCTGACTTTAACACTTCAAGAGCATAATCAGACCCTGAAATAGAATACAGTTTGTGTATACATAGTGTGTGATAAAATATGAGACCTCAAGCCTGACCCTGTCTCAAGGCTCAAACTATTTCTTTTGCAATTAGGTTTTGTTCTTTAGAAACATTAGTTTCATTTCAAAGATAAATATTGTTGTGTTGAAATGCATTTTTTAATTAATAATGAAAAAGATTTTGGTCTTTTTGGTTTCAATGAAATCTATTTCAGACCAGGAAAACTTTTTGGAAAGTCAGGTACTTTGTCCAACACACTTACCATCAGGGCAAAGCCCCGACCATTTAGGTTCCTTATATGGTATCGGCGTAGACAACTCTTTCAATAATACGGCTGGCGGCAAAGAACTTTTACTACTAGATTCTGACGATGAAGGTTCCTGAATTGTTTTTTCTTCTGGCTTTTCGTCAGAAGGCCCTTCGATTATAGGTTCACTTTTCACTTTTTTCGGCAACTTTCCTATTCGGCCGATGAGAACTGGTTTCTTGAATTCCGGCTGTGCATCTATTTTATCGTCCTGCGATGGGTCAGCCATTTTAGGTTATGTGCTCCAATGTTTTTACAGTGGTTGTGTTGAAGTTTTGATACTTCCCTTCCCTTGTCGACCTAACTAATAAACTAAAAATCTTAGATAATTATCTATGATGATGACAATTTAATCTCAAAATTGATAATTAGAGATAAATAATCGCTAATCGATGATTCTGTAATAAATTCAGAAATAAATTCTACAAAAGTTACTCTATGTTCTACAGTAGTAGTAAATCCCCGTATTCCGATTCATGCTGTAATCACTCACAGCGCTCCACAGAGTTCATTGGTAAAGCGCTCACAGCGCTAACGTTGATTTTTCAGCGTTCCGATTCGGATATTGCGCTCACGACTTTGACCGCTGTCAATGACTCGGAACAACCAATCACGGACGGCGATATCGCAAGACGGCTTCGGTCATGACGTTTACAAGAGATTTCGCTGTCGCACTCACGGCCATTCGGTACGAGTTTTTAGTATGATAATATCGATTTTATCGATATTAGCGTGAATCGAAATAGCCGATTCTCTCGACTCGAAGAGTCGATTTTGGAATTTATCGAGATTTAATCGAGACCACAGATTACTTATACGTAGTAGCAACGAATCAACGAATCACTCATTTTTACTGTGTTTATATCATTCACTCGCTATCACAGATATTATAATAGTATACTACTACTCGCTATCAATCATTCAATTCTTCTTAGGGATGCAACATCGCTCTTACAACAACGATGTTTGCCCTACACATCATCGATGTCACAACAACATCGCTGATAATAAACGATACATCAACGTTACCAAAAATGTCAGTCAATTTTTTTTTTTTTTTTTTTTTTTTTTTTTATAAATATGTGTGGACATTTCACACAGCGCCATCTAGCCCCAAACTAAGCATAGCTTGTACTATGGGAACCAGATAACTGATACACTACTTATATACTTTTTTGTTTGTAAATACATACATAGAATATAATATAACACCCAGACGCAGAACAAACATCTATGTTCATCACACAAATGTTTGTCCCGGGTAGGAATCGAACCCACAGCCCTCAGTTCAGAAGGCAGGAATACTACCAACTGAGCTATTGGGCCCGTCAACTATTGTAACGCTTCTAGCCGTTAACCCTACCTAGTTCCTATAGATTAGAGGAGAACTAAGGCAGGTAGAAAAGAGACGAGAGCTAAAAGGTTCACAAAAGAATTATAATGAGAAAACACAAGGTGTGGATTCCACTCGCGGTCTGAACGGCGTTACGCAACTAAGTAAATAACCACTGGCCTTAGCAGGGAGGAATAGTAGCAGGCGCAGTCGGCGGGTTGGCAAGTTGATGTCGGCAGTAGTCCCGGAATGCAGCGTAAGGTTAGGTCCACGGTGCAAGCACGCAGGTAGGTAGGTAGGTACACCGCAGCAATATGTTTGACAATCAGTCATGAAAGTAATTTGCCAAACCTTCGTTAGGTTTGGCAAATTGCAGGTTTTTTGACATATTAACTTGTAATTTTACGTTTCACACAGGATTTAATCGCGCTTATGTTTTTAGCGCAATTAAGTCCACGTGTGTGTGAAACGTAAAACTATGTGTTCAAATCACGAGAATGTTAGAAATACTATATGAACTTGTAATATTATTATGATTTTTCGCTTATGAAATAGGGTCTGGACTTAGCCCAATCAACACAACGCGTGTGTGGTGTGGAGCTGGTAAAGTGAGCATAAACTAAAATTAAACAATGAACGATGTCAATGCTTATGTATTATTTCACTGATGTATCGACGATGAATCCGTAAGACATCGTGATCGATGTATCGTTGGCATCCCTATTCAATATTTAAACTTCAAAAAGGTTTCGTTTCGGTTCCGTTCCGTACCAAACAAAAATACTCTGGGAGTTTTGGCGGGAACGCGGAAAATTTCACGTCGTTGCATTGTTTATTTCTCAAAACTTGCATTTTCCAGTGTTAATGTTTAAAATTGGTGGCGTTTTACGCATTAAGTGCTGACTTATGAGCATGAGTATGGGCAAGTGATATAATGTCGTGAAACGTGAGTTTTCGTGTTGCTTCCAAAATTCCATAGAAGCTTCTAGTAAAGTTGCCACCACTTTACTGGAGGAGCATGACTTAGTCTGGACTATGACTACTTGACTTAAACTGGACTATGACTATGACTTGACTTTACGTGATAATATTCTTTAAAGATGAAAAATAACTATACTTGACACTGGCTAAATACACTATGTGTGGAGCCAAAATATAAGAGAAAAAAAAAATACTCTGTGGATTCTATGTTGATGCTCTGTGGAGTGTGTAGTCGATCGCAATCATAATAGTATTCTGTGATCGCAATGTCAAGTGCCAAGTCAAATAAGATAATTTTTTGAAACATTTTGCTTTGCCCTCGTGAATTGATTTGATTGCTCAAAATATATTACCTACGCGCGCGTTAGGTTGTTCTCGTTTTACAGTACACGACAGAGTAAATATTATGTGATGAACAGCAGTGCCGCAGTGACCATATTGTTGAAACAAGACGCGAGTTTGAAATATTGTAGTTATGTAGTTATTTACCTACAAACCATACGTTCTTATCAAATTTTTACCTGTGTGTAGTGATTTCACCGCGATGCTGACGTCCTGCGCTACGTAATATAGAACGGGTAAGCTAATTTCTATGTTACAAAAAGAAAAAAATAATTATTGTACAACCACCTTCGTTTTACGAAATGTTCGCGGGAGATGTACATCATCAACATTCTATAAGATTAGAATCTTCCTCTCTACAAGCTGCAAGTGAAAGTATCATTCTCCGAATCGTAACAGGCCATTGTTTTGGTATTTCTTAATTTTATGGTTATAAAATTGCTGTGAATGACATTGGCTGTAGAGGAAAAATCACTTCTTTGAATTCGAAACTGGTTCTATAATGGGGTTCTAATTTTATTCAATTCTATGGCGGATAAATTGATTTTGAAGGTAGATAATTTTGAATCCAATCAATAAACCTAGTGATACAGTTTAGTGAAGCAGTTGGTACACCTTATATTCCTACTAAATATTTTTATTATACTGTTTTTATGAAAAGCCCCAATTAATGCAAAGCTTGAGCTATGAGCATTTGAAAACCAAATAATTCATAATAGATATTTTTTGTTTTTAATATAATATGTAGAATAGTAACACCTAGACACAGAAACTGGTTTTTCATCACACAATGTATGCCCTCTCAAATCAATCAAGCAAATCAAACCCACAACCACAGAATTAAGAAAGAACCGGATGTAGACAGAAGAAGCTTCTTCTAACCGAGCTATGAGGCCAGTCCATTAAAGTAATTCGAAATTTCATTTTTGTTATGAGGATGTATGGTCTGACAAGCCAGTTATTCACCTGGTATTAAGCAACACAGTGACCCACAATAGCTGCAGTGTCACTCGGAACTTTAAAATAACAAAGTTTCACGTGACACTGCATTGCGCACGTCATCCTGAGACTGTCTGGTAAAGGGACGGCCCTTTAAACACGCATCACGCTGGAACTACTGAACAGATTTTGCTGAAATTTGGTATGGTTATAGCTGATTATGCAGAATAACATTTAGGATACTTTTTGTTTTCTAAAACGGCCAAGTGCAGGTTGCCCAAGCAATAAGGATGTAATTTTTATTCAAGATTTTTGGTTGGTATATTATAATTATATTTGTTTAAAAGAATGAACTTCGGCCAAAGGTTGAGCATTGCCATTCAATGTGGCAATGCTGCCAGCATTTTGGGCACATTGCCTACTGGTAGTGGTTTGCTAGATTAGTTTTGTATTATAGGTATTGTTAATTTTATAGTTTTAGTTTGGTAGTAGTTTAGTTTTATAAATTAGTTTAGTTGTTTAGTGTAATAGTTTAGTATCTGAGTGTTTTTTATATTATTTATTTGATTATCAAATTTAATTTCAATAAAAAAAATTCAAGCTGTGGATTCTAGTCCTTTAGGCATGTCCTATAGAGTAAAAGACTTTTACTCATTTAAATGTGGCCATTGTAGTACACATGGCTTTGACAGATAAAAATTAAATTACTCAAAGATATCCATTTCACATTATCTGTGTGATAAGATAGTAAGTTGCAGCAGTGACGATAACAGCATGTTGAAAAACATGATTTGTTGATAAGTATTTTAATTTGTTTGATAATGAAACTGTTTTATTCATAATTTCATTATAATATCCACATCCTTACTTCTTAGCTATAATATATTTTATGTATTTTATTTTCATTCAAGATGAATCTGCCTGACACGCTAAGGCTTAAAGAAAAACCCAAAAATCACTTATCACTAATCCATTGATAGTTACAGAAGATGTCAATATCAATAACATTATGGCTTCCTAACTTGGGGTTACATAATATTATGATAGGGCACAATTATAATTATAAAATATACTAGAAAACCCCTAAACTGCATCAGAGTGTAACACCAACTAGTGTAAAAATTACACTATGTAGCCCAAGTGCCTGTAGAAATAAAATAAAAAAATGTTTTTTGACTATCTCAAGCGTTAACACAGGCTAGGCACTATCAAGGCTAGTACGAAATATTTCTACATTGAAAGGGTTCAGGGGGCAGGGGCTTACCTTAAAATCCCCGTTAAACGCAACGCGTGTGAAAGAGTACGGAGAGGCGAGAAGACATGCGATGGAAAGAGAAGAGACTACAAATGTGCTGGGCAAGTAAATTGAGCTTATTGTGTGGTCGCAAGATGCGCTATTAAAATGTAATAGCTTTTCAGGGTGAGTGAACCCTCTGTATTATTATTTATTCAGTGGATCGACTTTCCTTCAGCACACAGCTAAAATTAGAAATCATCATTTTGGTTTTACACAAAAAGACATGTTGAGAAAGCATTTACCACTTAAAAGTTCAGAGTGTCACCAGTCTGAGACGAAACAGGGATTTCTTTACACACCACTACCAGTCGCAAAACTTTACTCTAAAAATATCTTACCCGAAGAGCTTCACTTAATTTAATTTTTCATACAAATACGACATGAAACGAAATCTCTATTATTATGTTGATGTGTTTCAAGTCAATGGCTAGGCGGAAACCTATGGAATGTACCTACGAATTCTCGCGGTGAAGGCCGCTCCAAACACCTTGACTGTTTTTGAATATTTTAAAATGCCTTTAAATCACGTGTGACTTTGTATAGTAATGTCAGTGGTATGCGCTTGGAGACAGGTCTGAAGAAATCCGTGTGGGAATTTATCATTTTTAACGCGTCTTCAAATAAATGGGGAGGGTGTGCGACTAATGCTGTGGCTAAATTATCGGGTGAATATTCGTAGTGTGTTGGCGCGCAAACTGTGATGCTTGTGACGATGTAGTGTGAGTCAAATTTAATGGCGGCTGTGAACTGCGCTACAAGCCCCCCGCACGCTGCGCAAACCGCTTACCTCTTCCCGGGCACATCTAATTTTTGCTACTGCGCAAGTGCGCAGCGTTTCGTGTTTCGCGCCGACTTCACAGCCGCCGCTGTAGCCTGCTGATTACTGCAACGGTCGGATGGATTTCAATGAAGTTTGGAAAATAGATAGCTAATACGTTGAATTACGTTACGTTTTATCTGCGGGTGAAACCACAGGTGCACAATTTATTTTGTCAGGGAGGGGCAAAATTTGCCTTTAGGTTTAACGAATTTTTTATTTCACTCATAAATAACATAGTTAACTTATAATGAGCTTAAGTAGGTATATGTATAAATTATAACTAAATAATCTTAGTTACAATTAATCTAAAAATATTGTCCAGGTGATCTGGCGGTACGTATATTATACGTTTAAAAAACATTTGTATAATTATATTTTTTTAGCTTGGATTTGAACACAGGCATTGTTGTTCAATCTTTAAGGTCGTTAGGAAGATCGTTAAACACCCTCATACATAATACATCTTTTACCATATGAAGTTCTTGGGAGTTTCAATTTTATTTTATTTGTATTACGCAAGTTATGTTTGAAAGACCTTTTTGTGAATGATATTTGTGTGTGTATTTTGTAGGTCAATATTTTTTTTAATTAGAATGCAAGTTGTGTACGTGTAAAATTGTTTTAAATTAAATATTTTCGTTTGTTCATAGAGATAACGTGTGTTTGTCAGGTAGTCGTAATTGAAAAGAGTTTTCAGCAACTTGTTTTGCGATATCTGAAGTTGTTTAAGGTTAGTTTTTGCAGCACACCCCATATATATTTTTTATTTTTTTTATTTTATTATTTATTCATTACACATTACACTACATTATCAAAAACTTCGCACCAAAAAACCACGGTAGGTTTGACATGGTGCTTGCATTCATTAAATACTCCAAGTGTGATTTGACTAGTGAGTTGTATATAGTCATGCGGACTTTACGGGGTATACAGCCTACAGACCTTCGTAATGCCCCTGTTACTGACGAAAACGCCTTTCTTTGCGTAGTTAAAGTATTTGATGTTTTAAAAGCTCGTACTGAAGAGTCGTGTATCTACACCATCGAGTTACACAATGGTAAAGGACCGTTGCCAATCCTATTGTGATCGTAACTACAGCAAAACGTTAAGCAGACGCTCTGCAGCTGTGTAGTCTGTGACGCAATTGGATGTGGCGTGGCACAGATAAAATATCTAAGGGAATGCGCTAGATGACGCCTATTTTTTATTGCATAGATTAGATTTATATTTTCATAAATTAGTAGTAGTAGAATGACGGCAATAATTGAAAAACTAAGTAAAATATCTAAATAAATTACGCAGCAATAAGCTTCTAAAGTTTCTGGAGGGTGCATAGCCTGTCCCTTTCTCGCTAAACAGAGCATCTCCACAGTTACTATGAAAACATTGCTTTGTGACGTCACATGTCAGAGATTGTATGTAAAGCTATACCACAGCATAGTAATGAGGTACTAAAAAAGACCAAATTCTGACGTCACTGCATGTTTGAGCTGTCTCTTTCTATTCCTGTTTTTAAAATGCTTGTAATTTTGTCATTTTTTGAGATATTTTATTTTTGTTTTCACTATTATTTATGTTTTGAGGAACGTTATTATTTGTGCAATAAAACATAGCAGTCAATATGTCTATTAAACAAGCCTAGCCTAAAATATACACCCATAAACATTGATAACATGCCTTCTCCATACAAATGTATCCGATGTACCACATGAACGGGCCGACGCGTTTTCTAAGGAATTTGCATTGAATGAATGATTGATACGGCTGACGGTATTGTTTTTCTTTGCTTATTGTTCTACGGTCGTTAACGGGGTATGACGTTTGAAGAATCTGTCCCCGATCAGTACAATATGTCCTCAAGCAGCCACAGTCTGTTTCGGCTGCTTCCTTGAGCCAGTTTATAAACCAGACTACTTGTAATATTTATTTAATTACATTTATAATTCTGTGGTACTTACAAGTAAGGAGTTAGCCTCCCATCACTTCATGCTCTCGTACTTCGTTTCGATTTAGATCAAACTATAGAAACACTTAAAATGGTACTACTAGGGTATCACGATCTCTAACTAACTCTCAATGTGGTATTTTATAAAAGGTGACCTTGAATTGGTATGTTATCCCGAAAGGGGGTAAATCAATACCTAGACAATGTTTCTTCCACGACTTTACTGAATTAATAGTTTTTCATTGAAGAAATGCCATGTAAAGTTTACGTTCGAAAATAGCCCTGCGCCAAGGCTATTTTGCTGGCTAGGTGGTTGTACTTCGTCCTTGACCGAGTGCACATAAATGAGTTTATCGACCTGTGTTTAGAAATGAATTTATAGTATCTTGTTAACTCTCGTAGCGATAGCACGTGTAATTTTGCGAGTGGATTTATTTTATACCATGCGGTGGTTTGGAAACACCCAGTTTCATGTAAGTGTCTCACAACTTGTAGGGTATGATGGTCCTTGTCCCCCCCCATTTCGGGATAATATACCAATTCAAGGTCACCTTGTATAAGAAGCTAGCCTCTCCTCACCTCATGCTCTCCTGGTCCTGGTGGTTCGTTTTAATTCAGATCAAACTATAGAAATACTTATAATTGTGCATACCCGTGATAGGATATCACGATATTCTTCGTCACTCTAACTTCCTCCTTTTCTGTCGTACGTGTAAGTAAGAAGCTAGCCTCTCATCGATTTCTGCTCTCCTGGTACTTCGTTTCAATTTAGACTACCTGATTACTACACTGAATATAGTAATTAGTAAATTACCATTTTTAGTGTAGTAGGTAATCAGAGATATAATACAACATCATGATGGTGTATTATATCTCTAACTACAAAAATATCGTCGTCATAAACATATATCTTCTACTATACCTTGAACCATGGAATTGCATGTAATATTCATAGATACGACACCGCATCCTGCCTTTGTGTATGTTATTACTAAAACTATTGTTTATTCTATGTCTTGTGCAGTGACCTTACAGTCTGCACTGAATAAGTAATTATATTGAGATACGCTAGCGCTATGTCAGTAATCTCTTTCCAAAGAGCTTTCAAGATATTGGCTCGGGTACCTTGTGTTTGTAATCTTGCATATCTTCACTTAAAATAGCGTCCACTTCTTTATTTATTTATTTATACTTTAGCACAAAATAATTTACAAGGAGGACTTAATGCTACGGAGCATTATCTACCAGTCAACCTGGATGTGCAAGAAAAAATGGTAGTGGTGCAGTAAAAGTAATGTTAGATTAGAATCAAGGATAAAATAAAAATGCTTATAATAAAAATAATATAAAAAAAAATAAAAGTACTACATACTTATATATACTTTATCATACAAATAATATAATATACACCTACTTACATAATTATAATAGATACACTTACATCAAAAAAAATAAAAATAAACTTACTATTTAGTATACGTAGGAATAAGGAGTGCATAATTTATTATATTTATATTTACTTTAGTCACAAATCCATTAGTCAGCTATGCAACTACCCAATAGATTGCTATTTAAAGATAAAGTTTAAAAAAAAAATTGTACGGGATTTTTTTTATACTAAAATGGGCATACGCTTGAGAACATTTCACCTGGGCTCTTATTCCGTATAGATTCCTTACTTCGAAACCACGCGAATTCCTTGTCTTACATAAGAAATCTGCAAAAGTCTATTCTGGGCGTTTATTCTCTATGGAAACACAGATTTCACACGATACGAAACCACGTCGTTATCGTGTCTTGTTCAAATCGTGTCACAGCGTCAGATATACCTTCACTTTACATTAAAGTTATCTTTATTTTGAATAAAATATATTGACATAAGTGGTCACATTTTTTGATGTGTTGATGTTTCGGAACGCGTCTCAGTAAAACATACGATTTTTGACAGTTCTAATCGCGCCAATTCCGAATTCATTTCGCGCGGTTTTGTTTTCGTTTCACAGAGAATACAGTTTCGCAGATTTCTTATGTAAGACAAGGATTTCGCGTGGTTTCGAAGTAAGGAATCAATACGGAATAATGGCCCTGTATGAAACGAAAGCAAAACCGCGCGAAACAATTTGGAATTGGTGCGATTTGAACTGTCAAAAATCATATGTTTTACCGAGACGTGTTCTGAAACATCAATACATCAAAAGATATGATCACTTATGTCAATATATTTTATTCAAAATATAGATAACTTTACTTTAAAGTGAAGGTATATCTAACGCCGTGACACGATTTGAACAAGACACGATAACGACGTGGTTTAGAATCGTGTGGAATCTGTTTCCATAGAGAATAACCGCCCTGTCACTTACCAAGTTACCATAGTGACGAATGCACATGAAATGTCCATTCACTCTAGATTTGAGAAGTTATGAATATATAAGATATGAATTTAATTTATTGGCTTAATTATTCCGTAAATCTGCTGCGAAGGGGATTTTTAGTCCAGAAATATAATTAGTACTCATTCCAGTACTTTTTTTTAGTTTTACAGGTTAAAAATAATTCGTTATACAAGTGATAAAACGAATAAAGTAATGCAATATTTGTATCACTTATTACAGTTTCGCGCATGTTTAGATCCAGGTTATACCCAGGAACACTGTTGCTAAAAGAGCACTACATTCTTTGTCATTTTTTGGTTGAATTTGGACCGGCATCCGTTCATCTTTAAACCCGGGATATGGTACTTATTTCTAGCCTCAATGACCTATCTAGCTAGACTTCGGTAAACATAGATGTACCTACAGTGTATTTACCACACACAGACTATGCGGCGCCTGTGCGATATTCAATGAAATTCAATGCCCCCTGTCTATTCATGGACTACAAACTCGCGGACTGCAAATAAGGCTTTTCCTGGGTCGCCAATACGTTGCTATTTATGTCATACTTCTCATTGTATCACGCGAAATTCGTGTTTGATCTTTGAAACTGGCAAGTTGACCAATTACAACACAACAGTGTTTTGCTCTTTGACAACACATAATTAAGTCAAAGACACTGTCAATGTCAATTTAACCAATTACTGCAATGCGCTGACCAATCACAGCGCCTCATTTTCTTCTAAGCCCTTCTTGAATATTCCCGCGAAGCCTACTATTTAAATTTTAAATCGCGTTGATCTTTAGTTTATCGCAGATTCGCTTAATCTGTCAAAACGCAACGATTGTCAAGCAATGCAAAAACTTGGGGGCTTGTTTGTTATGTCGTGTCGTGATCGTAGAAGAAGCCCATTATTATAATGCACTTACCTTCATGTGACACGTGGCCAAAGGCACATCCATCAAAAAAATGGTATTCATTTTTATTGGCTCCAATTTCAAATTTTTCCATTTGTAAACTGTTCTAGTATTGAGATGAGAGCTCGTCTCGCTCTATCTCTATAATATCGTTCTTTTATTCAAAGCCAGACGTGTAGGTATTCCATCGGTTTACCACATAATGCTTCTAACCTATCTCAATGCACTTATAATATTAAACATGTCTGGCTGGCTCCTTTGCAATACTTGCACATCTAAAGGTGAAAATACACGGTTCACTTTTCCCTTTCAATTTGGATGAAGCAACCAAATTGATCCGTGTAAACATAAAAGTGGATCATTCAATGTCATCTTTTCCTTTCATCTCTGCTTCGTTTTTCGTGTATTTTCGCCTTAAACCTACGAGTAGGGTTACCATAATTAACCTCCGGGACTATTCAGATTTTTTTCAGTAGTTTTATTACGTTCATTGTCGTTAAGTTACCCATGGGTCTACCAATACTAATAATATGGGTCCTAGAATAATGGGGCCATTTCGTTGTCTCTTGATTTACCTGAAATAAATATTTATTTATTTACTACCAAACTAGTAGTGTTGGAAGGGAGTATTTTTTCCTGTCTCTGGCCAGCCATGGGGAATTTTAAATGGGCTTCAATTTTTTCAGCTTTATTCCTCTATTTTGTACATAATTTTTTCATCCAAGTAGCATCTAAAGGTTTTTTGTTCGGGTGTTTTCCACCTTCGAAATGATAACCCTACCTTGGCACGGGTGAATTGAATTTGATCGTTCATCTAGTCTAGTATTTATATTATACCAGTCTTTTATATTATTTCTCTATCCAATCTTCTACGGATGAAAAGTTGTATCAGAAACGTCTGGTGAATTAAGAATTCACTATGCAGTTGCAGTTATCTGCGGTGCGGTATAACACAGTTTATTTATTTACTACGTGCTGCCTGCGGCTCTTTGAACTATGGTTTATGGCGATAAAATGTATCTTATTCGTCCTCCCTTTGGTTCAGAATTCACACAGTTTCACGTGTGACACTTGAGTCAGTAGAATTAGTATAATTCTACTGACTCCAGTGTCACGTAAAACTTCATAATGTAGTTTCGGGTGGTACTACATTCGGGTGGCCGTGACGCTTAACATCAGGTAAACGATGAGCTCGACGTGTCATTAGTTTGAGGAAAAAAATAATTTGACATGGATATCTTTCGAATGTTGTCTGATACATCTGAATTCTGATAGATTTTGCGAGCATTAAACCTCAAACTATGTTACGATTACTGTCATAGCGCGCATGTCGTAATAGATTACGCAAGTCAAGTTACAGCGAGGCATTGTAGTAAAGCGATTAGGAGTTAAATTTATTTTATTATTTTAGTCTGATCGATATTTTCAATACAAAACCAACAAAAAGTAAAGGCGAACGAACCTATAAGTTGTCGACGGGAGTACAATATACACCGCTGCTTCTTGGGACCGTGACTAACCTTCTGGCCGAATGCCAGAACACGCTGGGAACCCTAAATTAAGCCCTTTTAGTGGCAATCCTTTTGCAGCTTAATTTGGTACGAATTTGCCATTCCTGGTTAGTCCAGAAATTTCCAGAGGACTATATACACTGCTACTACTTTTACTTAACATAATAAGAGTCTGACTCGCGCACGAAGGGTTCCGTACCATTATCTATAAAAACAAGCCAAAAATCACGATGGTTTTGTTGAAGCCCCCTAAAATATTTATTTTATTCGTTTTTCTCAGTATTTTTTGTAATCGACGGGCAACAGAAATACATTATCTGTGAAAATTTCAACTGTCTATCACGGTTCATGATATACAGCCTGGTGACAAACGGATGGACGGACAGCGGAGTCTTAGTAATAGGGACCGTTTTACCCTTTGGGTACAGAAGTTATGGAAACCTAAAAATTAACACCCAGCCTAAAATTGTCTATTCAAAGCTTACTTCTAACAAGCTCTGTCGGCGCCGACAGCGGCTTTACACTTGTAGACTAGGTTTTATCACGAAGAAAAGTATCTTTGGGCCTTTCCACAGGGTTCAATCAAGTTCAATTTGCTAAACGGTTTACTTAGCTAACATATTTTATCAAGGTGTTTCAGCCGGTAGTCTCTAGAATTCAGCAAATAGATAGAAGGATAGAGCTACCTTCGAATGTATACATGTAATGGACATCTGGGAGTCGTGCGTATCTTGTAATCTAGCTCTTCCATGTCTATCTTGATGACTTCATACTACCTTCCACAGCTGGGAAGTCGGTTTAAGGAATCTGGCAGATTCATTTTGCAGTCCCTTGCAAGTCAAACAAGTATACCCGACATCGACCGTCACGGAATCAAAATAATCCGTGTACAAAGTTAAATTCGTCGAGTCCCTTCCGTGGAAATGGGATTTACGACTGTAGTTCTAACTGTGAGGGTTATAAGGTATTAAGTCGCTTGACAACTTGACAGCGTCTACTATGTTTACACAGCAGTTTAAACTAATGAAGGACTCAAGCTCAGTTAGGCTGACATTACATGATCAAATCTGCTAAATTAAGGGAAATGGTTTCGTTTAGTATTTCTGAGAAGGCGCAACTGATTTTGGAACTTAAATCAATGGTTATGTAAGGTATCAAAGTGCCTTGCTGAATGTTACTGAAAGGTCAGACCAAGCCACTGTTATGAACTTGACGCTTGATGGTATTCGTCAGGTCTTCGATCCCATTCACACATTCTTCTTCTTCTCGGGTAGGCAAAGTGGTCAGCCCCGGTGTCAGAATTTTTAGGCCGCCCAAAGGCTTCGGACTAAAACATTATACATTAATATATTTTGTCAAAGACTTGCGTAAAGCCTCCCATAGTTTCTACAAAACTGACGCAGCCTGACACCGTGTGCCATCGCCCTAAGTTGAATTGCAAATAGCTGTTTGCCCAGTCAGGTTCGAAAATAGGTATTTATTTGCTTTCTTTTGTTCTTTAGATTCCTTTTGTAAATGAGTTAGTGGAAGCATGGTAAAGCGGCTTTAGAATACTAATCCTGATCGTGTAAGGAAACTTAATTAGAACGAAGTTTGGTTGAAGCTATCCGTCCCATTCCGGCTTATCCATAATGTACTCGCAACTTTCGCAAGCACGAAAACAAAGTGTTAGTTGCCCCCACGCATTGACCGGTCCGAAATTACTGCCCCAGATCGCTAGATCACGATACTAGAGAGTATAAAGATATCAAACCGAGATAAAATAATTCCCGAAGGTTCCAGATAATTCTTGAAGGACATCCCCACAATACAGCTCTGGATCAAATGGAGCACGACTGCGACTGCCCGATCCGCACAATAGAATCGGCCCAAATTGCCCGTGAATAATCCGTTGTGGTTAGGGTTGCCAGACACCCAGAATATTAACTTATTAGGGACTTTTTTAAAACTGCTTGAATTAATGTCCCAATAGGGCTTTTGAAGTTTCGAAGTCGAATGTTTATATTTGGCGAATCGAGAATCTAAACTATCTTGCTCAGGCTTATCTAATGTTTGGACAACCCTGATTACAATACAACCATTCCATCGGGTAATCGATTCGAGTATTCAATATTTTTGTACAGTTTTAATGGAAGATGCGATGGCTTCATTTCGCTGAGTAGGAGAGAAGGCCTCGATATTTGCGTCTTTTGAAATTGAGAGTTGGATCTTTGATCGATTTGGCAAGCTTTCATCCAGATTGTTGCTCAGTTTTTTACACTTATCTTGAATACATTTTCATTTCATATTTTGATCTACGATGATGGGCCCGATAGTGTGAATTCCGTTTCCAAAGACATCTGGGTCACATTATATGAAAAATTTACCTATAGGTTTCTGATTTTTGAATGTAGCATGGAAGATTACATACATGATCATGACCTTCAACCTCTTCAATTGTCAATATAGTAACTTAATTATGATCTATGTTCTTACATTGTGCCTGTTTCGCTCTATTAGGCTCAGAATGTAGTACATGACACCTCAATGGAATCAGATCAATCTCAATGTATTGTGATGGTTGTGTAGTAGCCCGCAACGTTCTCAGGGGCTCCACAAACGCGAAGCTGAAACTAGAAAAGCTTCTTAGTCTTTCTTAGACTCCGGAAGGCAAATGTAACGTTTATAAACAGGAAGAATGTACAGTAGGCCTAGCATGGATATTTACGCGTGCGTAAGTGTAACGTTAACGTAAGGCTATTACGATTGCGTCTGCCGGTGAACTGCTGTCAAAGTTCATACAATTTTAACAGCATTTGAGCGGCAGACGCGTCAGCAGCGCTGCTAGCTCAATCGTAATAGGGGGGCAGATCAAATACCATACATTTGCCTTACGTTAACGTTACACTTACGTACGCGTAAATTTTCGTGCTAGGTCTACAGACTACAGACTATATATAAGATACGAGTCAGATTATGCTTCCATAGTGTACGAAATTGGTAATTTAGTTGTAAAACTTGAGCAGGCTTAATAGACCCCGCTGGGCGCGGTGCAGTACATTTGGTTGGAGAGAGGAGGGTAGTTTTAGAAAAAGTCAACACAATTAGAGTCTTTTATAAGCGGTTTTGATATCGTTTGAGCAAAGAATGGAGTACCTTACGTTTATGTCTTGCAACTACAAAATAAATTGTCCGATTCCAATGCAGTCTTTTATGTATTTAATTGCATTCCGTACCCAAAGGGTAACGCGTACCCTATTACTTAAGGTCCGCTGTCCGTCCGTCTGTCTGTCTGTCTGTCTGTCTGTCCGTCTGTCACCAGGCTGTATCTCATGAACCGTGATAGTTAGACAGTTGAAATTTTCACAGATGATGTATATCTGTTGCCGCTATAACAACAAATGCTAAAACACCAAATAAAATAAATATTTAAGGTGGCTCCCATACACTAGATTTTTTACTCGTTTTTATAGATAATGGTATGGAACCCTTCGTGCGTGAATCCGACTCGCAATTGGCCGGTTATTTTTGTTCTATTAAAACACTAAATACTGGAACGCGTGACCTCCACCCGTTTGCGGATTTCCTTAGGGATCCATATTGTTGTTCCGAACACCGTTGTAGTACAATTACCTTTATTGGAAGCGACGGAGCGACCCGGACGGTTTCATTGTCTGTTATAATTAGTGAGTTTCTGCAAAGTTATTTTGGTGTAACACGATCTTAGGGACGAATTGAGACAGGAGTTAGGATACTTTGTATGTACTCCAAGTTCCAAGACATGGGCTGCTCAGTAAAACGAATTATTTTTTAAAACATGTACCTAATGTTGTCAACTAAAATAAAATGTATGATGAAGCTGTGTACCTCCAGGGTAGTTCATGTAATGATGACGAGCTGATGGTGGGGTATATGCTCCCCAATGAATGGATTACAGCAAATGCATCCCGACTTGTTTATTATAATCGTTAATATCGTCATCAGACCTGATGACCTGGTGGAAACCGTGGGAGCTGATGCATTTGACAGCCTTCGCGGTGCAGTCGTTGAGCAGGTTGGCTCAGCGCCGGAGGCGGTAGGTTTGATTCCCGTGACAGGACAAGTATTTGTGCACAGGAAAAAATCTCTGAAAGGAAAGGTTGTTCTGTGTCTATGTGTTGTGGGACCATGGGTGTCGTAGTTCATGGGTCCCAAGATACACGGAATCCTAGCTAAGATCCAGGGTCTGTAAGTGATCTTTGGGAGTTATTTATTTATTTATGCAGGAGGCAAGCAGCGGCTCAAAGTGGCTTTCCAGGGCTCGCGATTTTGACCAGGTCATCGGTCCACATAGTGTAGTGTATAATATAATAAGAAATTTCCATGGAAAATCTTTTAAGCCTTAAACAGAGTAACCTTCGGAACTCCTCAGGATAAAATTAAGGCAGTCAAGTCACTTAGATCCATCTTCTAAAAGCATTTTCATCTTATAATTTGGGGCTTTTTCTAACAAAGTCACGGTCACAAAATCAACTCGTAACAAAATGCAAATCCCTGAACTTGAAAGACTAAACCGACAGTGTCATAGCAACCGCAGCAATGCCATCCATGGTAATTGGAGCGTGCTGAGGGCTTCCGTTCGCAGATAATGGCTGGACAACGCAGAGGCTTGTTCGCTTGTGGCAGAATAGAAATTACTACAAATGGCAACATTGAAGTTACAACTTAGATGATAGGTAAAAGAAAATTTGAATCACGAACATTATTCGAACCAGCAAAATATCATTTCGATTCACTTATGATGATGCTTAAAGAAGTAAATCTGGCGAAGGAAGGCAACCTTATTTGAATTTTATTTGTTATTGGTTTTCATAACAAGTGGGATCAGATAAGACCGAATAATTGATTTCGGGGATCGGATGCCAAATTTTGAAAAAATGCGATCCCTTTTGTTTTATACGTTGGGTTAGGAGCTACCGTGACAAGTGATGTCATGTCCTAATTTATCCTTCACTTTTTACATTCAACTTACGGGGTTGGTAGCGTTATCCAGTGAGAGATTCTTGGGAATCACGCAATCAGCATGGTCATAGTCATGTTATATTAACACATATGCTAAACAAATATACAGCTGCTCTGCTATAAATCGTGAATCTTTAGAAGGGAAGTCTAGTGACTTTTCTGTCTAAAATGTTACGTATAACCAATATCACCAATTTTATTCTTCACTTTTCGTGGTTTTCTGCAGGGAAGAAAATTCAATTGTGGCCTTCTTCACTTTTCTGTACATGTATTGTAAGAACTGAGCACGCTTTCTCTTACGTCCGAGTTCAGTAAAGAAAATGCGTTTCACCACTAACTTGTCAGATATTCGCACTTATTTAACCACTTAGCCAAAAGGTTACATTATCTTGAACTTTCCTCTCCTCTTTTGGAAATTAACTGCTAAATTGGCAGTGATTCCGAATTACAATGATAAAATACAGTCGGCAACAAAATATAAGTTGAATTACTCGCATCAGTGATGAAATCGAATCATCAAATAGCTACTGCGTTAAATCAGGCTGTTAATAAACACTGCGTTTACGTACTTTTAAGTAGAATAGCTATTCAGTATTTTCTCTTGTTTTATCTTTACCTATTTCAAACTTGATAGAGAGAAACAAAAAACACAAAATAACAAATAAATGAATTCCTCACAATGTTTATAAAGGGGGTTAGATAATATAAACAAATTGTAAATGTGACAACAGTATTATTATAGAAGTCTACATACATAAATATAATTTTGTTAAAACATTTCTTTGGTGAACAATATTTTGCAATTAAAACACATAGATAGTATTTTTATATTAGTCACTTTCAAATAATCCGCATTTCCAAACATGCGTGTGTGTAGATTGAAGGTTCCAGTTTGCCCAGCAAGTTTTGCGGCGGATTTTACCTTGGAAATGTCACGACCTCGTGCCCGCATTTACTTCGGTATACGGCCGTGAAAGGTCGTCTTAATATTGGCATTTAATATTTTTAAAGGCTTAGAAAATGTGAATGGAGCTCTGCAGTCAGGCCAGAGGCCTTACCATTATCAATCAACTTCGTCATCAACTGAAGACGCCTCCTTACTTAGAGCGGTTGCTGGCCTCCTGCATCCATCGGCTCACCGCGGCTTGGTCAGTTGAAATAGGCATGACTAAAATTTTTTTTTTTGGATAAATTAATTATATTCTTCAACATATAAACACTTGTGAAAACAAAAATTAAATATCTCAAAAAAACACCAAGTTACAAGCATTTTAAAAACCGGAATAGAAAGAGATAGCTCAAACGGCCAGTGACGTTAGAGCAATGTCGTTATAGTGCCTCATTACTAAGCTGTGGTAGCTTTTCATACAATCTCTTTGGTATGTGACGTCACGAGAAGATTTTTCATTGTAACTGTGGGGGCGCTCTGTTTCGCGAGAAAGGGACAGGAGATGCCTCCTGTAGAAACTTTAAAAGCTTATTACTCCGTGATTTATTTACCGATTTTGCTTATTTTTTCAATTATTGCATTCATTTTTAATCTTCTTTGTGAAAGTATTATTTACTTGTTCATTTTTAATAGTAGTCATTTTGCCTATTCACACATGATGTATTTCTGTTGCCGCCACAACATTATACTAAAAAACAGAATGAAATAGATACTTAAGGTGAAGCAAACAAATCATGTTTGTTGTATATAACAATCAGTTTTTTTTTTTGCTCGTTTTTATAATAATGGTACGGAACCCTTCGTGCGCGAGTCTGACTCACACTTGGCCGGTTATCGTACATATTGAGATAGGTCGGTTTCAGTTGATGTTATTTTTGATGTTTTCGTTATTTTCGATCACAAAAAGTCGTTCCTCCAGCAATAAAAGTGATCGCTATGAGAGTCTGACAGTTTGGATGTGATCGTTCTTTTCGTTCTTAGCATTCTTAGCAGCTACTGGAACGCATCATATATATATCTGTACCTATTCTATGTAAGCTTTTATATTTAGTGTGCACAATAAAGAACTTACTTTATAATAATAATTCTATGGAACTTACCTATCTCAGCCTTTAGTCTGCCAGTTAATCGCTCCATCGTCATTGAACCGTCATCAAATACTTGTTGTAATAAAAAAAAACGTGACGTGCTGGTGCATACAACTGCAGTACTAATTAATCACCATATTCAGACACGTAATATCAGACAATGATTTCTGCACGCAACTGGTATGTTGTTTGTCATTTTGTTTTAACATAAACGTGTTTCACTGGATAATGTAAGAAAATACGCAGCAAATAGTACTGTCCTTTGTTAATTATGCACTTTGGATTGTATGCTACGTGGTGTTTTGTGTATCTATGACTTCGTATACTGCGATATATTAAACGTGGTAAATATATGAAATCGATGTCAAATTAATAATGTGGAAAAATCTAGTCACAGAATGGGAAAATGAAGATGTTATTATTAGAATTATTATGTTTGGTATAAGTTAAATTAACCTTTGATTGCCAGTGAAACTAAAAAGTACGAGTTTATTTAAAGCTTTTCTAAGTTTTGTTATTGGTGTAACACCAAGACCAAAATGGTGGTAAATGGTGTTGCGTTGCAATTAGTTAGCGTAGTGTCATGCAGTGGTGGGGAATCACTGAAAATTATAAAACATACCCGTAGCTCCCAAACTACAAAAATTGTCTCGCCACTCGAAAACCTTTCTTCCCCATCGGTTGTCAGTTCTACGAGCGATGTTGCCACTTCAACTTGCTAATCCTAAGAGCTATATCGGTGACTAGTTTTCCTGCGGATCTCCTCATTCCGGATCTTATCTCACAGGGAAACTTCGAGCATATATCTCCCTAGCCTAGAGCTATCTACTACCTAACATACCACTGCATTGGCAGTATAGATCAGCCGGCATATCTCCGCGTCCCTGTGCTGTTAACGATCTACATTAAGGATGCAGTGAACAAACACTTACAAGACTTATAACGCTATGCAAACTACATGCTAATTGGGTTTTGTCACCGACAACTATATATTTGCCAGAGGGTAACCGTACCTCTTGTCGCGATTCAAATAAAGACCTACATTGAATCGCTAGAGTTCAAATTGCAATAAAAATATATACACCGATGAGAACGAAAACAGTGTGATTTCTTTCATACTCCTGTGCTGCTCCTGATCGTGACTGGACGAATTCTATGAACTTGAGCTACCAATTGGAGAGCGCGCATTTAATAGATTCATTTCACAGATTGGTCTTGTTTGATATTTTGGCCTTTGGTTTAGCGGACCTTAAGACAACAAGAGATCGCGCAGAAGACCAACATGAGCTATAAAAACCGACATATTATTATCTCTTCTTTTCGAGAAAGCGAAAGACCAATGAAAACGCAACCAAAGATTCATGACGTGATCCGCGTGATCGGTCAAGCGCTTTCTCGAGAGTAGTGATATTTTTATAGCTCACAGTCTAGCCCTGCAGGGTGATAGCTGACACAGTGCTGATGCTGACAAACCTAACCACCAGACCACCACGTCCTTATTTAGCCTTTTACGTTTAGTGGTAAAAACAAACTTCGCACTTCGGAATACAGATTCAGATTCTATTTTATGGTGTCTTGTGGCATCCCTGTGGCTCTTTTACATTTCAGGTTCAAAAAAGTTTTGGGTGAGGTCGCATTATGGTTCGAAAAAGGCCATGGAATAAGTCTTAATGGCTTTCTATCGCTTTTTTGCAATAATTCTGCCAATGTCAAGTGAGTGAAATTTGTACGGTTATGTTAAGTCAAAGTCATATTTTGTCAGTCAAAACGCCAACAGTAAAAATGGTGGATATTTTACTGAAGGCTCTAAAAAAGGCCGTTGAAGCAAAAAACGAAAATGCGTGGTTTTATGATCTTGAAACCATTTGCCAACACTCGTGCACATTCACGAACACTTAACGGATCCACCCTTATTACACATTAAAGTTCAAGATACACTAGTTTTGAAAAATAAATGCAAAAATCACAACCGCCATTGTCGGATTTTCTTCAAAGACCGGAATAAGTCTGATTGAGTTCTCAGTCTAGTTCATTCTTACGTCGATGGTAGTAGTGGTACTGGCACTAACATGTAACCATCGACCTTCACCTAATAGAGATACAAGTACAAGCTTTGACATCCGTTGCATAACCCACAAGTGGGCTTGACAATCTCGACTGGCGAGTTACGAATTCGGTTTGAATAAAAAAGCTAACTAATTCTTAGCATAAGGATAAGCAGCCAATCGCGAGATGGTTTATGCACTGAGGGTTCCGTACCATCACAATACTGACCTTATTCTATTTTTTTATTAAATATCACACGGATAGGCTAGCATGATAAAATAATGATATTACAGTTGGCACGTTGCACCGTTTTAAAACCCCAAAAAGTTAAAACAATAAATTATTTAAGAAAAATGGGCGATAAATGAAAAGATGGTTCTAAAATTAAATAAGTAGCCAATCAGTGTTTGGTTGGAGTTTGTCATAATATGTTTTTAAGTCGGTTTGTAACTGGACTCTACCAGGCTTTAGAGGCGTCTCCGAGTGTTGTATTAGGAAGTAATAATAATAAGATATTATAACGTAATTATTGCGTACTCAAACTGATAATAATTTTATAACCTAATCGATACTGATCTCGGAAGTATCGAAAAGAAAACATAATACCTCCATCGAACGTTTCTCTCGATACGCGTCACTGAACGCAAGTAATCCATCAATCGATTATTAACGATTTAATAACGCCGTCGCATTGCCTCGTGTTTATTCGATACAAATGGCGATTATCATGGTGTTTCGATTATTGTTTGGAATTTCCCTTCGGCTTTACACGGTCTAGATGTTACAAAAGTAGTGCAGTTATAAAACTAGATCGGTGTTACATTTCTCTATGCTGAAATGGGTATACTTCAGAATCGGGGCCCATTGCCATAATCGCCAATAACCGCCATGTTCAGAATAATTATTATGATTATGTTTAGAAACAAAATAGGTTTTCAGCAAAAGATTAAATATACGCAATGCACTTTCTAGTTTTTAATAGCTTCTTGGTTTTCACAGGAACTAACGTCACCATTAGACTTCTCAAATCTTTTCCAAAAGATTTGAAATTTTGCGACCATATCAGTTTTATCGTCTAATTTATTTATCTTTTTAATCTTGGGACTGTTTACTAACGAAAAGGTGTAACGAATTATATTAACCAAAATAGTACACTTTACAAAATTATCTATACATAAATAGTGTGCTCTATGAATTACAATGACATAAGTAGTACACGTTACAAATAATGCATACCAAAATGGTACGGTCTATGAAAATTTTTTTTTGTACTAAATTAAAAATAAATAAATTTCTATTTCTATTTCAAATTAAAATGATCAAAGTTGTACGTTTTACAAATTAATGTATACCAAAATATAACGTTCTGCGAATAACAATTTACAAAAATGGCGACGAGTCCTATTATCACTCTAGTAACCAGTAATCGCTGCATGAATAGGCATGATGACTAAAAGTGGTAGCTTTTCATACAATCTCTTTGGCATGTGACGTCACGAGTAGATTTTTCACAGTAACTGTGGGGGTGCTCTGTTTCGCGAGAAAGAGACAGGAGATGCCTCCTGTAGAAACTTTAAAAGCTTATTACTCCGTGATTTATTTACCGATTTTGCTTATTTTTTCAATTATTGCACTCATTTTTAATCTTCTTTATGAAAGTAATATTTTCTTGTTCATTTTTAATTATTTTACCAAATTGCACCGCCTCTACTTGGCCTTACTAATGTACAGAGAGAAGAAGAGAAGAGAGAAAGAGAGTTGGTTTTTAGTGTAGAGAAATAGTAGCGTACAATTTCTACGAATATTTTGACTTACCCATAACTATTTTCTAAACTAATAAAAATCTCTTAAAAAATGACAAAATTTAACTCCATAAGGGCAGAGTGGCGCTCTAGCGCTCTACGGTGGGAGGTCTATGTTTAGCAGTGGACCTCTTCAGGTTGATGATGATGATGATGATGATGATGATGATGATGGTGATGATGATAATAATGATGAAAACTCCATAACCCAAACATGGGTTATGTTAAAGGTTAAAATTGAATGACAAACCAAACAGATTAGCACCAAGCCCGTGCCTGTCAACACCACCCGTCTGCCAACATTGTTATTTGTTACGCATACCGTTTGTTCGTATGCAAATAAATTATGCAATAGCCGAGGCGAAGGCAAAATACTTGTTTTAGCAATTAGCTGGGCCATTCACGTGTGCAAATCTGTTGTAGGTGGTAAGAATGTTTGCTGAAAATTATGCATACCTGTTTAAGGATTGCAAAACTTTTCTTTGATGGTCATGCAAGTTATAAAAGCTAACGAGGTAGTCTGTGGTTTTATGCATGTTTTTCATACAGGCTTTAACCACACATGGACCATTTTCATAAACGTGCCTCTGTATTTTTTTGTGCGTCTTTATTTATTTATTTATTTATTTATTGAACACCAGCATAATGTACACTGTTACAATATATAAAAACATTATTTTATAAGAGCTAAGTGTCATTACAATTATTGGCGAAGACTGCATGCAAGTAGATTAAGCAAGTAAACAAATGTGTAAGTAAATAATTGTAAATTAATTTTGTAGAATTTTGTAAATTATACATAGTTAAAATATAAGGATAAAAATTATACATGAATTGAATATTTAAATTAAAAATGAAAATGCCAAAAAATGCCGAAAGTGTATAGAAACAATATACAATAAACATTATAGAAATTCTCAAACTATAAAATGATGATGATGAATGATGAATTTAAAGAACTTTCTTTTGTTTTTTTTTATGAGAATGAATTACGTGACGAGCTGGTCGTTCACCTGATGTTAAGCAATACAGCCGCCCATAACAGTTGCAGTGTCACTCGGAACTTTAAAATAATAAAGTTTCGCTTGACACTGCACTGCGCACGTCATCCTGAGACATCACACAGTCTAGTAATCAGATTACTACACTGTGTAATCAGGTCATAAAGTCTCATTTGCCCAGTAATTTCACTGGCTACAATGCCCTTCAAACCGGAACACAGTAGTGCTTGCACACTAATGCTTGGCGGCAGAATAACTGGCAAAGCGGTGGTACCTACCTAGACGAACTTTGCAGAAAAGTCCTACCACCTAGTAAAACTAGTGCCCCGTAAAAGGAACTAAGAAGACAGACACCTTCCAAATATCAAGTCAGTTGGTCCTGGCTGTGCGTCGCCTGGACTTGGACTGTCAGTCAGTCATTCAGGAATAACCATGATAGGTTCATCTTATAATAGATGGCTAAGTACGACGTAACAGGAGATCAGAAATACTAAGGATGTTATGGTGAATGTAGTGGCTTATAGTCTTTGCGTTGTGCTTACACAGCTAAGCTTTAATTTTTGAGTAAAATTCTCACAAAGTCAGCCAAAGAGTTTTCCGTCGTGATACGTGTATTTCTAAATGTAAATACTCAAAATAGGTATTTAAAACAATCAAAATATCATTCTAAAAACTTGTTTTATGTCCTTGCCAAGCCAAAAGTGCAAAGTGACAAAATAAAAAAATGTTCTTTTTTGTTTTGGCTTTGTGAGACGCTTATTGGAGTATTGGGCTGACTAACTGGAGCGAAGATATACGCAGTTAGGAAAAGCTAGAAGGGCTAGTGATTGTGTTCAGATGGTGCTCAGTGACCTGTTTTGGGATTGAAACCACAGCAAAATGACCTGACCCTACTTTCAGCCTAGAATATTAATACATACTAGACTGTGCTGATGTGATGTATCAGGATGACGTGCGCAGTGCAGTGTCACGCGCAACTTTACAAAGTTTCGAGTGGTATTGCAAGTGTTATACTCGGCCGTGAGTGCCGTGACGCTTAACATCAGGGAACCGACCAGGGCCATTATTCCGTATCGATTCCTTACTCCTGAACCACGCGAATTCCTTGTCTTAGATAAGAAATCTACAAAAGTATATTCTCTATGAAATGAAAACGAAACCGCGTGAAATGAATTTGGAATTGGCGCGATTTGAACTGCCAAAATTCATATGTTCTACTGAGACGCGTTCCGAAACATCAACACGTCTAAAGATGTGACCACTTATGTCAATATATATTATTCACCCGCCCTGGGCGGTTATTCTCCGCCCTCTCTCCGCGCTCTCTCAGATTCCACACGATACGAAACCACGTCGTTATCGTGTCTTGTTCAAATCGTGTCACAGCGTTAGATATACCTTCACTTTACATTAAAGTTATTTTTATTTTGAATAAAATATATTGACATAAGTGGTCATATCTTTTGATGTGTTGATGTTTCGGAACGCGTCTCGGTAAAACATATGATTTTTGACAGTTCAAATCGCGCCAATTCCAAATTCATTTCGCGCGGTTTTTTTTTCGTTTCATAGAGAATAGACTTTTGCAGATTTCTTATGTAAGACAAGGAATTCGCGTGGTTTCGAAGTAAGGAATCGATACGGAATAATGGCCCAGTTCGTTATGTTAAGGAAAGCTTGTGTAATGAGTTATTTTGGTATTTGTCCAGAGTTTAAAAATGTACTACCTACTGCTAGATAACAAATAACTCTATAACACAGCCTGTGTATATTGTAATGATAATGATACGGTGAAAAATATAGTTTTCTCATTTTTAACTAATCATTCTGTCGAACATAATAGCGGTGTGGTGAGGTAGTAATTTATTCACAAAACAAATCGCAATCGTAGCAACGAGCAAAACAAAACATGAAATATAAGATAACATCATATGGATCTGGATCATACTGTTATAATCTAGATTTAAATGGTATTTGACTAATATTATTTTAGTGCATAAATAATTACTTGTTCATTGTTAATAGATTTTTTAGTCAAATTTCCTTCATCTCGATCATATTGCGAACATAAATAGAAACGTGAGTATTAATTCCGCTCATGTCCTTACCGAAGGGGCCAGTATCAGTATTCAGTCTTCAGCACGGATTATCCCCAGAATCATCATCATCATCATCATCATCATCAACCTGAACTCCACTGCTGAACATAGGTCTCCCCCAAGCCCCAAAGAGCTCCACTTTGAGTAGCAGCTTGCCTCCTGCATCCATCGACTCCCCGCGCTTCCGACCAAACTGAATAGGTACTTCAAAATGCTACTCGTGCGTAATTTTATAACCGCAATCACTATCTAAAATAATCTAAATACTTTTGTTTACAGTAATCCCCTACTATCCACTCTTCTAATGCCTTAATCTAAAGAATTTGGCGCCTCGTATTTTTTATTGTTAATTGCCGTAAAATTGCGTTTTTTTTAAAGATATGCTAGATTTTTTATCTAATCTCACGCAAAAATACGCAACAAAAAATGATAATTAATCTCCTTTACGGTGACCTTGATAGGTATCACAATAGGTACCTACCTATTTACTATTTATGATAAAATTATTAAAAAAACCGGCCCCCATTCATGACGTTGTTCAGCAACCTTATTAATTGTATTTCTCTCTCTTTCACAGACACACACATGCGACATGAGACAGGCGACATGCGAAACAACCGTCCTTCCCGCTAACGTATTTTATAGTTTTTAAAACGGGCAGTGATAGTGATTTTTTAAAACCAGCCAGTGCTTAATATTCCGTTCCAAAATGCTCAACTTTTTATGAGTGCTCAAAACAGTTCCTTTGCAAAAATGGCTAGTGATAAATACGTCCATTTTAAACAAGTAATAAGTGTTTGCAAATAATACAACCGTGGAATTGATAGTCAATTTGCTATGTGAATTTAGTGTAGTTGTAGGTTGTGGAATTGAAAACAGCGCCATCTATTGGTACGGGTTGGAGATGCGTTGATGCGATGGAGGCCGGTTTTATTCCGGTGACAAGCGGCGGCGGCGGCGTGCCTCCTCCGCCGTCCGTTGTGGCGCCACCGGCGAATGTGATTCGCGCGCCGGGACTGAAACGTGGGAAAATGGAAGAAGCCATCACGGATCGGGTGAGTTTTGCTCATTTTCTAACTAATACAGCCTTATTTATAAACAATGCTTAACTAATAAGAAAGTTTTCAATACAAAAATAATAGCGCAATTTTTATTATAGTTTAACTTTCAGAGGTGTTTTAAGTAAGCCTGTCTAGCTGTGAATCTGTTTAATGTAGAAGGAAACAGGAAGGAAACATTTGAGGATTTGGGGACACCCTAAATTGGTTTTATGGTGCTTCAGTTAGATTACCAAGTGCTTGAAACGATAACGATTTATTTTTTTATGTCCATGTTGGTCCTTCGAGCTTAATTCAATGTAGGAATCCAAAAATACCAGTTGCATTTTGGGAAATAATATTTATTTCTATTCCTTTTCGAGTAGGTATTAGATAGGTTAATCTAGGAACCAGGATGTTTGACATCGGTCAGTGTTGCCTTTCGCTAACAATTGTTTTGTTTTTACTCATAATCGTAATAGTTGTGATTCCACAAAGCGTCAGAATCCGTTCTCGTTAAAAATCCCTTAATCCTAATTGGAGTTTTCTTATATTTATCCTTTTTCCTAGATTCCTTATAAAAAGTCAAATCCTTCTTCTCGTTTTGTCCTCTAAACACATCCTTTAGGCAAAATATCACTAGCAATAACGAATTCACAGCTGTATTTATAAACTAGCTTTTGCCCGCGGCTTCGCACGCTTGTGTTACGTTATTTTTACGTTATAGTCTAATAATAGATCATGCATTTCGTACCAAACAACAAAATCCACTAAATCTTTTCGAAGCTGAGCACAGTACATGAGTACAGTAACCTGTATTAGTTAGCATAGGTATAGGTATAACGCAAGTATAGCCCTGAGTGGAAGCTATTTAAGCCATTACCTAAAATTAAATGTTTTGAGTCTAATATAGATTTATAGCAGTATAAGAAGTTTCAAAAAAAAAAACTACAATTTTATAAGTACCTCTTCATATTACAACAAAAAGAAATCATCATCACTTCACTCAGGTCTTTAACAGAAGTTTCAGTAAGTTTTGTTTAGGTAGTAGTTACCTAAGCAGGCAGGTACAGTTTAGAAAATATGGAAGAATCATACACGATGATGCTGTTTTGCTCAGTTTTACATATTATCCGCGCGCTTTTTGTACCATTTACCACATTTTTTTACCTTCTTAAGTTTGGCTCCATACGAATTGAGTACGTACACTTAGCCAGTGTCAATAATAAGTTTATAAATTGCTGGAGATATGCATTTACCTGTACGATGCGTACATAACTAATTTTCTTAATACTAATTAGGAATTACAAATACTAAACCACCACTCCTTAAAGAATCGACAGTTATAATTATTATTATGTCCACTATTTTCCACGCTGTCTCATTCCCACTGCACTTTCAACATACCTACCTAGTGATGAAAGTGAGGAAATAGGTTAAATCGTCATTACATAATTATTACTTACACCCAAAGATAGTTAATTACCTACTATAACTTTCTTGAAGTAACCGAATAATCAATCATTTTTTGCTCCCGTTGTTTATTTCAAAGCCCACAGATCTAAAATATTTTAACTATTAAAAACATATATCAACATGCAAGAAAAAGAAGAAGAACAAATCAAAAACAGTCAAAAACGAACTTTACTCGCCATGTTGTTTTTAATTCGAAGATACAATTGGCATAATGAATACCTACATATTATTATATCTAATATTCCCTTTTTAAACATTTTTCATAAAATATTTCGTATCATTGGCTTACAAATAATAGCAAGCACTCCGTCTTACTTTAATGCCAAAATAAAAAAGGTTTTAAAATGCGTAGCAATGGTAAGGGTCTATAACTTAAGTAGCTATAAGTACTACAGGGGGTCTAGCAAAGATACCAACCACTAACGCTAACGCCAAACGCTAACTCCAAAACTGTATTGAAATGACATTAGCTGTGGAAAAGTAAACGATTTCCAAAATGTCATCCTAGTACATTTTGGAGTTAGCGTTAGTGGTTGGTCATCATTAACAGCCTGAAGACGTCCACTGCTGAACATAGGCCTCCCGCCGGGAGCGCCACTCAGAGCGGCTGCTCGCCTCCTGCATCCATCGGCTCCCCGCGGCTTTCACCAGGTCGTCGGTCCATCTAGTGGGGGGCCGGCGTCTTCCAGTTCGTGGTCGCCACTCGAGAACCTTTCTTCCCCATCGGTTGTCAGTTCTACGTTCTGTCAGTAGTGGTTGGTATCACTATACAATACCTACCACTAACGCTAACGCCAAACGCTAACTCCAAAATGTACTGCAATGACATTTCTGAAATCGCTTACTTTTCCGCAGCGAATGTCATTTCAATACATTTTTGGAGTTAGCGTGAGGCGTTAGCGTTAGTGGTTAGTGTCTTTGCTAGACCCCCAGGTACCTTAAAACTTCTTTGGGGTTGATCAAGAATTTAGCAGTAGCGCAAAAATAATTTTATCTACCTAATTAGAATGGTAACGTGTAGTAAGTTTATGTAAATAATACATTTGACCAGATCGCCAATAAAGAACATTTCTCCCGCCAAAACCCTATAAATCAAAAACTTGAATAAAAATGTTAATTAAGTAAGCTTCAATATTGGCTAAGTATGAAAATCGCGTGAAGCCTTATGAATGATTATAAAAAGTCTAAGAACCTACCCTTTTAAGCAGTTTTCCGTAGCCCGAAAAGTGTGATACGCTGCCGGCTAAATACAAATTTTGTCTAATGCCAAAATAAAAAAGGTTATACAATGCGTAGCAAAAGCAAGGGTCAATAAATTAAGTACCTATAGGCACAGCTTACTGAATAAGTTACTACTATAGGGTAAGCTATAGGTACTATAAATACAATTTAAATACTTATTTCGAATGGTAACGCGTAGTAGATTTTTGAAAACTAATACATAATACCAGATTGCCAATAAAGAATATTCCCCTCGCCAGAACCCAAAAAATCGAAAACATGAATACTAATTTTAGTTATGTTTCAATATTGGCTAAATATGATATCGCGTGAAGCCTTAAAACTTATAATAAAAAGTCTAAGAACTTCTTAGTTTTCGAAATTCCTTGTTCTCTTTGTCGTGCTCATATTCAAGAAGGTTCTCATACCTATTCTCTTTTTTAGTTTGGACCACAGATTAACGAAAAAACTTATCTCTAGTAATACCACAGATTAGAGAAAAAAATACGCATGACTTCCTTGATTGTTTTTCTCTAATCTGCACTGCATCGAGTAATCGCGCGATGTATTTTGCCGTAGCCCGAAAAGTGTGATACGCTGCCGGCTAAATACAAATTTTGTCTAATGCCATAATAAAAAAGGTTATACAATGCGTAGCAAAAGCAAGGGTCAATAAATTAAGTACCTATAGGCACAGATTACTGAATAAGTTACTACTATAGGTTAAGCTATAGGTACTATAAATACAATTTAAATACTTATTTCGAATGGTAACGCGTAGTAGATTTTTGAAAACTAATACATAATACCAGATCGCCAATAAAGAAGTTTGCCCTTGCCAGAACCCATTAAATCGAAACCATGAAGAATAATTTTAGTTATGTTTCAATATTGGCTTAATATGATATCGCGTGAAGCCTTATAACTTATAATAAAAACTCTAAGAAGTTTTTAGTTTTCGAAATTCCTTGTTCTCTGTGTCGTGCTCATATTTAAGATGGTTCTCATACCTATCCTCTTTTTTAGTTTGGACCACAGATTAACGAAAAACTTATCTTTAGTAATACCACAGATTAGAGAAAAAAATACATATGACTTCCTTGATTGTTTTTCTCTAATCTGCACTGCATCGAGTAATCGCGCGATGTATTTCGCCATAGCCCGAAAAGTGTGATACGCTGCCGGTAATGCAGGCGCGCCAATTGTTATTTACTGTTTTTTGTCTTTTAAGTTATAAATAAAAACATGCATTAAATTACTTCCTTATTGCTTAGTGCAGTGGGGATTGTTCAGAATGAAATAAAAATGATTGGGGTTCCGTACTCAAAGGGTAAATCCTTATTACTAAACCTCCGCTCTCCGTCTGTCTGTCCATCAGACACCAGGATATACACATGAATCGTGATAGTTAGACAGTTGAATTTTTCACAGATGATACATTTCTGTTGCCACTATAACAACCGTGATCCGTATTCAAAGGGACAGATAAACAGACAAATAAAAAAAAATGGTTTTACTTCATATTGATAAGGAATTATAAATTAAAACTATTAAAATTTATTTTTGTAATCGCAAATAATACTCTCACAGTTTGTAAAACATATTTATTCGCCGACATGCAATATAACGCTACTGTTTCCTCCATTTTATTTAGCCCACGTCGGTCGCGCAGCAGGCAAACAAATTGACTATGTGTCCGGGTTGGGGCGCTACAAAAACATCGAGGATAGTCAACAGAGATGTTTTTGCGCGCCAACTCAACAGCGAAGGTTCGGGCGTATATGAAGTCGCGCCATAATAATAACAGAGTGTTTTTTCTTTAATCTGTGCATCCGGATAAACCTGAGATAATATTACCGTCAGTAGCACAGAGCACATTTTTTTTTCTCATCTATGATTAGTAGCCAAAACAAAACTTATTTTTTGACAGTGGCTAAATACCTACACTATGTGTGGACCAAAATATAAAAAAAAACTGACCTTGAAGTCTTGAAGCGGCCATCTTGTGAAAATCCCGTTCCGTTTCATAATGAAATCTTAATCATTTTCACCAAAAAAAAATTTACAATATTTAAAATTTAATATATCCTATGTTGTGCGCCGGGTTTTTCTAAGCTTATTAGTGAAAACCGCATGAAAATCCGTTCAGTATTTTCGGATTTGTGCCGTAACAAACAAACAAACAAACAAACAAACAAACAAACAGACAAAATGTCTAAAAAGTAGCTTAACGTGATCAGCAAAAAATTTCAAGCTAACCTGTGTCATTTTTTTTTCGATATCTTGCATTTACAGATTTTTTTATCTCTACAGTTTTATTATATGTATAGATATAGATAAATAAATAAATAACGCCCAACGATCACATACATAGATCCTGGACCCTAACTAGGATTCCCTGACGAGGACCATGCTCCCACAACACCCAGACACAGAACAAGTATTTGCGCTTTTTTTTCGGGCACAAATACTTGGCCTGTCGCGGGAATCGAACCCGCCACCTCCGGGTTATGAGCTGACCTGCTCAACCACCACACCACGGAGGCTGTCCGTACGTTCAATGGTTCCGTACCGTTCCGTATACTTAACATCAGGTGAACGACTAGCTCGTCAACCATTCATTCTCATAAAAAAAACATGAAACAGATAAGGACTTTGCAAACCAAAGTGATGTGTAGCAAAAGATTTTTAAAGTTCCTACCTAATTTGTTAAAAAAAATATGTTATTCTTAGTGAATTTGGCCTTGATTTCTCTATTCCGTTTTACTAACACATTTAATTTACATAGGTGTCAAAAGAAAATGTTATATGAGAACCCTTTGAAAAAGAAGCCGGCTTCAGGCGCGTCGAGAGTTGCTCTTTGCATGAAAAAGTAGCCTTTGAAGATGAAACGAGCGAAACGATTTCTTCGGAAAATGTTAAAATAAACTCTTTTAATGGTTGGTAGTTTTGTTTCTGGCTTTAGGAAGCTTTGTTTGTTAATATCTCGCAGTGATTCTTCAACACATTGTACTTCACCAGGCGTTTTGATAAGAATAACATCACATTCTATAAGCATTCTACAGAACGAACCTCACAAGGTTGAATAGGATTATATCTATGGAGAGCCCTACTTATAAACGTTGCTTAAATTGTTGGAAACCATAAATAATAAAGTAGATATTGTAATAATTTAAGTAATGCACTGGCAACATTTTGTTTTGAGTCTGTGGTCATTCTAATGACATTAACCTTCTTGTTCGATCGATATCCATCCGTGTACATTTTTGCCTTGCCTTCCAATAAATAATATAATTCAAATTTTAGTTGTTTCAATCAACATAAATTGAATCAGTGTTTAAAATGCTCCGCATGGTTTTCGAGTGTGACATTTTAAATCAGCCAAAAGTTGACAGAATATTTTAGTCATTGACTAACCTTAAGCAGCGTTTGTAAGTAATGCTCGAAAATATTGATTTTGAATAAAGAACCTTAAATTCAAACGTTGAAGAGAATTAGCGCGTGGCGGTTGGATTGAATGACGATCAATGTTGGCCAAGCAGTAAAAGAAATAATAGTAACACCAACAGACTGTGTAAGTACTAAGTACCCTGATAGTCCTGGTACAGAGAAAAAGGTGGAAGCTCGAATCATCATTTGAGCCACTGTCAGTGCTAGACCCAGGCGTAGCAGTGGCTCATCTCAAACTATGACTTAATCAGCATTGGCACTTGCGTTTCTATCAGCAAACTGAAAGTCAGGGAACTAACACACCTAACAGGTCATATTATATATAAGCAACGTACTAAGCAACGATTTCGCAATATAACTCCGAAAATTATCATAATATAAAAATATGCCTCGCGGAAAGGCGGAAATCGGAACCCACGTGAATATCCAAAACGAGAACCAAAGTGTAAACAAAGGTGTGACTAGGTGGATACGATGCTTCACGCCCACATTCACTTTCGTATTGAATCCACAGAGATGTTGTCAAATTGACAGACTGCAATCTCTACAAAGATGGGTTTGACACCTAGTTGTTAAAATGCAATAAGCATCAGGTACTGTGGGATACAAAGGGCAAACCGTGGACTGTGATCGTATGATTATGTGTGATTTTTTCCATCGTAACATTCGTAACTTATTATGATTCGAAACAATGTTCAAGATGTAGCATCCAGTGATGCTACATATGTGTCTAATATTTAATGGCATTGGAGCCAGCATAGATGTAACGTTTACTCAGCTGAATGACCTCATTAGAGATTTAGGTTGTAGCATCACTTCCAAGATTGAATGCCATTGGAGCCTGAGTAGATGCAACATATACCCAGAGATATGACCTCATTTGAAATATGTAGCATCACAGGTCAAAAATTCAATGGCATTAAATAAATTAAAAATAAAATAACTACATAGATCCTGGACCCTAACTAGGATTCCCTGTATCTATTGTCCCAGGAACTACGAGGATCATGCTCCCACAACACTCAGACACAGAACCAGTATCTGGAGCCAGGCCAGAGTAGATGCAACATATACCCAACCCAGATTACCCAGTGATAATGACCTCATTCGAGATGTAGATTGTCGCATCAGTCAGTATTCCATTCCAAAATATTCCATGACTGGAGCCATCAGCCATCATAGTGGGGTTTAAAATTTGATATATTTAACTAGGTACTGGAACCAACTTCAACTTTTGCAATACCAATCATAATATGGCGTAGAAAGATTTGTTTCCACAATTATACTCTTTCAAATGCAAATAGCACTTTTTATTAATCACCGAGCAGTCATTGATTAATTAAAACGAGTATTTTTAATCGATTATGCAATTTAATTGACCAATTTAACGGTACACTTCCAACTCTAGCGTGTTGTGTCAATAAAAAGGTGAACATGTAAGAATGCGTTGTATTTTCAAGCTTTTTCTATTGACAAACTGATTGATTTTGACATTATGATTATGACAGACACGACAGTGTTTCTAGGATACCGGTTTTCATAGTTTCTGGTGTGGAGAAATCAAACATAAATTCTAGAAAATCCACAGGCTTGGATTCCTTGTAGAGAATGATTGAGAAAAACCGTTGATAGTTTGATTCCGGGGTTTTGACTACATTCGGCCCTTCAACTTGAGGAGTTTCTAGCAAGTTCTTTTATCAAAGAAAGGCTGGCTCATTACCCGACTACCAAAAAAGAGGGTTATGAGTTTGACTGTCTATGTATGTATGTATGTATGTATGTATGTATGTATGTATGTATGTATGTATGTTTGTATGTATGTATGTATGTTCATATGTTCCCTTGTATCTCCTAAATTACTTATCCTATTTCAAACAGCAAGATGTAAATCGATAGATCTTAACACTCTGCGTGTCATAGGCTATATAAAGTTACATTAAATTCAATATGGCGGATTATAAAAATTCGCGGACAAAAAATATATTTTTTCGATAAACATGTCATGTTTGGTATCAAATGAAAAGTCTTTATGAGTACGTCTAGAATATGTATAATTTGTATATCTATGTATAACTATGTATAGCCTACGTACAAAAATAGACGCCAATTTTCTGGTTTTGTTGTTCCCTGGTTGTGCCTAAACTACTCACCATATTTTATCAAATTTGATACCAATCGATGCGTATTGATACTCTGGGTAACATAGGGTACATTAAATTATACTAAGCCCGATATGGCGGATTTTATGACCTATCCATTCCACCACATGGTAAGAAAATTCGCTAAACATTAGGCAACCAGCCGAAATCATTCGTGTAGTCTTAAAAATTGCCACAGTTATACTTTAAAGTGTACTGATGAATATACAAAAAATTTCCGAGGGTGGAGGGTAAGTAGAGGGAGGGGGAAGGGTTTGAATATTACTTTTTTCGGATATTTGCTTATATCTCAGAAACCTTTAGGATTAGTATTACAATTACTACTGTGAAATTAAATAATATTACATCCGCCATAAAAAAGATTCTATTCATTTTTGCTGTAGGTTCAATACTTTAGGAATTAAACGATGTTGGAATTTGAAAAAGTAGCTTCCTCCCACCTCGTTATAACGCGCAACTGCATAAGCGCTTGTAATGTTGTAGCATAGATAAATAAATAAATAAAATAGATGATAGAAGAAGGTACCTACTTAAAAGCATTAATCTCAAAAAATTTAATTAATCTAAATTTAATCTAATCTAAATCTAAAAATTTAAATCTCTAGTCAAGTAAACACACATATTTTTGCACATAGGTAAGTGTAACCATTAGTTATACAATACAACACCCCTTCATTTGGATGAAGGTAAAAATGCCATCATAAATAATTAGGTAGTCGGGTATTAGTTTTTGAACTCTGTCTTGTTTAAAGAATGAGCTAGGTACTATTTAAAAGTTTTGTTTGATACAGTTAGGTGCTGCGACGTGCATGTTGCTCTTGCTTTTCCGATAGTTAACGTTGTACCCTAAATACATTGATACATCCTAAATGCTCAGAAGTCGTACACGGCATAAAGATAATTCACGACCCTAAATACGCTGGTTGACTGACTGGTGATACCGAAAACGCATCTCTTGTAAAGAAGATACTAAACACCTCGTAAAGCAATATAAAGCATGGTCGCCAACAAATGAGTAAGTATAAGTAGGTACCTATTTAAGTATTTACATAACTGGCTTCTAGTTCCAGCTACTGTTAATGACTAAAGTAATTCGATATCGACGCACAGTGGCCGTACATTGATGACTGATGTAATGGACGACCGACGACGTAAAGTTGTATATTCCCATTTGTCAACATTGGCTTTGTTAAACTCACCATTTGATGAAAGTAGTGAGCAATAATATTACTGTATCAAATCGGAGAGTCACTTAAAATCTAATATCGTAAGACTTAAGGCTCTTCTACAATATATATAACCGAAAATATCGTTTGCAAAGTCTGAATTGTTCTACTAAATGGAAGTTTTTATCCAAAATGCCAAAGACGGCTGAATGCTAAACTCGTGACTCTCTCGAGCCGTGTCTTGATACATAGGGTCTCAGATAGGGCTCGGGTCGGGAGTAATATGGGAATAAATATACATGTATAGGAGCTGGAGCAAGGCAATAATGTGATAGGACTAATAGGACATTAAGGGGTCCATTGGCTGTTCCCTGTATGATCTTTGGATATATATCTAACAAGATAATACAGTGTTAGATTTTATCTTTGTTCATTAGGTTATCCTGTGCCTATGAGGCTTTGATGCTTTGGGGCAAGCTTTAGTATGTATTTAGTAAACCAAAATATTTAGATACACCCGACTTAAACTGTGTTTTTGCACTCAATTGTAATACCAAATTAAGTGGTCTCGTCTCGCCCACCATGTTATGAGTTATGTCAAGACCACCGCTTTTCATTCCGCGGGTCCAGTGAAAAGTGCGACCACCAAGGTGATTATGGTAAGTAATAGATGCATAATAATTCAAAGTACCGTAGCTCTTTGTACAAGCACTATAATAAGCATAATAAGAGAAGCATTGTACAAAAAGGTGGTGTGAATGCGAATATCATCTATATAATTTAGGAAGGTAAGTATACATTTTCCATATGTATGATTGTAAGTTGTTTTTGCGCATAATGCAAGCTGCTGCCACTTCCCTACGCTGCCGTATAATAGAAACTTTTTCCAATAGAGTTATTTTCTTAGAAAAACATGACTGAATTGAATCCGCGACCACCTGCCGCCGATTCTATAATAGACAAAATGCACCACACACCCACAGACCCTAAAATCTATACGCCGAAATTTTTCGAAAATTCGAATTGTAAATAATAAGTAGGTACTGTGTTTCAAGCCAAGATTCTCTTTCAAATGAAGATTCCGACTTGCTGAGGCAGGCAACCTTTTAACCTGTAAACGTCTATTTACTGCCTTTTTAAGGCGTATATATAAACCTTCGCACTTTACAACCATTCCCGTCCTGTATCTTTCAGTAGCGTATACCCCTGCTGCGTCAAGGGATACTCATACAAGTAGCGTAAAGCTTATGAATGTTTATTGACGCCAATAGAGTTGTTGTAGAAATTGACAAATCGTCTCCCTGAACTTAAATGACCTCATAGAGTTGCAATTAAGACTGTTGTAGCTCTAAATTCTAATAGGACTTCAAAATGTCTAACTGCATCATAACCTCAGCACATGTTATTTTCTATGATTATAACGGACACTAAGTTCATAGACATCAAAATAAATCTTACTAGATAAAGCTCGCTGTAGCCAGATACTCAGCACAAAATAATTAAAAAACTGGTAAGATGATTCCTATGCATATTTTTTGAATAATTATCAAGAATTTATGTGCTCGCTTATAAATTGCCTACATACTAAATATAATAATACAAATTATACAATATTCATTATTCTGCATGTTTGTAAAGGTCAAACGTTACAGAACAAAATTCTTGGCTAAAAAGAACTCTTACCCCTGTATTCTAAAACATTTCACCATAAATCCTTCACTCGACTTCCACTTAACTTTGAGGGAAACTCAAAGTACATCGCGACGTACCTTGAGTTGACAGTTGTTTCGCTTCTCTCGTTTAAGAAAAATTGACGCAGAAATGTCAAGTTGATTATATATTGTCAATTAAAAATACCAAACACACAAAAATGAGGTTAAGTCGAGATTGAGTTGAGTGGACTAAACTCGTGGTAACAACTTAGAATATGGGGGTTAGACACTAGAAATTTACATAATCATAAACCCAAGTACATTACAAAATATTGTTGATTGTTTTTTCTGTAATTTTTTCTGCCTCAGAGTGGAAAATGATCAAATACGTCAACACAACAACGTCGGAAAAGAGGTTGCTATTCCTATTATTAATCCTAACAGGCATCATAATCAAGTGTGACTATATGTGATCACTATAAGTGAGCAGGCCAAAACTCAGGCTTCCGTCGTATAATTTGATTCACATTCCTAATTCTCACCCACACCTTGCTCCATCTACTAATCATAAACAGTTGAGCGGGGCACGCCGCACGCAACGCTCGCGCCTCACGTCGCGTTTATCGGAAAAATCGAGCGATTTTCTCTCTAAATCGAGAGTAGTTCCATGCATTCGATAGTTAAAAACTGAATGTGAAGTGGCCAGTGCTCTGAAAAAAAAAGTGCAAGTGACATAACTTTTTAAATGGAATATGGCTACGGAGGTACGGAGGTGTCATTGCGAGGTCGGAAAACATGAATAACGTAATATTACTTATTTGCATAATGTTTGTATTGTTGTTTGAATTCCTAAAGCTTTTCAAACATCTCACGGTGACGTAGGAGTATTTTTATGTTTGAATAATTTAAATGTTTGTGCAAAGTTATGAAATCACTCATGTAGGTACTCAGTCAAGCGGAGATCATGTCGAGTTGGAGTGAAGTACTTTTGACATGTACGAATAACGAAATCTTTCCTAAGTTCGCAACAGTTCGTAGCTAAGTTGAAAATGAAACACATATGTTTTGAAAGATACTTGAAGGCATTATGGACAATTATTGCAATGCAAGATAACTCTACTTTCTCTAACTTAATTGTATGCTATGAAGTTATTTACTTCATCCGCTTTAAAAGCGCCGATAATGTAATTAAATTAGAAGATTAAAACTTGATTAACATTCAGAAAAAAATGTTGTAGCGCTTCTTTAGCTAGTGAAAAATTGGCTCAAGCTTTGACATAGCAAGTTCTTCAAATCTCGTCAGAAAAGACAATCACACGTTACGGGATTTGCAAATGTAATAGAATAGAACTCGTTTATTTCAAATAAGGCTGTATGATCAAGATCATAATTATTACGCCTAGGTAAATACTGTACTAACTTAATTGACAAACATAAACCCTTTACGTGCCATTCATTAGTCATTCGCATTACCAATATCAGCTCAAAACTTCGCCACAAGTACGCAAAAAACAAAAGACTGTACTTCCTGTAGATGTATCAGTTTGAAAAGAGAACCTCTCAAGTAATTAGCATGCAATTATCATTTTCCGTTCTTATCTTTTTATCTCTACCTTAACTAAATTATTTGGATGTTGCCCTCATTACTAGTCATACTTTTATCTTGTTTGTGAATTCTCCGTGTTTGCGAGAGCTATCTATGAGTTTGTGTCAACTTCTGAGAAACACTTGGTTTAGGTAGATTTTAGAAGTACCTATTCTATAACTTAGGTGTCACCTAGGTAATTTATTTATTTTGGACTAAATTGACTGAACTATGTAGTAGAAACGTCTCTAAATCAATCTGCTTCTTTAATTTAAAGACCCAACTACCTAAAACCTGCAATTCGGCGCTTCATTAATGTTGAAGCTATGTTTTAATGCTCTATAACCTGTCCATCGAAATCTGCCAAAAACACTCCTTTGTATCCAAAGTTGTGGAATACCTTTCCTTTTGGCGGAAATTCCACCTATCTCATGTAGGTTCTGTCCTAAGTCTAAACAATATAGATGTTTATTTTGGCGTGCCTCTACGGCAATATTGTATGTTATTGTACACTGTATGTGATATCTATTCCGGAAAATTAAGACATCACGCAAATTCCTTGGGATAGCGAGTAAATTGCAGAACAACTCGTGGGCCTCGAAGTAATAATAAGTTTGTAGTAGTATTTGTAAGTAATTATCTCGTTTCCGTTTACACTTACACACAGTTTTCTTGCGTTGAGAACGGTGATTCGTGTCGTGTCGATTTTCTAATCCGTCTAGCTGAGCGCGGAAACATGTCGTGCTGTGGAGAAATGCGCTGAGATATGCGGTTTGTGCGTTTTCATTTCAATATAGGCTGGCGAGGCACGTATTATTAACTTTTTACTATTTAAAGGTTTGAGTGAAATAATATATACTTACCGTTTTTAACGTGTTTCCGATGTTTTCAGCGTATGCGAAGCTGGCACACCACCTCCTTTGGCAAAATAATGCTCGGCTTGCTGGGTAATCTTAATACAAATGAAGCATTGTAAATGCATCAGAATCGGTAACGACTAAATTCTGGCAATAAAATGGTTATTTTAACGTGTGACCAGCAAGTGTCTGATACCTAAAGACCCTAGCCATTATAGAATAAGCCAAAAATTATCCTTTATAAAAATGTGACCAACAAAAGTGTCTAAAAACTTTAAAACTAAGGACCCTATAAATTGCCATATAAATGAACTAAAGCCTTGCAAATCCATCTTTCCATTTCTCTGTAAGGAAACTTAGTTGCCTTTACATAATAGATGATAATTCCGACCTTCCGTCCCAACCCAAATATCGTCTTACTCGTTTCGCGAAATTTAATCGCGGGCGGTGCAGCCATGAACTCGATAGCCCCGATCTCGATGTATCGATATAATATCGATTTGATATTCGTTGGTGATATTATGTTTCAAGGTACCATTTACGATGAATTGTTGTAGATATAAGATACGCTTGTTCATGTTCATTAATAAATTTTCGTGGGAACTTTTTCGTCACTACTTGCAGTGTCTTTTCTTCTAGCCAGTTTTCTACTAACTGCTTGGATTTTAATGTATGAAAACTTGACTGGACTAGTGTGATTTATCTGTTGAACATTTGTGGTGCTATAGTTTTCGTGAGTATGTTCTATCCTTAAATACGTTCAAAAATGTCGCAATGCGCGAGTGAGATAAACGATGCACGAATACCCTGGCCTTAACTCCAAAAGAACATAATCCTTAGGTCATCAAGCCATCATAACATTGACACAAATACGACGCCAACAATGATGTAATATCAATTTAATCAGTATTTATAACCAGACCGGTTTCTAAGAATTTCGACCGCACGCATTTTATTGTGCTCAAAATAGTTTTTTTAATGAAGGTGCTACATGCCGTAAATGCCTACAGAATTTTTTTAAGAGTGAACCTCAGTTGTATTTGTAGTTGCATGTAAAAGGTACATTTTACTCGCGAAAAAAATTATGACTACCTAACTGTAGTTTTAACAATAGATCGTTTTAACAATAGATCCCTGAAATAATGATTGTGTGTTGATAGTTATGCCTAATCTAGAAATATTCCAATTAAACCAGCCTCTTTAACGATACTATTGGTCTCTACTCTACCGACTTTTACAGTCACCGGGCGAAACCAATCACCCTCTAACTAAAACTAAACTTTTACTAATAAGGAGTACGTAGACGCAGAATGAAATTTAAGAATTTGGACTATTGATGATGGTGGTGATGATCCAGATTAAAAAATCGTACGTTATTTAATTTTGTAGTTCTATAACTACTGCGGTCTTTGTCATTTCGATCTACATGAAAAGGACAGCAATATTTCTAGAGTTGCTGACAAATTAGATTTGGCTATACCCTATGCCCCCTGGAAAGTGTTGGGTTTGTTTTCCAATTTTTCTCTGCCATATTTGTCAGTGGTGGTTAGGATCTATATCTAATGTCTCGCCCACATTCTTTGGTTTTTGTCAACAGTAACAAAGGTATCAGTTACATTAAAAGTAGGTTTAGAATAAAACAGATACCAATCAACGACCTCGGTCTAAGAAAACACAGGAAGCGCCATAGAAGGATTGTTGCTCTGACTAGAAGTAAATTGCCCTAGTATAGCTTAGGAAGTTATTCCAACGGCTAATTAAGGCAGCGAGCCGATTTATAATTGAAATCAATTATGTGCGGCAAACGAAGCTTATATACAGCGGCATCGTATAGAGCCACTGAAGATCAAGACCAAACTTATTTTTTAAGCCCAACGATGACATACCTGATCCTGGGCCCTAACTAGGAGTCCCTGTGTCTAGGGACCCAGGAGCTACGAGGACCATGCCCCCACAACACACACACACACAGCACAAGCATTTGCGCTTTTTTTTCTTGTACACAAATACTTGCCCTGGATACGAACCGGCCTCCGGGTTATGAGATGAGCTAAGAGCCAATCTGCTTCACACATCACAGAGGCTATATCTGAAGAGATTATTCTGCACCACGACTTATTCGGTGAACTTTTTATAGCATACTTACATAACATTATCTTAGTGTCGTAACTTCTTGCCCTTTAACTTCGGCAATACATTCTAGTTTCTATGTGGCCCTTGATCCAGCCGCATTTTTTTAGTTTGATAGGCTTGCGCTGTATAACACTGTTTGAACAAATCCACAGGTGATTAAGAACCCTGGGGACCTGGGGATTTGTTCAGGGGGTCTAGTGTGGAGGCAAATCCTAGCTAGAGCACTATAATCCACCCGCATTCTTATCAAAATAAATCCCCCAGGGATCTTTCGAAGAAAAATCCAAATGAGCAGGGGATCAAAGTCTTCTATACTTCTATTATTACTTGCAAATCACTTGCATACTCATATTGATTCACATTGACTTGCATAAGTAAAAAAATTACAGACAGGCTCTGTGTGTAAGATGTTTGGTTATGTAGATATCATCTTACATTAATCGCGAACGTTGAGACGAGATGACCCCACATCTGACATCACGGGTCTAAATATAAACACAGACCAAGATTAAGGTAATTTCATACCATTTGGCCATCACCAGGAATGGTGACTCTCGAGGTACTCAGATCTAACCGTGGTCCGAAATTGAAACAACGTAAAAGCTTCTTAAAATCTTATTAAAATACCTAGTACCCACTCAACACAGATCGTATAAAAAAATCTACTCAACTAACTACTCATAAATAGGTACGATAACCGGGAAAGCTTTTTTGCTTTTTCTTGAGCTAAGTTTGACTCTAGACTCGATTTTAACACAATATTTCACCAGAGTATTGCCTACCTAGGTAGGTACTTGACCAGTTACTTTCTTTTTATAAGTAGGTACTTATTACAGTTTGCAAAACTAAATTATTAGTAGGTAGGTACTTAGGAACTGAGCAGGTGGACCAGTGCACGACTAATTTAATAATTTACATAATAAATGTTGTTGGCTGAGACAAATCAGTCTATGGTGCAGTGGGGCTATATGAATTTGCTGGGCATATGTTTTCTATAGTTTTTCTTATACTATCTCTGCTTACGTTATGAGAGGTTGCACCCAAATTAACAAACGATTAGGTACTTATTATTGACTTATTACGGGAAACACGATCTCTTTCACATGGTAACCCTTAACTGATGACGTCACCGCGCTGATGTAGTTCATGTAGGCCGCGTGAGATAACTCTTTGCATTTGCAAATGCTTGGAGATAACTTAGATCAAATAGCAAGTTAGGTCACATCTTTGTTTAGTGATTGTTTTGAGAGTGTTCTACGGCTGTGTCTGAAAATAAAGACGTGGTCACACTCTTTTCAATAGAATACGCATAATTTCTAGTAATAATATAACGTGAAATACTAAAAGCACAGTCATGTTAATTAATCATAATACTACATACCGACCGCTGTCTCCTCTGGTCATACTAGTTTGTCATACCAGCACCCCGATTCCCAACCCATCGAATAAGTTTCGAATGGAAATCCAGTCTCCATCTCCTTCATTCTGACAGTAGATGAAGGAGACGGAGAGAGTAAACTTCGAATCGAAACTTTTTCGATGGGTTGGAATAGGACCATGAGGATATTATAGCCATGTCTTCGTGATCATACTGGTAACATTGCGGATGGCCGCATAACTAAGCTGTACTACGGGAAAATACTTTAACCTTTCCTTTTATTCATCATCATCATCATCATCATCATCATCATCCTGAAGACGTCTACTGCTGAACATAGGCCTCCCCCAAAGAGTGCCACTTTGAGCGGCTGCTTGCCTCTTGCATCCATCGGCTCTCTACGGTTCTGACCAGCAGCCCTACCGTGTAAGCATTCTGGTAATGAACATCGCCTGCCATCCTGCTTGCGCCAATGTACAAGCCCTTGAGTGCGAGCAAGAGAGCACACGATTACGATTGCCACCGGGTTTACGCGGTAAGGCCACTGGTCTTCGGTCCACATAGTAGGGGGCTGGCCTACGCTGCGTCTTCCAGTTCGTGGTCGGCACTCGAGAACCTTCCTTCCCCATCGGTTGTCAGTTTTACGAGCGATGTGGTCATGTGGCCCGCCCACTGACACTTCAATTTGCTATTTCCTTTTATTATAATAAAATAAAATAAATAAAAATAAAAAAGCCTTTTATTCCAACCATTCCTAAAACATTACATAACCTTAGAGATATTACATTTTTCATTTTTGTTGACATAATATTATATTTTATTCACAGAATTCCCCCTATTACATAAGTCTTTGATTTTATTATTATTAATATTTAAGTATTGTTATTGTTATTTATTATTTACTAGTTTTCTAAGTGTTTTATTATGGTAGTCGCCTCATCGGCATAGGCCTCCCCCACCCTCCTCCACTCGTCCCTGTCCCTAGCCAGCCTGTTCCAGTGTGGTCCTCCCCTTTCGCTAAATATGTCGTCCCAACGTTTCCTTGGTCTTCCTCTAGTTCTTTTTCTATCCCGTGGTATCCATTCTGTGGCTCTTCTTGCCCACCTATTTTGATCCATCCGGCAGATATGTCCAGCCCATTTCCACTTAAGGCTTCTCACCGTTTCTATTATGTCTTTTATTTTTGTTCGTTTCCTAATTTTTTCATTGGAAACTTTATCAGACAGTTTGATACGTTCCATTTTCCTTTGGGGTATTGATAGCTTATTTTCATCTTGTTGTCTTGTCCTTTTATTATAGGGATTAAAAATCCCGCCTTCGAGAAGTTCTAGATCAATTCAAGGACCCAAAGTATAAATGACGCAGTATCTAATCTTCCATCGAACACATCCAAAGGCAGGAAAACTACTACATACCTCTTTGTATGTAAACAATCCGACAACGCCACGAGAATATGTAATAGAATTTAATGAACTGATTATGTAAGTCTGTTGTTAGTTTTTTTTTTCTTCTTATATTTTGGCTCCACACATAGTGTATTTAGCCAGTGTCAAATATTGAAAATTTTCATCATGTTAATAGAATATTTCACGTGAAAACAAGTCTTAGTCATAGTCATAGTCCAGTCTAAGTCAGGTAGTCATATTCCAGTCTCAGTCATGCTCCAGTAAAGTGGTAGCAACATTACTAGAAGCTTCTATGGAATTTTGGAAGCAACACGGAAAATCACGTTTCACCACATTATATCACTTGCCCACACTCATGCTCGTAATTCTGCACTTAATGCGTAAAACGCCACCGATATACAAAAAGATGTTCATTCCGTGACATTTTCAAGCTGCACTAGTCTACCAAGTAAAGAATTTAATGTTTTTTCCTTCCTGAGTTTAACATTCCCCACGGCACTAATGTTGTGGTGGTGTAGAAGGGAATGTTTTATGCGTTTAAAATTCCCCACGGCACTACAGGCCAGTAGCAGTGTGTTACGTAGTAACATATTCAGTAATCTTTGCCGTGGGGCTCAATATACATTCCCCACAGGCCCCACAGCCACAGCACAGCACTATTTTAGGACTAATCATTTGTATACCAGCTGGTAGGTGAGAATGGTTTTTTGCCTTACTGATAACTAATTGTAGATACGAGTACCTACAACTACGTATACTTCGTACTGTCATGGATAAAATTTATGAATAGCTAAGTTATGTACGTACTACGCACCATGACCAACCATAGCGGTAGGCAGATAGGAAATAATATTTTTACATAATCATAATCGTTACCTACTGTTGTCATTGTTATCACCTTGAATCTCAGTACTTTATAATTAACAATCGTAAATATACCTACCATAAAGTAATTCACGCTCGGATTATATTAAATGATGTCATTCAGCTAGATTTGTGATATAATCCAGGTTGAAGTGAAAAACGCGCAAATGTATCGCTGAAAATAATAGAGACATACCCATAGATTTATATATCAGGATATGCCCGAAGGAACATTTTATTTAGTCAAAATGGTGTGAGAAAAGTCAGCGCCATCTATTAGATTTCGCGTGAACTACGATAAGATGAGAAAGTTAGGTGCCTATCGCTGCCATTATGTCCGTCAATGTTTATGTTTACAATGATTATTCCAAATAAAAATTCGATTATTTTGTTACAAAACAGAGTGTAATATTGAAAATATTGAATTACTTGAGGTAAAAAACTTGGTCTTTCTTTTTACTGCACTTTTGAGTATAGATTGTGCAACCCTTCACAATACAACTTGGCATATTTAGTTTGTGACATTCGACCGATGCCTTCTAACTTCCATCACAGACTGAGCCCTAGTGGATGCCAATCTGTGAAATTGGCTCCCACTTTGAAGCGACGTTTTAACCTGTCATTAGGCCTGTCCTTAATATATATGTCTATGGACATAGCTTAGCAAAGATACCTTTGCATTAGCGTTAACGCCAAATGATACTCCATAATGTATGGGAATGACATTACCTGCGTTATGTCGCTTTTCTCAAGATAATATTTTATTCATACTTTTTGGAGTTATCGTTCGGCGTTAACACGATCTTTGCTAGATCTCTAGACAGGAAGACAATGTAGTCCAATAATCTGATTCATAATCCATCATTGGGATTAAAAAACCACTACTTCCCCACTGCTCTACTAAACTGCTCAACGTCATTCATTCCCCATTACACTACCAAGCTGCAGTACCAGTAGTGTCCAAGGGAATATTTTTCCCCTTTGCACTACTGGTCAGTAGTGCCGTGGGGAATTGTAAACGGCCGTCACTACAATATCTCTAACCTGTGTGCTTTTTGCAATTTCTTATCATTTGAGAACAAACGAGTCGCAAATAAGATTGTTGATAACCTTATTGTACAGTTTGCGCCTTTGTACAGGCTGTCCCAAGATATAGGGGGATCAAAATACATTTGAAAGTCCTTGATGACTACCGAAATAAACCATCAACGTCAACTCTTATATGGTGGCTTCTATGGCAGTTTGGCCACAAGTTGGAAACACACTCACTCACTCACTTCAGTTTTTTTTGTCCCCATATCTTCAGGTCTTAAACTAAAAGCAAAATAGTTATGTCGCATCACCTACCATACAATTATAAAACTCATTATGCATTAATTTATGTAAAACTGTGCACATGTAAGAAATCTTTCACTCGGTTACATTTCCATCCAGCCACTGGTTTACGGTTGGCAGACGGCACACATGCGCAGGCAACCGTTTCGTTCGACGCAGATTGATACGCGGAGTTGTATAATACTTGAATACTATGAATAGAGGAGCGACCCGGACAATCTGATCAGTAGCCCTACCGTGTAAGCACTCTGGTAATGAACATCGCCTGCCATCCTGCTTGTGCCAATGTACAAGCCCTTGAGTGCGAGTAAGAGAGCACACGATTACGATTGCCACCGGGCTTACGCGGTAAGGCCACTGATCTGATAGGCTAAAATTTTTCTCCTGTTTTTCTTCTTGTCGTATAGGCTAGTAGCTTCGCCCGACAGCCGCTCAACTGCTGTTTTGTTCGTAATGTTTCTTCATGGGAAGGCCAACCTCATATCTGGCATCTGCTAGTCTTCTTGTTGTTGTTTCGAACAGAATTTCGCAGTACTCTTCTTCCACGGTCCTGTTGTTGAGTACGGCGTGACAGTTAACGGGCCCGATAGCTCAGTTGGTAGTATCCCTGCCTTCTGAACTGAGGGCTGTGGGTTCGATTCCTACCCAGGGCAAACATTTGTGTGATGAACATAGATGTTTGTTCTGCGTCTGGGTGTTATATTGTATTCTATGTATGTATTTACAAACAAAAACGTATCTAAGTATTGTATTAGTTATCTGGTTCCCATAGTACAAGCTATGCTTAGTTTGGGGCTAGATGGCGCTGTGTGAAATGTCCACACATATTAAAAAAAAAAAAAAAAAAAAAAAAGTTAAATGTTGTTACGCGTCCGAGTAGCACTCAGACCAATGTAGTCTGCTCAGCTAGCCTGTACGGGACCCCGAAGAATGCCGTCTAGTACTATCTCAGTACAGATGCGTGTCAGCAGCGCTGCCAGATGCATTGCAATACGCACGCAACTTTTTTGGTATTTTGGACGACTTGCAAGAAAATTAATAGCTTACATATACTTATACTGTTTTTCTGATGTGGTGGCACGATTATACCGCGCAAATGTCAATCAAAAGAATTTTTTGAGAACAAATATTATAACCGCGCGTTCTACAAACAACATTTTGCTAACTTACTATGTAACTTTTATTTTAAGCACTTTAGAACAAAGTGCTAATATTGAAATTGAAATGCCCAATGCAATGCAATGAAATTGAGATGTCATGTACAAATACATTACTTAGATAGGCGTTTAACTAATGTTGTAACTACGCAATTACGTTTGTAATTATTTAGGTAGGTACCAACATGCACGCGTAATTAGAGGTGACGAAGAGACGATATTGTATGGTAATGACAATTCAATTGTTTATTTTAATTAGTGTTGTAAAAAGGGTTGCTAAGATTTGTGGGTGCGTAGGTGCTACATTAGTCACTTGTCACCTGGTTTTTAGGGTTCGGTAGAATAATAAAAAGCCTTTATAAGTCCGTCCGTCATGCATGTCTGTATGTCTGCCTATCTGAATCCTTCACAGCAATAACTTCTACAGTTATAAGTACAAATTCTTTACTTATCAACGGAAATGCATACAACTTTGCAAAGAAGGAAGACTTGTCTTCGTAATTTGTTCGTATAACTCGGTATAACTCAGCTGGCAAGGTCCCGCGTGGGCTCCAATGACAAATGATCATGCCTGAGCATACACAATATACCTACATTATTGCTAATAAGGACGTGAGTTCATACGAAATTATTCAATCTTAGCCGATTTCAATGATATATTTTCAACTCATTGGCCAATTTTTGTTCTGAGAGCAATCTTGAGGTGCATGAAGTCTGACCTAATTAATAAAGGCATCATGCATCGTACCTATAAATACGGGTTTTATTTTCATATTTTGTCACTCACTTCCACTACTACAGACCTCCAAACGTGACTAGCCGAAGGTAATAATTCAAATAGTTTTATAGCCTTAAATCCCGTTATATTTACAAAAGTTATGGGCCATTAAATCAACGACAAAACAGCTAGAAACCTGCTTTAATTTTCCTCTTAACTCCTAAAATGTCAAAGGTACTATTTATGGACGCTAGAGGGCGCGAGACCGGAAGCGCGGCCATCTTGGCGGATATACGCGGCACCGTTGTCTTGGCGGGAAGTGTTGCCATATTTGATGTTTTTATTCCACCATAATATGGTAATGTACATATTTTTATGGAGAGTTGCATTTTTAATTGTAGATAAATCGTGTTTATGATGTGATAAATAATTGTAATAACGCTATATCTTACTTAACAACTTAAGGAAGGACATCACATCCCATAGGAAAATCAGAATTTTTTTTTAATATTAAGAAAATATAATAAAATTTATACACTTTCCCTCAGGGAGAACGAAACCAATGAAGTTTCATGGAGATAAAATTAAGAAAAGCTATGACCAGGCCTAAAAGGCTTTTTACTTTAAATTACTTTTGTAAGGAAACTTGTATGGAGGCGCTACGTCTACTTATATCTTTTTGATGTACATTCAAAAGACCCAGGGATCACTGCACATACGTATAACTTCCTTGCACAACACATAATATAGACTTTTTTATAAGCGAGCTAGTCGTTCACCTGATGTTAAATCCTGGATAATCAAGTTATACATAGGCGCAGCTAACTATAATGATTATTTAACAATAATTAAACCTTTTAGACCCATATTTTAGGAAATGCTAATTTATTGAAAGATAAGAATAGAAAATCTCAAGGTAGCATTCCAATGTAAAAACAACTCAAAAATAAAATACTTGTAGATATTACAGCGGGCGGCCTTATCACCATTAATGTTTTGTCTGAATGTTTATTTTATTACATTTCTTTGAACGTGGATACAAGAAACTTGACCTCTGATGTAACACCAATCAAATATAAATAATACACTAATTGTGTGTATATATGTAATGTAGAGTAATAATTAGTATCATACTGCTTATTGTATGCCAATGTTATGACTGTCAAGAGTTTTAATTTTTAGGTACCTATATGGGCACGATTTTGCGAGATTTTGGTAGATACTCAAAACAATGCCGAAATATTTAAAAATGCTTTAAGTCACCAGTTGATCCTAAAGTAAGTTTTTAATGAAATTACATAACCAATTAGCCGCCCAATATGTTAATAGACACTCAATTACTTAGCTCAATTTATAGAAACCAGACGATAACTTTTCGACGATCTGTTCCTTAAAGTTTTTTTGCCCGCGAGCTATCGGACAAAATAAAACTCTCACAGTCTTCAGTGAACGATGAAGGAATAAATAGCACTTAAAAGTTTAAGCCTTTGAGCTAATTGGCTATTAAGCCAGCCCTGCAGCAGCCTCGCAAGATCGCTATCACTTTCTATTCACGTTCACCGTACCCTGCCCTGAGGACATCTCTGCCTCCATAAATTAATCAATCGATTAAACGCCAATCGCATTGTAGCGTCTGTTATTTTATAATCGATTTCGGATTGTAAAGCTTAGGGTTTGCGCGTGGTATCACAATAATGCTATTTTATATTAATATCTCTTTCATACTTTTAGAAAGCCTTCGCCATGACCCATTTTAATTTTAATAATTAATTGCCTAACTGGTAGAGTATTTTCCAATACAATTTATGATAAAAACTGTGAAGATAGTTTATCGGTAGGTGCTTAGCTTAGTTCTAGGCGTGAGGCGTATTTATCGTCACAGGTAAAAGTCACTGATAAAAGAAAGTCACAGTCAGTCACAGCGACAAAATACCTCCGGGAGCAGCGACACTGACTTGTGCGCGAGTCTATGAGAGCGTGCTAAAGTAATAGGTGCATCCTTTTCTCACAAAGGCCATGACCCATTTTAATTTTAATAATTAATTGCCTGACTGGTAGAGTATTTTCCAATACAATTTATGATAAAAACTGTGAAGATAGTTTATCGGTAGGTGCTTAGCTTCAAAATTCTCAGAAGTCAACTCGCTAATTAGCTTGGCAACCCTAGCTAGACATACGCGCGGGAGAAAATGGCGTGCTTCCGAGAAAAACGCGCCAGTACACCGCTAATGCCGGAAATGATACTGTTACGAGGAAAGTCGTGCGGCGCGCAAAATGATATCAGACAGATCTTGTGTGGTTAGGAGCTAGGATTGTCGGTGATGACGCCACGGATACCTAATTATTTTCGGCTTCACCTCTTAAATTCAAATAATGTGACACCATTGCTACTTATTACAAAACAGTATACCTACATTATTTATCCATCCTACGTGATATGCTTAGCATAAAATATAAGAAGAAATTTATTTTTTGGGCACGCAATTAAATTGCCAAATGAATATTCTTATTGTTGCAATGTTTTTGTACTTATTTTATTTATGTTTTCTGCGAATAAATTTTCGTTAGTTATTTTTCTCTAATAAATGTGGTGGCAGGTGACGTCGACTGCTAAACATAGGCCTCCCCCAGGGAGCGCCACTTTGAGCAGCTGCTCGCTTCCTGCATCCATCCGCTCCCCGCGGTTTTCACCAGATCGTCGGTCCACCTAGTGGGGGACCGGCCTACGCTGCGTCTTCCGGTTCGTGGTCGCGCTACTCGAAAACCTTTCTTCCCGATCGGTTGTCAGTTCTACGAGCGATGCGGCCTGCCTATTGCCATTATTAATTAATTTATTTGCCCATTGCACCAGGTACTGAGATACAATAAAAAAACAATTTATTATCTTTATTATTCCTCTTATTCTAATTAAAAGAAAAAAGGAACCAACAGTGTACTATAACTTAATTCTGTCAACCGTCGTCTGAAATACCGAAAAGTACAGTATCTAAGTAATTTTAAAGTTTTATATATGTATATGCCATTGTTCCAAGATGACGTGTAAAGTTCAAGCGAGCATTCTCAGATTTTCTAAGGCATGCAAAGGCCTGAAACCAACCAAAAACTCTTGAGAGCTTGGCAGCCTTTCAGCCCTCGACAGTTTCGCATTGTTCGAGCCCTATAGCCAGCTAGGAAAGGGGTCGACGAGTTTCAGAGAGTTTCGAAAGAGTAATGTACGCTGAAACTTCACTGTTGTCAATTTATAAAGACAATGTTCGTTTGAATCCTGGGGGCTTTCAAATTATTTGCGGACCACATTTCACTTTTTATAACTAACAAAGCTAAAAAACCATTTAAAGATTATCCTAAAAAGGTCATATAAAATATCGAGGGTTTTCAAGTTATTATTAAATAACCGGTCAAGTGCGAATCGGACTCGCGCACGAAAGGTTCCGTACCAACGAGCAATTTTTTTAGTATTTGTTGTTGCTGCAACAACAAAGTACATCTTTTGTGAAAATTTCAACTGTCTAACTATAACGGTTCATGAGATACAGCCTGGTGACAGACAGACAGACAGACAGACGCACAGCGGAGCTCGCGGAGCCTTAGTAATAGGATTGGGTTTACCCTAAAAATTCTGTGCCTGTGATATTTACTTCCCGCCAACAACTTATAGTAGATTTTTTTCTCTAATCTGTGCAACAACTGTCGACTTTCACACTAGTGCATGCACTTTCACATAGTTGTAACGACAAAAACGTTATAGGCGATATTGTATAGTTATTATAACGTTATAGCGTCGCACGATTGCGATCGTTATCTCGCACGATTGTTAACGATGGGCGTGGTTATGTAATGAATAATTGGGTAATTATACAGTTATTAGGTAATTATTACTAAGTGTATAGTTTTTTCTTATATTTTGGCTCCACACGTAGTGCATTTAGCCAGTGTCAAGTATCGTAACTTGTCATCATGTTAATAGAATATATCACGTGAAGTCAAGTCTTAGTCATAGTCATAGTCCAGTTTCAGTCATGTTCCAGTAAAGTGGTGGCAACTTTACTAGAAGCTTCTATGGAATTTTGGAAGCAACACGGAAAATCACGTTTCATTACATTATATCACTTGCCCACACTCACGCTCGTAATTCAGCACTTAATGCGTAAAACGCCATCAATTTTAAACATTAACACCGGAAAAAGCACAAGTTTTGAGAAATAATACAATGCAACGACGTGAACTTTTCCGCGTTCCCGCCAAAACTCCAAGTGTATAGTTTTTTAGTGATGGGACACGCAATATTTTTTTTTTGGTCGTCTTTGCTTGTGTGGTGACTGTGGTACATAATCTTGTATCAAGTACAAGCTTTTTAAATTACCCGAAGACGGTTATTTTTATGGAACAATTATAATGTTATTTTTAGGAGCTTAGTTTAGCTAGATTTCCGTAAGTAATTTCAGTAACAATCTCCAAAAATGTGTGTTTGTGTGTTGGCGCGCGTGTGGTAGAAGATCCTATTTGTCTGTGCCATCGTATGGTTTCCATACGGATGAACTTGGTCTTGAATTGATTTTGAGCGATTTTCTTAGCATACTTAGCATAAAATTCTTTTGTGTTTGTGATTTTTATTGAATTATTTACCTTGTAAAATGTAAACCATACTATGCGAATGATGTCGCGAGCAATAGCTAGGCTAGAATATTACAATTTACACCTCACTGTTGAATAATTGAAAAATTGAATAATCCTATTTTCTATCTACATATGGTGTGTTCGCGATTTGCCCCCTTTCTGATTATTCTTTCGTAAAGCAGCCTTTCTCGCTCCAATTTTAATGCGCTCGACGGTATCCATAATGAGCCTTCTTAAGTTCTAACAATTTTATATTCCAGCTACGGTACACTATGGAAGCAATAAACATCTGAATCAGAACCTACATCAGTGTTTGTTTAATATAGATATTGATTTCTCTGTCTGACAAGAAATATGTATTTATAACTGTAATATCATCTCACAGGCCTATAAAAGGTTTCTGGTCGCCCTGCCCGTACTTTCACCGGCTAAGAGAAATGTACACTTTAATTACAACACTTTCTATGCTCTATGGTTTATTTGTTTTGTTTCACGATTGTTTGATAAAGATCAAATAAGTACTTCTAAGCTGTACTATTGTCAGATGTTGTCTTGAAATTAAATAATGACTAATGGATGGATCTGTAAAGTTATGTTTAGAAGTATCACATGTTAAACAATATAAAAATAAATCATCATCATCATTATCGTCGACAGACACGCGACACACGCGACTGAGCCTAGATTTCGACTCTTCATCGCTGTGCCATTTCCAAATGAAGGTAGGTAGTACATAATGTTCCAGGAATATATCACAGTTCACAATTTTATGATCCAAAAACATCTCTGCTCAAAATTTCAAATATTATTTTGCTATACTTCCTAAAGATGATCTAACTGATAATAACCAAAGCCCAAGGTCGTCGCAATTATAGCCGTTACTGTAGCGTTATTTCTAATGCTAATAGCGTGTTACTTTTTGCGCTTTTACGTTTTTGTGTGACTGATGTAACATGATTCAAAATAGTATTTGAACATTTTAATTTTTACAGCGGGCTGCTGTGATATTAGTTTTCAGAAGGTATTCATAAGTTTGATTTATAATACTTAATAGTATTTTTTTACTAACGATATTTGTTTTAAGCGTTTCTAACTTTCGCAGTGGTTAATAAATTGTTAATTCTACTACAATAAAAAAATGCATCGTAATGTTTACAGGCAAATAGGTTTATTTAACATTGTGTTTTAAATTTTTTTACAATTTATAATCTGGCTTACCTATTTAGTTAAATTCTATTGAATCAAACATACCGAGCTTGCCGTGACACCTCCTATAAACCTCAAAGTAAAATCTTTTTATCCAATAACAGGTGTCCACGAGATGCATTTTGCAAAATATAGTTCAACGTGTCCAATCATCAGTAATCAGTAACATACGGTGAAAAAAAAAATATTCCGGGCCAGTGTTGCCATAGTGAAAAATTGATTAAATAGCGTGTGAAAGTGTGACAAATAACAGTGAATTATTTGGAATAGTTATTGTTATAAAAGAAAAAATACAATGTTTGGTACCAGTGAGTGGTGACATAAAACAATAAACAAAATTAAAAAAGTTTTCTTGTTCGCGCTATCTGCGATATTTTGTTAGAAGTTTCTCGTTGTTTGTTTTATGTTTTAAAATGAGAACATGGCGTTTATTGGGCCGAGGAACAGCGTGCCAATCATCAAGGACAGTTTGCATACGCCAGCTTATGAGGTGAGTTCTTTTGTACCGTACAATATGTGTAAGTGATGTGTAGGTAATCAATAAAAATAATAGATCATTATCATTTCGACGGGCCCAATAGCTCAGTTGGTAGTATCCCTGCCTTCTGAACAGAGAGCTGTGGGTTCGATTCCTACCCAGGACAAACATTTGTGTGATGAACATAGATGTTTGTTCTGTGTCTGGGTGTTATATTGTATTCTATGTATGTATTTACAAACAAAAAATTATATAAGTATTGTATCAGTTATCTGGTTCCCATAGTACAAGCTATGCTTAGTTTGGGGCTAGATGGCGATGTGTGAAATGTCCACACATATTTATTTATTTATTTATTTCATTGACAGCCTTGATAGCTCAGTTGGTAGTAGCTCTGCCTTCTGAACTATCGGTTATAGGTTCGATTCCCGAGAACCCGAACCCGAGACAAACGTTTGTGTGATAAACATCGATGTTTGTTCTATGTTTAGGTGTTATATTGTATTCTGTGTATGTATTTATAAATAAAAAAAATGTTATATCATTATCTGGTTCCTATAGTACAAGCTGTGCTAAGGTTGGGGCTAGATGGCGCTGGGTAAACGTCCACACATATTTCACAGGCATCTTCTAGGCAAGCATGCACCATCGTAGACTGCGTCATCGCTTTCCATCAGGTGAGACAGTGGTCAAATGCTTTGCCTATAAAGAATTAAAAAAAAAATTGTCATCATTTTCAGCATGTATCGAATCGATCCACTGCTGCACATAATCTTTTTTATCTCACCATTCTTTTCGGTCCAGCGACGATCTCATCCAAGTCCTGCCTTGAATGAATATATTTTAATCTATTTACTTAAAACGTTTTTATAACATTACTTAACAGAGCAAATACGAACTCCTTGGACTACGTCCGTCAAAACACTCGAATCCAAGTAGTCGCGAATTAAATCCGCGTAATTATTTAAATTAATTCTCACGCGGCCCCGGTGTTGCCAGCCGCAAAAACGTGGATTCTATCACGTAACGCCGGGTCGCTCACCCCGTGGTCAGTGTGTGTTACGGATAAATTGAAGGATTACTCGAAAAAATGTGCATGAGCTAGATGACTCTTGGTAATCAAGAGTTGCAATTTTTCTCATTTTATTATTCGGCGCATCCCTAAATATTATTAAACAAAATAATAATATGCAGCAAGCAAACAGCGACTATTACACAGTTAGTAGACTTGTTCTGATTTTTTACGTGATCAGCGAGTGAGACTATACATACTGGGTGTAATTGAATTCATTGGCATCCTTTGAAACTAGGTACCTACTCCTGCTTGCGGTCACGTGTGGACCAACATTTTTGAATTCTAACACATTGGTTTGGTAATAATAATAACTCCAAAAAATGGAATAACTTACTTAATAAAATGCAATACAAAAGAAAATTTAATTAAAATAATGAAGTACTGTTTTTAATTAGTACATACAAGGTATAAAAACGTTTAATTGTATCAAAATCATCCGTGCCAACTGCGTTAGGCACTGTGGCAATCTTCATAATTTTCAATGAAAATGAAATAATTTACACTCTTTACTTCTTAATGATCATCTATAAATGATGTACTATCATGGGCTCAATTTATGCTAATGAATTATTTTACATCCTGTATAATGATTAGTTAATTAAGCTAAATACTGTACTGTTTGTTTCTCTTAAACATTAATAAAATAAAATAAAGGTCGCACAAATCGATATTAGTCATGGATTTAAGTTTGAATATTTTTGTCATGTCATCTTAAGATAATTATAATTATGTATCAGTGAATGCACATGTTTATTTAATTAAACGAATTAACATATTTAGTGTCTGATGAAATTAAATACTTAATAGTTAATATCTTTTTACCTACTATTACAATAAAATTAAATCTTGCTTGTTTCCTGCTTATAATCATTGTAAAAATATAATAGATATAATTAAGACGCACTTCATTCTGTTTACAAATCATTTTATTCTAACGTCGATAATAAGTATAATTGGAATAGGCAACAAAAATTACCGTACATAGCAAAAAAATTATAAGCATTTTAATTTATTATAATAAACCCGGAACGTTACGATTTTAGTTATAAAACTGCTTAGTAACGCCCAATTATAAGTTTTTGTAGATAAATTAATAAATATGGACGTATGATAAAACTATAGAAGTTATAATTGTAACACAGTTGATCATCAAATATTATAACGATTATTAAAATAGCTGCTATGTTTTCTTATTTAATTACTGTTATTTCTAGGGAATAATTTTATAAATAAATCACAGAATTTGCCTTATTTACATACATACGAAGGGGTGTTTCACATCACTATTTTAATGTTATCAAATTATCATGTATTCTGTTACATCCACAGAGCTATGAAACAAATGACGCTTCGCCTGTAGCACAGATTAGAGAAAAAAACATGCCTGTAGAGAGGACGCGTTTTTTTTTGCTCTGTGGTTACATCGCACAAAATAGTTAGGTAGATAGTTATTTAAGTGTAGCGACCACAGAGCAAAAAAAAAAAAAACGCTTCCCTCTACATAGAGGCGCCTTTTCGACACTTCTCATACAATTCAAGCGTGTCAGGTATTACAATGAAACCTCTATGGTTTACCTGCGCAGATGACATATATAGCAATTGTCTTGTCATTAGTGCCACTGCTGTCAGCAAAACGTGCTGTGGGTTGAGTCGATATATTTTTATCGATAGTTTGATATGAGTTAAGTACGCGGTAAGGTACCTCTTACCTGATTGTATCATTAGGTACACTTTAGTACCTACCTATATCTTTTGTGCCTTTTGTGCGTATTTCTATGTGTAATAGTGTTATTTTATTCTATTATACTCTATTCCGGGTCGACAATGGCCAGCCGATAAACATACCGGTATAAATCTAAAATAAATAAAATTGAATGTATTGGTATTAATAGGTACGTCATGTTCGCGTCACGGATATACAGTCCACCTCACCTATTTTATGGCAAATGTAATGTGTGTAAGTATAGAGGTAGTTTATCGTCAGTTTATGGTTATAAAGATTAAGTTTATAAGCAAATCCGATAGGCGTCCAAAGTGAGGTTTTATGGGGGAGGCAATGTTTAGCAGTAGACGTCTGCCGGCTGATGATGTGTGATAGTATTATTATATCTATAAACTAAAGTTTGAAATAGAAGAAACATAACAAGTTATAAAACGAAATAATATATTAAAACTCCAAATACATAGGTAACACGTTTTGCTGATGATTCATCAGTATTGTTGCGTCATGTTTCTTTTTGATAGAATTCATCTGAAAATTTTATTTTCAGATGAATTTTTAGGAAAAATAATAATAATATTGAGTATCATTGAGGTGTTGTAGGTAAACACTTGTTTAATAGAAGGAGGTCCTTAGTTTGGTAGTAAATAAAGGTAATTTTTCAGCTCACCATGCGATGTATATTTTAATTTACAGCTGTTTACAAAATAAAAAGCAAGTGAATTTTTTCATTCAATATCGACTAAGACGTAGATTCTTCCGTAGAATCAACGAGATCAGTTGTCTTTAGCAACCAAGAGCAATGGTTTTCTATGAGGCTACCATGGATGAAATAAAAAAAAGAAGGATTGAGTTTTGATTGACATCGAACTGAAGCCCAAAATGGCGGACATATTACATATGTGTGTCAGCTGAAAGTAGGGCGACCGGCTTCCTAAGGGAGCTTCAGTTTCGGATCAGACGGGATTCCCTCCTTCTTTTTTTAATAGCTCCATGGAGGCTACATGAAAACTCTTTCATGGGCGAGCACGCCACATCATTATAATGTCCTCATCAAATAATAAATGCGTATAAGAGAAATTATAGTCATCATCATCAGCCCGTAGATGTCCACAGCTGAACATGAGCCTCCCCCAGAAAGCGCCACTTTGAACGGCTGCTCGCCTCCTGCATCCACCGGCTCCCCGCGGTTTTCACCAGGTCATCGGTCCACCTAGTACCTCGTTAAAAATAGGATAGAGTTTCAATGTGGGAATAGCGTCAAAATATAAACGTATATGGTTAGACATTTTCATAAAACATTCAGCTTCAAAATGCTGAGAGCAAACCGTATCATGTTTTTGAGGAAACCAATTGCACTGTCCAGTTGCGAATATCTATTTATCTTTTATATTAGGATCTGTAGGAAACCTAATAAACATAAAAGATATTAAAAGTTTAATTAGTAGAAGTCAATCTAACCACAAAATAAATTGAAAACATTTAAAACTTATTGTAACAAATTTCCGGATGGCATAATAGAAACTATCGATGTGTCGATAATTATAGGTTAACCAACGCATTACATCACTATCGGTACTTCTGCCATAGGGTAAGTTCGCCGGTTTTGCGACCACTTCCTATATCCGACCGTTTAATGTACATTTGATGAAAAAATACAAAAAATAAAAAGCTTGCGGTGAACACATCTTATGTCCAAATAGGTTCAGTTTTGTAACAAATATTATACGAGAAATCCCCAATTCTATTTCAAAGCTTTGAAACTTAAAAGCACATACATTTTAACTGCCAGTTTTCGACCACGTTTATCCACCATCTGGTTTAAAAACTACAGATACCCAAAATCGCTCGTGGTCGAAAACTAATCCAGCTGCAGAAAAATGCTATTCGACCGCAAAAGCAAACTATATCAAAAACATTATAAATACGTATTTATTTACATATAAAAGTACATAAATAGTCGATTACTTTGTAAGTTTAACTAATTAGACCAGACACGATTAAAAAAAAACGATTAATGCTGGTGGTCGCAAAATAGGCGTGACCAACTGATCGAACCATCATTGAATATTTCTCGCCCAGGGTCTAATGTGGGCTGGCTTTATTACAAAAAAAGTAGCGTATTTAGCTTGTAAACATAACCATGTTTATAAACTACGTTAGCCAATTTTTTTTTGCTATAGCTGATAATTTAGCCATATCCTTAAATAATTTTTGTAGGTCTCAGTAAGAAAAAAGATCATGCTTTTTTATATGAGTAAGTGCCTCAAAGCTGGAGAAATCATGAAAATACAAGATAGAGGATCTAAAGAAGCCTTTCTGATCATTGTTTCTATCATTTATTTACCACAAGCAGTCAGGCACCTACGTCTTTCAATTTATAGTGGTAGGAAACTAGCGAAAAAGTGGTCGTAAACATAATTTAGTGATCGAAAACTAGCAAAATAGTTACTATTAGCCTTTGGTTTAGATATTTATAAAAGGGTCGGTTATTATAAAAAATGATTGATAATCTGATAAAAATATAGAGTATAATATTTGAAACGTAGCTTAGTAGCATCAAGTCAAAAAATGATACTGGTACATTTTATTATGCAACCTAAACTTGACAATTCCACTAAGTGGTCGGAAACTAGCGAAATTACCCTATAATATCAAACTGACACAGAAGAGTACCCCGTACCGAAGTTTGGCAGCAATAATATGATTAATTTCGTCTCTATCTATAGGCGAAGCATCATTTGTTTCATAGCTCTGTGGTAGCGACACACCTGCCGAACGTTCGGCTGAACTATCGGTCGAAGTATTCGGTTGGCATGACGCACTAAATACGCCGAACAGCTTGAATTCCCGGTGTGTAGTTCAGCGCGGCACGCTGTCCCAATAGGCTTTATGACTACTGTTAAAAATGAACAAGTAAATATTACTTTCATAAAGAAGATTAAAAATGAGTGCTATAAATGAAAAAATAAGGAAATCGGTAAATAAATCACGTAGTAATAAACTTTTAAAGTTTCTGTAAGGGGCATCTCCTGCCCCTTTCACATGCCAAAGAGATTGTATGTAAAGCTACCACAGCTTAGTATGAACGACCTTGCTCTGATGAGACTGGCCGTTTGAGCTAACTCTTTCTATTCCGGTTTTTAAAATGCTTATAAGTTTGTAATTTTTTGAGATATTTTACTTTTGTTTTCACAAATGTTTATCTTTTGAGGAATATTATTAATTTATGCAAAAATTAGGCTTCATGCCTATTGTATCCGTGGTCCGGAGAAAAAACCCAGCATCGACTTTGTAAGTTTGTACCATCAAGGACAATAATTAGATCCCAATTGTACCAACAATAAACTAAACTAAACTTCAAATACGCTCGCCGAACTTTCGGACGCGTAACGCGCCGATTGTCGATTGCTATACAAAATACATTCAACGAATTCTCACAGAGACGAGGTCTAGCAACGATCCCTTTCCATTGATTTAAAATCAAAATGTAACGGGATGACAGTCCCTGCAGAACACTTTATAATGTCATACCCCATGCATTTTGTGTTATCGTTTGGTGTTATCGCTAATGGAAAGGTATCTTTGCTAGACCCGCAGGCGTCGGCGTCGCTATAACGAAAGGTTCGGCACTACGTTCGTATCGGAATCGGATGGTGTATCACACATAGGAATTTGTGTAGTGACCTGCCGAACGTACCTACGATACCTATGATTACTTAAAAAAAACACTGCGAGCATATATTCAGCCGAACGTTCGACGCCGTATCTTTGACGCCGTACGTTCGGCAGGTGCCGCTACACTAATTGCAGTCTTTATAAAGGAGTTACATCTTGAGCAATAGATGAACAGTTCAAAGTAATATAATCCGCCTACACTACGCTACGGTCAATTGAAAACGTCATCTTAAAAGTTATATGGACGGCAGGCAATTGCCTTTTAGCTTTAAAGAGGTAATAACTGTATGAGGTCATTCCTAAGAAGTATAACTATGGGTAGTTTACGTTAGTGCTATAGGGGCGATTTTGCAATAGCTGAAAAAGGTTATACAACTAATAAATTATAAACCAACTAAATCATAAACATTAACTATGAAAATTATCAGTATTCGGTTTTTTTTTTTAAATCTGTTGTACCCACAGATGCCCGAGTCCGTGCTCTTTGTTCATTTATCATTTTTTTTTCTTTGAACAATTACTATACACGAGAGGACAATTAAATACTTAACCTATTTCTTTTTTCATTTATTTTTAGTTTTTTTTAGTATTCGGTTTACAATGTTGACTTTTATTTTCACTATAACGTGCGAAGCAGTGATGTATTAATTAGCATTCGCATTAATTTATAGCATGTGAAAACTCAATAAGCATTTTGAAAATTAAATGTACACAGTTGCGAATTCCGTTTTTAATTTATAGTTCTTTTCTTTTTCTTATATTTTGGCTCCACACATAGTGTATTTAGCCAGTGTCAAGTGTTGTAATTGTTCATCGTTAAAGAATATATCACTTAAAGTCAAGTCTTAGTCATAGTCCAGTCTAAGTCAGGTAGTCGTAGTCCAGTCTAAGCCATGCTCCAGTAAAGTGGCAACTTTACTAGAAGCTTCTATGGAATTTTGGAAGCAACACGAAAACTCACGTTTCACCACATTATATCACTTGCCCACACTCATGCTCGTAATTCAGCACTTAATGCGTAAAACGCCACCAATTTTAAACATGAATACTGGAAAAAGCACAAGTTTTGAGTAATAATACAACGCAACGACGTAAACATTCTCAAAACTCTAATTTATAGATTCATTTCATTTTATCAATTATTATCGGCATTTTTTTATCGTGATTTTCATCGAAACGGGACGCATCTAAAAGTAAATAATCAGGAAAAGGCCACAAGAACCACGCAGAACAATGTTTACGCAGTTGGCGAAAGAAACAGGTTTATGAGAATGAAAGTTGATGAAACCGAGAGCTGAGTCTTTGTGATTGCCCTGATTTTTAACGCACGACGCGGCATGTGGTGCTATGGACCACATGCCGCGTATGGACGCATGATCGAACCCGTAACATAATTGTTATTGAATATTTTTAATCTATTTACATAACTGTGTTTCATAATCAGCTACAAAAAGGATTAAACTGTACATTAGGGCTAATATTGAAGGCTTTAGTTGACAGATCTAAAAGTTCTAAAACTGTTGCTGTTCTTGTCAAATAGACGGCAATGTAAGAGACGTATGTACATATTTTTAGTATTTTAAGAACTGTCAACTAAAGCCTTCAAATTTGGGCCTGATTTCTTGTTTTAGTACATGGGGTCCCATCAGGTACAAACAAAAAATAGCCCGAACTTGAAAAAAATGTAGTAATCGTGTCTAGAGAGTTACTAGTTAGTGTCCAGTGTATTCGTTTGGCCCAATACTCTTGATAATCTTGCGTTAGGCTGAAATAAAATGATTCGTAAAATAGCCCGCGTTATTCCGATGTATGGGATGAGGCATCTGTACTGTAGGTGTTATATTATCTGGGTTTTAGTAACATTTAACGAAAAACGCACTTTTTTTGATACAAGAGCTACTAGCTACGAAAATGGGCGCGTTTTTCTTCTTATCATAATCGTAAACTAGTTTTCTGATATTAGTAACCAGCGACAAAGGCTTGTTTTTCACTCTTTGGTAACTTCAGATGAAAATGGTTATTAGTACAGTGGTTATTAGCCGAGTTAGTATTTTATGAGTTTAGACTCTTTGAACCGTTTGCCTCAAGGGCGTAATCCTCTCTGGCTTTCCGCTTTTTTTATTATTTTTTTTGTATTCATTATCAAAATCAGTCCATAAATAGTACGGGACCGAGCAAAGATTATTGGGATTTGGGACCGAGTGTAACCTTCTGTGTATTTTGCCGAAGTGTTTTAAACGCAGTAGTAAATTATATTAAGTATTACTATTAAATTGAGTTATTATTAGTGTTAATATCTTTTTTATAACATCACAGAGGTTATTCCACACTATTATAGTATTGATGATGTAATGATGCGTCCTACATTTTTTATTTTGATATAATTGTAATACGTCTGGCTGAGACGAATAGACACGTCTTTGCAAATGGTTATTTTTAGATCGTCATCAGTTCATTAGTCTATTTCCATCATCATACGTTCACTGCTGAACATAGCCTTCCTCCACAGAGCGCCACCTTGAGCGGCTACGCGCCTCCTGCATCCATCGGCTCCCTGTCGTTTGCACCAGATCGTCGGTCCACCTAGTGGGGGGCTTACGCTGCTTCCGGTTCGTGGTCGCCACTCGAGAACCTTTCTTCCCCATCGGTTGTCAGTTCTACGAGCGATGTGCCTTGCCCATTGCCATTTCAACTCCATTTCCATTACGTTCCCAAATCTCAATGCTATCTGTGGTTAAAACTTCACAAACGCTTGCGTATACTTTTTGTCAAAGCTTGCGTATGATGCAATTAAGGAAACTCCATCTTCGATGCAATCAGTTTAAGATCCAGGACCATACTGTGAGCTCCGCGATCCAAAACCGAGCCTATATTGGATCGCTCGTCAAAATCTCCATACAAAAAAAACCAAAACAATCCAATATAGGCTTTGTTTTGAATCGCGCTAAGAGCTCACAGTACGGCCCCTGAAATTAGATCCTAAACAAGTGATCCTTGACAGCCACAGCCGCGGGCAGTAGTCAGAAACCAATCACCATGGCTAGCTAACAATCTGATCACGTCAGCCGACATGGTGGTGGTATGCGCGTAGGTGCCGACATGCTACTGTGTCAGCCAGTTGCATACTAAGCAGCTGGCTTAGACGTGCGTTGTATTGTCTTTATTCAATGGACCATTGATTTGTTATCGTGGAAGTACTAGGTAAGTATGTATGGAATGCTTCCATGTTAGTGACGGATTAACAATTTGTTACTACGAAACACGGATGTAATTTTTTTATAATAGCGGTAAATACTGGCCCCTAATCTGTGCGTAGAATGAACTAGAGAATACCTTTTAGCTAAAACGTGTTGGGCGTGTAGGTAGGGGGATATTTGGGAAATGCACCGATAGCACAGAATCCGCCCCATTTGCATACAGGTAGGTTTTGTAGGTCTTTTTTTATGATTTATAGGCATAGCGTTTGACCACTGTCTCACCTTATAGTAAGTGATGACGCGGCCTACCGGGTCGCAGCTCGATAGATAGAAAAAATTGTTTCTTACAAGAAAAAATAGAAAAGACAAAAAAGGAAAACAAAAAAAATGGAGTTTTGGCGGGAACTCTGAAAAGTTCACGTCTTTGCATTGTATTATTTTTCAAAACTTTTGCTTTTCCCAGTGTTAATGTTTAAAATTGGTGGCGTTTTACGCATTAAGTGCTGAATTACGAGCATGAGTATGTGCAAGTGATATAATGTGGTGAAACGTGGTTTTACGTGTTGCTTCCAAAATTCCATAGGACTATGATTACCTGACTTAGACTGGACTATGACTATGACTAGGACATGACTTTTCGTGAAATATATTATAACACGATGAAAATATAATACTTGACACTGGCTAAATACACTATGTGTGGGGCCAAAATATAAGAAAAAAAAAAAGGAAAGAAAAAAAAGAAAGCAAAGAAGTGGCCGATGCCGACCGAAGAGATCATTTTTTAACCAGAGATGGTGGAATTTTTTAAGTTCCTCAACCAAAGTGGATGCGAAATGACCCTGGCTAGAGAGCTGAGACAATATATTCATATCAAAGTTACGGCTATCTATTGCAATATCTACCTCAGTGGGCGAACAGCTCTGACCGCAGCCGGTATGCCATATCGAAACTGCTGCGTTTCGACACTGCTCTGGTATGTTGGATACCCATTCTAGATGTGGCATTTAATAGAATAAACCAAGGATCACATAGCTCCTGGACCCTAACTAGGATTCCCTGTGTCTGGGGACCCAGGAACTACGAGGACCATGCTCCAACGACCAGATGCAGAACAAGTATTTACGCTTTTTGGGTGACATATTGTATGATAATGCCATGCTTATTTGTATTTTTTTTTTATGAGAATGAATGACGTGACCATCTGGTCATTCACCTGATGTTAAGCGATACGGCCGCCCATAACAGTTGCAGTGTCACTCGGAACTTAAAAATAATAAAGTTTCGCGTGACACTGCACTGCGCACGTCGTCCTGAGACTTCACACAGAGTCTAGTAATAAGATTACTATACTGTGTAATCAGGTCATAGTCTCATTTGCCCAGTAATTTCACTAGCTACAATGCCCTTCAAACCGGAACACAGTAGTGCTTGCACACTACTGCTTGGCGGCAGAATAACTGGCAAAGCGGTGGTACCTACCTAGACGAACTTTGCAGAAAAGTCCTACCACCTAGTAAATCAAGCTATGATGGTTTTACTCATGGACATTTCTTTATACAGGGAGATTACAGCTGGAAGATGTCCACTGCTGAACACAGGCCTCCATAAAATGTCACTTTAGGAGCTTATCATAGGAGGGGTTTGCCATAATCACCATCCTTGGCAGACGCGTCTTGGTCATTTATCATCATCATCATAAACAGCCTGAAGACGTCCACTGCTGAACATAAGCCTCCCCCAGGGAGCGCCACTTTGAGTGGCTGCTCGCCTCCTGCATCTATCGGCTCCCCGCAGCTTTCACCAGATCGTCGGTCCACCTAGGCCCCGTTTTATAAAGCTACAGTTGTAGCTTACAATTGTAGCAGCTACAAGAACTAGTAACTACAAGTTACTAGTAACAAGCGTTTTATAAACCTACAAATCATCGATTACAAGTATAATTCACATCACTACGAACGTTATGGCGTGGAACCACAGACTAAGTACAGTATAAAATCTAGATTTTGATGTTACAAGCTGCACACCACTATGAATAAACGTCACGGTAAATGCTTATTTTTTAATTTGGCTTCCCTTTATTAGTGAATTTAGCCGGTGTCAAGTTGACATTAAATCCCTACAGAATAAAATAAATTAATAAAACAGTCTATTTTGTTTGTTCTGGCTCGCAAGCCATATTAATGGGTAATAATGAATCTATTTGGATGAAGTTTAGTTAGGTAATATGGGTACTTATATTACCGGAATAGATGCGTTTTATTTCGGAAAATGAAAAGTTCCCGCGGGAAAGTAAATAAGTTGTGGGTGAAATCACGGGCGTCATTGTTTTTAGGCTAAGCTATTTAAGTATATTAAGTTGGGTCAAGGCTATATATGGCTGTTCTCATATAAAATTTTGTGATATGCGTTCATTATTCATGAGCTAAGATCATGCTGAATTTGTCCCTAAACAATGATATTTAATTCACATTTACTTAATTTTACTAATTGAACATTCATTAATACGTGACACAACCAATGCAACCCACTTTCAGTAAATTTATCTACACTTGTAGTTCATTTTACCTAGCTCTTTAGTTAGTAAAAATTTTTACAACTTGTAGTTCCGTACACTTGTAAAGACCATAACAATTGTTCGATTTTACATTTAAAAAATGAGAAAACACTATGGATTGTCTATGACCTACGAACAAGTGCTTGTAATTCATAGAGTAAAGTAATATATCGGCCAATTTGCTTGTACACTTATTAACTTGTACCTTTATAAAACGCATTAATTCAAATTTTTCTGGCTGTGTTGCCAGGTTTTTGCTACAAGTACAAGACTTGTAGCTTTATAAAACGGGGCCCTAGTGTAGTTGGTAATAAATTATAATGTACCGAGGACAATGCTGCTGCTGCCAATCTAGACATTCCCTTGGTTGTACGTCACCATTGGGAAGAGACGGAGCATCGTATCGTATTATCAATTTATCACACCGGGTCTAGAAGCCGACAAGGAAGCACGTGTTTTTATCCATATTTTCTTGTAATCTCAGCTTCGATCAGGTGTATCAGGTGTATCCCTGATCGAAGAATCTCGTCGTTGGTTTTATTGTAATGACGCTTCGTTCCTCCTTCCCACAGATTAGAGAAAAAAAAGTCGTGCTCTTTCCTATATACCTGTGTTGCTATTCTCATCGGCATTTCCATAATTAGTAACTTTTAATTTTACTGGGAGACCACAAATCCCTGAATAAAAATATATTTAATTTATTATTATAACGACTTCCGTTTATATCCTGTTGATTTGATTGTCCATCTTCTATTATTACTCCAACGTAACGAATCGTACCTTTCACTTTCACCGCAATGGTAATTATTTTATTAACAGATAAAAATCTATTTACTATTATGAAACTAGGCGGTGTTTGATGCTTTGTCTATTATTATAACGGTGAGAAATATTAAGGATCTTATTGTAAGTTGGGATCTAATATTTGCAAACGGGATCTTGGTTTGATGTTCCAATATACAACCTACACATAAAATACGGTTGTTGTAACAACATGGCAATTTTTTGATAGAATAAAAACTTGAAAACTTAGAATAAGTACCTAATTGAAAAGTATGTTGTAATATGAGTATCGATTAAATAGCTTTTCGATCGTATCATCATCATCATCATCATCATTAACAGCCTGAAGACGTCCACTGCTGAACATAGGCCTCCCCCAGGGAGCGCCACTTAGAGCGGTTGCTCGCCTCCTGCATCCATCGGCTCCCCGCGGCTTTCACCAGGTCGTCGGTCCACCTAGTGGGGGGCCGGCCTACGCTGCGTCTTCCAGTTCGTGGTCGCCACTCGAGAACCTTTCTTCCCCATCGGTTGTCAGTTCTACGAGCGATGTGGCCTGCCCATTGCCTTTTCAACTTGCCAATCCTAAGAGCTACATCGGTCACTTTAGTTCTCCTGCGGATCTCCTCATTTCGGATCCTATCTCGCAGGGAAACACCGAGCATTGCTCTCTCCATAGCTCGTTGCGCGACTTTGAGCTTAGTAATGAGGCCAACAGTTAGAGACCACGTCTCAGTTCCATAAGTCATCACTGGCAACACACATTGATTGAAAACTTTTGTTTTCAGGCTTTGTGGTCGTATAGCATTATGGAAATGAAATGGACTTCACTAAAATGGCTTTCGTTGTCAGTCCACCTCGTCAGCTGCACAATCTCTTCTGTCATAATTATAATATATGGTGGGAACAAAGGACATATACCTATTATTTTTCAACTTTCTCCCCACTGGTGGGAAAAAGCTGGTGGAGAAGGGGAACATCAAAGTAGTAGTAGTAGTAGTACTACCTTTCCATGTACTTCAATACTACATTGAATTTTCAAAAGTTTCACAACCGTAACATTCTGAGATCTCCATAAGAGATGCAAAGCCGTGTCCTCCATAATAAATACAGCCAGCCTTGACTCAAGGCCTGTAACCAGTAAAACCTGTTCTCGAACGGTTCAAAGATCATGCATCCTTGTGCTTGCGCGCAAGGACGCCCGGCCGCCATCTTGGATCAGGTGTCAGATTCAGATGGCCTTGACAGCGCGCGGAATTCGAATCTGGAATTTACATTTTTGATATTCCGAACACCTTTTTTTTTCTTTTAACTTTTTTTTGGCTTGTGAAGAATGTTTTAGATATTTTCATTCTTGTAACAATGGCAAATAGGACTGAGTAAGATTTTAATAGTGTATTATGGTCATTCAGTTCTGGATTTCGCTTTGAAGTTTTGAGTTATTTTCACACAATAAATACTATTATTTGGCTGATTAAGAACATAAACAAAATGTCGTTTTATTCATTTTTTCTAACAAATATTTCTAAAAATGGAATAATTAGGGGACCTATAATTTAATAGGCTATAAGAGATTCCATCCAATACAATTCAATTCAATTCAGTTGTTTATTTGCATTCCACAATGTTATTTAAAGATGTTCGTTTACATAGTTACAGCTTATCATGAACCCTGTCGGGCACGCAACATTAGAAGAGAGGAAGATACTTAGATAGTTAACATTAGTTTGTCAACTTTAACATGCACCTAAAAATATTACAACATTACTATTTATACCTAATAAAAACAGACAATCTCATGCATACCTACCTGCTCCTACTCGCCCTCACTTACCCTAACACAAATCATAACACACACAGTCATCCAAATACAACACGCACATTCATACTCCTCACTCCAAATGCTTGGCTCGGGCCCCTTATTAGATAATTATAGATGTATTTTATCTAGTTCCTAAGTCCTGAGTGCAACCGATTGAAACAAGAACTTTTATTATGGATTAGATTAGATAGTTTCAATACGCAGTTTAAGAGACTACCAAATTATGCTAGAAATCACTCGTGTTGCATTCAAAGTTGTGCAATTACCCGCCACCTCCAAGAAATGTTAAGCTTAGGTAAACTACCTACTAAATGTTTGCAAATATTTTTTTATTTTTTCTTACCATGTCTTAGTATTAATCTACTCTTATGATTTAGTTATTGTATATATCGGAAGAGACTGAATCCCACGACACAGGTTATCCTAGTGTGGGATCCAGGGATCAACACACTTATTATCTTCTATTGTGCAAATCATCGATGTACCTATTTGTTGTTAAGCTCAGTTACTGTTCTGAATAAATTACTATTATTATTATTATTATTTATTATTATACAGGTTGGGGAGATTTAGATAAGAAAGACCACTAAAGCTTACTAGATCAGTTCCTACTTATTCCTTTCTAATAGCAAAAACTATATAGTATTATTAGTAATAGAATTGAATAGTATTTGTTTATTATCGCAACTTCATTGTCGTCCTTCGGTTGTTTAAAAAAATTGTTTACATAACATTTTAAAACGCAAATAACTGCTCGAATATGCTTCTACGCATTACCTAAAAAGCATAATCTTTATACAAACATGCTCCATAGATAACCAAACATAGCAGAAGGTTGTATTTATCTAAATACACTAAGTACCTATGATCTTTACAAAGGCGCAGCAAAGTCTTCCTTTACTAGCGACTCAAAAAAAAATAGGAGGCACTAATACTGAACCGATTTTGGTGAAATTTGTATATGGGACCAATCTAAAAAAATATGCTTTCAAAATAAATTACGGAAATAATGCATATAACACACAATAAAAAAAAATTCAACTGAATTGAGAACAATTTTACCGTTAGTCCTATGTGGTTCTAGTCAGTGAGTTGAAGTGTTCTAGTAACTTGCTGAAGCCCTACACAGCCTCTAATCTTACGCAAACAGTTATCAAAAGCTAACTAAACACAACCACGGCAGGGCCGCGCTAGATCGTAGGCAAATATCCTAGAGCCTTGCGATAACGGTGGGCTTGGACGACAGTTGCGCAAGACACTAAACTTGGATATACACCTACTGACATTATTCTTTAAACTAACTATATTGTACTAAAAGAATACTAACGGATTCTCTTGACGGATCTTGGTATAAAGGTTCTACAATTTCAAATATGTTTTTGTCTGCAGCGATTTTGATTGGATGTATTTCTCTCAAAAAGGAGGGAATACTGCGGTGCGATTTACCGACCGCTTTCAAATATGTATAAGCTATGAAGCTAAATTGGTCAAGATTTCTAGATATTTTATTATTATAGTCGTGAGGTTTTATATCGAGATAAAAGTTTACTTCAAAGTGTATTTTTGTAATTGTAATCAAACGCTAGCCTAGTCGTTGATAACAAAGAGTTTATGTTCCCTTTTCGTTGTCCTCAGATCAAGTTGGAGAGCGTGTTGGGGCTGACAGTGGGCAGTAACGCGGCCCTCGACTGTGACCCTAACACCGAGCTAGTGGCATATCCAGCAGGGTGAGTAATTAAGTAATACAAATTACTACAAAAGTATTAACAGGCCTGGCACATTCCGCGCTTTAGCTACAAAAGGCTACAACCACATGGAATCGGGTTATTATTTTTTTTTTTAATTTGTTTGCTAAACATGAGTATTTAATGTACATATATACAATCATGAAATAATGCCGCACAAAAGATATTAAAGTATTTTGCTGTAACGTCATATTCAGCCAAAATTGGCGTGCGAAAAATGAGAGAGATGCAAATCAATAAAATGTACCTACATAGCATAACAGTCAATTAAGTTTAAAAAAGTTAGTATAATTAAAAATTCCTAATTAAAATATTGTTACATTTTGTACACTTGATCATCCTAACAGGTTAGGTTATGAATAAACCGTCTTATCGGGATGCTCTCAGAATACCCCGGTCCCCGAGGGCCCCGTCCCGAAGGACCACGAATACGATTTCATTATTCCCTTTTTATATTGCATTGCTTTAAGATGCCATGTTTATTTTATTTATTTATCCTATAAGTATTAGGATTTCAGAAAATATAGTTACAAGTATGTAGAGAAGTAAACATATACATATAAAGGAGACGGAGACTTTTTATGGTTTTTAAACAAAGTAGGCACTAAATAGTACCTATCTACAGTTCAAATTTATACAAAATACGAAAACACTTTTCCTACACCTATTATTTATTTGTCCATACACATCTATAAAAACGTTTTCCCCTAAAAATGTACTATCATGTCAAACAACAATATTCCCCTAGCATAGGTAGTAAGTACCTAGGGGAAGAGACAATGAACTTTAAAATTGGATTACCGCGTGAATCAGCTCGCAGCGTGTGGCAGCACGCCTTTATTCCCGGGGCGCGGTGTGGACGCACCTTTAAATCGATTTAGTGTTGCCCTTTGTGAAATGTGGGGTTTTTATAGGGTGAAATATGAAGCTGTATTTAATTGAACGAAATAGAGTGGGTACAGTTTGTGTGTATTTTTAAGAGCCTTTTAACTCTGCATTATTGTGTAGTTTGCACATTTTAGACCTTTTTGGAAATTAATGTACAAAAAATGGATATTGGAAGTGTTTTACACATTTTTTCTTTAATCTGTGGTGTTCTACTTTAAGTTTATAACACAGAGTATCTTTTTCTCTAATCTCTGATTTTATAATAAGTGCCTATATTTTACTTGACAAGTACTTGACGGAGTTTTGGCGGGAACGCGTCGTTGCATTGTATTATTTTTCAAAACTTGCTTTTTCCAGTGTTAATGTTTAAAATTGGTGGCGTTTTACGCATTAAGTGCTGAATTACGAGCATGAGTGTGGGCAAGTTATATAATGTGGTGAAACGTGATTTTTCGTGTTGCTTCCAAAACTCCATAGAAGCTTCTAGTAAAGTTGCCACCACTTTGCTGGAGCATGACTTAGAGTGGACTATGACTACCTGACTTAGACTGGACTATGACTATGACTAGGACATGACTTTGCGTGAAATATTTTATAACACGATGAAAATATAATACTTGACACTGGCTAAATACACTATGTGTGGAGCCAAAATATAAAAAAAAATGTGCCTATATTTTACTTGACAAGTACTTGACGGAGTTTTGGCGGGAACGCGGAAAAGTTCACGTCGTTGCATTGTATTATTTTTCAAAACTTTTGCTTTTTCCAGTGTTAATGTTTAAAATTGGTGGCGTTTTACGCATTAAGTGCTGAATTACGAGCATGAGTGAGGGCAAGTGATATAATGTGGTGTAACGTGGTTTTTCGTTTTGCTTCCAAAATTCCATAGAAGCTTCTAGTAAAGTTGCAACCACTTTACTAGAGCATTACTTAGACCGGACTGTGACCCGACTTAGACTGGACTATGACTAAGACTTGACTATGTAAAATATTGTAAAACTCGATGAAAATATACAATATTTGACACTGGCTAAATACACTATGTGTGGAGCCAAAATATATAAAAAAAAAGTACTTGACAGAGGAAAGATAGTTTAAGATAGCTCGATCTAAATTGGTCTTAGTCATAAACGGTGATTATTTTTTAATCACCTGATTATCAGCTGATTAGCAAAATTCTTATTTATAAATTATGTCTACTTCCATAGGAAGAAAGTGACCGGGTCGATGCCCATACCGTTGCAAGACTCGAATCAATTTACGTCTCTACACATCTCTTCATAGGGCTTGATTTTACTTAACACAATCATTGCTTTAATTCAGTCCATATGAGACGACGCGACGTTTCCTCTTTAACATGCTTGAAATAAGGTTCAGAGTTCCGTGAGTAGGTAATGTTTTGAATAATGATATAACATGCCCTTTCGTGACTGGCGGTAGTATTGTACGTAACAGGTATCCATTACTTTATGCAAAGCTTTCTGTACGAAGGTGAAGTTTGACGCGTTGCTAACGATAACTATCTGCTTCCTAATTTAAGGAGTGGATTATGTAGATATAGCAAGCCAAGACAGCCTAGTATATACGTAGTATAGTAGTAGACAGGTATAGGTACTAGACAGGTCATCTCTAACTGGCACTGTCGACCACAGCGACTAGCCAGTCAGCATACTTTCGCTCATACGAAACTGGGCGCTCAAAGAGACTGCACGTGTTTTGCAATAAAAATTATGTTCCGAAAATGCCATCATGGTGCTTAGTTGGGGAAACCAAACGAATGCGTCGCTTTGAGTGTCCAGCTTCGTTTGAATAAAAGTAAACTGGCTGGCAGGTATTTCTGCAATGGGCTCTCGCAGGTCTTTGATAGCAAGCGATACGGTCCACACTTCCATGCGGCTTATCATTATCAACCTGAAGACGTCTACTTCTGCACCCCTAGTACGAATTTCGATGGTTTACTACAACTTGATTCGTTTAAGTTTTCTCCCTTTTCTCCCATACATTTCTCTGCAGCGCCCCTAGCGGACACGTTGATGAACTAAAAATGGCAGTACAAATTTTAAATGGATTCGCGCGTATTCTATTCACGTATTGGAAAATTCGTACTAGGGGTACTGAACATAGTTCTCTCCTACAGAGCGCCACTGAGCGGCTGCTTGCCCCCTCCCTACATATCGGCTCCTCGCGGTTCCGTCGTCGGTCCACCTAATAAGGGGCCTACACTGTGTCTTCCGGTTCGTGGGTCGCTACTCATGTAGGTAGATACCTTTTCCAAAAGCCCGTTAAAAGGGTTTTGAGGGGTTATTCCCTGAGTACCCCGATCCCCGAGGATCCTGAAAGACCACGATTTATTTTTATCGACGTAACAATTAAAATTCTGTTTAGCTTAAAAATATCGCCAGCCGATAAAGTGTTAAAAAGAATGTATAGGTTTTGGTAGTTAAAATCGTAAGTAACAAATTAATCTGTCTCTGTGTTTGATACCATTTCAAAATTAAACCGCTGAACCCATTTTATAAATTTTAGTATGCAGATAGCGTGGAAGCGTGGATCCTAGGGAAGCCTTTCCCTAGGGTCCACGCTTTTTTATCTCGTTAAACCACGGATAAACCGTTTTCAGAGAGTTTGAAGCTGCGGTCACCAGAAAGATCTGAAAGCTATTCGCGTGTTGTTTCGAAAGCAATACCCTTTTGTAAGTATGTTAGGTCCGGTTCGATAAAGCCCAAGGCTATTTTACGATATACTAGGTACCACTGGCTGTACCGCTGTATTCATAGCGGACCACGCCATATTTTAAGAAAATTGCTACCTTCATAAATTACTCTCACTTACGTTAGGAATAGGATGTAAGTAGATAATATGCTACAATGAAATGAAACCGCATATTGAAGGCGCGTGTTTCCTACTCAAAACCAGATTTTATGTAAGTACTTATAAATTAATAATCGATAAAAAAAAAGTAGCGAATATATTCCTTGGTTAAAACTGGAATTTCCTAGCACTAACTAGAAATAACTAGAATCATTGTGATTGAATAAACTAGTTTCAACTTTGAATATGAGATAGTTATAGCTTAGGATAATTGTTTCGAGATAAGATAAAATTAATCGATTCAAATAAAAACGTATATTGTGAATTAAAAAGGCGTTTGTTATCTATCTCATTATAATCATCATCATCATCCCATTGAGCAGACAGGGTTTAACCATATTTCACGACGATTCTAGTTTTCGTGGTCCTCCGGGACGGGGGCCCTCAGGGATCGGGGTACTCAGGGAATAACCCGAGGGAAGGTGGCGGTGCTGAAGAAACTTGTCTGTCGAAAACGCCACAGAAAAATACAGCCTATAGGTACAGAGAACCTTAATAGATTAGACTTAAATGGACCCTGTCTTAAATAAACTACATTGCCGAAGATTAGCTTTTAAGAAATTGCTTTTGGAAGGTATTAGGGGAGGAGTTGCCGAGTGGCCGTGTTTATGAAAAGTTTAGGAATCTCTTATCGATATTAATATTCGAGCTTTTGCATGTGTTTTATTTTATATTATACGTAAAATGTTGGAATATAATTCTCTTATATGGAGGGTTGTAGAGGCCATGTGCGGGTTGGTGGATGACACACGTTCTAGAATTTTGTGATCCTTAAACATGGTTTCTTTCGATGGTTTCCTACACCTTCAGAGCTAGTGCATTTTTTATATGTTACTGAATGACGAGATGGGCTGCGTATAGCAGTTGCAGTGTCACGCGGAACACTAAATATTAAAGTTTCGCGTGGCACTGCACTGCGCACAAAATATTTAATTTTTATCAAGAGCCTATTCCTATTTGCACTGCAGATGCATTACGTTGATAGGGTACCGTTTTGCGCAATTAAGTTCTATCGCGAAGGTTAGTAGGTCAGCTCCGAGCTATGTTAGGTCTGAAGCCAGGTCTTTCTCACGAAAATTTATCAAATTGCGTTTGGAAACTAACTTTGGCACATTTATTAAGATATTCTAGGTCTGGTTGGTTCTGTGGTTGGATTCGGGAGAATGCGAACTGGAGCTGGCATACAATGGCAACATTTAATTTTTACGCCGCGTCAGCGCTTTTTTATTGGGAAAGCAATTCCCCCGAAAAGGAGAAAAGTTCGCAGTGGCACCATTTATACCAACCGATTTTGGCAGACATGAAACGAAAGAATAACAGCAAGTTTTTCGAAAAAGAGCAAATGATTATGTTTTGTAAATTCCCTAGATATATCAACATCGTAACATTTTCAATCTCCGAGTACCAATCTCGTATATTTCACGCGACGTTTGGTACAATTTTCCGGTCAGGAGGCTTTCCACTGCCGCTGGCTGCCGTGGTGCACACACTAGTTAGAGTACACAGTACAGAAGGTTCACTCTAAGATGTCATTTAATAAATAGCGACTGTTGCTACATCGTCGCAGTTCAGTTAACATATCATCAGCTGGAAGGCGTCCACTGCTGATCCTGCACTGCTGAGGCCTTCCACATAAAACTTACTTTGGACGATTATCATTCGAAATAAATAATTCTAACTAGGATTCACTGTATCTAGGGCCCCAGTAACTACGAGGACCATCCGACAACACGCACAGAACAAGTATTTAAAAGTACTTGTCCTGTCGCGGGAATTGGACTCCGGCGAGCCGACCTGCTCAACCACCACTGCACAGAGGCCATCACAGTGAAAGTTGCCATCACCATGTTGGCAGGCGGTTTGCTGAGCGCAGATTTTAATGTTAAAATGCTGCTGCCCAGATTTGCCGATAGCAGGCTCTTACTTTAGAGCATTTATAAACGGAGGTGGCACACCCCGTCGTCGACGCCCAAGACACGTCTTGAGCGACCCGGAAGATCCTATAGCAGCCGTTGTTTCGGCTGCGCTAGGATCACCGGACCAGTCTAGCCCTTCTGGCTCAGGTACCGATTTCGGCACCGGCATAGGATACCAGCGTAACACAATCAGACACCGACCCCGCCGGCGAGGTCGACGTACCCCCCGTAGGTTAGTTAGAATGATCGCGACTTTCCATAGGGTCCACTCCTCCAGCGGACGTAGCCTTCTCGATCCTCTTATCCCGGCAACAGCCCAAGCCGAGGCTCGCACCCCAGGGGTGCCCTTGAGCTAGTTGCCCCCCACTTTTGTCGGCTGGGTGCCTTAAGCGCCTGCCCTCCCGCCCGGTGACGCTGTAAAGGTCGCTAGAGACCAACATCGCTCGGTGCATTAGCCCGTTCAAAAAAAAAAAACGTACCCCTCTGCCGGTCATACGGCGCTATTTGGTCATATACAATATCATAGTGTGCGTGTAAACACTGCGTAACTACGCTGGATTATATAACTGTGTGCGTGTTTTGAGTTTTAAGATGGTGTGCGGCGTGCGTTTACACGCGCGGTTTGCGCGTATGATATGCGTGTTTACCTCGTCCCCCGTAAAAATTGACAGAAAATAATGCTTGTAGATTATGACGTTAACATCTCGATTGGTATAAGCCTACCTTGAACAGTAGGCCTAGCACGAACATTTACGCCAGGTCTAGGCCTACTGGTGCCTCTCTTTCCTTTTAGCTCTGCTCGTCCTGCGCGTTACGTTTAACGGGTGACCCGTTATGTCGGGCCAATCCCATGTACTGTTACCTTCGTATGTAAAGTGTGGAGTGGAGTGAGGCTGTCACGAGGCCCTTGAAAATAAGCAGGTCTTAAGAGATGTAGAGGTTTCGGGGTCGGGTCAAGTGATTCTGGATTTACAGTCTTTTTTGTTACTATGTGGAGACACATAGTAACAAAAAAGCCTTCACCGACTTCAATGGGCAAAGTTCTCACTTCGATTCTTTCATGACAAAAAACTCTCGTAGTGGTCGCCAACCTTTTTTCCTCATAGATTGGTTGGCGAGCCATGTGACCTGCCCATTGCCGTTTCATGTTGCTAATTTTGAATGCTATTGTTTGAGTTGGAGTTTCGTTCTCATTTACTATGAAATTTTTCGTGATATTTCACCTGCTGTACTGCTATCACGTGATCACCCCCTGACCCTAACCGAGACGGTTTGAGCACTGAGTCATAACAATCATTGCGCTCGCGCACCGGAAACGGAAACGCAGGTACAGTTGCGTAGGGTCAACGCCCGGCGGACGGTTATCTGTGGTTATAGGTGACAGTTGACATTCGATGTGACATTGAGAGGAATGGAATGTGAAATGGAGAAATAAATCAAAGACAGCTCAATTCTACAAGTTTTGCAACTACTACCGGACACATTTGTAACCTTGGTAGTGGACCGTTTGGTCACAGATTAAATAAATAGTATAGGTTTACATTTACAATTTCAGTAAGAACAAGATCTTTGGTCCGTTGGGGTTGGAGCTCATCGCGTTTTGCAAAGTTAATCAGGACGCCTGGACGATGCGATTGCGTCACCAAAAGAAGAAAAAAAAACTTGCCATAATTGCTCGTGACAAGGCAGTGTGGTCTCCTGGACCACCCCATCTCTTCCCGTGGGTGCCGTAAGAGCTGGCTAAAGGAATATCCAGGGAATGTGCAGCAGCATGCTCCTCGGTACATTATATTCTGCTATTACCAAGCCGCCTGCCACGCGTGGGGGTTATGGCAAACACTAAGTATACCTATACCTACTCCTGACACCGGTCACGTGTGGACCAAAATTTTTGAATTCTAACATTGGTTTGGTAATAATAATAACGCCAAAAAATGGAATAACTTACTTTATCAAACGCAACAATACAAAATTTAATTAAAATAATGAATTACTGTTTTTAATTAGTTCTAATACAAGTTCTAAAAACGTTTAAATGTGTCAAAATCATCCGTGCCAACTGCGTTAGGCGCCGCGGCAATCTTCATAATTTTCAATAAAAATTATTTCATTTACACTCTTTACTCTTTAATAATCATGTATAAATGATGTACTATAATGGGCTCAATTTATGATAATGAATTAAATTACATCCTGTATAAATGGAGATGTTAACGTTATAATCCGCAAACACCATTTTTCTGCCAATATCTACGGGGGACGAGGTAAACACGTATAGCAACGCGCAAAAAGCCGCGCGTAAACGCACGCCGCACACCATCTTAAGACACGCACACCGTTATATAAACTAGCGTAGTTACACCATGTCTACACGCACACTATGATATTGTAGATGGCCAAGTAGCGCCATATGACCGGCAGAGGGGAACGCCTTGCCTTGCTAACTCCTTTTTTAAATGCTCTAAGGGCAAACCCTCCGTATGATAAGCGTCTAAAGTGGAGTTCAATCAGGAGGCCTATCTACAACCGTGGACACCTTCTGGCTGACGATGTAAACATTTCAAGTCACCGAGAAATTAATAGGACATGGATTTTAAGTTTATTAGTAAAGCTAATAACTAAAATAAAACAAAACCTAATACCCCTCTCTCTCTACTTTGTCATGGCGCCATTATAACCCCGTCTAACTATTTAATTCAAATACCATAAAAATACCATGCATGGCCGTGAGAAAGGCCCTGTCGAATTATACGTCATACATACAAATAAGGTAGCGATCACGAATAATACGGCAGTGGGGTGACGAGCGGAGCGACAAGCGGAGGCGAGTTATTTGACATACAACGAAAGTTTTTGCTTTCTTAGCGCTCATAGTGAAGCTCGACTGTAGCTTTTATCATTGAAATGGTTAAGTTAAGCAACGATCGCTGTTACATTATGTTCTAATTTCAACTACAAGTAACCTATTTTTCTATTGCGTATCTCACAGAGAAAAAAAAAGGCTTCCCAGGTGCGAAGCGTCTTGTTTTATTGCTCTGTGGCGTATCTCATCTCTTACGGATTTATAGCGATAAAGGATAGCCTATGTACTTACAGCTTCCTACCTAAAATACCTGATTATCTACTCTGTACCTAAACTTCAGGGAGTGAGCTAGCCTTAGATACAATATTGAAGTACATATTTTGTAAAAGTATAGAAGACGAAATACATCGATGAAGGAAACATCATTAGAAAACCTGCATGTTCAAGAATAAAAAAATTGAGACACGTGTCATCCACTAACCCCCGCACTTGTCCAGCGTGGTGGCCTACACACTCCCTGTGAGGGAAGGCCCGTGTCTCAGCTGTGGGAACTTATTGTGCTAACGACGGAAAAAGACTTAAAAGTTTAGGTTCCGATGAGCTCATGCTGGTCCTTGCCTAAATGTTCTGCCACCTAGCTATGTGGTAGTAGGACTTTTCAGCAAAGTGTGTCTACTGTCTAGGTACGGACCACCACCGCTTTGCCAGTTATTCTGCCGCTAAGCAGTAGTTTACAACCGCTTCTGTGTTCCGGTTTAAAGAGCACTGTGTGTAGTTATTGAATTACTGGGAAAATGAGACTAAGGAACACGATTAAGTATAGGAACACGTGTTTTTAAAACCACTAGTCCTTCACTTAATTTATTAACTTGAAACGCTGTCCGCTGCCCGCTCAGTTACCCGCTCCGCCCGTCACCCAACAGCTCCCGCCCACTTACAATGCTAACGCGTAATCAAACATTATCCTACGCGTGACATACGGAAGATGGTTTGCCGTTTGTTATTAATTTGTATTCTGTACGAAACGTTTGTTATATTAACACCAAATAGAATATAACCATTAACCATAGACCGTTGCAATAGTCATTATTGGGATAGGAATGTTTTTGGTGGCATCATTTTTTTTCTTATATTTTGGCTCCACACATAGTGTATTTAGCCAGTGTCAAGTATTATATTTTCATCGTGTTATAAAATATTTCACGCAAAGTCATGTCCTAGTCATAGTCCAGTCTTAGTCAGGTAGTCATAGTCCAGTCTAAGTCATGCTCCAGCAAAGTGGTGGCAACTTTACTAGAAGCTTCTACGGAGTTTTGGAAGCAACACGAAAAATCACGTTTCACCACATTATATCACTTGCCCACACTCATGCTTGTAATTCAGCACTTAATGCATAAAACGCCACCAATTTTAAACATTACCTGTGGAAAAAGCAAAAGTTTTGAAAAATAATACAATGCAACGACGTGAACTTTTCCGCGAAATATCCACATAATGTTTTTTTTTTCATCTTTAGTTATCTGGTTCCTATAGTACAAGCTTTACTGCGCTAGATGGCGCTTTTCGAAATATCCACAAATATTCATTTTTTTATTTTCTTCCTTTCCAGATGCACAGTGGTTCTCTACAATGTCAGGAAGAACAGGCAGACGCATGTCCTCAACGTGTCAAGGAAGAGCATCACATGTGTCGCCTTCTCTCCGGACGGAAGGTATCTGGCTACAGGGGAGTGTGGACATGCACCGGCTGTTCGAATATGGGACCTACAGGTTCGTGCTACTTACTATAAATTATAATAATATACCCAAAGAAAAAAAAAAGACTTCTATGTTACACTAGACGGCACATCCCTAACTTGCACTGTCGACCACGTCATAAGCTAGCCAGCATGACCACGCTCATACGACGCTCGGCATTCATAGCGACTGCACGTGTATTGCAATAAAAATTATGACCCGAAAATGCCATCGTGCGTGCTTAGACATTACAAAAACCAGCGGAAAAACAGACAAACGTGACGGAATCAATTTTAAACAATATATTTAGAATTTGAAACAAAATACACCTAAATAAAATATTATTTAGTTGATTTATAATGGCGCCAGAGTGCGTGGTGGCAGCCATATTGGCAGAGTGAACGAACACTGACCGAACAACACAACCTATAAGCACTAGGGCTGCATGTTGGGATCGTTTGGTTAGCCGATTTGATCTCGTAAACCGCTGTAGCGGACTTTAGTTATACCAAAAATGGAAATTATTAGGGCTTGCCATAGCTGCTCTAGAATAAACCTTATCTTCTCGCGTAGCCACTACTAACCTCTAGGACTTCATAATGAGCAAAATTAATAAATAAATAATAAATAAATATGTGTGGACATTTCACACAGCGCTATCTAGCCCTAAACTAAGACTAGCTTGTACTATGGGACCAGATAACTGATACAATACTTATATACTTTTTTGTTTGTAAATACATACATAGAATACAATATAACACCCAGACGCAGAACAAACATCTATGTTCATCACACAAATGTTTGTCCCGGGTAGGAATCGAACCCACAGCCCTCAGTTCAGAAGGCAGGGATACTACCGACTGAGCTATCGGGCCCGTCTTTTAGAATTGCATTATCTGTTGTCTTATTATCAAATGTTGTTAATTGCATTTGAAACGCCACTTTACGTTGTAAACTGTATATATCGATTCAAATTCCAGGATCCAACGACCTCGAGTGCCGTGCAGATAGCAGAATTCCCAGGCCATACACATGGAGTCAGCTGTGTGGTAAGACATATGAATAAATAAATGTAAATAACGCCCAACGATCACATAGATCCTGGACCCTAACTAGGACTGTATCTAGGGACCCAGAAACTACGAGGGACCATGCTTCCACAATACACAGACTCATAACAAGTATTTGCGCTTTTTTATGTGCACAAGTACTTGTCGTGACGCGGGAATTGAACGCGCTGCCTCCAGGTTTAGAGTCGACCTGCTCAATCACCACACCAAGGCCGTCTTAAGCATACTTGGTGTTGCATTCAAAGCTCTTCAATTATAATTTTGAAAGAAAACGTGCTTAAAACACGCATCCTTATAATAAACGTGTAATAGCTTTTGATTAATTACACCATCTTTTGCCTTTTTCGATCGTTTTCAATATTCAAATGTCAAAATAGGAAGCTGAATTAACTAATCTAAAACTACTTCGCATTTGTTGATAAGGACATCAGTGTTTGCAATCCTCTTTGAGAAATAGGACTTGGCTTCCTCAGTGACTTGAAAAGAAAGAAAAATTCATTGGTACAACTAATTTTTTTTTGTTGGCTAGGGTTTGACTACTATTTAACCGGAATATCTTGTGTGTTTCAGGCGTTCTCGACATCGTCAAAGTATCTAGTCTCGGTGGGGTCCCAGCACGACATGATAGTGAATGTGTGGGACTGGCGGGCGAACCTTAAACTAGCTAGCAATAAGGTATGTTTTCCAACGGTTGCTTCACTTATACCGTTTTAGATCTATTCACATTTCACTATTTTACTATAAGGTAGGACTTTTCTGCAAAGTTCGTCTAGGTATGTACAATTGTACAACCGCTTTGCCAGTTATTCTGCCGCCAAGTAGTCTTCTTCTTCTTCTCGTGTAGGCAAGTGATCAGCCCTGGTGTCAGAATTTTTAGGCCGCCCAAAGGCTTCTGACTTGGCTTAACGACTGCAGCCGGGTCCGACGGCTTAGTAGTAGTAGTAGTGTGCAACGACTATTGAGTTCCGGTTTGAAGGGCATTGTACCGAGTGGGCAAATGAGACTTTAGTATCTAATCTCACGGTCTGGTAATCTTATTAATAGACTGTAATGTCTAAGAATGAAGTGCGCAGTGTCACGCAAACCTTTATGATTTTTCCGAGTGATACTGCAATCTGTTATGGTAACCTTGATGCTTAACATCAAGCGAATGAGTAGCTCGTCATAACATTCGATTCCATTAAAAAAACACATCATCAGCCTTCACTACTGAACATAGGCCTCTCCCACATGACCATTCTCTGGATATTCCCTTAGCCGGTTGTTACGGCACCCACGGGAAGAGATGGGGTGGTCCTATACTCACACAGTCATCACGTTCATACGTTAATATAAATGGTTCCAGGTATCATCGCGGGTGAAAGCGGTCTGTTTCTCTGAGAACGGAAACTACTTCGTCACTGTCGGCTTCAGGCATGTCAAGTTTTGGTACCTGGAGTACTCGAGAAATGCGAAAGTAAGTGAAAATAAATTCATAGTAGATTCATAGTTGAAGTGGCAGTGGGCGGATCACAACGCTCGTAGAACTGACAACCGATGGGGGAAGGGTTCTGGTGACCACGAACCGGAAGCAGCGTAGGCCTCCCACTAGGTGGACCGACGACCTGTGGCCTTACCGCGTAAGCCCGGTGGCAATCGTAATCGTGTGCTCTCTTGCTCGCACTCAAGGGCTTGTACATTGGCGTAAGCAGGATGGCAGGCGATGTTCATTACCAGAATGCTTACACGGTAGGGCTGCTGGTCAGAACCGCGGGGAGCCGATGGATACAAGAGACAAGCAGCCGCTTAAAGTAGCGCTCCCTGGGGCAGGCCTATGTCCACCAGTGGACGTCTTCAGGCTGATGATGATGATGCTGAGATTGAGCCTAAAACCGGCTCCGCGTGTCGTGCTCTTCTTTTCTCCGAAGTTGAGTCTTTCCATCTCTTTCTGCGTATGGCAAAGAATGTCGGCAAAACTGGTCTACCCCCTCTAAACTAGTAATTCTGCGAACGGCAGACCTCACGGGCACAAACAGTTATGCAACCACACGCCACGATGTAGTACAAAGCGGTTCGACTTGTCATTTATAATCCGTGCAGAAGAATGGAACAAATTACCAGCGTCTTTGTTTCCCGATAAGTACAATCTGGAGCTCTTCAAGTCGCGAGTGAATAGGTATCTTCTAGGCAAGCTTGTACCACCGAAGACCGGTAGACCGCATCGTCACTTTCCATCAGGTGAGATTGCGGTCAAATGCGGGCCTACTCAGTTATACTACCTGATTTTGAATTGGTATAGTATCCCGAAAGGAGGTAAATCTACACCCCAAGGTAGACAATGTTTCTTCTACGACTTTTCTAAATTAATAGTGTTTCATTGAAGAAATGCCATGTAAATTTTACATTCGAAGATAGCCTTAGCGCAGCTGGGTGGTTGAACTTCGTCCTTGACCGAGTACACAAATGAGTTTAACGACCTGTGTTTAGAAATGAAATTATAGTATCTTGTTAACTCTCGTAGCGATCGCACGTGCAATTTTGTGAGTGGATTTATTTTTTACCGTGGAGGTGAGGCTCTTACTATTTATGGGCTATCATGGAACCAGTTCCCCCCTTGCGGGATAACGGGATAACATACCAATTCAAGGTCACGTTGTATAATAAAATACTTACATTGTCCCGAACTCGCAACTCATGGCCTTATACCTCGACCAACATCTTGACCGATTCCGCTCATATTTGAAGTACTTGTTTAGAATTGAGTGCCCAATGCATCTATGGCAAAATATAAACATTAACTGGTAAATGACACTGCTGCAAACTTCTCCCCTTTTTTGGAGAACCACCCAACCCCACCATTAAAAAATCGCCAACAAAAGTTCCTGACCTTTTAGAACTTGTATACTAATATTTATGATTTTTATAGCAGTATCGCCTGCTCAGCGTAATCTACAGATGAATTCGTAACGGAAAAATTAGAATCACGAGCGGGGATTGAACCGCATCCATCCATCCCTCAAGCCGGGATATGCTTTACTTAAGCTACCGTGACAAGTAAAGCGGTGTTTCACTCACATACTATGCATTCTTTTACAGTTCAAGGAACCAGTACCTCTGATGGGTCGGTCAGCCATCTTGGGCGAGCACAAGGACAATGAATTCTGTGACGTAGTCTGTGGAAAAGGCGATGCCTCTGACAGCACTTATGCTATAACCAGAGGCGGATTGCTGTGCGAGTTCAACAGTAGAAGACTACTGGACAAATGGGTGGAATTACGGGTAAGTTTGTTTTAGCGCCATCTGTTTTTCGAAATTACGAACTAATTTTTTATTATTTTGAGGGATTAAACTGACTTCAACCGTTTTAACATCAATCTTATAGTAAAAATAATAAAAAAAAGAATTTTCCATAAATTTGTTTACAAATGATGCATATCTGAAAAAGATACAACCGAATTCAGGACCTGTTATTTTAAAGTTAGTTGGAAACAGACACTAATGAGCAAAATATGAATAAAGATTTATAGTCTTTAAAATTTTAGCAACCAGCGGGATTTGAAACCGCGCCCTCCAGCACACCGGATTGGACCAACTAGCGATGGCAATTAATGCGATTTTGCGTAAATTTCATAAACATGCTAATTCACGAGTCTAAGCATGTTAATTGCTAAACTGAAAGGAAATGGAAAAAAAAATGAAATAAAATAAGATATGAAAATTGAAATGAAAAATGAAATGAAACATGTTTTAAAAATGATATGAAACTTTATATTAAAAAAATGAATTGATATGAAATTTCATATTTCACAGAATTTCGCAAGTACATTTCATTTGCGAAATGCTAATTGAATTATCGCATGCTAATAATTTATGCGAATGCTAATTAATCCATCACATCTACCAACTAAGTTACGGTCACTCGACCGCTAGCTGCGAAACTCTTAACGACTAAATAACCGACCGTGTGGATGGTGGTTGGTGTCTTCATTCGGTCGCCAACCACCATCCACAAGGTCGGATTTTACACCAACCCGAGCCCGACCAACGTGAGACAAATGTGACCTTGGTCGATGGTTGGTCCCGATCGTCTATCTTACTCATAACAGTAAAATAGAGGCATCCAGTAAAAAACAAGATGCACTCTTAGGCAGATTAACTACTACACTACATATAAATGAAAACCCTCTATTTCCACAGACAACATCAGCTAACTGCATGGCGATCGGCTCGAAGTATATTTTTGTGGGGTGCGCCGAAGGCATAGTGAGGTGCTTCGCCCCGGATTCCCTCCAGTACATCACTACGCTTCCCCGCGGACATTACTTAGGGGTGGACGTCGCTGAGGGGGTTAATATTAAGTAAGTACTATGCCCGTCTAAACTAAAGCTACGGTCACCGCCACCGTCTTTAAAAACCATCCTTGTGTTAGATTGCTTCTTCTATAGAAGTTTTTTTTTTTTATATATTTTGACTCCACACATAGTGTATTTAGCCAGTGTCAAGTATTGTATATTTTCATCGAGTTTTAGAATATTTTACGTAGTCAAGTCTTAGTCTTAGTCATAGTCCGGTCTAAGTCATGCTCTAGTAAAGCGGTGGCAACTTTACAAGAAGCTTCTATGGAATTTTGGAAGCAACACTGAAAAATCACGTTTCACCCCATTATATCACTTGCCCTCACTCATGCTCGTAATTCAGCACTTAATGCGTAAAACGCCACCAATTTTAAACATTAACACTGGAAAAAGCACAAGTTTTGAGAAATAAACCAATGCAACGACGTGAACTTTTCACGTTCCCGCCAAAACTCCTCTATGGAAGTTATCTTAACGGGATTTTAATAACGTATCCCCATCCTTTACCCTTCATTCCCGCCTTCCCTTCACTTTTTTTATTCTTTATAGGCAAAGCATTTGACCACTGTCTCACCTGATGGAAAGTGATGACGCACTCTACGATGGTGCATGCCTGCCTAGAAGATACCTGTTCACTCTAGACTCCCACTATAAATGGTAAAACTATAGTCTTTAAGCCATGTCAGCCTTTGGGCGGCCTAAAAATTCTGACACCACATCTGACCGACCGACTGACTGACCGAAGAAGATTGGTCTAACTAGTCTTCGATTAGACCAGCATAATGCTTAGTTGGGGCCTATTTGTGACAACATTTTCCATTTGTCCCGTTCACTTTTGTCAATATTATGTTTATGTTTTTATTGTTGTTACAAATGAACAGTGGACTATGTGTGGACATTTCACACAGCGCCATCTAGCCCCTTATTAAGTAAAGCTTGTACTATGGGAACCGGATAACTGATACAATACTCATATACTTTTTTGTTTGTAAATACATACATGGAATACAGTATAACACCCAGACGCAGAACAAACATCGATGTTCATCACACAAATGTTTGTCCTGGGTAGGAATCGAACCCACAGCCCTCAGTTCAGTAGGCAGGGTAAACCAACTGAGCAGACGAGCCCGTCGAGTTTTTCTTTTCTTTCTTTCTTTAATCTTTTAATGTTTTTTCCAGCCACATGTTCAACCATCCGCCGAACGCCCGGTACCCCGACGCTACAGCTTTGACTTACGACGAACGGAACCACAAGCTGACGTGTGTTTACAACGACCATAGCATGTATGTGTGGGACGTTCGGGATATTAAACGGGTGAGTTATAGACACATTACGTTATATCATATCAAAATTGATGACCTATACTGTTGGCCTTATTGGCTTTTGTTGGTTGGCAGTAAGCTCAAAGTCGCGCAACGAACTATGGAGAGAGCTATGCTTGGTGTTTCCCTGCGAGATAAAATCCGCAGAAGGACTAAAGTGACCGATATAGCATATAGCTCTTAGAATTAGCATGTTGAAATGGCAATGGCAACCGATAGGGAAGAAAGGTTCTCGAGTGGTGACCACGAACGGGAAGCAGCGTAGGCCTTCCACCAGGTGGGCCGACTATCTAGGTGGAAGTTGATGGATGCAAACGGATACCGCTCAAAGTAACGCTCGCTGAGGGAGACCTATATTCAGTAGTAGACTTCAAGCTCATGATGATGATGAATCCCCTCCCCTCTCTGCAGTCGAAAATAACCAAATAACGTCAAGATCAGTTGAGAAATACAACATCTACGGGAATAGAGTGCGCTTAAAACTCAATGGCGGTTGTGAAGACGGCGCGAAACTTTGCGCAGCGTCACATGCCAAAAAGAAAGCTACCACAGCTTAGTAATGAAGTACTTTGAAAGACCTTGCTCTGACGTCACTGGCTGTTTGAGCTATCTTTTTCTGTTCCGGTTTTTTAAATGCTCATAACTTTGTAATTTTTTGAGATATTTTATTTTTGTTTTCACGAATGTTTATCTTAACAGATAAACAGATGAACAAATTTATTGATAATTAATTAAATTATAAGTCAAACAAAGTAGCATTACAATTAATAATGAAAAATTAAATTGTAACACATAATATAAAATAATAATGAACGAATAAGTAATCGAATTGATAAAATAAACTAGTAAAGTACTTAGGTAGGTACATATATACATAACCAACATGTCATCACAAATGTTATTAGGCATTATTTTTGAGGGATATTACAAATTTATCCAAAAAAAAATTTTAGTCACCATGCCTAACTCCTATGAACGTTTCTCCCACAGATAGGCAAGTCCTACTCAGCGCTGTACCACTCGGCGTGTATCTGGGGGGTCGACATGTCGACCGGTGCGGGTTCGCTTCCCCCCTCCACCTTCCTCACATGCTCGAGTGACGACACTGTGCGCCTCTGGAGACTGCGCTCGCCTTCCGGGAATATTTATAGCAACGTGAGTCTTATCTGTAATCAATCAATCAATCAATCAATCAATCAATCAATCAATCAATCAATCAAATATATATTTGCGAGAACAAGCCCAATTCACAAGGAAGGTCTTAAAATAGGCTTGGTCTTGTGGGCTCACATTCAGGCATCACCATACACTCTAATATATTACAGTCATCCAGTAGGCATAGTTAATATTATACGGAACACTCCACACTCCATACCGAGCAACCGTCACCCGCTGGCCGCTCGGTGTAGTATGGAAACTCGCGAGCCCGTTACACAATAAGAGCGGCCAGCCGCGCCCGCCGTGCCGCCATTTGCTTTCCCAGTGCGAATCTACCTCTCACGCCGATCGCACGTCGCTTTACCATCCGCTCGCACATATTTTTCGTCCCTGGTGGCTAGTCCCCGTTACCGGGGAGGATGAGACAAAAACATAAAAAAAATATCATCCTCTCCGGTAACGGGGACTAGCCACCGGGGACGATTAGACCAAGCTTATTTTAAGATCTTCCTTGTGAATTGTGGGTAGTCCCCGTTACCGGGGAGGATGAGACAAAAACATAAAAAAGTGTCATCCTCCCCGGTAACGGGGACTAGCCACCGGGGACGATTAGACCAAGCCTATTTTAAGATCTTCCTTGTGAATTGTGCTTGTTCTCGCAAATATATATTTGATTGATTGATTGGGGAGGATAAGACAAAAACTTAAAAAAAGTGTCATCATCCCCGGTAGCCTCAACAATGGCGCTCACCGGGGACGATGAAACAAACGTGAAGAAGTGTCATTTGCCCCGTTATAGTCGGATCAATAAATTCATCTCGGTGACAGCGGGGCTGATGGGAATTAATGAAATGGAGTGGAGTGGAGTGGAAGTGCAGTGAAATGGAAAGTGAGAGTGAAATTAACATGTATAGACATATTGCGTTCAACTTGCATGCAAGAGTGCAAATATTGAAAAGTATGGGTGTTATATTGTATTCTATGTATGTATTTACAAACAAAAAGTATATATAAGTATTGTATCAGTTATCTGGTTCCCATAGTACAAGCTATGCTTAGTTTGAGGCTAGATGGCGCTGTGTGAAATGTCCACACATATTTATTTATTTTTGTTACAGTACATTTGAAATTCTTTAACACTATCAAATGCATGTTGTAACAACCAATCATACAAAGATTTCTTGAATAAATTGCAATGCAGTCCGGCTATGGTGGCTGCGTATATTGGCTTAGGAATATTTTTTGCAACTTTTTTTGTGTGAATCTATTGTTCGTGATATAAAGTTGAGTATAGCCATGTAAATGTTGGAATGACGTAGTCAGTGTGAAGTAAGATAATTCTCTAGCAATGTACTTCCCGTCTATAGCGCCGATACAGTTGGGAAATGGCTGCGCATACCGCTCATGAATATTTGTAGCAAAATTACTCATATAAAGTCGAAAGGCGGGATTGGTGATTTTTTGTGATAATGAATGAGGTGACAAGCTAGTCGTTCACCTGATGTTGAGCGACGCGGCTGCCAATAATAGTTGTTACAAGTGACAAGTCTGGAGGTGTTTCGAGTGTCGTGAGACATATTTGTGGGTACTGTTTGAAACAATGGTCTAAGTATGCCACTACCAATATGTGTAGAAACTGGGATGTGTTGGCTTTATTCCTTGCTTGTCGGTATGTTAGTTTATTGTTCACTCAGTTTCATACCTTACAGCTATGCTAATAAAGTTTAATTTCCATTTTCAGGAACTAACCAAAACGTTGTACATCGATCCGGAGCTAAAGTTTCTGAAGGACGTTGATCTCACGGCCACAAGCGATAAGGACAAGTCGAAGACTTACGACGAGAGGACTGGCGTTAGGTACGTTATATTCGATTGAATAATATTTTATTCAAACTACAAACTAATCTGTCAATTATATTATTAATTGTTGTTAAAATGCAAATCGGCTATACTACTATATTTATAAATTGAATTTGCCACGCGCTGACATATATTGTATTTTAAGAACTGTCAACTAAAGCCTTCAAATTTGGGCCTAATTTCTTGTTTTAGTACATGGGGTCCCATCAGGTACAAACGAAAAATAGCCCGAACTTGAAAAAATGTGGTGATCGTGTCTAGAGAGTTACTAGTTAGTGTCCAGTGTATTCATTTGGCCCAATACTTCGCCAACACGCAATAAATGTCGCTTGATAATCTTGCGTTATGCAGATATAAAATAGTTCGTAAAATAGCCCTCGTTATTCCGTTGTATGGGATGAGGCATTTGTACTGTAGGTATTATATTATCTGGGCTTTTTGTAACTTTGACGTACAGTAGAAACTCGATTATCCGGCTATCAGTTATATGGATTTGCGATTAACCGGACTGCCTTCAATAAACCACAAATAAATTTTAATCAGTAATGGTTAGCGGTTGCGCGCCAATATTTCATGATTAAGGCTGCACTATTTTAGTATGTATGTTTTTTTAATGTGAATAAGTGATGTGACGAGCCAGTCGTTTACCTGATGTTAAGCGACACGGCCGCCCATAACAGTTGCAGTGTCACTCGGAACTTCAAAATAATAAAGTTTCGCGTGACACCGCACTGCGCACTTTCACCCTGAGACATCACACAGTCTAGTAATCAGATTACTAAACTGTGAGGTCAGGTCATAAAGTCTTATTTGCCCGGTAAGTTCACTAGCTACAATGCCCTTCAAACCGGAACACCGTAGTGCTTGCACACTACTGCTTGGCGGCAGAATAACTGGCAAAGCGGTGGTACCTACCTAGACGAACTTTGCAGAAAAGTCCTACCACCTAGTATTACCACCACACCTAGTGTAGCTATGTAATCTAAAAAAAATATTGATAAACATTGATTTACGTTAATATGTATTTGTCGTTTTTAATAAACACATAACATTATGTACTACCTACATGACTATGCACAAAACCCGCTTTTATTCATACATTGGATTATCCGGATTATCGATTTTCAAATTCAAATATAAATTAATTTATTTGCATACATGTACAGTTTCAATGTCAGGTCTTAATAACTAAGCTTATAAGCAGTGCTGCCAGTTCCGGGGAAAATCCCCGATTTTCGGGGATTTGAGGGTTACAGCGGGGAGAGCGCGGGGAATGACCAAAATTCCCCGAAATTCAGACCAATTGTTTTTGGTGGGTAAAAACATTTTTTTGTCGGGTCATCCGAAGACAAAAAGTCTGGGGTCAAATCCGGAATTTATCATGCTGGGTCCAAAGCATGATAAATTCCGGATTTGACCCAGGGGGGCAAAGAGTAAGTATGCAAACTATATTGCAGAGGGGGGCTATTCGTAAGACTACGGATTTAGTCTAGATGTAAGTTGTAGCAGTGGCATACTTAGTATGAAACAGTGTTTTTATTGCAAAACTATCGTTTCGGTAAATTAATCATAAAGAAGCGGGGAATTTCGGGGAATCGGTGACACTGACGCGGGGAATGGATATTTATAATTTTTATTGGCAGCACTGCTTATAAGGTAGGTACATGTACCCTGAAAGGGTGTTTGCAAGTCTTGCAACGACGTGCGGTTTGTAGGTAAGTATAAAATATAATCATTATAATCGTACCTGGGCCATTATTCCGTATCGATTCCTTACTTCGAAACCACGCGAATTCCTTGTCTTACATAAGAAATCTGCGAAACTGTATTCTCTATGAAACGAAAACAAAACCGCGCGAAATGAATTTGGTATTGGCGCGATTTGAACTGTCAAAAATTCGTATGTTTTACCGAGACGCGTTCCGAAACATCAACACATCAAAAGATGATATATTTTATTCAAAATAAAGATAACTTTAATGTAAAGTGAAGGTGTATCTGACGCTGTGACACGATTTGAACAAGACACGACAACGACGTGGTTTCGTATCGTGTGGAATCTGTGTTTCCATAGAGCATAACCGCCCTGTATGATCCATAATAACATTTCATGTCAATTCCTTGTCATTCATAAATTCATTAATACTGTAATATGTTTTGCTAATGAGTAATTCTTTCAATTTAGCCCTGAAAATATTAATTGAATATATATTTTTTACAGTTTGAGGTAACTTATTGTAAACAGCTACTTTCATGTTGAAAATATTTTTACTGTACATAGCAGCCTTACAGACAGGGCCCTTAAACGTTTTTTTATGCCTTTTAGAATTCAAAGTGCGTCAATATTTCTTTTTACTAATAAGGCGGCTTCATAGATATATATCGAAGGGAGAGTGAGTAATTTTAGTCGCCGAAAATGTGGCTTACAAGAATTTCTTTGCTTTCCGAGTGCAGACAACAATTAGTCCGTTTCATCGAGTCACTATTTTGTTTTGTGTTTGTATTTTTTGGGAGGCTTGATCGTCAGTATATAAGAGGTGCTTTTCATTTGTCGAGGGATTTACATTTTCTATTTATTTTTCTTGCTCGTTTTCCAGATGCGTTCGTCTATCGCCGGACGGGCAACACATAGCGTCAGGCGACCGAGCTGGCAACATTTGGATATACTCTGCGAACGGATCATATTTACACACGTTAGAGGCGCACGACGCTGAAGTACTATGTCTGGAATATTCGACGAAGCCGAGACTGCTCGCTTCTGCTTCCAGGGATCGGTTGATTCACGTGTTTTTAGTGGATCAGGTAAGATTTTAGGTCAAAATTGATTTCAGCGCCATTTACTGTTCAAATATCCAAGTTATGATGTGCAATTAATTTGCGTTTAACACCCATCTTCTGTTAAAAAATCCAAAATGTTATTATGCAGAAATATTATCTTAGCTTTACTGGTTTTTTGGCTTAGTGCCATCTTCCGTTTGAAATCTAGACTATATTTTGCTAAATTATTGATTTTAGTGCCATCTTTTGTTCAGAAATAGAAACTAGGATTTATGTACTACTAAAGCCGTGACCGCTGCTCCATGTTTTGAACAGAATATTGTTCTTGACCAATGTTTTGTTCAAAACATGGCACGGCGGACCCACTTTTATATTTTAAGTATTTACATGCTTAAATTAGTTAACGGCTGTTTCCTGGAGCGCTGAATTTCCATATACATAAATACTTTATTTATTAAAGTAAAAATTGATTTTATTGTGTTCTTTTTTCAGGGTTACCAAATATTGCAAACTTTGGACGAACACTCGTCTTCTATAACAGCGGTACGGTTTCTAAGCTCTGGAGGTAATTTGCAAATGGTTTCCTGCGGCGCAGACAAAACTATCCTTTTTCGACAGTTACGAACGGTACGTCAAATATTTAAACAATTAATTATATTGGTTTTTATTATCTATATCAACTAGCTATGGCAATTAATGCTATTTTGCGTAAATTTCATAAACACGCTAATTCACGAGTCTTAACATGCTGATTGCTATTGCTATGCTATTTGCTAAAATGAAATGTGAAGGAAATTGAAATGAAACTTTATATTAAAAATTAAATTCGAAATGGACTAAATTAAATGAAATGAAATTGCATATTTCACAGAATTTCGCAACTACATTTCATTTGCGAAATGCTAATGGGGCTTTCACATGCTAAAAATGAATGTGAATGCTAATTAATACATTACTAATATCAACCGTATCGTACTGATTCTACACAAATGGTAGCGTACTCCGCTTAAAAAAAAAGAAATGTATCTATTTGCAGTAGAAAAAAAATAATAACTTTTTAAATGGAGCAATCTGGAGAAAAATGGAGTGTTAATTGTTTATCATGTTGTGTACACATGTTTTGGGGTATAATCTAGCTCAAAATGTATGTAATTTCTATTTTCTTGTTCTTGTATTTGGTTATATTCTGTTTTGTGTGCCAAATAAAAAAAAAAAAAAATCACCTTCAATAGGCATCACAGAGCAAAAAAATACGCTTTCTCTCTACATGCGAAGTCATTTGTTTCATAGCTCTGTGATAGGCATGATGACTGAATTTTTTTTATTAGATAAGTTAATTATATTCCTCAAAAGAGAAACATTTGTGAAAACAAAAATTAAATATCGCAAAAAATGACCAAGTTACAAGCATTCTAAAAACCGGAATAGAAAGAGATAGCTCAAATGGCCAGTGACGTCAGAAAGAGGTAGTTCATAGTATTCATTTCGGGATAATTATATTAATTCAAGGTCACCATGTAGTTGTTAAATGCAAAGGCATGCTGATAAGAAAAAAGGTAAAAAATATGTTTTACTATTAACTTATTAATTTCTTTATACAGAATCAAGACGGTAGTTACCAATTCGCCCGCGGACAAAACGTGTCGGGTAGAACGACATTATACGACATGGAAGTCGACGCCGGCGGCCGGCATATACTTACTGCTTGCCAGGTGAATACTGCCTAGATGGATGACCAGTTCCTTGTGTTAATGGATGAAGTGACGAGCTAGTCGTTCACCTGATGTTAAGCGACACGGCCGCCCATAGCAGCTGCAGTGTCACTCGGAACTTTAAAATAATTTTCTCATGACACTGCACTGTGCATGGCATCCTGTGACATCAACACAATCTAGTATAAGACTGCTAAACTGTGTGATCAGGTCATAAAGTCTCATTTTCCCAGTAATGTAGCTACAGTGCCCTTTACGCCCGAACTCAGTAATAGTGTTGGCACAAGTCTGAGAATTACTGACAATGTGGTGGTACCTACCTAGACGAACTTCCAAAAGTCTTATCACTTAGTAAACCTTATTTCTAGGGTATTAAAGAATGAATTCGGCTAGTATAAATATGGCTAATTACTTGCCTACAAGAGAATAAGGAGATTTTTTTTTTTTCAGGACCGAAATGTGAGAGTGTATAGTGCAGCGCACGGTAGACATACGAAAACGTTCAGAGGGACTACCGCTGAAGATGGTACCCTTATCAAAGTAAGTAATTTTTAATCGGATAAGGTACAAAATAAATAAATATGTGTGGACATTTACACAGCGCCATCTAGCCCCAAACTAAGCATAGCTTGTACTATGGGAACCAGATAACTGCACCAGTGTGTTTTGGCGAGAACGCGGAAAAGTCACAGCAAACGATATGGCAGGAAAAATGTTAACGTCGTTGCATTGTATTACTTTTCAAAACTTGTGTCTTTTCCATTGGTAATGTATAAAATTGTATTTTACGTATTAAGTGCTGAATTACGAGCATGAGTGTAGGCAAGTGATATAATGTGCCAAAACGTGGTTTTTCGTGAAAAAAAATCCATAGAAGCTTCTAGTAAAGTTGCAACTTATAACATAACATAGGGCATAACTTAGACAGGACCATGACTACCCTGACTGTGACCAAGACTTGACTTTACGTGAAATATAACACGATGAAATATATGCCACAAAAAATTGAAACAAAAGCAATTCTTGGCACTGGCTAAACACGCTATGTGTGGAGCCAAAATATAAGAAAAAAGCTCCTGAAATGTTTTTTGTTGCGGACTATAAAACTGGTCGGTTGAAGGCGCATGCCACTTCTACACAAGAAGAAGATAAATATTTAAACAAAAATGCGATTTTAACAACAAATAACACAATTTGTAGGTGGCGTTAGATAACAGCGGTATATATCTGGCCACTTCGAGTACGGACAAGATATTGAGCGTCTACGATTACTACTCCGGGGAATGCATGGCCACTATGTTTGGACACTCCGAGATTGTTACTGGACTCAGGTATGTTTTATGAGAATTGTTGACGTCACGAGCTAGTCGTTCACCTGATGTTAAGCGACACGGCTGGCAATAACAGTTGCAGTGTCGCTTGAAACTTTAGAATATTAAAGTTTAGTGACTCTGCACTGCGCACGTCATCTTGAGACATCACACAGTAAACAGATTACTAGACTGTGAAATCCAGTTTAACGTCTCATATGCCCAGTAAATTTAGATTTGGTGAGTTGCAGTCAAATGTTGTCTATTTAAACATATATTAAAACTGTAGAAATAGAAAAGTCTGTAAGCTCAATGTAAAAAAAAAAGGCACAGGTTAGCTTAAAATTTTTCGCTTATCACGTTAAGACACTGTGAACATTTTGTCTGTTTGTTTATTTATTTGTTTGATTGTTACGACTGAACTCCTAAAATACTGAACGGATTTTCATACAGTTTTCACTGATACGCTTAAAGTTAACCGGCGCTTCAAATGGGATAAATTAATATAGAAATCTCATTGATTTGTAGATAATCATTAACAGCCTGAAAACGTCTACTGCTGAACAAAGGCCTCCCCAAGGTAGCGCCACTTCGAACGGCTGCTCGCCTCCTGCATCCATCGGCTTCCCGCAGTTTGTCGTTGTCGGATCGTCGGTCCACCTAGTGGGGGGCCTACGCTATGTCTACCGGTTCGTGGTCGCCACTCGAGAACCTTTCTTCCCCATCGGTTGTCAGTTCTACGAGCGATGTGGCCTGCCCATTGCCATTTCAAATTGCTAATTCTGAACGCTATATCGGTGACTACAGTTCTCAAAAAAAAAATTGCTCATCTCATAGTCTCATACTTCAAACATTTCTGCTTCAGTACCTATTCCGGATATTATCTCAAAGGGAAACACCGAGCATAGCTCTCTCCATAGCTCGTACATAAAAAACATAAAAAGACGTGATTTGTACATCAAAAAGATGAATTACCAGTATATTTAATCCCACAGGTTCACTCCAGACTGCCAGCATCTGATATCCGCTTCCGGTGATGGTTGTATCTTCGTGTGGCGAGTCCCACACGATATGGTCGTCACCATGCGAGCCAGGTTGGCGCAACAAGCGATACGCCAGGGGAAGTGAGTAAAATAATCTTCTTCTTCCCGTGTAGGCAAGTGTCAGCCCTGGTGTCAGAACTTTTAGGCCGCCCAAAGGCTTCCGACTTGGCTTAACAACTATTGTCTTACGACATCAGCCGGGACCGACGGCTTAACGTGCCCTCCGAAGCACGGTAGCGCTCAGTTGTAAATACCACATTTTGCTGTAGCGGTCACCCATCATAGTAGTGACCGCAGCGAGCGATGCTTAACTTGACCGATCGGTTAGGAACGGCTAGTCGTGCTTCGCTATGAGTAAAATAAAATGGCAACACTGTACTGATCTAAATATATTTAAATTCCTAGATCTTCATCAGCAACCTGAAGACGTCAACTGCTGAACATAGGCCTCCCCCAGAGAGTGCCACCTCGAGCGGCTGCTTGCCTCCGGCATTCATTGTTTTCCACCTATTGGGACCGGTTCGTGGTGGCCACTCGAAAACCTTCTCCATCGGTTGTCAGTTCTACGAGCGATGTGGCCTGCTCATTGCCATTTTAACTTGCTAATTCGAAAAGCTATATCGGTTACTTTAGTTCTCCTGCGGATCCCTTCATTTTGGATCTTATCTCGCAGAGAAATACTGAGCATAGCTCGTGCGACTTTGAGCTTACTAATGAGGCCACGTTTTATTTCCATAAGTCATCACAGGCAACACGCACTGGTTGAGAACTGCTTTTGTCAGCTGCTTGGTTTTATTATTTCCTGTTCTTGTATACAACCTGACCTTGAATTGGTATGTTATCCCGGAAGCGGGTGGATCTACTCCCCAAGATTGCCTACGTGGGTTGTACGACCTTACTAAATTAATAGTTTTCATTGAAATGCCATGTAATGTTTACGTAATAATATTACCCAAACGCGTCGAATACAGCCCTAGCGCAGGTGCACGCAGCTGGGTGTAAATTAACTCCGTCCTTGACCGAATTTGTTAAACGAGTTCATCGTCCTGCGTTTAGAAATGAGGTCGTTTATTTATTTTAGTAGTGTGTTAGCTCTCGTAGTGATTGCACGTGCATTTTTACGTCTCTTGCTCTTTCGTGGATTAGGTGGTGCGTTATAGGGTTACTACGTGCAGCGATTAGTAATAATTAATTTAATTTTTTGTAATAAATATGTGTGGACATTACACACAGCGCCATCTAGCCCCAAACTAAGCAAAGCTTGTACTATGGGAACCTGATAACTGATACAATACTTATATACTTTTTTCTTTGTTTGTAAATACATACATAGAATACAATATAACACCCGGACGCAGAACAAACATCTATGTTCATCACACAAATGTTTGTCCTCGGTAGGAATCGAACCCACAGCCCTCAGTTCAGAAGGCAGGGCTACTACCAACTGAGCTATCGGGCCCGTCAGTATATTAGTGGATTCCTTTTGTTAGTATGTAGGTTCGGAAACATGCAGTTTCAAGTAAGGCTCTCACAACTTGTGGGGTATCATATTCCGAGTCCCCTTCCCCCTTGGGGATATAATTAGAATTTATGTTCAGGTTGTATAATATATGAAATGATAATTTTTCAGGAAAGTACCAAACACAAACGGCGTGGCCGCACTGGACAGTGAGAGTGACTCCCACTTCGGTTCCCCGCCACGGGAATTGTATGAGGACAAGAATTTCACCACGCCCGTCGTACCTGACTATACGTAAGTCTAAATGATTTATTCAACAACAGTCGTAGCTGTAGATGTCCACTGCTGAACATAGGCCTCCCCCAAAGAGCGCCACTTTGAGCGGCTGCTCGCCTCCTGCATCCATCGACTCCAGGCGATTTCAAATTATTTATTGCAAACAGACAACATTTTTTTTGTTAGGACTTCCAGCTGCGCCCCGCGATTTCAACCGCAAAGGAAAAGTAGCCTGTGTGTTAATCCGGTATACAAGCTAGCTGTATTCCAAATTTCATCGGATTCTGTCTAGCCGTTAGATCGGGAAGGAGTAACGAACATACACACAGCAAAATCCAAATAAAAATAACCAGCTAAGAGCGAGTTTGCCTCGCGTGCGAAGGGTTCCGTACCATTATAAAAACGAGTAATAAATCACGTTTTTTTTTTGTTGTTCCCCCTGTTATCCCTCCGACATTGGTTGGAGACATTTTCAGGCCGAACATATTGCATATGCTGTTTAATCTTTTTTTTTTTGTTAATTAGCCCGGACAATATTAATCCATCTTTTATTTATCAATACATACAATACTATATCACGTTTGTTTTATGGGAGCCCCCTTATATATTTATTTTATTTATTTTTTAGTATTTGTTGTTAAAGCGGCAACAGAAATACATCATCTGTGAAAATTTCAACCGTCTAACTATCACGGTTCACGAATTACAGCCTGGTGACAGACGGACAACATAGCCTTAGTAATCAGGTTCACCATTTGGGTACGGAACCCTAAAAAGCATCGTCAAGTGAGTTTTACTTTTTATTTTTATCTATTATTCCCAGTCTCCGCATCGGTCGTCTCCCGTCGTGGGCTAAGAAGAGTTTGGGCGACGAACTGGTCGCCCCGGAGACACCCGCGCCTGAACCTCCCGCTAGAGGGAAATGGGCGACCAGGATACATCCCGCTGGTAAGAGAAGGGGAAAAGGGGATGGAGAGGGGAGAGAAAGGAAGAAAAAGTTTGGTTCGCCTTAAAATTTAATAAAGTTGACATAAATATAGCAGGATAAATCCGGCTGGTAAGACATTTGCCCGAATATGGCTGACATCCTACTTCTTCCAAAGTTGACACATTTGGCGTAAGCATATTCTACTAATGTTCTCATCACAGATAATACCTACAGGTTCCCATAAAATTATATTGATTAGAAGTCCTATATAGTTGAAGGAAGAATTGTGTATTTAAATTCAAATAAAATAAAAACTCCAGTCCCAAACAATAGAAATAGCTTCTTGTGTTATAAAACCTTTATGGAATATTAAAAAATATTTCCACCAAGTTAGAATATTGTTTTGCACTGGTATTCTTAAGAAAAAGACAGCGGGCGCTCACGTTACCTATCTCCTTCGGACCGCGTTTCTCTCTTGACACCATGCAGCCTATTATCGGCTTTCTTGATTTATAGAGTTAAAGGGTATAATGTTTGATTACTTGTTAGTCTGTGGTAAGCATTCCAGAGATATAGTATACGTATAAGTTCCTTGAGTGTCTCACCTTTTTCAGATAAACGCGTCGATTCCGACGGATCCAAAGACAGTTCTATAGACAGCGGGACTGACACACGGTATATAGAGAAAAGAAGAGATACAACCGTTAAACAGGTACGTACAAAGAGAAGAGTGAAAGATTCGGAGAAAATGAGAAAAAATTAAGGGGGAGGGGAGAAAAATTAGTGAAAAGAAAGGGAGAGGGCTGAAAAGATAAGAGCGAAAATAGGAGGAGTAAGGGAAGAACAAAGAGGAAAGGGAGGGGGGAGATAGGCAACAGAAAAGGGGAGTAGGCGGCAGAACAAGAGGGAAAAAATGGGAGGGAAGAAAATGGGTAATGGGAGAGATTTAGGAAGGAAAAAGTAAAATTATCTATAGCTTATGTTATCTGTTGTAATTGAAAATTGGGGAGGTATATTGAAAGGGTGGGGGAAAGGGTGTATTGGAACAATTTCATTTTAACTGCATTCATGACAGATGGATGTCTTGCACGTTTTCTACCATCTTCAAAAAAGGAGGTTCTCAATTTGGTATTTTTTTGTTTGTTATTTTACATCTCCGTCTAATCCGATTTTTTTTATTTGAATCGGTATACCATCAGATTGGATCCATATAAATTTTGTAGAGAGTAAAGACACAGATATTATAAAAAGATCAACTTGACTGAAATAAAATTGTTTCAATACACCCAAACAACAGTTTGTTGTAAATAACACCGTCTTTTGTCTCACTCACACTGGTTGTGGTTTTTTCCGGTGTTGGTTTTTTTAACGTGTTAAAGTGTACATATATGTAATTAAAAAAATTTGCTCAAATGTTTAAACCCTAACGGCCTTAAAACGCGTAGTAGCTTTGGATTAGTTACTCTGACTTTTGTTTCTTTTGTCATTGGATAATGAAACTTGACCGTATGAGACAAAAAGAGGTCTAACTAATCCAAAACTATTCCACGTTCATTCTCAAAGGCCCTAAAAAAAAGCTAGACTAGAAGACACAAAACTAGAAGATATAATTATTTTATTTTTTTTAAACCATAATCTAGTACCTTTCTAGTGTTTCTAGTTGAAATTCACTTTGGTGTAAAAGGATAAAATATAAAAAAATTGCTGGACTGATGATAATGAATGTAATGATGATGACTATGATGGTGGTAACAATTTTTAACCAAAAACCTTCCTTTGTAAGACAAAGGTGAAGTGAGTTTTAAAAAGAATGGAGCGAGGAATAAAAGAATTTAAAACTTTGAGCACTTTTTAAATCTGATGAAAGCCTAAAAATCAAATTGTAATGGGATAAAATATTGAAAAAAAAATTTACATAACTGTTAAACAAAATTTTGTTTTATTTACTTATAAAAGGTGACCTTCAATTGGTATGTTATCCCGAAATGGGGTGGCTGGGACCATGATACCCTACAAGTTGTGAGGCTCTCTACTTGAAACTGGGTGTTTCCAAACTTTCATGGTAAAAAATAAATCCACTCGCAAAACTGCACGTGCGATCGCTACGAGAGTTAACAAGATGCTATAAATTCATTTCTCAACACAGGTCGTTAAACTCATTTATCTGCACTCTGTCAAGGACGAAATTCAACCACCCAGCAGCGCTAAGGCTATTTTTGAACGTAAACTTTACATGGCATTTCTTCAATGAAAAACTATTAATTTAGTAAAGTCGTAGAAGAAACATTGTCTACCTTGGGGTGTAGATTTACCCCCTTTCGGGATAACATACCAATTCAAGGTCACCTTGTATATAATTTTCTGTTGATTTTTTGGTTTTTCCAATGTATGTTTTGGTTTTAATCAATAATCACTTTTATCGTTATTATTTCTTTTATTTACTGTGTGGATGATTCAGTTTTATTTTTTTGGTTTTGCAATTTTTTTATTAGTATTAATTATTTCGTTCCCTTTTCTAATTATTTTACAATTACCCGCATTCATTTTACACTAATCAATTTCACTAACATATGAAAAAAAAAATCGTAAATTTTAATCCAGCTACGTCATTATACAAGTATTACAATGAAACTAAAATATTAAAAAATCTACCAACTCAATAAAAAAATAGTAAAGAAAAATAAATTCAAATGATCAAATTCAAAGGAATTAGAACCTTATGCCAAAGAAAATAAAATTGAATCTTCCACGCATCCATAAGTGCATTAAGGTAAAGGTAGTTTCTCACCGACCAGCGTCCGAAGTCGCTCAATCTATCGCAACTGCCGCGCGTAGAAGCTTTGTTCAGAAACTTCGACGCGACTATGAGGAAAACTTACGACATACTCACTATATCGCCGAGGGTGGAAAAGGTTCTTTATTTTTCGTTTGCATTTTGTTTCGTACGCATTTTGTTTCGTATTTTCTGACAGTATACACATTGATTTTCGTTTGCATTTTGTTTCATACGCATTTTCGTTTAGTATTTTCATACCGTATACACATTGTTTTTCGTTTTCATTTTGTTTTCGAACACACTTTGTTTTTGTACGCATTTTGTTTCGTATTTTCGTACAGTATAAACATTGATTTACGTTTGCATTTCATTTTCGAACACTCTTTGTTTTCGTACGCGTTTTCGTTTCGTATTTTCGTACTGTATACACATTGTTTTATGTTTGCATTTCGTTTCGTATTTTCGTACCGTATACACATTGTTTATGTGATTTGTGACAGATTATTTAAAGTGTATTTCTTTTGTGCCTTTTGTGTTTTTTTTTTCTCTGTTGCAAATAAATAATTTTTCTTTCTTTCTTTCTTTCTTTCTTTATGTTTGCATTATGTTTCGTATTTTCGTACAGATACACATTATTTTTCGTACGCATTTTGTTATCGTACCCATTTGTATTAGTATACAATGGTTTCAATACATGTATATAAAATCATTGACTAAACTTAATTTGACAGTTCTAAAACTATTGCCGTCCTTGTCATGTTGACGTATATGAAAGCTACAGCAACATTATTCAACTGTAAAATTTGAGTTTTGTTTAGATTTTTGCACAGCGGAATTATTATTGTATTTTTCATACATATTTAGATTTAGATGCATTTATTTTTTGTACATGTTTTATTTCGTACATATTAGCATTTTGGTTTCGTACACACATTGGTATCGTAAGCATTTTAGTTTCGTATTTGCGTTGCTTTTCGTACACATTTCGCTTTCGTAAATACACAATGATTTCGGGGTTTTCGTGTATTATGAGGAACCATCTATCATCTCATTCACAAGCTGGCTTGCATGCATAGATCTATATATCAGGATATGCCCGAAGGAACATTTTATTTACTCAAAATGGTGTGGGGAAAAGTCAGCGCCATCTCTTAGATTACTCAGGAACTACGATGAGAACGGCCCTATCGCTGCCATTATGTCCGTCAATGTTTATGTTTACAATGATTATCCCAAATATAAATTCGATTATTTTCGTACAAAACGGAGTGTAATATTGAAAATATTGACTTACTTAAGGTAAGAAAGAAACTTTGTATTTCTTTTTATTGCACTTTAGAGTGTAGTTTGTGCAACCCTTCACAACACAACTTGGCATATTTTCTTTGAGACACACGACCGATATCTTCTCACTTCCAACACAGACTGGGCGCTAGTGGATGTCAATCTGTGAAATTGACACCCTCTTTGAAGCGACGGTTTAATCTGTCATTAGGCCTGTCCTTATATATATGTCTATGCTTGCATGTGTATGTTTTGCATTTAAATAGTATTATTGGATTTAGGTTGTGTCCCCACTAGGATAAAGTTAGCTAACATAAATAATAATAAAATAAATAAGCGTCTGGGTGTTATATTGTATTCTATGTATGTATTTACAAACAAAAAAGTATATAAGTATTGTATCAGTTATCTGGTTCCCATAGTACAAGCTATGCTTAGTTTGGGGCTAGATGGCGTTGTGTGAAATGTCGACCCATATTTATTTATTTATTATTTACTTATTTAAAAAAAAAAACATTTGCACGTCTTCTTGCTAAATACGTGAGCAGAACTTTTTGTAAAACCTAATAAGCCCCTAATAAGTAAACGATTTGATTGATTGATTCAAGCGGGCTGGAGTAAATACAAATAGTGAGTTGCTGTCTGTTCGCCTAGTGAGGATACAGCCTTAGAGTCTTGCCGCTTACGGAATGCTTTTGACAAGAGAATATATAACAAGCTATCAAGCGCGTTTTCTCAGCGAACGGACTGTAGTTAACGTAATTTTTGATTGTATGGCTTTTTGTATTGTATGCATTGAACACTAATTTTTGTTTGTTTAATTACTCTTTGTTTTAATTCGCTGTGTGAATCCCTTTATGCAGTCGTAATGACCACTTCCTAAAATGACCATTTAATTTTTTTGTACGAATAGTATGTCCCAACTCTGTAATCTGTGCCCATAATGACAAGTTTTAAAATGACTAGCATGGTTATTAGTTTGTTCTGACATTTTTTGTATGTATAATGTTTTGACTGAGGTTAAAATTCACACAGCGCAGTTCACTTTTGTTCTTTGATTTTGTTGTTTTTGTTTATTTTATTTTTTTATTATTTCGCGCGTAGGTAACGATATTGTCGAAGAGCCGAACGACTGATGCAAGAACGAGACATCATACGGACGACTCGTCGCTTGGCAGTTTGCGATATGAGGTGGGGATTATTTTTGTTCTCTCTGTTTATTTATTTTTAGCAGGAAAACAAATAAACCGTTAAAAAATAAATAAATTGTGTACCTTATTATGTATACAGCAATTATAAGGCCCCGTTTACTAATGCAAGAAAACTCGCAGAAGTCTTGCGAAGAGAGTCGGACGGGTTATTGCAGAAGTTTTCTTGCAGATGTAAACGCGCCTTGACATGAGAATATTATTTGCAATATAGGTACTTTTAGAAGTGGATATTAAAATTCGATCATGCTGTCAGATGGTTCCGTGGTGTAGTGGTTATCACATCTGCTTTACACGCAGAAGGCCGCCAGTTCGATCCTGGCCGGAATCACATCTTTTTGCTGTTGATTTTTGGTTAGTTCACACATTTATTTTAAGTTTTACTTTTATGATTTGATTTTATTTGTATTTTTGGGTAAAATTTAAGTTTTTAAATGGGTGGGGTTATTAGGGAAATGAGGTGTAACGTAGCGCCACCTGGCGTAGGTATTGTTATGGCGGCTTATTATACCGAATAGGTATTAAGAAATCAACATCATGACCCTGCTCAAAAAATGTTCGTCGTCCTCGTCCTAGTTATTAAGGCAAGCAGCCGCTCAAAGTGGCACTCTATTGATTGTAATTTATTTAAATAGGGTAGGTCCAAACAGATACGACAAAACAAATCCCAGTTTTCAAAAATTGCTATCCAATCCCAAATGTCAATTAAAATAAAATGAAATAACTCTAGGTTTTAGGCCAGGCTCATGTTCAGCAGTGGACGTCTTCCAACTGATTATTAAAAGTCTTCCATTTCGGTTCCAGGATCAAGAATCAACGGAGCACGATGGTGACGTCGAGGACATATCGGATGGAGAGAGGACTTCATCATCAGAAAGCCGCACCAGGCCTACTTATTATCCTGGGAACAACGATGATGATACACCAGGGTGAGTAAGAAATTAGAAAGAAGGAAAGAAACAATAAAACGTTGACGGGTCCGATAGCTCAGTTGGTAGTAACCCTGATTAGTTTGGGGCTAGATGGCACTGTGTGAAATGTCCACACATATTTAAAAAAGCACCGCAACATTTTTATTAATAAAAAAATCAAAATTGTATCGGTAAAAAAAAAAATCAATATTCTAGCCTTGACAGAGGCTTCATATTTGTGCCGTTTGGCGTAGAGACACTGGGGCCGTGGGGACCGGGAGCCTTTGACATTTACAAGGATTTGGCGGGGCGTTTGGTTGAATCGGCACGTGACCAAAATGCTGGCATCTACTTCGGTCAAAGGATCAGCCTCGCTATACAGCGGGGCAACGCTGCCAGCATTATGGGTACGTTGCCCGATTCCATAGATTGCTTGAACTATCTATAGACCTTTTACAGACTATAGATAGTTCAAGTATTCTTTAGACATTTATTTTTATTTTTAAGTAGATATAATACATAATAGTAGTAGCTAGTAGATCAACATTAACAACACGCAACATTTTAAACAAAATACTTAATAGTGTTTGCTCACTATACATAATACAGCGAGAGTTTTTCTTTGAATCCAAAGCGAAGTGAAGGATTCTAGAGGGATTCAAGTACGTCGCTCGAGGTTAAATAATTTGGGTACCGCGTGACACACTGCTTTTCATCTCCCTGTATGAGAGAAATTATGTCACTGTTATTCCTAAATTATCCATTTTAGGGTTTTAGGCGCAGTTATCGAGGAACCCTTCGCCTTCTTGCGAATATATACAATATTTTCCTACCTGTATCCACGGCATTTACAATTTTTTTTAGTTACCTATGTTTTTTTTTCAACGGGAAATATGCCTTTATTACTCAAGCTAACTACTACAATAATAAAAACTAAACTAAAACTAACTACACTACACACTAACTAGCTACACTATACCTACTACAAAAAACGTATGAACTGTTTAATAGACCGCGATGGCCTATAGACAGTCCAAATGCTCCAGCCCACTGCCGGTAGGTAGCGTACCCAACATGCTGGCAGCATTGCTTCGTTGAATGAATTTAGTTGAGTTGAATTTACAATTTACTATGTATGTTCCATATAGTTTAAGATGAGTGAAAAAATGGAGCAAAACAGCTATAAGTTGTTACCCTAGCTAGAGACAGTACTCTAGAGACAGGAAGTGCAAGTGCGGGAGACAGTTCAAAGGGTGGGAAGACGACATAAAAGCAATAGCTGGAAACACGTGGTCAAGAAAAGCCAGGGTATGAGCAGAAAGGCAGAAACTGGAAGAGGCCTATGTCAATTGACAAATGGTTATATTTATAAATGTTTAGAGGTCAAAATTAACTTAGAGTTTAAGAAATTACTTGTAAAAGGCTATATAATATTATTGGGTATGTTCCAGCGAGTTTATGGTAAACGCGATGGATGCGGAAGAGTTGAGACAAAGTGTGCGCCGTTCAAAACGTTGGGTAGCGGACTCGGTGAGACTGGACATACCGCCGCCAGCCGCCTCGCTCAGCGGCTCCGGACACGACTCCGATGATGATGAGGTAACTGTCGGATGAATGAATGAATGAATATTTTGAGTAACGGACTCTGTGTGATGAGACATCCCTCAGCGGTCAGGTCTCCGATGACAATGAGGTTATTATGAGATAATTAATGAACGAATGAATGAACGAGTGACGTGAGTTTTGGTAGTGCGATTAAATATATTGCCGCCAGATGGTTTACAGTGGCTCCGGACACGACTCACTGTAGGATTAATTAACGAACAATCATATTAATGAGTGAAGTGTTAGGTACTCTATGCGATTGGACATCCCTCAGTGATGTCGGTCACAACTGATGAAGTTACTGTAATGAATGAACTAATGAATCAAGCCACCAGACGCTCTGCTCAGGGGTCCGGATATGACTGATAATCAAGGTAGGTAACGAATGAATATGGTGCCAGCTGCGTCCCTCAGCGGAATCGGATACGACTCCTATTATTACCAGGTTTTACGATGAATGTACGAAAGAATGAGTGAACGTACATAAGTGTTGGGTTGTAAAACCGTTCAATTAAACATACGGGCGCCAACTACCTCGTTCAATGACTCCGAACATGACTCTGATGATAGGTAACCGTTGGATGAATGAATTAAAGCATGTTTTTGACAGGAAATAGCTTTTTTTCATTTTCAGATACATTTCCTTAATAATTCTGGTCACCATTTCCAGGTGTCAACACCATCGGGTGACAATACGGAGCGCAATCCTCTGTCCGGTTCGTGCGAGTCTTTAGACACGGCGGGACGGAGGGAGAAATATCTAAAGTCTGCCTTCGACAGTCTAACCGCTGCTGAAATGGATAATAACCTGCCAGCAGGTAAACGAGATGAACGTGACTTATTTCTATTTCGTTTCACTTTTTTAATTCTAAAAGGGGTAGACGTTTGACAGCAACTCACCAGGGTCTTTATTCCGTATCGATTCCTTACTTCAAAACCACGCGAATTCCTGGTCTTACATAAGAAATCTGCAAAAGTCTATTATTTTCTACGAAATGAAAACTAAACCGCGCGAAATTAATTTGGAATTGGCGCGATTTGAACTGTCAAAAATTAAATGTTTTACCGAGACGCATTCCGAAACATCAACACATCAAAATATATAATCGCTTATGTCAGTATATTTTATTCAAAATAAAGATACCTTTAATGTAACATGAAGTTATTCCTAAGGTTGTAATACGATTTCGTTATCGTGTCTTGTTCAAATCGTATCACAACGTTAGGTTACGTTACCTTCACTTTATATTAAGTTATTTTTATTCTGACTAAAATATATTGACATAAGTGGTGGTAACTTTAGGATGTGTTGATGTTTCTGAATGCATCTCGGTAAAACTTGTGATTTTTGACAGTTCAAATCGCGCCAATTCAAATTCATTTCGCGCGGTTTTGTTTTCGTTTCATAGAGAATAGAGTTTTGCAGATTTCTTATGTAAGACAAGGAATTAGCGTGGTTTCGAAGTAAGGAATCGATACGGAATAATGGCCGATGTGATGAAGTTGTCTAATGCGGTGCACGTTTGCCCATGAGATGGCTATTCACACTCGATTGGCAAAGACCCAGGTTATAGTCGTTTCGTTTCGTTTCATTTGTCGCTCTGTGTTCCGCAAGTTGCAAGGTTGCAGGACGAACGAAAATGGACCTTACGTTCTCGGGAGACATTTCGACCACAACTTGGGTACGTGGACGAGTGAAATATCCCTCAAAATTGTTCATCATCATTATTAACAGCCTGGAGACGTCCACTGCTGAACATAGGCCTTCCACCGGGAGCGCCACTTAGAGCGGCTGCTCGCCTCCTGCATCCATCGGCTCCCCGCGGCTTTCACCAGGTCGTCGGTCCACCTAGTGGGGGGCCGGCCTACGCTGCGTCTTCCAGTTCGTGGTGGCAAAATTGTTACTGGACAGTAAATGTCGCGCGACTACTCAATTTTATGCCCTACTGAATATATGGCTTTATCTATACTCATAATCAAACTGTAACACGTCCAATTCTGTACATTGAAGATATTTTGGAGGTCTATTGTCGATGCTGAAACTAAAACTATTTCTTTTTACATTTTTGTCTATCTGTCTGTCTTTACATTGGCTTAGCATCACATCGAAACCACTGAACGGATTCAAATGAAATTCAGTATGAATTCAATTCATATTACGGGATAGGCTATAGGCATTAAACATTTGTCAATGCGTAAATTTAAATCGTTCATTAAATTAAATCTGATGAGGAAAGCCTATTACACAATTAATGATTATGTGTCAGACAAAAAGCTTGGCCTGAATGCCCCAATATTAATGTTATGGAATCTTAGGTACCTATATCATTTAATTTTGTTTTCTATTTATTTACTTACCTATTAAGCCTAGTTTCTACATTCTTCTTACACTGGTGTGCAGTGTTTGTGGGCACTTTATAGTGTGTTCAATTGCTTACACTGGTGTGCAGTGTTTGTGGGCACTTTATAGTATGTTCTATTGTGATAATTTTAAGTGTAACTTTTGTAAAAGAACACGCACCGGAAGACGCAGAGTAGGCCCCTCTACGCTTTGTCTTCCGGTGCGTGTCCTTCCCCATCGGCTGTCAGTTCTGCAAGCGATGTGGCCTGCCCATTGCCATTTCAACTGAAAAGTTGGCTTCCCTCTGAGGTGTTTCCCCTGAGCTACAACATGGGGCACTTCAAACGACGGGTAAATAGAGTCCTCAAAGGTAGGCAACGCATCGGCAACGCCCTTGGTGTTGTAGGTGTCTATAGGCGACGGTAACTGCTTACCATCAGGCGGGCCGGCTGCTTGTTTGTCTGTCCATGTTATAAAAAAAAAGTTATTAACCGAAACGGTACCGTAGTTTCGGTTAAGGTTGGCAGGACCCAATGCGAGCACGTTTATTACAGCAGACGAACTTGAAACTTATTTTGTTCGTTATAGGGTCGCTTTATGCATAGCAAAAATATGGCGATTGCGTTGCACTTCGACTTTTTCATTTTTCGGTACAAATAATTAGTTATAAAAGAAATGCTAATTGTTATAAAAAAAATAAGCTTATAGACGGATGCATTGAAACATAACTTATCACTATGATTTATTTCAATGGGGTGTCTTATTATAATGTAACACTTTAGGACGTTTAAATGATTTTTTAGAGGTCACTTCACGATTTTTTTCTATCGAGAAAACTTTTCGTAAACGTGTTTTGGTTTCGGCAGATGGAAAGAAGATATGACCAGTATTAACGAGAATTTTTTTCGATCCTGTAAATGGTATACGTTTTGAGATAATCACGTTCAAAATAGTCGATTTGGGAGCGTTCAGCGCCTTAACTTACTAGTAAAATCATCATTTCTATATATTCCAGGCAACACATCTTCCCTCTCCTCCCAGCATTTATCCCGTGGCCCCTCCCGCCCCTCCCCTGCCCCCCGGACCCCCGGGAAGGTCGTTGACCCCGAAGCAGCAAGAAGGCGGGAGGAACTGAACCGGAGGATACTCGAAACTAGGAGGCAGTTGGAGACTGTGAGTATATACCATAACTAGCTACAATCCCAGATAATATAATACATACAGTACAGATGCCTCATCCCATACAACGGAATAACGCGGGCTATTTTACGAATTATTTTATTTCTGCATAACGCAAGATTATCAAGCGACATTCATTGCGTGTTGGCGAAGTATTGGGCCAAATGAATACACTGGACACTAATAGGCTCGTGTTCTGCTATAAAAAATTAACAAGTTGATATTTTTTGAATAACTTTATTCAGGTTAAATAGAAAGAATTAATAAAATCGGTAAATAAATCACGGAGTAATAAGCTTTTTAAGTTACTGGTGGGGCATCGCCTGTCCCTCTTTCGCAGAACAGAGCATCCCCACAGCTACTATGTAACTTTGGGATATGACGTCACATGCCCATGAGATTGTATGTAAATCTACCACTAGCTTAGTAATGAAGTACAATGAAGTTGGAAGAAGTGACGTCACTGCGCGTTTTAACTGTCTCCTTCTATTCCTGTATTTTAAAATGCTTGTAACTTTGTCATTTTTTGTGATATTTATTTTTTGTTTTCACGGCTGTTCATTTTTTGAGGAGTATTATTAATTTATAGCAGGAAACAAGCCTATTAGTAACTCTCTAGACACGATTACTACATTTCTTTCAATATCGGGCTATTTTTCGTTTGTACCGGATGGGACCCCATGTTTCTACCTAGGAACCGTGTGTAGGGACACATATTGCACATGTATTAATTTCTGCCGACTCTAGCAAACGCAATGCATGTCCCGAGTAGGGTATGTACATCAATCGTCGCCGCTAGGTAGTCGTCTCATCGATACTTCATGGTAAACGTTCATTCTCACACCTTTAGGGGATGAATTTTCAAAATTGCCGAAACGATCTTCAAGTCCATATATATTTATTTTGTACGTTCTCTAAACATTCAAAATTTCAGTACGGTATGGTCAAAATTTCCTTGTACCAGCTATATCTAAAAAATTCACCCCTTTAAGGGTTGATTTTAAAGAATCTAAGAAATGCCATTTCTGTTATTTTAATACTTATGTGTATGCAGTTAGTGTATGTGCCAAGTTTCGAAATGTTTTTACCCTTGTCACGCACTTGGGATGAATTTTCAAAAGCCCTTTCATAGCTACCGCTGCCGTCATAAAAGGAGGCCGCCCTCCTAATTTAAAGTTTACGTCCAACGGCTTGGGCTGTGCGTTGTTTTTCAGTCAGTCATTGAATTAAATAATTACGTAACATTTGTTGAACCCTTCAAAAATAATGAAAGTCTTGCGGCAATAATCAAAAATTCCTTACTTTCTCGTTTCGGTGATGAAAATAATTTGAGATTCAATAAAAAAACTAAGTACAATTTGCGTAAGAAAAAAGCTGTGTTTTTCTTATACGTTAGTTTTGGGATATCCTTTACGAGTCGCTGTGTAAAATGTCTACAACTTTTTTTTTATTTTATCACCAGGTGGCGTTCCGTTCGAATCTCAAGTCAAGTCAGTCGACCACAGATCTGTCATACGTTCCCGAAAAAGATGGCTCCCGTCGGCCAAGACCTGTCTCCATGGCTGTTCCTGCGAACAGAAGCTATGGTACGTAACAACACCTTCACAACATGAACCATAGATAAACTATTACCCATTTAAACTTTGAGAGCTCCTAAGTTTGCACTTATCCTTCCATGACTTACCTACTGCACTTAGGTACATCCTAGAGTGTGAACTTGAAGACTCCAACGTTAGTTCAGATTGTTGGTTCTAACATGGAAAGGATTTCAAAGCGTAAATCATACCTTAGGACGTACCTGGGGGTCTAGCAAAGATACCAACCACTAACGCTATCGCCAAACGCTAACTCCAAAATGTACTGAAAAGACATTTCAATACGTTTTTGGAGTTGGCTTTAGGGAGTCTGTGCTAGACCCCCAGGATCTTCGATCTCGCTCGCGTATTTCGACATTTTTGAAAGTGGATGATTAAATTAGTTTATAGAAAATCTGGCTTATAAAGCCTTAAAACAGGGTTTTAGACAGATTTTTCGTAAATAAATTCGTTTAAATATCAGTGTAGTATAAATGATTACCTTAATGGCGGTGTTACAAGACCAATTTTTTTCTTGTTCCATATTCCATACTCTCTCTGTCTCTATCAGAGAAAGCCTAAGTCCCAGCAGTGAGAATGAAATAGATTGATGTAATTTTAAACAATGACAAGTACACCAGAGTCGTATTTTAGAATTATGATCTTTGTTTTGTTTTTTGTTTTTGATTAAGTGCAAGTAATATACTTAAGTTAAGGATGATATTGTTATCGTTGCCATGTATTTTTCGAAATAAATCTTATCTTATCTTATCATTATTAACACGAAACGGATTAAACGAAACTGGTAAAATCAACGCTTGATTTTCGACCATACGGAATTACTTAAATAATGCACATCATCATAAAAGAGAGAGATCATTGCCTATCGCAGCCTTCGAGAGCATCGTCTCTAATCTATTCACTATATTGCGTGATGTTTTGCCGCAGTAGTGCTCCGTGTGACAGAGATGGCGCTCTACATAACCGAAATCTTTGACCAACGAACGACATGGATCACGTTATAAACCTTTCGCGTTTCCATTGGTCAAACGCTTTCTCTACAGGATGTAATTTAATTCATTAGCATAAATAGAGCCCATGATAGAACATCATTTATAGATGATTATTAAAGAGTAAAGTGTGTAAATGAAAATATTTTTATTGAAAATTATGAAGATTGCCGCGGCGCCTAACGCAGTAGGCACGGATGATTTAGATACATTTAAACGTTTTTTACCTTGTATGTACTAATTAAAAACGGTACTCCATTATTCCGATTAAATTTTGTATTGTAGCATTGGATTAAGTAAGTTATTCCATTTTTTGGAGATATTATTGTTACCAAACCTATGTGTTAGAATTCAAACATTTTGGTCCACACGTGACCGGTATCAGGAGTAGGTACCTACTTTTGAAGGATGCTAATGAAGTCAATTACACCCAGTATAGTAATTTTATGTTTGTTTGTTCACGCTACCCTTGAATTTTTAATTGGGAAAATACACTACTTATATGTTTCGCTAGATGGCGCATCATCGCTGTATCAATGTGTTTACGACAAATCAAGACAGTTTACTAGGTGGTAGAACTTTTATGCAAAGTTACCACCACCGCTGTGCCAGTTATTCTGCCGGCAAGCAGTAGTGTGCGAGCACTACTGTGTTCCGGTTTAAAGGGCATTGTAGCTAGTGAAATTACTGGGCAAATGAGACTTTACGACCTGATCACACAGTCTAGTAATTTGATTACTAGGCTGTGTGATGTCTCAAGATGACGTGCGCAGTGCAGTGTCACGCGAAACTTTATAATTTTAAAGTTCTGAGTGACACTATAACTATTATGGGTGGCCGTGTCGCCTAACATCAGGTGAACGACGAAATCGTCACGTCATACATTCTCATAAAAAAAAAATTGGCACCCCTTTTCTCGTCTTTGATAAACTTTACATGGCCGTCGAAGTCACGCAATTTTCGCACTGCGAAAATTGCATGACTTCAGTGTCAATGTATTAACAAAACCAGCATAATATGACGATGATAGTGAGTGAGTGAAAGCGCTATCTGTGATTTACTTTTGTCTCGTAATTAGTTACTAATAATCGACTTCATTACCGTTTCACAGAATCAAGCGTTGATATTATCATAATACCTATACTAACCTACCATTATCCCCCACACGCTAACCAGGACAAACGATCGAAGATACCCTTGACAGTCTCAATTCAAACTATTTCGACAGTCTCAACCCTTATCAAAGTTCCAACATGGATTACAGAACCAAAAACCCTTATGCCATTCCCGCGAACTTAAATAAACTCATACCTGAGTATACTGACAACACCCCTCCGTATATACCACCACATAGCAATATTATTAATACTAATAACGACAAGAGACCCATGAACTTCACACCATACGGAACCAAACCTATGGTCTTCAAAGAGCAGCTAAATCAGAAACCTTTAGCGTTTACGATCGAAATGAAACCGGTGCAGTCTAAAGTTTTCGATCGACTTTTTCCAATGGAGGACAAAGAACAGCCAAAACCGAGAAATTTCCATTTGAATTTAAGTGAAAAACCTCAACCAAAAACGCCTAAGCCGAACGCCAGGAGCATTTTTAAGAATTACAAATCTTGTCCCGTTTCTCCGGTTTCAGAAGAATGCAAGTGGGCTGATAAAGTCGCTCAAAATGCGCAAAATTCTAATTTAAAACAACAAACTAACAGCTTAGATCCTAAGAAACGAAACTCTTTAAGCTTCTTCATAGGATTAGATAATAAAGCCATCAGAGATAATGGTAAAAGTATTGTTGATACAATAAAAAGTGACACTGAGAAAATGATTGCGGAGATTACGAAAAAGTATGGAGACTTAGATGAGTATGAACCTCACGGAGACTTAGATATAGAACCTACAAAAGAAGAGAAAGATGATGGAAATTTCTCATCGGATTCTTTAGAAGACTGTAGTCTCAGTCAAGACGCTAGTTGCAAAAACAAACTGTACTCTAAGAAAGTCTGTAAGAAACATACCAAAGCTGTACCGCGCAGATCTGTTTCAAACTACGAAATTTCTGGATGCATCGATAAGCCCGTTGTTCCAGCGAAACCTGCTTATATTTCAAATCAGAAGAGTTCTACTCTTCCAAGAAATATGCCTTCAAATCTTGATGATATTCTAGATGAAGATTCTATCAACTATAACTACGCGAACATGTATAGATGTCAGAGTGTTTTAACTAAGAGATGCATCACTCGTTCAAATGAATCGGTTCTGAGCGAGAATTCAAATTGCTCCAGCGTTTCTAATGAAATATTCCTAAGGTACGGTAACGAAGTAGCTTTTCAACAAGCCAAATTCGAAAGCAGATACAATATAAATGATTCCCAAAACTGCTCGTTTGAAAACTTGAACGACCCTGATGATAACTATTTAGAAAAACATAGGCATTCCAGTGCAAGCTTCTTTTTGAATCAGAAGAAATATATGAAAAGCAGTTGTTCCCAAGAATCTGTGTTGTCAGATGAATATTTGGACAACGATAATCAACTCTGTCGAACTAACTGCAATTCTTTAGAAAGTGTGCTGTCGGATGATTCTGAATGTACTAAAAGCGCACCGCTAGAAATGTTATTTGAAGGAGCGCGACCCCAAAAACAGCAGAAGAACGCTGTCAGCATACCTAGAAACAGCAAAAGTTGCTATGAGTTTGACAATGGCTCTAAAAGTTATGGTTCCAGCCCTAACAACGCGCCTTCATACTTCGGCGGTTATATGTATAACAATTATTTAGAACCTGCCAGTCCTAACTATAAAGATACTACCAATACTATGCCAAAAACTGTGAGCTCTCATCCAAAACCTGTTAACAAGGTGTGTGGGTTCGAAGTTCCTACAAAGGATGTTTCTGGACATAAGACGGTGACTAGATCTAAAAGTCTGTACGATTCTGCATCGAAACAGCAACCACCGCCGCCAGCTAAGAACATCGCTTATTATTTTGATGGTAATAATGTTCAACAGTATACTAAAGACAAGAAAATGAGTGATGAGATACCGAGGCTTAATACTAGTGACTACATGTCAAATAAAACCAAGTCCCTTCAACCGAAGTTTGCAGATAAACACAAATATAAGAGCACGATGGAAGGATGCGAACAGAATTCAAATGCAATGGTCAAATCAAAAAGTTGCAGTTTTGAAGTTGTGTTAGAACCGGCTTCCAAACCTAATCCTCTCAAAAATTTAATGGAAAAACGAAACTCACACGTTCAGAAGAATTTAGAAAAGTTTGAGGAACAAATTCGGAAGAACACTCAGACTAAAGTTAACAAAAATCATCTTAATAAAGAAAAGGCTAACGGAGCCAAATACAATAACGCCACTAAAAGTCTTGAAAGAGGTTCCGGACCAAAGAACAATAACTCTAAGATTACGATGGAATTTGTCCCCCATAAGCCACCAAAACCCATAAAAAGAACGTCATCAGTCAAAATAAACAACAGACTGAAAGCGGGATTAGATAAATCAGCCCTAAGCTCATCTATATCCTCTCAATACAAAGCCAAACTAGATGGTTTACAAAACAAAAACTACCTAAGTAATAAAAGACAAGAAGATTCCAATTCTAATATAGATCCTTCTGATACTTCCGAAAAGAGTTTTGATATTTTTGTCAAAGAAAAGGATGTAAATGAAAATAAATCGGAAATACAGATGGATAGTCTCGAAGTTTACGCCATGCAGAAAATGGAACGCATGAAACAAGTGAGTATGGACTCTTTAGATGTAATAGACAACAATGATTTTGCTAAAGATTCCTTAGATTATTACGCGGAGCAGGAAAACAAATTCTCTTTCGGGAAGACGATAAAAGATCAGATCAATCTTAAAATAGCCAAAAACGACCGCGATTTTAATCTACCAGGTCACAGTCGTCAGAATATAGACTCGAAAGAAAACATAGCACCTGTCAACAGCGACGAAATAAAAAAATATAAATACATCGAAAGAAAGCTTGAAATCATTAACAAGTTAGTTGAAATGGAAGAGCGAAAGATTCTGCAAGAGAAGATATTCAAAGAGTGGAGAATGAGACCTTTGAAAGCTAATATAAATGATGGAAAAGGAGTAGTGAAATTGCTATCAAGAAAATTTGAAAATCTAGCTACCAAACAAAACACTACTCCCAACTTTGCATCACTTACATTGGAAGAAGCTGACACGGATACAGAACCAGTATCGGAAGCAAAAGAAATCAAACGTAACTTGAGCCTCCCTGATATACTAGATTCAGAGCAAATCGGAGGTCTTGTTACAGTAGAAGTCGATGCTAACAACGAATCTGGCAACGTGGAAAACGAAGTCGTACTAAACAATTCCGTGCATAGAGAAAATGCACCTAAAAGTCTAAAGCAGAGAGTGTATAATGAAATGGTTATTCCCAAAACTGACGTACATTTAGATAGTGAGAATTATGAATCGTCAACGACCAGTTCTAGTTGTACTAATTCTCCGAAAAGGTTATCTTTCTACGGGTTTAATAGACCTAAAACCCCATTCAGAAAGGTAATCAGAGTGCCTACACCTAGACTTTGTATGGATTACCGTTTCACACCTTCTGCTATCAAGATTAGACCAGTTTTAGCCCCCGGGGGTGTCATAAGGGGTTGTTTAGCGAAAAGGGTCCCCCTTACGCCGGTGTTGCCATCAAAATTCACGCCGAATCCAGGTCGGGTTGCATGATTAAAAAATAAATGTCGTAGCGGTCCTTTTTTGGGTTTAGACAATTTTGGTTTCAGTAGGTTTCTAATGTCTTGTGATGTATTGTGAAGAACAGTTCCAAAGAAACTGATAATATAAAAATTATATTAAACATGTTCTTGTCTTAAAAAATTTTTGGATGAATATGGCTTAAATTTTGATATCATGCGCACTAGCTAAATTCTTCACAACACATCATAAAACGCTTATTAAGTTATTTTTTTCAGCATTTTTTCGATATGCATGCGTGTTTTGATGATTTTTGCTGCATGTATTTCATGTAATTATTGGTATTTATAATAGATGTAGTTATTTTACCGATTTATTTCATAATTTTTTACCGTTTATATTTTATGTGTTTTTTATGATAAGCTTTTGCATCTTGACAGCGATCTGAAATTTTGACGCCCAATTTTTTTACTCATAACATAAATAATAGAAGTAGCAGCAATAACAAAAAAAATGTCTCATATGAAGGTTTATTTATTTCATTTTATTTATAACTCAAATGTTTTATATTATGAATATAACTCATAATATAAAACTAGTTTTTATATTATTAATATGTTTTTTCAAGTTTCATGTTAACAATTAAAATAGTGTCTTAATTTTCCAACGTCCATAAGGCAATTCCTAATAAGTTCGACGCGTATTTGGATAATATTTCAATTTCATGGTAAATACAGCAAAACTTTTCCGTTCAACGTAAGATAGTCTGAAAACCCCAAAAATAAAACATGTTCAGACCGCTTGCATGAGCCTCTAAAATAAAAAGCAATGAAATTACCAGCGAACCGCCACCAATCAGCGTCCGACCGTGAAGAGGAAGGCACGGGGATGCGGCGAGCGATATCGCTCTCAGATCTGGCCGCGAAGCCAATGCCTGCGCCGAGGACACCGCAAGGTGGGTCATATGTGATGCACCATATACGAATTAACAGTACTCTGGCTTCTGACAATATTAGTACGTGTACCATGAGCTGTAGGATTCGACATCTCTCGAGAAGTTTGACCAATGAATGATCACCTGGATCGTTTTGCTGCGTGTTCATTGGTCAAAGCTTACTGATTCTGGAGACAAGAGATAATGTCGATTTCTACAGCTCATGTTACCCGTGCAGAATAGTAGGTAGAAAAAAAGAATATGATAAATGTTAACGCTGTAATTGTTTACAAGGTTTTACAGATAGAATAAAAAAAAGTTTTTTAGATATTTATTTAAATTAAGACTCTGCGATGCAATACAGTGCGATTCGCTGTTGCTAATTAAAATAGTTCGAACGAGTCGCCTCTATATCCAACTCGTATTGCTTACTTATCTGGCACGGTGTAGGTTTTACGAGTATTTTGTGTCCACTTATTTAGCTAAAGTGCTGAGTCTACTAGGCCTACAGTGCTGGCTCTGGCTCCCAAAATGTGGAAAGACTAGGTTCATTCAACTGAAACCGAAGTGAAACAATTTTTATGTAAGAAAAATAAAATAGAATAACCTAATTTTTATCTGAGAGATGTTTATGTGAGCTGAAAGGTCAACAACAACCATTGAATTCAGAATTCTCAAGATTCCAATAAGATGGGGTGGGTTGTTTATTATATTTTTTTATTTGTATTTGTTGCTGAGAAACTCAGTGTTGTTTAAGATATTGCTTGTTCAGTACGTGTATAACAAAACAGAAATTACTATGTGGTAGGACTTTTCTGCAAAGTTCGTTTAGATAGCTACCATCGCTTTGCCAGTTAATCTGCCGCCAAGCAGTAGTGCGCCAGCACTACTGTGTTCCGGTTTGAAGGGCATTGTAGCTAGTGAAATTACTGGGCAAATGAGACTTTATGACCTGATTACACAGTGTAGTAATCTGATTACTGGACTGTGTGATGTCTCGGGATGATGTGCGCAGTGCAGTGTCACGCGAAACTTAATTATTTTATTGTTTATATTATTGTTTGACACTGCAACTGTTAAGGGCGGCGTTGTCGCTTAACATCAGGTGAACGACTAGCTCGCCACGCCATTTAATCTCGTAAAAAAAGAAAAAAAAAAGAAATCCGATGAAGATAGTTCGCCATATTTTTTTTAACGACACTCACGTACATTAAGGATCCATAAACTAAAGTGAATATTTCATCTATTTAAATTAAAGTTTATTCTCTGTAATTTACAAAACTAAGTTTGTATTGTAAGTTAAGTTTTGTTGTTGTGGCATTAATTAGGAAGGATTATGGTTGTTTGTTAGAAGTTGGAGTACTGTTTTAAAATATATTGTGTGAAACATTCGGTGGTGGGTCATATATGGTATCGGTGGTGGTTTTACTAGACTGTTTTTGATGTGGTTTGGCTAGAAAGATAGACGTTCTTTTGGCTTTAGTTTCGGATAAGGGAAGTTTTCCTGCACTTTTGTAATAATAATTATTAATTTATAAGCGTTGAATAGCCTTTAAATATTTTTTTATAAAAAGAAACACGTAAGTGTGTTGTTTTTAATTTTGGCAAATTTATTGATTTTCATATATTCTTGTAATATTGGGTTTATTATTATTAACAGTTTTGTAGATAAATTTATTTATTAGCTGGCACTGCATGTTTGGTAGTTAAAAATTGTATTTGCACATGATATTATTTTATTCACTAGTAATTTATAATATACCTACTAATATAAATAACAATGTTAATATAAATTAATAAAGTGTAATGTTTTAATAATATTAAACAAAAACTGAATAACTTATTAGATTTTTACCTGAGGCTCTGTTTAGTAAACAAAATATAGTTTTTTGTCTTTCTTTAATATAACAACAATTACATAAGCTTCCTCTAATAGATCATAAAAACAAAATACGATTTTACCATAGAGTATCAGACAATATGAACAACTTTTACGAAACAGATGCCTCAAAAAAATGCTGTTAGTACAGTAATGCTTTAACCATTTCTGATTCTAACCCCCATATTCTAAGTCGTTACCACGAGATTACTCCACTCGACTCAACCTCGAGTTAACCTCATTTTTGTGTTTTGGTATTTTTAGTTGACAATATATAATCAACTTGACATTTCTGCGTCAATTTTTCTTAAACGAGAGAAGCGAAGCAACTGTCAACTCAAGGTACGTCGCGATGTATTTTGAGTTTCCCTCAAAGTTAAGTAGAAGTCAAGTGAAGGATTTTTGTTGAAACGTTTTAGAATACGGGGGTAAGTATTGTATCAGTTATCTGGTTCCCATAGTACTATGCTTAGTTCGGGCTAGATGGCGCTGTGCTAAATATCCACACATATTGATTTATTTGACCGCTCACAGCGCCCGCGAAGCCTGCGCCCCAAAACGGGAACTCCAGTAAATCACCGAGTGGCTTCGCCAGGCCTGCTCCTAGGTACTCCAACAAAAGCAATATGACTAGAAGTTCTAGTGTTGGAGTGCTCAATCAGGTAAGTCATATAATATATTATTTTTAAAGTAGGATCTCTAGATACTATCGCCTGCTTATGATTAGGAACCGGGCGATACTGCTACAACAGATTAGTTTTAATTTTTTTGCTGGGGTTATTCGCAAGAGTTACTCAATAGATGGCGCTACCAACCCCGTAAGCTGGTAGTAAAAAGGTGAAGGAAATTTCGGACATGAGACCACTTATCACGGTAGCTTAAGGCGTAGGGTAGAGCCAGATAAGCAGGTCGAAATTCGTTGAAAGAAACATCGACCTTAACGTCGTAGACTTAAATATCAATTCAGTCTGAACTTCCGCGTGGCGCTTACGACAAAGACAACGTACGACATGACTGATTTTAGAGGTTTTTATTATTATTATCATAATATATAAAGTTCCTCACCCACTCACTCACTGACTGACATTTTTGATCTCAGCTCCTGGAAGTGGTGGAGAAAAACCGAGTATGAGGTTGCATAGAGATTGGTCACGTGACCACCAGAAAAAGCTGACATCAGCAAAAAGTCGTCTCCTTGATGGAACCGGTCAACGGCTCTCGGAAACTAAAAGTCGGATGGGTGACCTGTTTTAACTAAAGTTGTAGTAAACCCTGGGACGCTTGGAGAGAAATAAAAAAAAATAGGGGTTGCCATACAAAAAATAAAAATTCCATACAAAATTGAAACGCTTATAAATCGGAAACGGTAAGAGGTAGGTGGGGTGTGTTCGACCAAATGTCATAGAGGAGGATGGGCGCTTTTGGATGGTCGTCATGAAAATCCAAGATGGCGGATCCAAGATGGCGGCCATTTTGAAAGTTGGTCCGATCCGGCTGATTTTTTGCATCGGGGGGTTTTTGGGGTCCCTGATTCGATATTTGAAAAAATATTTTGGATCCCGCCATTTTTAAAGATGGCTGCCATACAAATTTTTTTTTTCATTTTTGGCTCATTGTTTCTCGATACCTATGGGAAATTTTGAACTTTTTTTTTTAAATTTGTATGAAAGTGGACAATCGAAATTCAAAATATTTCATGAACTGGTCTTCCGACCTTCTATCATCGTGACCATCAACTGCCTGGCTAAACGATGTGAGATGGGTCATATGCGTTCTCAGGAATGTCATAGCAAACCCTGGGATGATTTTAGAGAAAATAAAAAAAATCCAAAATGGCGGAAAAAAAAATCCGCCATACAAATTTAAACCGGAAATGACGCCGAAACCATGATACTTTAGTATAAAGAGCTCGAACTAATATTGTTTGGATGCCAGAAGGGAAGATATAGAAAAAATGTTTTTTTCAAAATGGCGGAAATTTCGGTCATGGCGGAAAAAAAAGTTTCTCCGATCCGGATGAAAATCGATATCTGAGGGTCCCCAAGAATGTTGAACAACATTCTAAAATCAAATTTTGACATGCGCCATTTTTCAATAGGGTTGCCATACAAAGGTGATTTTATCGAAATATGAACTTTCCTTTTTTACGCCTCCAATATGAATGTCATAAAAAAGTTGTTTCTAGGGATAGAGTAACGATGTACAAAGGAACAAAACAGTATACTAATGAAATTGTTTTTTTTTGAAGATGGCGGATGGAGACGTATTGACTTACAGAAAAAGTTATCCGATCCGGATGAAAATCGATATCTAAGACTCCCCTTAGATACTCAGTAAGAATATGGGAAAAAATTTTGATTCCGCCATTTTGAAAAATTTCATACATTTTACTGAACTTTTTTATGGATCTCCAATCCGTATGAAAATTGATATCTGAGTGTCCCTAAGGATACTGATTAATATGCTTTAGCTTCTTTTAGACATCCACCGTTTTTCAAAATGGCTGCCATACATACTGACAAAACCACAAACGCGACGACGAGCGAAGCGAGGAGGAGCTTCAAACCACCTACCGCGACGACGAGCGAAGCGAGGAGGAGCTTCAAACTACCTATCGCGACGACGAGCGAAGCGAGGAGGAGCTTCAAACTACCTACCGCGACGACGAGCGAAGCGAGGAGGAGCTTCAAACTACCCATCGCGACGACGAGCGAAGCGAGGAGGAGCTTCAAACTACCTACCGCGACGACGAGCGAAGCGAGGAGGAGCTTCAAACTATCTACCGCCACGACGAGCGAAGCGAGGAGGAGCTTCAAACTACCCATCGCGACGACGAGCGAAGCGAGGAGGAGCTTCAAACTACCCATCGCTACATTTACAATGTTTTACTAATGCGACCTTTTTAATTGATTTTAGCTTATCTAACTAACCTGTCTTACCTAAAATCTAAATATTTTCAGGATCCTTGATTCAAATTGACATATAATTGATAAACAAAACAAAATGACCGCCATACAAAATTAAAACACGCACACAATCGGAACTTATAGAAGCCGACAAGGCATGTTTGGACTCATAACAAAGGAACAACGGAGGCTTTCTCATAGACTTAAAATAATTCCAAGATGGCAGATTCAAAATGGCGTCCGATTTTATAGTAACTCAGATCCGGCTGATATTTTATATTTGGGGATTTTAAAAGAGGCTGATTTCAAATTTTGACCTTTTACATGACCTGACAGCATTTTTCAAGATGGCCGCCATGCAAAAGTCAGATCAATTATCATTTTCTTTGAAAAATACCGCTGTTTTGTACTAACTCTTGCAAAATTACAAGTTTAAACTAAAGTATAACATTTTTATAAATACAACAGCCACGAAATCGTCCTCGCGGGCCGCACGCGGCCCGCGCACGGAGCAAAATACTAGTTATAATATATAAAGTTCGTTACCCACTCACTCACTCACTCACTGACTGACATTTTTGTTCCCGAGCTCCTGGAAGTGGTGGAAAAAAACCGAGTATGAGGTTGTATAGAGATCGGTCACGTGACAACCAGAAAAATCTGACATCAGCAAAAAGTCGTCTCCTTGATGGAACCGGTCAACGGCTCTCGGAAACTACAAGTCGGATGGGTGACCTGTTCTAACTAAAGTTGTAGTAAACCCTGGGACGCTTGGAGAGAAATAAAAAAAAATAGGGGTTGCCATACAAAAAAATAAAAATTCCATACAAAATTGAAACGCTTATAAATCGGAAACGGTAAGAGGTAGATGGGGTGTGTTCGACCAAATGTCATAGAGGAGGATGGGCGCTTTCGGATGGTCGTCATGAAAATCCAAGATGGCGGATCCAAGATGGCGGCCATTTTGAAAGTTGGTCCGATCGGGCTGATTTTTTGCATCGGGGGGTTTTTGGGGTCCCTGATTTGATATTTGAAAAAATATTTTGGATCCCGCCATTTTTAAAGATGGCTGCCATACAAATTTTTTTTTTCATTTTTGGCTCATTGTTTCTCGATACCTATGGGAAATTTTGATCCTTTTTTTATTGATTCGTATAAAAATAGACGTTCTTAATTCAAAACATTTGATGACCTGGTCTTCCGACCTTCCATCATAGTGACCATCAACGGCCTGGCTAAACGATGTGAGATGGGTCATATGCGTTCTCAGGAATGTCATAGAAAACCCTGGGACGATTTTAGAGAAAATAAAAAAAATCCAAAATGGCGGAAAAAAAAAACTTCCATACAAATTTAAACCGGAAATGACGTCGAAACCATGATACTTTAGTATAAAAAGCTCGAACTAATATTGTTTGGAGGCCAAAAGAGAAAAGAACACCAATTTTTTTTTTTCAAAATGGCGGAAATTTTGGTCATGGCGGAAAAAAAAAATTCTCCGATCCGGATCAAAATCGATATCTGACGGTCCCCAAGAATGCTGATCAACATTCTAAAATCAAATTTTGACATGCGCCATTTTTCAATAGGGTTGCCATACAAAGGTGATTTTAACGAAATATGAACTTTCCTTTTTTACGCCTCCAATATGAATGTAATAGAAAAGTTGTTTCTGAGGATCAAGTAAAGATGTATAAAGGAACAAAACAAAATACAAATGAAGCGAGGAGGAGCTTCAAACTACCTATCGCGACGACGAGCGAAGCGAGGAGGAGCTTCAAACTACCTACCGCGACGACGAGCGAAGCGAGGAGGAGCTTCAAACTACCTACCGCGACGACGAGCGAAGCGAGGAGGAGCTTCAAACTACCTACCGCGACGACGAGCGAAGCGAGGAGGAGCTTTAAACTACCTACCGCGACGACGAGCGTAGCGAGGAGGAGCTTCAAACTACCTATCGCGACGACGAGCGAAGCGAGGAGGAGCTTCAAACTACCTATCGCGACGACGAGCGAAGCGAGGAGGAGCTTCAAACTACCTACCGCGACGACGAGCGTAGCGAGGAGGAGCTTCAAACTACCTATCGCGACGACGAGCGAAGCGAGGAGGAGCTTCAAACTACCTATCGCGACGACGAGCGAAGCGAGGAGGAGCTACAAACTACCTACCGCGACGACGAGCGAAGCGAGGAGGAGCTTCAAACTACCTACCGCGACGACGAGCGTAGCGAGGAGGAGCTTCAAACTACCTATCGCGACGACGAGCGAAGCGAGGAGGAGCTACAAACTACCTATTGCGATGACGAGTGAAGCGAGGAGGAGCTTCAATCTACCTATCGCGACGACGATCAAACTACCCATTGCTACGTTTACAATGTTTTACTAATGCGACGTTTTTTAATTGGCTTTAGCTAATCTAACCTAACTTCAACACCACTAACCTTTTTTTACTTAACAACTGAATATTTTCGGGAACCTTGAATAAAATAGACACTCTTTGAAGAAACATAACAAAATGGCCGCCATGCAAAATTAAAAGGCGCACACTATCGAAACTAATAGAGGCAAGCATAGCGTGTTTGGACTCATGTTACAGAGAACAACGGAGGCTTTCTTACAGTCTTAAAATAATTCAAAGATGGCGGATTCAAAATGGCGCCCGATTTTATAGTAACTCGGATTCGGCTGATATTTTATATTTGGGGGTTTTAAAGGATGCTGATTTCAAATTTCGACCTTTTACTTGACTGACAGCATTTTTCAAGACGGCCGCCATGCAAAGTCAAGCGCATTATCATTTTCTTTGAAAAATACCGTCGTTTTGTACTTTTACTTGCAAAATTTAAAGTTTAGCACAAAGTATAACATTTTTATAAATACAACAGCCACGAAAACGTCCTCGCGGGCCGCACGCGGCCCGCGCACGGAGGAAAATACTAGTCATAATATATAAAGCTCCTCACCCACTCACTCACTCACTCACTGACTGACATTTTTGATCTCAGCTCCTGGAAGTGGTGGAGAAAAACCGAGTATGAGGTTGCATAGAGATGGGTCACGTGACCACCAGAAAAAGCTGACATCAGCAAAAAGTCGTCTCCTTGATGGAACCGGTCAACGGCTCTCGGAAACTACAAGTCGGATGGGTGACCTGTTTTAACTAAAGTTGTAGTAAACCTTGGGACGCTTGGAGATAAATAAAAAAAAATGGGGGTTGCCATACAAAAAAACAAAAATTCCATACAAAATTGAAACGCTTATAAATCGGAAACGGTAAGAGGTAGGTGGGGTGTGTTCGACCAAATGTCATAGAGGAGGATGGGCGCTTTCGGATGGTCGTCATGAAAATCCAAGATGGCGGATCCAAGATGGCGGCCATTTTGAAAGTTGGTCCGATCGGGCTGATTTTTTGCATCGGGGGGTTTTTGGGGTCCCTGATTCGATATTTGAAAAAATATTTTGGATCCCGCCATTTTTAAAGATGGCTGCCATACAATTTTTTTTTTTCATTTTTGGCTCATTGTTTCTCGATACCTATGGGAAATTTTGAACTTTTTTTTTTAAATTTGTATGAAAGTGGACAATCTTAATTCAAAACATTTCATGACCTGGTCTTCCGACCTTCCATCATCGTGACCATCGACGGCCTGGCTAAACGATGTGAGATGGGTCATATGCGTTCTCAGGAATGTCATAGCAAACCCTGGGACAATTTTAGAGAAAACAAAAAAAAATCAAAATGGCGGAAAAAAAAATCACCCATACAAATTTAAACCGGAAATGACGCCGAAACCATGATACTTTAGTATAAAGAGCTCGAACTAATATTGTTTGGAGGCCAAAAGGGAAAAGAACACCAAATTTTTTTTTTAAAATGGCGGAAATTTTGGTCATGGCGGAAAAAAAAAATTCTCCGATCCGGATCAAAATCGATATCTGACGGTCCCCAAGGATGCTGATCAACATTCTAAAATCAAATTTTGACATGCGCCATTTTTCAATAGGGTTGCCATACAAAGGTGATTTTAACGAAATATGAACTTTCCTTTTTTACGCCTCCAATATGAATGTAATAGAAAAGTTGTTTCTGGGGATCGAGTAAGATGTATAAAGGAACAAAACAGAACACAAATGAAATTGATTTTTTCAAGATGGCGGATGGAGACGTATCGACTTATAGAAAAAGTTATCCGATCCGGATGAAAATCGATATCTAAGACTCCCCCTAGATACTTAGCAAGAATATAGGGAAAAAATTTTGATTCCGCCATTTTGAAAAATTTCATTCATTTTACCGAACTTTTTTATGGATCTCCAATCCGTATGAAAATTGATATCTGAGTGTCCCCAAAGATACTGATTAACATGCTTAAGCTTTTTTTAGACATTCTCCGTTTTTTAAAATGGCTGCCATACATACTGTCAAAACCACCAACGCGACGACGAGCGAAGCGAGGAGGAGCTTCAAACTACCTATCGCGACGACGAGCGAAGCGAGGAGGAGCTTCAAACTACCTACCGCGACGACGAGCGAAGCGAGGAGGAGCTTCAAACTACATATCGCGACGACGAGCGAAGCGAGGAGGAGCTTCAAACTACCTATCGCGACGACGAGCGAAGCGAGGAGGAGCTTCAAACCACCTACCGCGACGACGAGCGAAGCGAGGAGGAGCTTCAAACTACCCATCGCGACGACGAGCGAAGCGAGGAGGAGCTTCAAATTACCTACCGCGACGACGAGCGCAGCGAGGAGGAGCTTCAAACTACCCATCGCGACGACGAGCGAAGCGAGGAGGAGCTTCAAACTACCTACGGCGACGACGAGCGAAGCGAGGAGGAGCTTCAAACTACCTATCGCGACGACGAGCGAAGCGAGGAGGAGCTTCAAACTACCTATCGCGACGACGAGCGAAGCGAGGAGGAGCTTCAAACTACCCATGCAACGACGAGCGAAGCGAGGAGGAGCTTTAAACTACCCATCGCTACATTTACAATGTTTTACTAATGCGACCTTTTTAATTGATTTTAGCTTATCTAAGTAACCTATCTTACCTAAGATCTAAATATTTTCGGGATCCTTGATTGAAATTGACATATTACTGATAAACAAAACAAAATGGCCGCCATGCAAAATTAAGACACGCACACAATCGGAACTTATAGAAGGCGACACGGCGTGTTTGGACTAATAACAAAGGAACAACGGAGGCTTTCTCATAGACTTAAAATAATTCCAAGATGGCAGATTCAAAATGGCGTCCGATTTTATAGTAACTCAGATCCGGTTGATATTTTATATTTGGGGGTTTTAATGGATGCTGATTTCATATTTTGACCTTTTTTTGACTGACAGCATTTTTCAAGATGGCCGCCATGCAAAAGTCAGATCAATTATCATTTTCTTTGAAAAATACTGCTGTTTTGTACTAATACTTGCAAAATTACAAGTGTAAACTAAAGTATAACATTTTTATAAATACAACAGCCACGAAAACGTCCTCGCGGGCCGCACGCGGCCCGCGCACGGAGCAAAATACTAGTTATAATATATAAAGTTCGTTACCCACTCACTCACTCACTGACTGACATTTTTGTTCCCGAGCTCCTGGAAGTGGTGGAGAAAAACCGAGTATGAGGTTGTATAGAGATCGGTCACGTGACAACCAGAAAAATCTGACATCAGCAAAAAGTCGTCTCCTTGATGGAACCGGTCAACGGCTCTCGGAAACTACAAGTCGGATGGGTGACCTGTTCTAACTAAAGTTGTAGTAAACCCTGGGACGCTTGGAGAGAAATAAAAAAAAATAGGGGTTGCCATACAAAAAAATAAAAATTCCATACAAAATTGAAACGCTTATAAATCGGAAACGGTAAGAGGTAGATGGGGTGTGTTCGACCAAATGTCATAGAGGAGGATGGGCGCTTTCGGATGGTCGTCATGAAAATCCAAGATGGCGGATCCAAGATGGCGGCCATTTTGAAAGTTGGTCCGATCGGGCTGATTTTTTGCATCGGGGGGTTTTTGGGGTCCCTGATTTGATATTTGAAAAAATATTTTGGATCCCGCCATTTTTAAAGATGGCTGCCATACAAATTTTTTTTTTCATTTTTGGCTCATTGTTTCTCGATACCTATGGGAAATTTTGATCCTTTTTTTATTGATTCGTATAAAAATAGACGTTCTTAATTCAAAACATTTGATGACCTGGTCTTCCGACCTTCCATCATAGTGACCATCAACGGCCTGGCTAAACGATGTGAGATGGGTCATATGCGTTCTCAGGAATGTCATAGAAAACCCTGGGACGATTTTAGAGAAAATAAAAAAAATCCAAAATGGCGGGAAAAAAAAACTTCCATACAAATTTAAACCGGAAATGACGTCGAAACCATGATACTTTAGTATAAAAAGCTCGAACTAATATTGTTTGGAGGCCAAAAGAGAAAAGAACACCAATTTTTTTTTTTCAAAATGGCGGAAATTTTGGTCATGGCGGAAAAAAAAAATTCTCCGATCCGGATCAAAATCGATATCTGACGGTCCCCAAGAATGCTGATCAACATTCTAAAATCAAATTTTGACATGCGCCATTTTTCAATAGGGTTGCCATACAAAGGTGATTTTAACGAAATATGAACTTTCCTTTTTTACGCCTCCAATATGAATGTAATAGAAAAGTTGTTTCTGAGGATCAAGTAAAGATGTATAAAGGAACAAAACAAAATACAAATGAAATTGATTTTTTCAAGATGGCGCATGGAGACGTATCGACTTATAGAAAAAAATATCCGATCCGGATGAAAATCGATATCTAAGACTCCCCCTAGATACTTAGCAAGAATATGGCGAAAAAATTTTGATTCCGCCATATTGAAAAATTTCATTCATTTTACCGAACTTTTTTATGGATCTCCAATCCGTATGAAAATTGATATCTGAGTGTCCCTAAGGATACTGATTAACATGCTTTAGCTTCTTTTAGACATCCACCGTTTTTCAAAATGGCTGCCATACATATTTTCAAAACCACCAATGCGACGACGAGCGAAGCGAGGAGGAGCTTCAAACTACCTATCGCGACGACGAGCGAAGCGAGGAGGAGCTTCAAACTACCTACCGCGACGACGAGCGAAGCGAGGAGGAGCTTCAAACTACCTACCGCGACGACGAGCGAAGCGAGGAGGAGCTTCAAACTACCTACCGCGACGACGAGCGAAGCGAGGAGGAGCTTTAAACTACCTACCGCGACGACGAGCGTAGCGAGGAGGAGCTTCAAACTACCTATCGCGACGACGAGCGAAGCGAGGAGGAGCTTCAAACTACCTATCGCGACGACGAGCGAAGCGAGGAGGAGCTTCAAACTACCTACCGCGACGACGAGCGTAGCGAGGAGGAGCTTCAAACTACCTATCGCGACGACGAGCGAAGCGAGGAGGAGCTTCAAACTACCTATCGCGACGACGAGCGAAGCGAGGAGGAGCTACAAACTACCTACCGCGACGACGAGCGAAGCGAGGAGGAGCTTCAAACTACCTACCGCGACGACGAGCGTAGCGAGGAGGAGCTTCAAACTACCTATCGCGACGACGAGCGAAGCGAGGAGGAGCTACAAACTACCTATTGCGATGACGAGTGAAGCGAGGAGGAGCTTCAATCTACCTATCGCGACGACGATCAAACTACCCATTGCTACGTTTACAATGTTTTACTAATGCGACGTTTTTTAATTGGCTTTAGCTAATCTAACCTAACTTCAACACCACTAACCTTTTTTTACTTAACAACTGAATATTTTCGGGAACCTTGAATAAAATAGACACTCTTTGAAGAAACATAACAAAATGGCCGCCATGCAAAATTAAAAGGCGCACACTATCGAAACTAATAGAGGCAAGCATAGCGTGTTTGGACTCATGTTACAGAGAACAACGGAGGCTTTCTTACAGTCTTAAAATAATTCAAAGATGGCGGATTCAAAATGGCGCCCGATTTTATAGTAACTCGGATTCGGCTGATATTTTATATTTGGGGGTTTTAAAGGATGCTGATTTCAAATTTCGACCTTTTACTTGACTGACAGCATTTTTCAAGACGGCCGCCATGCAAAGTCAAGCGCATTATCATTTTCTTTGAAAAATACCGTCGTTTTGTACTTTTACTTGCAAAATTTAAAGTTTAGCACAAAGTATAACATTTTTATAAATACAACAGCCACGAAAACGTCCTCGCGGGCCGCACGCGGCCCGCGCACGGAGGAAAATACTAGTTTAATATCTATTGTTCGTGTAGTATTTTTCAAAATTATCAATTCATGTTGGGCATACGCTATTATTTTTTTTTTTAATATTTTCGATGGCTACTGTATAAAATTGGTACAAACATATTTTTTGAGGTATGTTTGCGATATTTTTCTATAGAACTGAATTCATTAATCTTATATTTGCGTTCATCACAAACAAGACAATGAAATGATTTTTTTTTAATGGGCAATATGCCTTTATTACTCAAGCTAACTACTACAATAATAAAAACTAAACTAAACTAGCTACACTTCGCCTAAGTAAAGCATATCCCGGCTTGAGGGATGGATGGATGGAAGCGGGTTCAAGTCCCGCTCGTGATTCAAAATTTCCTTTATAAATTAATCTGTAGGTAAGTCAGAATCACAGAGCTATGAAACAAATGACGTTTCGCCTATAGATAGAGACGAAAACTGCCAAACTTCGGTACAGAGTACTCTTCTGTGTCAGTTTGATATTATAGGGTAATTTCGCTAGTTTCCGACCACTTAGTGGAGTTGTCAAGTTTAGGTTGCATAATAAAATGTACCAGTATCATTGTTTGACTTGATGCTACTAAGCTACGTTTCAAATATTATACTCTATATTTTTATCAGATTATCAATCATTTTTTATAATAACCGACCCTTTTATAAATATCTAAACCAAAGGCTAATAGTAACTATTTTGCTAGTTTTCGATCCCTAAATTATGTTTACGACCACTTTTTCGCTAGTTTCCTACCACTATAAATTGAAAGACGTAGGTGCCTGTGGTAAATAAATGATAGAAACAATGATCAGAAAGGCTTCTTTAGATCCTCTGTCTTGTATTTTCATGATTTCTCCAGCTTTGAGGCACTTACTTGTATAAAAAAGCATGATCTTTTTTTTTACTGAGACCGCCAAAAATTATTTAAGAATATGGCTAAAATATCAGCTATAACAAAAAAAATTGGCTAACGTAGTTTATAAACATAGTTATGTTTACAAACTAAATACGCTACTTTTTTTGTAATAAAGCCAGCCCACATTAGACCCTGGGCGAGAAATATTCAATGATGGTTCGATCAGTTGGTCACGCCTATTTTGCGACCACCAGCATTAATCGTTTTTTTTAAATCGTGTCTGGTCTAATTAGTTAAACTTACAAAGTAATCGACTATTTATGTACTTTTATATGTAAATAAATACGTATTTATAATGTTTTTGATATAGTTTGCTTTTGCGGTCGAATAGCATTTTTCTGCAGCTGGATTAGTTTTCGACCACGAGCGATTTTGGGTATCTGTAGTTTTTATACCAGATGGTGGATAAACGTGGTCGAAAACTGGCAGTTAAAATGAATGTGCTTTTAAGTTTCAAAGCTTTAAAATAGAATTGGGGATTTCTCGTATAATATTTGTTACAAAACTGAACCTATTTGGACATAAGATGTGTTCACCGCAAGCTTTTTATTTTTTGTATTTTTTCATCAAATGTACATTAAACGGTCGGATATAGGAAGTGGTCGCAAAACCGGCGAACTTACCCTATGGCAGAAGTACCGATAGTGATGTAATGCGTTGGTTAACCTTATAATTATCGACACATCGATAGTTTCTATTATGCCATCAGGAAATTGGTTACAATAAGTTTTAAAAGTTTTCAATTTATTTTGTGGTTAGATTGACTTCTACTAATTAAACTTTTAATATCTTTTATGTTTACTAGGTTTCCTACAGATCCTAATATAAAAGATAAATAGATATTCGCAACTGGACAGTGCAATTGGTTTCCTCAAAAACATGATACGGTTTGCTCTCAGCATTTTGAAGCTGAATGTTTTATGAAAATGTCTAATCATATACGTTTATATTTTGACGCTATTCCCACATTGAAACTCTATCCTATTTTTAACGAGGTATTCTAATTTCTCCCCACTAGGTGGACCGATCACCTGGTGAAAACCGCGGGGAGCCGATGGATGCAGGAGGCGAGCAGCCGTTCAAAGTGGCGCTATCTAGGGGAGGCTTATGTTCAGCTGTGGACATCTACGGGCTGATGATGATGACTATAATTTCTCTTATCCGCATTTATTATTTGATGAGGACATTATAATGATGTGGCGTGCTCGCCCATGAAAGAGTTTTCATGTAGCCTCCATGGAGCTATTAAAAAAAGAAGGAGGGAATCCCGTCTGATCCGAAACTGAAGCTCCCTTAGGAAGCCGGTCGCCCTACTTTCAGCTGATACACATATGTAATATGTCCGCCATTTTAGGCTTCAGTTCGATGTCAATCAAAACTCAATCCTTTTTTTTATTTCATCCATGGTAGCCTCATAGAAAACCATTGCTCTTGGTTGCTAAAGACAACTGATCTCGTTAATTCTGCGTTAGAATCTACGTCTTAGTCGATATTGAATGAAAAAATTCACTTGCTTTTTATTTTGTAAACAGCTGTAAATTAAAATATACATCGCATGGTGAGCTGAAAAATTACCTTTATTTACTGCCAAACTAAGGACCTCCTTCTATTAAATAAGTGTTTACCTACAACACCTCAATGATACTCAATATTATTATTATTTTTCCTAAAAATTCATCTGAAAATTGTATTTTCAGATGAATTCTATCAAAAAGAAACATGACGCAACAATACTGATAAATCATCAGCAAAACGTGTTACCTATGTATTTGGAGTTTTAATATATTTTTTCGTTTTATAACTTGTTATGTTTCTTCTATTTCAAACTTTAGTTTATAGATATAATAATACTATCACACATCATCAGCCGGCAGACGTCTACTGCTAAACACTGCCTCCCCCATAAAACCTCACTTTGGACGCCTATCGGATTTGCTTATAAACTTAATCTTTATAACCATAAACTGACGATAAACTACCTCTATACTTACACACATTACATTTGCCATAAAATAGGTGAGCTGGACTGTATATCCGTGACGCGAACATGACGTACCTACCAATACCAATACATTCAATTTTATTTATTTTAGATTTATACCGGTATGTTTATCGGCTGGCCATTGTCGACCCAGAATAGAGTATAATAGAATAAAATAACACTATTACACATAGAAATACGCACAAAAGGCACAAAAGATATAGGTAGGTACTAAAGTGTACCTAATGATACAATCAGGTAAGAGGTACCTTACCGCGTACTTAACTCATATCAAACTATCGATAAAAATATATCGACTCAACCCACAGCACGTTTTGCTGACAGCAGTGGCACTAATGACAAGACAATTGCTATATATGTCATCTGCGTAGGTAAACCATAGAGGTTTCATTGTAATACCTGACACGCTTGAATTGTATGAGAAGTGTCGAAAAGGCGCCTCTATGTAGAGGGAAGCGATTTTTTTTTTTGCTCTGTGGTCAGAATAGACGCTTTAGAAATAGGTTATAGATACTTCTAAGGATACTTCACTGTATCTTTAATAGTAGTACATTTGTACGAAATTATTAGTTACGTCACGGGGTACAAACGAAAAATAGCCCGAACGTGAAAAAAATGAAGTAATCGTGTCGCGAGCGTTACTAGTTAGTGTCCAGTGTATTCATTTGACCCAATACTTCGCCAACACGCAATAAATGTCGATTGATAATCTTGCGTTACGCAGAAATAAAATAATTCGTAAAATAGCCCGCGTTATTCCGTTGTATGGGATGAGGCATCTGTACTGTAGGTATTATATTAACTGGGGTTACGTATAGTTACCGTTAGGATCGGTGTGCTGGTTTTCGTACAAATATTTGATACTTAATTATCAAGAATAGTAATGTACTACATAGGAATACTAGGAGCAAGCAGCCGATCAAAGTGGTGTTCAGTAGGGGAGATCTATGTTCAGCGGTGGACAACTTCAGGCTTTTGATGATGATGATGATGATTAAATAGTAACTGTGGAAGCTTAAAACGGTTATTTAAGTCGGTACAACCTTTTTTAGAGTGATTCAGAGTCCGACGGTCAGCCTTCCCGTCAAGCACAGCCCCGCACCCAAGGCCTCATGCGACCAACCATCAGTTCCATGAACAAAATGGCCTCCAACGCGGCCAGGAGACGAGGACCTGCGCACGCTTACAGCGCTGGTGAGTTTACAGGTCTAGATAAAATGGATCATGGTAGCTGTAGCAATGTAATTTTGTTTTAACTGTGAGCTAGCTAGCCAGGTGTTGAATCATGTATGTAAGTATAACGCGATTCAATAGAAAAGAATTGAGCACACATATATCTACTGCTGTCTCACTCCTTCTGCACTCAATCGCAATAGTTGAAGAGGGAAAACAATAGTTTCTAGTTTGCGTCAAATTCGTTTCTTTAATGACATACGTTATAATGTGTGTTGGGTAGTAGTGACGAAATTATGGCCCTTGAATGAACAAGGTTATACTAGGTGGTAGGCTTTTCTGCAAACTTCGTCTAAGTAGGTACCACCGCTTCCCCAGTTATACTGCCGCCAAGCAGTAGTGTGTAAGCACTACTGTGTTCCGGTTTGAAGGGCATTGTAGCTAGTGAAATTACTGGGCAAATGAGACTATGATCTGATCTCACAGTCTATGCTATCACTGCTGATGTCTCAAGATAACGTGGGCAATGCAGTGTCACGTAAAACTTTATATTTTAGAGTTTCAAAGCACAGTGATGGGCGGCCGTGACGCTTACGTATAACAACAAAGATTTAAAATAAATAAATAAATAAATAAAAAATCACTTTATTGCCGTTTTAAAATTAGCACAAATACAAATTAATAAAAAGAACAGTTATTTCACTTAGTTAACAGCAAAAGGGGTGGCTTCAGCATTGTAATAAATGTAATTAGAAAACACTGCCTATCACTTTAAGCCTGGTTTTTAACTTTTTAACATCAATCAAATTCGGTAAAGCATTACTGACTAGCCAAGCAATGCAATTTATTCGTGCACTATAAATTACGCTAAAAACCAATAGATGGCGCTACCAACCCTGTAAGTTGGATAACTGGTCACGGCACCTTAAGTAAAGCATGTCCCGGGTCTAAGAACGGATGGATGCGGGCCCAAATCTCGATTGCGATACCGGCCGAGGTATATAACTGGTCGAGTTGTTCAACTGAATTTCCGTGAGTCATCAAACGCCTGAAGACGTCCACTGCTGAATATATGCCTCCACTTTGAGTGGCTCCTCGCCTCCTGCATCCATCGGCTCCCCGCGGCTTTCACCAGATCGTCGGTCCACCTAGTGGGGCCTACTCGAGAACCTTTCTTCCCCATCGGTTGTCAGTTCTGCGAGTGATATGGCCGTGAGTGCAGCCGTTTAATAGTCGTAATGATGAGTACTACTCACTCACCTTAGTTCGTATGGCACTAGTTTGGTGAGAAATTTCCAAAAGTACCCGCAAATAACAGCACATTAACCTAACTAACGTGCACAGTGTCGCTATCTACGGGCGCTCAGGAGGAGTCCAGTTCGGAGGCGGAGGGAGGCGAGACTAGACCGAGGGCTTCGTCTATAGACAACAGACGAGCTGGTAAGTTTATTTTTACGGGCAATACGCCTTTAGTCCTCAAAGTAACTACTAGAACAATAAATTCTACACTTTGAAATACAAATAGAAATAAGAATTATTTAGTATAGCGTTCCATTGAATAGGCATGATGACAAAAATTTTTTTATTGCCTGAATTAATAATATTCCTCAAAAGATAAACATTCGTGAAATCAAAAGTAAAATATCTCAAAAAATGACCAAGTTACAAGCATTTTAAAAATCGGAATGGAGAGGGATAGCTCAAACGGCCAGTGACGTCAGAGGAAGGTCGTTCATAGTACCTCATTACTAAGCTGTGGTAGCTTTTCATACAATCTCTTTGTCATGTGACGTCACGAGTAGATTTTTTATAGTAACTGTGGGGGCGCTCTGTTTCGCGAGAAAGGGACAGGAGATGCCTCCTGTAGAAACTTTAAAAGCTTATTACTCCGTGATTTATTTACCGATTTTGCTTATTTTTTCAATTATTGCATTCATTTTTAATCTTCTTTATGAAAGTAATATTTACTTGTTTATTTTTAATAGTAGTCACCATGCCTGTTAATAAGAAGCTGAAGTTCGGTTCCAGTAGACTCCAACAGTGATCACTTTTATTGCTACTGGAACGACTTTTGTGATCGAAAATCACGAAAATATCAAAAATAACACCAACAGATTTAGTGGATGAACGAGAGGTCACTTATAAGTTCTGAGATTAACCTAAATTCAATTGTTTTTCTTTATTCTGTGCCTGAAATATTACTGACAACATGTACTTTGTCAGGGCGCAGTGGTAGCGAACGTGACCTGTCAGCAAAGGCTAGAGAAGTGACAGCAAGACTGACAGGAAACACGAGACAACGACCTAAAGCGGACGCTGCTCCGGAGGCTAACAGTAAGTAGGAATCTTCATCATCATCATTTTATTTTATTTTATTTTATTTTAATTTAATTTAATTTAATTTAATTTAATTTAATTTAATTTAATTTAATTTAATTTAATTTAATTTAATTTAATTTAATTTAATTTAATTTAATTTAATTTTATTTTATTTTATTTTATTTTATTTTATTTTATTTTATTTTATTAATAAAGGAAAACTTACAGCTAGTTATAAACACATAAATAATACACTAGAACAGAAGGCTAATTAAAAGTTTTCACAAGTATTGTAAATAGAATAGCTGAAACAATAAAAAAGTACAGTAGAAAGACGGACGTGCACAGACAAACTATTAGATAACGAGAAAAAATAGGGTAGGTAATAGGTATAGACATAATTTACATATACAGGATGTAATTTAATTCATTAGCATAAATTGAGCCCATGATACTACATCATTTATACATGATTATTAAAGAGTAAAGAGTGTAAATGAAAATATTTTTATTGAAAATTATGAAGATTGCCGCGGCGCCTAACGCAGTTGACACGGATGATTTTGATACATTTAAACGTTTTTATACCTTGTATGTATTAATTTAGAACAGTAATTCATCATCATCATCATCAAAAGCCTGCAGACGTCGACTGCTGAACATACGCCTCCCTCAGACAGTGCCACTGAGCTGCTCGCCTCCTGCATCCATCGGCTCCTCGTTTTCACCAGATCGTCGGTCCACCTAATGGGGGGCCTACGCCGCATCTTCCGGTTCCTGGTTGACATATTTCTATGTTTGTTGCAGTGTCGTCATCGCAACTTTGCTCGGCCCTGACTGAGCAGTTGACGAAAACCGCATCGAAAGTGGTCCAGCTCTACACAAGCTTGCAGAGGGAACCAAACGCAGCGGCCGATATTAGCGGTGAGTATTACGCATGGAAATGATTGCTACTTTAAAATCATAATCTTTTCATCATATGATTTATTTTAGTCACTGTGATTTTTTACAGGCTGTGATTTTTCACAGACTGATTTTTCATATGCCTAATGAATTTATGATCCATGGCGATTGGCGGTGCTTTATGAAAAGGAACACAGACACGATTTAGGAGCAACCCAGCGAAGTTGCGACCTGCTACTAATGGATACTAAGAAACCTAACGCAGTTTTTATAAAATTATTCATTACTGTATTTTCTGAAGCATAATTTTTTTTATATATTTTGATATTGACCGCTGATGCTACTCTCGTATTATGAAAACCGAAGCCACGATCAAGTGTAATTAATCACACTGTGATTAGTAGCAGAGTGAATTATGATTTATAAAATCATATGATTTTTAATCTGCTCCTTGTGATATGATCCGTGCCTAGTGAGTATTGAATATTAGTTGCGCCTGCGCAACGCGGTTTCACTTGTGTGGTAGATGCTTTGCCTTCTGACAGACAGGGACTATATTTTACAGTCCCGACTGCCTCTGCAATCTGCTACTAATCGACTATACTTCTAGATATGAACAACTAAATATTATTTCCTTAAAATAGGTTTTTTATCATTTTAATAAAACATGTAAGTTTACTTTTTTTATGAGAATGAACGACGTGACGAACTAGTCGTTCACCTGATGTTAAGCGACACGGCCGCCCATAACAGTTGCAGTGTCACTCGGAACTTTAAAATAATAAAGTTTCGCGTGACACTGCACTGCGCACGTCATCCTGAGACATCACACAGTCTAGTAATCAGATTACTACACTGTGTAATCAGGTCATAAAGTCTCATTTGCTCAGTAATTTCAAGTGTTTTTGGTTTTTTTAGGTTAAATAATCTAATCGTAGTTCCTGGGTCCCTAGATACAGGGAATCCTAGTTAGGGTCCAGGATCTATGTATGTGATCGTTGGGCGTTATTTATTTATTTTTATTTATCTTTGTACCCAGGTCTAGAAGCAGCAATCTTGGAGACCCAGAAGGTGCTCCGTGCCGCAGTGTCCCGTGCACAGAACGGGGGCGAAGCGCCGAGTAGCCTTTCTTCTACAGACGGGGAGCTTCGCGGGATCAATGTCGACTCTACTCGGGAGAAGCTGGAGACTATGGTGGCTAAAGGTATATACCAAAACTCGAAAACCATACCAAAGTCTTATAAAAAGCTAATAAATAAAAAAAGTATGGATTTGCTCTGAATAGGCTCTATCGCACCGCGGTGTGAATCTCCCAAGTGCCCTAAATGAATAAGCTCTTTCGCACCGCGGTGTGAATCTCCCAAGTGCCCTAAATGAATAGGCTCTTTCGCACCGCGGTGTGAATCTCCCAAGTGCCCTAAATGAATAGGCTCTTTCGCACCGCGGTGTGAATCTCCCAAGTGCCCTAAATGAATAAGCTCTTTCGCACCGCGGTGTGAATCTACCAAGTGCCCTAAATGAATAAGCTCTTTCGCACTGCGGTGTGAATCTCCCAAGTGCCCTAAATGAATAAGCTCTCGCACCGCGGTGTGAATCGACCTCTGCTATAACACTTGCTTCTGCTGTGCCGCATGCGGCGCGTATTGTCTCGCTCGCGCGCAGATCTTGTTTAGTTTTGACGTTTGGCCACCTGTAGTTGAGGAGACACTGCGCGTTGAGTGCAGTGATGCGTGTTGCGCTGTCGGTGTTTTTGTCGTCGTTTTTGCCGGGTTATGATTATGTATATATTTATCTAAATGATTAACGATAATAGCTTATGTTTGCCACTGTGTTATTGTACACTTACTTGCACAAGTGAGTGTATAATAGCATGGTAAGAAATTAATGTCATGGGTTGTATTTACTTTTGTCTAGCTTTTAGAGGACCCGTAGTGCCAAGACAAACCTTTGCGAGGTTACCGGCCCTAGTATGTAATCCCATGTAAAACTTTGTACGAAATAAATGAATAATAATAAATAACTTGCGCGACTCACACCGCGGTGTGAATCGCCTATGTATTTATTTTGGTTTGGGACATTCGCACCAATGTCGAAAGAAAACAAAATACTCTTTTTCATTCTGGCTTTTAACTAAAATCTTAGTTTATAATTTAACCAAAATGAAAATTTTAATAAATGCTTTAAAAACAATATACACATGTCTGGCAAAGCTTACTCTGCAGTGACGTATTTTGGAACCCACAAAAAAACTCTTCATAATTTTTTTTTATGTTTTGGCTCCACACAGTGTATTTAGCCAGTGTCAAGTATTATAATTTCATCGTGTTATAAATTATTTCACGCAAAGTCATGTCCTAGTCAAAGTCCTAAGTCAGGTAGTCAAAAAGTAACTTTACTAGAAGCAACACTTAAAATCACGTTTCACCGCATTATATCACTAGCCCTCACTCATGCTCGTAATTCAGCACTTAATGCGTAAAACGCCACCAATTTTAAACATTAACACTGGAAAAAGCACAAGTTGTGAAAAATAATACAATGCAACGACGTGAACTTTTCCGCGTTCCCGCCAAAAACTCCTTTTCATAAACTATAGCAATCAGTTGTTTATGTCATTATGTCGGAATCCTCCTAATTTGAAAACCGAATCCTCCTGATTTGAAAACCTAATGTTCCTATTTTGAAATTGGAACTCTTATCCTTTTTTAATTCGGTTGACAAGTTTAAGTTTTATTTACTCTACTCCAGTACTCCTAGTACGAGCTTCGATGGTTTACTAAAACTTGAAAAGGGAAGGAGTTTTGGCGGGAACGCGGAAAAGTTCACGTCGTGTCGTTGCATTGTATTATTTCTCAAAACTTGTGCTTTTCCAGAGTTAATGTTTAAAATTGGTGGCGTTTTACGCATTAAGTGCTGAATTACGAGCATGAGTGTGGGCAAGTGATATAATGTGGTGTAACGTGGTTTTTCGTGTTGCTTCCAAAATTCCGTAGAAGCTTCTAGTAAAGTTGCCACCACTTTACTGGAACATGACTTAGACTGGACTATGACTTAGACTTGACTTAACGTGAAATATTTATAACACTGAAAAATTATAATACTTGACACTGGCTAAATACACTATGTGTGGAGCCAATATATAAGCAGAAAAAAAAACTTGAAAAAAAAAAAAACATTTCTGTGCAGCGCCCCTAGCGGACATGTTTATGAACTAAAAATGGTAGTACAGATTTTAAATGGATTCGCGCGTATTCACGTAATGGAAAACTCGTCCTAGGGGTACAGATAACATAGAATAACTCTGCTATCTATTTTTCTTCCAGAAGGCAACGTAAACAATCCAGCGATGTCACTCATCGAACAATACTCTGACATTCTACTAAACATGATGCAAAACAAAATGGTGAACCAGTTCAACCAAAGCCCGCAGAGTTTACCGCCAAACACGAAGGAGCCCGGCAGAGATAGCTAATATACGTTGTGATAAAATTTACACTTACAACCGCTATGCATAACGTTATAATATTAGCACGTGTAACTGTTATTTCTAACGTTGATTTAACAGTTATAACGGTGACGTGATGATGCAACTAAATATGGTTTTGGTATACCGTTATGAGATTGTTACGGTTTTAGTCTTTCTCGCTGCCATGTCGTTACAGAAGATGGTTCAAAGACAAGTGGTATTATATTCTTTTGAATCTTAATATGTAGCTCAAATGGCGAATATGAGAATTAAAATCTCAAAGATCCCTTATAAAATAGGAGCAAAGAAGGAATTTGGAAGATAAAATGAAACGTTTGTGATGTAATAATCTGTATTGTAACTATTAGTTAATTACGCGTTAATTAATAAAACACTGCAACAGTTAAGGAGCTGTTGCAAACGTCAGAAATTTTGGGGCCACAATGGTGTTACTTATAAATCAGGCTACCAAAATGTAACGACTTCATAACTAATATGCACTCACACTATAACGTTGCACCACCTGTTAACGAAGTTGCTAAATAACGTTATGCACAACCGTTGTAACGTTTAAAATTTTAAGATGTTATAAATAACGGGTGATTTGTAAAAACTTAACTTTCATGTGCGGTTATTGTGAAGTGTTATAATATGAATAGGCATGTAATCTGTTAATTAATAGTGTACTTTCAATGGTTAAGAGTGTATGTAGAAAACATGTTAAAAAAAAAATTATTTGAGCGTTCAATGCTCTAAAATGTGTAGGAGTTTTTGACATCAATAAGCTATCAACTTTTGGCTCATCGAGAAAACACGTCCATCTTTAAAATCATTATAAATAGAAAAAAAAACAATCTTATGATATTGTTAGAGCTGATGGTTACCTAATGGTAAACCTACCTGTGGGCCTAGTACGAATATTTACGCGCGCGTAAGTATAACGTTAACGTAAGCCAGTTGTATGGCATTTGATCTGCCCCCTATGACGATTGAGCTAGCAGCGCTGCTGACGCGCGTCTGCCGCTCAACTGCAGTCAAAATTGTATGAACTTTGACAGCAGTTGAGCTGCAGACGCAGTCGTAATAGGAGGGTTTTACGTTAACGTTACTCTTACGGCGCGCGTAAATATTCGTGCTAGGCCTACTGGTGGCTGTTAGTATTTTCCTTAACAATTCAGTAGATATCTTGTTTTCATAACCAAAAACTCGTTTAAATTGTTGATGCCAAATAACTCTAAAAACTTGAGCACTAGTATTAAATCAGGAACAATAACCTTTAGAACAATTACCTACATAAAAGACATAAATGTGATAACGCTGTAAAGGCAAGCACTAACAAGCTATTTTATAAGCAACTAATAACAGTCGTTATTTTATAACGGTTTCACTATAACAGTTACTTCAATAGCGGTTATTTTACTAACTTCGATGTGTCAATTTTTAAGGAAATTTTTATTGTTGTACAGAAATATTCAGAATAATAGGTTTTTTAATATGTTTAACGTAATTTTATCGAATAAAAATTAGCTTTTCTTAAAATATTAAAAAACTTAACTTAAAGCAGGCTTAATTATTGAGTACAAAGTCGGACATTTTATTATTTTTTAAATCTTATGACTTCTTTTATTTGTTTTTTTTTATTTTCTTTTTTGTCTTCTTTTTTACTTTTATTACTCTGAATACTATCTAGTACTACTTTATTTATTTAATTATTTTTGTATTACGATATTAATTGTGACAAAACAAAAAAAAAACATGTGTTTGTTAAAAAAATTGACATTTACTTATTCATTTACTTTTTATTTATTTTTATTTTTCTAAATTACTTTCATTTTTCTTTTTTAATGTCTATAAAGTAATATTTTTGTACAACAATAAGAATAAGCTATCTATATTATATATACATAATAGATATCCTAGTATGTATATCTATTGATGTGATACCAAAAACACAGTACCACAAAAAAAAAATACAATATTAAAAAAAGTTGAAAATAAAATTTTTGAGGGCAGCAACAATCTTCAAAATTAAGCCACAGTTCGCACTGACTTAATTTTTTATGCCGTTTACGTGTACGCATTACGCAATGGTAAGCGATCATGTAATTTAAATTGCTATTCGCTAACAAATGTATGGATTTTACAATTTCATTAATTGAATATGGAATTTTGGAACTTTGCTTTTTGGTTTATTGTCAAAGGAGACCGACGGCTTAACGTGCCAGCAGTTGTAAATACCACTTTTTGGCTTAACAATAGATTTCTTACGCCAAAAATTGACCCCGACGGCATTTAACGTGCCAGCACGGTAGCACTCAGTTGTAAATACCACTTTTTGTATGGTCACCCATCTAAGTAGAGACCGTAGGGAACGTTGCTTAACTTTACAGATCGGTTAAGAATGGCTAGCCGAGCTTTGATAAGGCACTACATGCCAACACATAAATTTTTTTTGGATTTCTTTTTCTTGATTGCAAGATTCCGCTAAATTTTATTTTCTAAAACGCATGTATTTTTGTTTCGTGTTTTTTGTTATTTTCAACTTTTTTTTTTCAGATTTATGCTATTCCACTCTTAATGGAACTGCCTTCTTTCTTGTAATTAGTTAAAGCTTTTGTTTCTACAGTCTGTGGTTCAAAGCCATAGTTCGACATAATCTTGCTTATCTGTGGTGGAGCTAATTCACGGAACTGATTTTATTCGTACGTGATAAAATTACGTTTCACGTGAATAGCTCAAATTAATTCCATAATACGTCCACAAAGAATCTAAATTAAGCTTATGATAATCGTAATTTTTTTTAACCTTTTTTTTTTCGAAAATTAAATAAATTTTTCGTTTTGTACTAAAAAGTCATTCCTTTCATTTGTTCGTTAAAAGGTCGTTTTTAATGATCTACTAAAGTTTAATAAATCGTGATGATAATTGCTTATCAGCTTAAAATGACACCAATAACGAAACATCAATTTCATTAAAAAAGCAGCCTGATTGGTCAAATTGTCAGCGTCCGTCAAGAATAACAACAAAAGGACCAATAGCGCGGCTTTATTTTAAACAGCTAAAATTGCATTCACTCTGAAACTTGAGTATCCATAACCTAAAACATTCTGTAAATAATTATTAGATTAAGCATACATTTTAATTTTTCGAAACGCGATGCATGTATCCAAATACATATTATATTATATTTAATTACAATCCATATAACAAAATGATTAAAAGAAAAATGTGTTTGTACCCTGAATTTAAAAGAGTTGCTTAAAATAAAGTTTACAAGATCGTTAAAAATGATCAATAAACAAACTATTTTAGTTTTTTTTTTGGTAAGAATAACTGTATTAATAGAGATGACCCTAAAATTTATTAAATTCTATCTGTGTTAAAACCAAAAAAAGTCATCGAGAAAATTAAGTGAATCTGAAGATTTCAATTATTATTTAACCCTTATAATATTATTGATTATACGTTGAAAAGGGCATTCATTGTCTTTCAGTTAACTCTCATTGTAAGGCCATTAGGTCTAATTTGGAGACTTTGTGTTTTCGAAGCATTTGAAACTGTTTATTTTTAATTGTATTTAAAAAGATTTTGTTTAAGAAACTAATGTTAAATTGTTTAGTAATATCTTATATCGTCACAACATTACTATTAATTATTATTATTACAGTATGCATGTGTGTATTATTGTTGTAATAGTATGTGTGTGAATATGTAAATAATTTTGCTACTTGACTAATATTATTTGGAACTGTATGTATGTAAACAAAGACCGCTCATGGTGAAAAAAAAGTTGACAGTTCTAAAGCGCGGCAAATAATATGTCAATAGGTCGTCGACCTCAAGGTTGCGTAGTTTATTTTTTTTAATTAATGTTCAAAATTGTATTGCCATTTACAAAAAAGACTAATGTTATTATGATATTACAATATTATTATGAAAATATTATTTTTTGTTTATATTTTTATTTTCTACACTGGTGAATTTCCTTTATCCTTTCCTTGGCTTTTCAAATCTTTTATTCGTTACACTTTTATAAATAAACATCGCAGGTAAGGTAAGGTATAATAGTATTATATTACACTAAGGAGCCAAAATAATAACATCTGGGTATATACATTATTTATTAAGTAGCCATATTAGTTTTTTATTGACTGATGTTTTTATACTTGTCTTTTTTTGTATAGATTTATGTGTGCCATTAGTTTAACACCACTTATACATATAGGCTTTTATATAATTTATTAATATTTATTACGAAAACAAAATATTCATAAATATATCGTAATCGTATCATATATTATGTATAATAAAATATAATGTATTTTCTTATACATATTTATGAATAAAACGCACATCTTCACTTCAGATATGATATTAATTATTATGATTATAATCTGTATATATTTAGAACAAATAAAACAACTTCAACTTCAACTCTTGGTTAATGGCCTTTGTGGAGAGGTGACCACAATTTTGCCAGTGTCACGTGGACTAAGATAGAACATCAAACGAAGATTGTTCAGTTTTGGCACATGTAGGTAATGAGTATGAAGACAGCTATGAGCTACGAGTAGTGATGAACTTCGTCGAAGTAGTAGTTGGAATCGGTACTGAAATCGAGGAATTGTGAAAAGAATTGTAAAAAAGTTACTAAAATAAAAATATGGCACGTTTAAAATCAAGAATAAAATATTTAATTTGATAGAAAATAAAAAAGCGATTTTAGACGAAAGCAGAAGTTTAAGGCTTAGTCACTCGCACTTTCACAATCATGTGCGCCAACGTAAAAAATATAATAGGTTTTTAAGTAAGTAGGAATTTTTCCGCTTTTTGCCTTAAGTATATGGTTTGCTTTTCCCATAAGTCGATTTTTTCTTTCCTTCGGTCGATCTATATTCAAAATAGTTTTTTTTTAGTTGATTGGTTACCATCCTGTGCACAAAGATGGCGCTATACTAAACTTAATAACGTGCCATATTTTTGGTAAGTAACTTAAGTAACTAGAAAAAGAAAAAGTTTGGGACTCGTAAGTAATTCGTAGTCGTTTATTAATTAATAATTGTAATTAATATTTCGTCCATTACATTATTTATAACTACTTGTAATATTTATGCATTAGGTAATTATTCCAGAAACTATATAATATTTTTGAAATATGCATATTATTGTAGAAGCACACTCATAGAAAGTTAAAATTACAGATACATCAGTTTTAATAACAGCTTTACATACCTTTTTTTGTAACTTATTGGCTGTGTGTGTCGATTAAAAATTATTTATTGATATTTAATTAACAATTTAATCTTAATACTACGACTACTGTGCAGAGTAAAGAATGTTTTAAATACCAGACAGAATATTTAAACACGTCAAATAACTTTGATTGCATCGAAATCCCACACACAGTGACAGTAACACAAAATAGTTGCTTCCTGACACTAAACCGTATAGGCGTATAACCAAGCTTCGACCATTTTGTCGTATTCACACTAAAACAAGATGGCCGCCAAATGTGGCGGGAACTTGTACGTTATAATACTTATAATGTACAGACTAAATGTAAGACATTTTTAATGAAAATAAAATTGAAAAACATCTTTTCGCAGTTTTATTTTTACGGATAATAAAGAGGTAAGTACACTAAGCTGGCTTCTATAAGTTGAAATAACCCGAATCTGATGATAAACCAGTGTAAGTAAACAGGATGATTTTTCAATGACTGACTGGTTATTCGACTAATAAACTATAAACCGACTAAAACCAAAAAAAATTACTTATTCAGTATACGGTTTAAAAAGTTTACATTTATTTTCACTGTTTTGTTTTATCCATTGAATAGCTTTTATCTGCCTATTGAAAAATCGCACCTAAGTAGGCTTAACTTTTTGTGGGTAGGTACCTACATATTTGCCGTATTCCGAGACACGCTAAAATCTATATTATCGTGCTAAAACGCGTACCGAATGGCCGTGAGCGCGACAACGAAATCTCTTGTAAACGTCATCTTGCGATACCGCCGTCCGTGATTGGTTGTTCAGAGTTATTGACAGCGCTCAAAGTCGTGAGCGCAATATCTGAATCGGAACGCTGAATAATCAACGTGAGCGTTGTGAGCGATGATAGCGATTATACCGTGAATACGGGGATTATAAAGCAATAAGAGAGAGAGACAAAAGAGGTAGGTAGGAATATACCTACAAAGCGTGCGAGTGAGACAGATGTCCTTATTTCAAACCGTTATTTTGTTGAGACATTTTTTTTAATACTTAAACCCCATTTATTTCTTTTACAGAACTTCTTTTATAGAGGTTTTTAGCAAGCTATCTTGGCTCGTCGCATTCATTGATATTATAGTTATGTTCGTACTCCGCTTCCCGCAAGAACCCCGTTCGAAGTAGCAGCTCTACCACAGGCCTTCGACGTTGGTTTCGCTCCCTGTACGGCGCTGAGCGAGCTCCTGAAAAGATTGCATTTTGTTTTATAACTGAATAATCCTGCTCGTAGAACTGACAACCGTTGGGGAAGACAGGTTCTGAAGTGGCGACCACGAACCGGAGGACGCAGCGTAGACCAGCTCCCCACTAGGTGGACCGATGATCAGGCGCAAAATGAGCACCACACGCATAGATCTATATATATGTCTATGACCACACGCAAAATGTGGCCCGAAGTCTGATGCTATTTCAATAGGCATGATTACTACTATTAAAAATGAACAAGTAAATATTACTTTCATAAAGAAGATTAAAAATGAATGCAATCATTGAAAAAATTAGCAAAATCGGTATATAAATCACGGAGTAATAAGCTTTTAAAGTTTCTACGGGAGGCATCTCCTGTCCCTTTCTCGCGAAACAGAGCGCCTCCACAGTTACTATGAAAAATCTACTCGTGACGTCACATGACAAAGAGATTGTATGAAAAGCTACCACAGCTTAGTAATGAGGTACTATGAACGACCTTCCTCTGACGTCACTGGTCGTTTGAGCTATCTCTTTCTATTCCGGTTTTTAAAAGGCTTGTAACTTGGTCTTTTTTTGAGATATTTTATTTTTGTTCTCACAAATGTTTATCTTTTGAGGAATATAATTAATTTATCCAATAAAAAAATTTTAGTCATCATGCCTATTGTGTCATAGTGTCTACTTATGGTTTGTAGACTACCATTAGTGTCAAAATCTGTCATTATGTTACCATTCTTGAATCATTCATTATGACACAATTGAAATAGCAGCCTTCACACCCTGGTCAGAACCGCGGGGAGCCGATGGATGCAGGAGGCGAGCAGCTGCTCAACGGGGCGCTCTCTGGGGAGGCCTATGTTCAGCAGTGGACGTCTTCAGGCTGATGATGATGATGATGATGATGATGAACTTACTCAGAGGCTGTATTGGATTAGTGGCGATCTGGGGCCCGAGCTCGTATAAGATCTGCAAATCTGCGTGGTTCCCAAACCGGAAACCGAAGCCGAACCTGTGGTCGTTGCCTGAATGTGAAGTGAAAAGCTATTTAAAACAGATTAAATAATTTTATGGTATGTACCTAAAGGAAAACTTCGAATCACGAACATAATTAGGTACATAAAAAAATAATAAAAGAATACAAATTACATTATTACAACTCAAAACATTATTTACAAAATTTACAATAGATACGAAAACGCCATCCGTCTCACCACCGGCACCGCGGGGTAATGTTCCCAGAATACTGGCAGCATTACCTCGCTGAATAAGGGGGCTTAGCTTCTGAGCGAATTATGTGCTAGCTCTGGGATGTTTTTTTAAATGCTTTCATTTACCTTTCAGTAATCTTGGCGAAAATCCGTAAATCGCCGCGAACCCTGTGGCAACGTCTTCTGGTATCACGAGGAATATTCCTTCAGATGGAAGACCTAGAAATATTAAAACTAAGTAGTACTAGTTCGGCCACCAGTATTATAACTGGCAAACACAAACTTTTTTCTAATTGAAAAAAGTGTTGACCGTATCGCTTGCTCGTCACGTCATTCCATATTCATTATCATAAAAAAGTAGGCAAGTACCTATTATCACAAGGTCCCATCAAGTACAAACGAAAAGCAGCCCGAAATTGAAAAAAATGTAGTAATCGTGTCTACAGAGTCATTAGTTAGTGTCCAGTGTATTCATTTGGCCCAATACTTCGCCAACACGCAATAAATGTCGCTTGATAATCTTCTGTTATGCAGAAATAAAATAATTGGTATAATAGCCAAATAGGTTGGATGGGATGAGGCATCTGTACTGTAGATATTATATTATCTGGGCTATTATTAATTTATATTAGCACGTCTTGAACTCAGACCTCATTATGAGCTTATAGCGAATCAGACTGCACATTATAAACCCCGTTAAACTTAGCGCGAAATAGGTAGGTACTTACTTTTAAAAATCACATAAATAAACAACACGTAAAAACTACTACACCACATTTTTAATTTCCACCAGTTTCTAAAAGTTTTTTATTAATGGCAACACTTAATTAAAAAATAACTCTAAAATTATTTTACGAAGTGAAACGAGTTGTTTCTTACAATGCCCTTATCTCAACAGCTTATAGAAAAATGAAGGGAAGTACTAGGCACCTAAATATTAGCAATACCTAGGTATCAAATTATCAATAGATTGTCTATTGTTTAGGTTTCTCACGGCATAGGTTTTGTGAGTACAATCTGTGTCTAGGTCTCCAGGTACTTATTAAACCCGAAGTACCTAGTAAGTGTCGTATGTAGAGGCAGATATAAGTAATGGAAACTGTAGGTATACTCAATTACTCATACAAAGTGTGAAAGTACAAGGTGACCTAGAATTGGTATGTTATCTCGAAATGGAGGGACTGGGACCATGATATCCTACAAGTTGTGAGAGTCTAACTTGAAACTGGGTGTTTCCAAACTTCCATGGTAAAAAATAAATCCACTCGCAAAATTACACGTGCGATCGCTACGAGAGTTAACAAGATACTATAAATATTAAATAAATTCATTTTTAAACACAGATCATTAAACTCATTTATATGCACTCGATCAAGAAAAGTTCAACCACCCAGCTGTGCTAAAGGCTAAGGCTATTTTCGAACGTAAACTTTACATGGCATTTCTTCAATGAAAAACTATTAATTTAGTAAAGTCGTAGAAGAAACCTCTACCCCCTTACCTAGGGGTGTAGATTTACCCCCTTTTGGGTTAACATACCAATTCAAGGTCACCTTGTATAATTTGATTGGCCTGATAGCTCAGTTGGACTACCTATGCTTTCTGAAGTAGGTTATGGGTTCAAGTCCCATCCAGGACCTATGTGCAGCAGTGGATGTCTTCAGGTTATTGATGATGATGATGATGATGATGATGATGTTGATGATGATGATGATGATGATGGATGATGGAGTAATATGGGGGAAGACTATGGGGCGCGTCAGTAAAAAGGCAATATTAATAACACAAAACTCGCAATAAAAATATAAAAATTGTATATTTCCAAACCCTTAATCTAAATCTACGTTTGACAGATCTTCTGTTATCTTCTTTACTTCTTCTTCTGTTCTTTTGCTCTCGATGTTCTCGACTGTCATTCTGGAAAAAAAATTGCAATTTAACAACCCAAATTTTCAACCACTGCGCTGTTTCCATGCGGGCAGGTGGTAGGACTTTTCCGCGAAGATTGTCTTGGTACCACCGCTTTGCCAGTTATTCTGCCGCCAAGCAGTAGTGTGCAAGCACTACTGTGTTCCTATTTGATTTGAATTGTAGCTAGAGAAATTACTGGCCAAATGAAACTTTATGATCTGATCTCACAGTCTAGAGTTATCTTATTTCTAGACTGTATGATGTCTCAGGATGACATGCGCAGTGCAGTGAGTATGCTGCTGGTCATTCCCTGGAAATATCCGTGTGTGCCGTAAAAGCCAGCTAAGGGAATACCCTTAGCCGGCTCTTACGGCACCCACGGGAAGAGATTGAGTGCTCTTATTCGCAAACCACGGCCTATTGCACGGGATATTCACACATAAAAGATTATGTAGTATTTCCTCAAAAGAAAGAAAGAGACCACGTACTTGATAGCTTCGTCTCGTTTCTCCCCATAAAGTCTTTTCAGGTCGTCTAGCACCCTCTGAGGAATGTGGCCAGGTCTCGGCTGGTGGATCTCGTACTCGCCTTTGCTATTCTTCACGAGTTCCACCTGTAGGAATAAATAAATGAAAATGATGAAGTGATGAAGATAAATTAATAATAATAAATAAATAATAAAATATGTGTGGACATTTCACACAGCGCCATCAAGCCCCAAACTAAGCAAAGCTTGTACTATGGGAACCAGATAACTGATATAATACTTAGATACTTTTTGTTTGTAAATACATACATAGAATACAATATAACACCCATATACAGAACAATGGGTAGGAATCAAACCCACAGCCCTCAGTTCAGAAGGCAGGGCTACTACCAACTGAGCTATCGGGATCCGTCAACCCGTTAATAATAACACTGACTTGTATTTGTTGTGGTCAGTTTAGCAGGCAATCAATAGATGGCGTTGATGTTCTAATATACCGAAAATGGATGGCTAAGCCGCTAAATATTGATGGATAGAGAATTAGAGATGGAACAATGAGCAATATATTTTATTACTATGCAAGCAATGACTGACGTGACGTGCATGTCGTTCACCTGATGTTAAGCGACTCCGCTCCCCATAACAGTTGCGGTGTACATCGGAACTTTTTTATATGATAAAGTATCGTGTGACACTGCACTGCGCACGTTATCCTGAGACATTCCACAGTCTACTAGACTGTGTAATCAGGTCATAAAGTCTCATTTGTCCAGTAAATTCACTAGCTACAGTGCTCTTCAAACCGGAACACAGTCGTGCTTGCACACGAATGCTTGGTGAAACAATATTTGTAAAGCGGTGGTACCTAACCTACCTAGATGAACTTTGCAGATAAGTCCTACTACCTAGCAAAAGTCCTACTAACTAGTAAGTCTTACCACCTAGTAAAAGTTCTACCACCTAGTAAAAGTCCTACCACCTAGAAAATTCCTACCACCTAGTAAAAGTCCTACCACCTAGCAAAAGTCCTACCACCTAGTAAAAGTCTTACTACCTGGCAAAAGTCCTCTCACCTAGTAAATCCTACCACCTAGTAAATGTCCTACCTCCTAGTAAAAGTCCTACCCCCTAGCAAAAGTCCTACCACCTAGTAAAACCATCATAATATTACACACCATAGAGTCTTCCAAGTTAGGCACATCCCCAGGTCTGTCCGCGGGAGGGTTCTTGTAGACCGGTTTCTGGTATTTCATCTTCTGCGCCCAGTTCTGGAGATATTTGCCTGCGTCCGAGTTTAGGTACTGAAGCAGAAATGTTTGAAGTATGAGACTATGAGATGAGCAATTTTTTTTTAAGAACTGAAGTCACCGATATAGCTTTCAGAATTAGCAAGTTGAAATGGCAATGGGCAGGCCACATTGCTCGTAGAACTGACAACCGATGGGAAGAAATGTTCTCGAGTGGCGACCACGAACCGGTAGCAGCGCAGACTCCCCACTAGGTGGACCGACGATCTGGTGAAAACCGGGAGCCGATGGATGCAGGAGGCGAGCAGCCGCTCCAAGTGGCGTTCCCTGGTGGAAGCCTATGTTGGGGTGTTCACTGTGCAGTGGGAGTCTTCAGGCTGTTAATAATGATGATCATGAGGGGTTTGGGGTTGCAGTGACGTATACGTATTACCATAGACAAAACAAAAAAAGGATTGACACTTTATGTTAGAACCATGGAGCTAATAAAAAAAGAAGGAGGGAATCCCGTCTGATCCGAAACTGAAGCACCCTTAGGAAGCCGGAACGCTTCGTATGTGCGAGGCGAGGCACGCACACACTCACATCACATGCAGCCGGTCGCCCTACTTTCATCTGACACACATATGTAATATTTGTGCCACTTTGGGCTTCAGTTCGATGCCAATCAAAACTCAATCCTTTTTTTTTTATTTCATCCATGGTTAGAACATATTAAATTAATAGTATTTTATTAAAGGAAAATCGTATTTTAGGGGTTTAAAGGTATTTTGAAAAAACCCATCCTATAATACTATTTTGGTCCGTTGTAGTTAACCAATAATTTTTAAAAACTTTTTAACAATTTTAATTTTAACGTTTTAACGATTGGTTAAAATCTAAATAAAATTAATTTATTGGACAGAATTTTTTGTTTTTTAGAGTAGGTATGAGTTATTTTATCGGGGAGCCGACGGATAGGCGAGCAGCCGCTCAAAGTGGCGCTCCCTGGGGGAGGCCTATGTTCAGCAGTGGACGTCTTCAGGCTATTTATGATGATGTTGATTTACTATTTGTTTATTAGGTAAGTATTACTTTATTATTGATTTAGGGTAGGTACCTTTTCTCTATTCTTGTTTATTTTAGGAGGCGGTGGTGGAGGTGCTTGTCTCTTCGTGTTACTGCTAGAAGACGGGAACGGTTGGCCAGCTGGAATAAAAAACACTTTATATAAAGCCCGGATAATATAATACTTACAGTATAAAGACGTAGGATCTGTGATAAAGACCAATAGTCAAACAAAGTTGTTTTCTTTCAACTTTAACGCTTAAAGCAGTATTTTAAAGCCACAGGTCTTTAGGCAGAAATCTTGTTTGGATTAATAAATTATGACATTTTTGTTAAACATTTGTAATATTATTCATGAGAACACAGTTTTAGGTACTACTGTTTTAATATCTGTGGTTTAGCCAGATTTTTCCTAGTGACCCTTAAAGGGATAAGAAATGACGTACTGTTTTGGTATTGTACGAATCTAAAAATGCATCAAGTAGACCAAAAATACATCTGAGACCGTAAACAATCAAACAATCAATTAATAAATAATACAATACAAACTTTATCAGAAATAATAACGATTTTATTTACATAATTTTTAACATTTTATCCTTTTTTTATTTCTTTTTTCATTTTAATTTAACGCAAACTTGTAGGTTCAGAAGTAGCCCTCCCTACACGCCCACGACGTTTGGCTTACTCTCTACCAAACACCCTGTATAAGAAATAAATAAATAAATATGTGCGTACATTTCACACAGCGCCATCTAGCCCCAAACTAGGCATAGCTTGTACTATGGGAACCAGATGACGGATACAATACTTAGATACTTTTTATTTGTAAAGACTTTTCTGCAAAGTTCGTCTAGGTAGGTATCACCGCTTTTTCAGTTATTCTGCCGCCAAGCAGTAGTGTGCAAGCACTACTGTGTTCCGGTTTGAAGGGCATTGTAGCTAGTGAAATTATTGGGCAAATGAGACTTTATGACCAGATCGACGGGCCCGATAGCTCAGTTGGTAGTATCCCTGCCTTCTGAACTGGGGGTGTGGGTTCGATTCCTAACCGGGACAAACATTTGTGTGATGACCATAGATGTTTGTTCTGCGCCTGGGTGTTATATTGTATTCTATGTATGTATATAAAAAAAAGAGTCTAAGTATTGTATCAGTTACCTGGTTCCCATAGTACAAGCTATGCTTAGTTTGGGGCTAGATGGCGCTGTGTGAAATGTCCACACATATTTATTTATTTATATTTATTTTATTTATAGATTACACAGTGTAGTAATCTGATTACTAGACTGTGTGATGTCTCAGGATGACGTGCGCAGTGCAGTGCTTTTTTTACTGCACTACAGTGCAGCATAGTGCAGTAAAAAAAAACATAGAATACAATATAACACCCAGACACAGAACAAACATATATGTTCATCACACAAACGTGTGTCCTGGGAATCGAACCCACAACCTACAGTGTAGAAGGCAGGGCTACTACCAACTGAGCTGTCAGCCGAATCAAATATGGTACCTATACGTATACTTACTAAGGTTCATAGTGTTGGTCTGTGGGCCCAATTCAAATAGAACTTGGAAGTCGGCATGGTTCCCGAAGGCAAACCCGAAACCCACACGGTGATCATTGCCTGGAAAAATAAACAAATATTTAGGTATATTTAGGTTTAGGGATAGGACTTTTATGCAAAGTTCGTCTAGGTAGGTACCATTGCTTTGCCAGTTATTCTGCCGCCAAGCAGTAGTGTACAAGCAGTGTTCCGGTTTCAAGGACATTGTAGCTAGTGAAATCACTGGGCAAATTAAACTATGAACTGATAATCTGATTACTAGACTGTGTGATGTCTCAGGATGACGTGCGCAGTGCAGTGTCACGCGAAACTTTATTAATTAAGGATTCCGAGTGTAACTGCAACTGTTGACGCTTAACATCAGGCGAACGACTAGCTCGTCACGTCAATCATCTACATAAAAAAAACATCAGTAAAAAAATGATGATAACACGGCAATTTACCTTTCTTTATAGGTGGTATGTTGGAGTAGGCCACAGATAGCAGCGAGGGCAGCTCCTCAGGAATGATGACGGAGCAGGACCCTGGAATGGAAGCAAGTGGATAAATAAAATAAATAATTAAATATGTGTGGTGGTGGAGCTCGGCTCGTAATCTGAAGGCGGCGGGTTCGATTACCGCGACAGGACAGGACAAGTTGTGCAAAGGAATAAAAAATGCAAATACTTGTGTTATGCGAGCATGGTCCTCGTAGTTCCTGGGTCTCGAGATACTGGGGATCCTTTAGAGGCCAGGATCTATCCTATGTATGTAATCGCTGGTCGTTTAAACCAATAAAAACCGTGAGTCACAAATTTTAAATGGTGTCATTTCCTAGTCTTTGGTTATATCGACTTAGAGCATTTATAAATGGAGGTGGCAAGCCAAGGCGTACCCCTCTGCCCGGTCATATTTTATGGCGCTATTTGGTCATATACAATATCATAGTGTGCGTGTAAACACTGCGTAACTAGGTGGTAGGACTTTTCTGCAAAGTTCGTCTAGGTAGGTACCACCGCTTTGCCAGTTATTCCGGTTTAAAGGGCATTGTAGCTAGTGAAATTACTGGGCAAATGAGACTTTATGACCTGATCACACAGTGTAGTAATCTGATTACTAGACTATGTGTTGTCTCAGGATGACGTGCGCAGTGCAGTGTCACGCGAAACTTTATTATTTTAATTTAAAGTTCCGAGTGACCCTGCAACTGTTATGGGCGGCCGTATTGTTTAACATCAGGTGAACGACCAGCTCGTCACGTCATACAATCTCATTAAAATAAAAAATAAAAAAGATAATATAACTGTGTGCGTATTCTAAAATGATGTGCGGCGTGCGTTTACACACAGGGGTCGCGCGTGTGCTATACGTGTTTACCTCGTCCCCCGTAGGAATTGGCAGAAAAATGGTGCTTGCGGATTATAATGTTAACATCTCAATTGGTTAAATGCTCTAAGCCAATCGAACTTTAATCGGCACGTCCAAATTATACTTACAAAATGAAAACGAACAGAATAATAATTTAAGGTTAACGTAATGAGAATAATGAGTTAAAATATAAGCATTAAAGTTTAATGGTCCTTCAAGTAAATTATGCGATTGTGTTAAAAATAATATATCGATACAATGAGGTCATTATTTTGCAATCGTTAGCTCCACTTAAATCCGCTAGCCGAGTGATTCGTGCATACTTTGTCTCGCTCGCGCATTTTTGAAGATATTAAATAGGAAAGTAATTTACGTAAATTCTATTCTAGCTTTTAGGTAACTCTGTTATAGCTCCGCTGTCCGTTTGTCTGTCTGTCTGTCCGTATGTCACCAGGCTGTATCTAATAAACCGTGATAGTTAGACAGTTGTTTCATAGATCATGTGTTTCTGTTGCCCCTATAACAATAAATAGGTGGGTACTAAAAAGTAGAATAAAATAAATATTTAAGGGGCAACACCAGTGATTTTTATGCTCGTTTTTATAGATAACGATACGGAACCATTCGTGCGCGAGGCCGACTCGCACTTGCCTAGTTACATGGGCTAGTTCATAATCACCATCATCATCATAATTACCAGCCTGAAAACGTCCACTGCTGAAAATAGGCCTCTCAGAGAGTACCACTTTGAGCGGCTGCTCGCCTCCCGCATCCGTCGGCTCCCCGCGGCTTTCGCCAGCTGGGCTGAGCTGAGGGTCTAGCAAAGATTCCAAACGCTAACGCCAAACGCTAACTCCAAAGTGTATTGGAATGACATGCTTTGCAGTTTTAGTTTAACTGTTTTTTTTGTGGCTTCTGCGGTTAACTACAATTTCGCTAATGTCGTGTAGTAAATAAAGAACACAGAAGAGAAACAAGCATTTTTAAAGTGGCATTAAAATTCACAGAATAGAGAAAAAAATGTGTTTACAGTTATTTGTGCAACATGAGAGCAAAGTTGATTTTTATGTCGAGTGCTAATATTGAATCCCGAGCAAGCGAAGGATTCTTAGTTAGAATCCTGAGCGAGCGAGGGATTCAATTCAAAGGCACGAGATGCAAAAACTTTGCTCTCGAGTAGCACATACAACTTTTCACCTCAGCAGTGAGAACATCATTACAAGTAGGTACTTATTTACCTACCTAGTAACGAAACACTAACGCGTTCCCGCCAAAAGCATGACAAAGAAAAAAAAAAGAAAAAATAAACATTCTCTTGAAACCTCCATATAAATGTAACCTAAAGCTGGCTAAATACCTTACCGCAAAGTCATAATATTAAAAAATCACTTTGTCAAAATACGATTTTGCTCACTGTTTTCTCGGGCGCCTGTTCGAGCTGCTGAGGTGAAAAAATAACTCTCATACAGTTGACCGAGCATGTGTGTCAATGTGCTCACAAGCAATGTCACAAGTTTTGCTAACATTAGACATGTTGCCTCATGTAGTCAGAGGTCGCCATATTATGTAAGTGCATATAAACTTAGAGACAGATAGCCTCCGTGGCTTAGACCATTTATAAAAGGAGATGGCAAGGCAAGGCGTACCCCTCTGCCGGTCATATGGCGCTAATTGGTCATACACATTATCATAGTGTGCGTAAACACTACGTAACGACGCTGTATTCTATGACTGTGCGTGTATTTTAAGATTGTGTGCGGCGCGGATTGTAACGTTAATATCTCCGTTGGTTAAATGCTCTTAGCTCCGTGGTGTAATGGTTAAGGTCGGCTCCCTTTCCATAGGGTCCACTCCTCCAGCGGACGTAGCCTTCTCGATCCTCTTATCCCGGCAACAGACCAAGCCGAGGCTCGCACCCCAGGGGTGCCCTTGAGCTAGTTGCCCCCCACTTTTGTCGGCTGGTCGCCTTAAGCGCCTGCCCTCCCGCCCGGTGACGCTGTAAAGGTCGTTAGAGACCAACGGCATTAGCCCGTTCAAAAAAAAATAAAAAAGGTCGGCTCATAACCCGGGTGCAGCGGGTTCGATTCCCGCGACAGGACATTTGTATTTGTACATAGGAAAAAAATCGCAAATACTTTGTGTCTACGTGTTGTGGGACCGTGGTATGGTCCTCGTAGTTCCTGGGTCCCTAGATACAGGGAATCCTAGTTAGGGTCCAGGATCTATTATGTATGTAGTCGTTGGGCGTTATTTATTTATTTACGAAATATCTTCTTCCTCTGCTTCTTCTTGTATAGGCCAGTGGTCACTTGGTCAGCTGGTGTCAGAATTTGTAGGACGCCCAAAGGCTTCTGACTTGGCTGTCTTATGACAACAGCCGGGACCGGCAGCTACGGGGACATGCATGACTCAATTGTAAAACCTTTTTGTATTGGTCGTATGTATCGCAGCGAACATTGTGCTTCGCTATAAGCGCTATTAGGTATATATACCTATTATACGCTACTTAGGTACACTAGAATATATTCTAGTGTACCTAAGTAGCGTATAATAACCTGCCAAGTACGAGTCGGACTCGCGCACGAAAGGTTCCGTACCATTAACTAAAAATGGGCATAAAACACGATTTTATGGAAGTCCTCTTAAATATTTATTTGATTCTGTATTTTAGTATTTGTTGTTATAGCGGCAACAGAAATACATCGTCTGTGAAATTTTCAGCTGTCTAACTGTCTAACTATCACGGTTCATGAGATACAGCCTGGTGACAGACGGACAGACTGTGGAGCCTATCTATTCCTTACTTACTTAATTATATTTTGAAGTAGACTAGATCGCTAACTTATGAAACCGGACGTAACAACCTAATAAGTCCACACCAATAAATATACGTAATAGGCACTTACCAAAAGAAAGCAGGAAAAGAAATGAAAGAAATTTCACATCCATTTCGATTGAAAACTTGGAAAAATTCACAAAAGTTCGAAATAGTTAGGTCATTGATAAAACACGCATGGCACTTTGTCCTTAGCCTCAATTAAAAAAAAGTTAATTTAAAAAGTCAGCTGTCACTGCAGAGTTTTGCCGCCAAACTGAATGCAAAACCCACTACTGGCGAATGTCGTAACTTTCACTGGTCAAACAAGATTCTAAGTGTAATTATCATTAGGCAAATTCCTATCTTATTACGAAGTGATTAAGTCTTTATTGCGCTGAGATGAATCATTGTTGTAACTTTTTAAATTGCAACAGTAGTGTTCCATGAGTTTGAAAATTGAATACTTTAAGAATTAAGTCCTCGGAAACTTGTAGTTTAATTTATACTTTATTCCAACAGATTACGACACAAAATCGTTTGTAGGAAACTCCCATGCGTGAATTTTGTATGTGCGAGTTTCCATTCACCGAACCAGTAGAGAAAGTTTTAACATCATAAGAAATATTGTCGTTTCAAACAAACTTTGACTTTATTGCTAACTCATTAGGACTATAATTGTTTGTAAAGGCTGCGGTGCTTATAACTTTTTGATATCACGAAAATAACCACCACTTTCTTAAATTACGTGAAACAGAGAGCAGTCTGGACGACGTAAGGTGCTGGTTCACAGTGCTCACAGTGTAGTATAAAATGTGTATAAACTATAAACTAAATGAAATTATTATGTAATAATTTTTTTATGAAATAATAAGCGGCCAAGTGCGAGTCGGACTCGCGCACGGAGGGTTCCGTACCATTATCTAAAAACTATTATTTTAATATTTTTTTATAGTGTTGATAAAATAGAAATAATTAACAGAAATACATAATCTGTAAAAATTACAACATTCTAACCATCACGTGCCATGAGATTCAGCCTGATGATAGACGGACGGACAGAGCGTTAATGTTTGGTTTAGGTACCCTTTGGGTACGGAACCCTAAAAACGCACCCTACGCAGTTCTACATTTCGAAATACGTAACAGCGTTTCATTTTATTATACGTAATTTTTTTATGGAACTTAAAAAAGTTTTGGTAACATTGGCGTCGAATTGCTTTTCCTCTGGCTTCTGGCTTAAATTCATTTAGCCTTACTTTAACCTTTAAAATTTATTTATTTATTTATTTATTTAAAACCACAGAATAAGTATAAAGCCAAAAAAAACTTCCACAATCGCTAGGTTGTGGAATTTTTGAAGTTTTGACATTAAAACAAAAAAAAATACGTGTCTCATATTAAATTAATATAGGTAGGTAGGTACTTAATAAGTATATCCGAGTGTTACTCACGAATAGTGCGAGAATTTTAAGTATTTAATTTACTAAATAAAATAAGTACGTGATAAGATCCGAAATGAGGAGATCCGCAGGAGAATTAAAGTGACCGATATAGCTCTTAGAATTAGCAAGTTGAAATGGCAATGGGCAGGCCACATCGCTCGTAGAACTGACAACCGATGGGTAAGAAAGGTTCTCGAGTGGCGACCACGAACCGGAAGCAGCGTTGGCCTGCCACTAAGTGGACCGACGATCTTGTGAAAACCGGGAGCTGATGGATGCAGGAAGCGAGCAGCCGCTCAAGGTGTGCGCAGCGCTGTAGAGGAAGGTTATGTTCAGCAGTGGCATACTTCAGGAAACTGGGGATCCTTACAGTGCCTGCCATCCTGATCTATCAAAAAGTATAAAGTATAATATGTCCATTCCTATAACACGCGAAACGCACACAAGCTCGTGGCTACCCCGCGCTCCTTGTCTAAGTCCAGCAAGCTGACACACGTTATGGGACCAACTGTGTACAACCGGCTACCGGATAGCATCACGGATGCTCTAAGCTTGACATCCTTTAAATCAAGATTGAAACGCTGGCTTGTCGAGCAAACGTTTTATACATTTGACGAATTTTTGAAATAAAGTAGTTAACTACTGATTTATTTTTTCTTGTATATATTTGTATACGTATTTAAGATAGATTTTAATAGTTAGATTAGATTATCGTTATTATTGATTTTATTATTTATAAAATTTTGAATTGTTATTTGGACTTGTAAACTGTAATTTTGTTTATGAATAAAATACTATGACTACTATGACTATGGCTGTCTACGGGCTGTTGATGATGATGATGATGATGATGATGACTAAAATACGTGCTTGATATCTTAAAAAAAGAACCCACCATTATTTTTTTAAGGTGGGAGCAAAAATGTACGCCAGCTAAGACTAAAAAGCCCTGGCGCCAGGTTAGTTGTGTAGTAACAAAAAGAAACTCGAATTTATAGGTACCTAACCTAAGTGATTTAATATGAATTTTACTTTATGTACTCTACCTAAATTATAAAGGTGGACCAATGGTCAACGTGATACATAATTAATTTTAATTTAAATACGTAGCTAAACATGTACATTCAATGTTAATGCAATGGGCCATTTCGCGTTAGGTTTTAATCCTGGTTTAACTCAACAAATAAGTAATCCTGGATTAATTATTTAGTTTATCTTTAGCCAATTATCCCGTTAAAAACTCCAGGCTAATGGCGGGGTCCTGGCACTTTTTTTAGGTTGTCTAAATAAACTCCGTCTCACGTAAGTTGTCCCGCGGCCGGGTGTCGCCGTCGGCACATTCGCGCTACGGAATGTTGCTACCCTATATTTTAGACTTTCCGAAATTTCAATATAAAGTAATTTGTGAATATCGATTTTATTTAGTAAATAAAGCAATGTATAGGTGCATATTATATTATGTGGTGACGTAAATTACTGACTTTCAAAATTAGTTCCACTTATTGCCGCGGGACAACTTACGTGAGACGGAGATTATGCTTCTTTCTTTAAAGTTCTTCTTCTTCGTTAATGGCTTTCTATTACTTTTTTCTATTGCCAATATCAAGTGAGTAATGGGGTCTTTGAAGAAACTCCGTCAATGGCGGTTGCGAATTTTGAATTTATGTTTCAAAACCTTTGTATTCTGAATTTTAATGTGTAATAAGGGTTGATTATTATCCGAACGTCATAGACATATATATATTAAGGACAGGCCTAATGACAGGTTAAAACGTCGCTTCAAAGTGGGAGCCAATTTCACAGTTTGGCATCCACTAGCGCTCAGTCTGTGATGGAAGTTAGAAGGCATCGGTCGAATGTCACAAACAAAATATGCCAAGTTGTATTGTGAAGAGTTGCACAATCTATACTCAAAAGTGCAGTAAAAAGAAAGACCAAGTTTCTTACCTCAAGTAATTCAATATTTTCAATATTACACTCTGTTTTGTAACAAAATAATCGAATTTATATTTGGAATAATCATTGTAAACATAAACATTGACGGACATAATGGCAGCGATAAGCACCTAGTTTTCTCAACGTAGTTCACGCGAAATCTAATAGATAGAGCTGAATTTCCCACGCCATTTTGACAAAATAAAATGTTCCTTCGGGCATATCCTGATATATAAATCTATGCCGAACGTGCACGAGTGTTGGCAAATGGTTTCGAGATTATAGAAACATGCATTTTCGGATTTGCTTCAACGGCCTTTTTTAGAGCCATCAGTGAAATATCCACCATTTTACTGTTGGCGTTTTGACTGACAAAATATGACTTTGACTTGACATAACCGTACAAATTTTACTCACTTGACATTGTCAGAATTATTGCAAAAAAGCGATAGAACGCCATTAAAGAAGAAGAAGAAGAAGTGAGTAATGTGCCCCGTGTTCCGTTTCAGGGCTATAATCGCTGACAGCGCTCACATTTTTGTATTTTTGTACCGCTCACGGTCATTCGGAACACAAATTTATTCATATTCATATTCATTTATATATTATCGATAATAGCGTGAATTGGAATACGGCCTTGTACGGTTGATTATTGAGTCAAGTCAAAGTCCTATATTGTCACCATTTCTAGTTTCTACCTAGGATCAGTGTGTATTTTGACGCCATCAGTATATAATGGTCGATATTTTACTGAAGGCTCTAAAAAGCTGTTGAAGAGAGAACGTAAATGCAAGGTTTTTTAACTTGCAGCCATTTCCCAACACTCGTGCACGTTCACGAACACTTATCGGATAATAATTCAGCCTTAAGTACACATTAAAATTCAAAAATACTCGGTTTTGGTAAAAATTCAAAATCCATTGTCGGATTTTCTTCAAAAGCCCCTGCTTGAAGTCGTTTGAATGAATGAGTGAAATCTTTATTTGCTTGAATAAAGGTTACATAGACAGTCACAAATTATTCACGTTTCTCTATACTCAACTTTTCAGTTATGCAAATATTTGGGGTTAATCTACCTAACTACAGTTTTAATTTTAATCGTATACCCAAGCGCTTCTGCCACATTTGTAACCCGCTTCGTGGAACCTCGCGTGCTAGAGGCCACAGTAGTGGCTCACAGCTATATTTAACTACTAGGGATGGCAAAACATCGACTATTCAATTTTTAGAGGTGTCATTCGTTATAAATCGACTAAAATCGAAACTAGTTGAACATAACTATCGAATGAAGTAAAAGTCTATGGTTCATGAGGAAAAAATGCTTCAGTTTAATTTAAATTGCATCTGGCGCCTAGTAGGCGCGCGCCAGCAACAGAGTAATTTCCTTTAGGTACGGCGGAGCATCAATTATTATGTGCAGTGTTATTGTGTGTGTTTTTTATACTACAACACACGTAAAAATACATTTGTTTAGAAAGCCAAGTAATGCCACGTAGTAAATGCATACCGCACTATTTGAGGTTAGTAAATTCTTATTTACTTTGGATCGCTTTGGGATCTACCTACGCCCGCCACGCCGCGCCTGGGTGGATATGTGTTTTGTGTAATGTAACTTTATTCTAGCAATTAAGGCGGGCACGGGCATATGGTGCCTGGCCTGGCTACGGGCGCGGCGCGGCGTTTCAAACCCAAGTCAAACCACGCACTATTTGCGACGGGCCTTTGAGAATGTTTTGCGCCTGCAAAAAAAGTAACTATTCTAAAATTTAAAGTAAATTTTTGGCAGGCGCGTTTCCAAATTATTGATTTTGACAATACACTTTATAGCTCTTTCATAAAATGGGGTTTTATAGTGAGTGCTGGCTCATAGGTAACCCATGCTACTTTTGAGCCGACGCATCCAGGTTCAAAAACCGCATAACTTCAAGTTATGTGCGGAATTTGCGCTCGCTCTAGAACCGTGATGCCGAGAAGGAAATAGATACTAGAGTCGGAAAAAAATATTATAGGTACTTAGTCCTTAAAATTTCAGCAACCAGCGAGTTTTGTTTTTTGATAATAAATGACGTGACGAGCAAGTCGTTCACGTGATGTTAAGCGACACGGCCGCCCATAACAGTTGCAGTGTCCCTCCGGACCTTTAAAAATCATTCATAAGAATCCGAAAATTCGAGATCATGTTGGTACCTCATTTTCCACCAATCTCACAATTCGAAAGGGAGGAGGGAACAGATAAGGGAAAAACATGAATGGATGAATATGAAAGGTGCCTCCATTCCCATCATATATTTCCTTCTACCTTCTATATGATGAGGAGGCGTAAAACTAATAAACCCGTGCAAAGCCGGGGCGGGTCAGCTAGTAAGTACTTATATATTATAGTGTGTTTCTAATAAACCCGTGCAAAGTCGGGGCGGGTCAGCTAGTACTTATATATTATAGTGTGTTTCTAATAAACCCGTGCAAAGCCGGCGCGGGTCAGCTAGTATATATTATAGTGTGTTTCTAATAAACCCGTGCAAAGCCGGGGCGGGTCAGCTAGTACTTATATATTATAGTGTGTTTCTAATAAACCCGTGCAAAGCCGGCGCGGGTCAGCTAGTATATATTATAGTGTGTTTCTAATAAACCCGTGCAAAGCCGGCGCGGGTCAGCTAGTATATATTATAGTGTGTTTCTAATAAACCCGTGCAAAGCCGGCGCGGGTCAGCTAGTATATATTATAGTGTGTTTCTAATAAACCCGTGCAAAGCCGGGGCGGGTCAGCTAGTATATAGTATATATTATAGTGTGTTTCTAATAAGGGTTTGAGTGTGAAGTAGGTATTATCTTCCGTTCGTCCATGGCAAAATTAGATGCTTTCAGTGGAAAGCAAGCTCGCCTTGCAGCGCAGTACAGTTTAAATCACACATAACTAGATTATAATAATACCGATGTCATTATGTGTTCCGGTTAGACCGTAGTTGACATTTAAACTTCCCAGTTCAAGTTAAAATTCTTAAAATCATTTCCTACCAATGCGCTGTGAAACAATTCCTTTTCATTTTCAAGGTGGATTGAAAGCTCTAAATAGTTGATTAAGTTCTTATGGATATTCTCGTAAGTAAACTACTTAGAAGGAGGACAATCATATTTTAAAGTTAAATTACATCTTTTCGCACACAGAAAAAAGAATAATACACAAAAAAAAGAAAATCAAAATAAACTCAGATGAAAAATAAATCTGTGCGTGAATAGACCCGATTTAACTTTAAAAAACATAATATTTTATATAGGTACTAAACTAAACTAGAAATAAAAACTAAACTATACCTATAAAGTCTAAAAACATTAAAACGAATATATAAAACTTAAAAAAACCGTTGGTGGAGGGAAAAGTGCCCAGAATGCTGGCAGCATTGCCTCGTTGAATGGCAATGCTTATCTTTTGTGCAAAATAAAAGCCAGCATTCTGGTCACCTGATGCCTCCACCAAACGTATAGCCAAGTCCATATTTACTTTAAAAAATATTTTAAATATGAGTTCAAGTCGCGAATGTTTAAAAAGTGTTTAAGGAGAAATATATCTTGCATCTCTTACAAAAGGAAACTATCCTGAGGAAGCCGGCATGTTCAAGTATCACATTCCCCAACATGTGACATCCACCCGCACTTGTCCCGCGTGGTGGGTTATGGTCTACACTCGCCCTGTGGGAGGGCCGTGTCCCAGCTGTGGGAACGTGTTGGGATGACGATGGTAAAATGCGGTATCAAGGTCCTTTTTTTAGGTAAGCTTTACGTTTTTGATCCATAGTTAACTTAGAGCATTTAAAAAAGGAGGTGGCAAGGCAAGGCGTTCCCCTCTGCCGGTCATACGGCGCTATTTGGTCATATACAATATCATAGTGTGCGTGTAGACACTGCGTAACTACGTGCGTGTTAATATGGCGTGTGGCGTACGTATGCTCTAAGATGGTTAAGGTAACCAATCCTTGAAAATGATAACAAATTCTAACCAATAGTCAAAATTTGTTACAGTTTAAAGTTTTAAACCATTGGTTACCTTAACCACAGATCAAAAAACTCACCCTTAGCCTGACCTAGGTAATGCAAATTCGCCGCGTGATACGGGTCTACGGAGGACCACCCCATCTCTTCCCGTGGGAGCCGTAAGAGTTATAGCAGACTAAAGTGACGTTTATAGGGGAGGTCTATGGTCAGTAATCGACTTCGGCTGAAGATTTGTGTGATGCAAACCAAGTTCAAGACCGCTTACCATCAGGTAATCAGCCTGGTGTAATCACAGAATTGAAAAATAGAATTTCCTGTATAATTAGCTTGACGTGTTTACACGCGATTCAAATACGCCGCGTCAGTAGTAACTTGAATAAACATGATAAGCAGGGGTCGGAAACATTTTATGAGATTTGGTTTTTAAATTTTTTTTTAATGTTTGATGGGTTTCATATATTTTCCAAAATAATAAAAAATGTATTAAGTATTTTTCAAAATAAAACCTTGTAAGCTTGTAAGTAAATGATTGATATTTTATTAATAAATTTAAAACAGCCTATTCTAATTTCTAATTCAATTAAATAATTAATAAAAAAATTTTTTTAAGTCTTCTTGTTGTTTTAGTTATATTTATTTATCTATTTATTATTAATTAATTACTTTAATTTTTAATTTCTGTGTGTGTGTGACATTTAGTCAATTTCCATCATCTTCTTCTACTTGTTGCTGAGTTGGTAAAAAAAGGGTATACGATATGAACAAGGGATAATAGGATATAGCAAAATAAGAACAAACATCGTGCTATGAAATTTTTTCATTATTTTTATCACCGAATAAGATACCCGTCATAAGATGTAGCGTATCTTACTATGTCATCAGCTTACATAATTATTACACAATGAACTTGAAGAAATAAAAGTACCGCATTCACTAAGCTAATTCTTTATCATTAGCTTTATTTTCGAATCAAAAATTTCCGAAAACATATTGATAAAGTAAAAGTTTTTCTATGGGAATGAATGACGTAACGAGCTAGTCGTTCACCTGATGTTAAGCGACACGGCCACCCATAACAGTTGCAGTCACTTGGAACTTTAAAATAATTAAGTTTTGCGTGACACTGCACTGCGCACGTCACCCTGACGAAGTAAAAGTGACAGCCTCCGTGGTGTGGTGGTTGGGCAGGTCGGCTCATAACCCGGAGGCAGCGGGTTCGATTCTCGCGACAGGACAATTATTTGTGCACAGGAAAATAGAGCGCAAATACTTGTTCTGTGTCTGGGTGTAGTGGGACCATGGTCCTCATAGTTCCTGGGTCCCTAGATACAGGGAATCCTAGTTAAGGTCCAGGATCAATGTATGTGATCGTTGGGCGTTATTTATTATTAAAAAAAAGTAAAACAAAAGTTAGTTTACAATCAATCAATTATTATTTTTCTTGGAGTATACCTACTTAAAGATTTTTTCAACATAACCTACCAAATGTTTATGACCCCTGTGATTTTAAGAACATCCTTCTACGGCTAGCCAGCCTTTATGCGGTCAGTACTTTACTGTCCTTTATAGATAGTGGACTTGTTATTAATATATAATTATTTATATAAAAAGTGAAGTTTGGAACCAGTGGTCGGAGGGCATAACAGCAAAAAGGTTAGTATAATTTTCAATTTTATTAATTTTTTTTGTAGGTTGTGATTTATTTAAGAGGTTTGTTAACTTTGTTTTATTTTTGTGAAATCTACAACCGTAAATTTAATGATTTATTAAATAGACAGGTAACTCAACTTTTAATTTGGATTAACTGTTTTTTGTAGAGAAAATCTACGATAAATAAATTAATAACTTAATTTTTATTATATATATTTATCCTATTTCTTTGGTTTTTATGCGTCGACAGTTTCTGTTCCGGTTTATAATTTAATACAGCTGATTTAATTCTAAGACCTATTTTTTTTAATCATAATTACCATTAGTGATTCTAATTCACTATTACTACCTACCTATTTATTTACTCACATTACCTATTAATAAAAACCGGCCAAGAGCGAGTTGGACCGGGGCACGAAGGGTTCCGTAACGAGCAAATAAATTCCTTTTGTTGAATGGGAGCCCCTTATTTATTTTGTTCTGTTTTTCAGTTTGCTTGTTATAGCGGCACCAAAAATACATCATCTGTGAAAATTTCAACTGTAACTATCACGATCCATGAGACACATACAGCTTGGTGACAGACGGACAGATAGACACACAGCGGAGGCTTAGTAATAGGGTACGGACGGAACCCTAAAAAACATTTCTCGTCTTTAAAAATAAATATTTTTATACATGTTTATAATATTCTAGAATGTCCTCGGTCTACTGGCATTTTATTACGCACAATTTAAAAAGGCCTGGCGAGTAGAATTTTCTAATGACAGTCTCCGTGGTGTGGTGGTTGAGCAGGTTGGCTCAATACCCGGAGGCGGCGGGTTCGATTCCTGCGACAGGACAAGTATTTGTGCACAGGAAAGTGCAATAACTTGTTCTGTGCCTGGGTATTGTGGGAGCATGGTCCCCGTAGTTCCTGGGTCCCTAGACACAGGGGATCCTAGTTAGGGTCCAGGATCTATGTATGTGATCGTTAGGCGTTATTTTTTTATTATTTAAATTTTCATTTTAAGTTAACGGATGCAATAACCCTGTTAAGTGCGAGTCGGACTCGCGCACGTAGGGTTCCGTACCATTAAAACTATATAAAAACGAGCAAAAAAATCACTTTGTTGTATGGGAGCCCCCTTAAATATTCCTGTTATTCTATTTATCGGTATCTGCTGTTATAGCATAGCGGCAACAGAAATACCTTTGAAAATTTCAACAGTCTAACTATCACGGTTCATGAGATACAGCCTGGTGACAGACGGACAGCGGAGCCTTGGTAATAAGGTTTGCTTATTACCTTTTGGGTACGGAACACTAAAAACATAAATACTGGTTGTTTTAGCTCAAAGCATGTGTTATTTTGAGTGCTAATGAGGAGTAATTAATGGTGGATGGTTAACCGTTAAGTGATTGCAAACGTGTGAGAATGATGCTACGTCAATACAAAGATGAAAAACGTGTCTTCCGAACGTGGTCTCTGCGAAATTCCATAGGAACATTCGTAAAATGTCGATTGATTTAATTTAAGGAACTTGATGTAGCTCCGGTTTATCGCACGTGTGTTAAAGTTAAACTCATGTGAACTTAGAAACCGTTGGAACTGACAATTAGCCGATGGGGAAGAAAGGTTCTCGAGTAGCAACCACGAACCGGAAGACGCAGCGTATATAGGCCCCCCACTAGGTCGACACCGTGGGGAGCCGATGGATGCAAGAGGCAAGCGGCGGCTGCTCAAAGTGGCGCTCTCTAGGCGCATAGGCCTATGTTCAGCAGTGGACGTCATCATTCTGATGATGATGATGATGATGATGATGAAACTTAGAAATGCTAAACGCTCATGACAGCCGATGATCATAAACGACGAGAAACCGGGGGCTTGACCATGGCTAGGCTAATTTTTAGGGTTCCGTACCCAAAGGGTAAAGGGAACCCATAGATCTATATACCAGGATATGCCCGAAGGAACATTTTATTTACTCAAAACGGTGTGGGGAAAAGTCAGCGCCACCTCTTAGATTACTCAGGAACTACGATGAGAACGGCCCTATCGCTGCCATTATGTCCGTCAATGTTTATGTTTACAATGATTAACCCAAATATAAATTCGATTATTTTCGTACAAAACGGAGTGTAATATTGAAAATATTGACTTACTTGTGGCAAGAAACTTTGTATTTCTTTTTATTGCACTTTAGAGTGTAGTTTGTGCAACCCTTCACAACACAACTTGGCATATTTTCTTTGAGACACACGACCGATATCTTCTCACTTCCAACACAGACTGGGCGCTAGTGGATGTCAATCTGTGAACTTGACTCCCTCTTTGAAGCGACGGTTTAATCTGTCATTAGGCCTGTCCTTATATATATGTCTATGAGAGAACCCTATTACTAAGGCTCCGCTGTCCGTCTATCTGTCCGTCTGTCACCAGGCTGTATCTCATGAACCGTGATAGTTAGAAAGTTGAAAATTTCACAGATGATGTATTTCTGTTGCCGCTATAAAAACATATATACAAAGCAGAATGTAATAAATATTAAAGGGGGCACTCACGCTCACTAAAAAGCTTCTTCTTGCGGCGGCGTCGTGCGTCGGGTCGTCCTCTTCCCTCAAAAATGGTTGAGGAGGGCGATGGCTGGCGCATGCGTCAAGCTCGTGAACGGGCGCTGCTTGCGGGAGCTGGTCTGCTCGCGGTGTATGCACAAATCGGAAAAAAAAAAACAAAACGAAAAAAAAAAAAATAACGAAAAAAAAAAAAAAAAAAAACTAGGTTAAGTACTTAATTGTCCTCTCTAGTATAATATTTTGTTCAATAAAATAAAATAAAAATATAACAATAAGTGATAAACTAACAAAGAGCACGGACCCAGGTGTCTGTGGTAAAACAGATTAAAAAAAAAAAAAAAAAAAAAAATTAAAGGGGGCTCTCATACAACCAACGTGATTTTTTGATTGTTTTTATAGATAATAGTACGGAACCCTTCGTGCGCGAGTCTGATTCGCACTTAGCCGGTGATTTATCATTGATTGCTAAGTTTGACGACAGTCTCATTTGATGGTGGCTTAGAAGATACCGGTTCACTTTAGCCTTAAAACGCTCGCAATTATAATTTCATTTGACTTTGATAATTTGAATAACCAATCTTACATGAAAATCAATCAATATTCATTTCATCGTGGTGAGTGAAGCTAACCTTATAAATTTTAATAAAAGATAAGTTTTGCCTTGCTTTATTTAGTTTTGTTTTATATAAATTTTCAAGCAGCTATGCCATTGATACTTACAACTAAATAAACGAATGAAATCTATTATGCAAACAAAATTGTTGTCTAAGTAAGTACTTAGGTATTAGAATACTTCTGCCAAAAATCGTATCTAGGTATATTTATTTATTTATTTAGGTCCGCCAACAGTTAAAACATGAACTTATGCTAATGAAAGTCACTTAAGATATCTAAACTACATGCTCAACCAATTCCAGGCAGACACCACATGCACCTATAATATAACTTGTATAAAGTGTGTAATAATACTGCACCACGTATAGTTAAACACTAAAGGTGAAAAGAAAATGAAATGTAATATTTTAACAAATAGAATTTTAATGCAAAGGAAAAAACACGAATCACAAGCAGGGCTTGAACCCGCCTTCATACACGGCCCTATGGCAGAACATGATTTGTTCAAACTTCTGACAAGCGATCTCCATGTCCTTTATCCTTCGCACTTTACAAGCAACTTACAACAAAATACCTACCTACTTACAATTATGTAACAATATAACATGTAACACAGCAGTCTGAAAGACCTCGAGTTATTCCTACTTAGGGGGAACTTCAAAGTGCCTGCATTCTAATATACTACTAAAAACCCGCGACCTCAGAACGCAATTGTGCCAAGCTGTCACAGAATATATCAATTTTATCATGAAGATTTACAAGCTTGATTAAACGCCATCGTATATACGAAAATACTGTAATGGCTTTGATGATGTTGATTACTAATGATGGTCATTGTCATCATCATCATCATCATCATCAACAACCTGAAGACATCCACTGCTGAACATGAACATAGGCCTTCCCCACAGAGCGCCGGTTTGAGCGGCTTCTTTCCTCTTGCATCCATCGGCTCCGCACAGTTTTGATCAGATCGTCGGTCCACCTAGTGGGGGGCCTACGCTGTGCCTTCCGGTTCGTAGTCACCACTCAAGAACCTTTCTTCTCAGTTGTCAGTTCTACGAGAGATGTGGCCTCATTGCCATTTCAACTTGCTAAAGATCTATGGTGAAAATACTCAATTTATTTGCCACTAGCTGACCCATGGGCAGGGGATCCCATCAGGTACAAACGAAAAATAGTCCGAACTTGAAAAAATGTAGTAATCGTGTCTGGAGAGTTACTAGTTAGTGTCCAGTGTATTCATTTACGCCCTAACCCGAAGACGAAAGTGGGAGAGAAAAAGATAATGAAAAAGGAACTTTCATCCTCCTTCACTATCATTTACCCTCTCGCTTGCATCCTTTCGATGGGACGGCGAAAGAAGAAGGTTTCGCCTGTCCCTGTCACCACCGTCTACTATTGCTATCACCGTCTTCGATAGGGTATGAGTAGGTAATATTATAGGATACCTAATCAATAATCTTCATTACCAGCGATCATGTCACGTAAATGCTGGTCATATAAACATCCTAAGCCATAAAAATGACTCAAGGATTAAATTGAATAACTTTGTTATTTATCAAGATATTGAAGTTTTATTTTTGCCTAGTTGTCAATTGGGCTTTTTAGTTCTTATTTCTTGGTGCAACCCACACTTGAAAATGTAAGATATTTTAAATGTTATTCTGAAAAATTAGCCAAACCATACAACTAAGTATATCAAATTTCTGCGAAATCCGTTCAGTATTTTCAGCGTGATGCGTTCATACAAACGGCCAGACAAAACCGCGTGCCTGCCGACGTGGCATTGGTTAACCAAAACGCGGGAACTTTTTTATTACCTACTTTTTATCAAAACAGACACAATTTAAATTTTATTTACGCAGAGTGAATAAAAAATGAGTTCTAGCAATGAAAGTGAATTATTAACACCATAAATATTCGTCACTACTAAAAGCAAGAGGGTGAAAAGCAGAGTATGCCAATTGCTACCAAAATTATTTAATCTCAAGCGACGTACTTTGAATCTCTCGCTACGCTTAGGATTCAAATAATCGCTCTCGTGTTAAATACATTCTTATGGCCCTTGTGGCACAATCTACTCGTTCTCGTGCTCGTTTACGTACTTATTATTACTTATTGTAACGCAAACACTGGTTATTTGTAGCACATTTACAGTACAAAATAATTAAAATGCTAATTTATTATTCAAGTGTGGCTTTACTTGGGCCAAAGGTTGAGCGATCTATTCAACATGACGTCGGCGATGCATACTGCCAGTATTTTTGGGGCTGCCTACTGGGAATGATTTGTCAGAATTAATTTTTTATTTTTATTATAGCTACTTAGTACAGGGCCATTTTTCTGTATCGATTCCTTCGAAACCACGCGAGTTCCTCGTCTTACATAAGAAATCTGCAAAACTGTATTCTCTATGAATAAAAACCAACCCGCGCGATTTTTTTTTTATATTCTGGCTCCACGCATAGTTTATTGAGCCAGTGTCAAGTATTATATTTTCATCATGTTATAAAAAATTTCACGCAAAGTCATGTCCTAGTCATAGTCATAGTCATAGTCCAGTCTAAGACAGGTAGTCATAGTCCAGTCTAAGTCATGCTCCAGCAAAGTGGTGGCAACTTTACTAGAAGCTTCTATGGAGTTTTGGAAGCAACACGAAAAGTCACGTTTCACCACATTATATCACTTGCCCTCACTCATGCTCGTAATTCAGCACTTAATGCGTAAAACGCCACCAATTTTAAACATTAACACTGGAACAAGCAAAAGTTTTGAAAAATAGTACAATGCAACGACGTGAACTCTTCCGCGTTCCCGCCAAAACTCGCGAAATGAATTTGGAATTGGCGCGATTTAAACTGTCAAAAATCATATGTTTTACTGGGATGCGTTCTGAAACATCAACACATCTAAAGTTACCAGCAGTTATGCCAGTATATTTTATTCAAAATAAAAATAACTTAATGTAAAGTGAAGGTATTGCTAACGCTGTGATACGATTTGAACAAGACACGATAACGACGTGGTTTCGAATCGTGTGGAATCTGTGTTTTCATAGAGAATAATGGCCCTGATGTGGGTGTGTGTGTAGCGAGCTATGGAGAGAGCTAGATGCGCGGTGTTTCCCTGCGAGATACGATCCGTAATGAAGAGATCCACAAGAGAATTAAAGTGACAGATATAGCTCTTAGAATTAGCAAGTTGTAATGGCAATGGCCAGGCCACATCGCTCTCGAGTGGCGCCTGTGGAAGAAGCATAAGAAGCAGCGTGGCCTACGCTATGTGGACCGACCGAGCTAGTGAAAACCGCGGGGAGCCCATGGGTGCAGGACTCGAGCAGCAGCTCAGAGTGGCGGTGGCGCTCCCTGGGAGAGGCCTATGTTCAGCAGTGGGCGTCTTCATGCTGTTGATGATGATGATGACTGATGTAGGTGTAGTTTTAAGTTCCTTTTTCTTCCAATCTCGGGTTAAGGTGTAAGGAACGCTTGCGCGTTGGCAGAATTTCAGGATGTAATTTAATTCATTAGCATAAATTGAGGCCATGATACTACGTCATTTATAGATGATTATTAAAGAGTAAAGACTGTAAATGAAATAATTTTTATTGAATATTATGAAGATTGCCGCGGCGCCTAACGCAGTTGGCACGGATGATTTTGACACATTTAAACGTTTTTAGACCTTGTATGTACATATTAAAAAGAGTAATTCATTATTTTAATTACATTTTTTATTGTAGCATTTGATTAAGTAAGTTATTCCATTTTTTGGAGTTATTATTATTACCAAACCAATGTGTTAGAATACAAAAATTTTGGTCCACACGTGACTGGTATCAGGAGTAGGTATCTAGTTTCAAAGGATGCTGATGAATTCAATTACACCCAGTTGACTGGGTTAAAAATTTAACAGGATAAGTATTTTGAGGACTAATCAAGGGTTAGCTAACCCAGGATTTAAAACGCGCAAGTGCGATGCCAGCTACATTTTACCCGACTAGTGCAAAAAAGAGGGTTATGAACTGATTAAAGTTCATATAATATGTATAGAAAGGTAATGTATATGTATAGTGACAGCATCAATATGTACTTTAACATTTTAAAATAGTTCTATACAACTTTTATTCAACAGATGCCACACACTTAGGTTCCTACTCGTGACACCAAATCGTTATTCGCTTAAACTTAAAATAAATTATTACCTATTGAGACCCGTAGAATTTCCTCTTACAAATAACCAGTTCTTCAAATATAATTTAGGTATAATCCATTATTTTAACCGGCTAAATATTAGTCTGGCCGAGACCATCATCGACCGGGTCACATTTTTATGACGTACGTAAGAAATTAATAATACGATAAAACCCTTAGGATTTTCCTTCACAGAAAACGTGATTTCATGAACATTAATTATTTTTAAATTATCTTTAATAAAACCGGCCTCGTTTGCACACGTTTAATAATAATTGTACATTTTTTATCGAGGAAATTAAAATATTATTTAGGCTGACCTTCTTATTCTAAGACGTTACCCCAAGATTACTCCACTCGACTCAACCTCGAATTAACCTCATTTTTGTGTTTTGGTATTTTTAGTTGACAATAAATAATCAACTTGACATTTCTGCGTCAATTTTTCTAAAACGAGAGAAGCGAAACAACTGTCAACTCAAGGTACGTTGTGATATACTTATTTTGAGTTTCCCTCAAAGTTAAGTAGAAGTCAAGTGAAGGATTTTAGTAGAAATGTTTTAGAATACGGGGGTGAGTTGCACCAGCTTACTTTAACGCTAACTTTAACCGTTCTACGCTTCGCAGGGCGGGCTAATGTCAAAATTTGACCGTAACTTTAACCGAGATTATGGTGCAACTCAGCCTTAAATCTTGTTTATTCAACAGTTCCCAGACACACCAGTTGACAGTTGTCCTGTTTAATTTAGTATTTATCAGTTTCTATATAAATATCCGTGTTTTAAAAATATCCTGTTATAAAAAAAGGGGTTATTTGCCCACTAAAAATCCACCATCTGTAGCTTCGATTACATCTAATCTAAAGAAGAAGCTACAAGAAACTTTACAGTGACGTCATTTTCAGGGTTCCGTACTCAAAGGTAAAACGGACCCCATTACTAAGGCTCCACTGTCAGTCTGTCTGTCTGTCCGTCTGTCACCAGGCTGTATCTCATGAACCGTGATAGTTAGTTGAATTTTTCAGAGATGATGTATTACTGTTGCCTCTATAACAACAAATACAGTTTACTAAAACCGAATAAAATCAATATTTAAGGGGGCTCCCACACAAAAAACGTGATTTATTGCTCATTTTTCTACGGAGTCCAACTCGCACTTCGTCAGTAATTTACTATAATTTTAGGTTCAACATTTCTAATTGATTACAATTGCGTCAGCTAGCCCTTCGGGTTAACGCCCTACGCTGAACTTGCAGATATTAAAGACAACCAAAAATTATCGTTTAAAGATTATAAACATAAAATATTAAGTAGATATAAAACTCGCGTTACCGGTACCCGTTTATTTCCGGTTACAAACCGGTTTTGTTGGTGACTTTTATACGCTGATTTGAGATTTTTTAAGGTAAAGCATGATTTAATTTCACCTTGAATTTGAGACGATGATAATTTGAAGTTATTATGATGTGTTGGATTTGCTCTGAGTGACTTGGAACAAAAATTGCCAACGTTTTTCTGCCCTTACTTAAATGTTTTCCGATTGCCGAGAATTTTTTATAAGTTGTCTACACAATGTAAATATATACACGTGTTGCTTTTTTTAGTTTTCTCGTTATCTAAAGTGATTTTTTGCGTCAAAATTATAACGAAATATTTACCATGTGTTAGTGATGGATTAAATAGCATTCGCATTCATTTTTAGCATGTGAAATCTCAATTAGCATTTCGCAAATGAAATGTAGTTGCGAAATTCTGTGCAATATTAAATTTCATTTCTATTCATGTAATTCATTTCGAATTAAATTTTTAATATAAAGTTTTATTAAATTTTCATTTCTTTTTTCATATCTTTTTCATTTCAATTTTCATTGCATTCATTCCTACATAATTTCTGCATATGTCATCGCGGCACATTGTTTGTGTCCTATAATCTAGTAGTATTTGGTATTAATGTAGTAGTTAGTGTAAAAAAAATTGGAAGTAGTAAATATTATGTTGTGTGAAAAACTATAGTTTCGCACTGTCGGATTAATAATAAGGAAGTAAATAAGTTTTTATGATAAGCAATGAATGCATAATTATAATATCAGTGCCATTCTTAGTCGGATAATAATTACACAGTTATAGGCATGATGACTGCTATTAAAAATGAACAAGTAAATAATACTTTCATAATGAAGATTAAAAATGAATGCAATAATTGAAAGAATAAGTGAAATCGGTAAATAAATCACGGAGTAAATAAGCTTTTAAAGTTTCTACAGGAGGCATCTCCTGTCCCTTTCTCGCGAATCGGAGCGCCTCTACAGTTACTATGAAAAATCAACTCGTCACGTCACATGCCAAAGAGATTGTATGAAAAGCTACCACAGCTTAGTAATGAGGTACTATAACGACCTTCCTCTGACGTCACTGGCCGTTTGAGCTATCTCTTTCGATTTCGGTTTTTAAAATGCTTTGTCGTTTTTTTGAGATATTTTTATTTGTTTTCACAAATGTTTATCTTTTGGGGAATATTTTTAATATATGCGAAAAAAAATTTAGTCATCATGCCTATTATAATAAAACTGTAATAAAGGTAAAATCTGAAAATAGAAGATAATTTAGATAAAATAAAATGTTGGATATATTCCAGAGCATAGGTAGGTACACCAAGAATATATACTTTTTAGAATTTTTGTCAGTCTGGCTATTTATTAAAAATTCATATCATCAGCCTGAAGACGTCCACTGCTGAACATAGGGCATATAGAGCGCCACTTTGAGCGGCTGTTCGCCTTTTGCACCCATCGGCTGTCCACGATTTCCCCAGGCCGTCGGTCCATCTAGTAAGGGGCCTACGCTGCTTCCGGTTCATGGTCGCCACTCGAGAACCTTTCTTCCCCATCGGTTGTCAGTTCTACGAGCGATGTGGCCCGCCCATTGCCATTTCAACTTGCTGATTCTAAGAGCTATATCGATCACTTTAGTTCTCTAATTCCCTTAGCTTGTATTTCTACGGCACCCGCGGGAAGAGATGGGGTGGTCCCCTCCATGATGACCTGTGTACAATTTTGTCTCTTTCTTTCTCAAGCTGTATTTATTTTACCCAATATTTCTGAACTTAATCTTGACGTGAATTAAAATATTAAATTAAAACGTGCCAAGTGCGAGCCGTGGGCCTAGCACGAATATTTACGCGCGCGTAAGTGTAACGTTAACGTAAGCCAGTTGTATGGCATTTGATCCGCCCCCCTATTACGATTGAGCTAGCAGCGATGCTGACGCGCGTCTGCCGCTCAACTGCTGTCAAAATTGTATGAACTTTGAGCGGCAGACGCAATCGTAATAGGGGGGTTTAACGTTAACGTTACACTTACGCGCGCGTAAATATTCGTGCTAGGCCTACTGGACTCGCGCACGAGGGGTACCATTATCTATGAAAACGAGCAAAAAATCATTTATTTTATTTTATTTTTTCAAATGCTTATTGTGTTTATAGCTATGCCAAGGCATACAACAAGCCACTCAACATACATAATATTTAAAACTTATAACTACAAAAACGTTAACTTAAGAAATCTATAGGTACATAAATTGTTGTTGTTTGGAAGCGCCCTTAAATACTTTTTTTTTTGGCTCCACACATAGTGTATTTAGCCAGTGTCGAGTACCTATTATAATTTTTCATCGTTAATAAATATTTCACGTAAAGTCAAGTCTTAGTCATAGTCATAGTCGAGTCTAAGTCAGGTAGTCATATTCCAGTTTAAGTCATGCTTTAGTAAAGTGGTGGCAACTTTACTAGAAGCTTCTATGGAATTTTGGAAACAACACAAAAACCACGTATCACCACATTATATCACTTGCCCACACTCATGCTCGTAACTCAGCACTTAATGCTTAAAACACCACCAATTTTAAAAAGCACAAGAGTTGAGAAATAATACAATGGAACGACGTGAACTTTTCCGCGTTCCCGCCAAAAACTCCCTTAAATACTTATTTTATTCTGTATTTTAGTATTTGTTGTTAAAGCAGCAACAGAACATCATCTGTTCTATTCTTTGGCAATAAATAATATTTATTCTTATTCTTCTTATTCTTTATTCTTTCTGTGAAAATGTCAAATGTGGTTCATCGGATACATGGTGACAGACGGACATACAGATATCGGAGCCTTTGTAATAGCGTCCGTTTTACCCTTTGGAGCGAAGCCCCTAAAAACGGAATAATTAAAATTTCTCGCAGAAACGGGTTATAAGGCGCTTATAATAGAAATACCCAATAGTGGTAATGAAAACACGAAAATAAAAAGAAATACGTCGCACTTGTGGCAAGATTAGTTAGGTACATTAAAGTGGATTAGGTATAATAATACTTAATTATAATATCCGTCTATTGACACTGTCGAGGTAGATAAATTGACGTCAATGTTGACCTCTTTTCAACAATGAAAAGAATTATTAATATCTTACATAAAATATATATTATTTCTTCATTAACTAATGATTGTTTGCCGAATATAATATCGATGACAGAAATAATATTATACTTAACTAATTTACATTTTGACATTACGCACTTTGTAATTTTATATGCTTAGAATAATTATTACTTAAAATAAGTAGGTAACCTATACCTATAGTATTTAGTGTGATCTCATATTGACTTGTAAAAGTGCTGAAAATACATGCATACATCACCAGGAAGACGTATACTGTTGAACATAGGCCTCCACATAAGACTCCACTTTTGACGCTTAACATAGCCAATAATCACGCTTGACAGGTGGCTTGGTGATCGCAGCCTTTTTGCAATTAAATTCTTTGACTTTTAATAGCTTATTTAATTTTTATTTATGTTATTGTATTGGTCACTGGATAATAATAATTGGCGTAGGTATATTCTTTGTTCAATATTCAAACATAAAACGCACAGATAGTATAATATTAAACGCGTATTAAAAGTATAGGTAATATTATAAATAGGACCTTTGGAGTCACATCGTGTGTGGCATGGGCGTCCTGACCTTAGCATTGTTGTGTTATCGTGTACTGATGAATGATGATTTCTGTAGTAGGTACCTATGTTTATTTTTAGGGTTCCGTATCCAAAGGGTAAAGCAAACCCTATTACTAAGGCTGTCCGTCCGTCCGTCTGTCACCAGGCTGTATCTCATGAACCGTGATAGACAGTAATTTTCAGATTATGTGTTTCTGTTGCCGCTATAACAAATGTTTTTTTTAAACCCATTGGTGGTCGGAAATATACGGAAAAGTTTATTAAGTGATGCAAATCCGGGGCGCGTAAGCTAGTATAGGAAATTAACACAGATCCTATAAAAAATGCTAATTTAACAATCCAACTGGCTGGGAAGTTTTCGGGAAGCTGCTTTGACCTATATTTTCGTCCAAAATACCGCAAAACAAAGGTTTTCTCTGTGTCTGTTGCCAGTGATGTCTTATGGAACTGAGACGTGGTTTCTTACTGTTGGCCATATTACTCTCAAAATCTTGCAACGAGCTATGGAGAGAGCTATGCTCGGTGTTTCCCTGCAAGATAAGATCCGGAATGAGGAGATCCGCAGGAAGACTAAAGTGATCGATATAGCTCTTAGAATTGGCAAGTTGAAATGAAAATGGGCAGGCCACATCGCTCGCAGAATTGACACCGAATGGGAAAGAAAGGTTCTCGAGTGGCGACCACGAACCGGAAGACGCAGCGTAGGCCCCCCTCTAAGGTAGACAGGCAATCTGGTGAATACCGCGGGGAGGATGGGTGCAAGAGGCAAGCAGCCGCTCATGGCGTTCTCAGAGGCCTATGCTTAGCATTGGATGTCTTCAAGCTGTTGATGATGATGATGATGATGAATTTAGTAATAATTGCTCAAGTTGGTATGCTTGGTAGTTGCAAAGTAATTATGGACATGCTATCACGTAACAGCAAACAATACAATTACTAACATAACCTGACCTTCGTTTAAGATCATAGTAAACAACACTGCACCTGTTAGGTAACGAAAAGAATTAAGTAGCTGATAGCTCAGTTGGTAGTACCTCTGATTTCCACCCGGGACAAACATTTGTGATGAACATCTATATTTGTTTTTTGTCTGGTTGTTATATTATTTACAAACAAAAGTATCTCAGTATTCTATCAGTAATCTGGTTTTCATGGTTTGGGACTAGATAGCGCTGTGTTCACACATATTTTAAATGTGAACCCTATTACTAAGGCTTCGCTGTCTATCTGTCTGTCCGTCCGGCTGTCACCAGGCTGTACAAATGTATCTCATGAACCTTGATAGTTAGACAGTTTAAATTCACAGATGATATTATATTTCTGTTGCCGCTATAACAACAAATCAAAAACAGAATAAAATAAATAATTAAGGAGGCGCCCATACAACAAACATGATAATAATTTTTTGCTTTTTTAGATAAGGGTACGGAACCCTTAGATCCGAGTCGCACATGGCCGGTTATTTTTTTTATTGTTGGCGTAATTCAGACCGCGATTATAGCACCTTTCGTCCAAGACGGCTATAGTTATTGCTTAGCTTTATTAGCTAAGTAATTAAGCTGAGCAATTACTAGACCTAGGCAATCTAGATTTAATTGCTGATGACTCATTAGATGGCAAATCAAAATCCTGTCAACAATGAGTAGCAAATTTTTTCTTGCGTTTGCTATTATTGACTTTGCCAATTCTCACATAAGTTAACTTACTGCAATCAATGGATTTGACTTTGACAACGTCAGTTAAGGTCAACATAATTTATATGCATATAAAATAAGGCATTTAATTATAAAAAACTATTTAGAGATTAACTATTTTTAACTATTTTTTTTATTTACTATTTTGATATATGTCACCGTCTTTTTGTAATAATCGATTGTTTATAAAAAACGCGGTTATTTATAAACCGACAAATTATTGCTAACGGACAATGTGTCTCACAACAATGATATTTTGTTTTTCTTTTTTTGGTATTTTTTTTATTTCTATAAACACTTTTATTTAACCCCCTGAAAGATTGAATTTAGTAAAACTAAAATATAAGTACATACCGATGTTTTTCTAAAGTGTATACGTACTAATTTTAAAATCGGTAAACAATACAACATTTTTTTTAATTTTTAGTAGTATATTTTTATTCTTTAGAGGAAAAGCATTTGACTACTGTCTCACCTGATGGAAAGCGATGACGCACTCTACGATGGTGCATGCTTGCCTAGAAGATACCTGTTCACTCTAGACTTGAAAACTCCCAGCCCCCCCCCTAGCCCCCCCCCCCCCTGCTGACGCGCGTCTGCCGCTCAACTGCTGTCAAAATTGTATGAAAATTGACAGCAGTTGAGCGGCAGACGCGCGTCAGCAGCGCTGCTGGCTCGTTCGTAATAGGGCCCCAGATCATAAGTCTTGTAGTTAGCTGGAAACAAGGAGGCTGGCAAGTCCACTCATTGGCTGTTCGCACTATGAAGTGCATATCAAAACACTTAGTGCGGGTTGATGGAATTTCAACCATATAAGGGTGCCGAGTTTTGGTGCGCCTTGATGTCCGATGAAAGAAGGGAGATGGAGGTATAAATAAGATCGTCTAATTCCTTCGCACACTCTCCAAAATGCAGTCTATAAAAAACCGATAAACTGGCAACTTTACGCCGATGTTCTAAACGTGGAGCTTAGCTTCCACCAACGCATCATTACCAATGAGTCTTTTGACTCGTGTCTGAATGGAGTCCAAGGCTTCAAGCTGGTATTTGGCTGATATTTAGGTTCAAAGGATGCCAATGAATTCAATAACACCTAGTATACACTAATACTTCTTGATTTTTTTGTATTTCTTTTTATTGCACTTTAGAGTGTAGTTTGTGCAACCCTTCACAACACAACTTGGCATATTTTCTTTGAGACACACGACCGATATCTTCTCACTTCCAACACAGACTGGGCGCTAGTGGAGGTCAATCTGTGAACTTGACTCCCTCTTTGAAGCGACGGTTTAATCTGTCATTAGGCCTGTCCTTATATATATGCCTATGAGTTTATCAGTCGGATACCTAACCTTTATCCAGTAATTGAAAAATCACCCCTTAGTCCGTAAATCGTTGATCACGGCCAGAAGTCTGCTATTTCAATTATGTCATAATGGTTCATGAATGGTACCATAATGACAGATTATGACACTAATATAGTATAGTTTTTACTCATGGTTTGTAAACTACCATCAGTCAAAATCTGTCATTATGGCACCATTCATGAACCATTATGACAAATTTGAAATAGCAGACTTCAGTTCGGAGTAGACACACAACAGTCTACTCAGGACATTTCGAATGCCTCATCGTCATTAATCCAATACCCATCAGTGCCACTGGAGCAGTTGTGCCAGCAGCCTAGAGCCACACTCCGTTATTTCAAGGAGTTGGGGTGGCTCGGTTAGATGCTGGCAGGGGGAAATGCACAATACACCCCAAGCGGGACGTCAGTGCAGGACTTAGCGCCCTCATGTTGAATAAGAATAAGAATAAGCAGACTTCGGGCCCTGGTGGTGTTCAAACAAACAAATTAATAGTTTAACTATGATGCATAATATGCATCAATCGTACGCCTTAGTTAGATTAAATAAACATCATCATTAATGTAATAATCATTAAGATTTATAGGTTATATAAATAACTATACCTACTTGTTTGGATTCGCTTTGATTCTGTCAATCAGACTTTAGAAACGATATAATATCTAGAATATAATTTCTCATTGTTTTATTTCCATCCAAAACCTATAAGACTTATACCTATATACCTAGGTTTTGTTTCACTCTTAGGTATCACTTATACTATACCTAAGTGATATCTAAGTGAAATTAGTGAATGTCGTTTTCACTTGCACAAAAAGCGCCAATGGTTTTGTATCCCCAAATGTCTATTTCGATGATGTTTAGGGTTCCGCACACAAACTGTACCTAAAGCATACCCTACTAGTAAGGCTCCGCTGTACATCCTCCCCTTTGGTTACGGAACCCTAGTTAGTTTTATTACGTTACACACGCGTAGTATCTTTTGCGACTTTTTGACATTTTGCTTATTTGGTAGGTACCTATATAAAACATAAATAAATAGCAGCCGACTGGTCATGGAAATCTCCACTGCATCAGACACAAAGTAATAACAAAAACAATTTAGAAACTCTGAAAGCTTGATTTAAATTGTATCCAAACCATGGGGTCCCATCAGGTACAAACGAAAAATAGCCCGAACTTGAAAATATGTAGTAATCGTGTATAAAGAGTTACTAGTTAGTGTCCAGTGTATTCATTTGGCCCAATACTTCGCCAACACGCAATAAATGTCGCTTGATAATCTTGCGTTATGCAGAAATAAATGAAATTCGTAAAATAGCCTGCGTTATTCCGTTGTATGGGATGAGGCATCTGTACTGTAGGTATTATATTATATGGGGTTATTAGTATTCTTCGTGTGTGTACTTTAGTTTTGTTATGCGTTAGTTATTGTGGTAGTTTGTTAGAAGCTGGAGTACTGTTTTAAAATATATTGTGTGGAACATTCGGTGGTGGGTGTATGGGATGAGGCATCTGTACTATATTATCTGGGGTAAAAACAAACAATTTTTTTTTTCAAAATAAGAAGCACATGCATTTGATGCATTGCATGTACTTAATTTAAAATATACTATCCGGAAACTATTGATCATCTAATAATTAGAATATTTAGTTAGATTCTATTTCAATGCTGATAAGCAAAATTTTCTCACACATAAGTGTTATTAACATAAGTTATTTAAAACAAAGAAAACGAAAAAAATTAGTTCAAATTATTTTAGTAGACAAACACAAACAAAGTTTTTTTTATATATTTACAAGGATTTGCGATTCAATTTGCGTGTGAATATTTAAATTAATTACTTATTATAATAATAATTAAAGCCAAAGTCAAACAACTTATTGCAAGGTGATCTCTTAAAAACACATAATATATATCTAAATAGATACTCGTCATATAATTTTCTAGGCTAATATTATTTAGAGAGAGAGAGAGAGAGCACGCAAGAGAGAGGGAGGAGATAAAGTACTACGGTACATACATACACATAAGACTTATCTACTCTACCTACGTTTTATTAAGATTAGGGCTGCATGTATTTATTGACCTGTAGTTAAGGAAAATTGGTCAAAACTTCTAACTTTGTAACCAATGATCAAAACTTCAGTGAATCTTTATAACCACCAGCATAGCGATTCAGGAGACCTCAGCGCTGAGGCTCAGCGTCCAACCTCGATTCAACCAACTTTTATTTGAAAATAGAACGGAAAGCTGGTTAAAAGTTGGCAATAAAAGTTGGTTGAATCGAGGTTGGACGAGGTTGGACGCTGAGCCTCAGCGCCGAGCCTCAGCGCTGAGGTCTCTTGAATCGCTATGCAGTTAAGTTAACTACAGTTGAAAAAATCGGTACTAAAGCGTAAGTTCGAAATTAACGCTATAAATGCAACTTTGAAAATACTGTACCTACCCTCATTGGTTGACGACAGCTAATGATCGACAGGCAACCAATACGCATTCAGTATTTCAATATTGACATGAGTTAACTTTGACAAATGTACCAAGCTAGGGTTAATATTTTATTGGTGAGACAATAAACTCCTCCATGTATATGTCCACAGAACATGAATCACTCTCTCGAGCCGAGTCCTCTCACGAACACATCTCTGACGAAGGAGAAGATGGAAAGGTGGGTCGAAGCCCAGAGGAGAGGGGAGAAGATCGACATCGATGTCTATGGAAAACCGAGTGAGAAGCAGCTGAGGGAGTTGGAGAATGTTAGGAATCTAAGCAAGGAACTGCAGGACAATTTAACTGTGAGTACCTCAATTAATTTATAGGACTTTCATTTAGGAACGAAATTTGAAACTGTATCCATCCGATTCTGTTATCTCCAATATATTAATTTTTATGGAACTGAGACGTGGTTTCTTACTGTTGGCTTCATTAGTACTTAAGCTCTAAGTCGCGCAACGAGCTATCGAGAGTTTCCCTGCGAGATAAGGTCCGGATTGAAGAGGTCCGCAGGATAACTAAAGCGACCGATATAGCTCTCAGAATTAGCACGTTGAAATGGCCCATGGGGAAGAAAGGTAGCGACCACGAACCGGAAGACGCAGCGTATATAGGCCCGCCCCTCACTAGGTGGACCGACGATCTGGTGAAAGCCGCGGGGAGCAAATAGATGCAGGAGTGGCGCTCTCTTGGGGAAGCCTGTGTTCAGCAGTGGAAGTCTTCACGCTGTTGAAAAGAAAGTTGATGATGAAAGGTAAGCGGTGAGCGAAGCGTGCAGGAGGGCTTGCAACGCACTTCACAGCCGACATTGAGTTTCAATCACGCTACCAGTAGTGAAATGATCACACTACATTTTTCTTTCCTGGGGCAGCCTCCATGGTGTAGTGGTTGAGCAGGCCGGTTCGTAACCCTAAGGTGGCGGGTTCGATCCGAGGGACAAGTATTAGTGCAGAGGAAAAAGCGCAAATACGTTGTTCTGTGTCTGAGTGTTGTGGGAGCATGGTCCTCGTAGTTCCTGGGTTCCTAGATACAGGGAATCCTAGAATTTACTAGGTGGTAGGACTTTTCTGCTAAGTTCGTCTAGGTAGGTACTACCGCTTTGCCAGTCATTCTGCCGCCAAGCAGTAGTGTGTAAGTGCTACTGTGTTCCGGTTTGAAGGGCATTGTAGCTAGTGGAATTACTGGGATAATGAGGCTTATGCAGGCTAGTAATCTGATTACTGCTCTGTGTGATGTAAATATCAAATTCTCATTATGACGTGTGCAGTGCAGTGTCACGCGTAATTTTATTATTTTATAGTTCCGAGTAGATGGGCAGCCTGGGCAAATGAGACTTTATGATCTGATCACACAGTCTAGTAATCTGATGTCCTGTGTGATGTCTCAAGATGACGTGCGCAGTGCAGTGTCACGCAAAACTTTATTATTTTAAAGTTCCGAGTGACACTGCAACTGTTATGGGCGGCCGTGTCAGGTGAACGACTAGCTCGTCACATCATTCATTCTCATAAAAAAAAACAAGTTAGGGTCCGATCTATGTACGCGATCGTTGGGGGTTATTTATTATTTATTTATTTATTTATTTATCCCCCAGGAATTAGAGAACTCAGTCCGTATCGCAGACGTAGAGAACCAAGCAATGAATCCCACAGCTCCGATGCTAGATTTCTCAGAAGACCATGAGTTCGTCTCCGCCAATGACTTGGAGAACTGCTACGGGGAAGAGGACAAGGAAGACGCAAAAGAAGAGGAGAAGAGGAGACTGACCAAGGGTAAAGGGACGAGGACAGAGATCCAGAAATTTTATAAGGATCAGTGTGTGTTTTTGACGGGGGGCACAGGGTTTTTGGGGAAAGGTGAGTGTGCATGGCTTCTTTGGTATTTTTAAGTGACTTCAAAAATGGTTCTCATATTCGCCTTTGTTTTCTTTTGTTAATGTGAACCTGTTATGATGATTCTTTTTTATTCTATATTTAGATTTTTTTAGATTATTTAGATATACCTTCAGGGTGTACTATATCAATTTGGTTAGATCCTATCTACTTAGTAATAATGTGTAGGAAAAAATCGGAATCTTCCCAATAGATGACAGTAAAATGTTATTTTATTGGAGATTGCTAAGGAATAGCCATTAGTGGCCAAACCAGATCATGGACTATACAATGGTAGAGTGCGATTTAAACTCACTGGGGACTGTGAATTTTGTAGCAGTTAAATTAGATGTGCGATAAGAGGTAAGCGGTGTGGGCAGCGTGCGTGGCGCTTGTTGCAGCGCACTTCACAACCGCCATTGGGTTTGTTTTATACTTTACCTATCTTGTAGAGCTCTCAACGCTCGTGTTCCATGTATTGTATTTTACAAATACGACTACAATATAGGGTGTTTAAAGGAGGCACTGAATAGTTATATATAGTACTAAGTTGTATGTATCTACCAAATATCCTGATATAATAAGATTCAAGAGCAAAATTAAATAACTAAGTACTTACGAATCCGGAATGAGGCAACTATTTACTTAGACACTATTTTAATATCTGTGCCTTGACTAATATTAAATGAAATAATATAGACTATAAGGCGTGGGGAGCCGTTTTACCCAGAAATAATACCCATAATCATATCACACCACAGACCTAGAATTTCAATAGTCATCATCATCATCAGCCCCTAGTTATCCACTGCTGAACATAGGCCTCCCCCAGAGAGCGCCCCTTTGAGCGGCTGCTCGCCTCCTGCATCCATTTCACCAAAACGTCGCTTGTGTCGTTATTTCATAACACAGTCCAAGTAAGACTACTTCACAGCGCGGCGGGCGGGGTGAGAATGGCGCCACGCGCGGTTGCCGAATTGAGCCCCACCCACAGCGGTTGCATTTGCGTTTGGACATTTCGGACCTCGTATTATACTTCTATGGGTATTATTTCGATGGTTTTTACCCCTATAATAATACCTAGTAGTGCCAATACGTCTTCTGGTTTGAAGGGTATTGTAGCTAGTGAAATGACTGGGCAAATGAGACTTTACGACTTGATCACACAGTCTAGTAATCTAATTACTAGACTGTGTGATGTCTCAGGATGACGTGCGCAGTGCAGTGTCACGCGAAACTTTATTATTTTAATGTTCCAAGTGACACTGCAACTGTTATGGGCGGCCGTGTCGCTTAACATCAGGTGAACGACTAGCTCGTCACGTCATTCATTCTCATAAAAAAACGTAGCACCAAGCGTTTCGCTGACTCTTTTATCATGCGAACTGCTGAGGGAAGGAATTAATGGAACTCACTTCCGGCTTGCTTGTTTCCTATCTCACAAATTTTGCAATTAATTAGACGTAATCGTTAGCTTATATAATTCTAATATAATAATTGCATTAGTAGGATATAGGATAAATGTAAGATAAATTGGAATGAAATAGATTATAATATAGTTAGGATAGAATATAGGATTTGTAGGATAAATTAAATAAATAAATAAATATGTGTGGACATCTCACACAGCGCCATCTAGCCCCAAACTAAGCATAGCTTGTACTATGGGAACCAGATAGCTGATACAATACTTAGATACTTTTTGTTTGTAAATACATACATAGAATACAATATAACACCCCGTCACAGAACAAACATCTATGTTCAGCACACAAATGTTTGTCCATTAGGAATCGAACCAACAGCCCTCAGTTCAGAAGGCAGGGTTACTACCAACTGAGCTGTCAGGCCCGTCCTATTAGGTATATTATAGGAGTAGGTCACAGAGCTTTGGAAAATATGATGCTTCGGAGGCGATCACTATATGATTATATGACGCAGAGCAAAAATAAATGCTTTGTGCGAAGCCTCATTTGTTTCATTCAATTCTCTGTGGTATATGAGTGCCTAAGTACTTAGTAGTGATGGATTAATTAGCATTTGCATTATTTTTTAGCATCCGAAATCTCAATTAGCATTTAGCAAATGAAATGTAGTTACGTAATCCTATGAAATATGAAATTTCATTTCAATTCAGTTGGTTGATTTTGAACTTATTTTTTAATATAAAGTTTCATTTCATTTTTAATTTTATTTTTCATATAAATTTTCATTTCATTTTTCATTTCCATTTCATTTCATTTTAGCAAATAGCATAGCAATAGCAATTAGAATGCTAAGACTTGTGAATTAGCATGTTTATGAAATTTACGCAAAATCGCATTAATTGCCATCGCTAGTACTTAGTGCTAACAAGTAACAGCAAACAGTCAGTGCACGCCGCGTATGAAGCCGCGGGCGGAGGTAGTTATTAAAACCTACTTAATAAATAATTTATTTATGTAAACTAAGTATGTAAATATCTTGAGACCGTGGTTTCCAAAACCAAAGTTCAATGCTTCTGTCAATAGAATACGGAAGTTTGAATTAGTTTGAGAAACGCCCGATTATTTTGAGGTTATTTATTATTGCAAGATTTGTTTTAATTTTTTTAATCTTAAATCTAACCACTGTGTTGAATTTAAGTAAGTACTAAATGTAGTTTTGGCGGGAACGCGGAAATGTTCACGTCGTTGCATTGTATCATTTCTCAAAACTTGTGCTTTTTCCAGTATTAAGGACGTTTACTACGCGCATGAATAGGTATTTAGCCGCACTACTACACGCGCACGGCATTACGCACACAGCGACGGGATAACGGCGGGCGAGGTTGACTAAACCAAAATAATTTGGTCCTTTTATTTTTTTAATTTTATTTTTACCCGATATGTGTATTTCCTTTATATTGTTATTTTAGAATATGTTATCGTAGGATTGTAGGTATATTGTATGTATCTAATTATAGGTGGGTAAAAATGAAAACCGTTGTCGATGCGAGGCACCGATGGATGCAGCAGCCGCTCAAAGTGGAGCTCTCTGGGGGAGGGTTATGTTCAGCAGTGGACGTCTTCAGGCTGTTGATGATGATGAAGAATTAAAAAGATCATCATCATCATTATCAACAGCCCGTAAACGTCCACTGCTGAACATAGGCCTCCCCCAGAGAGCGCCACATTGAGCGGCTGCTCGTCTCCTGCATCCATCGGCTCTCCGCGGTTTTCACCAGGTTGTCGGCCTACCTAGTAGGGGGTCTGCCTACGCTGCGCGCTCCGGTTCGTAGTCGCCACTCGAGAGCCTTTCTTTCCCATCGGTTGTCAGTTCTGCGAGCGATGTGGCCTGCCCACTGCCATTTCAACTTGCTAATCCTAAGAGCTATATCGGTCACTTTAGTCCATCTGCGGATTTCCTCGTTCCGGATCATACCTCGCAAGGAAACACCGAGCATAGCTCTCTTCATAGCTCGTTGCGCGACTTTGAGCTTACTAATGAGGCCAACAGTGAGACCACGTTTCAGTTCCATATGTTGTCATCACTGGCAACACACACTGATTGAAATTCTTATTAAAAAAATATATTTTTATTTCCATATTTTTAGAATAATTTTCACGACAATGTTATGTTATGAATGTCCTCATGAAAGACTGAGGACTTCATCTAGAAATCATAGAGAGGTAGAGCTAGGTGAACCGAGCTTGGGCTCTTTTTGTTAGTGATAAAGAGATCTTTCTACCGAAGTAATTGGACTGACCTCATGGTAGACTTTGAATATTTCATTTTTTTTATCAATGGTAGGCTATAGGGAAAATAGATGTACCGAGTTTTGATTGGGTAAGGGGTTATTCATGAAAATGGTAAAAATGGTAAAAACTTTGTATAGGACCTATGTTTTTTCAACATTTCTTGAAGAATCCTGGTTAGTGCTACAACTTGCCTGAAGGTTGTATACCAATCAGACCTATGGTTTACGAGTTCCTTCGAAAATGGGGGTTTTTGTATGGGCACCAGGTATTTTTTTTTACATTATAATTTTGAATGTTTATTACTACAATGTTCCGAAAACATTACATTGATCCGTATTATAGTTTCTGAAATCTATGAGGGTACTTTTTTTTGGAGTCACCATTATGATGAGTCACTTGGTAATTATGTGACCTATTTCTATACTTTTGTATTACATTGTCAGGTTGTCAGGCAGTTCCTTCTTAGATATACAGGGTTACAGGAAAAATTGTGCTAGATCCGTTAAGGGCGTGGAGTACCCATCATTTCTGATTTATTTCACTATGAAACACCCTAGCCTAAACTTAACCCTTTTCGAGATATTCGACTTTTAATATTTTTATTGAAAATTGCCGATTTTTAGGCTACAAAATTTAATTTTGTTTATTTTGTGTGTCTTATTATTATTATTATTGCATTTTTACATGTGTAATAAGATGCTTTAGGACGTCAATCATTAAAATAGTACAAAAGTTAACTGAATAGACCGTAGTAGACAAGTGAAAGTTAAGAACTAAAAAAATATTAGAAACTGTAATTTTCTCTGAGGGATATCTAAAAAAAATATTATGGCAGTTGTTCGGCAGATGTGTTTTAAAATATCTACGTTTCATCAGCTATCTAACGAGGTACAATAATCTAGGGTTTGTAATACATTTCATGGAAAAAAAATAGTTGGGATGCTCCAGGTAGCAGTTCTAATGGTCTCGCGCCTATTGTCCTTCAAGTTAAGACGCACCGTGCGAGCGAGACAAGTGACGTTTTATGTAGGTGCGAATGAAAGAAAAAATGTGTAGAGACTGGTTAGTGCCCCCTGAGTGATACCCCCTGTTGCTGGGAATGCAACAGGGGGTATTGTTTTGGTTGTCAGTCTGCTTTTGTGCTTCGTACATAGTAGATGTGTTATCGTTTTGCTTTATTTCTCGACTTGGCTGTGATTCTGGACTTTTTCTTCTGATTGTTGTGATTACTTTGCTTGTTAACCGGACTTTGATTTGTACCTGTGATACGGAATTGTTGAAGATGACGTCCTACACACCTGAGGAATATGCTGATAATATGCTTATTTGTTACGGATACTGCGATTGTGTGTCTGCGCAAGCTCGCAACGAATACATAACTCGCTACCCCGGTCGTCGAGTGCCGGATGTGGCCGTTTTTGACAGAGCTTATCGAAGACTTCGAAACTGGCTCTGTTTTGAGACGAAATACAGACATGGGAAGACCACGAATTGACGACGAAGAACAGGACAATGAGATGGTGCAACGCTTTCGAACGGATCCGACTACTTCCACTAATATTGTTGCCCGTGATCTGGGACTTTCGCAATGGAGAGTGTGGTTTACAGTGCATACTGCTGGCCTATACCCGTACCATTACACGCCGGTACACGTTATTGAAGAAGGAGACCCTGCGAGAAGACTGGACTTTTGCAGATTTATGCTAAATGCTGACGTAGAAGACCCAGATTTCCTAAGAAATATCTTGTGGACGGATGAGTCCAAATTTGATAAAGATGGCATAACCAACTATCACAACGCCCATTACTGGGCCCCAAAAGAACTAAGGAATCCCAATAAGAAAAGAGTGAAAGATGGAACCCAACGAAGATTCAGCGTGAATGTGAATTGGACCTTACTTTCTCCCGGATAATCTAAATGGGGAAAGCTACGAAAATTTCCTGAGAGCAGATTTGAGTGATATGCTGGATGATCTGCCACTCAACCTGATCAGGGACATGTGGTTCCAACACGATGGCTGCCCTGCCCATTTCAGAAGAAGTGTCAGAGACTGGCTGGACACAAATTACCAAAACAAATGGATAGGACGAAGTGGGCCGTTGCCATGGCCAGCAAGGAGTCCGGACCTAACCCCCATGGATTTTCATGTGTGGGGGCTCATGAAAAGTCTTAGTGTACAGCGAGCCAAATCCAGTTTCGTCTGTGGAAGACTTAAGAGAAAGGATTGTGAATGCAGCAAATAAAATGAGGACCACGTTGACCACTTGAGTAGTGAAGACTGGTCTCCGTAGAAGAATGCGACAATGTATCAGAAATAGAGGCGGCCATGTTGAACATGAACTGTAGAATAAGAAAAAGTTTTGTGAAAACCTTTAAAAAATGACATTGCATGCTTACCTATTGTTTTATTTTGCTTTATAGGGCTAAGTATACATTTTCTTCTCCACTGTCGCCTATGAAACTAAATTATTTTCAATGCATTTGAATAAAATCCTAGATTATTATACCTCGTTAGATAGCTAATGAAACGTAGATATTTTAAAACACATCTGCCGAACAACTGCCATAATATTTTTTTTAGATATCCCTTAAAGAAAAATACAGTTTCTAATATTTATTTTTAATTCTTAACTTTCACTTGTCTACTACGGTCTATTCAGTTAACTTATGTACTATTTTAATGATTGACGTCCTAAAGCATCTTATTACACACGTAAAAATGCAATAATAATAATAATAAGACACACAAAATAAAAAAAATTAAATTTTGTAGCCTAAAAATTGGCAATTTTCAATAAAAATATTAAAAGTCGAATATCTCGAAAAGGGTGAAGTTTAGGCTAGGGTGTTTCATAGTGAAATAAGTCAGAAATGATGGGTACTCCACGCCCTTAACGGATCTAGCACAATTTTTCCTGTAACCCTGTATACATCTTCATTTTGTTTTTGATAATAAGTCATATTTTTGTATTAGTGATGTATAAGATTTTTATGTCCCTAAGATCGTCTCAGTTAGTTCTACAAGTTACCTAAACATAGTATACTAACCGGACTTATAGTTTACGAGTTCCCACAGAAGTCATGTTTTTGTAAAGGTACCTGATGATGAATACGGTGATGACCATGAACATGATAATGACGACAATAATTGAAAAGATGAAGATGATGAACACGGTGATGATCATGACCACAATGATGACGACAGTAGTAGTCGATGATGATGATGATTATTAATAAAAATAGAAATACCTTTCAGAAAACCAAACCGCCTAAATTCTTCATGACAAGTAAGTAGGTAGATAGGTACCTAAGATTATGTAGGTCAGACCAATCCCAGTAAAAAAGATCAAGAAACGAGATCTGATTACCACTAATGAATCGAGCACAAAGATGGCATGTCTAGCTCTATACGTCTAGGAGTTCCAGGTGAAGTCTTCGAAGTCTACCATCAGGTCAGCCAGTTCAATTTCCGCGCCCCGGTATCTACCGGAAATATCGTATCACAACTAATCAAACTCAAAATCGGCACCTGAAGTTCTACCCGTCATCACCACCATCCACCATCACCACCACCCATCATTAGCATTCGAAATCTAACATCAAATTGGACATTACGATTTACGTCTATTCCGAGAAAGAATAAATACTACCTAATTATTCCATTAGGTAGAAATAGGTACTACGTTGTCGACGATCTTATTTGGAAATTATTTCCAATGCCTAATATTCGTGTTCGTATAGCGATGTTTTCATCAGGAGGTGCTGATGTCAAACGACACAGTGTCTGCTCTCGATGGCGCCCAAGCGCAGACTGAGAATTCGTTTCAAGTGTTCGTTGATTTATATCAAAAACGAGACACAATGAGCAAAGCAAAACCAACCTTATCTTCATACAGTTAAGATATTGAAATTTGGCAAAATATAAGGAAATCGTATGGAATAGTGAAATAAACTGTTCTTTTTTTCTTGAGTGTCTATAACATTTTTTTAATATTTGCCATTACATTATTATAGTCGAGTATATCAGCTAAGTTAAGGTATTTTTTTTAATCAATAAAATATTGCAGTTGTTTAGATAAATGACAGAGAACTAGACCCTTTTTCGTCATTTTCATAGGAGGACGCTGCGGAAAATGAATTTTATGAATTATTGGTTAAAGCCAATGAAAAACTTTCATCATATAATTAACGGCATTGGATTACCCTATCTATAGATAATAATAACATTTCACTCATTATCACAGATAAATGGAAACATGGCTTTAAAATGTGACATATTTGCCCATCCTCGTAATCGCACCCTTAATGTTTAAAATTGGTGGCGATTTACGCATTAAGTGCTGAATTACGAGCATGAGTGTGGGCAAGTGATATAATGTGGTGAAACGTGAGTTTTCATGTTGCTTCCAAAATTCCATAGGAGCTTCTAGTAAAGTTGCCACCACTTTACTGGAGCATGACTTAGACTGGACTACGACTACCTGACTTAGACTGGACTATGACTATGACTAGGACATGACTGCGTGAAATATATTATAAAAATATAATACTTGACACTGGCTAAATACACTATGTGTGGAGCCAAAATATAAGAAAAAACTCCCTGGACGTATTCTAAATTCCAAGAGGCATATCACCAAACGACTCTACACTGTGTTCCAGGAACGTCAGGCAAGCTTCTTCGGCCACATTATGCGATCTAACCAATTTTCAATTTTTTTCAATTTCAAATTATCTTTATTAAATAAGTATAAATACAAGGTTATCACAATTCTAGTTTACATTAAAATTCCTAGACGTGACGAAAATAATAAATTAAGACGATCGTTTTGCAGGTTATGCGGCCTATATAAAACTTTTAACATTAAGATTAAGATACAATTGGGTAAAATATTTCCAATAATGGCAGTTGCCAAATAAGTTGTTATTTTATATTATGCAGGCTTTAGAAAGAGCAAATGCGATCTCACCACGACCTCAAAAAATCACTAATAGCGGGTCAAATGCAGGGAAAACGCCCCAGGGGCCGCATACCCGTACGATGGTCTGATAGCATTAAGGAGGCAACAGGAGAAACTCTCCAGCGGACGATTGCTCTGGCACAAGACTGGACCACTTGGAGAGCCTTTGCACATGGCCACGATCCTCATCAGTGAGGAAACGACAAGAAAGAAAGATAATCCACCACGCTGGATAAGTGCAAATGTGACATTTGAATTATTGTACACTCGACAGCCTTGGTGTGGTGGTTGAGCGGCTTATAACCCGGAGGCGGCGGGTTCGATTCCCGCGACAGGACTAGTATTTGTGTACAAGAAAAAAACGCAAATACTTGTTCTGTGTGTATGTTGTGGGAGCATGTTCCTCGTAGTTCCTGGGTCCCTGGGGAATCCTGGTTAGGGTCCAGGATCTATGTATTGTGGTCGTTGGGCGTTACATGTTTTATCTGAAACGTCTTATCGATTCAAGTTTCAAGTTGAATAACCTTGAAGTATTTTGAGAACAGCAAAACACCTTTTTCTAGATGCAGGTACATTCCTTTCCTTTTGAAATGCGTCATCACTAGGGTTTATAAAGCACACACACAAGAACAACAAGGGGCAAATGATGGGCAAACCAGTTGAGTCTTTTCGGGTATGCAAGAATAAATATAAATGGTAGGACTTTTCTGCAAAGTTCGTCTAGGTAGGTACCACCGCTCTGCCAGTTATTCCGCTGCCAAGTAATGTGACAGCACTACTGTGTTACGGTTTAAACATTGTAGCTAGTGAAATTACTGGGATAATGAGACTTATGCAGGCTAGTAATCTGATTACTGCACTGTGTGATGTGCATTGTGTGATATATCAAATTCTCAATATGACTTGCGCAGTGCAGTTTCACGCGAAGGATTATTATTGAGTTTTGGCGGGAACGCGGAAAAGTTCACGTCGTTGCATTGTATTATTTCTCAAAACTTGTGCTTTTTCCAGTGTTAATGTTTAAAATTGGTGGCGTTTTACGCATTCAGCGCTGAATTACGAGCATGAGTGTGGGCAAGTGATATATTGTGGTGAAACGTGGTTTTTTGTGTTGCTTCCAAAACTCTGTAGAAGCTTCTAGTAAAGTTGCCACCACTTTACTGGAGCATGACTTAGACTGGACTATGACTTAGACTTGACTTAACGTGAAATATTCTTATCACTGAAAAATTATAATACTTGACACTGGCTAAATACACTATGCGTGAGGCCAATATATGTATAAGAAAAAAAAACCAAAACGATTATTATTTTAAAGTACTGTTATGGGCAGCCGAGCCGTGTCACTTCACATCAGTTGAACGACTAGCTCGTCAGCGTCACGTCACGTCATTCAATCACATAAAAAAGGAGTGCGTCACACTATCAATGTACGATCCGCGGGTCGGTCACCTAGTTACTTATAACATTAGGTGGGTATATCTTACAATAATAATTATTACCTAATTCACCTACGTCAAGAGCTTTTGGGCGCGATCAAGGTCGTACCGGTCGTAGGTAATAATATGCAATCTAACTCAACAATGCGGCCTTTTTAGGGTTCCGTGCCCAAAGGGTAAAGCGAACCCTATTACTAAGGCTCCGCTGTCCGTCTGTCTGTCTGTCTGTCACCAGGCTGTATCTCATAAACCGTGGTAGTTACAGTTGAAATTTTTCCAGATGATGTATTTCTGTTGCCGCTATAACAAAAAATACTAAAAACCAAAATAAATTAAATATTTAATGGGGCTCCCGTACAAGAAACGTGACTTTTTTGTTCGTCTTTAAGATAATGTTACGGAACCCTTCGTGCGAGAGTCCAACTCGCACTTGGCTGGTTATTAAATGCATGTTCTTTAATTATTTTTGAGTTGTGTGTTGTATTTATTCTGGTTTACTTTTGCATGGTTACTTTGTTGTGTGTGTTTTTATTCGGTTTATATTTGCATGGATATTGTGATTTTTGTGCTTTGTTTTTATTTACGGTGGAGCTATTTGGACTGGATTTATATTTTAATGAGGTAAGTTTATAATTCGTATACCTACAATATACAGGTCCATTTTATATTTTATTTTTACAATTTATTTGACGCAACCAAAATTGGTATATACCTAGGCCTCCCATGGGTTGTGTATTTCTTTAATCCATGTTCGATTCCTGGCTAGGAATAAAATTGATTTTTCAAAAATCCAATAATACCATTTTTGATTGCATCAAAATCAGCATAGCGATTCAGGAGACCTCAGCGCTGAGGCTCAGCGTCCGACCTCGATTCAACCAACTTTTATTTGAAAATAGAACGGAAATAGCGTCATCGTTTCTGCAAAAGGCATGAGCTAGGGGAGAGCTTTCCGTTCTATTTTCAAATAAAAGTTGGTTGAATCGAGGTTGGACGCTGAGCCTCAGCGCTGAGGTCTCCTGAATCGCTATGCTGGTCCGTGACTTTTTGAGTAGGTACTTTTCGCTATTCCTCATAGTTTCGGATTTGGCCTATTTGGCTCACTTTTAAAATTTAACCTGTATACAGGATGTAATTTAATTCATTAGCATAAATTGAGCCCATGATAGTACATCATTTATACATGATTATTAAAGAGTAAAGTGTGTAAAGGAAAAAATTTTTATTGCAAATTATGAAGATTGCCGCGGCGCCTAACGCGGTTGGCACGGATGATTTAGATACATTTAAACGTTTTTATACATTGTATGTACTAATTAAAAACAGTACTTCATTATTTTAATTAAATTTTGTATTGTAACATTTGACTAAGTAAGTTATTCAATTTTTTTGGAGTTATTATTATTACCACCCCAATGTGTTAGAATTCAAAAATGTTGGTCCACACGTGACCGGTATCAGGAGTAGGTACCTAGTTTCAAAGGATGCTAATGAATTCAATTACACCACGTATAGGTAGGTAAGTACATAATTATAATCTTGTTTTGTGACAAGGCAAAAGTATTTTAGGGAAAATAATTAAGTATCTAACCTAACAGTTGATAAAATAATTAAATGTTTATTAATTTTTATTAATTACAGACGGGAGAATAAGCCTGAAGGCCAGCCGGGTCGTGGAGAAGGTTATCCTCTGAACACAACTCCAGAAGAACCCAGAAGAAGTCATGAAAACTCCAAATATTCTGTTATACTTATTGTAATTGTACCAGTACAAATAAAAAATATTGAAATTGGATTTATTATTTACCTACGTATTATTTTTTTCAGCAGAGTAGTATTTAGGGTTCCCAATGGGTAAAACGGACCCTATTACTAAGGCTCCGCTGTCTGTCTGTCTGTCTGTTCGTCTGTCACCAGGCAGTATCTCATGAACCGTTATAGTTAGACAGTTAAATCACAGATGTATTTCTGTTGCCGCTGTACTTAACAACAAATAAGCTAATAAAAAAATCAAATAATCAGAATAAAATTTAAGGGGGCTCCCATACAGCAAACATGACTTTTTTGCTCGTACTTATTTATATAATTATCGTCTATTTCTATACTATACCCTTCGTGCACGAGTCCGACTCGCACTTGGCAGGTTATTCATTTTTCTTGTGACCGTCATGGCCGTCTAATCAATATTGCGCTATCTATCTTTAAATCTTTGAATCGAATTAATTACCCTACATTATTTACAATTAGCATTACTACATCCAATTTAGCATTGAACTATTAGTTTTTTATATTGAATGTACATTTTCCAATGTCAATAATTGCATATTTATATTCTTAGCTTTAAAATATATGTACATAAAAAATGCCGCCAAAATAGTTTCGCATATAACTAGGTAACCACTATTTTAATATCTGTGATAGAACTTATTAAAATAGTCTCTATTTTTGGCCAGTGCAATCAGCTGGTTCCGTGGTGTAGTGGTTATCACATCTGCTTTACACGCAGAAGGCCGCCAGTTCGATCCTGGCCGGAATCACTTTTTTTTCCCTCCATCGTGATTCTTCACGACACTTTCCTACACCATCTTATATGCAAAGTTTTCATATAGGCCAAGATAATTAATATATAGGTACGCAACCTTTCTTGGGAACTCAATAGTGTGATGTAGGCCAAGCTGGATTCAAACCATATTGTGTAAGATCGAAAGTCATAAGAGCTACCGCTGAGCCTATCTGGCCGTTTCGCCCCTTGTAAGGCCCCTTGGCTTATGGCCATATGCACTTAAGTTTGACGTCTCTTAAGTCAGCACTTATATCTAGGACGTACCCAAATGCTTTGCAGTTGGTATAACTTATAGCGGGATAAGTACGAACTTAGGGGTTGTAAAACATAAGCAGGCGGGAGCAGCAGTTTAACAATTCAGCAAAAAGAGACAGCAAACTACACTATTTTAACTACACTATTTTAAAAAAGCTGAAGTGGTTAACCATTCGATCTCGCCGGAATGCTCGCATTCTATCTCTCCTCTACACTATTCTGTTTATTCCATCCACGCCCTCATATCTCAAAGAACGCTTTAAGTTCTTACACCAGACCCACCCTTTGTCCCTGCGTTCCTCCAAAACCCTCCAGCTCATGCCTCCCGTCCATACCTCCCAGTTCTACGACAAATCCTTCACGGTGCAAGCCGTTCGGCTGTGGAATGCGCTTCCCACAGAAATTAGGCATGCTAAGTCCCTGACTATATTTAAAAGTATGGTGCAGAATTATTATCTGTCATTGTGAACTGCTGCTATTTATTTTTTACTGTTACTATTCCATCCTTTTTAAATTATGTATTAATCTATTGTATTATAATGTATATACGTATTCGGATGTAGGTATATTTATTAGTACCAAGTTAGGTAATAGTATTTTATTCTATTTATTTATCTGTATTTACTTCATCTATTAAATTGTTTTGCACCGCCGTTTATTCTCTCTCTACTGATACTGTCCATCCAAAGGTTGTCTGGAAGAGATCGCTGTCAGCGATAAGACCGCCCATTGTTGCACTAGTTCGTAAGATTTATTTTATTCCTGTGTGTATTTATTTGTGAAACAATAAAGAGTTCTCTATCTATCTATCTATCTATTTTCAGCTCTTGTCTAAATGGAATAAAATATATTAACTAATTAATTTTAACGCAAGTAAAACTCAAGAAATAAGAAGTTGAAATGAAATAAGTACATTAAATTTCCAGAACCATTACCTACAATGAATCATAAACAGGTACATATTTTCAATAAAAGATTAAATATACTAGGTATTTATGACAGGCATTACAACAAGAGCCTCAAACTAAGCTTAATGTATCTTGGACACCCAATAACAATATAAATAATAAATATACAATAAGTACCTAATTTGTATCTAATTTGTATCATTAAGTACCTAATGAAAGTAGCCCAACGTGGCTATCTCTCTGAGAGATAGAGTTCCTAATGTGGAAATCCGACGTCAGACGCGTGTGATTGATGTTGGACAACGCATTACGGAGCTCGAATGGAGGTGGGCAGGATTGGCTAGGAGAAGAGACGGTAGGTGGACGAACGCGGTAACAGAATGGTGGTCCAGAGATGCAAAGAGACCAGTAGGCAGACCACCAGCCACATGGGTAGATGATATCGTCAGGATTCAAGGCAGGACGTGGACGAGATCGGCACAGGACCGGAAAAAGTGGTGTGATATAGAAGAGGCCTATGTCCAGCAGTGGATTGATACAGGTTGAAATGAAGTACCTAGTATGTTGATATTTAATTCCCAGATTGCTAGAGCATTTTTCCATCTGATTTAAGTTTATGATTTAAGCCGAGCGCTTACATGTGGGTAAGGGTCACCCACATGTAAGCGCTCGGCGCCTCAACTCAGCACGAATACTACCTACCTACATAAACTCCGTCTCACGTAAGTTGTCCCGCGGCCGCGTCGCCACACGCGCTACGGAATATTGCTGACCTCTATATTTTAGACTCCCCAAAATTTGTAATTTGTTAATATCCATTTTATTTAGTAAATAAAGCAATATATAGGTACATATATTATGTAGTGACGTAAATTACTTACTTTCAAAATTAGTTCCACTTATTACCGCGGGACAACTTACGTGAGACGGAGCCTACAAGCTTAGTAGGTACTTTTATTTTCTGCTCTGTGGCTTCACACGATCGTCGTATTTAGCCAGGGTACTTTAATATATTAATATAACCACGGTCAAATGACCTCATTGAACCTAGCTATTCATCAATTTACGTACTAAGTCAGGAAGTTGCGAGGCAAAAGGTATAGGTACCTATATTATCATGATACCTATGTAGAGTGCCAAAACAGGTTGTTTTTACGCTGTGTGACCGTAGTGTGCTAAATTTAGATGATTTAAATAAAGCTATGGTTGATGGTAGTAATATTTATTAGTTATTATAATAATAATAGATAGTAATATATTCTAAGGTAGATGGCCACAGTTGTTTTTATTTAATCTGTGGTGAGATAAGTAGCTATAAGATTTTCACGTTATCGTGTACTTATATAAAAGTCATCACTTATCTGCGTATTCTAATCTTTACCTAGCCTACCGGAAATTGGAATAAATAAAAATGTCATTACTTTTCACCAAGTATATTGTCCAACGAACTGAACACAATCAAAAATAAAATAAATCAACCCGGGGTATGTGCGGACACGCGTCTCAAAGGCAAGTATATGGAGGAACTATCGAATTCAACTCCCGCGAATGCCTGAGAACTGAAACTACTTTCTCAGCTAAATTAGAACTCCGACTGCCTTATTGTTCTGATCCCGAGCCCTTTAAATAGGTCGGCGCCGGCGTCGTCAATAATGTAAACACGTGTGTCCCTACTTCATGAACACTTAGCATATTCTCTAGAACTAAAATTCTAAAAAATATGATTGATCGATTTGTACGTAGTCGTATTTACACACAAAAGAGTATCTAAGTATTATATCCGGTTCCCATAGTACAAGCTTTGCTTAGTTTGGGGCTAGATGGCGCTGTGTGAAATGTCCACACCTTGTGCACACAATACATATTTACATATTTATTTATTTATTCTACAGAGCAAAAAAAACAGTTCGCGGTGCGAAGCGTGAGCTCTGTGGTTCTGGGACTTCTGGGTGACCACAGATCTGGTAGTCTGTGAGGGTGACAAACTCTATTATCCTCAAACAAACTCCTAGCTGGAGTGTCTAGTCCTAGGTTATACAATACACGTACGTGGTCTAGTCTAGTAAGGTAAAAATTCCAGTGTATTTTTTTCTGATTTTGGCATCGCATTATTCAAGCATAAGTCCATGAAATATAATAATATAATGACCAGTGTTCTAATATATTTCGCTCCAGCCACACAGATATTATAATAGTATACTACTTATACTACTACTCCCGCTCAGCGTTGATGTTGGTACCTAGTTACTATTACTTAGTAAGGATACAAAAGAGCTCAGTAGGTACCTATATTGTAAGTCTAATAAAACTTTGAAATAGCGCCATCCTTTAACAAGTACCGTAAACTTTCAGTTCTAATCGAGAAGCTCCTGCGTTCTTGCGGAGATGTCGACACAATCTACTTGCTCGTTAGAAATAAAAAAGGCAAGGAACCAATCGCTAGAATTCATGAGTTATTGGACGAATTTGTAAGTTTATTTAATTAATTTATATAAATTATTGGAACTGAGACGTGGTCTCTAACGGTTGGCCTCATTGCGTAGCTCAAAGTCGCGCAACGAGCTATGGAGAAAGCAATGCTCGGTGTTTCCCTGCGAGATAAGATCCGAAATGAGGAGTTCCGCAGGAGTAGCGGATCCGATGTAGCTCTTAGGATTAGCAATTGAAATGGCAATGGGCAGGCCACATCGCTTGTAGAACTGTCAATCGATGGGGAAGAAAGATTCTCGAGTGGCGATCACGAACTGGAAGACGCAGCGTAGACCGGACCCCCACTAGGTGGACCGACGACCTGGTGAAATCCGCGGGGAGCCGATGGATGCAGGAGGCGAGCAGCCCCTCTAAGTGTTCTATGTTCAGCAGTGGACGTCTTCAGGCTGTTAATGATGATGATGATGATATAAATTATTAACATTAGTCCTTTTATCTACACTATGTAGGTTCTGTTTTGCAATGAACTCTCTACATCTGTTTTATCTTAGGGAAAACTAATTTTTCTCGCTGGTACCGTACGAGGCGGCTAAGAGAATATCCAGGGAATGGGAAGCAGCATTCTCTTCGGTACATTAAATTCTTCTGCGGTCACCAAGTTGCCTGCCACGCGTGGCTATTATGACAATAAGATAAACGTCTGGAGTGGCGTTTTATAAGGGGGGCCTATGTTCAGCCATAGACGTCTTCTGACTCATGATGGTGTGATAATACTTGGTTTTACATGTCAAACATGTAGGTATAGTACTTTACAATAGATTTTCCTAATTTTTAGGTGTTCGAAAGGGCGCACGAAGAGAACCCTAAAGGCTTTCACAAGGTCGTGCCAATCCTAGGTGATATGGCATTACCTGGGCTGGGTATCAACGAGGAAGACCGGAAAACACTTATTAATAGGGTAAGCAGTAAGCACATTTGTTTATACTTAGGCCCATACTAAGTACTTTTGGTTTATCGGTGTTTTTAAACATGTTTACAAAATTAACAAGATTTAATTAAATGAAAAAGGTTGTTTAAAAACATTGGCTTTTATATTTAATTTTGATCTAAAAAGGTAATAATAGTTAATCTACAGATTATAGTAAAAACAATCGACTATAAGTTAATCTCAATCAGATCCTCTTATTTACCGATAGATGGCGTTGTTTTCAGGTGACAATTATCATCAATGGAGCTGCAACTGTCAAATTTGACGAGAAGCTGTCAGTGTCAACAGCCATCAACGTGAAAGGGACGAAAGAGGTCATAAAGCTAGCCAAAGAGTGCAGAAATCTGAAAGCGATGACGCACGTTTCTACCGCTTTTTCGAATACGCACGTGCAGAAGATTGAGGAAAAGTATGTGTAATATTACTTTTTAAAATCATCTTACTTACATTACATCTACTATATCTTAAGTAGGTACTAGAATAATTATAACAATAACACCCAACGAGCAAATAAGATCCTAACTAGGGAATCCTAGCGCTCCTTATTTGACTACAATAATAATTCCTCATGATAATTCATGAGGAATTATTATTGTAGTCAAATAAGGAGCGCCGTTTTTAAAATCAACATTTTAATATATGTTACAGATTTTACGAGCCCCCAATATCCGTGGAGGCGTTAGAAGCTGTGTCAGAGCTTGACGAAAGTCTCATTGAAGAGATTTTACCCACGTAAGTATTTTTACACATCTAGCTATCAACATACATCAATAACTTGAAAATAAATCACTGGCTCTTTACTTTACACGCCTATGAATCGGTTTGAGATAGCCCTTTTTTTATTTTTTTTTATTTTTTGTTGTTATATTTTGGCTCCACACATAGTGTATTTAGCCAGTGTCAAGTATTATATTTTTACATCGTGTTATAAAATATTTCACGCAAAGTCATGTCCTAGTCATAGTCATAGTCCAGTCTAAGTCAGGTAGTCATAGTCCAGTCTTAGTCATGCTCCAGCAAAGTGGTGGCAACTTTACTAGAAGCTTCTATGGAGTTTTGGAAGTAACACGAAAAATCACGTTTCACCACATTATATCAATTGCCCACACTCATGCTCGTAATTCAGCACTTAATGCGTAAAACGCCACCAATTTTAAACATTAACACTGGAAAAAGCACAAGTTTTGAAAAATAATACAATGCAACGACGTGAACTTTTCCGCGTTCCCGCCAAAAACTCTTATTTATTCAAATTAATGGCACACTAATAATTGTATACCTATTTGTGTTCTTCAATCAATAGATACGTAGATAAAAGGGATTAAATTTAAATTTTAGCGCCATCTATTATTCAGAAAGCAGAAACTCCTTTCATAGAGAAATAGAATTGAAAATCATTTAAACTTTCAGACTTCTTGGTCAACGACCCAACACATACTGCTTCACGAAAGCAGTCGCTGAAGAGGCAGTGAGGATATATGGCGAGGGCATGCCGATCTGTATCGTGAGACCTTCAATAGGTAACAATTTTTATTCATATTAAGTATTATTTATGTTCTGTATGCGGCTTAATGCTACTTTTCACATTTTGAGAACTTAATATCATGGTAATTAATAAAAATAATAATAAATATTTGTGGACAATCAATCAATCAATCAATCAAATCATTTATTTGCTAAATATACGTATTTGTCACAACGTGAGTTGATAGTGATTACATTACAGATCGGTATATTTAAACTTAAAAGTATGCAAATATTATAAGTTTTAACAATTTATGCCTAATAATAATAGTAATCTAATTTATTATTAATGATTATTTAAATGTCAATACTGATCAAATGAAAATTGTATTAAATTATTTGAATATATTATGTTATGATAGATTATTTTTATTAACATTCGATCGAGTTTTGATCGACTACTCATTTCATTAGTACCCATCTCTATAATCATTGTCATTTGAATTTGTCATTTAAATACTCATTTACGTCAAGCCTTACTTAACAAAAATTGTTTAAGTTTCAATTTAAAGTTATGTAGATACGTACACTCCAGAATTTGTTTTGGCAGATTGTTATAGATGCGGGGTGCCATACAAAAGACACTCTTATTAAGCAGTGCGGTCCTATTTAGTGGAAAACACACCTTCTGACAATTTCGTTTACTTTTAAAGGGTTCACAAGTGGAAGTTAACAAATATACATAGTAGCAAGGAGTCAAACTGTACTACGTGCATCATTTTTACCTTGCCATGCATGACCCAGTGGCCAGAACCCGAATTCTGCTATTCCAATTGTGTCATAATGGTTCATGAATGGTGCCATAATGACAGATTTTGATACTAATGGTAGTTTACTTATGGTTTGTAGACTACTATTAGTGTCAAAATCTGTCATCATGATAGATTTTGACACTAATGGTAGTCTACTTATGGTTTGTAGACTAACATTAGTGTCAAAGTCTGTCATTATGGTACCATTCATGAACCATTATGACACATGACACAAAATAGCAGACTTCGGGCCCAGTTCAGTCAATGGTGGTATGACTGGTCAGAGTATTGCGTATGTTTCAGTGGTATCGACTTATGAAGAACCTGTGCGAGGCTGGACAGATAGCGTATACGGACCTACCGGACTTGTCATCGGAATTGGTACTGGGGTAAGCGCCATCTATTACCTAAAACTAGCTGTAAAAATCTTTACTTAGTTTTTAAGGACTGAAGCAAATCAACAGTCAAAAACTTGTTCCTATTTTCAATTTTTACATGATGGTAGGAGTCAGAGTCGCCCATCTGTACAGGTTTTGTAACGTTTTTGCAGGTCCTGCGCACAATGTACATGGATTCTAACAAGGTAGCAGACATGGTGCCAGTGGATTTGGTGGTGAACAAAATACTTGTGTCAACCTGGCACACTGCTAAAAATTTTAAAGAAAAGTTAGTTGAAGGTTTTTCTTTTATGTTAGTTACCTACACTCTGTAAGTAAGGTGTTGAAAAAGTAGGTAATCAAATAATCATCCATTTCTATACAGATAAAAAATAATTATAGTGATTGAAAGCATATGAGCAAGATGATATTTACATTAAACTTATTTTATGATAAACAATTAACTAGGACTATTTATAGGACAAAAGAAAGAAGACTAAATATTTACGCAACAAGTGAAATTAATCACGTTTTAAATCCCTATAGTTTCTTTTTATTAAGAATATATTTATTTATAGTCTATGTTAAAACTGAAATTTATTCGCATTGCATAAAGCTCCATCTATTGGCCAATTTTTGCATCTTTTCAGTCAAACGTCGCACATCCCTATCTACAACTTCGTGTCTGGAGCGCAGAATCCAATCACATGGGGCCGGTTTATAGACTTAAACAGAAAATACGGCATAGACAACCCTACGACTAAAGCTGTTTGGTAAGTTTTAATATAGCGTCTTTTATTAATTTTAATTAATTTTTCATTGAAGTTCGCTTGACAGAAAACTCAACAATGTTACATCGTAACTACATTAAGTGATTTTGTAACAAATTTTATTTTCAGGTACTACGGGCTAAATCCAACAAACAACTACTACTTGTTCTTGTTCTACAACTTCTTCCTTCACTACCTGCCGGCTTTGTTCATCGACATGTACTGCGCAGCTACAGGGAAACGACGAGTGTGAGTTGCACCCTTACGATTCATAGATGGCGTTGTTCATAAATAATATGAAACTTTCTTATGAACTACAATAACCGGCCAACTGTGAGTCGGACTCGCGCACGAAGGTTTCCGTATACCATTATCTACAAGAACGAGCAATAAATTCACGTTTGTTGTATGGGAGCCCGCTTAAATATTTATTTTGTTCTGTGTTTTAGTATTTGTTGTTATAGTGGCAACAGAAATACATCATCTGTGAAAATTTCAACAGACAGACAAACAGAAAGACAGAGACCGATCGACGGACAGCGGAGCCTTAGTAACAGGGTTCTCTTTACCGGAACTCTAAATACTAAAAAAATATCTTGAAAAAACTACCGCCACCTAAACGCCACACTCATGAAGCTCCCACAAGGTGCACCTTTTGCCGGAAAACCAGGTATTTTTCCGAAAGGTGCATCGTAGGCTGACCCCACACTAGGTGGATCGACGATGGATGCAGGAAGCGAGCAGACGCTCAAAGTGGGGTGGACGACTCCCAGCTGTTGGTGATGATGAGACCTTTCTCTTTCCTTCTAGAGCGCTGAAACTGTACAACAAAGTGATGAAATTAGCTAACATTCTGTTCTACTTCGCGAGACAAGATTGGGAGTTCAGTGACGGCGGCGTGCAGGCAGTGTGGCGCGGCTTGCCGGAGGAGGACAGAGCGATCTTCCCTTTCAGCTTGCGGGAGATGGACTGGGAGTATCTGTGCGAGATATTCCTTCTAGGTTAGTCTAGTGGGATGAGTGCGGAGAGAACTAATGTGACGGATATAGCTCTTAGGATTAGCCAGTTGAAATGACAACGGGCAGGCCACATCGCTCGTAGAACTGACAGCCGATGGGGAAGAAAGATTCTCGAGTGGCGGCCACGAACCGGAAGCAGCGTAGGACCGACGATAGCCGATGGATGCAGGAGGCAAGCAGCCGCTCAAGATGGGCTCTCTGGGGGAGGCCTATGTTCAGCAGTAGACGTCGTCAGGCTGTTGATGATGATGATGATGATGATGAGTGTAGTGGGATTCAAATTTAATTGCGGCTATGCTGTGATGGCTGTGTGGTACCCGGCTCCCGTATTATGTAAAAGTTACAAAAGCAGTAGGAAAGCGACAGCGAACAAACACTTAGCAATCGGTCGCAAGATGTCCGCCTGTCGCTGAATGCACTTGGGCCTTAGATACTAGCGCCACTAACAGAACAGCAATATAGATGGAAACAAAAAAATTAACTATTCAGTTCATCGATTGCCCAAGAGATGGTGCTCTAGTGCTCGATCGCTTTCTGCTCTGCCAAAGTGATGTCTGACAGCAATGATTGCAAAATTTACGCCTGTTGCAAACTTGTTGCAAGTTACGTATTTAACCAGCCACCCCATCTCTTCCAGGTGCCGTAACAAGAGTCGGCCAAGGGAATATTCAGGGAATGACCAGCAGCACCTATTTTTGCAAGAATACAAGGAGAAAATATCGAACTGAGTGATAGTGTTTTTTTTTTTCAGATAAACTTAGCTAGTGCAAATAAAAAGCTCGCGGTTTCTTGCGTTTTCCTATAACAGTATTTTTTGTTGCAGGTCTTCGAGTATACCTCGTCAAGGACGATCTTTCGACGCTCCCTGAAGCTAGAAAGAAATGGAGCAGGTTAGTTAATTACTGAAATTAATCAGGACGTAATCTATCCATACTTACCTATACTTAGGATGAGAGTAAAGAAAAAATCTAAGTCTGTGATACTATTAGTAATAATACAAAGTTTTGATACGTTTAGCCTAGATGGCGCTGAATGACAATAAAGATATTTCATGTTGCGTTCATTCATATCTTTATCTAGCAGTATCTGAAAGAGATCGCTTTAAGCGATAAGACCGCCCATTGTGATACTTAGTTTGAAGCTTGTGTGTTTTATCGATTGTTTCAATAGGCGCGTTCGGATTAGCCACAGATGGCAAAAATGCCAAAACTGATCACATGCAGCGTTCGCTTTGGAAATGTGTGGGCAAAAGTTGCATTTTTAACTGTTTTCGTTCACCGTTCGGATAGCTCAAAAACAGTCAAAAATGACATCGTGAACTGCCAAAAATATCAAAATTGGCATTATTGGTAAAATTTCCAAAACGAACGCTTTACATCAACGCTAATTTTGCAAATGCCAAAAATGCTACCGGATCTAGACCGAACGCAAGTAATAAAGAGTTTTATCTATTATTTTATTTATTTAGGACAGCGCCATCTAACATCAAACTAAAGAAACTTTGTACCATGCTATCAGCTAATATAATGTCCCCATGGCGCATCATATACATTCATCAATTTATATTTTTATGTTTCAGATTATACTACCTCCATCAAATCGTGAAGACTGCAACGTTTTTGCTTGTAGCAAACATCTTGTACCTAGTGTTCAGACCAGTCTTCTCTGTAATATATTCTAAATTCTAGACTTTAGATCGAGATATAGACTTTGTTTAGTAATAGTTTTTATATGTAATTTACAGTGCTACCAACATATCAGTTTAATGGAATACTTCATCGTCTCTTTTTATAGTGATACATTAGAAAGAGATGGTGATTGATTAACCGGAACCGTAGACATTATGCCCGTCTGCACTTACACTAAAGTTTGTCTATATAAGATGTACCCAAGTGCATTGCAGTAAGTCATGGATGTGCAATTTATGAATTATCTTTTAAAAAATCTAACTATTGAGTTCACTTACCCATAGTTGAATTAACCTAGTTATTTGTATTTTTATAAAAATCGCAATACATTCCAAAATGTGATAAAATAAAATAAGTGCAATCAACCGAGATTCTTGTCGGACATTATTTTTAAGTTTTACTATAGTATAATAAATAAATTACATAAGTTTATTATTTGTAATTTTTTTTAAATGGTGTGGTTTTATAAATTGGCTTAAAATCCGTATTGTTACCTTAAGAAGTAAAATAATAACCTTTTATTTTGGTAATGGGTTTATAATCCAAGTATAAAATAAGCGAGTAGTAATAGTGCGATTCAAACTTAATGGCGGATGTGAAGTCGGCGCGAAACTGCGCATTAGCAAAAATTTGATTGCGCGGGAAAAGGTAAGCGGTGTGCGTGCGGGGCTGGCACCGCACTTCACAGCCGCCATTGAGTTTGTTTCACACTCTAACTCAAAGAATAAACTGAAAAACAAACATTCCATACAATTATTTTATTTCCATATTTACACATTACAAAATGGAATACATAGGACACTAATTATACTATAGGTAATTAATATTATATAACCTTATGTACAAATATAATGTACCTATCTAATCTATTAAAAGATATATTTATACCTTTAAACAAGCGCCTGTCCTGTATACCCGAATGCTTTGTCTCGCTCGCGATTTTTTTTATTTTTATTTATGAGAATGAATGACGTAACGAGCTAGTCGTTCACCTGATGTTAAGCGACACGGCCGCCCATAACAGTTGCAGTGTCACTCGGGCCTTTAAAATAATAAAGTTTCGCGTGACACTGCACTGCGCACGTCATCCTGAGACATCACACAGTCACGTAGTCAGTGTCGATATTCTCTCAATGCGCGAGCGAGATAGTATATCCACATAGTTTTCTTTGTGTTCTATATGATATAGCATAAATAGCTTGCGATAAAAGGAACTATTTGGAAATAGCTTATTTGCTCTCTAAAAATAATTTATTTTAGATACATAGATAGATAGATTAACTCTTTATTGTACACCTTAAGACAACAAAAATTACAAAGGAGAAAACTTAATTAACTTATTCGTACAATAGGCGGTCTTATCGCTTAAAGCGATCTCTTCCAGACAACCATTGCGTTGGTAGGATATTAGTAGCTAAGAGTTTGGGGCTTCGGTGTACAGGCATAAATCAAGAACATAAAAACTAATAATAGAATGATACATGGTTATAACATTACAACAATTTTAGCCTACTTACAATATAGTGCTAAATAAAAATATATATACAAATAATAAACATACATCAAAAATGAATACTATAATATTATATAAATATATACCAAAATTAATAAACATACATATAAATCAACCTACTTAATTTACCAATATTTTTATGATTGGAGTTATAGAACCAACTACCAATACCTTACTTCATGCCGATTTGTGTTTTGTGGGTTTGTTTTATAAGTATTTTACACATATTTGTATACCGAATTTTTTTTATATTCTAATCTAAAGCCTAACCACACCTTTATATTGACAAATTACTTATACATTTTTATAAAATAAAACTCTAAAACCTCTTAAAAATGTCTTTTAATAATTTATGTATAAGTCAAAAACCAAACAACAAAAATAGGTTTAACGATTTAGAGAACATAATCTTAACATTAAAAAAACGATAATATTATTAAAAATCTCACTAAAAAAAGTTATTTAAAAATGCGCTCTGCGTAACATTCGGTATGTCTGCATATTATAGGCCATATAATAACATAATTATAGGCCAACAGTTGGCCTATAATTATTGGGTTGGCCGCCAACCCGAGACATAGTTTACTCATCATTGAGGCACAAAAAAATCATTAATAATAAAAAAATTGTCTAATCTAATATTATAATTAGAGGTCACTCTTATTTGTCCGTCCTATTAGTTAAATACAAAAAAACACACGAAAATAAGATATGTCGAATAGAAGAGCCTCCCTTTTTCAAGTTGGTTAAAATAGAAAAAAATGATTAAACTATAATAATTAAAAAACACATCAATTAACGCACATAAAAAAAGCAATAAACAAAAAATAAAATTAAAAATCTATACACGTAATGGAAAGGGTTTTAAAGATTTTGGCATACCTACTCTCCACCGTCTTGTTTTTTCTTCAAAATGGCGGCCATTTATAAAACCTATATGAGTCGATAGCTGACACTAATACGAACAAGGTTTTTATGAGACAAAATCTTCTCCAGTCACGTTTCCAAGATATACGCTTTCAAAGTTACACTGGTGGCGCCACCAAGTATGAAATTAGTTACTTAGAAATAAACAAGATGGCGGACGGCATGTAAGCCAGGCTTCATACTAAAATAATCTGTTAAACGAAAGTTCACATTGCATTTGCTGAAATTACGTGATCATAATCGGTTGTGAGCACATTGCCTAAAATTGAATGATGCCACAGCATTTTGCCTAACACGCAAATGGGCCAAGAAGCCGTCAATGCGTAAACTTTGTAATAGTTCAGGCATTGACGGTTAGGAAATCTGCTGGTTAGGCAAATTGTCTAAATGCCTAAACTTGACACCCATGCCTAACTCCATGATCATACCCATCACTCAGGTGATGATTAAAAAACACCGGATTTTTCCATCTTTTGCGCGATTAAAATAAGGAACTCTTCTTCTTTTTCTTCGAGAAGAATGAAGGGCTATATAGCGAATCCCTACATGATTCGCTTTTTTTTAAGTTGAGATCCGTTTGTAATTAAAAGTTGCCAAATTCAATAGAAATTACTCCTATTTCTATAGAACTTTTATTTATACATTTATATTTTAAGCTTCAGAAATATACATTCTTCTTTTGGCTTAAAAAATTATGTTGAAAGAATTACAATTTACATTAATTTAAATTTAGTTCTAGAACTATAAGTTTCATTAAAATTTTGTTACAAAATTAAACTCTACATTAAAAACGCACGTTGGCATTAATTTGGCAATTTTACAAAATTCATTTTCTTTTTTCATAGTTTAGCAGGGTTCATTATAACAATTATTTACTTGTCTCCTTTGTAGAACACCAAATATATTATTAAAAGATACTTGACACTTCATGTTAACAAAATACACACCCAGCATAAATTTGATGTATATTTCTATTTTCTATAATCTGTAATGTCAGTAATTCCATCTCGCTTACACACGTTCCACCCTTTTCTAGCACAGATAAAAAACTAGTTGATTGCGCGTGCTACATTCCCAAAGAATATAAAGCCATTATAAAGCCCGTTGATAGCTCGTGAACATAATTTCTCCAACAAACACGACTCACTTAAAGTAACAAAACGAGACAAACTCATACGGAATTACAAAGAACAGAGCAGGATGGATCAAGACACATTGAGTGTCCCGTTTCCTCTCATAGGATTAGCGGTTGAAATACACCACTAATTTTCGTATGAGGAGAAGTTGTATCATTGGTCAGCTAGATTTATACTCAATGGATTGGACGATTTCCATAAATTAAACCAATCGGGAAACGCTAAATTTTTGGACGTCTAATAGCAAGCGCAAACGAAAACAAAAATTTTTTTGAATGATTGGATGGTACCGAAATTCGAAAACAATATCGAAATTATCCTCTGCGGCGGCAGAGTTAATTATAAAAAAACGGTCAAGTGCAAGACTCGCGCACGAAGGGTTCCGAACCATTATCTATCCCTGCCATCTAGTGTTAAGTAGCAGTACTACTTAAAGCAGCGCCATCTATGAATCATCTGGTAAACGAGCACAAAATCACGTTTGTTATATGATTTAGATTCAGATTTTTATTGCTTCCATAGTGTACAATAGGTGGAATATAAAATTAAATCTAGTTTCATATGGACCCCGTCGGGCGCAGCAAATTTGGAGAGAGGAGAGCGTCTTAGCAATAGAATCAAAGTGATCAAACAAAATAGGTACACTACATAGAAAATAATATTAGTTTGATTAGCTATAATAAAATGTCAATCCAATTTTATCTATTATTATTAGTAATATTAGTAAAAATTTAATATCAGTTTTGTACAATATAAAATAAATTAGATTACCTATTCAATGTCACACTTATTCATTCTAAATACCACATATTATTCTTACAATTATTGATGTCAAAATGTACACCTAAACACCTACATACCATTCGTGATCATAAATTTTCATCAGCACATATGAGAGCCCCCTTAAAAGTTTATTTTATTCAAAATTTTTAGTGTTTGTTGTTACGGTACGGAACCCAAAACACCCAAATTACAGAACAACACAAGGCATTTTTTTATATCTTTCATGCTTAATTTATTTATTTATTTATACTTTAGCACAAAGCAATGCATAAGGTTACAATACAATTTAGTCTTAAACAAAAGCATTAAAAACAAAAAAAAAATCCAAATTAAAATTACGCGTCAAAAATTTTAAATTTTGTCTATTTAACTAATTTTCCTTCGCGCAATCAACTAGATATACCTAAAAACACACAAAAAAAAGTCTTTTTTACTTGTCTCAACTAAAAGATACACCGAAATTTTCGTTTTTTTTCCCCCAACCTCAATGCTTATGCCCCACAGCTAGCAACACCGGTAACAGAGCAGCCACAGCCAAAAGTGCTACTTCAGAGAACGGAAGTCGATCGCGTCGCCGCGCAGGCGCACCGTCCGCAACCGGAAGTGGCGTGTGCGTCGGGTGTGAGTGTGTGAGTGTCGGCAACACGTGAACCGTCGCCACGTATAGGAACGTACCTGCTGAGAATAACATCGCTATACCTGAAAGAGAAAGATGTTGAATAAGTATAAATAAATAATAATAATAATATAACGACCACATACATAGATCCTGGCCCCTAACTAGGATTCCCTGTATCTAGACCCATTGTGGGAGCATGGTCCTCGTAGTTTCACACAGAACAACGTATTTGCGCTTTCCTGTGCACAAACACTTATTTATTTATTTATTATTTATTTATTTATTCAAAACAAATTACAACTATTATTACAGTAATCGAACCCACCGCCTCCGGATTATGAGCCGACCTGCTCAACCACCACGGAGTTTATCTAAAAAGGAACGTTACAAACTATATTTTAACCCGTGCGAAGAAGAATAGGGTCAACTAATTGGCCAAAATAAAATTTTCATATTCCATCAAAAAATTTTTTTTAGTTATTTTATATTATTTTTGTATTTTAGTTGTAATTATGAGTAAAAATTTGTACAGTTATTAAAGTCCTATTTTCTAAGTGCCACAGTAAAATGGTGGATATTTTACTGAAGGCTCTAAAAAGCCTTTGAAGAGAATACGAAAAGGCATGGTTTTATAAGCTTGGGACCATTTGCATTTGATGAACGTTTACGAACCTTTATTAGAAAGCTATAATTGTTAATTGTGCAAAACATCATCAAAATCTATTTATCCGTTTCGGTATTTCATAACTTTTATTTAGATATTAAAAGATGCCAATAACTTTATAAAACCACTACAAATATATTTTAATTAAAGATAACTTCAATCCTAAATTCAAATAGATACTAACCTAATTAAACCTGACAAAAATGTTACAAAAAAAACATTTTTACATTTTTTTAACACACCAAAACTCAAAACGTATAGAAAACAAAAAATATAAGAGCAAAAAGTGAACCACAACTAGGCAGGCCCCGACGAGATTCGAACTCGTGATCTCCTGTTTACTAGACAGGCGCTTTAACCAACTAAGCCACGGCGCCTCTTGATGCCTCTGACGAAATTAGCTTTGAGATAACTTTGTATTAGTACTTTGGTTACTTTTTTCTCATGAAATGAAATGAATGAAATGAAATGAAATAATTTATTTGTAAGAATTTTGGGTTACAGTATTGCAAAGATGGAATAGCACATAATTCTTCCAACAAAATTCTGCCTATAGGTGCAGGCGTACAAATATTTAAATTGGATTTAACTTAATTTAATTACATAATTATGTCAGTATTAATAATGAGTTGGAATAATTTAATTATAGTTATTATTATTGATTATATATCATACTTTGTAGATAGATACTTTTATCATTTGGAAGATTATTATATCACAAATAATACATTTTTTTTAAAGTAAGCAGCTAGGTATATAATATTGTAGTAGGCCTAATTTTGAAGGCTTTAGTCGACAGTTTTAAAAATGCTAAAAATATATCCGTCTTTTACGTTGCTGTCTATTTGACAAGGACAGCAACAGTTTTAGGAGCTTTAGATCTGTCAACTAAAGCCTTTAAAATAGGCCCTGGCCGTTAAAAAATCTACAGTACAGACTGGCGATGGCAATTAATGCGATTTTGCGTAAACTTCATAAACGTGCTTTTTGCTAAAATGAAATGATGTGGAAATGAAAAATGAAATGAAAAATTATATCAAAATTGAAATGAAAAATGATATAAAAAATGAAATTAAACATGAAATGAAACTTTATACTAATAATTAAATTCAAAATTAACTAAATTAATTGGAATGAAATTTCATATTTCACAGAATTTCGCAACACCATTTCATTTACGAAATGCTAATTGAGTTTTAACATGCTAAAAATGAATGCGAATGCTAATTAGTCCATTACTAGTACAGACGCCATTTACTAAATTGACTTTTACTTAGTTCCACTTATTTTATTTTAGAAGGCAGAAAAAGAGGGGGAGTTTTGGCGGGAACGCGGAAAAGTTCACGTCGTTGCATTGTATTATTTCTCAAAACTTGTGTGTTAATGTTTAAAATTGGTGGCGTTTTACGCATTAAGTGCTGAATCACGAGCATGAGTGTGGGCAAGTTATATAATGTGGTGAAACGTGAGTTTTCGTGTTGCTTCCAAAATTCCATAGGAGCTTCTAGTAAAGTTGCCACCACTGTACTGGAGCATGACTTAGACTGGACTACGACTACCTGACTTAGATTGGACTATGACTATGACTAACAGTTGACTTTACGTGATATAAAATAACTTTAACGATGAAAAATAACAATACTTGACACTGGCTAAATACACTATGTGTGGAGCCAAAGTATAAGAAAAGAAAGAAGAGGAAATAGGGAGAAAATATTTCATCCTTTTTGTATTGCTTTAAATTTTAAAACCTCCATCACTTCCCGCGGGTGCCGTAGGAGCCGGCTGAGGGCATATCCAGGGAATGTGCAGCAGCATACTCCTCGGTACATTATAATCTGTGGTCACCACGCGTGGTGATCATGGCAAACCCTATGATAAGTGTCTAAAGTGCCCTTTTATAGGAGATGCCTTTTTTAGCAGTGGACGTCTCCACCTATTGAATAAACAGGTTATTTTTATTTTTTTCTTATGTCTAAACTTGTCTAAAATATAAAAACATCATACCAGTAGCGTTATATTCGCTCATGGTCTGCTTGCTTTCATTTCCGATGCCGAAGTAAGTGACCAAAGCAAGCAAGGGGGCCGCACATGAGAATATTAGTAGGTGCTTTCTTATCCTGTTCCTAAAACAGAAAAAAAACAGTTAAAACAGTTGCCTAGAAGGAATTTAGGCGATAAGATCGCCCATTTTAGTATATTCAAGACTTGATAAAGTCAGGATATTGTTACCTGATATATATTGATCACTGTTCGTTTTTGAAAAAACAGGACCTATAGTAAACGTAGTTTATAACCAACTTACAAAAAGGAGGTTGTATTTTTTTTGCTTTTTTGTTTGTTACTTCAGAACTACGTCATTTATAAATAAACCGATTTGATTTTTAGGGTTCCGTACCCAAAGGGTAAATACGAACCCTATTACTAAGGCGTCGCTGTCCGTCAGTCACCAGATGGCAGATGGTTTTTCAAGTGCTTTTTTAAAAGCGCAAGGAAATAACTCACGTCCACGCTGGATAAAAATTACTTTAGCAGCTAGAATTGGAGAGATAATGACGTCATTTCTGATGACTGTCAGATTTGACGTTTATGACAGATTGAATTTAAACAATCTGTGAATCATAATGACGTTAGTTTTCATACTCATCACCAACAGCCTGAAGACGTCCACTGCTGAACATCACTACATCACTTACTCACGTAGGGAGAGTGCGAATCAAACTCAATGGCGGCTGTGAAATCGGCGAGGTACCCTGGCAGTGGCAAATCAGATATGCGCATGAAGAGGTAAGCGGTGTGCGCAGCGTCCGAAGACTTGCATGCAGCGCACTTCACAGCCGCCATTATATTTGAATCATATTATTATAGGTATAATATTAGTCTAAAAGACGACCGTTACAATTTTTTATTTTTTTATTACACGTTTAAGGCTGATGGCGTCCTCCATACAGCCTTAGCGAAGGTCGTACAATGGGCCATAAAGGAACAGATGTTCGGGACCAAATATCATGCAACTGAACCATATGAACTGGCTGTATCTCATGAACTGTGATAGAGATTAATTTGTAAAGGAAAAATTAGCGGGGATTGAACCCGCATCCATCCATCCCTCAAGCCGGGATATGTTTTACTTAAGCTACCGTGACAAGTGGTCTCATGTCCGAATTTTTCCTTCACCTTTATAACCAACTTACGGGGGTACTTGTCACGGTAGCTTAAGTAAAGCATATCCCGGCTTGAGGGATGGATGGATGCGGGTTCAATCCCCGCTCGTGATTCTTATTTTTCCTTTACAAATTAATCTGTAGATTACGCTGAGCAGGCGATACTGCTATAAAAATTATAAAGACTGTGATAGACAGTTGAAATTCTCAGGTGATGGTTCTTTTGCTCGTTTTTATAGATCAAGGTGGCCAAACTTATTAAGTATGCGGCGTACATTATGAGTCCAAATGCTTTTTTAATTTCTCTTCCATCTACAGAGTAATTCTTAGATTAGGGTGATTAGGGAGATTACCTTTCCAATCCAGCGTGTAAAAGGAAAGTGACCAGTCCAAAAGCGGCCGGCGCCTTATGTAACATTATAGCTAGGAACACTATTAATTCCACATCGGCGTGCGAAGTGGTGGCCGCCGCGCCTAAAGCTATGCCATCCGCTGAAAAAATATATATACACCCGTTTATACCCAGCTTTTTTGTATGAATACCACCGTCCATGTATTGCTACGTTATTCCTTACCGTGCATAGTTGTCTGGAAGAGATCGCTCTGAGCGATAACACCGCCAATTGCTACACTTGTTATGTTTATTCAGTTAGCTTTAATAATTATTTGTGATGTGGTGTTTCAATAAAGAATTTATCTATCTATCTATCTATCATTTGCAACGAGCTATGGAGAGAGCTATGCTCGGTGTTTCCCTGCGAGATTGGATCCGGAATGAGGGGATCCGCAGAAGAACTAAAGTGACCAATATAGCTCTTAGAATTAGCATGTAGAAATGGCACTGGGCATGCTGCTGCCCATTCCCTGGACATTCCCTTAGCCGGCTCTTACTTATTTATTTATTTATATTTCACCATCTTATAACATAGTACGTTATATTTGGCATGTCCACATTCAATACATTAAAATTCTTATTATTATAAATTAAGTAGGTCGATAGGCATAGAATAACACTACAGTCATAAATTATACGGTAAGTCGGCATCCAATTATTCACTTACGGCATCCGCGGGAAGAGATGGGGTGGTCCTACTCACCAAGCGGGACTACAAACCAGAATACAAAACTTAGTAACAATGACATAATACTAACACGCAAATATTAATTCATTATATTAATTAGACACGTTTTATACGATAATTTCTAGATAAGGTATGATAAGATTTTGTTTTTGTAATATACTAGTAAGTACTAGTTTTAAGTAATTTTCTATGTGTAATATTGCTAAATATTTTTGCAATTATTACTCGCAATACAATGGCAATTAATAAATGATAATTTACTTGTGTAGAAAGATAATCAATTATTTACTTTGACGGTTTCTTTGTATTGAGTGAGATTTAAACTACTGCGGAAGGTGCGAAGCAGCATATTTTTTAATTCTCTGCGTTTTTTTTTTGCTTTGGCAGAAACTTTGCATTACAGCTGAATAGCTACTCAAGTGTTTTGTCGTACTTTATGTGCTCATTTCAAACTGGTCTAATCCGGTTAGAAATCCCAAATCGATCTCCTGCTATCCATTTTCCAAATGAAATTCCTGGTTGTTCCCTAATCATTTTCTGTTCCAGTTGGATCTACTCCGGTTAGTTAGATGGATAACAAAAAACGCAGAGCTAAACCATCTTATCTCTTCCCGTGGGTGCCGTAAGAGGCGGCTAAGGGAATCTACAGATTACGCTGAGCAGGCGATACTGCTTTAAAAATCATAAATATTGGCTAAGGGAATATCCAGGGCATACTCCTCGATACATTATAATCTTCAACAAACACCAAGCCGCCTGCCAAGCGACCACGCACCCCCCTATCTTATTATAAGCGCCCAAAGTGCCGTGGTATGGGGGAGGCCTGTGTTCAGCAGTGGATGCTGTCAAGCTGTTGTATTTCAGATGCAGCAACCAGTGGGGTGATTACGTAACTTAGACAGCAATGCAACAGGAGAAATTTCATTCCGAATATGAAAAATTTCACAGTAACTATGCACACAAACTGCGTATTGAAACTGTCAAATCCATACATTTTTGTGTTTCTATTGGTTGCAATCAAGTTACATAATCGCCTAGCTGAAGTTGTTAAAACTTTGTGAGTGGACTGCGCAGTCAGCTGGCAGTTTCGATGCAACACAGTCTCCACAAAAACTGCATCCAAACTGGAATTGTGCAGTTCAAATACAGCTCGGCCCTAACTTAGTTATTGTTATAGAAGATATTGTTTTTTTTGTTTGGCACAGTTAGTTTTTAGTAGTACTTATTATTACCTGCGGCGTGGACAACTAAGCCAATGGTTGCTGTGACGTTCTTCTCACCAGGGCTGGTAGTTTCATTGTACTTGGAAGACAGCTGATCCACCAGCAGCATGAAGACAAACCCTGGAGTAGAAGAACAATATCATACTGTCACCGATATAGCTCTTAGAATTAGCAAGTTGAAATGGCAATGGGCAGGCCACATCGCTCGTAGAACTGACAACCAATGGGGAAGAATGGTTCTTGAGTGGCGACCACAAACTGGAATATGCAGCTCCGGGCCCCCACTAGGTGGACCAACGGTCTGGTAAAAACTGTAGGGAGCAGATGAATGTAGAAAGTAAGCAGCCGCTCAAAGTGGAGCTCTCTAGGAGGCCTATGTTCAGCAGTGGAGTGATGATGATATAGAATATACTTACCAAGAACCAAAGTAATTCCGATCACCGAATGCAATTCATCACCATGATCTGGTGGCTCCGCTGTATAGTCCTTACTGGTGACCACTGTAGGGTGTAATAGGTCACTGAACAGCGCTCTCACTCCTTCCGGGATGATGACAGCCAGTGCTGTACCAACAAGCAAGCCTGCTCCAAACACGGTCACTTTCTGCAGTTTATCCTAGAAGGAAGTAAAGAGTTATGTAATTTATTATGCAGTAAAATGTTAGCCTATACATATGCACATTAAAAAAATCACTACTAAATTTCACTCTGTGTTAATGTATAATATCAAAGCACAAGTCTTTTCCTACCACATAATATAGCGTTTTGTTATAGGGTCTTAGTGCTTTGTTCAATGTTGAAAATTGCAGATCATAATTTGACATGACTAGGCCTATACAGTTTTTAAAAATAGAGATTTCGATTTTGTATCTAGAAGAACTCATTTGATTTTTTCCATTTATTTGGTAAGACATCCAGCAGCACTACATGCAGTATGCATGCAGTCACAGGGACTCATGTCTTTCATAGAATTTCATACATTACTAGTTCTCATACACAGCACTCACAACAGACACAGACTCTAACTGGATTTGGTGTGATCCAGACTTTAAACCAAGGAATGTTAAATTATGACTACATAAATACTTTTCAGAATTCTACTCAAAACTTGAGAAATAATGTGTTATGTATAAACTTTTTATGGGTTGATAAAAAATTTTATATGTGCTTAACGTAACATTTTATGAATATAACATCAACGTATTTTGTCTAAATATTAATAAAACCTCTGTAATGGGGTTAAAATGTTAGCCGCTTTCTAATTATTGCTAATTCAGCAGTTTTATATGAAAACAGATGGTGCCACTTTCAAACTGGTTTCTGATGAAAATGTGCGAGTTTTAGAGAAAATTAGTGAACCATACTGTACCTCAGACATGCTGACGTTTAGGGGAATGCTCCCAGCTACATAGGATCCCACCAACATGACTAAAGCCAACAAAATAAGGACCCAAGTCCCTTCCATTGTGGATCGAACTTTTTAGTTGATTTAAAATGGTATTCCGTGACACTACGCAGTTCTGACTACACGGCCGTTCTAATTTGTTATCAAATATTCAGGTGTTCATGCTTCGGATGATTAATTATGTTGTAAACCACGGCAATTTCAACAAAAATGCAATTTCAACAATTTCAAATATATTTTGACATCGTCGACGTCATAATCACAGACTACACATAAATAAAATTGACAATGACATTGACATACTACTACAACAACCACAGAACGGCTAACGCTCATGGCGGCACGGCATATACTAAGTACTAAACAAAGACTTTGTATCCTATGTAATAATAGAGACCTATGTAATAGGGGAAATTCTGTGGTACTAAATCTAATACTTGATAGAGAGCGATGCGATTCAAACTCAATGGTGACTGTGAAGTCGGCGCGAAACACTGCACAGTAGCAAAAACTAGGTGTGCGCGGGAAAAGGTAAGAGGTGAGCACAACGGCCGGGAGCTTGCAGTGCACTGCACAGCTGCCATTGGATTTGAATCACACTGCAAAGATGTAACGCTATTTACGCTATGCTAGAACTAGACCACTGGACTGACAGTAACCGACTCTGATGGCCTGAACATAACTGAACTGTTTTTCTTCCTTTCACTCATTCCATATCTTTTACTTTTTTTTTATTAGCCTGTGATCAGTGCTGCCAATTGCGGGGAAAATCCCCGATTTGCGGGGAATTAAGGGTTGCAGCGGGGAGAGCGCGGGGAATGACCAAAATCGGGGAATTTCGGGGAATTCAGACCTTGTTTTTAGTGGGCAAAAATATTATTTTTTTGTAGATAAAGAAGTGTTTCGCCCTCGCTTCGCTCGCGCTTCTATTGTTTCTATACATACATTATTTTAATCAGAAACCAGCGCGCTTGTACTGATATAATAATTCTGTAAAATTGTTTATAACACTGGTTTGGTGCCAGCAGCGCAGCACTGTTCAGCCTAAATGCCAGTATAAATTAAATTCCTTAACTATTGACTTTAATAATAAATAAAAATAATAAATAACGCCCAACGATCACATACATAGATCCTGGACCCTAACTAGGATTCCCTGTATCTAGGGACCCAGGAACTACGAGGACCATGGTCCCACAACACCCAGACACAGAACAAGTATTTGCGCTTTTTTTTTCGGGCACAAATACTTATCTTGTTGCGGGAATCGAACCCGCCACCTCCGGGTTATGAGCCGACCTGCTCAACCACCACACCACGGAGGCTGTCTCGGGGAGACTTTATTTTTATTATTCGAGAATTGGTAATTATTATTGATTTACTAAAAATTTAAATACAAATTACTTAAGGCGTTTTATTGCACATGAGCACTGTGGAATCAATTGCTCAAATGGCCATACTTATTTTCTAGATTATAAAATGTGGCAAATATGGAAATTTTTCGCGCTCGCTTCGCTCGCGTTTTCTTATTGCTCTGTCATTGCTGCTTACAAAACACCGCTGGCGGCGAAAAGTTGTCTTAAGTTAGGACTTGGCTCTTAGTCGCGTCGTGTAGTTGTAGGGAAAAATAATCAGATGGATCCGGCATGAGAAATTCCGGATTTGGCCCAAGGAGGGCAAAGAGTATGTAAACTAACAAACAAACAAACAAAAAAAAAAAAAACAAAAAAACAATTGCAATTAATTAATTGAAATTGAAACTATAATGCAGGGGGCAATTCTGTGAATAGTAAGACTACGGATTTAGTCTAGATGTAAGTTGTATATAGTAGTATATTAAACAAACCATGTATAAAACGTAAAGTAAAACGTAAAGTGTTTTTGTTCCAAAAATGTCGTTTCGGTAAATTAATCATAAAGATGCGGGGAATTTCGGGGAATTGGCGAAACTGACGCGGGGAATAGAGTTTTTTTTTTATTGGCAGCACTGCCTGTGATTCAAACAGGATATAATATAATCACTTCGTTTTGCTGTGATGTGATTAAGTTTTTTTTCTTCGGTGGATTGTCAAAGAGCGCGGTTGTTTCGGCAATCTTTTAATAAAAAATATCTTATATGTAGAGTTTTTTGTGTAAAATATTAGTGTAAATCTTGTAGATTAGGTTTTCAACATCATTCTTTGGTAAGTTTTTGTAAATTCCTTAGTTCTCATTTTTTCGCATAGCCTTCACTTGTTTTAGTCTCGTTTCTTCCGGGGGTTGATGGAAACGGACCCCGGAGGAGGGGCTGGTTGGGGCCCGAATAATACCCAACCAACTCATCAAAATGGTATCATCTTCGCAGATGATTATTCTATTCCTTCGCCAGTAGAATTCGTTTCGATCGCGTCGGATTCCTCGGATGTTATAGAACGCACTCTTCAAGAAAATGCTAATACCACTAAACGCAAGAAGCATTCAAAAAAACATTTAAAAAAAAGCAGAGAGGAAAAACAATCCCAAGACTCACACATTCCTCTAGGTCAAGCTGTGCCAGCATCAAACTCAAATCAGGATTCACAAATTACTGATTCTTTTGCATCTCCATCCGCTACAGTTTCACAAACTCCATCGATTCCCCCTTACATCCCCTCGGGGAGACAATCGTATAAACCAACAGATAAAGGCCCATTTGTGGTGCATGTTCAAAAAATAGAGACTTCTCCGACTTCGGGAATGGTACTTCACCCGGTGAATTTTGGGCGGTTTTTGGCGAAAAATCGATTCTGCAGTATTATAGATGGTAGTGTCCAAAGAATAGGGCGAAACAGAATTTCTTTGTCATTCAACGATGCAAACTCAGCGAACAATTTTGTAACAAGCGATGTCTTAACAAAAAATGATTACAAGGCATTCATCCCTTCGTTTAGCACTATTCGTTTGGGTCTTGTGAAGGGAATTCCAATTGAATGGTCAGAGGAGGAAATCATAGAAAGTATTAATGTTCCAGTTGATAGTTGCCCGATAATAAAAGTGCGTCGATTAAATTATAAAGTGGTTGTCGATGGGGTTCCTGTTTATAAACCATCTCAGTCATGTGTTCTTTCTTTTGATGGTCAAGTTCTTCCTCCGCGGGTATTTATGTGTTTCAACTCCCTTGCTGTCGAACGGTATTATTATCCTACAGTACAGTGTTTCCAATGCTGTCGGTATGGTCATACAAAGAACAACTGTAGGTCAAAGCCACGTTGCTATAAGTGTGGAGAAGGCCACACTGGCGACTCATGTAATGTTGAAGAAGGCACTTCCCCCTGTTTATCCTGTTCGGGTCTTCACTATTCCACGAATAAGAGTTGTCCTGAATTCAGTAGACAAAAAGAAATTAAAATCACAATGGCAGAGAAAAGTATGTCATACTCTGAAGCCTCTAAATTGCATTCGCCTATAAGAGGTAAGAGCTACAGTGATGCAGCCAAAACATCTTATGCCAGTGCTTCCCCTGTTCCTTTATTCTCTTCCAATAAATCTTCTAACCCAGCCTCTCAATCTTATAGGAAAACAATCTTCCTCAAACCTAGACCTCCTCCATTACAAAAACAAGGTTATGATCGTTATGCTCATCAGGCTATAACTAACAATCCAGTTATGCCCTGTAATAATGGTGTTGCTTTTAATCGTCCCAATAATGACTCTTCTCCCTCCTCCAGTAGCATTTTGGAGCTTATTCAGGCTCTCACTAGGCTACTAAACTCTCCTGCTCTTGTACCGTCCAACGCTGCCCAAGATCCTTCCACTTCTGTTTTACAATCCTTCCATGATGGCACCCTCTCTAGGGCTGCAATGGAATTGTCAAAGTCTTAATAGTAAAAAATCTGATCTATTGTATATTATTAATAAATATGATCCAACTATTATTGCCATCTCTGAAACTTGGCTTAAGCCTGGTTCTTTTTTTAAGGTTCCTCGCTATCTTTGTTTCAGAGATGACAAAGCTGATGGGTATGGTGGTTCAGCCATACTTGTCAGAAACTCTGTAAATTCTCATCTTGTAAATATTCCTTCTCAGTTTGTTATTGACAACTTTTCAGTAGTTGCTGTCAGGTTAAAAAATATAACATTCATTTCATTATATATCCCCAGACCTTCTTTTGATATACTAAATAAAATTCTTAATATCTTTTCATCTATGCAAGGCCCATTTGTCATAATGGGTGATTTTAACATTCATCATCCTGCCTGGGGCTGTCAGGCTTCTGATCCACTTGCCAATTACATATTTAATATTATGGATAGTTTAGGGTTGTGCTTATTGAATACTGGTTCTGCCACACGTCGTACAAAGCCGAATGAACGGGTTAGTGCTATTGACCTGACTATGGTGTCAGCATGTCTAGCTCCTTCAATGACCTGGAAAGTGCTATCTTCATCCTTCGGTAGTGATCATTTCCCAATTTTACTTGACCTCCCATTTTCAAAAATCAAACCACTTCCATTCAAACCATTATTAGAATATAATTTAAACAGTAAAACTCAGTCTGATGAATGGTCAAAATATTCATCATTACTTGAACAATCTGCTTCTGATCTTCCTGTCATCCTTCCTGATTCTTTGAACAATTGTCTTAGAGCATTGATAAATTTTATTCATTCTGCTGCTAAATCCTCATTCCCAACAAAGGTGCAAAATTTAAAGCACAGGTCTCCTCCGTGGTGGGATCAAGACTGTAAGGCTGCTGTTGCAGATAGGATAACAGCGGAAATTATATACTGTAATAACATGACAAACGAAAACTATGACAATTTATTGACAATTATGTCTAATTCCAAGCAAATACTTCACTCTAAGAAGTCTGAGGGATGGGAAAATTTCTGCTCTTCTATTTCTCCTAATGTTAATTCCTCTTTTGTTTGGAAATCAATTCGAAAGTTCCGTGGTTCATATAGAGAACCATCTCTTCCATATCCTAGTAATGAAAATTGGTTTGAACAATTTATGGATAGACTGGCTCCTCCCTTTGTTCCTAATTGTGTCAAAGCTATAGCTTCTAGTTCTTCTGTTTATGATGCAAGTTTTACTCCTTTTTCGATGCAGGAGTTACGCCTTGTCCTATCGGCTCTTAAGGATACCTCTCCTGGTCCAGATGGGATCCCATATTCATTTTTGGTCAAAGCTGGAGAAAAGGTTTTAAGCTATTACCTTGAAATGATTAATTTGATGCTAGAGTTAGGGTGCGCTCCAGGTGCAATGAAAACTCAAATAATTGTTCCAGTTTTAAAGCCTGGTAAAGATCCAGAAAATCCTGATAGCTATCGTCCAATAGCTATGTCTTCTGTGCTGACAAAGATTGTGGAGCACCTTATAAAAAATCGTCTTGAATGGCTAATCGAATCTAAAAATATTTTGCCTGAATCCCAATATGGGTTTCGAAAAGGTAGAGGAACTTTGGATAGCTTATCCATTTTTGTTACAGATATTAGGCTCTCTTTTTCTAGAAATGAGTCTATTGTTGCTGCATTCCTCGATATATGCTCTGCTTATGATAATGTTAATCTGTCAATCCTCAAAAATAAGATGGAACATCTGTGTCTTCCAAAGAAAATTATTAACTTCATACTTAATCTTTTTCTGGATCGTACTGCTCAGCTCAGAGTTGATGGTGAGATAAAATGCTCAAGATCGGTACATAAGGGTCTGCCTCAAGGCTCTGTTTTAAGTCCTCTTCTCTTTAATTTGTATACTTATGACTTAAATAAGTGTGTCTTACCTTATTCTAGGTTACTTCAATATGCAGATGATCTGGTTTTATATGTGGCAGATTCTGATATATTAAGTGCTGCCAACAAATTATCTCAAGCTCTTGAGTCATTAAATATTTGGCTATGTCATAATGGTCTGGATGTAGCTCCACTAAAGAGCTCCATTGTTATCTTTACCAGAAAACGGTTGAAACCGAGACTTAACATTCTGCTTAATAAAATCAAGATTCCTGTTGAAAATGAAAAAAAATTTTTAGGATTAGTTCTAGACAGTAAATTAAACTTCTCTTCACATATTAACTATGTTACAGTTAAATGCGAAAGAAATCTCAATATTTTGAGATGTTTGGCTGGTGTATGGTGGGGTGCTCACCCTTATTACTTAAAGCTTCTTTATAATGGTATCATTCGTAGTGTTATAGACTATGCTTCATTTTTATATGAGCCAGCTTGTAAAAAAATGCTCAATGCTTTGGACTTGATTCAGGCAAGAGCTTTACGTATTATTATAGGAGCAATGAAGTCTACCCCTAAGAATGCTATGCAAGTGGAATGTGATGACCCACCTTTAGATCTGAGGCGTCAATATCTTTCGGATATGTTTTTATTTCGTTTGTTTCAGTATTCCTCTCATCCTCTTTTCCCAAAACTGCAGCTTTTGTACAATTATATTTCTCTGCCTTACTGGAGTAATAAAAAAACTCCTTGCTTAGTTACAAGCTATGCAAAAATTATCAACCTTAGATTCTCTACTCATAGAACTCTTAAACTTCCTGTATTTGAATTTGATTATCAAACTATCTTATATCAACCCTCTTTACATCTTAATTTAGATTTGATGAAAGGGGATTCCTTCGCCAATAAACACTTTCTTCGGATCAAAGATGATCTATGGCGTGGTTGGCATTGCATTTTTACAGATGCATCTAAGCTAGATCAAAATGGCTGTGTTGGTGTTGGTTTATTTCATCAAAACTATAATATTGTGCAAAAGATTAAGTGCCCTCCGGAAACATCAGTCTTTGTTGGTGAATGTAGGGGTATTATGGAAGCTATCAACTATATACTGTTGTTCAAATTAAATAAAACTGTTGTATTCTCTGATTCATTGAGTGCTCTTCAAGCCTTTCAGAGTAATCCTTTTAAAATAGGCGCCAAAAACTGGATCATATTTAAATCTAAAGACTTGCTATTGAGATGCTCTAATTTGGGTTATTCTGTGCACCTAGCTTGGATCCCTAGTCATAGCAATATTTCTGGCAACGAAAAGGCCGATGAGATTGCCAAGCAAGCAGTAATATGTGGAGATAAAGTTCCTTTTAAAAATTATCCCCAAGACCTTCTGCTTTTACCTACCTGTGACTTAAAATCTAGATGGCTGAATAGATGGTTGGTAACTAGCAGACGGACAGGTTCAAATTATGCCAAGTACCAACCTGACATTCAAATTAAACCATGGTTCTTTAAGTTTAAGTACAATAGAAGAGTGTGTTCTACAATATCTAGATTAAGATTCGGCCACTGCTGCTCTGGTGTTCATTTAAAAAAACTGAGGATAAGAGACTCATCTATCTGCGAATGTGGTATGGATGAAGCTGATTTGAACCACATTTTCTTCTCATGTCCTAAATTTGATCATAATTCATTATTCAACTCACTAATCCATTATAAATTTCCATTCCCAGTTCACATAGATAATATTTTGTGTAAAATAGACCCTACTTCAATAGCTATTTTATCATCTTTTATTATTGAAAATAACATTAAATTGTAATCATATTTAATGTAATTATATTCATTTTAACAACTGTCCTAGTAAGTCATGCCACAATATTCAATTATTGTCTTCATTGTACATTTTGCTCATTTATTGTAATAATGTTGTGTAGTTGGTAGTTATAGGATATTTTTGTTTTGTTTCAGATACCCTAAATTCAAAATTTCGTTTTTATTTCTCTTTTGACATGACACTGGCAAAAATGTGCTAAACAATTGCCATAAAAAAAAAAAAAAAAAAAAAAAAAAAAAAAAAAGATGTGATTAATTCATTCATTCTTCTGCAATAGTTTTGTTTCCTGCCACTTTCACGGTTTTTCTATAAATTCTAAATATATGAGATCATACAAAACTATTAAATAGAAATAATCACAATTATTCAGCCTTACCAATAAAAAACCCATAAATTGTTGCGATAGACAGTACTTACTGGTTGGTTTGGTTTCCTAACCTCTAAATTTTCAGCCGACGCGACATTGTAAGGCCCAGCCAGTTCCACAACTGGCAACAAAACAAGAAAAATGACCACGACTGAGGAAGCGCCGGCCCCGGAGAACACAGAGATCGTACGTATATCAATCATCAACCAATCTGAATCATCTAGTGTTCAGTTGGCTGGGTCGATCCAGTGATCCTGGAATCTCCTCTCCTTTTCAGGACTGGGGCAATGAGAGGCTCATGCGAGCACAACGGGCAGTCGAAGCCAATGTGTATGACGTTGACTCGTGGTCCCTTCTCATCCGTGAAGCTCAGACGCGACCCATCAACGATGTGCGGTCTGTGTACGAGAAACTCATCACGGCTTTCCCTACTACGGGACGGTACTGGAAGATTTATATTGAGCAGGAGGTAAGTTATCTAAGATTGCTGATAATTGGGTAATAGGGCATTTCATACCGCATTTGGTTCACACCGTGGTGTGAATCACCCATGTGCCCTATATGAATGGACTCTTTCGGACTGCGGTGTGAATCACCCTCTGTCATTATAGTCATTAAGCACCTTCCCTGAACAAAAGATTGTGTTAAACAGTTTTATCTGTCGTTCCAGCTATCTGATACTATTGTCCACTTAACTCTTTTTATTCCTATAATTATCTGCTATTTACTTAGGAATATATCTATTTATTTTTATTAACGTAAGTTTATGAAATATGTATACTATGAATATTTATTATGATGTTTATTGTATATTATATGTAAAGTATGTACATTTATGAACAGCTTTTAGGGGAAACCACCATCCAAATATTTTACATTCCACTCAATCGGTTTAAGTACCTCATGAGGAAGGCTGATTCACCCAAATTGTGAGGTCTGTGGTAAAGTGGAGGATACTTATCACTTTGATGGAGTGTGCTCGTAGTGAACCTATTAGGCTAAAATTGAGAGACAGGGCTGAATTTCGTAGATGTTGGTGCCATCCAAAGTGTCCTAGCAGAGTCCACATCGGTCACTGCTAGGATACTTTACGGCCTGTGTATTGCTGTCATTTCGTAGTATTTTATTATGTAATTATTATTGAGCAACCAATGGGGCTGGCATGGCCAGTCCCAAAAAAATATAAGAAAAAAAAAAAAAAACATTTTTGCATTATTCCTTTCCATGCAAGGTTGTCTGGAAGAGATCAATAAGCTTTGAGCAATAAGACCGCCAATTGTAACACTTACAATTCTACTTTTTGTTTATAATTTGTGTGTTTCAATGAAGAGTTTATCTACCTATCTATCTATAGTACTTGTGCGATTTGTACCGGGGTGTGAACCACTCACGTATTTATTTTCTTTTGGGTCATTCGCACCACTATCAACAGAAGAAAAAAAACATTGTAAAATTGTACTGGCAGGTAGAAAAATGGTAACAATGAGAGCTGACATTTGCTTGCAAAATGATGATTATTACAAAAACACCATATTCACATTATTTTTTAGTATAATCTGGGAGTTTTAAAGGCTAGAGTGAAGGGGTATTTTCTAGGCGAGCATGCTCCATAGTCGACTGTGTTGCCACTTACTATCATGAGAGAAAGTGGTCAAACGCAAGGCTATCAATGATTTAAATAATATTATGGTGCAATAGGACAATGGCATTTTTGTCTTTAGTTTGGCTGCTGAGAGAATATGTGAGAAGCTGAACGAAGCCTAATTCTAATCACTTAATCTTAGAACCCTAGTACATTCGCGAAACTTAACCCATTTAATTGGTGGCATATATGGCACCATACAGATGTTTGTGTGTTCATATCCGTGTGAAGAGCACCCGGAAAATTATTTTGAAAACACTGGGTGGTCCATTAGATATTTTTAAGTTGACACGGGGTTAACCAATATACCAGAAACCAGGGATTAATGCGGGGTTATTTATACTCCATCTAATGTAAGGCTGAGTTTGACAGCTACAATAAAATGGTAAAAAAACTATTAAAACATTAAATGTTTAATTATAGCTAATGTATAATCCATTACCACCCAACCGATAGAATTATTAGCAAAAAATGATCCAAAGGAGAGGGTTATAAGTGGGTGTTAAATATAATCAAAATGGTAAATGTGGCATAAGGTACAGGGTTACACGTAAAGTTAATCCGTAATAGTTTTGGATTTATCAAAACCTCCGATTTTGTTTTATGAATATAGCATGAAGTGATAAAACTCTATTGTATTTCTCTAATCTGTGGAATACTGTGGATAAAACCCATAGGTTACTGAAAAAACAATTGTTACTTTGTAATAAAACCACAAGATAACTGTTGCTACAGATAATATAAAATATATAATTTGTCAGCTCCAGTATTGCAAGCAATAAATTTTTTTGCTTATTATTATTATAGCCAAATATAAAAAAATCGGAGGTGTGAATAATTTTCTTTTAAAAATATTATTATTCCTTCATAATTAATCTTTCATTTGACAATAGTTGCATGCTGATTAGAATAACCACCCAAGTTCCATACAAAAAAAGTCCTGTACTTTTCGGTTTTCGTTCACATTTTTACTATTTCACTATAGCTGTCAAGTCAACACATTCTTACATTAGATGGACAACAGCTATGATATCTCACTCCGTCTTTGTCTCTCACTTTGTCTTCGTATCTCTTTCCCTCTTCATCTGACTGTCTCTCTTTTTTCTTTGTGTGCATTACCAGACACTCTATTAAGTTTAACTTTAATTTTATTTTTCAGATGAAGGCGAGAAACTTTGAAAAGGTGGAAAAGGTTAGTATCAAAACAGCGTAAGTTGGTATTCTATCTAAAATAATCTGTGATATTAGCGTAAGTTAGAAAAGTCTGATGATTTATGTCTGCAAGACAGAAAAACAACTGTGAAGTTATTTAAATGTAAGGAGAAATAAAATATCCAATATAAATGGTACCATATTCTTTTTTTTCGGTTAGGGTTGCCGTGTTCAGACATGACGGAGGCGAATTTCTTTGGCAAAACAACTTTTTAATTAAAGAACATTGCCAGGTTATGTAGCAGAAATAGTGCTAAAATGTTACAATGCCAAAGAAGTTCACTTTTGACATGTAATCCCTGATATTTTTGTAGTTTTACACATCCTAAACAAAAACACATTTGATTTCGAATTGGCAAACACTTATTATTTAGTTATTGCATGAATGAAAAACTGCTTTGAATGTTTAAACATGCTACTACACAACATTATTAATTTTCCAAAGTTTTCAATTGGGTTAGTCCCATGTCAAACCACTAGATGGCGTTATACATAAACACTGACATTGTTTTGATTAAAGTTAGCGCAGATGTAAAAGTCAATATAAGCGAGCTATATGCCACAATATATATCCTTGAAAAAATATATAATACTATTCTATTATAACTCGCTGGTTATCCCACCAGGTTTAAGATTAGTTTCATTGTTAGCCTATATAAATAGGGCGAAATGAGTGTTGTTAGAACAAGACTCAAAAGTCGCATTACCGTAGTTAGGTATTACAACTTGAACTGTGGGTACACGTAATACGGGTTATGAAGCTATTTTAGTAATAGGAAATAAAATATAAACTGAGAAGATATTTACAGTTGGTGATGAACAAAAATAAAGGGCTTTGATTATTTTGGCATATCCACCGTCGGCCATCTTGTTTTCTCTACAAAATGGCGGCCACTTTTGAAACCTATATGATTCGATAGCTGACAATAATATGAACAAGGTTTGTATGAGGCAAAATTTTCTCCAGCACCAAGCTTCCATGATATACGCCTTCAAAGTTACAATTGTGGCGCCGTCGGTAAATTGACTTGCAACTAAAGTATGAATAATTGATAAATGTTACGCTGTTAAGGTCGGCAGAGACCAACAGCATTGGCTTGTTCCAAAAAAAATCTATTAAAAAAGCAGGCATGATATGAAGTTAGATTATTATTTGTACCCAACTGAATAGATAGACATAGTTTGTACATCAATTCGGAAATACTTTGAACTGTTGCAAAGACGACAATCAGGTGAGTGTGTTAATTTAGCATTATTTTCAACCAACGGAAAAAAAAATCGAACGTTTTTTTTTTACCTCATACCTACTAGCTGACCCCGGCTTCGCACGGGTTAATAAGTTTTACGCCCTAACCCTGTTCCTGGGAAGAGGGAGCGTTCCATCCATTCATCCATTTTCCCTATATTTTTCCCTTTCCCTTAGTATAAATAAAGAGTATAAATAAAAAAACAATAAATTATGACAAAAAATCTTGCATATAAATTACATCCTTATTACTTCGTGCAACCCCCACATGGCCGTTTCAGAAAGCATAAGTATCCCAAATGTTATTCTGAAAGATTAGCTATAACCATGGGGTCCCATCAGATACAAACGAAATATAGCCCGAACATGAAACAAATGTAGTAATCGTGTCTAGAGAGTTACTAGTTAGTGTCCAGTGTATTCATTTGGCCCAATACTTCGCCAACACGCAATAAATTTCGCTTGATAATCTTGCGTTATGCAGAAATAAAATAATTCGTAAAATAGCCCGCGTTATTCCGTTGTATGGGATGAGGCATCTGTACTGTAGGTATTATATTATCTGGGGCTATAACCATACCAACTTTCAGAGAAATCCGTCCAGTAGTCCCAGCCTGATGCATGTTCAAAAGGACAGACAGACAGACATAAAATCCAAAAACTGTTTCTATTTCCATAGCGATTAAGGACAAGAAGTGTTTCTCTATAGCCGAATTTGTAAATTCTTATGAGACATAAATTCATTAACCGTAAGTGTAGTGTAGGTAATGCCGAATATAATGTAGTACATACCATGTTATAAGATGGTGAATTATAAATAGATAAGAATAAAAATAAAATGTATTATAGATCAAATTTTTCAAAAAATATTCAGTGTACCGATGGGGAAGAAAGGTTCTCGAGTAGCAACCACGAACTGGAAGACGCAGCGTAGGTCGGCCCCCAATAGGTGGACCGACGACCTGGTCAGAACCGCGGGGAGCCGATGGATGCAGGAGGCGAGCAGCCGCTCTAAGTTGCGCTCCCTGGGGGAGGCCTATGTTCAGCAGTGGACGTCTTCAGGCTGTTAATGATGATGATGATTCAGTGTACAGATTTAGCCTAAGTTACAGTTTTATTATATGTTTAGAAGATTATTTTAAGTACACTAACCCCGGCGTTGCTCACCAGTTGTTCCAGCGTTGCTTGATGAAGATCCTCAACATTGAACTGTGGCGGCTTTACCTCAACTACGTGAAGGAAACCAAGTGCATGCTGCCTACATACAAGTACGTAACTGCGATATTGCTTAAATAAGCGACTCGCAATAAGCTAGATATTAAAAATGATCAAGTAAATATTGTTTTCATAAAGTAGGTTAAAAATTAACTAAAAATCGGTAAATAAATGACTTGTTTAAGCTTTTAAAGTTTCTAGAGGGGGCATCGCTTTGCTTGTCCCTTCTCGCAAAACAGGGCATGTCTAATTAGTTACAGTTGAAATTTTCACAGATGATGTGTTTCTGTTGCCGCTATAACAAAAAATATTAAAAAAACAGGATAAAATAAATATTTATGGAGGTTGCCATACAACAAACGTGAATTTTTTGCTGAAACCTACGTGCGAGAGTCTGACTTGCACTTGGCCGGTTATTAATAGCAGGCATCTAGCCTAAATATGGCTGACGGTTCAAGATGGCGGACGAGTAATTTTTATGACGCACGTAATTTGGTATCAAATAAAATGCTGAGAATACGAAAAGAATTAAAACCAATAAAAGCTTATTTAACATTTCTTTCGCTATTCATTTATGTGTGAACCTTTGTCAACGTTACAGAGAGAAGATGGCGCAGGCCTACGACTTTGCCCTCGACAAGATAGGCCTAGATATCCATGCCTATCCAATCTGGAACGATTACGTCACTTTCTTAAAGAGCGTCGACGCGGTTGGCTCTTACGCTGAGAACCAGAAGATATCTGCTGTTAGAAAGGCAAGTTCATCTCATCATCATCATCATCATTAACGGCCTGAAGACTTCCACTGCTGTACATAGCCCACAAGGTGGACCGACGACCTGGTGAAAACCGCGGGGAGCCGATGGATGCAGGAGGCGAGCAGCCGCTCTAAGTGGCGTTCCCTGGGGGAGGCCTATGTTCAACAGTGGACGTCTTCAGGCTGATGATGATGATGACATAGCCCTCCCCCAGAGAGCGCAATAATTTGAAGCGGCTCTGCCATCTATCGGGTCTCTGTTTAGCTTTTATAAAGGAGATGGCAAGGTAAGGCGTTCCCCTCTGCCGGTCATATGGCGCTACTTGGTCATCTACAATATCATAGTGTGCGTGTAGACATGGTGTAACTACGCTAGTTTATATAACGGTGTGCGTGTTTTAAAATGGTGTGCGGCGTGCGTTTACACGCGCGTTTTGCGCGTTGCTATACGTGTTTACCTCGTCCCCCGTAGAAATTGGAAGAAAATGGTGCTTGCGGATTAAAACGTTAACATCTCTATTTATAGATGCTCTAAGGGTCTCTGTGGTTTTGACCAGATCGTCGGTCAGCTAGTCTTCCGGTCGCCACTCGAGAACCTTTTTTCCTCATCGGTTGTCAGTTCTACGAGCGATGTGGCCCATTGCCATTTCAACATGCTAATCCTAAGCGCTATATCGGTAACTTTAGTCCTCCTGCGGATCTCCTCATTTCGGATCTTATCTCGTTCTGTTATTAATTTGTATACCTAATTCTGTTTGTTTGCAAACGTTTCTATCATTATATTATAAGGTTTATATCAGTGTTATGTGTATTAGGTATGAGTAGCTGTTTTTATATGTATATATATAATTATATACGTAATATGATATTTAATATATTATAAATTATTTAAATGTTATAAATTTAGTAATATTTTGTCTGAAATCAAATTATCCACCTGCAGGGTTTCAGCTGAAAATCAGCCTCTGGTACCGGTAGGCGCCTGACATTTATGCTGAGCTGAACGCCCTTTCAGCTTCAACACGAAAATTCTTTTTTAATAATTATATGCACAGTATAATGTAAAACTTAATTAAGATCCTGGTGTGTATTTTTGCTTTTTGTTGTGTATTGTGTAACTTAGCATTATAATGAAGTTGAATAAACGCTATTCTATTCTATTCAGGGAAACACTGAGCATAACTCTCTCCATAGCTTGTAAAATTAAATTATTCATACCCTGTATTTATGTACAACTGTCGGAAGACCTGCACCGCTGAATACAGGCCTCTCCCATAAGACAACACTGGACGCTTATAGGTTTGCCATGGTCCCCACGCTCGGCAGGCGGCTCGGTGACCACGGACATTCCCTTAGCCGGTTGAAGCCACCCACGGGAAGAGATGGGGTGGTATTCGCAAACGCAAACACGGTTTTTAGTTCCTTATACTGACTGATAGCCATTGGTAGTAACCATAGAGCAAAATAAAAACGCCGGCGAAGTGTCATCTATACATCTATACATATAATAAAACTGTAGAGATAAAAAAATCTGTAAATGCAAGATATCGAAAAAAAAAATGACACAGGTTGGCTTGAAATTTTTCGGTGATCACGTTAAGCTACTTTTTAAACATTTTGTCTGTTTGTTTGTTTGTTTGTTTGTTTGTTTGTTTGTTTGTTTGTTACGGCACAACTCCGAAGATACTGAACGGATTTTCATGCGGTTTTCACTAATAAGCTTAGAAAACCCCGGCGCACAACATAGGATATATTAAATTTTAATATAGTTAATTTTTTTTTTGGTGAAAATGTGTAAGATTTCACTATGAAACGGAACGGGATTTTAACAAGATGGCCGCTTCACAGGTTCAAGTTAAGTTTTTTTTTCTTATGTTTTGGCTCCACACATAGTGCCTATTTAGCCAGTGTCAAAAGGTAAGTTTTATTTTGGCTACTAATCATAGATGAGGGAAAAAAAATTCTCTCTCTCTGATGGTTATTTTATCTCTGGTATATCCGGAGACACAGATTAAAGAAAAAAATATCTGTTACTATTATGGCGCGGCTTCATATACCTTCGCTGTTGAGTTGGCGCGCAATAACATCTCTATTGACTATCCTCGAGGTTTTTGTAGCGAACGAACCCGGACACACAGTCAATTTGTTTGTCTGCTGCGCGACCGACGTGGGCTAAATAAAATGGAGGAAGCAGTAGCGTTATATTGCATGTCGGCGAATAAATATGTTTTACAAACAGTGAGAGTATTATTTGCGATTACAAAAATAAATTTTAATAGTTTTAATTTATAATTCCTTATCAATATGAAGTAAAGCATTTTTTTTATTATTTGTATGTTTATCTGTCCCTTTGAATACGGATCACGGTTGTTATAGCGGCAACAGAAATATGTCATCTGTGAAAAATTCAACTGTCTAACTATCGCGATTCATGAGTAAATCCTGGTGACTGAGTAAATCCTGGACAGACAGACAGACAGACGGACAGCGGAGGTTTAGTAATAAGGATTTACCCTTTGAGCACGGAACCCCAATCATTTTTATTTTAATCTGAACAATCCCCACTGCACTAAGCAATAAGGAAGTAAATTAATGCATGTTTTTATTTATAAATTAAAAGACAAAAAACAGTAAATAGCAATTGGCACGCCTGCATTACCGGCAGTGTACAGTGCTTTTCGGGCTACGGCGAAATACATACTTCGTCTGAGCTCGATGCAATGCAGATTAGAGAAAAACAATGTGTTCATTATGTAAGTAACTATACCCAAGGAAGTCATATGTATTTACATATAAATAAATTTTTCCGTTAATCTGTGGTCCAAACTAAAAAAGAGGATAGGTATGCGAACCTTCTTGAATATGGGCACGATACAGAGAACAAGGAATCTAGAAAATTAAAAACTTCTTAGACTTTTTTTATAAGTTTTAAGGCTTCACGCGTTATCATATTTAGCCAATATTGAAATATAACTAAATTATTATTAATGTTTTTGATTTATTGAGTTCTGTCGAGGGCAAAATTCTTTATTGGCGATCTGGTATTATGTATTAGTTTTCAAAAATTTACTACCATTAGCATTCAAATAAGTATTTAAAATTGGATTTATAGTACCTATAGCTTATTTTTTTTGTAGTAACATATTCAGTAATCTGTGCCTATTGACTTTTGCTTTTGCTACGCATTGTAAACTCTTTTTTATTTTGGCATTAGACAAAATTTGTATTTAGCCAATGATAGGAAGTATTTTATGAAAACGGTTTAAAAGGGTAGGTACTTAGACTTTTTATAATTATTCATAAGGCTTCACGCGATTATCATACTTAGCCAATATTGAAGCTTACATTTTTATTCAAGTTTTCGATTTATAGGGTTTTAGCGGGAGCAATGTTCTTTATTGGCGATCTGGTAAAATGTATTATTTACATGACCTTACTACACGTTACCATTCTAATTAAGTAGATAAAATTATTTTTGCGCTATTGCTACATTCTTGATCGACCCCAAGGAAGTTTTAACGTACCTGGGGGTCTAGCAATGATCCCAATCGCTAACGCTAATGCCTCACGCTAACTCCAAAATGTATTGGAATGACGTTTCGGAAATCGCTAACTTTTCCGCAGCGAATGTCATTTCAATACATTTTTGGAGTTAGCGTGAGGCGTTAGCGTTAGTAGTTGGTATCTTTGCTAAACCCCCTGTAGTATTTATAGCTACTTAAGTTATAGACCCTTACCATTGCTACGCATTAAAACCTTTTTTATTTTGGCTTACTTTAATAGCCAGAGGGCGTGCTATTATTTGTATTTAGCCAATGATACGCAATATTTTAGGAAAAATGTTAAAAAAGGGTAGGTACTTAGATATAATAATATGTAGGTATTCATTATGGCAATTGTATCCTCGAATTAACAACAACATGGCGCGTAACGTTCGTTTTTGACCTTTTTATGATTTGTTCTTCTTCTTCTTGCATGTTGAAATAAGTTTTTAATAGTTAAAATATTTTAAATCTGTGGGTTCTATCTTTGGGTGTAAGTAATAATTATGTAATGACGATTTAACCTACTTCCTCACTTTCATCACTAGGTAGGTATGTTGAATGTGCAGTGGTAATGAGACAGCGTGGAAAATAGTGGACATAATAATAATTATAACTTTCGATTCTTTAAGGAGTGGTGGTTTAGTATTTGTAATTCTTAATTAATATTAAGAAAATTAATTATGTACGCATCGTACAGGTAAATGCATATGTTCAGCAATTTATAAACTTATTATTGACACTGGCTAAATGTAGGTAAGTACACAATTCGTATGGAGTCAAACTTAAGAAGGTAAAAAAATGGAACAAAAAGCGCGCGGATAATATGTAAAACAGCATCATCGTGTGTAATTCTTCCATATTTTTCTAACTGTACCTGCCTGCTTAGGTAACTACTGCCTAAACATAATTTACTGAAACTTCTGTTAAAGCTAAATAGCTTCCACTCACGGCTATACTTGCGTTATACCTATACCTATGCTAATACAGGTTACTACGCTCAGCTTCGAATAGATTTAGTGGATTTTGTTGTTTGGTACGAAATGCATGATCTATTATTAGACTATAAGGTAAAAATAACATAACACAAGCGTGCGAAGCCGCGGGCAAAAGCTAGTATTTTTTAAAGCTTTTTGGTAGCCCTGCCTTCTGAATTATAGGTTGTAGGTTCGATTCCACCCAGGACAAACATTTGTGTGATGAACATAGGTATTTGTTCTGCGTCTGGGTGTTATATTGTATTCTATGTATGTATTTATAAACAATAAGTACCTGAGTATTGTATCGGTTATCTGGTTTCCATAGTACAAGCTAGATGGCGCTGTTTGAAATGTCCACACATATTTATTTATACCTTGTTAATTTTTCAGGTGTACCAAAAAGCAGTGCTCACACCGATTATAGGCATAGATACGCTGTGGAAGGATTATATTACGTTTGAACAGAGCATTAACACTATCATAGGTAAGTGTAACACAGCAATAAAAAAGAAAAAATCAAAATTCACTAATATAACAGGAAATAAATGAAACCATGTCGTTTTTAGGTATTTACGTGGCCAGGATATCATTCTTTCAATAAAGATCACTAAAAACTCTTCCATTAGGATAATAGGCATGATGACTAAAAATATTATTTGCATAAATTAATAATATTCTTCAAAAGATAAACATTTGTGAAAACAAAAATAAAATATCTCAAAAAATGACAAAGTTACAAGCATTTTGAAACCGGAATAGAAAGAGATAGCTGAACGGCCAGTGACGTCAGAGCAAGGTCGTTATAGTACCTCATTAGTAAGCTGTGGTAACTTTCATACAATATCTTTGGCATGTGACGTCACAAGTCGATTTTTCATAGTAACTGTGGAGACGCTCTGTTTCGCGAGAAAGGGACAGGAGATGCTTTAAAAGCTTATAACTCCGTGATTTATTTACCGATTTTGCTTATTTTTTCAATAATAGCATTGATTTCAAACTTCTTTATGAAAGTAATATTTGCTTGTTCATTTTTAATAGTAGTCATCATGCCTATTACATTTATTAAGATATAAATGGTTATGAAATGTTTTTTTTTTAAATAAGCTACTTGTAAGTGAAGAATGCATCATGCCCGTTCTCACGTATGGTACAGAGACCATGGCTCTCACTGAGCTTTCAGCAGAGAAGTTCATAATCGCGCAAAGAGCAATGGAAAGAGCTGTGCTTGGAATTACATTGCGCGACTGCAAGAACAATAAATAAATAAATAAATAAATATCTGTGGACATTGCACACAGCGCCATCTAGCCCCAAACTAAGCATAGCTTGTACTATGGGAACCAGATGACTGATACAAAACTTATATACTTTTTTGTTTGTAAATACATTTATGGAATACAATATAACACCCAGACGCAGAACAAACATCTATGTTCATCACACAAATGTTTGTCCCGGGTAGGAATCGAACCCACAGCCCTCAGTTCAGAAGGCAGGGATACTACCAACTGAGCTATCGGGCCCGTCATATGGATAAGACGGAAAACGGGGGTGAGAGACGTGGTTCATGTGATTGCGAGACGGAAGTGGAGTGGGGCTGGCCCCATAGCACGTATGGGCCAAAACCGTTGGACGCGACGGGCAGTGTTGCCAACCCCAACAGCTTAAAAAACAGTACGACAGCCTAAAAAAACAGTAAACTTGTCATTTCAAAACAATAAATCTACTGTTTGAGAAACGGTGTTTAATGTACACATATTATTTATATTCCAGAGAAAATTTAAGAAGTGCTCTAAGAAGTTAATAAGATATTTTTAGTTTTCTAACGGAAATTAGCCGTTATATTTAAAAACAGGCAATGCATCGGCAACGCCCCTGGTGTTGCAGGTGTCTATAGGCGATGGTAACTGCTTACCATCAGGCGGGCCGTCAGCTAGTTTGTCTGTCCATGTTATAAAAAAAAATAGATTATGCTCAGCTATAAAGCAAGCCATTTTGATTTCACTTTCTTTGCTATTTGTTTTGGATCTTATGATTTTTGGGCCTTTGTTCGTATTTAATTATTATTACTTATTTCTTTTTGGGGAGTTTGTTCACCAGATAAATCAGTACTCATTATTTTAAAATGACCACTTTCGAAAACACGTAATAAACAAAATAGTAATTGATCTAGTTTCAACTTGCCGAAAACAGAGAAATGAAAATAATGTATTACAGGATCTTCCCCAATAATAATGTAGTAGCAACTTTTGTATGCCCTATGTTGTATGTTTATTGCAATTTGTATCAGATGGCTCCAAAATTATAGAAAAACAGTTATATAAAACAGTAGAGTTGGCAACACTGGCCACGACCACGAGGCCGCCCACCGAAGCGATGGGTGGACCATATTAGAGGACACGAAGGTCACGACTGGACGGCCAAGGCACAAGGCCGAAAAGGATGGCGGAAAATGGGAGAGGCCTATGTCCAGAAATCAACCAAAAAGGGCTCATGAAGAAGTCCAGAATGGTTGGAATGCATCACATGTGTTGGTTTTGAGGTGCGGAAACGATGATACCTTGCGTTACTTGGATGATAAGAAAACAAAATTGTTTGTGTCCCAAAAAACTGGCCATAGCGCGAGAAGTTTCCAAAATCATGATCATCAACAGCCTGAAGACGTCTGATGCTGAACTTAGGCCTCCCTCAGACAGCGCCACTTGGGCGGCTCCCCGCGGTTTCCACTAAATATTTTTATATTTATTTATATAGAAACACGAACAGTACATGTATTAAATATTATCAATAGTGAATATACATCTTAATCTAATTATTCTGATACATATACCCTTAACAGGTAACTAAATAGTCGGTCCTACGCTGCTTCCGGTTCGTGGTCGCCACTCGAGAACCTTTCTTCCCCATCGGCTGTCAGTTCTGCGAGCGATGTAGCCTGCCAATTTCCATTGCAAAAATTAATTTAGTCAATTTTAACACCTTTCCCTATTAAAATAAGAGCCATTTTCCAGCGGAGCGCATGGCGATGGAACGTTCCAGAGAGTATATGAACGCTAGACGCGTGTCCAAAGAACTGGAGACTGTGACTCGAGGCCTGAACAGGAATATGCCCGCAACACCGCCGGCAGTCGATAGGGAGGAGATGAAACAAGTAATGTTTTATTTTGGATAATAGATGGCGCTGTTATTAATTTGGTTTTTTGTAGGTATAGTTGTTGGTTTTGAGCCAGCAGGACGCTTAGTAGTAGTCTAATGAGTTTTGTTTTATAGGGTTCCATATTCAAAGGGCAAAGCGAACCCTATTACTAAGACTCCGTTGCCCGTCTGTCTGTTTGTCTGTCCGTCTGTCACCAGGCTGTATCTCATATTCCATGATAGTTAGACAGTTGGAATTTTCACAGATGATGTATTTCTGTTGCCGCTATAACAACAAATACTAAAAAACAGAATAAAATAGATATTTAACGGGGCTCCCATACAACAAACGTTTTTCCTCGTTTTAATAGATAATGATCCGGAACCCTTCGTGCGCGAGTCCGACTCGCACTTGGCAGGCACAAATACTTGTCCTGCCGGGCCTGTCTAACTTGTTCCAATACCTTTCAATTTCAACTGCAGAATATAGGCCTCCCCATAGAGCGCTACCTTGAGCGGCTGCTCGCTTCCTGCATCCATCGGCTCCCCGCGGCTTTCACCAGATCGTCGATTCGTCGGTCTACCTGGTTCCTTAGAGCATTTATAAATGGAGGTGGCAACTCAAGGCGTTCCCCTCTGCCGGTCATATGGCGCTATTTGGTCATCTACAATATCATAGTGTGCGTGTAGACATGGTGTAACTACGCTAGTTTATATAACGGTGTTTACACGCGCGGTTTGCGCGTGTGCTATACGTGTTTACCTCGTCTCCCGTAGAAATTGGCAGAAAATAGTGCTTGCGGATTATAATGTTAACATCTCCATTGGTTAAATGCCCTGAGACCTGCTGGGCTACCACAAGCTAATACAAAACCATCATGTTGCATGGCATTATTATTTCAAGGTTACAATAATTATACAATAATATATAAGAGAACTTATAAAGTATTCCTGCGTGTGAACGAGACGTCTACATTTTTATATGGCGTTGTCACTGTCGCACGTCAGTGTCAACATGATGTAAAGGTATGACATGACAGTTGTATTTGAGTGAACGATTCAACGTGACGTCATCAAAACTGCTCTGGCTCTGCAACATTAAAGTATTCTTATTTGAAGTAATAATTTTATACGACGTTGTGGTCCACCTGGTCCATTTTATTAATTTGTTGCAATTTCGAAAACCATTAACACCAGGTGGAGTTATGGAAGAAATACATATCGTGGGAGCGTTCGAATCCTCTGCGATCCGAAGACACAGCACTAGTGTGTCGCCGAGTGATGTTCGCCATAGAACAGGGGTTGCTGTGTCTCGCACACCATCCTGACGTTTGGCATCAAGCGGCGCAGTTCCTAGATCATTCTGCGAAGCTGCTGCAAGAGAAAGGGGTAAGGTTCTGGATAGATGCGTCAAATCATGTTTTTACCTCAGCAGCTCGAATAGGCACCCTTTGCTGCTAGAAAACAGTGTGTAAAATCGTATTTTACTCACTGCTTGAGACAAAGCGATTTTTTTAATATTATGTCTGCGGTAATTGTATTTAGCCAGCTTTAGGTTACATTTATATGGAGTTTTAGAGAAAATTTGTTTTTTTTTTTTCGTTGTCATGCTTTTGGCGGGATCGCGATAGTGTTTCCTTACTAGGTAATAAGTACCTACCTGTAATGATGTTCATTGAGAGCAAAGTTTTTGCGTCTCGTGCCTTTGAATCCCTCGCTCGCTCAGGATCTTTGCTTGCTCAGGATTCAACATCAGCACTCGACACAAAAATCAACTTTGCTCTCGTGTTGCACAAATAACTATTGTCAAACTTCTCCTAAGTAAGTCAAGCTTAATCTTCTTCTTAACGTGTAGGCAAGTGGTCAGCCCTGGATGTCTATCAAAGGTCCCAAACGCGACTTAAAAAATGTATTGATATTACATTAGCTGCGGAAAAGCAAGCGATTTCCGAAATGCTATTCCAATATATTTTGGAGTTAGCGATTGGGATCTTTGCTAGGAATCCTGGTGTCAGAATTTTTAGGCCGCCGCCCGTTAAACTGTTAAATTCAGCCTATGTTACTGTGGAACTACCTAAATGACTACCAAACGTCACCAAATTTTTAAATTCTGTACTCCTAGTACGAGTTTCGATAGTTTACTAAAACTTGATTCGTTTACGTTTTCTCCCTTTTCTCCCATACATGTCTCTGCAGCGCCCCTAGCGGACACGTTTATGAACTAAAAATGGCAGTACAAATTTTAAATGGATTCGCGCGTGTTCACGTATTGGAAAACTCGTACTAGGGGCACTGCTTAGGTATCTTTTAAACTTCACCGAAGTAAAAACTAACTTGAACTTGAAACTTAAAAAAATTTAATTATTTATTTATTACCTTTACTCTACTTTACTTAAATGACATAAAACTTCACTCACGTTTCTTGCTTTAGTAACTATCAAAATACCAACTTTCCTTCTCTCTTTTTCTCCTATGACACCGTCAACAAGAGTAAAGGATTAAGATCAAATGATTGCCATTACAGGACTCGAACGCGGCTCGTTTGTTCTCTGACGAGGCAGCCGCGGTTTATGAAAGGGCCACAAGCGGCCCGCTCAAACATTCCACGCTTTTGCACTTCGCACACGCAGACTATGAGGAGAGCAGGCTGCATTATAATAAGGTAAGCGCATTTTATTGACCCAGTGAAGTCTGGTTCAACTCGCGAAATTTGCTTTCATCTGTCCGGATGTATGTCATCGTCTATAAATTGTCTTGTGTTTTTCAAATCTTGACTTAACTTGGTGTACAGGAGCTACTTCATAGATCTTTTCTGCCGTCGGTGATTTTTGTTAGTATATTTCTGCCGAAAAGGCAGAAAATTTGCTGATGCATCATTTACCGCCTGATTTTATGAAAAGGTAACTTTGACGAGAGAAGTAAGAGGACTTGGCATAAAGCTAACTACACAAATGTTATAGTTATGAAGTCAACTTCGTTAAAGAATGAACATGAATAGTCACATTTCATTTTAGCAAATACCATTTTGAACGTGCTAAAAAGAGACAAGTATTATACCGTTTCAACTTTCTTTTTTGATAATAATTTGTTGCTAACGTCACTTGAGTTCACCCTGCGGCAAAAAACCGCCATGGTCTGTGGGCCTAGCACGAATATTTACGCGCGCGTAAGTGTAACGTTAACGTAAGTCAGTTGTATGGCATTTGATCTGCCCCCCTATTACGGTTGAGTTAGCAGCGCTGCTGACGCGCGTCTGCCGCTCGATTGCTGTCAAACTTGTATGAACTTTGACAGCAGTTGAGCGGCAGACGCAATCGTAATAGGGGGGTTTTACGTTAACGTTACACTTATGCGCGCGTAAATATTCGTGCTAGGCCTACTGGTGGTATTTTGAGCTAGTACGTCAGTCGTCAACTAGCGTCAACTGTCAAACGCAGTAAAAAAAAATGGGGCGGAGTGGGACGAAGTCGGCACCATATTGTGGTCAAAAAGTGCCGCACGTCACGTGACCATGTGTGCGATCCTCTTACATCCCTCATCAAAGAAAGGTAAGCGGCCGACGATGGATCTTGCTCGCCCAAAATATACCTGCCGCAGTGTTATCTAAAAGTACCAACAGCAGTAGTAAAGCGTCAACGCTTAGCAAGGTTGCAAGATGTCACTGGAAATCATATTACGGAAGCCGGTCCAAAATCACATAGCATCCGGTGAGCAGCTCGGTCGTGAGTAACGACACTATTCGAGAGCAAACACGTGAAAGCTCGGCTGGGTTTATTATGTAACTCGCAACAAGTTTTGCAACAGGCGTAAATTTCGCAATAGGCGTGATGACTAACATTTTTTTTTTGGTTAAATTAATTATATTCCTCAAAATATAAACATTTGGGAAAACAAATATTAAATATCTCAAAAAATGCCCAAGTTACAAGCATTTTAAAAACCGGAAAGAGAAAGAGATAGCTCAAACGGCCAGTGACGTCAGAGGAAGGTCGTTATAGTACCTCATTACTAAGCTGTGGTAGCTTTTCATACAATATCTTTGGCATGTGATGTCACGAGAAGATTTTTCATTGTAACTGTGGGGGCGCTCTGTTTCGCGAGAAAGGGACAGGAGATGCCTCCTGTAGAAACTTTAAAAGCTTATTACTCCGTGATTTATTTACAGATTTTGCTTATTTTTTCAATTATTGCATTCATTTTTAATCTTCTTTATGAAAGTAATATTTCCTTGTTCATTTTTAATAGTAGTCATCATGCCTGTTATTGCTGTCAAACATGACTTTGGCAGATAAGTGACGTTTGTCAGCAATCGATGAACTAAAAGGTTCATTCTTTTGTTTCCATTTATTGCCGTTCTGTTGCTAGTGGCGCTAGTATCAAAGGCCCAAGTGTATTCGAGCGACCGGCGGCCATCTTGCGACCGATTGCTAAGTGTTCGCTGTTGATTTGCTATAGCTGTTGTGATACAGTTGCGGGCTAGGCTTTCAGGAAACAAGGTTCCTGGTAAAAGTAAAATAAGTGGTAAATGGTTCCGTTCCTTTGCTGATAGGTTCACCAAGTATACACCCGTTATTTGGACATGGAAGACATAGATCCGACATTGGCTTACGTACAATATATGAAGTTTGCGCGCAGAGCTGAGGGGATCAAATCCGCCAGGACTGTCTTCAAACGGGCAAGAGAAGACCCTAGGTGAGTTGTTTTTTTAGGGTTCCGTACCCAAAGGGTAAAACAGGCTCTGTGACTAAGGCGAAAAAATGATATACAAGGTGACCTTGAATTAGTATGTTATCCCGAAAGGAGGTAAATCTACACCCCAAGGTAGACAATGTTTCTTCTACGACTTCACTAAATTAATAGCTTTTCATTGAAGAAATGCCATGTAAAGCTTACGTTCGAAAATGGCCTTAGTGCAGCTGGGTAAATAAATAAATAATAAATAAAATCTTTATTTCACACAAACACTTAACCAAAAATATACAATTCTAAGATATATTTATGTAATAATTATTACAGAGGATATTTATTGCATTTACATGTATTTATGTAACATGTATTTATAGTATCTTATTAACTCTCGTAGCGATCGCACGTGCAATTTTGCGAGTGGATATATTTTTTACCATGGAAGTTAGAAAACACCTAGTTTCAAGTAAGGCTCTCACAACTTGTAGGGTATCATGGTCCCAGTCCCCCCATTTCGGGATAACATACCAATTCAAGGTCACCTTGTATATGATTTTTATAGCAGTATCGCCTGCTCAGCGTAACTCTAATTTTTCTTTTACAAATTAATTTTTTTTTTGTTAGTTTTTTAAAATTTTTATAAAATGGGCCCTTTTACTAATGTATAACGGTTAGTTCGCGTCATGCCGAGCGGCATTTTAGTTCGCGAAAAGGAAACTAGATGTCGCTACTGTGCAGGCATACATTCCTGAATCACGCAAGCGTTTGTCTCCGCTAGTTCATTAGGGTGAATGAAAATGTTTGTAGAATTCGAAAATTGGCACAGGGCTAGGTTGACCCGCCTATTGCAATAAATCGACTTCGTATGGACCACGTTTTTTAATTTGTGCCCTGGCTGTACATGTTTTGGTCCATCGTCGCCGGATAATTTTGAACCAGTCAACTCAGTAATCGTAGTCCACGGGACGCGATTACGCTTCGCACCCACGGGCAGTGCATCGCTGTTCACGGCGAACAATTTGAGTTGATCAGCACTGATCAACTCGAAGTTTGGCATCGGGTTAAACCCTGGTTGCCTGAGGAAGCCCTGGGTAAGAAGAGGACAACAGCAGTACTTAAGAGAACAGGGAGAAAGTACTGCAGACGGAGCTGGGAGCTTGCATGGAGTCATTCGGTGGAGGCAGCAAGATTCAGAAGGAGTGAACAAGGAGTTCCTAGTGACGTCAGGTTAAAACGGTCAAGTGTGAGTCGGTTTATAATCGTGAGTACATTGAAATTATTATTTGTGCAAATTTGAATTTGATGTAAGTGAATGCAGTAAAATCAAGCTAATTTGGACTTTAAGTATTAGAGTAAAATAACTTTGCAATTTGTAGTAGTAATTTAGGACTTAGAATAATTTCACGATTTTGGTTGAGACGGGGAACCTATGCCCGAATTTCAAATTTGCTAATTGCCATTTTCCAAACACTTGTAAAAATTTTCGGATTATTTTGGACTTGTAAAATTTTTCGAAAATTCTTCAACTTGTAATTTTTTGGGAACTTCATGTTATTCAATAGTTGAGTTGAACATTGTGTTTAAAGTCAGTTATCAATATGGCAGCTAAGTTGAATGCTCAAAAGGACGCTCTAGATAAAATTAATAGAGCTCATAGCACATTCAAAAAGTCACCTAAAGAGCGGTTGTCAGGGCCTTATGTAGAGACAAAGCTTACGCGTAAATTGCGCACAGTGCAGGGCCCTTGTGGGATTTGAAGGAGGTTGCGTTGGTTTGGAAGATGCTTGTGTTATCGCTGATCCACACTTTTAATTTATTTAGGGGTATTTTGTGATAAGTTATGGGCGGCCGTGTCGTTTAACATCAGGTGAACGACTAGCTCGTAACGTCATTCATTCTCATAAAAAGTGATATTTTTAATTAAATGAAATAAAATGAAATTAGTTTTCTAGATACACATACAATATAAAATAGAATAAAATAATTCTAAGTACATAAATTGAGCATAGTAAATAAAAATAAAAATTTACAGTAAGACACAAATTGAGTACCATTAAATAAACTATTAGTATCTTCCGAGATACTCATTAAAATACAATAGATTGTAAAATTAAAACATATTTCTTTCTGGATAATTAGTTTTGTGTAATTTGTTATTGAAATATGTAGATTTAACGTTAACAACCACAGATATAAAAAAACAGGAAGAATAGACACTAGCTTCACACAAATAGACATATAAAAATAAAGTGCTACGCTCACAATTTGTCGTACGAAATACGTGGGTTTTTGGTAAAGAATTAATGGAAATTTTCTCTATACTCTACCGTTTTGCATGAGCATACTTAGTAATTAGTTATGCATTTATGTAGGTACGCGATCTCTGGTATCCATTTTATTTGTTTGGCTTAGAAACACAAATATTACGTAGACAACGCTCGCGATCGGAAAGTGTAATTTTTCATTACTAGTTACTGCAGCAGTGCAGACAAACTAAAATGAACTTTAAAATCATTATATTGGCCTTGATAGTTGCACTTTTCTAGTAAGTAACTAATTATATTTTCATAAATAAATCGTTCTTTTCATATTGATATAACCTAGACGTCTCACCTTTTCATCTCGTTAACCAACAAAAACATACCGGTCTTTTTGGAATACAAAATTATATTTTTAGGCCACATTAATACCCAAATGTGATGCAGAAAGTACTTCTTAAAGGGATAAGGTCGAATATAGAAGCTGTCAAATTTTAGTCCAGACAGGTAATAGCAGGAGGCCCATTTCGATGACCTGCACGTGCCGAACCGTGATAGGCAGTTGAAATTTTCACAGATGATGTATTTCTATTGCCGCTACAACAACAAATACTAAAAACCAGAATGAAATAAATATTTAAGGGGGCTCCCATATATTGGAAAATTTGTGGAGTAGATTTCTTAAAACACACCAAGACATCATCGACGGTTCAGATGATTGGGAGAAGCTCAGAGAGTCTCCCTATGTTAAAGAAAATCTTTATGAACTCGCAGAAGAGGCTTACATAAATTATAAATGTGAATTGATGAAGTCTCAGTCACTGTTTTCTGCAGTTTCAAAAAATGTTACTCAAACTAGTTGTAATCCGGGTTCTAGTACGTCAGTGAAGTTACCAAAAATTACTATTCCCCCATTCTCTGGGAAGTATTCAGAGTGGATTTCGTTTAGAGACTTGTTCGTATCTCTAATCCACTCCAACCCCTCGTTGGATGACGTGCAACGTCTCCACTATTTAAAGAGTCTGTTGACAGGTGAAGCGGAACAGCTCATTCGACAGTTGCCTATTACCGCCGCGAATTATGTCGAATGTTGGAAGCAATTAGAAGCTAGATACAATAACAAAAATTATTTGGCCAACTGTATTCTAAAACGGCTTCTAGGTCAAAGGAGCGCTAGTTCCGAATCAGCTGTAGCACTCAAAGAGCTGGCTGATACAACAACAGACTGCTTACATGGTTTGAAAAATATAGGGGTTGATGTCAAAACGTGGGATGTGATTGTAATTCACATAGTAGCGAACAAATTGGATATGGAAACGCGCAAACAGTGGGAATTGAGGGTATCTGCCGGGAACTTGGATGAATTGCCTAAATTCACTCAATTTCAGGAGTTTTTACAATCAAGATTTAGAGCTCTCGAGTCAATCGAACCTACATTGAAACCCAGAGCCCCAAATTCCACTCAAAGCCATCCACATCCAATCAGGCATAAGGTGTTACATGTCGCCAATGTACTATGTGAATATTGTAGTGAAGATCACAAGCTCTTTACTTGTAAGCAATTTAGTAAAGATGATGTAAATGCGCGACGAGAGTTTGTTTTTAACAAAAGGTTATGTTTCAACTGCTTGGGTAGCAACCACGCGGCTAGGTTCTGTCCAAGTAAGTCAACTTGTCGGGTGTGTAACGCGAAGCATCATTCGTTGCTTCATCCAAATGGTTCAGGTGGAGTTGGTAATCCACAAGGTTCAAGCACTGGCGTTTCAACGTCTGGAGTAGGTATAGGTGGCTCATCTGCTGGTAAATCAGTGGCAAACTCCAGTGCGGTAGAAGCGGCGGCAGTGGTCTCGTGTTTTGGTCAACTGCCGATAAAGCGTCAGGTGTTGTTGGCGACAGCTATTGTGCTGGCAGAGTCGTCAAAGGGTAAGAACCAATATATCAGGGCATCGCTAGACCAAGGTTCACAAGCATCCTTCGTCTCAGAAGCAACTGTTCAATACTTAGGTATTAAGAAGCATCCAGTAAGAGGAGTAGTATCAGGCCTGGAAGGGAACAACACAACCCTTGCCAAGTCTCTAGTGGAACTTAAACTACACTCTAGGATTGATTACAACGTAGTAATCACTGTTCAAGCGTACGTTCTCAAATCGATAACGACGTTCCTTCCAAACACAAAGTTGGAAGAGGTTACTTGGCTGGACAATATTTGTTTAGCTGACCCGCAATACCACACACCGAGTAGGATTGATGTGTTGTTGGGTGCAGAAGTTTACGGACAGATACTCCAAGAGGGCATTAGAAAAGGTCCTCATGGATATCCTTTGGCACAAGCCACATCATTGGGATGGGTTTTGTCAGGCACGTGCCAACGGTCACAGCCTTTTTCACCACATGTTGTTGCGATGCATGTGTGCATCGAGGATAATGAGCTACTAAAAAGGTTCTGGGAGATGGAAGCTGATCCTATGCCGCATAAAAAGATGATGAGTGAAGAGGAAGTTTCCTGCGAACGGATTTTCGCTGAAACTACAAAACGAGATGCCAATGGAAGGTATGTTGTGAAGCTTCCCTTTAAAGTTGATAGACCGGAATGCGTTGATGGGAACTCCAGAACAGTAGCTGAAAAAAGACTGAATGGGTTATACTCAAGGTTCAAAAGGGATGAAGATCTGAAAGAGAAATATCAGAAGGTTGTTAAAGAATACTTACATTTTGGATTCATGGAAAAGATTCCTGAAACAGAAAAGATCAATTCTGAAGCGGTATACATACCTCACCATCCAGTTGTGAGAAATGACAAGCAGACGACGCAGGTCAGGGTAGTGTACGATGCGTCCTGTAAATACAAAAATGGGGTGTCATTAAATGATGAACTTATGACAGGTCCTACACTACAACCAGAGTTAAGGCATTTGCTGATGCGTTGGAGAAGACATCCTATATGTTTAGCAGCTGATATTATTAAGATGTACTGTCAAGTGAAGGTATCGGAAGAAGATGTCAACTATCAGCGATTGTTGTGGAAGGACAGCGCAGAAGCAAAAGCAGAAGATTACAGACTACTTAGAGTTACCTTCGGTACGGCTGCAGCGCCGTATCTGGCGGTCAAAAGTCTGCAACAAGTAGCACACGATGAAGGAAAAGAGTTTCCTGTAGCTGCTGAAAGGGTTTTTAGTAAATTTTACATGGATGATCTGCTTACGGGATGCGACTCTGTAAAAGAAGGAATTGTTATTTATGAACAAATGAATGGCTTGCTGAAAAAAGGAGGGTTTGAATTACAGAAATGGATGAGTAACAGCGATGAACTTTTAGAAGCAATGAAAGCAAAAGATAGCGTGCAAGAAAAGCTCAGGCTGAGAGAAGATGAAGTAGTCAAGTTACTAGGACTTACCTGGGATAGCAGAAGCGATGAATTTCGTTACTCAGTGACTCTGGCTCCGGCATCTGGATCTGTAACAAAAAGAAAGGTTATTTCTCAAATAGCGCGATTGTATGATCCACTAGGGTGGGCGGCATCCTGTGTCATAAAAGCAAAAATAATAATTCAGAAGCTCTGGATAACTGGATTGGACTGGGATGAGGAAGTAACAGGAAAATTATTAGATGAATGGATTACTTACCGCGAAGAATTATCGATGTTAACGCAGTTACGCATACCACGATGGCTTCGAACAAATGCTCAGGACTCCCTCGTAGAACTACACGGGTTCTCCGATGCATCGAAGCTAGCGTTTTCAGCTGCGGTGTATCTGCGAAGGGTTGATGCACAAGGAAGCGTGCATGTAACTTTGGTTACAGCCAAAACCAAAGTCGCACCAATCAAACAAATCTCCATTCCTAGATTGGAATTGTGTGGAGCAGTCTTAGTAACTAGACTGCTAGTAGAAGTTGCAGAGATTTTAGGAATAGCAAAGTCAAATATTCGGGCATGGACGGATTCAACTGTGGTTCTGGCTTGGATCAACAGTCACCCGAGTCGATGGCAAACGTTTGTCGCCAACCGGGTGTCCGAAATATTGACAACTTTAGATACGAGTCAGTGGGCACACGTATCTTCAGGACAAAATCCTGCGGACTGCGCATCGAGAGGTATAACGCCAGCAGAGCTTCTCGATAATACGCTGTGGTTTAATGGTCCGGAGTTCTTGCAACGCGAGGTTGCTCCGTACAGCAAACTGGTCGTTGAAACCCAGCTTGAGGAAATCAAGGCTCATGTTGCAGTAGCAGAGGTACCCATCTGGAACAGATATTCGTTAATGACAAAATTGGTCAGAGTAGTAGCTTACTGCAGACGGTTTCTAAAACCAGTTCGTAAAAAGATCTTTCCAAATTACCTCACATCGATGGAGTTGATGGAGTCTTTGGAATGCTGTGTCAAACAGTGTCAACAACACTTCAAGGAAGAATTAGTTGTCAAAGGGAGAGATGGCGATTACGCATGGATCAAAGGTCCTCTGAAGTCCTAGTCTGATGCAGTCGATGTGTTAACGCCAGGGCATTTTCTAGTCGGTGAGCCACTTATCACTGCTCCAGACCATAACTTCAAACGTTACTACCAAAAATAGGTTAACCTACGGTTTACGTAGGTTAACCTATTTTTGGAGACGTTGGTCTTAGGAATATTTATCAAGGTTTCTGCATCGCTATAGATGGGCTTACCAAACCCCTGAACCTGAAATTGGGGACGTAGATTTAATAAAGGAAAATGACTTACCTCCTTGTAGATGGCTTCTTGGTCGGGTGGTTGCTAAACATCCAGGAACGGACAAGGTGACACGTGTAGTCACATTACAGACAAAAAATTCGGTCATTAAACGGCCTACTTCAAAACTGTGTGTACTCCCTGTAGCCGTTTAAGTTTCTGTTTGCGTAAGAATTTGTGTTTTAGTTGTGTTTGATATCGGCGATGTTAATACAGTCCACTTGTTTTTGTTTAAGTTATTGTTAATGTAGTGTGTGTTGTTTAGGTTTTAAGGATTTCAACTCACTGAGGACAAAGATTTGGGTTTTGATTGTATGGTTAAACACGTTTGTTCACGGTGGGCGGAGTGTGTAAAAGGACAAGATAAATTTGTCCTTGGTGGGCGGAATGTATAACGGTTAGTTCGCGTCATGCCGAGCGGCATTTTAGTTCGCGAAAAGGAAACTAGATGTCGCTACTGTGCAGGCATACATTCCTGAATCACGCAAGCGTTTGTCTCCGCTAGTTCATTAGGGTGAATGAAAATGTTTGTAGAATTCGAAAATTGGCACAGGGCTAGCGTTGACCCGCCTATTGCAATAAATCGACTTCGTATGGACCACGTTTTTAATTTGTACACTGGTTGTCCGCTGTCCGTCCGTCTGTCTGTATGTCTGTCCGTTTGTCACCAGGCTCTATATCTAATTTTTTTCTTGTTGCCTTAGTTCATGGTACGGAACCCTTCGTGCGCGAGTCCGACTCGCACTTGGCCTGTTATTTAACTTTTTTATTTCCCCAGATCTCGGTACCACGTGTTCGTAGCCGCAGCACTGATGGAATACTACTGTTCGAAGGACAAGAACATAGCGTTTAGGATCTTCGAGCTCGGCCTCAAGAAGTTCTCACACATTCCGGAGTATGTGCTGTGTTATATCGACTACCTTTCACATTTGAATGGTAAGTGGACCAGCCAGGCATAGAACTTGATTCCAAGCTATAGAAATAGTTTGTATAACAACTATTGTGTATCTTCTATACTTATAATTATACTGTAACAGGTCCAATTCTGTACAAGAACATATTTACAAATTTTTTTCGAAGGTTGCTGAAGGATCGATGCTGAAGCCAAAAATATAATTTTTGACATTTTTGTCTGTCTGTTTGTATCTTGGCTGAGTATCACTCCGAAACTACTGAATGGATTCAATCGAAACTTGGCATGATTTGACTTCATCTTTCAGGGTAGGCTATAGGATACTTTTAATCCCGAAATTCAGCACGGTTCCCGCGGGAGAGGGGACGAAAGTTAAAATGTATACATATTTTTAATTAATTAACGCGTGGTCTGATTTCATTCATTCATTTATTTGTTAGAAAGAGGTACTTTAAATCGGTTTGGTGGTTCAGTAATTATAGACATCCTACCTTCAGTATTAGGTCCAAAGCCACTTCTATCCTGTACTATGGCAAGGAGAGAAGGGAAGAGGGAAAAGGATGAATAGATGAGGGAACTCATTTATGTGCATAGTGTAGGCAAATGCTGGCACTATGCACATAAATGAGTTTAACGACCTGTGTTTAGAAATGAATTATATAGTATCTTGTTAACTCTCGTAGCGATCGCACGTGCAATTTTGCAAGTGGATTTATTTTTTACCATGGAGGTTTGAAAACACCTAGTTTCAAGTAAGGCTCTCACAACTCCCCCCGACCCGGCCCGATAGCTCAGTTGGTAGTAACACTCCATAGTGTTGGAAACACGCAATTTCAAGTAAGGCTCTCACAACTTGTGAGCTAACATGGTCCTGTCCCCCTTTCGGGATAACATACAAATTCGAACTTGTATATATTTTTCTCCAGAGGACAACAACACTCGCGTGCTGTTCGAACGAGTGCTATCATCTGGAAGCCTCGCTCCGGAAAGCTCGGTGGATATATGGAACAGGTTTCTGGAGTTCGAGTCCAATATTGGAGACCTGGTCTCCATCGTGAAGGTCGAAAAACGGAGGCAGGCCGTGCTTGAAAAGGTAGAGTAGCAACACATATATAATTTTAAAAAATATAAAAAGACTTATGTTTATTTCAGGAAAATTACTGACTATAGGTATATTAACATACAATAATTAATAAAATAAAATAATACCCTAATTATAAAAAGTAATATACGTAAGTATCAATGTAACCTGATCAGATAGTTCTGCCAATTGGTAGAAGCATCTGCATTCTGAACTATTAGGTTGTGAGTTCGATTCCCACCCAGGACAATTTGTGTGATGAACATAGGTTGTTTGTTCTGGGTCTGGGTGGGTGTTACATTCCATATAAAGTGTTAAGACAAGTCTGTAATTAAAATATGTCAAATTTGAGTGCAGATTGGCATAAGTATATTTCCAAGTTTACATTTGAGACGCTGCGCGATGCGCGCTTGGCCATTTATTTCAAATTTAACGTTTTTTTGTTCATCGACAGATAAAAGAGTTCGAAGGCAAAGAGACGGCTCAACTGGTTGACAGATACAAGTTTTTAGACCTCTACCCTTGTACGATAGCCGAGTTGAAATCCATCGGGTATACGGAGGTAAGTTTATTTAATTTTTTATATTTATTTAGGGACTGACCACATGGTATGCCAGTCCCATCTTACCCTGACTAAATCACCTGATTCCTATATTGATTACTCAACTAATTGACATGAAATTTTGAATACAGGTTTAGTGCATCGTTAGCTATTTAATTACTCATAGCTCAGATAATATAATACCTACAGTACAGATGCCTCATCCCATACAACGGAAGAACGCGGGCTATTTTACGAATCATTTTATTTCTGCATAACGCAAGATTATCAAGCGACATTTATTGCGTGTTGGCGAAGTATTGGGCCTAATGAAAACACTGGACACTAACTAGTAACTCTCACACGATTACTCCATTTATTTTCAAGTTCGGACTATTTTTTGTTTGTACTTGATGAGACCCCATGCTCATAGTAAACGTAGTAACTTTGTAAAAGAAAAAATTACGGGCATGATACCTCAGTTGGTAGTAGCCCTGCCTTCTGAACCGAGGGCTGTGGGTTCGATTCCTACCCAGGGCGGTTATTCTCTATGGAAACACAGATTCCACACGATACGAAACCACGTCGTTATCGTGTCTTGTTCAAATCGTGTCACAGCGTCAGATATACCTTCACTTTACATTAAAGTTATCTTTATTTTGGAAAAAATATATTGACATAAGTGGTCATATCTTTTGATGTGTTGATGTTTCGGAACGCGTCTCGGTAATACAAACGATTTTTGACAGTTCTAATCGCGCCAATTCCAAATTCATTTCGCGCGGTTTGGTTTTCGTTTCATAGAGAGTACAGTTTCGCAGATTTCTTATGTAAGACAAGAAATTCGCGTGGTTTCCAATTAAGGAATCGATACGGAATAATGGCCCAGGACAAACATTTGTGTGATGAACATAGATGTTTGTTCTGTGTCTGGGTGTTATATTTTATTCTATGTATGTATTTACAAACAAAAGTATCTAAGTATTGTATCAGTTATCTGGTCCCCATAGTACAAGCTTTGCTTAGTTTGGGGCTAGATGGCGCTGTGTGAAATGTCCACACATATTTTTAAACTTCATTCGGACTACATAGTTATGTTTTGTGCACGCCCATGATATGGGTATCAAATGAAAGGGTTCGCTGAGAAGAATACGAAAAACTAAAAGCTTGTTTTAGCTGTCAGAAGTTAATTTTTAGGGTTCCATACCCAAAGGATAAAGCAAACCCTATTACTAAGGCTCTGCTGTCCGGCTGTATGTCGGTCTGTCTGTCACCATGCTGTATCTCATGAACCGTGATAACTAGACAGATTAAATTTTCACAGATAATGTATTTCTATATCTGCTATAACAACTAATACAAAAAACAGAATGAAATAAATATTTAAGGGGGCTCCCATACAACATACGTGATATTTTTGCACGTTTTTATAGTTAATGGTACTGAACCCTTCGTGTGCAAATCCGACGCGCTCTTGGCTGGTTTTTTTTAATATATTATGTTTTTGTATGTTTTTTTGTTTTTAGGTGGCCTCAATGTCGAATAAGTCGTGGGCGCTTGGCGGTCCGTTGGCAAACGTATCGCCAGAGTTGGCGGCCGTCATACTTGGACATAAGTATGATATTTATATACAGAATGTAATTTAATTCATTAGCATAAATTGAGCCCATGATAGTACATCATTTATAGATGATTATTAAAGAGTAAAGAGTGTAAATGAAAATGATCTTATTGAAAATTATGAAGATTGCCGCGGCGCCTAACGCGGTTGGCACGGATGATTTTGATACATTTACACGTTTATATACCTTGTATGTACTAATTAAAAACAGTACTTCATTAATTTAATTTAATTTTGTATTGTAGCATTTGATTAAGTAAGTTATTCCATTTTTCGGAGTTATTATTATTACCAAACCAATGCGTTAGAATTAAAAAATTTTGGTCCATACATGACCGGTATCAGGAGTAAGTACCTAGTTTCAAAAGATGCTAATGAATTTAATTACACCCAGTATACTGTTAATATTATGATTACGGTCTTAGAATAGTACTATCTCACCCCTTCCCGTGGGTACCGTAAGAGCCGGCTAAGGGAATATCCAGGGAATGTGCAGCAGCATACTCCTCGGTACATTATATTCTGCGATCACCGAGCCGCCTGCCAAGCGTGGTGATCATGTCAAAACCTAACATGCCCTATAAGCGTCCAGGGCCATTATTCCGTATCGATTCCTTACTTCGAAACCACGCGAATTTCTTGTCTTACATAAGAAATCTGCGAAACTGTATTTTCTATAAAACAAAAACAAAACCGCGCGAAATGAATTTGGAATTGGCGCGATTTGAACTGTAAAAAATCGTATGTTTTACCAAGACGCGTTCCGAAACATCAACACATCAAAAGATATGACCACCAACATATTTTATTCAAAATAAAGATAACTTTAATGTAAAGTGAAGGTATATCTGACGCTGTGACACGATTTGAACCGCCCAGGGCGGTTATTCTCTATGGAAACACAGATTCCACACGATACGAAATCACGTCGTTATCGTGTCTTGTTCAAATCGTGTCACAGCGTCAGATATACCTTCACTTTACATTAAAGTTATCTTTATTTTGAATAAAATATATTGACATAAGTGGTCATATCTTTTGATGTGATGATGTTTCGGAACGCGTCTCGATAAAACAAATGATTTTTGACAGTCCAAATCGCGCCAATTCCAAATTCATTTCGCGCGGTTATGTTTTCGTTTTATAGAGAATAGACTTTTGCAGATTTCTTAAGTAAGACAAGGAATTGGCGTGGTTTCCAAGTAAGGAATCGATACGGAATAAGGGCCCATTGTCGTTTTATGGGGGAGACCTGTATTCAGCAGTGGAGGTCTTCTGGCTGTTGATGTCAACCACAGATTAGGGAAAAAAACAATGGGCAAAAGAATGGATTTACTATATTTAACAGAAGTGTCAGATTTAGGCGTTTTACAAAAAAAATATTACAAATTAGAACTTAATTAAATAATGTATATTTTTCTATTTTAGAGACAGTGACCCGAATAAGGATATTGCACGTCCGGACACGAATCAAATGATTCCGTACAAACCCAAGTCGAACCCGTTGCCCGGAGAACACCCTATTTCTGGTATGTTTTTATTTTCGACATATTTTCTTCGACTCATCTATTCGAAAAGAGGCGAAGGGTTCCTCCATAAGTGCGTCTTAAAAGGGTCATTTAGGCGCACTTAATGACGGGGACAAAATGACTTCATAGAGAGGGATGAAAAGCAGAGTGTGCCCAGTAACAAAATTCTATTATTGGTTATTTAATTTAACAGCTGCGCTAAGGCTATTTTTGAACGTAAACTTTACATGACATTTCTTCAATGAAAAACTATTAATTTAGTAAAGTCGTAGAAGAAACACTGTCTACCTTGGGGTGTAGATTTATCCCCTTTCGGGATAACATACCAATTCAAGGTCACCTCATATTTTGAAATTGATCGGAGTAACATTAGGTACCTAATATCGGTAGGCTGTGACATTCTTGAACCTATATCTGATTAGAATTCCCCGTTAATACCAATCCGTAAGCGAAGCTTCATCACAATCGGTTCACGCATATCCTCTCGTCTACACAAACACAATACAAAATACACACAAAATAAATACCTTACATCACTGACACTCATCTACCCTCACTTCTATACCAAAATCAAACACACTTGCACAGAATACCTATCTCATAAGGAACGTAAGAGGCTAGATCCTGCGACACAGGCACGCCTAGTGCGGGATCTAAGGCTCCATAATAATTATGTAATACTTACATAAGTTGTACCTACCTTGTAATTTGTAATACACTTTTTTTTATATACTTTCGGCATAACATACCAATTCAAGGTCACCTCGTATACAATTTAGGTCAATTTATATATTATCATTGTCTGTTTTTGTTTTTATTTTCGTGTTTTGTGTTGTAGGCGGTACGTTCCCGATCCCGCCGGCGGCGGCGCACCTGTGCACGTTGATGCCGCCGCCCGCGTGCTGGCGCGGCCCGTTCGTCGCCGTCGATGCTCTCATGAACCTCTTCAACCGGATCTCACTGCCGGACAAACGTAAGCCGGGGCTAGTTCGGGGTGGCGGGATAACAGATGGCGCTGTAATCAATACCTTTTCAATGTCCATACCAGATGGTCTAACATGCGCACCGCGAGAAAACTTAGCGTCGCTGCTAGAGTGAGACACACATAGGCGCTACCATAGGCTTGTCACGAGATAGTGTCGAGAAAATTTAGTCGCGGTGCGTTAGCCCGGCTGGTATCGTAAGTGTAGCTAACTTTAGTATGGGATATTGAATAATAGATGGCGTTTGCACAATACCGATGCAGAGGAAATTAGACCAACGTAAGTGTAACTTTAGTTCGAGATGTCGGATAATAGGTGGCGGTGATATCAATACCTCTTCAACAGGATCTCTTTGCCGGACAAACAAGTGTGGCATATTGGATAACAGGTGGCGTGTATATGAATTCCGATATTGAGGAAACTAGACAAAAATATAAGTTTAGATTAATATAATCTAACATATAATTTTTGTTATTATATTTTTCTTATTTTATAATATTCGTTACAGCGCCAGCGCCGACGCAAGAGAACGGATGTGACACGAAGTTGTTCGATTTGGCGCGTTCAGTGCATTGGATAGTCGATGACGAAGGAATCACAACTGTGGCTAGCAAGGTATTAATTAAATTCATTTAAATACATATAATAAATAGATTAACTCAAACACACACCACACACGCCGATCTTATTACTTAGGTCGGAGGGCAGGCCACATCGCTCGTAGAACTGACAACCGATGGGGAAGAAAGGATTTCGAGTGGCGACCACGAACCGGAAGCAGCGTAGGCTGGACTAGGAGGACCGAAAATCTGGTGAAAGCTGCGGGGAGCCGATGGATGCAGGAGGCGAGCATCCGCTCAAAGTGGCGCGTCCTGGGGGAGGCCCATATTCAGCAGTGGATGTCTTCAGGCTGTTGACGATAATGAATCTGATTACAAGACTGTGTGATGTCTCAGGATGACGTGCGCAGTGCAGTGTCACGCGAAACTTTATTATTTTAAAGTTTCAAGTGATACTGCAACTGGTATACGCGGTCGTGTCGCTTACCATCAGGTGAACGACTAGCTCGTCACTCATTCATTCTCATAATCAAAAAACACACCATCAGCCGGATGACATCCACGGGCAGGCGGCTTGGTGATTGCAATGCAGATTTTAATTAGACAGCCACCATGGTGTGGTGGTTGAGCAGGTCGACTCGTAACCCGGAGGTAGCGGGTGCGATTCCCGTGTTAGGACAAGTATTTGTACACAGGGAAAAAAGCGCAATTACTTGTTTTGTGTCTGGGTCATTGACTATAAATCCAGTTGACCAACGATACAACTTCCCCTCGTACGAAAATTAGTAGTTTATTTCAACTGCTAATCCTACGAGAGGAAGCAAGACACCCAATGTGTCTTTTGTTCCATCTCGCTCTGTCCTTTGTAATTTCGTATGACTTTGTCTCGTTTTGTTACCTCGCCCCCTGCCCCCGTAGGTGAGTCGTGTTTGTACGAGAAATTATGTTCACAAGCTTTCAACGGACTTTATAATATTTGGTCTGGGTGTTGGTTTGGGTGGTTGTCCTCGTAGTTCCTGGGTAACTAGATACAGGGAATCCTAGTTAGGGTCCAGGATCTTATTAAGCGATCATTAAAAAAAAATTACCGAGAAAAATGCTGTTGAATAATCATTTTCTATTTTCAATTATAAATCTCATATTTTTCTCAACAGGGTCGCAGGAGGAAAGCGGGTGATGATTCTGATGATGATGATTTGGGAGTGGCGCCACCTGTCAACGATATATACCGTCAACGGCAACAGAAGCGTGTCAAGTGATGTGTATATAATGTACCATTAACGCTTAACATCAGGCGACTGACTAGCTCGACACGTCATTAAAAAAAGTGTTAACGCTACAATTCTAAACTGGGTTGCACCGTAACCAATAATCCGATTTTTAGGGTTCTATACCCAAAGGGTAAAGCAAACTCTATTACCGAGGCCCCACTGTCCATCTGTCTGTCTGTCACCACTCACCAGGCTTTATATCTCATGAACCATGATAGTTAGACAGTTGAAATTTTCACAGATGATGTATTTCCGTTGCTGCTATAACAACAAATACTAAACAACGGAAATATTTAAGGAGGCTACTACCATACCATAAAATTTTTGCTCGTTTTTATAGATAATGGTATGGTTGCCTACATGCACGAGTCCGACTCGCACTTGGTCCGTAATTTTTAAATGACAGTCTCGTGTTTCATGTGGGATAACCCTCACATATCCAAGTAACATAAATGGGGTTCATTGTTTTAAAAAATTGAAATTCTGGCGTCAATTGGGATGTCATTTTTAATGATGGGAGTGTTTAGTTTTGATGATGGACAGTGCAACCCAGATAGCTTCGGCCCCACCGGAGCGTTATGCAACGTCAGTGAAGCCTCAAAATCAACCATTGCTGCCCGTGTGACTACTCCACAACCGCTGCAGGCAGCCATGGATACCATATAGTAATACTATACACAAACAAAACAAAACAGACAACACACACACAAACAAACAAAACAAATTGAATTTGATTTAGTTTTGTGTCGGTGGCAAAGTGTATATACAGGGTTACAGGAAAAATCGTGCTAGATCCGTTAAGGGCGTGGAGTACCCATCATTTCTGACTTATTTCACTATGAAACACCCTAGCCTAAACTTAACCCTTTTCGAAATATTCGACTTTTAATTTTTTTTTTTAAATATTTTGTGTGTCTTATTATTATTATTATTGCATTTTTACATGTGTAATAAGATGCTTTGGGACGTCAATCAATAAAATAGTACATAATATAATATTTAATAGACTATAGTAGACAAGTGAAAGTTAAGAAATAAAAAAATATTTGAATCTGTATTTTTTTCTAACGGATATCTAAAAATAATATTATAAGTTTAGGCTAGGGTGTTTCATAGTGAAATAAATTAGAAATGGTGGGAACTCCACGCCCTTAGCGGATCTAGCACAATTTTTCCTGTAACCCTGTATAATTGGTCGGTGGCGCAGCTAGTGGGGCTGACACTCTAATGTTAGAAAAGTTTAATCTAAACGTGAACATACTATTTACTATACTATTATTGTTTAAGATATATTATAGAAAAGTGAATGAAGTTGGATAATTTTATTGAAAAAATTAGATCTAAGTTGTATTTGGACAAATAGTGTGTTCTGCAAATGATTGTTTTATGTTTTTCTCTCTGTTAAGAGCCTACTTAAATACCCTTCGCAGTGGGGTATTATTGTTAACAAGATAAAACAACAGTTTACAAAATTCAACATTTTTGTAATTCATCTTTATGGTTGGCTTGGCACATTTTGAACGGTTTAGGAACCAATACATTGACAGTAGGAACATATTTTAATAGATTTTATGTAAAAATAATTCCTGCTTTCCACAATTATCACTATCATAATAACAATACAAGAAACTGCAATTTTTTTTAATTTCTTTGATCATCCACCTAATATTGTTTTCCTTTATCAAAAGCAAAGTGCGAGTGAGACACCAAAAATTGTCTGCCCTTTTCAGATCTTCAATGTGTATGTAGGATGGGTAAAAGGAAATATGAGATTGTGATTAAAAAAATTGTGTACATGATTTGAAATAAAATATAAGTGTATGAATTTTATTCTAGTTTGTTTTATTTGGACCATTTAGTTAGCTACTAGAGGGACAGTTTTTACTGGATTGTTCGTGAACTCGCTCATACAACTATACACAATCATAATAATGGATTGCTATGTGTATGTGCCCTAACAGGTCAACACTTCCCTTACTAGCCAATTTACTACTCTGGTACCTACTTTGGTACAGTCCGCCGATAAAATAGATGTGTTGTATATTTATTATAATTACTAAATTAATTAATATGATGGTACAGCTTTGTTTGATAAACTAAAACATCCTCCATATTCCTGGTATCTTTGAACATAATAAAGAAACAAAGTGGTGTACAAGATTTCTCAGTAATTAGTTTAGATTTAGAAATTAAGGTTGAATGCCATTGAGATACTAAATAGAGATGTGCAGAACATTTGATCTTGTAGTATTTACAATAATCTGTTGTCAAATTAACAGTCATAATGAAGGTAGGGACTAAACCTGTTCTGCAGCAAGTTAATTTAAAACCTTTTAGTAAGAGTTATTTAGGCCTTAGGCGTCCTAATAAAACAGTAGAGTAGAATATCAGGCTATATAGGCTTGAGTAATAACTTTAAATTGGTTGGAATATGACTAAAAACACAAACTATACGAATATACCGAACCTTTATTGCGGCACATACACTTAAAATTAGTATTTACACACAAACCATCGTTCAAAAGACCACTTTCACAGAAATTGGCATCACTCAGAGGTTATGTTCATCTCGTTGAGACGGTGGCTTCTTTTCTTGCAGCGTCCTGGAGAAGCTGCGTATCCACCTCATCTGCTGGTAACTGCACATAACGCACTACAGATCCTCGTATAAAACAGTTTTTAACCGACAACATGTGTGGATACTTCTCCGGATCAATGACGCTAATATCGGATAATTTTATGTTTAAATATTGATCAACCGAATGCAGTGTTCCGCATATGCTCAGGTCGTTTTTCAGCTCTACGACTACATCTTTTCCCACTAACGACTTAAAAAATGAGTAAAACAACATTTTCTGTTTATATTTAGTGCTAAAAACGAATCGAAAATTCCCGATGCCGCTTGCACTTTTTTTTTATTATACACAGCACAGCCCACAGAATACTATTACTTCTCCCGAGAAGAATGACTCCATATTAAAAAAATAAGATCAAAAAGAACAACGCCATCTCTGCGTGGCCCCGCTCAGACAGTTTTAATATGGGCGGGAATTTCAAATGTACCCACTATACATTTACCTATAATATAGGTGCCTACCTATTTTATTTATAATGTAAGAAAAACAAACAAATAAATGATCGTAGGATATATATTTACAAACAAACTTAATTATTTTAAATCAAAGGAGAAGGTTATAAGTTATAAGTGGGTTTTAAATATAATCAAAATGATAAAAGTGGCATAAGATACAGGGTTACACATAAAGTTAATCCGTAATAATTTTGGATTTTTCAAAACCTCTGATTTTGATTTATTATATATTAATAGTATGGCATAAAATGATAGAACTAGATTTTTTTTTAGACTAATCAGTTTATAAAACCCATACTGTTACAGAAAAAACAACTGTTACTTTGTGATAAAACCCCAAGAAAACTGTTGGTACAGATAATATAATACATTCAATTTGTTAGCTCCAGTTTCATCATCATCATCATTAACAGCCTGAAGACGTCCACTGCTGAACATAGGCCTCCCCCCGGGAGCGCCACTTAGAGCGGCTGCTCGCCTCCTGCATCCATCGGCTCCCCTCGGCTTTCACCAGGTCGTCGGTCCACCTAGTGGCCAAATATTTTAGTTTAAAGCTAAATATAAAAAATCTGAGGTGTGAATAAATTTTTTATAAGAATATTGTTAATCCTGCATAATTAATCTTTCATTTGATATTAATTAATTGTATACTGATTAGAATAAACACCCAAGTTCCATACAAAAAAAGTCCTGTCTTTTAATAACAAGCCAAAAACTTACTTATTGGTAGATCTTTAATTTGGTGTTTACCAGTGATCTTTACAGCTCCAGAAAAACCTGATCAAGCACATATATAATTATGAAATATTAAATTATTAAATATATTATTTGTAAAATAAAAAACAATTGATGCCATATAGGTTCCTCATAATTGCTACCTAAAATTTGCGTAGGTAGGTTATATTTTTAATTTTTTATAATAATAATAATGCCCAAGAATGACATACATAGATCCTGAACCCTACTAATCCTTATCCCTGCATCTCTACGAGGACCATGGTTCCACAACACCCTCACATATACCAAGTATTTATGCTTACAAATGAAAAGCATTGCATATTTGTTATTTATGGCTCAATATGAGAAAAAATTAATTTACTTGAGTCGCAGTACTATCGCCGTAATTTCGTTCAATTAGCTTCATTGCATAAATGCATTTACTTCTACTTGTGCTTAAGAATTTCTATTTTTCTTCTTAAAGCAGAAGTTGAAGCTTCTTCCGAGTATAGCCGGTTCTTCAAGGTGCAAAACCTTTTGATGGCTATGTGAAAAGCACTTTTCATCAAGTAATTGATATTGGGCTCTTTGTGTTCTGCACAATGGTTCAGAAAATCATAGTTTATTGATTTTTTTAATAATTGCATGATTGTCTCCTTAAGATGTGTTTTGTATGCCTCTTTCTCTAAAAATGTCTAATGTGTGTGTTTCTATACACAATAGCAAGTCTTTCGACGCATACATTAGAGACTTTTTTTAAATCATAGATAGATAAAAGATAAAAACTCTTTATTGAAACACCACATTTACAGAAACACTCAATGTACACGCACAAGCTTAAAACTAAGTGTCACAACGGGCGGTCTTATCGCTTAAAGCGATCTCTTCCAGACAATCATTATATTCTTTAAACTCAATAAAGATGTGTTCTCTTTCTTGCGAGTCAGACACATAAGCCTTTTTGCAAGCATCGCATTTGATTGGGTTATTTTTTATAATAAAGCCACAGACATACGCACACGCTTGGATTTCACCAGTTGGTTTGTCCATGCTGTTTTCAAAGCATTGAAAATCTTGTGTTAATTCAAATAATCTGGCATCATCATCATCATCATCATCAGTGCATATATCTGTGACTGATGTTAATATAGTTTTGTAATTATCTAATATGACATCATTTTCGTCTTTTTCACAATTCCCTACCCCTGTATGGGATAGGTTGCCGAGAACTGCGGTTTTTAAACCAGCCACAAATTGACCAGCTGTAGGGTTCGTGTTAGAACCGCAGTTACTACGAATGCACCCAAATAAATTTTCAAGCGGGTCCTGTTGGATTCTTCTTGTTGCCAAACTCTTAATTGATTTGTGTTTTTTGGTCAAATTGTTCCAGAGTCTCTCTAACCCATTTAATGTCCAGATCCAGCCTTCCTGAGATGGCGGAGTTCGTCTACAACCTAGGAATTCCAAGTTTTTAAAGAAAAAAATCATTTCTCGGAATAGTTGGAGATGTGGTGAATTATTTTTTAAATTGGTTGAATGTGGCTTTCCTCTTCTTAAATCAGGTGTCGATGCATTGACGCTGTCAAACAATTTGTCCATATTCGATAAAATATTTGCAGTTGCGGCAGCATCAGCAGATAGTTCTCCTGAAAACTAACAAAAGGTAAATTTTGTAACCATTCATAACTAGGTGAACCGACGATATGCTGAAAACCACGGGGAGCCGATGGATACAGGAGATGAGCAGCCGCTCAAAGTGGCGCTCCCTGGAGGAGGTCTATGTTTAGCAGTGGACGTCTTCAGGCTGTTAATGATGATGATGATGATGATGAAATTTTGTAAGGTAGACTTCGCACAAAATTATTTTAACTGGATAGGCCCGTATTACCCGTATATATCTCACTTGATGGAAAGAGATAACATGGACTATGATGGGACATGCTTGCCTAGAAGATACCTATTAGCTGGCCACTTGAAGACCTCCAGATTGTATCGGTGGTAGTGGAAAATTGATTTGTAATACAAATAAGTGTTATTCATAAACATAGATAATGTTATGGTATAATAATGCTACCTTGTGATATTTTTGCATACATTCCTGCAGCAACTGAATGGCTTAAAACTTGAGCCGCAAGCTTAACCTTCATTTTTTGCTTGGTATTTGGATTTAAGTGGTCTTGTTTCAGACATGGTGCAAACACGAAGTTTGGATTACTGTTATCCAAGTCGTGTAACACTGTTTTATATGGGCCCATTTAGCAATACCTGGAACAATATCATTATACAGGGTTACAGGAAAAATCGTGCTAGATCCGTTAAGGGCGTGGAGTACCCATCATTTCTGACTTATTTCACTATGAAACACCCTAGCCTAAACTTAACCCTTTTCGAAATATTCGACTTTAAATTTTTTTTTTAAATATTTTGTGTGTCTTATTATTATTATTATTGCATTTTTACATGTGTAATAAGATGCTTTGGGACGTCAATCAATAAAATAGTACATAATATAATATTTAATAGACTATAGTAGACAAGTGAAAGTTAAGAAATAAAAAAATATTTGAATCTATATTTTTTTCTAACGGATATCTAAAAATAATATTATAAGTTTAGGCTAGGGTGTTTCATAGTGAAATAAATTAGAAATGGTGGGAACTCCACGCCCTTAGCGGATCTAGCACAATTTTTCCTGTAACCCTGTATATATACATATTTTATCCCTTTCTCTATACACTGTTAGGTATTTATTTGTTTATTAAAGAAAACCAACAGCAATAAAAATAAATATGTGCTTACAACCCAACTTATACTTATTATAAGACAATTTAAAGGTTCTCGTGTTAAAAAACAACATACTTTTATTTTATTCAAAGTAAGTTTTTTTATATGGACTCTTTATAATTAAAGCATTCTAAGAAAATCTATATTATACTCACCAACTCCTCTTGTGTTGTCTGATGTTATATTTGTTGAATATTGTATGTCATACTTCATAAATAAGTTTCTGAAGCATTTCAGCAGATGCGGTGAGTCAAACAGAGTAACCACTTCTTGATTGCATTTTGTGATATGAGGCTGTTCTACAGTTGCTCCTAGGATCCCCAAGGCTCTTCTATTAACCCCATCTAAATCACAGACTGTTGCAGCGATGTTAAGCCCAGCATCAAAGCAGTGTCGCAGAACCTGAAATATTTTATGAAAAATTAAATTATGAAAAAAAACTGAAACCCTGTCAGATGGAATATTTGTCTTTCTTAATAACATAATATAACGCCCAACGCCCAATCACATACAAAGATCCTGGACCCAGTACCATAGTCCCACAACACCCAGGGTGTTTTTGCACGAAAAAAAAAAGCGCAAATACTTGTCCTGTTGCAAGAATCGAACCCGCTACCTCCGGGTTACGAGCCAACCTGCTCAATCATCACGTATATTTCTTAAGGCCTATGTAGAGAACCTTAGTTGCTCAACTGGTTGTGTGATCGGATGCCACGCTATAATAATGTTATATGGAATTAAAATATAATTACCTCCTTTAAAAGCACTGCTAGTCTGTCTGCAGTCACCGACCCTCCTGAGAAATAATATGCGATTGGTTGTTTGACTTTTTTTCTTATTCCTGCTATCATGAAAACAAGGGCATAGGATGCCACTTGTGGTGACCTCCCCTGTGTTCCGTGGTCTTGAAAACCTTCTATTATGTCTTTCTTGTTATTATAACTTAAGTTTTTTTTAATTGACATTTCATCAAACATTAAAACATATTCCCGATCAGATGATTCTTGCTTTATTATGGTTTTTTTTTAAAACATCAAAAATTTGGTTGTTGATACCAACACCCAAGTGAAATCTATTCAATAATGATTTTAAGGTGCTTGGTGCTGGTAGACATATCAATCTTCTCAGTAACTTATAGCATGTGGGTGATTTTTTATAAAGCCTCAATGCTATAATTTTACACTCGTCATTCCATCTACGTCCTTTTGATTTTTTCTTAAAATTTTGCAATTTACCTTGCAGCAACAGTGCGAAAGAAGATGACAATTTGCTCTTCATGAGTTTTATCAATGATTTGTTTTTGCTAATTACATCGAGAAATGTTTAATTTTTTAAACGTTTCACTGTTTTTTGTAGTTGCCAAATTTTCTTCTTCAAATTTTTTTCTTTTTCTTTTTTTTTTTTGCTCTTCACATATAAGTATTTTTCTCTTTTGGTTTTTAGCTTATTACATGCAGCAACTGGTACAAATGTTGTCGCATCTCCCTGTAGTGTAGCAGCAACAGCTGGTTGAGATTTTGAGCTCTCTGCTGCTAACAGCTGATGTACTGCCAATGTAGATGACCCCATGAGTTCTTTAGGTGGTAGACTCGTTTCAAAAACCACATTCATATTTGAGGATTGTGTCATGATAGCAGATGCCTTAGGTATATTGGGTGAAAGAGAATTTAATAAATTCTTATTTTCTGCTAATGGTTGTATGAATTCAGATGGACCTGCCATGGGTTCATTGGGTGCATTCAGATTCAATATCTGCAAGTAAATAAGTATCAATTGGATTGGTTTTATACGGCAAACTTGACTGACTTCTTGATTATGGCCTCTGCGACGGAGTGATGTCGCAATTTTGCCAGTGTCACGTACTATGCTAGGAAGACAAGTGATGGAGAATAATCTGTCTGCACAGCTTGTAGGTACGGTGTAAAAAAGGGGGAGAATCAAACTCCGGCTTCCAGGTTCAAGGGATTCTTATCTACGACAAAACAAATAAAACAATCACATAAGCACATATAAATATATATATATATATATATATATATATATATATATAGTATATATTATAATTATTTGATATACAAGGTATAACACACCATAATATTAGTTATATTGTGTTTATAACTTAATTTTATTACTAGAAATAAATTTACAAAGAAAATAAACAAAAGAAGAATGGGCAAGTGAAAGGAGAGATTTCATGGAAGTGGGGCGGGGGATCTTAGAGGGGAGGATATCATACAGAGACAACCGCAGCTTCTGACATTCGAAAAAGAGATGGTCCATGTTTCCCTCGTCTAAACCACACTCACACAGGGAGTGATCCCTAACCCGAATTTTGGCCAAATGGACAGGAGTACATGCGTGTCCGAGTCGAAGTCGACATACTACTGACGTAGGGATTTTATCAGCCTTTTTAAATTTGAAAAACCATGGTTTAGTTGGGATTTCCGTCTGTATTTCACTGTAAAATCGACCCTTAAAAGTTTTAGAAATTTGCCATTCCCTAGTCCACGCATTTTTCATTTGAGGCATAACAGATGCACTTAGGTCGTGGAGATAAATTTTATAATGATCTGAAGTACCCACGCGGATAGCCTGTCTAGCGCACGCGTCAGCAGATTCATTGCCCGCAATTCCTTTATGTCCTGGTATCCACGCTATTATAATATTAATTCCTAATTGGCTACAGCTAAATAGTTCTTCTCTAATTTTTAAAATTGATGGGAACCTAGTCTTAGATCGAAAAGGATTTGTAAGAATAGCTTGAAGACAAGATTTTGAGTCAGAGAAAATTATTATATTGTTTAAGTGATGAGTTTTAATGAAAATAATGGCATCAAGGATAGCTATGGATTCAGCGGTAAATACAGAAGTAACAGGAAGACATTTAAAACTTAGTATGATTCGGGATGAGGGAATCCAAACAGCGGCACCTACCGGACTGTTGCTTTCCATTTTAGAAGCGTCTGTAAATATGGGAGTCCAACCATCATAGGAGGTTATCATATTAAATTTAAATATTTTATCTGATTCTAGGGCGTCTTTATTTATTCCAAAGTCCAGAAGAACTGGGGGTTGGTAAATTAGAGCTTCATATGGTAATAGGAAAAGGGGGTTAGAAGGTAACTGTAGAATAGGAAATGGTATAGAGTAGAGTTTTTTGTAGCTGCGCAGAAGGCAAGGATGATCATGTAGAGAGTGGTAGCCCTGAGATTCAGCAAGGGTTAACAACTGTCTGAGCATTGGGAGAATGGGATGGGAAGAATTTTGGGCGAGTTTATAAAAAAATCTATCTGACATAAGTTGACGTCTGAGGTGAAGAGGTGGATCAACACACTCAACTTGCATAGCATTAATTGGTCAGGATTTCATTGCTCCCAGAATTATTCTTAAGCATTTGGATTGGATTTTACAGAGTTTTGATAGTGACGATTTATTACAGGGGTCTAAGAAAAAAGTTCCATAATCTAGGTGACTACGTATAATAGCATTATAAAGTAACTTCTGTGTAAAGGGGTGAGCACCCCACCATACTCCTGATAGAGATCGCAATATATTAACATTTTGTTCACACTTTTTGGAAATGTAATCAGTGTGAAACACGCCATTCATCCTAGAGTCCAGAAAAACCCCAAGAAATTTAACATGGTTGTCTTGTGGGATAATTTGATCGTTTATCATTAATTCTATGGGAGGAATAACTTTTTTCTTTGTAAATACTATAGCTTTGCACTTAGAGGCTGAAAGTGACAGACCATGATCAGTTAGCCAAGCATTCAAATGGAAAAGGGCATTATTTAATCGGGATGTGGCCTCATCAGAAGTTTTAGCAGACACATAGAGAGCCAAATCGTCAGCGTATTGAAGGATTTTACAGTATGATAACACCGAATGCTCAAGGTCATGGGTGTACAGGCTATAGAGGAGAGGACTCAAAACGGATCCTTGGGGGAGACCCTTCCAAATCATCCTGTTAGCAAGGAATGTACCTTCACATTTGATTTTAATAGTCCTTTCCATTAAAAGGTTGCTGATAAAACGTAAAATCTTCACAGGAATATTCAGCTTGAATAACTTGTTCCTGAGTACTGGAAGAGATACGTTGTCATAGGCTGAGACTATATCCAGGAAAGCTCCCACTAGGTATTCTTTGTTACGTTAAGAGATGTGGATGTCTGTTGTCAACATTCCAAGACTGTCATAAGTGCTATACCCCTTACGAAAACCATTCTGTGTGATTGCAACTAATCCTTTACTCTCTACAAACCACTCTAGGCGATGCTTAATTAGATGCTCTGTTATTTTAGCCAACACTGACGACAAGCCGATAGGTCTCCTACTATTGGGATCAGATAAATTTTTTCCTGGTTTAGGGATTGGGATTATAATTTGAGTTTTCCATGTCTCAGGGATGATATAAGAATTGTAAAATGAATTAATTAAATCTAAAAGGAAATGTTTACATTTAGTTGACGCATTAAGCAAGAAGGAGTAAGGTATCCCATCTATACCAGGGGAGGAATCCACCAGCCCATCCAGGGCCAGCTGTAGTTCTGAGAATGAGAAGTCGGAGTCAAAAGGACCCTGTGCGGGGAGATAAACAGGAGGAGTTGGCAAAGAGTCAAATGAAGGCACAGAGGGGGGGGCTAATTTACCAGCGAAAATTTCTATCCATGACGATGGGTCATTCGAAGTTAAATTCTGAGCAGTGTAGGAACCTCTGAATCGGCGAATTTGTCTCCATACCAGAGAAGAAGGAGTTCGAGGGGACAGGCCTTCACAGAAATTAAGCCAACCCTGCTTCTTCTTAGATGAGAGTGTTCGTTTGGCTTTCGCTGCTTTCTTTTGGTATGAGAAGAAGTTCACCATGGTCATGGATGAATTATAGTTAAGCTCTGCCTCATGTCTTTCCTTAACAACTTTAGTGCATTCAGAGTCCCACCAAGGAGTGGAAACATTGAATGTGGGAGACTTTTTCAATGGAAAAAGTAAGTCAGCATTAGAAGTGATGGAATCAATAAAGTTTGCATATGCTTGAAGAGGGTCAAGGGGATTAAAAGGAGAAATGAGATCAATTTTGAGGTCAAGAGATGATGAGTATGCAGACCAATCAGCTCCACAAAGTCTATACTTAAGGGAGGGTGAATAATTACGAACCGGCAATGATCTGTTAGCAATGTTAATTAAAATGGGAAAATGGTCACTGCCGTGTGAGGAATTTAATGTCCTCCATGTTAGAACAGAGGAAAGAGAGGGAGAGCAAATTGTTAGGTCTACTGCGCTTCTAGGATTTTGAGATGGTCTGACCCTACGAGTGGGAGAACCATCATTTATGACACAGAGATTAGCCTCATCTAGCAACTCAATTAAGAGATAACCAAAAGAGTCTGAATTACTGGAGCCCCAAGATGTATGATGGGCATTAAAGTCCCCCATTAAAAGAATGGGAGAAGGGACGGAAGAGATGGCTAATAAAATATCAGGAATTAAAGAACCATTCGGGTGGGGAATATAAATAGAAACAAAGGAAATGTCAAAAGCTCTTACAACTGTGATGTTTATGTCTGGGGAAAGTGTGGGGAGAGAGATTTGTGAGAAAGGAAGGTTGCGTCTTATTAACAGTGCACAACCTCCATACCCGTCAGCCCTGTCGTCCCGTAGGCAGGAGTAGCCCGGAACTCTGAATCGAGAACCGGGCACCAACCATGTCTCCGAGACGGCAATGACCGACGGGCGGAACTTTGAAATAAGGTGGTTTAATTCATGCGTCTTTGGACGCAGACTTTGGCTGTTCCATTGCAGAACTGATACCTGATCCATATTGACCTAAAAGGGAAGTAAGAGTGGTAAGTGTGCTGGCAACGTTGGACGGTAATGATGAGTTATTATGTGAAATCAGATCAATAATGATCTTGAGAAGTAATTGAATAAGATTATCATTTTGAGGGGATACAGGTGGGGAGGGGTTTTGTAACGCACAACCATTAGGCATAACAGATGGGACATCCGCTATGATAGCCTGGTGTGCCGCCTTATCATAGGATTTTCCTAATGGGGCTCTAGGGGTACGAGTGACATACACTGTTTTTGTATAGGACTGGGAGGAAGAGGTAGGGTTAACATTTGTGGTGAGGGAACCTTGTGGTTGCGGAGAAGTATGATCCTGGGTCACCTCTGTGTAGAGCCGGTATACTTGAGGGAACTTATAAGCAGCTTCTTCATAAGAAATACCTTCTTCTGCCATTGTTTTTTTAATGGATGCCTGTCTGCTCTGCTCCGGGCAGCACTTATTGGAAGCAAAGTGGCGGCCCGAGCAGTACAGGCAAGTAGCATCTGCTTCAGTGACATCACATGAATCTCCTGGATGGGGCTGGGTGCAGCGGAAGCACCTTGGCTTAGACCTACACTGCGCTTTGATGTGGCCAAATCGGCAGCAGTTGAGGCATTGGACTGTTGGGTATTGGTAAATCTCCACGCACATGGATGTGTGGAAGGAGAATATTCTTTCAGGCAGCATTTGCCCACGGAATGTCAGGACTACTGTTTGGGTAGGAACCCAGGAAGGCTTACCATCGTTAATGACTTTCCTATTCAGTCAGCGAGCTTTTAAAATATGTCCGCAGCCATTGGGGAGAACAACACTCTCGGCAAATTCTTCCATAGAAATATCTACAGGAACATCACGGACCAGACCCATGCGGGTGATGTTGTAACTGGGAATTGTTGCTATGTACTTATTCTGGCTTAACAATGGATTATTAATGAAGCCATTCGCATCCAAGTGGGAGCAAAACTCCACGGCTATTTTGTTTCTACCTACACGTTTCACGCCATCTGGACAGATATTGATGATCCTGTTATTCGACAAAAACTGCCCAAATTTAATTGGGCGGATTGACAGTCCTGCGGCGGGATCTGGTTCGACGCGAGAAACATGGATAATGAAAGGACCTTTGTCCATATTAGAGTAAGCCTGAGAGCCCACAACAACACTCGGGTGGACGTATATAGTCTGGATAGAAGCTGCAGCCATATCTACACTGGTAACCGTTTTTTTGGCACCAACTTGTTCAGCAGAATCTGATTCCAAACGGCGTTTGGGGGCAGATTGCGAATCCTTACTCATTGGGGTATGAGTTGGGTCAGGAGGTTTCGGAGGCACCTCCTCCACCTCCATCTTGTCAACAAAAAAGGTTAGTAAGCGGCGAAACAAACAACTGTATTTAGTACATAAAACTTACCACCTTCACCAAGTTAAATGTTAATACACAGTTAGATGTCAAGAAATCCGCTTGAAAGATGGTTTTCACTTAGTAAAGGCAATTATTTTCCGGATTATCTCACTGAAACACGTATCCTCTAGCACCTCCGATTTGACACTCAACGGCAAACTTTTAAAAATTAACAACAAATAACTGTCTATGATGGAGACATTTACAATTGACTATCCTCGTCACATTCCTGATTCGGTGCCGCAAATCGAAATAGCTTTTTGCCAGAATCATCAATAAATGATGATTTGTTAAAATGTTTGGTGCACAGCATTCTGTGTTCATTGTATAACTTTTCTTGGAACGTTGGAGAAGACCACGAATCGTGAGGAAAGCAGTACTTCGCCCATAATTCGCAACTGGAAGGAAAACGAATGGAAACGGTTACAGATAAACAGTACTTTATGAACAAGGAGCCAGTGGGGTGATTACGTAACTTTGACAGCAATGCAACAGGGAGAAATTTCATTCCAAATATGAAAATTTTCATAGTAACTATGCACATAAACTGCGTATTGAAACTGTCAAACCCATACATTTTTGTGTTTCTATTGGTTGCAATCAAATTACATAATCGCCTAGCAGGTATTTAACAAATAGGTACGTACCGAAGGCTATTTGTTTTTCCAGGTTTAGGAAAGCGATGTAAAATTATACTGGGGTTATCGGCCGGTGAACTCCCGCATTTTAAGCACTTTCTACGGTTTTCTTTCATGGTGAAAAACAAACTAAGAGTCACTCACTCTTTCAAAAACTTTTGCTCACCTCTAACCACTAAAACGATGCTCACCTCGAACTACGTAATCAAGTAATAGAAAATATCCGAAAATCTAAAGTTTTGTCACGGTTATCAATAAAACTTTAGTACAAGATAAAATGCGCGAGGAAAAACAACGGCAGACATTTTTCTTGTGACATTTTTTCTGGTGTTGCCATATTATTATATTACAAAGGCCGTATTCCGAGACACGCTAAAATCGATAATATTGATATTGTCGCGATAAAAACGCGTACCGAATAGCGGTGGGCGTCCTGGATCAAAACAGTCTTCGTTGCAAAAACCAGTCTTAGAATTACGTGATGTGATTTTATACTTTAGACCCAAGAATATAAACAACACAATAGTCGAGAATACAATGATTAAATAGTACGTATCACACTCGTTGCGAGAACTGTTTTGGTGAACGAACGTGAAAGACGACATTGCACGTTCGTTCCCCAAATGAAAATTCGTTCTCTAAATGAAAACGTAACCGTTGATAGTTGCAAGAAACTGCAACCGTTTCTATTAACGACGTAAAATCGTTCCGTTCGATCATTTCCGTCCTAGCCGTCTTCAAACCAGTTGCAACGAAGACCGTTTTCTGCAACCGTTTTCGTCGTTGAGAAAACAGTTGCGTCTCGTCCGTCGAAAATTCGACGACGACCCACCACTAGCATAGAGTATGCGTGCTCACGGCCATTCGATACTACCAAATGGCCGTGAGCGCGACAACGAAATCTCTTGTAAACGTCATGACCGACGCCATCTTGCGATATCGCCGTCCGTGATTGGATGTTCAGAGTCATGGACAGCGCTCAAAGTCGTGAGCACAATATCTGAATCGGAACGCTGAATAATCAACGTGAGCGTTGTGAGCGATGATAGCGATTACAGCGTGAATCGGAATAGGGGGAAAATGTCAATCAACGTCACACAAACATATATAAGTTTTCTTGTTGAACTGTTAAGGCCCATTTAAAAGTCTCCATTCAGTGTCAGTTCCTCGCACGATTCAGGGGGAAAATTGTATGCTATTATCGCATGCGATTATCGTACCAAAATGTTTACATAGATGCAAGAATTGAATTCTCGCGTACGATTATGTCATACAAGATTCGCAAACGATTATCACCCGGCGATAATCGCTTGCAACTGTTTACATGGCGGAATATGTTGTAAGAAGATTCTTGTTTACGAGGTCTCGCCTTGTATAAACACCAGCTCGTATGACATTTTTTAAATCGATTTTTGGATAATTAATAACAAGTTCTACAAGATGACCTTGAATTCGTATGTTATCCTGAAATGGGGGGACTGGGACTATGATACCCTGCACTTACTTGAAAATGGGTGTTTGCAAACGTCCGTGGTAAAAAATAAAACCACTTTAAAACTGCACGTGCGATCGCTACGAGAGTTAACAAAACCCCATAAATTCATTTCTATACACAGGTCGTTAAACTCATTTTTATGCACTCGGTCAAGGATGAAGTTCGACCACCCAGCTGCGCTAAGGCTATTTTAAAACGTAAAGTTTACATGGCATTTAGCAATGAAAAACTTTTAATTTAGTAAAGTCGTAGAAGAAACATTGTCCACCTTGGGGTGTAGATTTACCCCCTTTTGGGATAACATACTGTACGGAGCAAGTCGTACATTGGACTCTGCGTTGTGAAACGGGTGCACTTTACACGCCCGCGGCCGCGGCGCCATGACCCAAATTCACCAGTTTGCAATCGACCATCATAATCATCACGCGTTCTCATCAAATTTACTTATATTTCAATACAAATTAGTGCCTTTTGATAACTCCCATCTTTCATTTTAATCACCATCATCACCAAGGTGTACGGCAACAGGAAACCGTACACATACCAATTCAAGGTCACGCTGTATAAAAATGATTATAACATATTTAAAAAAATCGAGATTTGTATCGAGTGAATTTTTAAATCGATTTTAAAAATAATTATAGAGCATTGATTTTTCGTTTTTATATTATCTATTTTTACATATTAGAATAAATCGATATTTACATCGAGTTTTCGATAATCAATTATTTTAAATCGTTTTTTAGTCAAAAAATAACTGTTCGTTACAAAATCCATTTTTCCGTCTCAATCAATGATCATCGTGATAGCAACATAACAAATACACAAAAAAACTGAATATTAAGTAAAGTTCCTATTAAATAAATCCACCAAAAAAGCGTCGCGGCTCACACCACCACTAGAATAAAAACAAAACAGACGTCTGTCTGTAAAAATAAGCAACTATCGTACTTATCGATCTCGCTTCTGTTTTAAAACAGAATTAGTCATACAAATTAGTAACATCATTCGATTATGAAAATGAATTAGTTACTAATTTCATAATCGATCATCAACATTAGTAATAACAAATAAATCGATTATACGAATCATTCATAATCGCCCACCATTACATATGACAAATACACACATCATTCAAGTTTAATTATTATAGAACCTGAATGATAAAAAATATTTAGTAAGAAATAGTTAGTGAAATAGTGTTGGTTGTAAAGGTGAAGGAAAAATTTCGGACATTAGACCACTTGTCACGGTAGCTTAAGTAAAGCATATCCCGGCTTGAGGGATGGATGGATGGGAGTTCAATCCCCGCTCGTGATTCTAATTTTCCTTTACAGATTAGTCTGTAGATTACGCTGAGCAGGCGATACTGCTATAAAAATCAATAAGTTTTTTATGTTCTTATGATAATCGTATATTCGAGTCGAGAAACTCTATCCGTGTAAATGGGCCTTTACGGCGTAAATTAAATTAATATTCTATATTTAGACAAAATATATACTCATTATACCACATAATATACATTAACTTTAAAAAATTTACACATTTTTTTTTATGGTATCACTATTATCTACTACATAGGGTGCGTTCAGGTTAGTATATTATTTGACAGTTTGAATGTGATCGTTTGGCGTTCTAATGGAACGGGCCCAGAAATGACCGATGCAGAAGATATTTCTTTTTCATACAGCTCTGGCCCCCGGTCATTCTCACCTCTACCCTTATTAGTTGACCGAGCCTGGCACAACCAGCCAGTGCTGCCAACTTAGGGATGTTAAAGTAAAAATGGATTATTAAAAAAATCGATTATTTCTTTAGAAAAATAAAAACACTATTTTTATTTTGATTTCAATTTTTTTTCCTCTGGTATTAAAAATAATAAGGCAATACTCCTACCGAATTACCATATACCCGGGTGTTCAGTGTAAATCACAAGGGTGGATTTAGATCTAGTGATTTTACAATAATAATAATAATTATTATAATTTATTTTCACGCTCGCTGCGCATTGGGTTATAATTTTGATGTGCTTTATTTTCAATCAATCAAGGCGCATGTGCTCTTAGGATTAACAAGTTGAAATGGCAATGGGCAGGCCACATCGCTCGTAGAACTGACAACCGATGGGGAAGAAAGGTTCTCGAGTGGCGACCACGAACTGGAAGACGCAGCGTATGCCGGCCCCCTACTAGGTGGACCGACGACGACCTGGTGAAAGCCGCGGGGAGCCGATGGATGCAGGAGGCGAGCAGCCGCTCTAAGTGGCGCTCCCGGGGGGAGGCCTATGTTCAGCAGTGGACCTCTTCAGGCTGTTAATGATGATGATAAAGGTGCATGTACTGACAAGTTTATTACAATAATTTGATGCCCGCAGCAGCAACACTGCTCAGTACTACAGACAGACGGTGAGTGGAGCCTTAGTAATAAGGTTTGCTTTACCCTTTGAGTATGGAACCTTAAAAAACGCAAGCGAAGTGAGTGCCAAAATTATCTAACCACAACCTGAGAGATTTTGACAAAATATTTTAGAATTAGCTCACGCAGGCACACTCAGTCCGTCTCTGTTTATACGCCCTATTACTAAACCTCCAATAAATCTGTTTGTCTGTCTGTCTGTCCGTCTGTCACCTGGCTGTGAGTCATGAACCGTGATAGTTATACTATTGAAATTTTCACACAAAATGATGTATTTGTGTTGCCACTATAATAACAAATACTAAAAACAGAATAATATAAATTTATGTAAGGGGCTCCCATACAACAAACGTGATGTTTTTGCTCGGTTTTATAGATAATGGTACGCGTTGTTATTCAATTGTGATGTAAGCGTAAGTTTCGATTTTGATGAGTTATGGGAAAACGAGTAGGCACTTAAATTATTTTAAATATATGTATTTAAAATAATTTAAGTGCGTACATGTCTGAGCAGTGGTGGTTTCAGAGGGATAAGAGGTATAGCTTGATCTACGTATAAGCATCTGAGTTTTTCCAAATATTATTTTAACCAAATCTGTTAGGGTGTATGATTGTAAATTTTTCGCGCTTGCTCTGCTTGCGCTATAAAGATAAGATAAAGATTATTTATTCGTAAAACATGGGTAGGTACATTTTGAAAATGAAGGTGGCTTTTAGAATTAGTTTGTGCCTTGTGTCGCAGTGGCGTTCAATTCTACATATTTTTGTAGACATATAATTGCTGATTTTGTGAATTTGTGCGCTCAATAAGCTCGCGCAAATTTGAAAAGATCAGCTTGAGCTCCATTCGGTCACAAAGTTGCACTGTACGCTTTGGTCTTTGGCGTAGTTGTTAATTATGCTCTTTACTGTAAATAAAATTGATTTAATCGGTTTATGGTTATTTCTCCATTCAATATACCAAAAAAATTGATAAAAAAATAATGATTTTTCTGTACTCGATTTTTTTTGTCCAAAAAAATAATCGTTTAATGAAAAATCGATTTTTCTCTCCTTAGGTCACATCCCTATGCCAAACCCTACAGAATATTTCTCCCAAGATAATTTAAAAAAAACCTCTAATTTTGTGGTATACATGTGGTATACCCACAGATATAGGATTGTAAAGCTCCATAAGTATTATTAGCTCTTATACGACGATACCTTATAATTATGTCAGCAGGGCGATTTCGATAAAATCACTTGACGCTACGCTCACGTTTTCCTTTGGTGGAGCTACACTAACGTTAACCGAAAAATTGGAATTACGGATGAGCCAAGATTGCGAAAAATTCCGCGTTAACCGCGACATAGACAAAAGCAACTATGATTGGTTCATATCACTCCAAGAATCCATACTATTGGTTCCATAGATCTTTGACATGCGCCGCTACTTCTTATTGGTGCTAATTTACGTCTGCCACTCAACTATATTTCAAGATGGCGGATCGGCGTTATGCCGCTGACGTTATCCGGAAGTGACGTATTATATCTAAATTGGAATCACGGACGTGAATTGGTCATCCTTTTTTTTTTGTCAAAACGACGCCAAAAAGACGCTAACCAAAAGTTCCTCCATATTAGCTTTATTGTAATTTACTACTAGATAAATTTTAATGTTTTTAATAAAAAGCATCCATGGCACGATATCTAACATCTAATTAGTACTACTATAAACATAAATCATAATTTGAAATAACACAATGAAAATTACAATTTTTTCGATTTTCCAAGCTCGTGTTTCAAATAAATTAAACGTTTCTAATTTATAATGGTTCGTAATATCGATGGTAAGGTATTTTAAAGGTTCAATTGAATTATTTGTAATTTTCAAGGTTTTTGAGCTATAATTTTTATTCTGTGGTTGGTCTGAGGTGGGCCTAGATAAACTGTCGACTTATTTCATGTTTTTCATCTGTGATTGCCAGTTCAAATAATACAATATTTGAAATATAAATGCATTATTGTTTAAACCATTCTGCAAGAATTACGGGGATAAACATCGTGTCTATCTTCATAATTCGCGAGCTTTTGACACTGCAGACAGAGTCTTGCTCCAGAAGAAACTTGAGCATTATGGCGTGCGGGGCCCGGCGTCCAGACTTATGACCGATTCGTGACAAATAGACGTCAGATCGTAGTGGAAGATGCAGGGAAAGTCATATCAGAAGAAGGGGTGTCAGATCTTGGGGTTCCCCAAGGATCATACTTATCTAACACCACTTTTTCCCTATTGCTCAATGACCTCCCAGCATGCATAAAAAACGCTGACGTCTATATGTTTGCGGATGATGTTGCAGCCGGGGTGATCGCCCCGAATGTACAAGCTCTTAAATATCAGCTGAGTGTGGTTGCTCACGAATTGCACGAATGGTTCCGTTTCAACGGTATGGCCTTGAACTTGGACAAGACTTGTTTTATGCACTTTAATCTAGCCAACAAATAAAAGACTGCTTTAGCAGTGGACGTAGGTGGAGCCACATTACAACAAGTCTCACAGGTCAAACTGCTGGACTTTCACATTGATAGTGCACTCAAGTGGGAGTCGCACATAGATCGTCTTTGTTCTCGGCTGGGCCAAGTCTGTTTCGCACTTAGTCGGCTTGCGAAGACAGCACCTAGACACGCGGTACGAAGTTGCTATTTTGCCACAGTCCACTCCATACTTACGTACGGTACCGAGCTGTGGGGAGATGCAGTGGAGTGCCAGCGTGCCCTTATTTTACAAAAGCGAGCCATTCGTGCAATTGTTCGCATACCTTGGGACGAAGCTGCTAAACCCCACTTCACGGAACTGGGTATATTAACTGTACCTTCGATACTTATCTATCAGGTAAGCATCTTTGTGCGCATGAACCCACAAAAATTCGTGAAGTTGGGAGCAGCACACAACTATAACACGCGTCATAAAAATAAGTATAGAACACCAGCCCACAGACTCACAAAGTCAGAAAAATCTGTGTACATTAAAGGGGCTAAAGTTTATAATCATTTACCAGAACACATAACGAATGCTACTTCGGACAATATATTTAAAAACAAGCTCAAGATGCTGTTGATCGGTAAGGCTTACTACTCAGTCAATGAGTTTTTTATGGACAAATTGACTGTATAATATTTAGTATATGGATACTCTTTTAGATTTATCTAAAATAATATTATTATGTTATTGACCTGTAAATTATTTTTTACCAATAAATTCTGTATTCTGTATTTTGTAATGATGGTGACAAAATACACGAGTTTTATGACTATTGGCGAGTGATTTATATTCTATAAAATATTTATTTTTTATTCTGGCGATATTATAAATGCAGTCTTCCTTTTGTCTATGCTGTGTCTGACGCCAAACTTTCCTACGTCAAAAGAAGGTTCGTGATCACAAATCCTCGCTTAGTCGTCGCTGAGTGGGAGGAAAACTCCGCCAAAATCACGCTGCAATTGTTTTCACCACAGAGTAGTGAAATATTAATGTGGTTTTACACCTACAAATTTGATAGTTTTGCCACTGACAGATAATTCAGGAAGAAAAATTATAAAAAACCGTGCAAATTCTAAAAAAATATTCTCAATACTACCTTTTTGTAATTTTCTACTTTCTTCGGTTATTATTTATAGTTAAACATAAGCCCCGCGTCGATTTGACTCCATCCCATATAAATTAAGCAACGCGTGCGTCGTTTGTTTATATTGTATTTGTTTTTTCTCTCTAATCTATCTAATAGTTGTCTATGGCCTTAAATGTTCTTAGTCTATGACCTAATTCTATCAAAATGTGTGATCGTTTTTGGCAAATTTCTGCCATCTTGGCAGATTTGATTCTCAAATTTAGACTGTGCCCCCGTGAGGTCACGGTTACAAATAGGACCATCCAATCTCTTCCCGTGGAAGCCGCAGAAGTTGGCTAAGGGAATACCCAGGAAATGGGCTGCAGAATTCTTCTCGGTTGTCATCATTATAATCTATTGCGATACCGATAACCAATACGCCTGGGAAGCAAGCGTGATCATAGCAAATCCCCCACCCCTCATGACAAGCACAGGATAGCCACTCAAAGTAGCGTTCTGTGGGGAGGCCTTTGTTTAGCAGTGGGTGTCATCAGGCTATTGATGATGATGATGATGATGGTATTTCCCGCGACTGATGAACATAGTTTCCAATAATATAGAGCCATTGCCTGTACCTATATTATAAGTTACTCAATGTGTCAATGTCTATAATGTAACATTCACATCAAATCTTTCTCTTTACTTTTTTTTTTGTTTATAGGCTCAGACATTTTTGTCTTTTTAGCATTGAATGTCATCATCATATTCAAATAAAATTTGTTCGACTACAGCCTGAAATACTTATTGCCCATAATATTATTCAATTATATAAATAAGCAATAGGTATTGATCAATAAGCCTATTCCTTAAAATGTTTTTGTAATAATACTGTTAAGGATTTTACCTATAGGTGTTCTTATTTGAACATAAAATAGTTTATAACTTCAATAGTATAAAATTATTGTCACTTTGCTACACTTATCAAACCACGCGCAATAGGTTTGCAATTTTTTTAAATTAATATTAATGAAGCACAATGTGTGTTTTAAGACTTTTACGGAAGGTCGCTGGACTGAGACAGATAGTTTAGTATTGTTGAATACTAAACAATTACAACTAACAAACAAATCAGCCAAGTGCAAGTCGGATTCACCTACGAGGGGTTCCGTACTATTATCTGTAAAAACGAGCAAAAAATATCACGTTTGTTGTATGGGAGCCCTCTTTACTATTGATTTAAATCTGTTTTTTAAATACGAAATGAAATGATTCTGTTTTTTAGTTAGTTGTTATCCACTCAGGCGCGGTGCGGCGGGCGTAGGTAGGTCCCAAAGCGCTCCTCAAATAGCGCGGTATGGTTTTGCATATTTACGGTTTATACGAATAAACTAAGCAGTGTTTTAAAATTTTAAAACTAGTTTTGATAAGTAGCATTACTTGGCTATCTAAACAAATGCATTTTTACTTGTGTTGCAGTATAAAAAACACACACAACAACACTACACATAATAAGTCAATTATTATGTGTAGTGTTGTTGTGTGTGTTTTTCCTCCGCCGTACCTAAAGGAAATTACTCCGATGCCAGCGCGCGCCGACTCGGTGCGAGATGCAATTTAGACTAAGGCGTTTTTTTTTTCTCCTGAACCATAGAGACTTTTACTTTATTCGATAGTGATGTTCAACTAGTTTCAATTTTAGTCGATTTATAACGAGTGACACCTCTAAAAATTGATTGCCATCCCTAGTAGCGCAATCAGCTGTAAACCACAATTGTGGTGGGGAGCGGTCTACGTTGCGCGATGCCCCGCACATGTGGTTGAAGCGCCTGGGGGTCTAGCAAAGATACACACGCTCGTTTTTCCGCACACGCTACGGAAATAGCCGTAGCGTGACCAAAATGGTAGCAAAATGGCATAGGTCACGCCAGACGTCTAATCCGCAGCGCCGTACGGAAAACGCTCGATTGTCTATGGACTGAGCGTGAGCTCTAAATAAAAAAGTAAAAACTGAACAACAATGGCGGCGATTATTGAAAATAGGGAGAATTCTGTGTGATTTGATATAATATAGCTCCAAAAGTTGAATGGTATAATAAAAAAACTGCTTTTTTATTATTTTCATAATATTGTTCTAAATGCTGCTTGCAAGCAAAGTTGTAAAATGGAAATAAGAAGTTTTATATGATATTACGGATATCACACATGGACTTATTAAAAAATGTCATCCATGATACCTATTCATTATACTACTCTATGTACCTATTTATTGATACGAAAGAAAAGCAAACTTGGTAGAATAACTTTTATTTTATTGTATTTTAGATGGATAGACCACGTGCACACGTGTCCCACAACAATCTGATGAGAAGGAGATTCTCATTTTTACCACTGATAGAGTGGCACAGGCCCACAACCAGAGCATAATAACATTAATAACTTAAATAGAAAATAGCCCGAACGTGAAATAATTGTAGTGGTCATGTCGTTACTAGTTACTATCCAGTGTATTCATTTGGCCCAATACTTCGCCAACACGTAATAAATGTCGCTTGATAATCTTGCGTTATGCAGAAATAAAATAATTCGTAAAATAGCCCGCGTTATTCCGTTGTATGGGATGAGGCATCTGTACTGTAGGTATTATATTATCTGGGGCAATAGCCAGATTTTACCTTATCTCAACAACTTTAACACAAAATTGATGTAGATTTGCTTCACGAAATCACGAAATCCAACAAGTTATCGATTGACAGGTTCGAGTAGCGAACGTTAACATGACATGCATGAGTTCGGGCGGACGCGCAGGGAGCGTGAACGACTACGACAAAATTAGCGATAGCGTTTGTCAAAAGCTAAACTTAGGCCTCAACACATCACGCTACCGCCGTGGGCGTTATCCACGATGATGTTTGCGACTGAGTTAGCGTGACCCGATGTCGCTTATCCGCAGGGACTGTCATCTCCATACATTTTGGCGTTAGCGTTAAGCATTAACACCAATGGAAAGGGATCTTTGCTAGACCCCCTGAGCGGCTAAAGCAGCAGCAGAAATACATCATCTGTGAAAATTTCAACTGCCTATCTATCATTGTTCATGAGATACAGCCTGCTGACAGACGGGCAGACAGAGACAGACAAATAGACAGACGGATTGTGGAGCCTTATTAATAGGGTCAGTTTGACCTTTTGGGTACGGAACCCTAAAAAGAACATACCCCACAAATTTTTTGCCTATTTAATTTATAGCAGAATGTGAGATTTACAGATGGTCACCTTGTATCATGTCATTCGGTAAAAAGAGAAAACTATATAATTATTTATCATTGCCCAGGGGGGCTAGCAAAGCTCCCTCACGCTAACGCTATCGCCTCACGCTGACTCCAAAATGTACTGAAATGACATTTCGGAAATCACTGACTTTTCCGCAGCGAATTTCATTTCAATACATTTTTGGAGTTAGCGTGAGGCGTTAGCGTTAGTGGTTGGTATCTTTGCTAGCCCAGCTGTTCCGTGATACAGAGCTTTAGCGAAATATACAATTAACAAAAACAAAAAAGTTGGCACCTATTTGGCATAGCGCATGCTGGCAATGGGTGGCCACCTCGCTCGTAGAACTGACAACCGATGGTTCTCGAGTGGCGACCACAAACTGGAAAGCGCAGCGTAGGCAGACCTCCACTAGGTGGACCGACGACCTGGTGAAAACCACGGGAAGCCGATGGATGCAAGAGGCGAGCAGCCACTCAAAGTGGCGCTCTCTGGCAGAGGCCTAAGTTCAGCAGTAGACGTCTACAGGCTTTTGATGATGATTATGATGATGATGATGATGATGATGCTGGCACCACAAAGACTGTGACGGAACTGACAGATGTGAATAGACCCAGAATGGTATATTAGTTATCTGTGATTTATATTCGCTTGCAATGCATTGCTAGTGCATTGTATTAGGCCGTATTCTGATTCACGCTAAAATCGATAATATCAATACGCGTACCGAATGGCCGTGAGCGCGACAACGATATCTATTGTAAACGTCATGATCGACACCATCTTGCGATATCGCCATCCGTGACTGGTTGTTCCGAGACTTCCGAGCATCAACATCATGTAGGTATATATAAGAAGAGTGCCAATGCCTGCGACTGCGACGTTGCCGCTCCGCATCCTTCGTGTAAACATACTATCTTGTATCTCTGTCTAATACACGAATTATCGCATAGAGTATGCGAGAAAGCGACTGTAGGTACGGCAACGTCGCCTTACCTCGCACTGCGTGTCATATTGTGACACACCAGTCTGTCAAAAAATTGAAACGGGAGAGCATAAAATGTGAAAATATATTGATTTTATTGTGATTAGGGCTAAATATTATGACAATAGTGAAACTGTGTCATGTTGTGCTGTGTTTTGTGCATCAACAATTACCCGAGGAGTCGAAAGAAATCCAGAATCTTAATTTTATGCGTAAGTGTTTACTGGCTGTTTTTATGCTAAATATTGAAGTTTCGAAGTAAATATGTATTTCACATTAAGGATATACGTTTTTGGCATCGTATAAATACTTTTAATTTGTAATATGGTACCACACGAAAAATGTCTGCCGTTGTTTTTGCTCACGCATTTTATCTTGTACCAAAGTTTTATTGCTAATTGTGACTAAACTTTGGATCTTTGAATATTTTCTGTTGCTTAATTATGTAGTTCGAGTTGAGCATCGTATTAGTGGTTAGTGGTGAACAAAAGTTTGTGAGATAGTGATGAAACGAGATAGTGACCCTGAGTTCGTTTTTCATCTTGGAAGAAAACCAAAGAAATTGCCTAAAATGAGGAGTTCACCGGCCGTTTTTAGCGTTGTTAGTTGATTCGATTTACAATGATTAAGTTGATTTGAAAATAAATATCCTATGGTTATTTATTTGTTTGTTTTTCTTATGACTAAAATAGGTAGGTAAAATACATATAGGTACCTATATTATAGGTACCTATATGTATAGTAGGTACATTTGAAGTTCCCGCCATATTAATATTCTGTGATGTTGATCACAGAATACTATTGCTTCTCCCGAGAACTCCCTAGTAAAAAAATGAGATCAAAAAGGAGAGCGCCATCTCTGCGTGGCTCCGCTTGTACAGTTTTAATATGGCGGGAACTTCAAATGTACCTACTATACATATAGGTATATTATAGGTGCCTATATTATAGGTGCCTACCTATCGTACCCACCTATTTTATTCATAAAAAAACAAACAAATAAATTATAATAGGACTATATATTTTCAAATAAACTGTATTATTGTAAATCGAATCAACTAACAACGCAAAACGGCCGGTGAACTCCTCATTTTAGGCACTTTCTATGGTTTTCTTCCATGATGAAAAACAAATTCAGGGTCACTATCTCGTTTTATCACTATTTCACAAACTTTTGTTCACCACTAACCACTGATACGATGCTCAACTTGAACTACATAATTAATCAACAGAAAATATCCAAAAATCCAAACTTTAGTCACAATTAGCAATAAAACTTTGGTACAAGATGAAATGCGTGAGCAAAAACAACGGCAGACATTTTTCTTGTGTTACCATATCACAAAATTTCGATCAACGTCACACAAATACAAGTTTTTTTGTTGAAAAGTTATGTCATAAACTAAATTAATATTAATTATATATTCAGACAAAATATATACTCAATAAAATATACTTTAACTTAAAATAAATAAAAAAGTTAATCACATTATTTTTTTATCGTATCAATATTCTCTACTACGGATATGACCAAAACAGAAGATATTTCTATCTCATACAGCTGTGGCCCCTGTGTCATTCTCAACTTCAACTCCAACCTTAATAGTTGACCGCGCCTGATGTTGATGATCAACATAGAATCAGGTTTTAGCGGGAACGCAGAGAAGTTCACGTAGTTGCATTGTATTATTTATCAAAACTTGTGTTTTTTCCAGTGTTAATGAAATTGGTGGCGTTTTACGCATTATGTGCTAAATTACGAGCATAAGTGTGGGCAAGTGATATAATGTGGTGAAACGTGGTTTTTCGTGTTTCTTCCAAAATTCCATAGAAGCTTCTAGTAAAGTTGCCACCACTTTACTAGAAGACGACTTAGACTGGACTTTGACTACCTGACTTAGACTGGACTGTGACTATGACTAAGACTTGACTTACGTGAAATATTCTATAACGATGAAAAATTACAATACTTGACACTGGCTAAATACACTATGTGTGGAGCCATAACCTAAGAAAAAAAAAACATAGAATCAGAAGTTAGCGTAGTGAGCGATTATAGCGATTACAAGCGTAGCGTTATATCCTCTTTGGCGATTACATTACAGTTTGGAAGTTGAATCGGAATACGGGGTTATGGCTGGAATAAATAAAACCGCTCCTCTATTGCATTGAGCTTTTATTGTATGATTTTGATTTCCCATTTTTCCCTACTTGTACTTGCCTATGTTTCTTAACTTCAGCTCAGCAACCAGCGCAGCGGCGACGCCGACTACGAGCTTTTTCATTTTCAGTTTCCTTTCACCGCGCCGACTCCGCGATCATTCGCGATCAACGGTTGTGCTGCTGTGTTGTGCGTGAAACCTGTCTCAGATAAAACAGTGCCTCTTGCAGATAAATTGATGTGCAAACCAGCACCCGTGTAGACAGACACTGGGCTCATCAGTGTTGAACATGTGATTACATAGAGTTCTGTGGTGATTACAAATGTAAATAATTAATTAAATTTATCTCACAAAATGGACGTAAAAGGTTGTAATCGTGACTTCAATGTGATATGACTTGGTTTTCACGCTTTGGATTTCTGTGCCTGCTGAGTTTGCAAGTGCCTTGTGTAACTTGTGCTTCGTACGACTTGGTTAGTGGCTGTAGTAAATACTGGTGTGAATGTGAAATTGCAGCCTGAGGAAAATAACACGTAAGTTTTTAAAATTAGAATTGTTTACTTTCATTTCTGTGAGGATCATTGGATGCGAATTACGATCTTATTTTGTTATTTTTAAGCCGTTGTGTTGAGTGATGTACGCTAGAAATCTGAATTTCTTAACATATTTATTTGCAGTTTGTAACTTGTATCATCAAGCTTTCAATTGCAATGACTCATGAGTGGAACATGTGTGTTTTTATATTATTTGTTTATGTTGTGAGCTGGCAAAATGAGCCGCGCTTTCGCCACTTTTAATTAGCGTTAATTAACACAATTTACGTTATTATGAAATTGAGCTATTTTTGTAGTTATAAATAACATAATACCAAAAAGAATCCTAAACTAAAATCCTTCATTAAAACCTTTGTAGCGCTCACAGCAAAGCCCAACTAGCTTTTCCTAACCAATTAATAAAGATAAGTTATGTTACATTCACCTCGGTCACTACTATGATGGGTGACTGCTACAGCAAAAAGTGGTATTTACAACTGAGCATGTTAAGCCATCAGTCCCGGGTGTTGTCGTAGTCTGCGACATAGAAAATAGTTGTTAAACCAAGCCAAGTCAAGTCAGCCTTTGGGCAGCCTTAAAGTTCTAACACCAGGGCTGACCACTTGTCTACACAAGAAGAAGGAGATTTTGTCTGTAGCGTTACCTGTGGTTCTATTTTTTACACTATACTCCCAAAATAAGCTGCCAAAACCGCTGTTAAAGAAGGATGGTGATTTCCATACATTTTTGACCTAGTCTTTTTGATATGAAGTGCAGTTCAGGTATTTTTGCTACAGTTAAACATGCATTTCACCTCTGGCACTGGCAATAAACAATTTGTCTTCGATATACACCAGGCAGACTACTTGTCTTGGCACAGCGAAGATTTTTTTCTGAACCGTTTGTGTTCCGCTGCTGGGCAAAGGTCCCCCCATTTCCTTGGATGCATAGTATCTTGAGTCAGAAAAAAATTAAGAAGAACAATTTTGAGTTATTGAAGAGTTGAGAATAAAAAATTACACTGACAATACAAAATCTTAATATTAGAATCACTCACAGATCCTAAAAACACTATAATAGTAGAAAGAAACCTAAACCACAGACTGACAAAAGTTACAAAACAAACAAAAGAAGATGCCACTTTCCTGTTCTTTGATTGACTTATTGTCTTTAACTCTTCACTAATTAGCAGCAATTAAAAATAAACAATTCTTAAGTTTATCAAGCATTGAGTCATTATTTCCGTAATGATAAAGTTTAATCACCTTTATTATGTTGTTAGGTATTAAATAAATCCAGTATTATTAATTGTTTATTACATTATGATAATGCTCTATTACCGTATTTATAGTATTTTTTGTCGTTAGGTGATTAATTAGCGCCGAATTTTCGGTAATTATTTGTAATAGGCATATTTTCCCATTGTCGGTATTCGACCGAATATTCAGTTGCTAAACTGTAAAGAAAAACAATGAAAATTATATGAACTCTATATTTTTTCGTAATAACGCGTAAAAATAAAACCGCAAAAAGTTCTGACAGCGGTGGGATTCGAACCCACGCCCTTTCGGACTGGTGCCTAAAACCAGCGCCTTAGACCGCTCGGCCACGCTGCCTTGTGACTGAAGTGGCGAATATATGAAACTTTTGTTCGGTGGTATTGATTTTTACTTTGCTGAATATTATGAGTCATTGTTTTGTTTGTTTTGTAGATATTTCTTTCCCCAATCTGTGGTTTTATCGTAGAAAATTATATCAACTTCTTGCCAATGTAAAATGTCACGAGTGAGAACGAGAGCAAGCATCGGTTAAAATTAAAAATCTAAAAGCTACGTAGACATTGCAAGCGACTCGCATAATATAAATAAATAAATAATAATATTATTTTCTTTTAACACGAGGCAAAAAATAATTTGTAGTGGTGCAGACGGTTATTATTATTAATTCCCAATGAGCATTTGAATCGAAAAAGAGTTTGTGGATAGCGCAAAACTGGATATGGCCACAGAGGACATAGTAAAGACACGAAGTTCTAGGGGATTAAAAATTCTGTCCCCGAATTTAAAGGGGACAAACACCAATTTTAAAGCGAACCCTATTACTAAAGCTTTGCTGGCGCTGTCTGCCTGTCTGTCTGTCATCAGCACAGAGCAAAAAAAAAACGCATAGGCGAAGCATCATTTGTTTCATAGCTCTGTGGTCATCAGGCTGTATCTCATGAACCGCGATAGTAAGGGAGATCAAATTTTCACTTATGATGTATTTCAGTTGCCGTTATAACAACAAATACTAATAATAACCGGACAAGTGCGAGTCGGACTCGCGCACAAAGGGTTCCGTACCATCATCTACAAAAAGAAGCAAAAAAATCACGTATGGGAGCTTCCTTAAATATTGATATTGTTCTGTTTTTTAGTGTTTGTTGTTATAGCGGCAACAGAAATACATCATCTGTGAAAATTTCAACTGTAACTATCACGGTTCATGAGATACAGCCTGTTGACAGACGGACATACAGGCAGACAGACGGACAGACAGCGGAGTCTTAGTAATAGGGTTCGCTTCACCCTTTAGGTATGGAACCCTAAAAAAATTACAAAGCAATACATGTATCATTTTGACTTTTTTTTAATATTAAATTATTATGTAATTATTTAAAAAAAATACACCCTGTTATTTCCACTAGCTCTACATCTTTGTCCAGGGGTGAACAGTCGGCCGTCGGTATTAGGGTTTCACGCGATGATTGAAGGGTTGATGCTGATCAATACCAACCCCCAAGAGGCGTCGGTGGCACCCCTACACTGGGGTTGTTAACCGTCTGAAGGTTATCTTTTGGTAGTGTTGACCTACGGCAGAAAATTCTCTGAATTTATGCCGGTTTTAACTTACAATTAACTCGCCTTCTAGGTAATAATGGATTTTATCTTTTTTTTTTTCTTTTTTTACGACATTTGTTTTGGAAGGTGAATTCATACATGAATAAATGAGTGTGATAGAGATTTCAAGACATTGTATTTCGTAAACCTCTTACTCGATGTGCTCATTTGTATATGACAGCCTCCTTGGTGTGGTGGTTGAGCAGGTCGCCTCAAAACTCTGAGGCGGCGCGTTTGATTCCCGCGACAGGACAAGTATTTGTGCACAGGAAAAAATAAAGAAAATAACCGGCGAAGTGCGTGTCGCACTCGCGCACGAAGGGTTCCGTACAATAAGCTATAAAAACGAGCAAAAAAATCACTTTGGTTGTATGGGAGGCCCTTGTAATATACAATTTATTTTATTCTGTTTTTAGTGTTTGTAGTTATAGCGGCAACATATATACATCGTCTGTGAAAATGTCAACTGTATCACGGTTCATGAGATCAGCCTGGTGACGGACCGACAGACAGACAGACAAACAGCGGAGCCTCAGTAATAGGGTTCGCTTTACCCTTTGGGTAGTGATCCCTAAAAATGTGCAAATACGTTGTTCTGTCTGGGTGGTCTGGGTGTTGTGGGAGCATGGTCCTCGTAGTTCCTGGGTCCCTAGATACAGGGGATCCTAGTTAGGGTCCAAGATCTACGTATGTGATCGTTGGGCGTTATTTATTTACCGCCGGTAACCTTACGTTCTGTTGTACATTATTACAGTGTGACCTAGTTTGCTACAAAGTTGTCGGTTCATTGTAAAAGTTGACCAGAATAGTTTTATCAGAAGCTTTTGTTCTGGAACGAAATGAACACAATAGCATTGAAGCAAAGCGACTCTGCGAACAGTTAGTCGAGTATCGATTGTCCTATGTCCTATATTGTGTCTCGGTGTATGATCTCAAAATGTCACGTTCTGAAGATGTCATGTTCTCAAGATGTCAACTTTTTAATATGACACGTTTTTAAGCTACTACCTCTTCTAAGATACTCTTTCTTTGTTTAATGGCTTTCTATCTCTTTTTAGGGATAATTCTGCCAGTAAAAATTTATACGGTTATGTCACGTCAAAGTTCTATTTTGTCAGTCAAGATTATTTGGGTAGTAGCTTCCTGGTCATGATACTTCTATATTAAGTTATAATGTCACTGCTTTGTAAAAAAAAAAATACTCGTGGAATGTCACGTTCTCAAAATATCATTTTCACGTTCGAGAGATCTAACTTTATGAAGATGTCACGTTTTCCAATTTCTTCCAACTTCTTATTATGGCTTCTGCGGCATGGATAGACAGAGGATGAACGAAGGAGATCGATCGGTGGAGACAGAATTTTGGCCGATGAATAGGCATGATGACTACTATTAAAAAAGAACAAGTAAATAATACTTACATAAAGAAGATTAAAAATGAATGCAACAATTGAAAAAATAAGTAAAATCGGTAAATAAATCACGGAGTAATAAGCTTTTAAAGTTTCTACAGGAGGCATCTCCTGTCCCTTTCTCGCGAAACAGAGCGCCCCCACTGTTACTATGGAAAATCCACCTGTGACGTCACATGCCAAAGATATTGTATGTAAAGCTACCACAGCATAGTAATGAGATACTATGACGACATTGCTCTGACGTCACTGGCCGTTTGAGCTATCTCTTTCTATTCCAGTTTGTAAAATGCTTGTAACTTGAGATATTTTATTTTTGTTTTCACAAATGTTTATCTTTTGAGGAATATTTTAAATTTATGCAAAAAAAAAATTAGTTATCATGCCTATTATTTAAAGATGTCACGCCATTGTCACGCTCTCAAGATGTCACGTTCCTAAGAGGTGCGGATTGGTGGATGACACAAGTCGACACAACATTTCTAGAATTTTGTGATTTATGAACATTCCATTAACATGTTTTTTCATGATGCTTTTACCTCCCCTAGTGTACTCACTGTAGTTTCTCCATAGTCCATCAGCCAGCGCTATTTATTTTCGTCCTATTGAAATTCCACTCACATGCTTAGAACTTCAGATACAATAATACATACGTACTTCACGTCAGGTATTACAAATAGGAAGTACAAATACGGATGACAGGAAGAGCCGTGGAGCTATCGTATCTGCATAGCTGCTAGGGTTGCCACACCGGTAAAAATAAAAAATAAAATATTATTTAAATTATTATTATGGTGCCAATTCTTTTTTCATAAATGGCTCTTGGTTTTTGTCCCGTTTTATTTGAGCAATTTGCAAGTACGACAGTTCTGAGTTTCAGGACAATAATGTTACAGTATTCAGTGAAAATAGTGGGATTATGAGGTAATGCTTGGGTACACTTACCCTATCCTAATATTTTTATGGGCTAAGAAAGGAATTATGAAGGCGAAGTGAGCAGGAGTTCAAACAGCGTTTAAATGAAAAGTTTCGTTTGCCTTTATCCCCACGCTTGGCAGGCGGCTTGGTGTGATCGCAGATTTTAATGTACCGAGGAGAATGTTGCTGCTTCAACCGACTTTACGTTACCCCTGGGGAGAGTTGGGGTGGTCTACACAGCTCATATAATTTTACGCTGGGACCACGCAGCTCGACGTTTGGCTACAAAATTAATCCACTCATATATAAAAAAGATCTTTAAAACTGGCATCATGTAAGTTGGCAACCCTGTCCACAGATATGCTACAATATATGCATACGAAGGCGTCACAGCGTAACGTAAACAGTAGCTAAAATTATAACAATCGGCAGGTCGATGACATATTCGGTTATGTCATACATGTTGACATGATTCGATTATGCAAGATTACAAAATAGGTAATGTAATTTTTGGATGTGTTTCATTGTATTTTTTTACTACGTGATTGGGGTTTCTATAGGACATACTTCCCCGTTTTGACTTTTGGGACCCACGTATTAGAGAACGAGTTGAATCAGTGCTGAATTCGAGATGTTGTTTCAAAATGATCATTTTTGTATGTAATCGTATGATTGGGTGCGTGTCGTTCTGTATGTCGTAGAGTGGGATTCAAACTCAATGGCGGTTGTGAAGTACGCTGCAACTGCTGCAAGCCCTCCGCACGCTGCGCTCACCGCTTACTTCTTCCCGCTCACATCTAATTATCGCTACTGTCCATTGCGCAGCGTTTCGTGCTGACTTCACAGCCGTCATTGAGTTTGAATCACACTCTAGCTAAATAGATGTAACGCTAACTATCAGCACAATAGCCGGCTCGTCCCGTAAAAAATACAAAGATTTCAATTTCAATAAGAAATGAAAAAAAACATCAAGATGTCCCAAAACATTTCCGATATTTGCAACTAGCACAACTGTCGCGAGTAAACACTCAATAGATTGCTGCTGGCTGCATCTACTGAAAGCAACGTGGCCTGGTTCCGAGCTCATGCATAAACACACCTTTATCTTCAGCTGAATACGAGTACTTCTCAATTGTACTAGGAATAAACATATGACGATCGATGTAAAACTTCAACTGTTTTTTACGCGTCAAATTCTACTCTGTTCGAAGATACGAGAGAGATGGAGAGAGCGGTTTTTCCGTATATCTACGTAAACTGTGCCATAGCTTTCCTAGATATTTCCGTACGAAATTCAACTTTGTGTGAGAAGAGATAGGTGACTGTCCCACAATTTTCTAGGCTAGTATTTCGAGGAATCAATATTTCTCGGTATGTAGGTTTATTTTAGGCATATCGATATTGAGAGAGTAAATTCAGATACTGATTTATGATCGGCTTTTCTGCGAATAGGATACTGTAAATTATAGGGCCTTATTTTTTTTTTAACGCCTAACGATCACATACATAGATCCTGGACCCTAACTAGGATCCCCTGTATCTAGGGACCCAGGAACTACGAGGACCATGCTCCCACAACACGCAGACACAGAACAAGTATTTGCGCTTTTTTTTTCGGGCACAAATACTTGTCTTGTTGCGGGAATCGAACCCGCCACCTCCGGGTTATGAGCCGACCTGCTCAACCACCACACCACGGAGGCTGTCAACGTTATAAAAAAACGTTTAGACTGCGGCGTTACTTGTAAAACTAAATTCTTAGCTAGCACTACTGTAGGTATTAAATTATCTGGGCTAGCACTAAGAAAAACCGACCGGCCGACCTGGTGGAAACGGCGGGGAGCCGATGGATGCAGGAGGCGAGCAGCCCCTCAAGGTGGCGCACTCTGGGGGAGGCCTATGTTCAGTACGGACTGTTGATGCTGATGCTGATGATGATGATGATGATGATGATGATGATGATGACTAAGAAAATAACACATTTTAACGTATTAATGCAGTATTAAGGCCAGGATATTCGTGAACCCTCTATTTAATTTGGTTTTAATGTATGAAAACTGGTTTTGATTGTGATGTTTTTGTTGAACATTTGAGAATTTTCGTAAGTACGCTCTACCATTTAATATCTTCAAAAATGTCGCATGCGCGAGCGAGATAAAAGATGCATAATTATCCTGGCCTGAAGTTTATAATGTCAAAAGGAACCGATGAGATAGGCTTAAAATGGTCACTCTTCCAGCGGACGTAGCCTTCTCGATCCTCTTATCCCGGCAACAGCCCAAGCCGAGGCTCGCACCCCAGGGGTGCCCTTGAGCTAGTTGCCCCCCACTTTTGTCGGCTGGGTGCCTTAAGTGCATGCCCTCCCGCCCGCTGACATTGTAAAGGTCGGTAGAGATCAACAGCATTAGCCCGTTCAAAGTAAACGATCAGCCCAAAAGTTACAAGAACAAAAGTAAAGCAACTTAACAGAGACAGTATTTAACAAAGTTATGGCTAATTCAATAGTAATTATCAACAGTTGTTACGTTTTTAATAGTACTTACGGGATATTTACTGTGATTAGAATCATTCGACGGGCCCGATAGCTCAGTTGGTAGTATCCCTGCCTTCTGAACTGAGGGCTGTGGGTTCGATTCCTACCCGGGACAAACATTTGTGTGATGAACATAGATGTTTGTTCTGCGTCTGGGTGTTATATTGTATTCTATGTATGTATTTACAAACAAAAAAGTATATAAGTATTGTATCAGTTATCTGGTTCCCATAGTACAAGCTATGCTTAGTTTGGGGCTAGATGGCGCTGTGTGAAATGTCCGAACATATTTATTTATTTATTTTATAAAATTTTTGAAAACTTGGTAAACAACCGTGAAAGTTTAAAACAGTTGTTACGTTATTTAGAAGTTAACGAAACTGTAACTACTCACAAATATACCGTTTTGTATAGGGAGGTATACTTCTGAAACTCACTCGATTATCACTGGTGAGAGAAAATTAAGAATATTTATCAGCTTGAAGATTTTCAATGCTGAACATAAACCTCCCCCATTAGCGCAACTTTGAGCTACTGCTTCCATGTTGCCGGCGTCTCCTCGTGGTAACGATCAAAAGCCCAGAATATTTTAGAGAATAGTACAATAGACTTGTGTCGTACTATTTTTTCATTTTATTATCGTCTTGTGACTTCGCCCCCTGCCTACAAGTGAGTCGTGTTTGTAGTAGAAATTATGTACACGAGCTATCAACGGGCTTTATAATCTTGCGTACAGTAGTAGACTCCTACAAAACCCCCCAGTAGTAACCAAGTCACGTCTGCCGGGTTACGTGACGACCCTGGTAGAGAAGATCTCAAATCGTACTGAAAATGTCTTTTATGACCAGATTATCAAACCCCCTCATTCGTGATTTTAAAAATAGCTGGACACGTAGATGATTTTAGTATAAAAGTTTGTTAATTGTGTTTCTCTAATCTGTGATTGAAATGTAGTGTGTAATGTGGAAACAATAGGCAAGTAGACAAATTTTTTTTTTTGGAAAAATCAATTATATTCCTCAAAAGATAAACATTAGTGAAAACAAAAATTAAATATCTCAAAAAATGACCAAGTTATAAGCGTTTTAAAAACCGGAATAGAAAGAGATAGCTCAAACGGCCAGTGACGTCAGAGGAAGGTCGTTAAAGTACCTCATTACTAAACTGTGGTAGCTTTTCATACAATCTCTTTGGCATGTGACGTCACGAGTAGATTTTTCATAGTAACTGTGGGAGCGCTCTGTTTCGCGAGAAAAGGACTACCGTGGTTTATTTTATATGGTGTAACTTTGGGGTTATCAATACATGATTTGTATTCTTATTTGTTTGACGAAAGCTTTGAAATATCACAGTTTCCTCAAGCTTAGGCAAAAGGCTTTGACAAAGTTTGCGATAAAAATATAATAGAACATGACTCATACTCATAGACCGAGAAAAGTACCTTCATACATGGTTTAATTTTTATAAAAATAGACACGTACCTTATTATCAATCGATTAACTGATTGCGGAACAATAACACAGTCCCGTCACGGAATCTTGCAAGTCTTGCTAAAGTGAGTCAGATGCAAACAAAGACTATTGATAAATACCCAGCTGATTATAACGTGTTACCTAATAATTGGCAATAACTTGAATAATATGAATATGTAATCTCTGACGCGGTTCGATTGACGCTGAATGACACAACTGGGGGCATGTCTGTAATTTGCTTGCAGGAGGCCACATCGCTCGTAGAACTGACAACCGATGGGGAAGAAAGGTTCTCGAGTAGCGACCACCTAAAACACACCCAAAGGCTCCTGACTTGGCTTAACGACTATTGTCCTACGGCAACAGCCGCGACCGACGGGTTAACGTGCTCTCCGAAGCACGGTAGCGCTCAGTTCTGAATACCACTTTTTGCCGTAGTGGTCACCCATCATAGCAGTGCCTGCAGCGAACGTTGCTTAACTTTACCGATCGGTTAGGAACGGCTAGTCGTGCTTCGATATTATAGTTAGCTGGAAAAAAGGCTCTCGTTACGTGAGATGAGATTTCACCTACAACAGGCCTTAGGATAGTAGCTGTGAGATTGCGATCGGAATGGGAAATGAGGAGAATGTTTCTGGGTTTTATTATTCTAAAAATGTAGAACCTAAATCAGGATACACCAATTTCTTTCTGCGCTCGTAACTTGAGACAAAAGCCAAGAAAGAAAAATAAATAGAACAATTTATATAGTAGAGCATTTCTGCAAAGTTCGTCTAGGGTACCACCGCTTTGCCAGTTAAGCAGTAGTGTGCAAGCACTGCTGTGTTCCGGTTTGTAGGAAACTGTAGCTTAGGAAATTACTGGGCAAATGAGATTTGATCTCACAGTCTACTAGAGTTAAACCATATGATTTACCGAGACGCGTTCCGAAACATTAACACATCAATAGATATGACCACATGTGTCAATATATTTTATTCAAAATAAAGATAACTTTTATAACTTTTATAAATAAATAAATAACGCCCAACGATCACATAAATAGATCCTGGACCCTAACTAGGATTCCCTGTATCTGGGGACCCAGGAACTATGAGGACCATGGTCCCACAACACCCAGGCACAGAACAAGTATTTGCGCTTTTTTTTTCGGGCACAAATACTTGTCCTGTCGCGGGAATCGAACCAGCCACCTCCGGGTTATGATCCGACCTGCTCAACCACCACACGATTTGAACAAGACACGATAACGACATGGTTTCGTATCGCGTGGAATCTGTGTTTTCATAGAGAATAACCGCCCAGGATGACATGCGCAGTGCAGTTTCACGTGAAACTTTAGAGCTCTTTTTTGGCGGGAACGCAGAAAAGTTCACGTCGTCGTTGCATTGTATTATTTTTTTAAACTTTTGCTTTTTCCAGTGTTAATGTTTAAAATTGGTGGCGTTTTACGCATTAAGTGCTGAATTACGAGCATGAGTGAGGGCAAGTGATAATGGTGAAACGTGATTTTTTGTGTTGCTTCCAAAACTCCACAGAAGCTTCTAGTAAAGTTGCCACACAGACATTTAAGTATTAGATGTCTGTGAGTTGCCACCACTTTACTGGAGCATGACTTAGACTGGATTTGACTACGTGACTTAGACTGGACTATGATTACTAGGACATGACTGCGTTAAATATTTTATAACACGATGAAAATATAATACTTGACACTGGCTAAATACACTATGTGCAGAGCCAAAATATAACAAAAAAAAACTTTAGAGCACGTCCAAGTGACACTGCAACTGTTATGGGCGACCACAGGCAGCTGTGACATCAGATGAAATGACTAGATCGTCGGGTCATTCAGTGACATTAAAACGACTCATTATGAAAACAAAACACTACTAAAGATTGGGATGCGTTTTCAGTGACGAGAAATAATAACAAAAATATTATCATCAAAAATCGTATGTAATTTGCATTTCTGCCTTTGTTTCATCAATGCCAACACTACTTCATACTACTCATATTAAGATATGATCTACAGGATGTAATTTAATTCATTAGCATAAATTGAGCCCATGTTAGTACATCATTTATACATGATTATTAAAGAGTAATGAGTGTAAACGAAAATATTTTTATTGAAAATTATGAAGATAGTTATGAATATCCCCCAACCCTCTGTACATTAAGTACCTACGATGCAATAATGTAGCATTTTGTGCAGACGCAGCCCTCTCTGCGTCTGAGCAATTGAGCATCGGTAACTTTCTTTGTCTTTTTACCTCATTATTATTTCAGTATTCTTAAGTAGATTGCCGCGGCGCCTAACGCAGTTCATTATTTTAATTAAATACCGTATTGTAGCATTTGATTTAGTAATTCATTCCATTTTTGAAGTTATTATTATTACCAAAGCAATGTGTTAGAATTCAAAAATTTTGGTCCACATGTGACCGGTATCAGCGGGGTGATTACGTAACTTTGACAGCAATGCAACAGGAGAAATTTCATTCCGAATATGAAAATTTTCATAGTAACTACGCACATAAACTGCGTATTGAAACTGTCAAATCCATACATTTTGGTGTTTCTATTGGTTGCAATCAAGTTACATAATCGCCTAGCAGGAGTAGGTACCTAGTTTCAAAGGATGCTAATGAATTCAATTACATCCTGTATACCATTACGTACGATCTGTCAACACAATGATAAATGCCAGCATAAACATAGGCGGTGGCTATTTTATCATGCAGATACAAGTTCAAATAGTTATCACATTACTGTCGTGCGTGCTGTCTCCGTTAAATTGTTGATCCGGTGCTTTGGAGGGCAAAATGGGCAATCCACAGGGGCAGGAATCGGGCAAAATGTTTTAGGACTGATGTGTCAGGGCACTTGGGCAAAATGGGCAGTACAAAAGGGCTATGAATCACTGGGCAAAAGTCTTAAAATAAAAACAAATGGCACAACGGAAATGAAATGAATGGAATGAAGGGCAAAATGAGCAGTCCTCACGATCTGCCAGGAATCATTGGGCAAAAGATGCATGGGCAGTGCAGTTTATTGTGTGAATGACGACGTGACAAGTTTGTCGTTAGCCGTTCGGGGCACGAGCGCAATTTTTTTTTTCTGCTCCTTTTATAATAGATACTTATGCTGTCATTTGACAGTTCTAAAATGTTGCCGTCCCTTTCATTTAAATCGAAATAAAAAAGGGCCGCATTAGTTTCAGAAACATTCTCACAGTACATGTGTGCCATATGTAAGGATTCCTAATCAAAACAAAATTGCTTAAGATATAACAAAAAAGTTTTTGTATTACAAATTCAACTCTATGCCTATAACAATAAGGTAGTCATCATCTGTAGGAGTTGTGTGATCGGTGTTTTATAAATAGATGGTTATCACATGGCCAAAGAGTTCAATATTCTTATGAGGTCGCTGTACTAAGTTTGCAACCGACTTAAAAAAAGAAGGTTGTCAGTTGGGTTGTTTTAAACGTTTGTTACTGAACTCTGTCAATAAATTCCCGACCGATTTCAAAAATTTGAATTTCCAAGTATTTTTTTGTAGTAGGCCCCATAGTTATAGCAAAATCGGTTCATTAATTTGGTTTTAAAATCAAAATAACTGCAAAAGTATTTAAGTATTTATTGATATATAATCGCAAATATTTCTTAAAATGACATGGAGTTACACTCTTAATAATTGAATAATTATATATATTAAAAAAAATATTAATATTAGTTCTAACAATAGGTATACTTTTTTTTTTTTTTTTGCTCACCTTAAATTCGACATATTTAATAATAATTACTAAAACTAAATTAAATCTAAACAAAAATGAATAGGTATACTTGTATTTATAAATTACTTGCAGGAAGAAGGAACCTAACTCCGAAAAAATTAACAGTAATAACTTTTTGATGGGTAAAATATCATGAATAAACAGAGCAAGTCATATTTATATTTTTCGGTCCGTACATTCTAATAGAGCCAGCAAACAAAATACGAAAAAATCATCGACCTTAGAGCATAGGTCAGCGTTTCTTAACCTTTTTCAGCCACGGACCTCTAGGAACACACACTTATCAAGGAGGATCTTAACCTGAGGTCCGCGGACCTCAGGTTAAGAAACACTGGTAGGTCAAACTACACGTAATACTAATCTTCACAGATAAATATACAAGAGACGGTTCGTGGAAATGCGTGTTTGTTTCCGAAAAGTTGATCAAAGACGTCAGGAATCGCTTTGATTTTGAGTTATGTAAACTCTTACTAATGGATACTGGAGAAGACCGAGTGGATCAGCGGTGAGCCGTGCGACTTACAAAGTAACGCAACCAGGTTCAAATCCGTGCACCAATTACTTTAAAAGTTATCTGCGGATTTGCATCTCTTGCAACGGCGAACCATGGTGAGGAAGCCGACATGTTCAAGTATCACATTGCCCAACATGTGACATCCACCCTCACTGGTCCCGCGTTGTGGGCTATGGTCTACACTCGCCCTGTGAGAGGAGGGCCGTGTCCCAGCTGTGGGAACGTGTTGGGGTGATGGTGAATGGATTACTGCATCCAAATGCTATGCGATTATGTGCAGCCGTCTAGCGAGAGCCTCTCAAGGTTTTGGTAGAGACTCTTCGCTTCAAGGAAGGTTTATCAGGACAATGCTCTTTGAATCAACATTCCATATTGTGGGTATTAAATTAAATTATCAATATTGATGTACTCTGTTACCATTCCAAAGAGTTTTATGATATTTTTATATTTTGCGGACCGACACTACATTGTAAACCTAAATTATTTATGGCAGAGCGTGGGAGGGAGGTCAAAGCTGACGTTTGAGGCTTTGGAACCTTGCACTTTCTTGTCTTTTGTACACCTACGTATTATGTATGTATAGTATATATAGGTGATTAAGTTGTGTGTTTGTTTGTAGGTGTCCTCGACTATTAGACCACTTACCGACTTCACATTTATTTATCACATCATCAGCCGGAAGACGTTCACTTTGGACGTTTATCACAATAGGGACTTTTCCACAATAATCACGACTGGCGCGCGGCTTGGTGATCGCAGATTTGATTGTAGAGTCGGCGCCAACCGTTTGCTGCGTACCGTGTTGCGCTCACTTCATGGCTGCCATTGAGTTTGAATCGCACTCTACAAACAGTACAGAAATTTTGATTACAAGTTTGTACGTACAAACTACAAACCGAATCGGACGTTAGTACGAACCAGAAGATGTGAGTCGGTCCACCTAGGGCCCCCTTACTAGATGGACGATCTGGTGAACGGGACCTGATGGAGCGAGCAGCCGGTCAAAGTGGCGCTACCTGGGGGAGGCCTAAGTTTAGCAGTGGACGTCTTCAAGCTGTTAATGATGATCACGATGATGACGATACACATACGGAGGCAGAAAAACCGTCACACTATAATACGAAAACGTTTCCCATATCTAATTACACTATACGAATAGTGCGGGCCCTCGAGTCCCAAACAACGGGTCTTATAAGCCCAAGTGCCATTGTCGATTTGTCGTGCAAGAGCCCACATAATGTCACGGTGGTCTAATTATTTAATCTATTTCGGAAAGGAGGCTATCAACTCGACACGTGTTAGCGTGTCTTCTGTTATTAATAAGGTTATTAATTTGACAGCCTCTGTGATGTGGTGGTTGAGTACGTCGGCTCATAACCTGGAGGCAGTGGGTTCGATTCCCGAGGAATTTGTGCAAATGAAAAATAAGACGCCAGTAGTTGTTCTGAGCGTGGGTGCTCGTAGTTCCTGGGTCCCTAGATCCAGGGTGATAATAGTGCTTAATTGCAAACCTATCACACGATAAAAAAAGGAAATCCTAGTAAGGGTCCAGGATCTATGTATGTGATCGATGGACGTTATTTGTTTATTTATTTTATTATCACTTTGTTAGTTTTTTCTTAGATTTTTATTATATTTATGGAGCTTTTATGGCTCAGGAGCCAATGGATCTATCTAGGTACCTGTAAAGGTATAATTTCCCACGTCTTTCTAGACTTTCCCATCAAAGAGCGGCGTGGTGTCCTTTGATACTGCATTCAATACCTCCTTTCAGCTTTTTAATCAGTCTTGGCAGCCATTTCATGCACCTAGACTTCACCTAAAGCCTGAGGCAGGCTACCTACTAGTAGTTTAGATTTTAGAATGGGTAAATATGGTATTACTAGACTAGAGAGTGATTTAGTACCTACTAAATTACCTGTGCTTCTACTTTTATTAGTTTTGGCTGGTTTATCATCATCAGCCTGCAGACGTCCACTGCTGAACATAGGCCTCCCCTAGAGAGCGCTACGTTAAGTGGCTGCTCGCCTCCTGCATCCATCAGCTCCCCATGGCTTCGAAGGTTGTCGATCCACCTAGTAGGGGGCCTACGCTGCGCCTTCCGGTTCGTGGTTGCCACTCGAGAACCATTCTTCCCCATCGGTCGTCGGTTCTACAAGCGATGTGGCCTCCCCATTACCATTAAGAGTGAACCGATTAGGATGATATTTTGTACACAGACTGCTAAACTACGGAGTACAACGTAGCTTAACTTTTCCCGAAAAATTGTAATTTCTGCCGTACACACGGGTAAATAATGGGTGGATTCGCAGATTGCAAATCGCAACCCGTTACGAAGGGCTTCCCATTCGTTCCGAAACCGATCGTACAAACGAAAGTTCACGGACGAAACGATATCTTTTTATGAGGGAGATTCGTAAGTGTAGATAGGAAAGTGTATTTGCTTACTGCCTTTTTCGTATTCAGTTGCTATCTCGGAACAGTTTGTGTAGGTAACTATGTAGTTGCGTATTAAGATAAAACGTTCTTAAATCGCATCTAGTTGCCAAAGAAAAAGGAAAACATCACAACCAGTTGCGAAACTCAGTTACCAAAACGGCCGGAAACGTAAATGGAAGTAGCGGTATTTGGTTTCTACAGTTTTTCTACGTCACCGGGTTATTTTATAGCAAAGATTATAAAGTTGATAGCTCGTGAACATAATTCCTCCTACAAACACGACTCACTTGTAGGCAGGGGGCGGCGAAGTAACAAAACGAGACAAAGTCATACGCAATTACAAAGAACAGAGCAGGATGAAACAAAAGGCACATTGGGTGTCCAGTTTCCTTTTATAGGATTAGCGGTTGAAATAAACCACTAATTTTCGTATGCGGGGAAGTTGTATCATTGGTCAACTGGATTTATAGTCAATTTTTAATAGAGATGAGTGTATGATTAAGCTGTTATTTTATCATCTATTCTTCGATTTTTGTGGACTGTATGCGACGATGAAAAATTGGGTGAACAAGAACGATAATTTCTTAGGATCTAAGTAGAAGACTGTGCAACTCACCAGGAAATCCGCTGTGGCGGATTTGGACTGGAGTTTCGGTACCTTCCACTAAGCTTTGGTTCGATCACTTACCGCAGAATTAGTTTGGGTTACCTGACCAGTGGAGCGCGTACGCCGGCCGGTGTTCACACAGTCAAGAAAGCGTGTATTTAGGTGGCAATTTACACTCGCGATAGTTTAATAAGCGATAACGACAACAAATAGGGCTTCGCCCTCGACAGACTGCTATTATAGCACGAAAATTAAATAAGTTTACGAAAAACTATCCGCCCTTGAATGGCGGCGACAACGACAAGCCGGGGTTGATAGTTAAAAACTACTAAGTTGCCTGGCATCTTAGGGATGCCAGGTCTTTATGCACGAAATCTATACGGAAAGTGAACAATGATAATTTAAAAGTTTTTTTTACTTGAGGGAAGCATTCTTTTAGCCTGTTTGACCTTCCTTGGTCTGAGCTATAAAGTTGGCTCTGCCTCCTGATTCTAAAATATACGTTCTGGGTTCGATATGTAATGTATTTACAAAGGAAAAGTATCTAAGTATTTTTTTAGTTATCTGGTTCCCATAGTACAAGCCAAGTGCAAATTTGGAGCTAGATGGTGCTTTTTAAAATTGCTATTTCTAACTATAACTTTCTTTTGTTTCAGATAATCTACCATTGAACATCTCAGAATGGTAGAATCACAAAAATCTACCAAACTGCCACAAAGGTCAAAATGATCTTACAACTAAGAAAATCTCGTGATATAATCCACATTAGTATAAAATAAGAACAAATAGATTATAAAAAACAAATTGTAATTAAAAATAATTAATACATCCGCGTTCCTGTAGCTATAGAAGTCAAATTAGCCAAAGTAAAATTAGGTGTTGCTACCTCTAAATAACTTTTTTAGATAAAACATATTTTCCTAACCAAAGCTAGTCATAAGATTAACAAATAATGTCAAATCAGGTACCAATTTACAGTCAAGTAGTACCAAAATCCCAGTACCGTGCGAAAAACAGCAAAAATCGACCACAGACTAAAGAATTCGATCCGTTGAACTTTAATAATGGCGGGAATTTTCCGACTCCACCCATAGACAAAATGGATGCGACTAAGCCTGAGAAAGAGAGGAAAGATAGAAGGAGTAAGGATGAGGGTCGTTCGAGAAGGACGCAGAGTAAAAATGAGGCAAGTGAAGGAAAGGTTGAGGCGTATTTGAGGCAGTATCAAGTCAGTATGAGACAACATCAGCATCGGCATTCGGCGGTGAGGCAAGCCGAGCACAGAGTTAATTTGAGGTAAGTTTTTGTACAATAAGTTTTTTTACAATATATTTGTAACATAACATAATAGTTGTTTAGTTTAGTGTATATATATTGTTATTTAAGTTTTTGTACTAATAAAAACCCCCTCTTCATATATACAGGATGTAATTTAATTCATTAGCATAAATTGAGCCCATTATAGTACATCATTTATAGATGATTATTAAAGAGTAAAGAGTGTAAATGAAATAATTTTTATTGAAAATTATGAAATTGCCGCGGCGCCTAACGCAGTTGGCACGGATGATTTTGATACATTTAAACGTTTTTATACCTTGTGTGTACTAATTAAAAACAGTAATTCATTATTTTAATTAAATTTTCTTTTGTAGCATTTCATTAAGTTATTCAATTTTTTGGAGTTATTATTTTTACCAAACCAATGTGTTAGAATTTAAAAATGTTGGTCCACATGTGACGGGAATCAAGAGTAGGTACCTAGTTTCAAAGGATGCCAATGAATTCAATTACACCCAGTATATACTAAACTAAACTAAACTTAAATAACTTTAAAACTAATTCAATAAATATGTACACCTAACTAAAAACGAAAAACCTAATAAAAAAAGGCTATATCACCAAAAATTGCTGTAAATAAAACACGGAATTTAGATTGCTTTCTGCGGGGAGCGTACCCAAAAAGCTGGCGACATTCCCACGTTGAATTGCGAGGCTGATACGTTGGCCGAGGTATGCGCCAGCCCTTTGGTCATGCGTCACCTCGACCAGCCGTCTGGACAGCTCTCTGACAAGGAGGTATAAAATAAGTACCCTTTTTGTTTATAATGACTTGATGAGCTATCGGCTAGTCATTTGGCTGATGTTAAGCGACACAGAATTTTTTTTTTGTTTTAAAAATCTCAATAACTTGAACTAAAAGAAAAATAGTTGCAGTGCCAATTCACTTATTCGCAGGATATTTTTATATTTAATTATTTACATTTCAGATCTCTTCCCCTAAATGAAGTGACGTCCGCTCGGGGCCACGATAGGACGCCGACTGAACGACATCGCGGCTTTCCGGGGGAAGAGCGAGAGAGCACGAGAGAGCATCGCCGTGAACGGGAACGGGACAGAGATAGAGACAGAAACAGGGACCGGGACAGGGACTTTGATTTTGATGGTAGGTGGCGACATCTCTTAAGCAAAATTACAGTGTTGGTTTTTTTGCTCTTCTGCCGACATCTTTGATATCATAAACCTATTTTCTGAATAGCACTTAATTATTTTATTTTTAGATACTTTATATCTACGCCATCTGGACAAAAATCTTGCACTTGGCTGATTTTTTTGGTTTAAATAACACAGATTTTACTATGATTGCAATCACCGCGATTATGCCAATTTTTAATACATGACATAAAATATATCCTATGCATAATTTTTGACATCCTTATGCTTTTTATCAATATGCCATCTTTTGGCCGGAAACTAGCAACTTTACTTCACCGAAAAAACTTTAACTTGTATGCTAAACTTAACGTGTTTATAAATAACCGCGTAAGAGACGGTGACATATACACAAAAGATTGAATTTCGATTATTCAGTGTCATAGTTACAGTCCAATGTGACAAAGTTGCTTATTTCCTCCCAAAAGATGGCGCGCTTTTCAACATTGCTTCAAAACTAGCTTAACTATGCTTTTTATATTTCTAGGCACACCACTAAGCCCAATCGCATCACGCGCGCACGACAAAGAATCATGCCGTCCCGTTCGCAAGTCCTCTTCAGCCCATAGAGTGACAGAGACGACTATATCGACCGATAAACGCAGGTTCTTCTGTAGAGAATGGGCGTTTCAGAAGATAGCGCATTGCTTAGAACAGAGGCCGGTTAGCAAGACTTGCGGTGCTCTTATTATAGGTGAGGTTTTTGTCTCTTTTTTTGATGTGGTATGTGACAGAGATGGCGATAGGTAATACTGTTTTATCAATAAATATCTGTATCCAAATTGTACTCTAGAATTCTTCGCATCTTTTTGGATTCAAATTAAATACATTATTTTGGTCTCCTGTGACACAATATGAATAATTAACGCCCAACGATCACATACATAGATCCTGGTCCCTAACTAGGATCCCCTGTATCTAGGGACCCAGGAACTACGAGGACCATGCTCCCACAACACCCAGACACAGAACAACGTATTTGCTCTTTTTTTTCCCAAATACTTGTCCTGTCGCGGGAATCGAACCCGCCGCCTCCTGGTTATAAGCCCACCTGCTGACCACCACACCACGAATGCTGTCATATACTTTAAATATTTAGGGATAAGGTTCAAAATGCCTTGGTGTGATACATATTTTGACGTCACCATCTTTGTTTTCAGGCGACGCTGGCAGCGGTAAGACCGCCCTTTGTCAGGAGCTGAGTGAACCTGGACAAGGTCCTCAGGCGAGACAACAGAGGGCGCTGAATAGGAGGTTGCTGGCTAGGCACTTTTTGCAGGTCTGTCATGAATTTATTCATTGCATTTTTTTCAAGTTCCGCCTATTTTTCGTTTGATGGGACCCCATGCCCCTAACTCAGATTTCACCACAGACCCTTAGAAGACTGGGACCTTATTTATTACCTTAACAGTATTTTGACCTATTTTACTCATATTTGAAATACATGTTTAGAATTGAGTACCGGATAATTCTTACAATTATTATCAAACTGGGCCGGCGTTGTATTATATTGTGATATGTTCACGTACCATCTAGCCATAAACTAAGCGAAGCTTATACTATGGGAAGAATATTTTCGTGTCTATCAATATACTTTTTAATCGATTTCAAAAAGAAGAAAGTTCTAGATACGGTTGTATTTTTGTGCATGTTTCCTCACTTTTGATCTGCCCCCCTATTACGATTGAGCTAGCAGCGCTGCTGACGCGCGTCTGCCGCTCAACTGCTGTTAAAATTGCATGAACTTTGACTGCAGTTGAGCGGCAGACGCAATCGTAATAGGGGGGGCCTTACGTTAACGTTACACTTACGCGCACGTAAATATTCGTGCTAGGCCTACAGAACACTATTATTGATAATCGGATTTGGAAAAAAAATGGACATGCTTTATTTGATATATTGACTGATTATGAGATATTTAATTTAAAATTGTTTTTTTTAGGAATATTAAAGCAGGAGACAAGCAGCCGCTCTAAGTGCCGTTCCATGGGGGAGGCCTATGTTCAGCAGTGGACGTATTCAGGCTGTTTATGATGATGATGATGATGATGATGATACAATAAAAAATAGCAGGCAACTAGCCTATTGTGGTGTTATTCTATTTATTTAAAATACTAGTTCTGTCTCTGGGTGTTGTGGGAGCATGGTCCTCGTAGTTCCTGGGTCCCTAGATACAGGGAATCCTAGTTAGGGTCCAGGATCTATGTATGTGATCGTTGGGCGTTATTTATTTCATTTAATTTTAAATATTTAATATTCCAGAGTACTACAGAAAGCAGTCTCCGTCCGGGCGAATTCATCCGTTCGCTCGCGATGCAAATACTCAGCCATTCCTCGCGACGGCCTCGCACTAACAATGAAACTAAGGACGATTCACCTGGAGAACATAGGTATATTTACCTTAGGCACAGATAATACGGAATAACGTGGGCTATTTTACGAATTATATTATTTCTGCATAACGCAAGATTATCAAGCGACATTTATTGCGTGTTGGCGAAGTATTGGACCAAATGAATACACTGGACACTAACTAGTAACTCTGTAGACACGATCACTGTTTTTTTCACGTTTCGTTTGTACTTATAATAAAACTTCATCGTCGTTCACTGCTGACCGCATTAGATTATAATGTACCGAGGAGTATGCTGCTGTCATTCCCTGGATATTCCCTTAGCCGACTCTTACGGTACCGACGGGAAGATTTAGGGTAGGGGAGACAAAACCTCCTCCAGTGTCATGTTTCCAAGATATACGTTTTCATAGTTGGTGGTGGCGCCACCGGTATGTTGACTTAGAACTAAATTGAAGGTTTTTGGTTTGCAAATATGTATTATTAGTATTGTTTATTTCTTGCAGAAGAAATTCCGAAGAAGAACGTCTGATCCAGCGTTTTCGGGACATGGGTGATGATGGAGAAGAAATCTCTAAACCGTTGTTGGCTGATAGCGAAGGTAATGAGGTTTTCCTTTACTAATTTGCATAAAAATAGACATTCAATGAGGCGTTTTATTAAAAAAAAAGCTGTAATTTTATAAAGTCCCGATAGATGGCGCTAAAATGCGGGCTTTAAGTTCTGTCATTGCTATGATAATTATGTATCGAGATTAGTAACCTATCCTTGTTTTATGGAAGACATATAATCTAATAGCTTTCTATCGACAAATCGACAACGTACTCTGTGATTCACTCAACTGAATTTGACGTTTCCTTGTACTCCGTGGTTTGAAACTACGACCATGTTTGAAATACGTCGTTACTACGCCATCTAGTGACAGAAGAGGAACTTTTAAAAAAAAAATAATAAATCTCATTAAAGTCGCACTATTGTGCGAATAACAGTCGCGTGACACTGCACTGTGACGTCATCCTGAGACTTCCCACAGTCACAGTCATAAAGTCTCACGTTCCCAATAATTTCCTACAATGCCCTTCAAACCGGAACACAGCAGTGCTTGCACACTACTGCTTGGCGGCAGAATAGCAAAGCAGTGGTACCTACCTAGACGAACTTTGCAGAAAAGTCCTACCACATATTCTTCTAGTAGTATGTATTTGTATAACTTTGTTGGGAACGACACTCTCGAAGTTGTCGACATATACGTCTATCTAGGGCAGACTGTCCAATTGGGTAGGTCCAACTTCGACAAAGAGGTCGCCCGAAGAATCCAACTCGGCTGGGCAGCGTTCGGGAAGCTTCGACCTATCTTTTCGTCCAAAATACCACAAAGCCTGAAAACAAAAGTTTTCAATCAATGTGTGTTGCCAGTGATGACTTATGGAACTGAGACGTGGTCTCTAACTGTTGGCCTCATTACTAAGCTCAGAGTCGCGCAACGAGCTATGGAGAGAGCAATGCTCGGTGTTTCCCTGCGAGATAAGATCCGAAATGAGATCCGCAGAAGAACTAAAGTGACCGATGTAGCTCTTAGGATTAGCAAGTTGAAATGGCAATGGGCAGGCCACATCGCTCGTAGAACTGACAACCGATGGGGAAGAAAGGTTCTCCAGTGGCGACGCAGCGTAGGCCGGCCCCCCACTAGGTTGGACCGACGACCTGGTGAAAGCCGCGGGGAGCCGCTGGATGCAGGAGGCGAGCAGCCGCTCTAAGTGACGCTCCCGGGGGGAGACCTATGTTCAGCAGTGGACGTCTTCAGGCTGTTAATGATGATGATGATGATGTATTTGTATTATTCTGTGCTAATTTTTTTTTTACTTTTCAGATCGCACTGACGAAGAGGACGCTAACAGCGGGCGTCGAACCCGCACCATCGACCGGATTCACGAGCGGGAGGCCTATCTCGACTCTATGATAGATGATGCTTCTCTCAGTCGAGCCGAAGATGTGAGTGACCTGCACCCCTAGTACGAGTAAATAAAAATAAAATAAATATGTGTGGACATTTCACACAGCGCCATCTAGCCCCAAACTAAGCATAGCTTGCACTATGGGAACCAGATAACTGATACAATACTTATATACTTTTTTGTTTGTAAATACATACATAGAATACAATATAACACCCAGACGCAGAACAAACATCTATGTTCATCACACAAATGTTTGTCCTTGGTAGGAATCGAACCCACAGCCCTCAGTTCAGAAGGCAGGGATACTACCAACTGAGCTATCGGGCCCGTCAAGAGTTTCGATAGATTATCAAAACTTGATTCGTTTACGTTTTCTCCCTTTTCTGCCATACATTACTCTGCAGCGCCCCTAGCGGACACGTTGATGAACTAAAAATGGCAGTACAAATTTTAAATGGATTCGCGCGTGTTCACGTATTGGAAAACTCGTACTAGGGGCACTGTATGTATTGTATCCGTTATCCGGTTCCCATAGTACAAGCTATGCTTAGTTTGGGGCTAGATGGCGCTGTGTGAAATGTCCACACGTTTATTTATTATTTAATTATATTGACAGCTTCTGTGGTGTGGTTGAACAGGTCGGCTCTTAGCCGCCGGGTTCGATTCCCGCGACAGTACAAGTGTTTGTGCAACAAAAAAAAGTGCAAATACGTTGTTCTGTGTTTGGGTGTTGTGGGAGCATGGTCCTCGTAGTTCCTGGGTCCCTAGATACAGGGGATCCTAGTTAGGGACCAGGATCTATGTTTGTGATCGTTATAAAAAAAATTAAAATGTGTTTTGAAAATGTTATTGCCGTCGCTCTGCTCTTCACACGTATGATAGAGACAATAGAACCCATATGTGAATTTACCTACATTTTAGCGTTTTTGCTAAATGTTAACAAAACCTATTGTATTTGGAGTCAATCGGTTGAATATAATTATAATTATTTAACTATTGACGAGTTTAGATTTTTATAAATTGTGTTTTGTGTACTAATCAGTGGAATGAAGAAGCAGTGTGCATCTAACGTGTCGCGAAATAAATGTTGTCAAATTCTTTCATTTTCAGTTACCCGAAATAATGCCCCGGACGTCCGTCACGCCGAACAATCCTTTCGCGAACGATGACAAAGACGAATTCCGTTTGTACGAAAACCACGAGAATGTCTTTCTACGAAACATATCGCAAAGACAGTCGAAGGAGCAAAGAAACTCACGACTGTTGAGACAAAGCTCTGAGCCTTTATCCGACAAGAAAGTTAACGTGCTTCAGAAGAGTTTATCAACCGAACAGAGTGACGATAGACCGAAAATCAGTAGCCAGACTGACAGTCCGCCGAAATCACGGATCCCCGTTGCGAATTTCCGTTACCCAAACAAATCTGAGTTGCGTTCCGTCGAAAATTCACCGAAGAAAGTCGAAAAAAGTCCCAAAGATGATCTACCTGAGTACCAAAATATAATCTGCGAAGAGGATAGAGACAAGGAGGAAGATGTGAGTGAGAAGAAGACGGAAGATGTGGATGACGTACCGCCGCCTATTCCAAGCTTACCTGTTAGTCCGAGGACTTTGATCGCAAATGCTTATTATGATAAGCTATTGGCTGAACCTGAAATTCAACAGGTAAATAATTTTTTTTTATTAGAAAGTGGCGACCATAAACCGGAAGACGCAGCGTAGGCCACCCACTAGGTGGAACGACAATCTGGTGAAAATCGGGGAGCCGATGGATGCAGGAGGCGAGCAGCCGCTCAAAGTGACGCTCTGTGGGGAAGGCCTGTGTTCTTCAGGTTGTTGATGATGATGATTACACTAAGCAGGTGACACTAAAGGCGAAATTATGTTGTGTGTATGTTGGTTACTCTTTCTCGCTCAACCTTAATGTGACAGTCCCTTTCAATGAATGTCTAATATTGTATGAGTCTAAGTTACTTGAAATAAATGAATTTATTATTATTATTCATACATTTATTTGTCTTTCTTAAGTTTGTGTTTTTTTTATAATACTTATACAGGATGTAATTCAATCCATTAGCATAAATTGAGTCCATGATAGTACATCATTTATAGATGATTATTAAAGAGTAAAGAGTGTAAATGAAAATATTATTATTGAAAATAATGAAGATTGCCGCGGCGCCTAACGCGGTTGGCACAAATTATTTGATACATTTAAACGTTTTTATACCTTGTATGTACTAATTAAAATCAGTAATCCATTATTCCAATTAAATTTTGTATTGTAGCATTGGATTAAGTAAGTTATACCATTTTTGGTATTATTATTATTACCAAACCAATGTGTTAGAATTCAAAAACTTTGGTCCACACGTGACCGGTATCAGGAGTAGGTACCCAGTCTCAAAGGATGTCAATGAATTTAATTACACCCAGTATAAAAATATATTACAAAAATAATATAAAAAAACCTAAGGCTAGAGTGCCGCCGGCAGCGGGGCAGGGCCCAAGCTACCGGTGGTCAGGGCTGCAGAGTGAGGAACCTCCTGACAATACGTGTCAAGGAGTACCGCCTTCTGCATCTGACCCTTGATCCAGCCGGCTAGCGAGAGTCTCTCGAGGTGTTGGTCGAGGCTCTTCGCTATAAGACCGTTCGCTGAAACGACTATCGGGACAATGCTTGTTGAGTCAACATCCCACATGGCGGTTACCTCGTGAGCCAAGTCAAGGTGCTTGCTGAGTTTGTCCTTCTCGGCCTTCACGAGGTTCTCGTCATGCGGGATGGTGATGTCAACGAGCACTGCCCGGCGTTGGGACCGGTCTACCAGCACGATATCAGATATATATTATACTAGCTACTGCCCGCGGCGTTGCCACGCGTGGACTACATTACTTTTCAGGTTTCGGTTTGGGTAATGGCTTTATTTTTAAAAACTGATTTTCTATCAGCCACACTGAGTTTTCTGCTCGTATAATCACTTCCACGAAGTAAAAATGACATGTCTTAATTATGGATGAAATAATTAATTATAATATTTTCCAAAACAGCGTAGGTACGCTAATTATTATTCTTGATATTCCTGGACCAATTTTGATGAAATCTCCACTCATGGCTACTTAACTATAGAAAAATTTTTGATGATATTTCGATAAGTATCATCGAACTCATGATTAATTAAAACCTAAATTATATTAAAATCTAGGCTTTCAAAAAATTTTTGCAATAGGGCAAAGTCTGGGGGTCTAGCAAAGATACCAACCGCTAACGCTAACGCCAAACGCTAACTCCAATATGTACTGAAATGACGTTTCGGAAATCGCTAACTTTTCCGTAGCAAATGTCATTTCGATACATTTTTGGAGTTAGCGTGAGGCGTTAGCGGGTCTTTGAAGAAAATCCGACAATGGCGGTTGTGAACTTTAAATTTATTTTTCAAAACTTGTGTATCTTGAACTTTAATGTGTAATAAGGGTGGATTATTATCCGTTAAGTGTTCGTGAACGTGCACGAGTGTTGGCAAATGGTTTTAAGATTATAGAAACATGCATTTTCGTTTTTGCTTCAACGGCTTTTTTTTAAAAAAAAGGCCCCACTTTCAGTAAAATATCCTCCATTTTTTTGTTGGCGTTTTGACTGACAAAATATGACTTTGACTTGACATAACCGTACAAATTTTACTCACTTGATATTGGCAGAATTATTGCAAAAAAGCGATAGAAAGCCATTAAAGAAGAAGAAGAGGCGTGAGCGTTAGTGATTGTGATCTTTGCTAGCCCCCAGGGCATTTTACATAACATGTTTCGTACACAGATTAGAGAAAAAAATCTACTTCGTGTCATTCCAAAGAGTATTATTATACTTCTGTATCATTCAAAGAGTATATAATTTATTACGTAACGTAAGAGTATCATTGGCCCACTGCATTAGCCTATGGTGGTAATAGTATGCATTGGCCCTCAGACCTGTGGGCCAAACATAAACGTCATGTAATGCCAAAAATAGGCGTAGCAAGGGTCAGGATTATACTCCCAAGGGTAAAGCTCTAACTATCACGGTTCATGAGATACAGCCTGGTGACAGACGGACAGAAGGACAGACAGCCTGACAGACGTCGTCAGTCCGTTTTGGGTACGGAACCCTATTACTAAGGCTCCGCTGCCCGTCTGTCCGTCTGTCACCATCAGGCTGTATCTCATGAACCGTGATAGTTAGACAGCTGAAATTTTCACAGATGATAAATATATTTTTGTTGCCGCTTTTACAAAAAATACACAATAAAATAAGTAACCCCTTAAATACTTATTTTATTCTGTATTTTAGTATTTTTTTCTCTCTCATACAACAAACGTTTTTTTGCTAGTTTTTATAGATAATGATACGGAACCCTTCGTGCGCGAGCCCAACTCGCACTTGGCCGGTTATTTCTCTAATCTGCGGGCACTTAAGTATAATTAACATGTTTGTATCTTAAATGCAATCGATTCATACTACTTACATATTATTTGATGGTATATCTATTTTACTCCAAAAACCCCAAACAACCTGCAAGGGCTTAAATAGAAAAACTAATAATTGTTAATCAAATCTAATAGATTGTAAAATTTCATTCCACTGTTTAATGCATATTTACTACCGAAATTAACTCCTATTACTCTTTGTTCATGGCCTTACACACGTTTTTTTTCTTTAATCTGTGCCTCCAGATGGACTTTACGTGAAACATGTGAAATATTCAATAACAACACGACGAAAAATTACTATACTTAACATTGGCTAAATACACTATGTGTGGAGCCATAATACAACATAAAAAAATTACTGTGACATAAACTAACCGTCAGAAGCCAAAAAAATTCACCATGAAGCGGCCATGTTGTATAAAATTCCGTCCGGTTTCGTAATGATATTTTAATAATTTTGACCAAAAATTTTTAATGATATTTGTATTTTAATATATCCTATGTTGTGCGCCGGTTATTTCTAAGCATATTAGTGCAACCCGCATGAAAATCAGTTCAGTATCTAGGGTTTTGTTCAATAACAAACAAACAAACCAACAGCTACAAATTATTGTCCCTAGATGGCGTTAGATACGATAAATTAGAAAATGTATGGAGAAGGGCAAAAAGCCTTGTAGTCCTGCATCGCGGTTACGATATTTTTTGAACAATAGAACCTATGGGATAGATTAGATTTGACATCATTATGTGTGTGTTCCGTAGCGCGCCAGAATTACACATTTATTATATGTAGGGATAGGGATAGGGATATTTATTATTTCTTTACTCTCGGGTCTAGCCCGGACATTTGGAAGGCATTGGTAGGGCCGAAGCTAACACCAAGAGGCCCTTTTGAATACATGATTAATTATTACAACAGACAAGGCATGGTATGGCATTATTATAGACTAGCTTTTGCCCGCGGCTTCGCACGCTTGTGTTATGTTATTTTTACGTTATAGTCCAATAATAGATCATGCATTTCGTACCAAACAACAAAATCCACTAAATCTTTTCGAAGCTGAGCACAGTAACCTGTATTAGCATAGGTATAACGCAAGCATAGCCGTGAGTGGAAGCTATTTAAGCCATTATTTAAAATTAAATGTTTTGAGTTTAATATAGATTTATAGCAGTAAAAGAAGTTTCAAACAAAAAACTACAATTGTATAAGTACCTCTTCATATTACTACAAAAAGAAATCATCATCACTTCACTCAGGACTTTAACAGAAGTTTCAGTAAATTTTGTTTAGTATTTACCTAAGCAGGCAGGTACAGTTTAGAAAAATGTGAAAGAAACACACGATGATGGTGTTTTGCTCAGTTTTACATATGTAAAGATAATATTATCCGCGCGCTTTTTGTTCCATTTACCACATTTTTTTTACCTTCTTAAGTTTGGCTCCATACGAATTGAGTTACCTACACTTAGCCAGTGTCAATAATAAGTTTATAAAAATACATAATACTTTACAGCCGAAGATATGCATTTACCTGTACGATGAATTTTCTTAATACTAATTAGGAATTACAAATACTAAACCACCACTCCTTAAAGAATCGACAGTTATAATTATTATTATGTCCACTATTTTCCACGCTGTCTCATTCCCACTGCACTTTTAACATACGTACCTACCTTTTTTTTTTTTTTTTTTTTTTTTTATTTTAAAGGGCTTTGTCGCAGAGCGACCACATCGCCCAGTAATACCTACCTACCTAGTGATGAAAGTGAGGAAGTAGGTTAAATCGTCATTACATAATTATTACTTACACCCAAAGATGAGTTACTTACCTACTATAACTATAACCTCCTTGGAGTAACCGAGTAATCAATCATTTTTTGCTCCCGTGGTTTATTTAAAAGTCCACAGATCTAAAATACTTTGACTTATAGAAACTTATTTCAACATGCAAGAAGAAGAAGAACAAATCAAAAACAGTCAAAAAGGAACGTTACGCGACATGTTATTGTTAATTAGAGGATACGATTGCCATAATGATTACCTACATATTATTATATGTAAGTACCTACCCTTTTTAACATTTTTCATAAAATATTTCGTATCATTGGCTAAATACAAATAATAGCACGCACTCCGGCTTACTTTAATGCCAAAATAAAAAAGGTTTTAAAATGCGTAGCAAAAGCAAGGGTCAATAAATTAAGTACCTATAGAGTATAGTCACAGATTACTGAATATGTTACTACTATAGGTTAAGCTATAGTTACTATAAATACAATTTTAATTATTTCGAATGGTAACGCGTAGTAGATTTTTGAAAACGAATACATAATAAGAGTTTTGCTATCGCCAGAACCCAATAAATCGAAAACATGAATAATAATTTTAGTTATGTTTCAATATTGGCTAAATATGATATCTTGTGAAGCCTTAACATATAATAAAAAGTCTAAGTTTTTAGTTTTCGAAATTCCTTGTTCTCTGTGTCGTGTTCATATCCAAGAAGGTTCTCATACCTATCGTCTTTTTTAGTTTGCACCACAGATTAACGAAAAAACTTATCTATATGTACTAATAATATGACTTTCTTGGGTATAGGTACTTACATAATGAGCACATTGTTTTTCTCTAATCTGCATTGCATCGAGCGCAGATGAAGTTATCGCGCGATGTATTTGGCCGTAGCCCGAAAAGTGTAATACACTGCCGGTAATGCAGGTGCGCCAATTGTTATTTACTGTTTTTGTTTTTTATGTTATAAATAAAGACATGCATAAATAAACTACTTCCTTATTGCTTAGTGCAGTGGGGATTTTTCAGAATGAAATAAAAATGATTGGGGTTCCGTACTCAAAGGGTAAATCCTTATTACTAAACCTCCGCTGTCCGTCTGTCTGTCTGTGTGTCCATCAGTCACCAGGATGTACTCATGAATCGTGATAGTTACACAGTTGAATTTTTCACAGATGATATATTTCTGTTGTCACTATAACAACCGTGATCCATATTCAAAGAGACAGATAAACAGACAAATAAAAAACATTGGTGTTACTTCATATTGATAAGGAATTATAAATTAAAACTATTAAAATTTATTTTTGGAATCGCAAATAATACTCTCACAGTTTGTAAAACATATTTATTCGCCGACATGCAATATAACGCTACTGCTTCCATTTTATTTAGCCCACGTCGGTCGCGCAGCAGGCAAACAAATTGACTGTGTGTCCGGGTTGGGGCGCTACAAAGACTTCGAGGATAGTCAACAGAGATGTTTAGCGCGCCAACTCAACAGCATCAGCATTCATTTCATTTCATTTCAAAAACAGCGAAGGTTCGGGCGTATATGAAGCCGCGCCATAATAGTAACAGAGTTTTTTTCTTTAATCTGTGCATCCGGATAAACCCGAGATAAAATTACCGTCAGTAGCACAGAGTAATATTTTTTTCTCTCATCTATGATTAGTAGCCAAAATAAAACTTACCTTTTGACACTGGCTAAATACCTACAGTAAGTGTGGCGCCAAAATATAAGAAAAAAAAACTTACCTTGAAGCCTTGAAGCGGCCATCTTGTTAAAATCCCGTTTCGTTTCATAAAGAAATCTTAATCATTTTCACCAAAAAAAAAAATTAACGATATTTAAAATTTAATATATCCTATGTTTTGCGCCGGGTTTTTCTAAGCTTATTAGTGAAAACCGCATGAAAATCCGCTCAGTATTTTCGGAGTTGTGCCGTAACAAACAAACAAACAAACAGACAAAATGTCTAAAAAGTAGCTTAACGTGATCAGCGAAAAATTTCAAGCCAATCTGTGTAATTTTTTTTTCGATATCTTGCATTTACAGATTTTTTTATCTCTACAGTTTTGTTATATGTATAGATTATTTTTCGTATAGGTATAAAATAAATCTGGGCTATTAAGGTGAACTTTTGGATGGATGGTGACATTGGGTTATGGAATGAGAGAACGGCACCTGCCAATTTTGTCTCATATCAAAATTTTTGAGGCAGGTGATGACTTGCCGGTCTTTGAAGAAAATCCGACAATGGCGGTTGTGAATTTTGAATTTATTTTTTAAAACTAGTGTATCTTGAACTTTAATGTGTAATAAGGGTGGATTATTATCCGTTGAGTGTTCGTGAACGTGCACGAGTGTTGGCAAATGGTTTCAAGATCATAAAACCATGCATTGTCGTTTTTGCTTCAAAGGCCTTTTTAGGGCCTTCAGTAAAATATCCTTCATTTTACTGTTGGCGTTTTGACTGACAAAATATGACTTTGACTTGACATAACCGTACAAATTTTACCCACTTGACATTGGCAGAATTATTGCAAACAAGCGATAGAAAGCCATAAAGAAGAAGAAGAAGAAGAAGAAGAAGATGACTTGCCACCCACTAAATGGGCCTCCGCACCAATATGCGGTAGCCACTACAGCCATTATTATTATTATTATTATTATTAGAGTGATTTAGATGAAATTTAGAATAAAGTACTTAAGTTTTATTATCACAAAAATTTTCAATGGAAACAGGTATGGTGACCTATATGGTACAAATTAATGCAAAAATTGAAAAAATAAGTAAAATCGGTAAATAAGTCACGAAGAAGCTTTTAAAGTTTCTGCTTGTCCATTTCTCGCTAACACACATTAATCACGACTTTCTGACATCACATCTCAGAGATTGTATTTAAAGCTACCACAGCTTAGCAATGAGGTACTATGACGGACCAACCTGTGACGTCACTGCGTGTTTCAGCTATCTTTTTCTATCCCTGATTTAAATGCTTGTAATTTTGTAATTTTTGAGATATTTCATTTTTGTTTGCACGACTGTTTATTATTTGAGGAATTATATTATTTTATGCAATAAAAAATTGCAGTCATCATGCCTATTTGAATAATCTAAATAAAAAAGTGCACTGTGATCCAAATGTTTATAAACAAAACTGTGTATTGATACAATTTTTTTTTATTCTAGGCCCTTCTGCCACAGAACCTGGACAAGAATCCGGACGAGTGCTTCAAGAAGGCCCTTTTGTTCCCACTTCTAGAAATAGATCCTCCGAAACACTGTTTGTTTCTGTTAGTGGATGGCATTGATGAAGGAACCGTTAATGGTAAGTGGTTTATGCGAGCTGGTCCTTCACCTGATGGTAAGCGTCATGGTTGCTCATAACTCATAACAGATGCAGTGTCACTTGGAACTCGTTGTATCGCGTGACACTGCACTGCGCATGTTATCCTAAGATATCACACGTAGTAATAATATTTAGTCAGAAAGTCTAATTAGCCCAGTAATTAATTTCAGAGAGACATCACACGTAGAGCGGCCAATCCGGTGAGTTGGAGGGCGCAGGTACAAATTCCGCTGGTTGCTAAAATTTTAAGGACTATAAGGACTATAATATCATCACACATAGTCATGAAGTTGAGTCAGAAAGTCTCATTTACCCAGTAATTTCACTAGTTACAGCCTTGCCTTCTTGTGAAATTACTGGGCAAATGAGATTTTATGACCTGATTACACTGTAGTAATGTGATTACTAGACTGTGTGATGTCTCAGGATGCCGTTCGCAGTACAGTGTCGTGAAACTATTAGCTTAAAGTTCCGAGTGACACTGCAACTGTTATGGGCGGCCGTGTCGCTTAACATCAGGTGAACGTCTTGCTCGTCATTTATTCTCATAAAAATATGATAACTTATGTTGGAAGCCCAGATAATATAATACCTACAGTACAGATGCCTCATCCCATACAACGGAATAACGCGGGCTATTTTATGAATTATTTTATTTCTCCATAACGTAAGATTATCAAGCGACATTTATTGCGTGTTGGCGAAGTATTGGGCCAAATGAATACACTGGACACTAACTAGTAACTCTCTAGACACGATTACTACATTTTTTTCAAGTTCGGACTATTTTTCGTATGTACCTGATGGGACCCGATAACTCAGTTGGTAGTATCCCTGCCTTCTGAACTGAGGGTTTGATTCCTGCCCGGGTCAATTATTTGTGTGAAAAAAGAATATAGATGTTTGTTTTGCGTCTGGGTGTTATATTGTATTCTATGTATGTATTTACAAACAAAAAAGTATATAAGTTTTGTATCAGTCATCTGGTTCCCATAGTACAAGCTATGCTTAGTTTGGGGCTAGATGGCGCTGTGTGAAATGTCCACACATATTTATTTATTATTATTTATTTATAATGTTCCAGGTGAAGACACAGAAGGCTGCAGTTCGGTAGCGTCGGTACTGTCTCGTCACCAACACTTGTTGCCGCAGTGGCTGCTTGTAGTCTGCACCGCCAGGCGAGCCAAGCGGCCTGCGCGACCTAACATGTTCACTGGTCAGTACTGGTGATGATGATGATAATGATGATAGTGATGGTGGTGATGATGAAGGTGATGATGATAATGATGATAATAATGATGGTGATGAGGATGATAATGATGTTAGTGGTGGTGGTGATGATGATAATGATAGTGATGATGGTGATGAGGATGATAATGATGTTAGTGGTGGTGGTGATGATTAAGGTGATGATGGTGATGATGATGGACAAAGAGTATATAAACTTAGTTCAAAATTCATATAACATTTCCTGGATCAAAATTATTGACGAACGAATTAACATTTATCTCATTTTAGGGTTACCATACCCAAAGGGTAAAACAACCCTATTAAGGCTCTGTGGTCTGTCCGTGGATCTGTCACCAAGTTGTATCTCAATGAACCGTGATAGTTAGACAGTTGAAATTTTCACAGATGATGTATTTCTGTTGCCGCCATAACAAACGGCAAATACTAAAACAACCAATGTGACGTTTTTGATTGCTGTTATAGATAATGAATGGTACGGAACCCTTTGTGCGCGAGACACACCCGCACTTGGCCGTTTGTTAATAGTACTTTACAGTGATTAGAATTATTTGTTCCCGATATTTCGACAGTTACATGCACCATGTTCACGAGTAGACTGAAGATGCGGGTAGATGATAAAACACTACTACTAACTTGTTCTAGGGTTCCGTAAGATAACGTTAGACGAGTTGCAAAGGGCCCACGTGTCAGCGGACGTGCAGAGATATGTGCTTGCAAGGCTGGATACGGAACCCAGACTCAGGTAAGCTCCCTTGGAAAAGAGATAGACTACTATACAAGTCTGTCTCACAAGTTTCGGAAAGCATTTTTGAGTTCCAATTTTTGATTCTGAAACTTATCTCTGAGAAATTTTTCTCTGCCGAATGAGCTTCCAGATAAGATAAGATAAGATAATTTTTATTGCCAAAATGAAATGTTACAGTTTTGTTTCATAATATACAATGCAAGAACATACATTTCCTTCAGATCAAACTAGACTATGAGCCCCAAACTAAGCACGTTTATGAGTATTTCAACGATAGAACCTTTCAACGACGAACGATTCGCCGACAGAACGATTCATTCATTCATGCTGTGTGAAATGTCCACCATAATTATAAAATGTAGAACTGTTGAAGGTCCATAAATAAATAAATAACAATTTATTATTTTTATGAGAATTAATGACGTGACGAGCAAGTCATTCACCTGATGTTAAGCGACACGGCCGCCCATAACAGTTGCAGTGTCACTCGGAACTTTAAAATAAATGTTTGACGTGACACTGCGCTGCGCACATCATCCTAATCAGATAATCAGATTACTAGACTGTGAGATCAGGTCATAAAGTCTCATTTGCCCAGTAATTTCACTAGCTACAATGCCCTTCAAACCGGAACACAGTAGTGCTTGCACACTACTGCTTGGCGGCAGAATAACTGGCAATGAGGTGGTACCTACCTAGACGAACTTTGCAGAAAAGTCCTACCACCTAGTGAACTGGTAAGTTCAAATTTTTATATTATTTTTATTACAGAGCTCGAGTTTCGAGTGATTCTTCGGCGGCTGCGACGGCTGCGGCTGCGCTTGACCATCTACGGATCAAAAGTGATGGCTGTCTGTTGTATCTAGAAAAGGTATGTGGCTTGTGTCCATTTACTATAAATCCAGTGATCCAATGATACATCTTCCTACGAAAATTAGTGGTGTATGTATTTCAACCGCTAACCCTATGAGAGGAAACGGGACACCCAATGTATCTTTATCCTGCTCTGTTCTTTGTAATTTCGTATGACTGTCTCGTTTTGTTACCTCGCCCCCTGCCTACAAGTGAGTTGTATTGTTCAAAACTTGTGCTTTTTCCAGTGTTAATGTTTAAAATTGGTGGCGTTTTACGCATTAAGTGCTGAATTACGAGCATGAGTGTAGGCAAGTGATATAATGTGGTGAAACGTGATTTTTCGTGTTGCTTCCAGAACTCCAAAGCTTCTAGTAAAGTTGCCACCACTTTGCTGGAGCATGACTTAGACTGGACTATGACTTCCTGACTTAGACTGGACTATGACTATAGGACATGACTTTGCGTGAAATAATTTTTAACACGATGAAATTATAATACTTGACACTGGCTAAATACACTATGTGTGGAGCCAAAACATAAAAAAAAGTGTTTGTAGGAGAAACTATGTTCACGAGCTGTCAGCGGGCTTTATATCTTTGCTTGTGGATATTATCTGATACTTCAATAAGGTACTTGCTAATCTTTTGCTAATGTAGTACCAGGAATGCATCAGGGAGATTCCGGCTCTAAGAGTCCTACTAGATGGAGCCTGAATTTCTTTTTAACCCTACCCTGATACTTCTTTAGCAAAAGGGAGTCCAGCAACAGGTCGAAACTTTCCTTCTTTGCTGAGAAATAAATGTATTATTCTTAATAAACTCTCCTTAATAGCTCTTGGTAGTTTTTGCTGATAAACTAAGTACCAGGGTATCATCAATTAAGAAGAGAAGTAGGTTGCGATTCAATTTATTTTTATAGGGATATAAGTGAACTTAGCAGTTTCCGGGCAACAATGGGGAAACAGTTCCCCATAGTTTCCACCTATCTATATTCTATAACCGGTAGTTCTAAGTTTTCCCCCCACTTATCGCTACCAGTAGTTACCTTGGAGTAGGAAGAGTTGTACCAGGCGATATCCTCGTGGTCCTACTAGTAGGACAAAATAGTAGGACCACAAGGAAACAGCGGAAAAATTCGATACTATGGCCCGATTTTACAAAAGTAGAATAAATTTTATTCCAACTATAACCTTTCGAGAATAACCGAGTTACATGAATATAATAATACCCTTCAACCACCAATATTTAAGCTCATTCCTTGGATACAATCAGAATGGTGTACTTTTAATCGTCATTTCATTTGTCAATCAGCTGTGCTCGAGAGTAACAATTAGCGTTATACTTGGAATAAAACTTATTCTAAGTACTTTGGTAAAATCGGGCCTTAGTTGATAATTTGTTGTCTATCTTAATAAAATTACCACTACTTCCCCATATCAAAATCTAATAATTTTATTGGGATGTACGCAATATAACTATAACCCACAGTTTTATTATAAGTAAAGATAAATTCAATAAACAATAAATAAATACATAACAAATACACCACTAATAAAGTAGGGAGACATAAATGTCATTGAAAAAGGATATTTTTTTTATTAAATGTGTAAAATAATTAAATCGAAACTGTAAATTTAAAAGACTGAGTTGTTTACGTATTAAATGAAAATGAATAAGCCCGGAGGAAGCCGGGGCGGGTTGACTAACTAGTAAAATAGTAAAAGTTGAATATAATAATTGTTAGTTATTGATTATACTATATTCGTAATTATAATTTTAATTGCTTCAGTTAACTGAAATGCCTTCCATGCTTCAGTTTTAATCAATTCTCTTGAATTGCCATCATGAATGAATTTTACCGTTAAATCTTTCAACTAGGTATTGGTACTTAGTGGTGGATAGGTATATTATGTACTTAACCACTATTATAATATCTGTAACTGAACTAACTATAATTACAGTGGTAAATATGCTGTCCGTTGTTAGTTGTTGCTTATACTATATTCGTATATACTTTTTATTACGTCACTCGACTGCAATGTCTTCCATGCTTGAGTTTGTATTACTTCTTTTGCATTACCATCGTTAATGAATTTCACCGTTAAATCTTTCAATTTCGTCGCCGTATACAAAGTTGCCAGCTCTAAAGTAGCTACAGCATTTTCAACAGTCAACTGTTTATGTAATGCTTTCTCGCAAATTCCCTTTAATCCGGGTAACTGGTAGTAATCTGCTGCTGCAAGTAATTTCGCTGCCATCTGGTCAAGTTTAGAAGCCTTATCTGTGTAAATGTAACTTAATACTTCCTTTAAAACTTCGGTTTCTAACGGAGTTTCAACAATGTTAGTGGCGCTTTCAACGGTATCATGCTTGAAATGCGCTTTTAAAACGTCACTGCGGGTCATCAATAACAGTTTATGAGCGGGTATTTCATCTCCTTCTACAGATTTGATTGTTACATCAGATAAAAGCGGATCAAAAAGCAGTTTTTCTAAATCAGTATTCAGCCCAAAGTTTGATGTATTGTTTAACGCTTCTTCATCACTGATAGTCTTATTGTCACCATTAATTACATTGACGCGAAAACAAAACTTAAGCTTTAAAGAATTATTCAATCTGTGTTTGTTGAGCGCTAATGAAAATTTCCACTTGGTTGCTTCGACCCATTGATACGGTAATTTGACGGATTGGATATCTTCCCAATACTTTCTTCTTGATGAGCTATATAGGCTACACTGTAAAAAGACTGAGACTAGTGTCCGGTAATAAACTTCTATCAAATCATTTTGGTTGCCCAAAATCTTAATTTTTAACTGAATCATACAATATGACCCTTCAGAGTTCGCTGCATCTGTTCTATATGTGAATTCCCGATTGCTCTGATCTGTCAAGAGCAAGGCCAAATCGGGAATCGTCCATTCCATTTCACTTACTTCTTCATCGCCTTCCAGACACATACTGCATGTCACGTTGTACTGTTCAGCTTCCATTTCGCTGATTCGGAGTTAGCTGAAATAGAAAATCAATAGTTTGTTAAGGCGTAGGGTAACTATATAGCTTAATAAGCTGGTCAAAATCCTTTCACAGAAACGTCGATCTTGACTTCGCAGACAATAGGCATGATGACCAAAATTTTTGTTTTTCATAAATTAATAATATTCCTCAAAAGATAAACATTTTTTCATAGTAACTGCGGATGCGCTCTGTTTCGCGAGATAGGTACAGGAGATGCCCCCTACAGAAACTTGAAAAGCTTATTACTCCGTGATTTATTTACCGATTTTACCAATTTTTTCAATTATTGCATTCATTTTTAATCTACTTTATGAAAGTAATATTTATTCATTTACTCGTTCATTTTTCATAGTAGTCATCGTGCCTATTGAGTCTGAAGTAGGCTGAACTTCAGGCCGGCGCTTGCGTTACAGACAACGCACGCAACGCAATTACCGACTTTTCGTACCCAAAACACGTAAAATGGACCCTATTACTAAGGCTCCGCTGTCCGTCCGTCTGTCCGCCTATCACGAGGCTGTCAAACGAAGTGATTATATTATCTTTGCTGTATCTCATGAACCGTGATAGTTAGACAGTTAAATTTTCACAGATGATGTATTTCTGTTGCCGCTATAACAACAAATAAAAAACAAAATAACCGACATGAACCGACGATTGCCTAGAAGATACCGGTTCACTTTAAACTTGTATATTCATTATTATTTGAATTAACCATACCTCAGATGAGAATAGTCACTGAGCCTTATTAAGGGCTAAACCTAAACACAGGTCTACGCATGGGGTCTACGTAGTAAATTATAAGCACAAAATTCTGTTCAATATTTCACCAAAAAAAAATATGGTTTTTTATTGGCAACTGTCTTTTTAAAATATCTGCCAGCTTCACGTCAAAAAAATAAAAACGCAACTGTATCTCAAAGAGTATTTATTATAATATAACGCTACTGGCATGGAGTTATAGGTCTAGCGCACAGAGCTATGAAACAAATGCTTCGTAGACAGAAAGCGTTTTTTTTTTTTGCTCTGTGGTCTAGTGTATGCTGTGAATGGCAAAAAGGGTCCTAGCCATCTAGCGGACTTGGCTCTCTGATTGCGAATCTGGTGAATCGAGAATCTAATAAACTACTCCGTAGTCTTGACTAGTTTATTAGATATCTGTGCTCCGGAGTGGTATCTGGGATGAGCATCACGCCGAACGACTGAATGAATTGCAATGAAACATGGCATGATTTGTGTTCCTACTACGATTTAGGACGTAGGGTACTTTTTATCCTATAATACAGCACGAATCCAAATTAAATTTTTCAATTTTTTTGATGAAAACGATCTTTATTTAATCAATGAATAATAATAACTTAATAACTTTTTCCAAGCAAAGCCTACCACCGCCATCTAGCAACGTATAGCGGAAGCTCAGTATTGTACACATCATTGACAAATAAAATCTACTCAATTAGAAATACATACAACTTCCTTGATTCTACTACATCCGTCGAAGAAAGTATGACTTATATTAGTTCTGCGACTCGCCAATAGATGTCTCGGCTTGAAACTGCACTCTCACGGCTTTAATGAACGTTGAGTAGCTTTGGACTAGTTGCTCCAACTTTTGTCTTTTTTCGTCATTCGAATATTGAACTTGATAGAAAAAGACAAAAGGTGGTTTAACTAGTCCAAAGCACTCCACGTTTTAGTCAGACTGTCAGAGTTTTCCAGTTTTCTGTATACATATTATTGGTATGTCGCCACTCACGTAAATCTACATATAAGCACTAATTGAATAGGAAAAACTTTGGGGTAAAAGATAGCCAAGTCGCATGGAGTTTGGAAGAGCCTCGTCACGTCGAAAAGAAGAAAGAAGCAAGGGAAAAAGGATGAATGAATGTGCCGTCCCATCCATTCATTCTTTTCCCCTATCTTCTTCCCTTTCGTTTCCCTCTTCCCATGAACAGGGTTAGGACGTACAACGAATTAATCCGTGCCGTGGCAAGCTGGGGCGGATCAGCTAGTCTATAATAAACTAGGTATTGGTACTTAGTGGTAGATAGGTATATTATGTACTTAACCACTATTATAATATCTGTAACTTAACTAACTATAATTACAGTGGTACATATGCTGTCTGTTGTTAGTTGTTGCTTATACTATATTCGTATATACTTTTAATTACGTCACTCGACTGCAATGTCTTCCATGCTTGAGTTTGTATTACTTCTTTTGCATTACCATCGTTAATGAATTTCACCGTTAAACCTTTCAATTTCGTCGCCGTATACAAAGTTGCCAGCTCTAAAGTAGCAACAGCATTTCCAACAGTCAACTGTTTATGTAATGCTTTCTCGCAAATTCCCTTTAATCCGGGTAACTGGTAGTAATCTGCTGCTGCAAGCAATTTCGCTGCCATCTGATCAAGTTTAGAAGCCTTATCTGTGTAAATGTAACTTAATACTTCCTTTAAAACTTCGGTTTCTAACGGAGTTTCAACAATGTTAGTGGCGCTTTCAACGGTATCATGCTTGAAATGCGCTTTTAAAACGTCACTGCGGGTCATCAATAACAGCTTATGAGCACGTACTTCATCACCTTCCACAGATTTAATTGTTACATCAGCTAAAAGCGGATCGCAAAGCAATTTTTCTAAATCAGTATTCAGTTGAGAGTTTGTTGTATTGTTTAGTTCTTCTTCGTCACTAATAGTGTTGTAGTGAACACTTGTTATATTAACTCGAAGATCAAATTTAAGTCGTAAATATCTATCAGTGAAAACCCTTGGGAGCGTTAATATTAAATGCCACTTGTTTGCTTCAACCCAATCATAATCTATTGTTATGTCTTTGGTATTCTGTTCGTCCTTACTTTTTGCAGCGAGGCTGCACTTTAAATAGACATTCACTAGTGTCCTGTAATAAATTTGTATGAAATCATTATTCCCGCAAATCTTAATTTTAAACTGAAAAGTACAATATGGCCCTTGAGAGTTTTCTGCATCCGTAGTATATGTGAATTCCCGGTTGCTCTGCTTACCCACAAGCAGTTTATAATCGGGAATGGTCCATTCCACTTCACTTATTTCTTCTTCGTCTTCCAGACACTTATTGTATGATACGTTGTACCATTTAGCTTCCATTTTGCTGATTCGGAGTTCGCTGAAAAGGAAAATCAGTGAAGATTATTAAATAACTGCACCGTCTCTCAATATCCTCCAAGGTTCCGGAATATAACAGTGACTTAGCAAGTTGAAATGGCAATGGGCAGGCTACATCGCTCGCAGAACTGGCAACCGATGGGAAGAAAGGTTCTGGAGTGGCGACCACGAACAGGTAGACGCAGCGTAGGCCCCCTACTAAGTGGACCGATGACCTGGTGAAAACCGCGGGCAGCCGATGGATGCAGGATGCGAGCAGACGCTCAAGGTAGCGCACTCTGGGGGAGGCCTATGTTCAGCAGTGGACGTCTTCAGGGTGTTGCTGATGACCAATAACTTTCCAAGTTATTTGCAGACTTTGATCACGTTGTTAAACGGTGGAGGAGAGGTTTATGCTACTATGTTTAGCTGCACCTGGGTAAATAAAATTGAAAATTATGGTGTTCTCACTTCAAAATGTACTAAGTGAATGTGTCATTTTTTGATCACATAGTCTTAGGGTGAATTCTGTGGTCAATCATTTTTTGTTGTCCACAAAAACATGAGACTATTTTAGACGTACAATAAATATAAATACGATGTTTTTTTTATCTCAAATGTAACATATCGACCACTACCTTACATGGTACATGAATATGAGGTCGACGATGGAGCATGGTGCTTGCCTATATAGATCTTGGGCACGGCTACTCTAGCTTTGTTTTTTTTAATTATAAATTGATAAACAGCTGTATTATATCTACTTAGTCATACCTTAGATGAGGAACAGCCTTTTATATTAAACCCATTAAACGATTTCAATCACAAAATACAATTAAACCAGCCGGATTGTTAGAAATTTACCAATGTACTCTGTGGTTAGAAAGCAAAGTTCTCTGTGAAACAAAGACTATATAATACATAGCAATACATAGCAGTTCTCTGTGTATAATACCCATCAACCTATGTATTGGATAATACCAGGGCCCTTATTCCGTATGACCATTCACGCACGTAACGCGGCGCGTTACGATATCTTCGTGGAATGGTTTTGGGTTTAAAATGCTATTCTGTATGCCGTTGTCAAATTTGACAAACACGACAACACACGTTACACGCACGTCAATAAACAGAAAACACTGGGCACAAACAATCTAACGCGTGGCATGCAGAATACAATTTTTGTTAAGTTGGCAATGGTTGTTTTACAGTCTGTAGTTTTTAAGTTTTCATAGAGCGGTAACACTGATACTCTGTGAAACAAGATGTCTGCTAATTGTCTTCGGTGTTATAGCGTTTTTCCTTGCTGAATATAAAGTTAATTATTATCACCTGAAACCACAAGCTTTCACTGCAGGATTCTGCTGTGAAAGTCTGTCCCCTGATCACAGGTTATGGGCCCAGTCCCATACTTGTGCTTTCAGGTCCGAGATTCGTGATAGCTGGCTGAATGGTTTGGAGTTCGTGCGGTCTCTTGTTTGGAGGTTATAAGTTGCATCGTGCTTGTTGAGACTCGTACTTGTGAAGGAATAACGCAGACAATTACTATGGAAAGTACAAGCACTAGTTTGAAGCTGACGGGAGAAAATTGGGCGGTCTGGAAGTTCCAGACCGAGATTATCTTAAAGGGAAAAGGCATCTTCGATATTGTCAGTGGAGTAAAACCGGAGCCTGAAAAGGCGGATGCCAAAGAGGAGTGGCTAAAGAGCGATGCCAAAGCTCAGGAGATAATTGTGACTAGGATGGAGCAAGGCCCAATGACTCATATATTGTCATGTGGAACTGCGAAACAAATGTGGACAAAACTTAAGTCTGTGTATGAGAGAGATTCGCAGGTGAGCATCCACCTATTACAACAAAGATTTTTAATGCTAGTTTTGAAGGTGGATCAGTGTCAAGTTTCCTAGCTAGCCTTGAGGAGATTAAGAATAAACTAAAACAGTCCGGCGAGCCTATATCTGATAAAATGTATATGACAAAGATACTCATGGCACTGCCTGAACGTTTCAAACACTTTCGTTCAGCTTGGGAGTCTGTTTCAATAAATAATCAAAGCATAGAGGAGCTAACGGCACGGCTGTTAATTGAAGAAGAAAGATTAAACTCATCTGAAGTTGAAGTAGCATTGGCGAGTACAAGCACAAAGAGTAATGACCCAAAGAAAGAAAGAAAGTGCTATTTGTGTAGTGAGTTGTGGAAAAGGAGGCCACATTGCGAAGTTTTGTTACAAGAACAAAGAAAAGGAAACAAGAAATTGCTACTATTGTAAGAAAAAGGGCCATTTATTGCAAAATTGTACCATTTTGAAAAGTAAGAGTAAAAATCAAGATGAGAAGAAAGAGGTAAATGCCTTCATGGGTTTGAGTGCAGAAGGAAGTGAAGACTGTTGGTACATGGACACAGGGGCCTCCGAACATATGTGTGGGGATAAGAATTTATTTGACATGTTAAAAGAAACTGAAGGTTGTGGTAAAGTTAAAGTGGGCAATGGAAGTGCTCTGGAGATAAAAGGCAAGGGAACTGTTATTGTATATGCGTGGAATGGCCAGAACAGTATAAAAACAGTGCTATCAAATGTGCTATATGTGCCAGAACTTAAATATAACCTATTCTCTGTGGGTTGTGCTCTTGATAAGGGATTATGCTTGGTTTCGGATAATGAACAGTGCCAATTAGTAAAAAATGGAGAAGTGCGTGCATTAGCTGAACGTGAGAACAATAAACTGTACAAAATGTGCTTTACGCGAAATGAAATGCTGAACTGCTATATGCTAAATAAACCGTTATGTGAAGTAACCAAAGTTTCTGAGCGAAAAGAGAACTGTCAGACGCTACTCTATGATTGTCAGCTGTGTTCCAAGGTTGAAAAACTAAGTGATTGGCATGTAAAAATGGCACATCAGAATTTTACGAGTGTAAAGCGTTTTCTAGTAAAGAATAACATTGAATTTGAAAATGATAGTGCTAGTTACGAATGTGAAAACTGTTTATCAGGAAAGCAGCACAGGATACCCTTTCCTCTGAGTGAATCCCGAGCACAAAACATTTTAGAACTGGTCCATGCTGATGTTTGCGGCCCCATGGAGCAATTATCTATTGGAGGCTCCAAATATTTTTTATTGTTGAAGGACGATTACTCAGGTTACAGATTTGTTTATTGCATGAAAAATAAAGGAGATGTGAAGCAGTACATCGAGAGATTTTTGCTAAAAGTTGAGAGAGAAACGGGTTGTAAACTTAAAACACTAAGATCTGATAACGGGCTTGAGTTTGTAAATTCAGAGCTCAAGGCTCTTCTAGAACGTCACGGGGTGTCCCACCAGCGTAGTGTTGTGTATACGCCACAGCAGAATGGACGTGCAGAACGAGAGATGCGTACCATAGTGGAGGCTGCACGCTCAATGCTAAAGAACATGCATAAGGAGTTTTGGGCGGAGGCAGTAAACACTGCTGCCTACACACTTAATCGCACAGGCCCTAGTCCAGTGGAAGGTATGACACCATTCGAGGCATTTTACGGAAAGATTGTTGATGCAAAGTTACTTAAAGAGTTTGGAAGAAAAGTGTCTGTTCACATACCGAAAGAGAAGCGTATAAAGTGGGATGACAAAAATGTGATGGGAGTATTTGTGGGATATGGTGACGATGTAAAAGGTTTTAGAATTTATTTTCCCTATAAAAGAAAAGTAGAGATTCATCGTGATGTTATATTCCTATCAAGACAACAACAAAAGGAAGTTGAGAAAACTGAGATAATACCGGATGTGACTTATGCAGAAGAAAAAGAACCAGATGTTGTGACTGAGGAAAACCAGAGTGTGAGTGAGCTGGAAGAAGATGCAGACAGTATGCATTCTGCTGTAGAGTCAGATAGCAGTGAGATAGAAGAAGAACAGTACAACTTAAGGCCAAGAAGAGAGTGTAGAGTTCCAGAAAGGTTCAAAGATTATGATATGATGCTGATGACCATGGAAGAGGAAGATCCCAGTACTTATGATGAGGCAATGTCAAGCAAAGAGAGTGAAAAATGGAAAGAAGCCATGCAAGTGGAAATAAATGCCCTGATTGACAATGATACCTGGATATCTGTAAGTAAACCGGAAGATTGTAAGATAATAGATTGTAAATGGGTATTTAGGTGCAAAAAAATGAAAATGGGGACATTGTGTCTTATAAAGCTAGGCTTGTTGCACGGGGCTTCCAACAAACTGATGTATCGTTAAATGAATTGTACAGTCCTGTTGCTAGATTAACATCTGTTAGAATATTCTTAGCTTTTTGTAATAAAAATTGTTTGAAAATTCATCAATTGGATATATGTAGTGCGTTTTTGTATGGAGAAGTAGAGGGTGATTTATTTATTAGTTTGCCAAAAGGTTGTGAAATAGTAAATAATGATATAAATACCGTATTAAAGTTAAATAAATCACTATATGGTCTAAAAGGGTCTCCTCAAATTTGGAACAAAAAGTTTGACAGTATAATTACAAAATTAGGCTTTGAAAGATGTGCTTTTGAATACTGCTTGTATATAAGAAATGTAAATGAATGTAAAACTTACCTACTGATTTACATCGATGATATTCTTTTGTCAAGTACTAATGAAAACGAAATTGTTAATTTAAAAGCAATGTTGAGTAAATATTTCAAAATTAAAGACTTAGGTGCTGTAAGGTATTATTTAGGCATGTCTATTGTACAAAATTTAAATGAAAGAAGGATAAAAATAAATCAGAGAAAATACCTAGAGAATTTATTAAGAAAATGTAACATGCAAGATTGTAAAGCAGTAGCTACACCTATGGAAGATAATTTTGACCACAGTGTATTAAAAATAGATTCTTCAGAAAGTAAAGAAATAGAGCATAGATGTAGAATGGTGATAGGATCGTTAATGTATGCAATGTTATGTTCACGACCTGATTTATGTTTATGTATAAGCATACTGAGCAGATATCAATCATGTGCTAGTGAGGCCCTATGGTCACACCTTAAGCGGGTACTCAGATACTTAAAAGGTACTCTTGATATCAGCTTGGTACTCAAAATAGATGATAATGTAGAAAATAAGTTAATAGGTTATGTAGACTCGGATTGGGCTGGTGACAAAGTTGATCGCAAGTCAACTAGTGGGTTTATTTTTAAGATGTGTGGTTGTTCTGTTTCCTGGAATTCGAGAAAACAGTCAACGGTGGCTTTGTCATCTACCGAATCGGAATATGCTGCATTAAGTATGGCAACTGCAGAGGCATGTTGGCTCAGGAACATGTTCAAGTGTCTGGAACATGAGGATGTTTCTGTGCTCATATATGAAGACAATCAGTCTGTAATTAAATTGTGTAAGAATCCTCAATTTCATCATAAGCTGAAACATGTAGACATTAAGATTCATTTTGTGCGTGATAATGTCTTCAAGAATATTGTACAAATTAAATATATAAGTTCAAATGAACAAATAAGTGATGTGTTAACTAAGCCTTTAGGAAGAATTAAATTTGAGAAATTTCGGTTAGGTCTTGGTTTATATAAACTATAATGATATTTGTAGGTTTAATAATGTTGAGGTAATGGTTAAATGCCTATTTTATTTTGTTTTCTGGGATAGATATTACTTTTGTTTTTGTGTAGAGGAAGTTTCATGTAATTCAACTTAAGGTGGTCCATTTGTCTTATGTTTTTGTTAAGGGGGTGTATTAAGTATATTTTGTTAAATTTAGTGTCAGGCAAAGAATTCCCCCTATTTTGGTGTCAGGTAGTTAAAATAACCATTGAGGGGGTGTGTTAAGTTGGCAATGGTTGTTTTACAGTCTGTAGTTTTTAAGTTTTCTTAGAGTGGTAACACTGATACTCTGTGAAACAAGATGTCTGCTAATTGTCTTCGGTGTTATAGCGTTTTTCCTTGCTGAATATAAAGTTAATTATTATCACCTGAAATCACAAGCTTTCACTGCAGGATTCTGCTGTCCCCTGATCACAATTTTTTGATTCCATGTTAATTCCATGTCGTGGCGCGTTAAAGCCCGCGTTTACGTTTGGAGCAAGTTACACGTCACGCGTTATTGGCAAGGAATCTCATGTGGCATAGCGAATAACCCCCTGGTAGTTCATCTGAGTACCGTTCCGTGCCAAAGAGTAAAATAAGTTACTTCGTTCCGTTGATATTCCGTACAAAAAGTACAAGATGTAAATGAGCCACAGATTAGAGAAAAAAAATCTAAGAGCCTTATATTTCAATCAAAGAGTATATCATTTGCAATTAAATAGTCTCTGCAAAGAGTATTTATCAAAGAAGTTGTACCCATTTAGAAATACGTAGAACTTCCTTGGTATTTATAACCACATACCACATAGGTATGTCTCTTTGTTAATAGGTACTAGCACTGACCTCTATAATACAAGTACCTATGTATTATACGTAGAGGTCAGTGGCTACATATTAGATATGTGTGGTGGGTACTATGATGAGCCTACTACCCAAGGTAGTACGTTCATAGATAGGCACTATAGATGGATAACACATTATTAGCACGGAAATACACTTCACATAGTGTCTTGCGGCTAGCAGATTTTCTATCATCAATAGTTTCCGCACCGCATACGACGGAGAATATTTTAGGTAATTTTTTAGACCTTGGATTACTGTAGTGTATGAACACGCCCGACCTACATAGTTTAGCCGACGTAGCGTTAAGTTAGTAATAAGTTAGAGTATCGTAGAGTAGTCACCATGTAGAAGCCGAACAATACACTTGTGCACGCAATACCATCTTTCATTGCCATCATGGCTTACCATCAACCATAGGAGTACCACCAGCTCACCACCCAGAACCTGCATCCTTCACCTACTATATTACATAGCAACCTGCCAGAAGACCACACCTTCACACGGCGACCATGCCAGTCGGACCTTCACATTACATTATTCACATCACATTACATTATTGGAGTTTTAGTTAGGATCTCAAATTTTTTTTTTTCACCAAACATTGACGGTATTTTTCAAATCGGTTCACTAGTGTCGGAGCCTATTCAATGCAAACTAACAAACAAACAAATAATCAAATCTTTCCTCTTTATAATATCGGTATAGATGGTATAGATGAAGAGTACAATGAATCCCAAAGATAGTGGTCTAAAAACCTGTAGATTTGAAAAGATAATAATAAATAACTTCCTTGAGAAATTATCAAAATATCTCTTCATTCGCGATAGCTTTTGATCTTACTGTATAGTATTTGATGTCTGTGCTTTTGACCAATGATAACGCAGCAAAAGGTCTATGATGTGATCCGCGTGATCGTTCATTGGTCGAACGGTTTATTTCTTGTATTTTGGTTCCACACATAGTGCATTTAGCCAGTGTCAAGTATTGTAATTTTCCGTGTTATAGAATAGTTCACGTAAAGTCAAGTCTTAGTCATAGTCTAGTCACAGTCAGGTAGTCATAGTCCAGTCTAAATCATGCTCTAGTAAATCGGTGGCAACTTTACTAGAAGCTTCTATGGAATTTTGGAAGCAACACGGAAAACCACGCTTCTACTTGCCCGCACTCGAGATTTTAACTCAGCACTAAATTCGTGAAACGCTACCAATTTTAAACATTAACACTGGAAAAAGCACAAATTTGAGTTATAATGACTTGAACTTATCCGCGTTCCCGCCAAAACTCGTAAATTATTAGAATATGAATTTGTTTGAAAATAATTTCTTTGTTTCAGGTGCTAGATGGTGTGGCCGACGGTTTTATAGCTCTGCGGGAGATAAAAGAAATTCCTGGAACTTTGAATGGACTCTACCTTTGGCTGGCACAAAGGCTTTTTCATGGACGCAGGTTTACTAAGGTACGTGCCTGGCTGAGCCAAGAAGATTCATCATCAGCCGGAAGATGTCCACTGCTGAACATAAACCTCCCCCAAAGAGTGCTACTTTGAGCGGCTGCTTGCCTCTTGCATCCATCGGCTCCCCATGGTTATGATCAGGTCGTCGGCCTTGGTCTCGATTAATATGTCTTTGACCTAAACATATAGCTCTGTCGAATAGGTTATGGATAGATTAGTAGGAGACTACCTACTTTGTCAGGAAATCTATAAATTATCTTGTTAGCTTTTTTATGTAATTGAATGACGTGACGAGCTAGTCGTTCACCCGATGTTAAGCGACATGGCTGGCCATAACAGTTGCAGTGTCACTCGGAACTTTAAAATAAGTTACTCGTGGCATTGCACTGCACACGTAACCCTGAGACATCACAGTCTAGTAAACAAATCACAAGATTCTGTAATCAGGTTATACAGTTTCATTTGCCCAGTAGTTTCACTAGCTACAATGCGCTTCAAACCAGAACACAGTAATTTGCTCACTACTGCTTGCAAAATAGCTGGCAAAGCGGTGGTACCTACCTAGACGAACTTGCAGAAAAGTCCTACCACCGAGTAAAGTAAGCGTCATTATAATAGGTTTGATGATGAATGATGATGGTGATGATGATGATGATGATGATAATGCTGTTGATTTTCTTCTCGTGTACGCAACTGGTGTCAGAGTTCTTAGGCCGCCCAAAAGCACTACCTTAAGTCGTTAAGGTAGTGCTTTTGGGCGACTATTATGTTACGACATCAGCAGGACTGACGGCTTAACGTGCCCTCCGAAGCACGGTAGCGCCATCTAGTATATTTTTTTATCATTGATAACTTCCAGGTCCGTTTACTTCTGGACGTGCTGTTAGCCGCCCGATGCGGTGTGACTGAAGAGATGCTGTACCGATGTCTGCTTACAAAGGAGTACAGTGTTACCAGAGAAGACTTTAATAGGAGACTACATCTATTGCGAAGGTACGTAAAGTCTGCGACAAACCCAATGGCGGCTGTGAAGTGCGATGCACGCTGCGCGCGCCGCTAACTTCTAATCACTTCTAATTTTACTGCGCAGCGTTTCACGGTTTCTTAGCCGCCAGACTCTACTAATGTTTCTATTGATTGGCCTTACAAGATGCAGAAGGCGAGCAGCCGCTCTAACTTTTTAGGGAAACCTATTTTCAGGGCGGTTATTCTCTATGGAAACACAGATTCCACACGATACGAAACCACGTCGTTATCGTGTTTTGTTCAAATCGTGTCAAAGCGTCAGATATACCTTCACTTTATATTAAAGTTATCTTTATTTTGAATAAAATATATTGACATAAGTGGTCATATCTTTTGGTGTGTTGATGTTTCGGAACGCGTCTCGGTAAAACATACGATTTTTGACAGTTCAAATCGCGCCAATTCCAAATTCATTTCGCGCGGTTTTGTTTTCGTTTCATAGAGAATACAGTTTCGCAGATTTCTTATGTAAGACAAGAAATTCGCGTGGTTTCGAAGTAAGGAATCGATACGGAATAATGGCCCAGCAGTGGAAGTCTTCAAAGTGTTGATGATGATGAAAAATTATCCAAGTATCAGCTACCTGGTGCCTGAAGTCCAAGCTTGCTTAGTTCGCAACTAGATGGCTAGATGGAATGGCTAAATGGAGCTTGCTTATGTATACTAAAAGTTGTGGACTACACATGCCATCTAGTTCCAAACTAAGCAAGCTTTGATTTTAGGAACCAGATAGCTGAACTATTATAGCTTGCTTACGTATGTCATCGTTTTTTAGTAATAAAAAAAAACGTGGTTATATATAAATTGTCGAATTATTGTAAACTGACAATTTGTCTTGTAATAAAATGGATGAGTTTTCGATTACATATAAATAGTCGGTGCCCAGTGGTAAGTTTATAAAAAACGGGTTTTAGTGGCGTTTAATTGTGAACAAACCCGTATTAATGCATCAATTTTTTTTAATAGTCACTTGTGGCTAACCAGTAGGTTACAAATAAATAAATAAATAAACGAAAAATCTACCGTTTTATTGGATGACAAATGGTCAGTTTACACCGGTTTTTTTTCGTTTTTTTTAAATAAATAATCGGTCTTTACAAAAGACTGTGACATATACAAGGTGACCTTGAATTGGTATGTTATCCCGAAATCGGGGGACTGGGACCATGATACCCTACAAATTGTGAGAGCCTTACTTGTAACTGGGTGTTCCAAACTTCCATGGTAAAAAAATAATCCACTCGCAAATACGCACGTGCAATCGCTACGAGAGTTAACAAGATACTATAAACTCATTTCTAAACACAGGTCGTTAAACTCATTTATGTGCACTCGGTCATGGACTAAGTTCAACCACCCAGCTGCGCTAAGGTTATTTTCGAATGTAAACTTTACATGGAATGAAAAACTATTAATTTAGTAAAGTCGTAGAAGAAACATTATCTACCTTGGGGAGATTTGCAGATTTACCCCCTTTCGGGATAACATACCAATTCAAAGTTACCCTAAGTTATCTGGTTGCTATAGTCCAAGCTTGCTCAGTTTGGAACTAGATGGCGTTGTGTGAAATGTCACGCGTGTATTATTATTTTGTTAGGATCCTAGTGATGGAGCGAGTGACGGGCTACCTGTCGATATTCCACCATTCATTCGCGACCTGGCTGCGGGACGTGAAGCACTGCACGCGGCGCTACCTGTGCGCGCCGCCCGACGGACACGCCGCGCTCGCCATGTACTACACTCTTACTGCCGCCAGGTGTGCTCGGGGATATACTTGTATAATAATAGGCATGATGTCTACTATTAAAAATGAACAACTAAATATTACTTTCATAAAGAAGATTAAAAATGAATGCTATAATTGAAAAAATAAGCAAAATCGGTAAATAAATCACGGAGTAATAAGCTTTTAAAGTTTCTACAGGAGGCATCTCCTGTCCCTTTCTCGTGAAATAAAGCGCCCCCACAGTTACTATGAAAAAAATCGTGACGTCACATGCCAAAGAGATTGTATGAAAAGCTACCACAGCTTAGTAATGAGGTACTATAACGACCTTCCTCTGACGTCACTGGCCGTCTGAGCTATCTCTTTTTATTCCGGTGTTTAAAATGCTTGTAATTTAGTAATTTTTTTTGAGATATTTAATTTTTGTTTTCACAAATGTATATCTTTTGAGGAATATTATTAATTTATCCAAAAAGAAAATTTTAGTAATTTTGCCGATTAGCTTGTAAAAGTGCTATGGAACTCAATGCTTTGCAATAAAACTCTTTAACTTGACTGAGCTGACTAGCGGCTCGCCCCGACTTCGCGCAGGTTAATTAGTTCTACCCCGAAGGAAAATATAAGGGAAAAGGATGAATGGATGAAACGAGAATAAAACCAGCAAATGTACTGGATGGGGGGGGAGGGGGGGGGCTTTGGACCTATTACAGAAGGTTGGTTGTATGTAATTTCTGAATCAAATGTTTACAAACAGTCAAACTAAACAGAAGCTCCAACCAAAGGAATTCGATTTCTTGGCGCTAGATAGCGCTGTGTTTAAAGTTGACGCTTAATTTTTTTTGGTTACAGGCTAACCGTTTTGGAAATTCACAACTATGTCTACCACATGACTTGTTTGGAACAGCACATGGCATCTCAGAAGAAAAGTAAAAATACGTAAGTTAATTTATTTATGTTATAAAATAAATAAATAAAATACTAAGTGACCCGCTTCGGTTTCGCACTGGTTTCTTTTAAACCACTTTAAAGCACTCAAATAAGGTAGCAAACTCCCAACTCAGAAAAATATTCCTCATTCGGAACACTTCCCAATTCGACACACTTCAACTCCTAACTCGACAGAATTTTCCTTATTTGACACACTTCATAATTAGGCGCAGTTTCCAACTCGACATAGTTTTCTCAACTAGTTACCTATGCTTTTCCCAACTCGGTACACATTTCCCAACTCGGCACGATACACAAATTCGCCCTAAAATTGTGCTTGTTCTTTAACAATACTATTTAATATTTAACAGGGACTCTGAGGAGCCGATAGACCTTCACACCCTGATTCTGCTGTGGGTGCTGGACTCCGGATGTGACGTGGAATCCGCGTTGAGGCGGGAACCGGAAGCAGTGTTTCCTCAGGTACCGCCATTTTGTCTATTCTACTTGTAATAAAAAATGAAATGGACCGACGATCTGGTTAGAACCACGGGGAGCCGTTGGATGCAAAAGGTAAGTAGCTGCTCAAAGTGGCACTCTTAAGGTATTAGTATGTTCAGCAGTAGACGGCCCCCGGCTGACGGGCCTGATAGATCAGTTGGTAGTATCCCTGCCTTCTGAACTGAGGGCTGTGGGTTCGACTCCTACCCAGGACAAACATTTGTGTGATGAACATAGATGTTTGTTGGTCTGGGTGTTATATTGTATTCTATGTATGTATTTACAAAACTAAAAACATCTAAGTATTGTATCAGTTATCCGGTTCCCATAGTACAAGCTATGCTTAGTTTGGGGCTAGATGGCGCTGTGTGAAATGTCCACACATATTTATTAATTATTATGATGATGGCAAGAATTTATAAATTGTAATAACCCTTTGTTACAGCTCGAAACTAATACAGAAGACAAAGACGTTGATCCAGAATCTGAAGGAAAACAGTCTTCTTTAGGTAAGTTATTAAAATGTAGGATAAAAATACACATTATTGGAATGTCCATAGTGGAAATCATACATGACTGAATTTATGCACACTTTTAGGTATGACGAGCTAGTCGTTCGCCTGATGTTAAGCGCCACGGTCGCTTATAAGTGCAGTGTCACTCGGAAATTCAAAATATAAAGTTTCGTGTAACACTGCCATGCGCACGCCATCCTGAGACATCACACAGTCTAGTAATCAGATTACTACACTGTGGTGTAATCAGGTCTTAAAGTCTCATTTGCCCAGTGATGTCACTAGCTACAATGCCCTTCAAACCGGAATACAGTAGTGTTTGCAAATCTTCCCCCCAACGTATCCCCCAATAGAGAAAGCTTGTGGTGAGTAGTAGACCCAAAAAGGTTGCCCTATTGTTAACCCATTGTTATAAGTATACAGGGTTACAGGAAAAATCGTGCTAAATCCGTTAAGAGCGTGGAGTACCCATCATTTCTGACTTATTTCACTATGAAACACCCTAGGCTAAACTAATAATATTTTTGTAGATATCCCTTAGAAAACAATACAGTTTCTAATATTTTTTTTATATCTTAACTTTCACTTGTCTACTACGGTCTATTCAATTAACTTATGTACTATTTTAATGATTGACGTCCTAAAGCATCTTATTACACATGTAAAAATGCAATAATAATAATAATAAGAAGACACAAAATATTTCAATGAAAAAATTAAAAATTGAATATCTCGAAAAGGGTAAAGTTTAGCCTAGGGTGTTTCATAGTGAAATAAGTCAGAAGTGATGGGTACTCCACGCTCTTAACGGATCTAGCACGATTTTTCCTGTAACCCTGTATAAATAAATAGGCTATATAGACAGATGAGCCGTACACACAAGTATTTAATGTAATATTTCCATATCAAAATTATTATGTGAACAATAATTATAATTTCCTGTTATTAATAATTACATTGGGATTTTCCTTTGTCCAGTTTCATTATTTCTTTGAATAAAATAGGGAACTAAAATTATTATTGGTCGGCTTGTCGCTAAGCATGTATCGATATGTCACCGTCTTTGTAAAATCCGATTGTTTATAAAAACGAAAAAAAACCGGTTATTTATAACCGTCGATTTATTGTAAACTGACAGTTTGTCTTACAATGAAACGGATGATTTTGCGATTATTTATAAATAGTCGTTGCCCAGCGGTGAGTTTGTAAGTAAATGGTTTTAAGTAGCGTTTAATTTTGAACTAACGACACTAGAAGTACAAAATACAATAAAACGAAGTGACACCGATTGGACTGATATCGGTGACATATACATTCCATGGAGTCCACTCCTTCAGCGGTCGTAGCCTTCTCGATCCTCTTATCCCGGCCACAGCCCAAGCCGAGGCTCGCACCTGAGCTAGTTGCCTCCCTCTTTTGAAGGCTGGGCGCCTTTTAACGCTGTAAAGGTCGGTAAAGACCAACAGTATCCGCTCAAAAATAGGCATATATCGATATACAGGTACCGGCATTAAATACCGCAGCGAAACTTGATTAGCCGTTCCAGTTAGCAACGTTCGCTGCGGTCACTACTTGGATGGGTGACCGTTACGAATGGTATTTATAAAACGATAGTGTTTCGGAGGGCACGTTAAGCCGTTGGTCCTGGTTGTTGTCGTAAGACAATAGTTGTTAAGCCAAGTCAGAAGTCTTCGGGTGGCTTAATGTTTCTTACACCAGTGGTGACCTTTTTGACTTTGACACTAGATGGAAGGAAGGGAGCACCAAGGAACTTATACGTATACCATACCTCTACTTAAAACTTCCTTGGGGAGCACAGAGCAAGAAAAAAAATTAGGTTCGTGGTGCTTGGCGTCATATTATTCATAGCTCTGTGGAAGGGAGTGAATGCAGGACAATGTGAGACAGGAAGCGATAGCAAAATTACGCATAATTACAACACAATTATACTAATTACATTAAATTCTGTAGAAACAGATAGGAATAAATAAATAAACTGATAGCACGGGTATTGTTTAGATAAAACATCTCAATGCTTGCATATTAACTGCATTTTCCGTACCTACTTGTTAAGAGGACCGTGTTTGTTTTTGAAAATGTTATTTCCGAGGTTCTGCTCTCCGTACGTATGATAGAGACAATAGAGCCCGTGATTGTATATACCTATATGTTAATACTTCTAAATGTTAAAGTTAAATTTGAAAAACTATGATTATGATGAATAGCATCCCAAACTGAGCCCTCGCTATGTCTATAAACCTACAGCATTCAAGACCATAAAGAGACTCTTCCCGTTCTTCTCTAGACAGGATTGAACTGGTTTCTTTATCCAACCAACCATTTTCTCGTTATCACAGAGCTCACAGACCTATACTAGGTGGTAGGACTTTTCCGCAAAGTTCGTCTAGGTAGGTACCATCGCTTTGCCAGTTATTCTGCCGCCAAGTAATAGTGTGCAAGCACTGCTGTGTTCCGGTTTGAAGGGCATTGTAGCTAGTGAAATTACTGGGCAAATGAGACTTTATGAGCTGATTACACAATGTAGTTATCAGGATTAGGGGTCTCAGGATGACGTGCGCAGTGCAGTGTCACGCAAAGCTTTATTATTTTAAAGTTCCGAGTGACACTGCAACTGTTATGGGCAGCCGTGTCGCTTAACATCAGATGAACGACTTGCATTCATTCTAATAAAGATAAAAGAAGGTTTGTAAATTTATGACGCTTTCGCACCTCGAAGCGCTTTTTTTTGCTCTGTGCTCGTTATGTGTGACATCGTAAAAGTCGCTTGGCACCGTACAACGTGTTTTACGGTGCCGAGATTCTTACGCCCATTAGGCTAGTTATCGAATTTAGGCAGAAAACTGTATGCTAATCTTATCTGTGATTTTATCTGTAGAATTTCGCTGGAAAGTCTGAATAATTCTACAATTTTAAAGAATACTACTCAATTTTATTTTTAACTATTACCCTTTACTATGGTTATATAATATGGTTTCACCCGCAAATCACCCTGGTTTCTTTGAACTCATTTTCCAAGATTAAAGTTCTCTCCCTGATTCCAACCCTTCATCATCATCATCATCATCATCATCATCATCATCATCAGTAGTCTAGATGTTCCATGCCTCCATAGTCCTCTCCCATAGAGCGGATTCGTTTATATTTTTCTCTTTAATTTTGGCTCTTTTCCTTCCACATATTTCTCACATGACTGTCTCCTTATTTTTTTATGAAAATGACTGACGCGACGAGCTAGTCGTTCACCTGATGTTAAACGACACGACCGGCCATAACACTCGGAACTTTAAAATAATAAAGTTTCGCGTGACGTCACACAGTCCAGTAATCAGGTCACTAGACTGATTGGGTCATAGTCTCATCAATTCAATCAACCTTAAAGAACATAATAAAAAAACGCGAAAAAGAAAATCGCGGGAGCCTCTGTATGCAGGAGGCGAGCAGTCGCTCAAAGTGGTGATCTCAGGGGTAGGGATATGTTCAGCAGTGGACGCCTTCACGCTGATGATGATGATATAAAAAGTTGTTGACTGTTTGTATAATATCTCCAAAGATTACGTATAATCAGTGAAAGTGATGTAGCTATTTCCAAAATTTGCATAAAATTACTCACAAATTTCTTTACATTCTAAAGGATGTGACATAAATGAATCATAATAGCATGCCACCTCATTTATGTACCGCTCGTAAACACGAAAAAAACAGTCTTTATTCCTATAGCAATAGAGTATCGAATCGACTGTTATGTTATAATGTTTTAGGAAACTATGAGTAAAATAATACCAGGAGCTCAGTATTGTGTTTGATTGTCGAGTGCTATGACATAGATTTTGAGGAAATGAATTATAATTTATAATTATTTTATTGGTGATCGAGGAAAGAAGAAGAACGCAGTGTTTTGTTTATGATTGAAATGAATAGTATCAAAAAAGTTAGTGGAGAAATTAAAATGGTTTGATGAATTAATGCTCCTTGTGCTATTATTAATTTGTTAAAGTTAAATTATAGTGTCGTTAAATTAAAACTATAATTTACGGTACTAAAAAGGTGTTTATAGAATTTTCTTGATACTGGGATATATATTTTGGGTGTGATTTGATTAATTAAAAAAATTAAATAACTTTGTAGTACGACTGAATAACGCATTTTGTGATTACAAGGCAAGTTAAATTTTGGTGTTACAAGTTGGGTCCACGCGATTAGCGTATTTAGCCAATGTTATTAGCTAAATACGTTATAATTAGTAACGTTAATTTGCATTCGCTCTTACAACGGTGAAGGAACACATGGTGAGGAAGCCGGCATGTTCAAGTATCACATTCCCCAACATGTGACAACCACCCGCACTTGTCCCGCGTGGTGGGCTATGGTTTACACTCCCTGTGGGAGGGTGCCGTGTCCCGGATTTGAAAACGTGCAATACTCTTTTAACCCTCCTTTTATAATGCTTCATTTTGTAACTCTAAAAGACCGCTGGTGGAAGCGCATTCCACATCTTACAGCTGTACAGCAAGAAGTGAACGACGAAACGATCCGACCCTAACTAGGATCCCCTGTATCTAGGGACCCAGGAACTACGAGGACCATGCTCCCACAACACCCAAACACAGAACAACGTATTTGCGATTTCCTGTGCCTAAACCTGTCCTGTTGCGGGAATCGAACCTTTCGCCTCCGGGGAGCCGACTTGGGGATCTAGCAAAGATCCCTTTCCATTGGCGTTAACGCCAATAGCTTACTATAGAATGTACCGGAATAACATTAGCTGCGGAAATGTAAGCGATTTCCGAAATGCCATTTCGATACATTTTGAGTGTTATCGTTAGGCGTTAACGCTAATTGAAAGGGATCTTTGCCCCCTGAGGCCTTATCGTGTAAGTCTGTTGACGATGGTGATCGTGTGCTCTCTTGCTCGCACGCATGGACTTGTAAATTGACGCGTGCAGGATGGCTGCTAAAGTCCTTGTCCAAAACAGCCCAAGGCAGGCTGTCAAAAGAGACAGGTTTTTCGGATAGTTAATTATTATTAAACCTTGTTTCTAGGAGTCCAGCCATCATCTCTAGAGTCCATAATGCCGGCTCTGGTATCTGGCGCTTGGCCGCGCGACCGACGCGTGTTGCGGGCTCTCATTGAACTGAGTCGCACGTCGTCTTCACCGCAAGACAACGACATACAAGAACTGGTAGGTGTATTTGGAACTGCGCCTTTCTTCTCTAATCCCCTTTCCGTTACAGAACAACAAGGCTGGGTCTAGCACCCTTACAACATCATCAGCTGGAAGACATCCACTGCTGAACACAGGCCTCCCCATAAAATGCCATTTTGGATGCATAATAGGGATTGGTGATCGCAGAAAGTTCTAATGTATAGAGGAGAATGCTGCTGTAAATTTCCAGGATATTCCCTTAGCCGGTTCTTACGGCACCCACGGGAAGTGATGGGATGGTTCTAGTCTTAAACCGCCAGGACCAGGCCAACCTTAAAAAACTTTTTTGTTTTTTATGAGAATGAATGACGTGACGGGCCAGTCGCTCATCTGATGTTAAGCGACACGGCCCATAACAGTTGCAGTGTCACTCGGCACTTTAAAATAATAAAGTTTCGCGTGACACTGCACTGCGCACGTCATCCTGAGACATCACACAGTCTCGTAGTCAGATTGCTAATGGGACGTACATACTCGTAAGTATACTTTCAATTTGAACTAAGCGTCCAAACAAACATGAAAAACTATACACCAGACAAAAATACCTTATTTCTTATGTTTTGAAGTGTTCAAATCTTTCCTTGGCTTGCAGCTAAACGCAGAAGACCAGTCAAACAAAGAAGCAGTGCCGGATGTGACGGAAATACTAGAAGACCCTGTTCTACTGGATCCCACCGTTATCCACGAGCTGATAGCTAAAGGAGACGATGAGACCTTGACTATTATGTTGAAGGTAATATTCTTTTAAGTTCTTCTAACTTTAGCGCTTTTGTAATGCAGAATTATCCGTTCTAACTGGTCTTTGTGCGGTCTAAAACTTCTGACACCAGGGCTGACCACTTGCCTACACGAGAAGACGAAGAAGAGGGAATGAAGAAGATCCGTTCTACCGGATCTGTAGATAGATAGAAAATGCTTTATTGCACAAGAGTAAATCAAGTACATAGGCGAACTTAATGCTAAGTAGCATTTTCTTCCAGTTAATCTTTGTGTAGTGTGGAACTAGCATCTGTAGATTCAATTGTCGTGAGTTTATTAATCGATGCTTAGTTTGAATATGAACTGGTTATTTTGAGTAAGTTCAAAAACACTGCTTTAGTTGGGAAATTGGTGAAAGGTTTATTCAAAATAAAGATAACTTTAATGTAAAGTACAGGTATACCGCCCTGGGCGGTTATTCTCTATGGAAACACAGATTCCACACGATACGAAGCCACGTCGTTATCGTATCTTGTCCAAATCGTGCCACAGCGTTAGATATACCTTCAAACTGCGCCAATAGGCATGATGACTACTATTAAAAATGAACAAGTAAATAATACTTTCATAAAGAAGATTAAAAATGAATGCAATAATTGAAAAAATAAGTAAATTCGGTAAATAAATCTCGGAGTAATAAGCTTTTAAAGTTTCTATAGGAGGCATCTCCTGTCCCTTTCTCGCGAAACAGAGCGCCCCCACAGTTACAATGAAAAATCTACTCGTGACGTCACATTGCAAAGATATTGTATGTAAAGCTAACACAGCTTAGTAATGAGGTACTATGACGACATTGCTCTGACGTCACTGGCCGTTTGAGCTATCTCTTTCTATTCCGGTTTTTAAAAAGTTTGTAACTTTGTCGTTTTGGAGATATTATATTTTTGTTTACACAAATGTTTATCTTTTGAGGAATATTTTTAATTTAAACAAAAAAAAATTTTAGTCATCATGCCAATTCCAAATTCATTTCGCGTGGTTTTGTTTTCATAGAGAATAGACTTTTGCAGATTTCTTATGTAAGACAAGGAACTCGCGTGGTTTCGAAGTAAGGAATCGATACAGAATAACCGCCCTGATGGTAAGTGACGACGCGGTCGACGATGGAGCATGCTTGCCTAAAAAATACCGGTTCACTCTAGCCTCAAATACTCCCAGATTATACATTTTGTCAGGATACAATGACGCTGGTAAGATGTTCCATTCCTTAGCTGTCCGAATTATGAACGAGGAATCAAAACGCTTTGTACGTATTCTAGAAATGTCTACCATATTATACGAATGCCGTATTTCCGTGCGTCTAGTTGTACGTTGGTAAAAAGTTGGTAAAAAGGGGACTTGATGCGCGTTAGAGTTACGTACTAAGTGCGGTATCGCCCCCAGCGGCGCCCGCAGCTAGCGACCGTATCGGACGCGGGCGGGGGCTCCCCGCTGCACGAGGCGGCGCGCGGCGGGCGCGCGCGGTGCTGCGCGGCCCTGCTGCGTGCCGGCGCGGCGCCGGACGGCACCGACGCGGCCGGCTGGAGCCCGCTGCGGGCCGCCGCCTGGGCCGGACACACCGAGGTGGGTATACCTACTGTTTGTTTTGTTGTCAAAACCTAAAGTGAAATAAAAAATTTAGTCTTTAAGTGAGCGCCTAAAGTCTTAAGCGAAACTTAAAGTCAAAGTGTAAAGTCAAAGTCCAGTCAAAGTATAAAGCCAAAGTCTAAAGTCAAAGTCCTAATCCGGTGAGTTGGAGGGCGCGGGTTCAAATCCCGCTGGTTGCTAAAATTTTGAGGGCTATAATATTTTTATAGATATACCTAAGGTGTGGTTTACACTTAAAAAATCATTCAAGGTCCTAAAGTCACAGATTTAGTCAAAATCCAAATTCAACTCTAGACAATAACTTTTTCACTTCTGAAACGTAATTACAAAGTGAAAGTCAACGTTTAACATGTATCACCTAAAAGTAAGAAATCTTAAAGTTAATAAAAACCAATTTTTATTTTCACAGGTGGTAGAAGTGTTGTTAGAATTCGGGTGCGACGTGGACTGCGTTGATGCTGACAACAGAACAGCTCTAAGGTATAAATAAAATAAAAAACCAGCCAAGTGCGAGTCGGCTCGCGCACAAATGGTTCCGTACCATTATCTATAAGAACGAGCAAAAAAATCACGTTTGGAACAAATATTTATTATATTCTGTTTTTTAGTATTTGTTGTTATAGCAGCAACAGAAATACATCATCTGTGAAAATTTTAACTGTCTAACTATCACGGTTTATGAGATACAGCCTGGTGACAAACAGACAAACAGCGGGGCCTTAGTAGTAGGGTCTGTTTTACCCTTTAGGTACGGAACCCTAAAAATATCATATGTTTTTACTAATTCATTATATTAGAAGATATTAATTAAAATACATCGAGAATTTTAAAAATGTGATAATCGACTGAAGCCTAATTAAAACCTAACAGTTTTTAATACAAAGGTGTTGAATTGAAAATGGCACGGGGCCTTTTGTGCGCGAATCCGACTCGCACTAGGCCAGTTTTCTTTCTAACGAACTAGCTTTTCGAATAGTTGTGATCAAAAAATACTTTTTTCCAGAGCGGCTGCGTGGTCAGGTCACGAGGCTGTGGTCTCCAAACTCCTGGCAGCAGGAGCCGACCCTGACAAGGCTGATGCAGAAGGCAGGACTCCGCTTATCGCTGCAGCTTACATGGGACATGCTGAGATTGTGAAGGCTTTGCTGGCTGCTGGAGCCAGCGTGGACCACGCTGATGATGATGGTAAGTTACTGATCCCTTAGTTCAAGTTAGCATCAATACATGTAATAAAACTGTAACTGGAGTAAATCTGTACATTGAATATTTTTGAAAATGTTGACTGCTTTACATTTCTTAAGGTGGAACGTTTCACTCAGCGCGGCAAATTGAAATTTTCTTGGGTTTTTTGCCAATTATAGCTTAATTACTCAACGTGATTACATGAAAACTGGTTTTGCGCAAGTAAATAGAATGCATCAACAAATTAGGATCGAAAGTATCACCTAGATATCACTAGTTTATCAATAAATAAGTAATCACGTTGACTAATTAAGCTATGATTGGCAAAAAAGCGCTAGAAAATTTGAATTTGCCGCGCTGAGCAAAACGTACCCCCTTAAGCGATATAAAAATGGAAACAAATTTTTATTTATTATTTGTTTATCTGTCTCTCTTTCAGTCTGTCCCTTTGAACACGCATCACGCTGGTACTACTGAACGGATTTTACTGAAATTTGGTATAAATAAATATGTGTGGACATTTCACACAGCGCCATCTAGCCCCAAACTAAGCATAGCTTGTACTATGGGAACCGGATAACTGACACAATACTTAGATACTTTTTTGTTTGTAAATACATACATAGAATACAATATAACACCCAGACACAGAACAAACATCTATGTTCATCACACAAATGTTTGTCCTGAGTTGGAATCGAACCCACAGCCCTCAGTTCAGAAGGCAGGGATACTACCAACTGAGCTATCGAGCCCGTCAAATATATGGTTACAGCTAATTTTCCAGAATAACATATAGGATCATTTTTGTTTTCAAGGTCGGCCAAGTGCGGGTTGCACGAAGCAATAAGGATATAACTTTTATGCAAGACTTCTTTGTTTATATTTTTTTATTTACTTAAATACTTAAATAAATAAATATGTGTGGACATTTCACACAGCGCCATCTAGCCTCAAACTTACCATAGCTTGTACTATTGGAACCAGTTGTCGATACTTTTTTGTTTGCAAATACATACATAGAAAACAATATAACACCCAGACATTGAACAGACACCTATGTTCTTCACAAAAATTTGTGTCCTGGGTGGGAATCGAACCCACAACCTACTTCTTCACGTGTAGGTAAATGGTCAGCGCTGGTGTCAGAATTTTTAGGCACTGGGGCCGTACTGTGAGCTCATAGCGCGATACAAATCAGACCCTATATTGAATCGCTTTGTTTTTTTCGTATGAAGATTTTGACAAGCTATCCAATATAGGGTCTGCTTTGTATCGCACTAAGAGCTCACAGTACGGCCCCTGTTCATAAGGTAGAGCTATTACCACGGGGTCACATCAGGTACAAACGAAAAATAGCCCGAACTTGAAATAAATGTAGTAATCGTGTCTAGAAAGTTACTAGTTAGTGTCCAGTGTATTCATTAGGCCCAATACTTCGCCAACACGCAATAAATGTCGCTTGATAATCTTGCGTTATGCAGATATAAAATAATTCGTAAAATAGCCCGAGCTATTCCGTTGTATGGGATGAGGCATCTGTACTGTAGGTATTATATTATCTGGGGCTATTACTAACTGAGCTATCAGGCCAGTCAAATTCCTGTGTGATTAGTTTGTAGTGGGTCTCTCCATCTAATCACATCTCTACGTTTGTCAGGTCGTACCGCCCTCTCAGTGGCGTCTCTTTGTGCTACTGGTGCCGCTTGTGCCGCGTTACTGTTAGAAAAAGGTGCTGACGTCAACAAGGCGGATCGGGACAAGGCCACGCCTTTACTGGTCGCCGCTTTTGAAGGACACACGTGAGTTATTATACAAATGTTGGTTTTCATCATCATCATCATCATCATCATCATCATCATCATCATCAACAGCCTGAACGCGTCCACTGCGGAATATAGGCCTCCCCCATGGAGCGGTTTGCCTGGCGGAGGCAAGCAGCCGCTCTCAGTGGCGCTCTCTGGGGGAGGCCTATGTTCAGCAGTGGATAAGGTAGTGGCAGTTTCAAATCTATTTTAAGGTGAGGGGAACTTATTGCAAGGCGTTTTGTGTGGTGTCAAACTTTTCCTTTACGTTTTAAGCGTATCTGTCACCGTCTTTTTGTAAAAACCGTTTGTTTATAAAAACCGTGGTTATTTATAAACTGTCGATTTATTGCAAACGGGCAATGTGTCTCAATATAAAATGGTCGTTTTGTCGGTTGTATAATTAATCGGCATCAATTTGTTTTATTGTAATTATGTACTTTTACTGTGGTCAAAACTAACCTAACACTCTTCCTTGCTTCGCTCGTCGTCGCTACTACGAGTCTAAAAAAACAATAAATTACGGCAAAAATTAGTGCATTCATACGGGTTGGTTCACAATTAATCCTGTTTTGTATAAAATCACCGCTGTTTATAAATAATCGAAAAATCACCCGTTTTATTGTAAGACAATCTGTCATCATCATTATCATCAGCCCGCAGATGTCCACTGTTGAACATAGGCCCCACAGAGCGCCAATTTGAGCGGTTGCTCGCCTCGTGCATCTGTCGGCTCCCCGCGGTTTTCACCAGGTCGTCGGTCCACCTAGTGGGGGGCTTACGCTGCGCCTTTCGGTTCGTGGTCACCACTCGAGAACCTTTCTTCCCCATCGGTTGTCAGTTTTACGAGCGACGTGGCCTGCCCATTGCCATTTCAATCTGCTAACTAATCTTTCGGATCCTATGGGGTCGAATTAGGGCTCAAGGTCGCCTTGTTGACAGCTGCAATTAAGTTTATTATTCGGGAACTGCAAGCCGAAAGGTTAAGGGCTATATCGGTCACTTTAGTCCTGCAGATTTCTTCGTTCCGGATCTTATCTCGCAGGGAAACACCGAGCATAGCTCTTTCCATAGCTCGTTGCGTGACTTTGAGCTTACTAATGAGACCAACAGTAAGAGACCACGTTTCAGTTCAGTTTCAGACAATCTATCAGTTTGCAACAAATCGACAGTTTATAAATAAACGGTTGAGTTTTGGCGGGAACGCGGAAAAGTTCACGTCGTTGCATTGTTTTATTTCTCAAAACTTGTGCTTTTTCCAGTGTTAATGTTTAAAATTGATGGCGTTTTACGCATTAAGTGCTGAATTACGTGCATGAGTGTGGGCAAGTGATATAATGTGGTGAAACGTGACTTTTCGTGTTGCTTCCAAAATTCCATACAAGCTGCTAGTAAAGTTGCCATCACTTTACTGGAGCATGACTTAGACTGGACTATGACTACCTGGCTTAGACTAGACTTGACTTGAAATATTCAGTATTTTATTATTACGATGAAAAATTACAATGCTTGACACTGGTTAAATACACTATGTGTGGACCCAAAATATAGGAAAAAAAAAACGGTTTTATATTTGTTTATTTGTAAACAAACTGTTTTTGCAAGAAGACGGTGGCATATCTAGTAAATGTAAGATCCTCCCAGTGAGATCTGCGAGCTGCTGCTGGAGGCGGAGGCGGACATAGAGGCGTGCGACGGCAGCGGGCGCTCCGCGCTGTGGGCCGCCGCCGGCGCCGGGCGCCCGGCCGCCGCGCGCCTGCTGCTCTACTGGGGCGCCTGCGTCGGCGGGATGGACGCCGAGGGCCGCACCGTGCTCAGTGCTGCCGCCGCACAAGGTTGGTACCGCGCCTGCTGCTCTACTGGGGCGCCTGCGTCGGCGGGATGGACGCCGAGGGCCGCACCGTGCTCAGTGCTGCCGCCGCACAAGGTTGGTACCGCGCCTGACAGCTCGGATTTTTGTGATAGCTATGTGTTTTTATGACGACTGTTTTTCTTGTGATAGCTCTGTGTTTTTCTTGTGACAACTCTGTGGTTTCTTTGGGGACAGCTATGTGTTCTTCTTGTGATAACTTTGTTGTTCTTGTGACAGGTCTGTGTTTTTATAATGGCTGTGTTTTCATTGTGAGAATTCTGTGTTTTTCTTGTGTTTTGTTTTTGGGGACAGTTTGGGGTTTTTTGTGTGACAGCTATGTGTTTTGTTTGTGACAGAACTGCGTTTTTTTTGTGATACATAACTCTGTGTTTGCTTCTGACAACTTTGTGGTTTTATGTGATAACTGTGTTTTTCTTGTGATAACTTTGTTGTTCTTGCGACAGCTCTGTATTATTGTGTCAAGTATGGGTTGGGTCCAGTATCTGCTGAAAACGCCAAGAACGCTACCGCATTATGCCAGTTTTTACACAAACAAGGCATTGTCACATGATCACTCCAGTCAATGTGAACGAAAAAATAACGATAATTTTGTTCAACCGGAACCCGATCTATGTATTTCTTTTAATAGCTTCTTGGTTTTTTGTGACAACTAAGTATGTTTTCTTGAAGAAGAAGGCTGTTTTTTTTTTTTTTTTTTGAGTTTTGGCGGGAATGCGGAAAAGTTCACATTGTTGCATTGTATTATTTTTCATAACTTTTGCTTTTTCCAGTGTTATTGTTTTGAAATTGGTGACGTTTCACGCATTAAGTGCTGAGTTACGAGCATGAGTGAGGGCAAGTGATATAATGTGGTGAAACGTGATTTTTCGTGTTGCTTCCAAAACTCCATAGAAGCTTCTAGTAAAGTTGCCACCACTTTGCTGGAGCATGACTTAGACTGGACTATGACTACCTGACTTAGACTGGACTATGACTAGGACATAACTTTGCGTGAAATATTTTATAACACGATGAAAATATAATACTTGACACTGGCTAAATACACTATGTGTGGAGCCAAAATATAAGAAAGAAGAAGAAGGCTGTTTTTTGTGTTAGGTCTGCGCTTTTGTGGGTCAGCTCTCTCTACACATTTGTGTGTAATTTAGCTATATTGATTTCTATGTAAGGCTTCTTTTGTTATTGTACCAGCTCTAGGGTTTATGTGATAACTGCTCTGCGTTGCATCTATCTGAGAGACGTGAGCTTTAACGTAAGTAAGCTATCTAGAGAAAGTTTCTCTAAACATTTTTTTTAGGAATTTTGCATCAAATTGCTAATATCTAATGGAAAAGAATGATGACTTTTTTTTTCGATTTTCGGTAACTTCTGAAAAATTCAATGTTTTGGAGTGTATTGTATGTTTGTTTTCTTGACACAGTGTCTTTTTCCACAGGTAACGTCGAAGTGGTGAGACAGCTACTAGACCGAGGATTGGACGAGCACCACAGAGACAACTCTGGATGGACTCCGCTTCATTACGCTGCTTTTGAAGGTAAGTGATAGGTGTCAGGACTTTTCTGCAAAGTTCGTCTAGGTAGGTGCGCTTTGTCAGTTATTCTACCGACAACTAGTGTGAAAGTCTGTATTCCGGTTTAAAGGACATTATAGCTAGTGATATTACTGGGGAAATGAGACTATGATCTGATCTCACAGTGTAGAAATCTCCAGACGGTGCGTGTCTTAGGATGACGTGCGCAGTGCAGTGTCACGCAAAACGATATTCTATAGAGTTCTAATTGGCACTGCAACTGCCATACCAAATTTCAGCAAAATCCGTTCCGTAGTTCCAGCGTGATGCGTGTTCAAAGGGACAGACAGACAGACAAGATTAAAAAAATATTTTTCTATACCTATTTCGATTAAGAAACGCAATGCAGTCAAAACTTTTCAAAAATGTACAGTTTTAGTCCAGTTACAGGTTTATTATGTTTGTGGCGATTTCATTGACCACCTACAAAGACCTATGTAGAGTACAGTCTGTGATAGATGGTAATCCTTAAGTGGTCTGTGGAATTAGGTTGTCACTGTCTCTCACTCGTCTCTGTTTTTCCTTTGGTTATTGTTCGAGTCGTTATATTATTAAATGTGATGTTTGTGTAAGATTCCACGGCTCGTGGTATTGTAAGAACCATCTCCGACACCTATTTGTATAAAGCAAGCAATAAACTTAATTGTACGTGTGCCTTGCCAAGTTTCATTTGAAGATGGGAAGAAATTTCCCATAATGGTGACCATCGACAACACTCGAAGATAAAGATCTTCGGGTAAAAATACGCGCCGCTGCTGCTATAGAAACATTTAGATAAAGGAATATAGTCGGAACTGCAGTGCCGTACAACACGGGACCATTCAGAGTACTAGAACGTTCACATGACGGAAAAACTTGTACTATTAACATTAGAGGTAACAAGGTCGTCGTAACTGTGGACAGGCTAAAACCAGCTTTCATTGATCATCTAGATCAACAGCTGACCCAAGGCAAACCCACGGCTCCTCTACCATCTCGGCCAGCCGCCCAAGCTAGATTGCCGCAATTACCCAAGTCATCTACGCCACAACAACTTTTGTCTAATAACATACCAGTGAAACAGCCTTATACCACACGCTCGGGCAGACGCGTTAGGTTTAAGAATTTGGATTGATTTCATTTATGTTCGAATTTATGCGTTATTTTTTATTAGTGTTGATTTAAATTTATGTTCTAGCCATGGCTATTTTTCTCCGTGGGGGGGTGGTGTGGCGATTTCATTGACCACCTACAAAGACCTATGTAGAGTACAGTCTGTGATAGATGGTAATCCTTAAGTGGTCTGTGGAATTAGGTTGTCACTGTCTCTCACTCGTCTCTGTTTTTCCTTTGGTTATTGTTCGAGTCGTTATATTATTAAATGTGATGTTTGTGTAAGATTCCACGGCTCGTGGTATTGTAAGAACCATCTCCGACACCTATTTGTATAAAGCAAGCAATAAACTTAATTGTACGTGTGCCTTGCCAAGTTTCATTTGAAGATGGGAAGAAATTTCCCATAATGGTGACCCCGACGTGATCCATTATGGGAAATTTCTTCCCATCTTCAAATGAAACTTGGCAAGGCACACGTACAATTAAGTTTATTGCTTGCTTTATACAAATAGGTGTCGGAGATGGTTCTTACAATACCACGAGCCGTGGAATCTTACACAAACATCACATTTAATAATATAACGACTCGAACAATAACCAAAGGAAAAACAGAGACGAGTGAGAGACAGTGACAACCTAATTCCACAGACCACTTAAGGATTACCATCTATCACAGACTGTACTCTACATAGGTCTTTGTAGGTGGTCAATGAAATCGCCACATGTTGTATGTATTGAAAACAAATTTATAAGGATATGTTTAGTGAGATTTTACCAACTCCACAGGCCACATAGAAGTGTGCGAAGCGCTTCTAGAAGCGGGTGCCAAAGTAGATGAAGCCGACAACGATGGGAAAGGAGCTCTGATGTTGGCAGCACAGGAGGGTCACACTAGACTGGTCGAAATACTGATTGATGATTGGTCGGCTCCGGTCGATCAGCATGCGCATGATGGGAAAACTGCTCTCAGGTAAGATTATAGTGGAACTGGTACTATTGTGTATTATATTCTGGGGCTATCATTTTATTGACATCTCAATAAATTGATCAAGATCAATTGGTAGTTGGGATATCCCTGTGGAGTGTAAGTCCTTGGGTTTAAATTCTGTGGTGAATTTACATATTTTCAAGGTAGATAGGTATAGGCAATTAAAATTTTCAGCTCTAGCGTCTTTTTTTTTTATCATTTATTGCAAACATTATTGGTTACATGCAGGTGTTAAATAGCATATTTAAGTATGTTACATAATGACCCAGCTTGGGTATAGCAGTATTGTGCGGAGCGAATCGATCTACTCTATAATTAAATAGTTAATTTGTCCGAAAGGAATTCGTCTAGCGTATAGTAACTTTTAGTCAGTAGTACATTTTTTAGGGCTACGGTAAATTTTTTCTCTTCTTCTATTTCTTTTAGATGGACTGGTAATTTGTTAAATACGTTTATGGCTATTGAACGCGGGCCGGAACTGTGCATTGCTAACTTTGATGTTGGTATAACTAAATCGCTAATCTTTGCCATTGGAAGCTAGTAAAACTACAACCAAGCGCAGCGAGTGTGAAAAATCAGAGCGTAAGGACTGTAAAAATGAACGCCACAGTACGTATGCCAACAAGAAGCGCGAACGAAGCGAGCGCGATAATTTTTGAAACATAGCTAGGTAGTAGATTTTAAAATAATAGTTTGGTAGTAATTTTGCTCAATCAAAAAAACAGGGAAGGTACGTAAAACGACAGTGCAAGCGCAGCGAGCGTGAAAAATTAGAGCGTTCGGACTGTAGAAATGAACGCCACTACAATAGGAGGATATACTAATAAGAAAAGCGCTAGAGAAGAAAGTGCAAAAATGTTGAACATGCTCCGGTAGATTTCGGAAAAATTGGTTTAATCAGATAAACAGGGAAAGTTTGTAAAACAATCGCGCGAGCGATAAATTAGATCATTTGGGCTGTCTGTTGATGCTGAAATGAACGCCGTTATAATTCAATAGAAGGGAGAGGGAGAGGGGATATACCCAATAAGAACAGTGCGAGCGAAGCGAGCGCGAAAATGGGTTTTATAGAATCCAGAGTTAACACTTAACAGTTGCCATGTGAAGTGTACTTTTAAAACAATATCGTCACGAACCCTTCTCTTTTTGCACAGAGCATAGCTTGTATACCTGGGTGTCAATCACAGAGCACGAAAAACAAATATGCTTCGCAATTAGATAGAGATGAATTGTACATGAATTTCGTTTCGACATTAATAACGCGCCACCTAATGTCAACAGGGGTCTAGCAAAGATGCCAAACGCAAACGCTGACGGCAGACGCTAACTCCAAAATGTACTGAAATTACGTTTTTAATAGTACTTACGGGATATTTACCGTGATTAGAATCATTTTTGAGTTCCCGATATTTCGGCACAGGCATCTTCAGTCTACCAGTGGACATGGTGCATGTAACTGTGCCGAAATGTCGGGAACTCAAAAATGATTCTAATCACGGTAAATATCCCGTAAGTACTATTAAAAACGTGGTAAACAACCGTAAAAGTTTAAAACAGTGTTGTACTGAAATTACATTCAAATCGCTTACTTGTCCGCAGCTAATGTAATTTCAATACATATTGTGAGTTAGCGTTTAGCTTTAGCGTTTGTGATCTACGCTAAACCCCCAGGGCGTCTCTATCTGCTAACTGTTAAGTAAGCGTGATGCTTTAGTTGAGTGATGTATCGTACGTCCAGACTGGCAGCCCTGGAGGGCCACTTCTCCTGCGTCCGGGCGCTGCACGCGCGCGGCGCCGCGCCGGACGCGGTGGACGCGGACCGGCGGAGCACCCTGTACGTGCTGGCGCTCGACAACCGGCTCGCCATGGCGCGGTACCTGCTGCTCCACGCGGGGGCCAGTGTCGACACTACAGATGCCGAGGTGAGGGGGATATGGGAACATAACGCTCGACAACCGGCTCGCCATGGCGCGGTACCTGCTGCTCCACGCGGGGGCCAGTGTCGACACTACAGATGCCGAGGTGAGGGGGATATGGGAACATAACGCTCGACAACCGGCTCGCCATGGCGCGGTACCTGCTGCTCCACGCGGGGGCCAGTGTCGACACTACAGATGCCGAGGTGAGGGGGATATGGGAACATAACGCTCGACAACCGGCTCGCCATGGCGCGGTACCTGCTGCTCCACGCGGGGGCCAGTGTCGACACTACAGATGCCGAGGTGAGGGGGATATGGGAACATAACGCTCGACAACCGGCTCGCCATGGCGCGGTACCTGCTGCTCCACGCGGGGGCCAGTGTCGACACTACAGATGCCGAGGTGAGGGGGATATGGGAACATAACGCTCGACAACCGGCTCGCCATGGCGCGGTACCTGCTGCTCCACGCGGGGGCCAGTGTCGACACTACAGATGCCGAGGTGAGGGGGATATGGGAACATAACGCTCGACAACCGGCTCGCCATGGCGCGGTACCTGCTGCTCCACGCGGGGGCCAGTGTCGACACTACAGATGCCGAGGTGAGGGGGATATGGGAACATAACGCTCGACAACCGGCTCGCCATGGCGCGGTACCTGCTGCTCCACGCGGGGGCCAGTGTCGACACTACAGATGCCGAGGTGAGGGGGATATGGGAACATAACGCTCGACAACCGGCTCGCCATGGCGCGGTACCTGCTGCTCCACGCGGGGGCCAGTGTCGACACTACAGATGCCGAGGTGAGGGGGATATGGGAACATAACGCTCGACAACCGGCTCGCCATGGCGCGGTACCTGCTGCTCCACGCGGGGGCCAGTGTCGACACTACAGATGCCGAGGTGAGGGGGATATGGGAACATAACGCTCGACAACCGGCTCGCCATGGCGCGGTACCTGCTGCTCCACGCGGGGGCCAGTGTCGACACTACAGATGCCGAGGTGAGGGGGATATGGGAACATAACGCTCGACAACCGGCTCGCCATGGCGCGGTACCTGCTGCTCCACGCGGGGGCCAGTGTCGACACTACAGATGCCGAGGTGAGGGGGATATGGGAACATAACGCTCGACAACCGGCTCGCCATGGCGCGGTACCTGCTGCTCCACGCGGGGGCCAGTGTCGACACTACAGATGCCGAGGTGAGGGGGATATGGGAACATAACGCTCGACAACCGGCTCGCCATGGCGCGGTACCTGCTGCTCCACGCGGGGGCCAGTGTCGACACTACAGATGCCGAGGTGAGGGGGATATGGGAACATAACGCTCGACAACCGGCTCGCCATGGCGCGGTACCTGCTGCTCCACGCGGGGGCCAGTGTCGACACTACAGATGCCGAGGTGAGGGGGATATGGGAACATAACGCTCGACAACCGGCTCGCCATGGCGCGGTACCTGCTGCTCCACGCGGGGGCCAGTGTCGACACTACAGATGCCGAGGTGAGGGGGATATGGGAACATAACGCTCGACAACCGGCTCGCCATGGCGCGGTACCTGCTGCTCCACGCGGGGGCCAGTGTCGACACTACAGATGCCGAGGTGAGGGGGATATGGGAACATAACGCTCGACAACCGGCTCGCCATGGCGCGGTACCTGCTGCTCCACGCGGGGGCCAGTGTCGACACTACAGATGCCGAGGTGAGGGGGATATGGGAACATAACGCTCGACAACCGGCTCGCCATGGCGCGGTACCTGCTGCTCCACGCGGGGGCCAGTGTCGACACTACAGATGCCGAGGTGAGGGGGATATGGGAACATAACGCTCGACAACCGGCTCGCCATGGCGCGGTACCTGCTGCTCCACGCGGGGGCCAGTGTCGACACTACAGATGCCGTATTCAGACGTATTCTTACATTAGATCACAGATATTATAATAGTATTCTAGATGGAGTGTAGTGTTTTTTGACAGTAACCAATATATTATTTATTTGTTACAGGGTCGAACGCCGCTGCACGTGTCAGCTTGGCAAGGGCATACCGACATGGTGAATTTACTGATCACAGTTGGTGAGTCAAATTTAAATACTTTTAAGTGTGAATATAATCAGAAGCAAACTTAAACTTTAGTGTATTATTTATTTTCCAATATATATTGTAACTTTTGATAAGAAATCTAAAAAGATTCATTGTTTTTTGTAGAGCTTTCTAGTTTTTCTAGATGTAACTTTGACAAGAGACCTATCGAGATTAATAGTTTTTTTAAAGCGTTTTAGATTTTTTTAGATCATCTCAACTGATTTCCGCTTCCGTCCAATGTCGCGCTAGTTAGGGCATCATCAAAAAAGAATTGCTCGACCAACTTAAAATAGTTTTAGCAGTTACTAATTTATTTAACTAAAAAAAACAAACGCAATTACAATTATAAGAATTTACTTTAACATTATTTTCAAGAATCAATTCAACAAAAATCACAGCGAGACAATTTCAAAATGACAAGAAAAGAATGACGTAGCTAGGTATAGTTACGACGATGTTCACCCTTCGACGGCCGGAGCAAAAAGAGAGCGCAGCGAATCCGACCGAATCGGGTCTTCTTCTCACTACCCTCGCAGGGGCGTGAGGGAGCCGGTATTGAGGCATTGCCCCCTGACCGGAGTTTCAGTTTCACCGCGTATAACTATACGCGGGTCCTTAGGGTGCCATTTAGACGATGGTAATCCTTGTTTGATTGATTTTTAGTTTTTCCCCCGTAAAAGAGGAAAGGCTTCTTTTCTGTTGGTGGTTATTCTTACGGATGGCGGGAATCGCCACAAGGCCACGTGAGCCGGGCGAGTCGTCCATGTCAGGTGAGACCCCCGGCGAGACCGGGGGAGGCCCAACTAAACGACCCAGCGACCAGGCTCGGCCCTATGACGATGACGACCCGTCATTCGTGTCGTCGCTACTAGTAGCAACGAGGTCGCGTGGGAAGCCTTTCTTGTCCGGTGGCCTGCGGTGATACGGGGCTATGTCTTTGATGTGCGACCAGCCCGAGGCGTCTGCTCTTTTGAAGAGGTTTGCTGCTTGGCAGCAGATGAAGTCTTCGACGTCCTCCATCCGGAGGTCGCGCTTGATGGTGGTGTTTCTGACGTAGCGCGGTGCTCCAGCTGCTCTCCGGAGGGCCTTCGTCTGGCATCTTTCCATCTTCTTTTTTGATGTGTCGCTGGTTAGCACGTACCAGGCGGGTGCGGCGTAAGTGAGGCGGCTCCTTACGTAGATTTTGTATATCCCCACCTTGGCCTTGGTGGGGAGGCTTGAGTCCAGGATATGTTTCAGCTGCATTGCTGCCGCATTGGCGTGTTGGACTGCCGTTTTGGTGTGGCTGCTCATACTAAGGCGGCTGTCAATGGTGACGCCCAGGTATTTCACCGTTCTCTTCCACGGGACTTCCACGTCCTGTACCTTCAGTGGTGGGACTTTCTTTGAGGGTATATAGGTGGTGAGCAGAAGCTGCGTTTTCTGCGCGTTCACCGACAGCCGCCATTTTTTCAGCCAATCGGGGAGGAGATCCAGTGTTTTCTGCAGCTTTTTCGCTGCGTGTCCGGCGCTCATTGATATCGATATATACGCTGCGTCGTCTGCGTATAGTGCGAGCTGGACCCCCGCACCGACCGGGATGTCGTCCGTATATTTACAGTACAGCACAGGTGATAGGCAGCTACCCTGGGGAACTCCCGCCTTGATGGGGTGAAATCTGGAAAGCGCACTCTGGACGCGCACTTGGAAGGTTCTTCCTTCGAGGAAAGATGCGATTATTCTGGTGACCTTCTTCGGCGTTTGGGTTGTGGAGAGTTTGTGAATCAGGCCTGGATGCCAGACCCGATCAAACGCCTTCTCCATGTCCAGAAGGGCAAAGGCTGTCTTCTCCTTATTGTTTCTAGCGTTGATCATCATGTGGAGGACTCTCGTTAGTTGGAGTGTGGTGCTGTGTTCCTGGCGAAACCCAAACTGCTCTTCTCTGGGCGTGATATGAGGTACCAGATGCCGCAGCAGGAGCCTTTCGAAAATCTTTGACAGACATGGTAGCAGAGTGATTGGGCGGTAGCTCTCTGGTTTGAGGACGTTCTTCCCTGGCTTGGGGAGCATTATGACCTGGCCTTTCTTCCAGAGTTCTGGGAATACTCCAGATCGCATGATGCCGTTGAATAGACGGGTGATCGTTGCGAGCGTCTTATGAGGGATATGGCGGAGAGCACAGTTGGTTACTCCGTCTATTCCCGGAGCCTTCTTTGGTTTCGCTCTTTTGATGGCTCTCTGCACCATGACCGGGGAGAAGATGATCGGATCTTCTTCCGTTTCTGCTGCAGCAGCCAGATATTCTCGAGCCGATGCGTCTATCTGCGCGTGGTAATTTGGGGCAAGTGAGGGATTCGGTGTGAACTGCCTTTCCAGGTGGTCTGCGAAGATTTCTGCCCTGTCTTCAGGTCTGTACCTTGGATACCCATCTTGGTGTAGGAGTGGGCGGGTGGGCTCTGGTCTTTTCGTGAACTGTCTGCAGAGTTTGTGGAGAGAAGACCAGTCGCTCGTAGCGTCGTCTAGTCTAGATTCCCACTCATCAGTAGCCAGCTCCTGGAGTTCTTGCTTGATTTGCTCGGCCAGCTTATTGATTTTGGATTTCAAAGTGGGGCATCTGGTCTCTTGGAACTTCTTGGTCCAGTACCGCTTAGAGACTATTTTCCTCTTGATGTGAAGCGGTAATGGAGGCTTCACGTGTCCCTTCGTTTCTACCTTCGCCTTGTTTAGGGCTGTCGATAGAGCAGCTGATAGCTCTTCTGCCAGGAGGTTCACGTCCTCTGTGGTGGTGACTGGTCTGGTTGGTGTCTCCTTTTCCAGTTCTTGGATGAAGATGTTCCATCTGATCGTCCTTCTCGGGGGTGGTAACTCCGTAGCTGGTCGGTGGCTGATGATGATCAGCACTGGTAGGTGATCTGATTTAAGGTCATCATAGATCACCTCCAGTGTCGGGGCGTCCGTAAGGTTATGTACCACTACGTCCAGGACATCGGGGGAGAAGTTGGAGAGCGCAGCGGCGGTCTTCACGCGTTTATATAGGAGGCGGCCGGTCTCAAAATGGCGGCTTTATTCTAACAATAGTATATTCAATTTAAATTTAATCAATTTCAAAAACAGTTAATGATTACTGCACCTGTTGTATATAATAAGCCATGCATGCATCTGGGATTGACATGTTGGAATAGTACATTACTGCAGCGGCCAGCAACAAAGGCATTGATGGACGAACGTGTAAATGTGGGCTTCGGCGAAGCCGAGGCACACATACGTAAATCCATCAGTGCCTAGTTGTGGCCAAGGCTTGTATAGTGCTTTTCTCAAACAATGCGAGGAAATTAAAACTAGGTAAGAAGTACATAGGCAGAACTTTTTATTTAAAAATACAGTTGTTGAATGTACAATTTCAAATACTTTTCTTTCGATTTTGGCGGTAACGAGTTTTCTATAACGGCTCTTGCAGCCTCTTGAATTTCAGGTGGCGTTAAAGTTAGTTGATCAAACTCTTCGACTTCACTTGAACTCATTTTATCAAATATATAAGTACTTTTCTACTAAAGTTTTGTTTTTTTTTTCGTTAATAACTGGCTCCAATTTGCAAACCAGTTCGAAATTCAAATAGAACCTTTTGGTTGCCAAAGTTACCTCTTTGGTTGCCATGTTTCGGAGCAAGGGATCGTTCCATTTTTAAATTACACGACAAATATGAGTTTACTATGTAATTTATCTGGCCGCTAAACCACGACAGATATGGATTTTCATACAAACATTGCCGGCCGCTGCCCGCCAGTACAGCAAGTTCGATTTATCTCGAAGAAGGTTGCCAAAATAATGCTCAAATTTCCAAGCATGTTTGAGAAGAACAATGTTATTTTGGTGTAATGATATAATAAATATGTGTGGATGTAATGATATAATCACCCAAATAAGACAAAGTATCAACAACAACTACATTGAATTTTGTTAATTTATACTATCTTACTGCAGTTCAAAAGTCTTCCCCAAATCCCCGTGTCTCTACCATTACAGTAGTAGCTAATGATGGTGTTGTATTATAAAGGTGGCGCCGCAGTGGACGGTCGCGACCGGTGCGGGCGCACGGCGCTCCACGCCGCCGCCTGGCGCGGCCGCGCCGCCGTACTGCGCGCGCTACTGCAGCACGGCGCCGCGCCGCGGGCCGTCTGTACGCAGGGCGCCACGCCGCTAGGTAACTGTATACTGCAGCACGGCGCCGCGGGCCGTCTGTACGCAGGGCGCCACGCCGCTAGGTAACTGTATACTGCAGCACGGCGCCGCGGGCCGTCTGTACGCAGGGCGCCACGCCGCTAGGTAACTGTATACTGCAGCACGGCGCCGCGGGCCGTCTGTACGCAGGGCGCCACGCCGCTAGGTAACTGTATACTGCAGCACGGCGCCGCGGGCCGTCTGTACGCAGGGCGCCACGCCGCTAGGTAACTGTATACTGCAGCACGGCGCCGCGGGCCGTCTGTACGCAGGGCGCCACGCCGCTAGGTAACTGTATACTGCAGCACGGCGCCGCGGGCCGTCTGTACGCAGGGCGCCACGCCGCTAGGTAACTGTATACTGCAGCACGGCGCCGCGGGCCGTCTGTACGCAGGGCGCCACGCCGCTAGGTAACTGTATACTGCAGCACGGCGCCGCGGGCCGTCTGTACGCAGGGCGCCACGCCGCTAGGTAACTGTATACTGCAGCACGGCGCCGCGGGCCGTCTGTACGCAGGGCGCCACGCCGCTAGGTAACTGTATACTGCAGCACGGCGCCGCGGGCCGTCTGTACGCAGGGCGCCACGCCGCTAGGTAACTGTATACTGCAGCACGGCGCCGCGGGCCGTCTGTACGCAGGGCGCCACGCCGCTAGGTAACTGTATACTGCAGCACGGCGCCGCGGGCCGTCTGTACGCAGGGCGCCACGCCGCTAGGTAACTGTATACTGCAGCACGGCGCCGCGGGCCGTCTGTACGCAGGGCGCCACGCCGCTAGGTAACTGTATACTGCAGCACGGCGCCGCGGGCCGTCTGTACGCAGGGCGCCACGCCGCTAGGTAACTGTATACTGCAGCACGGCGCCGCGGGCCGTCTGTACGCAGGGCGCCACGCCGCTAGGTAACTGTATACTGCAGCACGGCGCCGCGGGCCGTCTGTACGCAGGGCGCCACGCCGCTAGGTAACTGTATACTGCAGCACGGCGCGGCGCCGCGGGCCGTCTGTACGCAGGGCGCCACGCCGCTAGGTAACTGTATACTGCAGCACGGCGCCGCGGGCCGTCTGTACGCAGGGCGCCACGCCGCTAGGTAACTGTATACTGCAGCACGGCGCCGCGGGCCGTCTGTACGCAGGGCGCCACGCCGCTAGGTAACTGTATACTGCAGCACGGCGCCGCGGGCCGTCTGTACGCAGGGCGCCACGCCGCTAGGTAACTGTATACTGCAGCACGGCGCCGCGGGCCGTCTGTACGCAGGGCGCCACGCCGCTAGGTAACTGTATACTGCAGCACGGCGCCGCGGGCCGTCTGTACGCAGGGCGCCACGCCGCTAGGTAACTGTATACTGCAGCACGGCGCCGCGGGCCGTCTGTACGCAGGGCGCCACGCCGCTAGGTAACTGTATACTGCAGCACGGCGCCGCGGGCCGTCTGTACGCAGGGCGCCACGCTGCTAGGTAACTGTATACTGCAGCACGGCGCCGCGGGCCGTCTGTACGCAGGGCGCCACGCCGCTAGGTAACTGTATACTGCAGCACGGCGCCGCGGGCCGTCTGTACGCAGGGCGCCACGCCGCTAGGTAACTGTATACTGCAGCACGGCGCCGCGGGCCGTCTGTACGCAGGGCGCCACGCTGCTAGGTAACTGTATACTGCAGCACGGCGCCGCGGGCCGTCTGTACGCAGGGCGCCACGCCGCTAGGTAACTGTATACTGCAGCACGGCGCCGCGGGCCGTCTGTACGCAGGGCGCCACGCCGCTAGGTAACTGTATACTGCAGCACGGCGCCGCGGGCCGTCTGTACGCAGGGCGCCACGCCGCTAGGTAACTGTATACTGCAGCACGGCGCCGCGGGCCGTCTGTACGCAGGGCGCCACGCCGCTAGGTAACTGTATACTGCAGCACGGCGCCGCGGGCCGTCTGTACGCAGGGCGCCACGCCGCTAGGTAACTGTATACTGCAGCACGGCGCCGCGCCGCGGGCCGTCTGTACGCAGGGCGCCACGCCGCTAGGTAACTGTATACTGCAGCACGGCGCCGCGGGCCGTCTGTACGCAGGGCGCCACGCCGCTAGGTAACTGTATACTGCAGCACGGCGCCGCGGGCCGTCTGTACGCAGGGCGCCACGCCGCTAGGTAACTGTATACTGCAGCACGGCGCCGCGGGCCGTCTGTACGCAGGGCGCCACGCCGCTAGGTAACTGTATACTGCAGCACGGCGCCGCGGGCCGTCTGTACGCAGGGCGCCACGCCGCTAGGTAACTGTATACTGCAGCACGGCGCCGCGGGCCGTCTGTACGCAGGGCGCCACGCCGCTAGGTAACTGTATACTGCAGCACGGCGCCGCGGGCCGTCTGTACGCAGGGCGCCACGCCGCTAGGTAACTGTATACTGCAGCACGGCGCCGCGGGCCGTCTGTACGCAGGGCGCCACGCCGCTAGGTAACTGTATACTGCAGCACGGCGCCGCGGGCCGTCTGTACGCAGGGCGCCACGCCGCTAGGTAACTGTATACTGCAGCACGGCGCCGCGGGCCGTCTGTACGCAGGGCGCCACGCCGCTAGGTAACTGTATACTGCAGCACGGCGCCGCGGGCCGTCTGTACGCAGGGCGCCACGCCGCTAGGTAACTGTATACTGCAGCACGGCGCCGCGGGCCGTCTGTACGCAGGGCGCCACGCCGCTAGGTAACTGTATACTGCAGCACGGCGCCGCGGGCCGTCTGTACGCAGGGCGCCACGCCGCTAGGTAACTGTATACTGCAGCACGGCGCCGCGGGCCGTCTGTACGCAGGGCGCCACGCCGCTAGGTAACTGTATACTGCAGCACGGCGCCGCGGGCCGTCTGTACGCAGGGCGCCACGCCGCTAGGTAACTGTATACTGCAGCACGGCGCCGCGGGCCGTCTGTACGCAGGGCGCCACGCCGCTAGGTAACTGTATACTGCAGCACGGCGCCGCGGGCCGTCTGTACGCAGGGCGCCACGCCGCTAGGTAACTGTATACTGCAGCACGGCGCGGCGCCGCGGGCCGTCTGTACGCAGGGCGCCACGCCGCTAGGTAACTGTATACTGCAGCACGGCGCCGCGGGCCGTCTGTACGCAGGGCGCCACGCCGCTAGGTAACTGTATACTGCAGCACGGCGCCGCGGGCCGTCTGTACGCAGGGCGCCACGCCGCTAGGTAACTGTATACTGCAGCACGGCGCCGCGGGCCGTCTGTACGCAGGGCGCCACGCCGCTAGGTAACTGTATACTGCAGCACGGCGCCGCGGGCCGTCTGTACGCAGGGCGCCACGCCGCTAGGTAACTGTATACTGCAGCACGGCGCCGCGGGCCGTCTGTACGCAGGGCGCCACGCCGCTAGGTAACTGTATACTGCAGCACGGCGCCGCGGGCCGTCTGTACGCAGGGCGCCACGCCGCTAGGTAACTGTATACTGCAGCACGGCGCCGCGGGCCGTCTGTACGCAGGGCGCCACGCTGCTAGGTAACTGTATACTGCAGCACGGCGCCGCGGGCCGTCTGTACGCAGGGCGCCACGCCGCTAGGTAACTGTATACTGCAGCACGGCGCCGCGGGCCGTCTGTACGCAGGGCGCCACGCCGCTAGGTAACTGTATACTGCAGCACGGCGCCGCGGGCCGTCTGTACGCAGGGCGCCACGCTGCTAGGTAACTGTATACTGCAGCACGGCGCCGCGGGCCGTCTGTACGCAGGGCGCCACGCCGCTAGGTAACTGTATACTGCAGCACGGCGCCGCGGGCCGTCTGTACGCAGGGCGCCACGCCGCTAGGTAACTGTATACTGCAGCACGGCGCCGCGGGCCGTCTGTACGCAGGGCGCCACGCCGCTAGGTAACTGTATACTGCAGCACGGCGCCGCGGGCCGTCTGTACGCAGGGCGCCACGCCGCTAGGTAACTGTATACTGCAGCACGGCGCCGCGGGCCGTCTGTACGCAGGGCGCCACGCCGCTAGGTAACTGTATACTGCAGCACGGCGCCGCGCCGCGGGCCGTCTGTACGCAGGGCGCCACGCCGCTAGGTAACTGTATACTGCAGCACGGCGCCGCGGGCCGTCTGTACGCAGGGCGCCACGCCGCTAGGTAACTGTATACTGCAGCACGGCGCCGCGGGCCGTCTGTACGCAGGGCGCCACGCCGCTAGGTAACTGTATACTGCAGCACGGCGCCGCGGGCCGTCTGTACGCAGGGCGCCACGCCGCTAGGTAACTGTATACTGCAGCACGGCGCCGCGGGCCGTCTGTACGCAGGGCGCCACGCCGCTAGGTAACTGTATACTGCAGCACGGCGCCGCGGGCCGTCTGTACGCAGGGCGCCACGCCGCTAGGTAACTGTATACTGCAGCACGGCGCCGCGGGCCGTCTGTACGCAGGGCGCCACGCCGCTAGGTAACTGTATACTGCAGCACGGCGCCGCGGGCCGTCTGTACGCAGGGCGCCACGCCGCTAGGTAACTGTATACTGCAGCACGGCGCCGCGGGCCGTCTGTACGCAGGGCGCCACGCCGCTAGGTAACTGTATACTGCAGCACGGCGCCGCGGGCCGTCTGTACGCAGGGCGCCACGCCGCTAGGTAACTGTATACTGCAGCACGGCGCCGCGGGCCGTCTGTACGCAGGGCGCCACGCCGCTAGGTAACTACACACACACACACACACACACACACACACACACACACAACGCACCCTCACACACTCACATACTGCACACACACTATGCTACATATTGTCATCATCATCAACAGCCAGGAAATGTCCACTGCTGAACATAGGCCTTACCTATAGGGAAGTACTTTGACTATTTACTTCCCACCTGCATCAACTCCCCGTGGCTTTTACAGATCGTCGATCCATCCTACGCTACTTCCGGTTCGTGGTCGCCACTCGAGAATCTTTTTTCTCCATCGGTTCGGATTGAATCTACCTATTGCCACCTTAAAATGCTAACGCGAAAAACCTAAGGCGGGCATCTCCCATTTACTTTTGACATAATACTTTAATTCCAAAATGGTATTATTTCCCCTCAGGTATAGCAGCTCAAGAAGGGCACGAGGAATGTGTGATTTGGCTTCTACAGCACGGAGCGGATCCTATGCAAGCTGATCACTGTGGTAAGTTAAATATATAGGGAAATATAAATAGTTGATCTTTGTGGTAGGGAAATGTAAATAGTTGATCATTGTGAGAGTTAAATATCTAAGGAAATGTAAATAGTTGATCATTGTGAGAGTTAAATATGTAGGGAAATGCAAATAGTTCGGTGGTGTAGTGGTTGAGCAGGTCGGCTCATGATCCGTAGGCGGCGGGTTCGATTCCCACGACAGGACAAGTATTTGTGCACAGAAAAACGCAAATACTATGTTCTGTGTCTGGGTGTTGAAGGAGCATGGTCCTCGTAGTTCCTGGGTCCCCTAGATACAGGGAATTCTAGTTAGGGTCCAGGATATATTTATGTGATCTTTGGGTGTTATTTATTAACTGTAGTATATTAAATATGTAGGGAAACGTAAGTAGTTGATCATTGTGGTAACTTAAATAGGTAGGATGGGTACACTTTATGGATACTTATCGGTGAGTATTGGCGGGAACGCGGAAAAGTTCACGTCGTTGCATTGTATTATTTCTCAAAACTTGTGCTTTTCCAGTGTTAATGTTTAAAATTGGTGGCGTTTTATGCATTAAGTGCTGAATTACGAGCATGAGTGTGGGCAAGTGATATAATGTGGTGAAACGTGATTTTCCGTGTTGTTTCCAAATTCCATAGAAGCTTCTAGTAAAATTGCCACCACTTTACTGGAGTATGACTTAGACTGGACTGTAACTACCTGACCTAGACTGGACTGTAACTATAACTAGGACTTGACTGTACGTAAAATATTCTAAAAGATCCAAAATATAAAAAGAAAAAACATTCAAGATTTGGCCACAAGGACTTTGAATCCAGCACCCCTATTCCCAACCTATCGGAAGCGTTTCGATTCGAAATCTACACTCTCCGTCTCTGTCATTCTAAATGTAGTTGACGAAGATGGAGAGTGTAGATTTCGAATCGAAAGGTTTCCGATAGGTTGGGAATAGGGGTGCTGGGCAGTTAAACCCAAGAACAAAAAAAAAACTTATCGGTGCTTAGAAGGTATCAGAAACCTGGCTTTATTCCATTCGCTTGACCTCTCAACCATGTATCCCAGGACGGACCCCAGCTAAAGTGGCATGGCGCGCGGGGCACGGCAACATCTGCAGGCTGCTGGAGCGATGGTCAGCGCCCTCCGCGCCCGCCGGGGATGTGCCGGCTACACCGGGACCGACCAGCGCTGGTGAGTTAACTTACTTAACTTACTTTTCTGCAAGTTCGTCTAGTTAACTAGTCTAACTAGGTGGTAGAACTTTTCTGCAAAGTTCGTCTAGGTAGGTACCACCGCTTTGCCAGTTATTCTGCCGCCAAGCAGTAGTGTGCAAGCACTACTGTGTTCCGGTTTGAAGGGCATTGTAGCTAGTGAAATTACTGGGCAAATGAGACTTTATGACCTGATTACACAGTGTAGTAATCTGACTACTAGACTGTGTGATGTCTCAGGATGACGTGCGCAGTGCAGTGTCACGCGAAACTTTATTATTTTAAAGTTCCGGGTGGCACTGCAACGGTTATGGGCGGCCGTGTCGCTTAACATCAGGTGAAGGACCAGCCCGTCACGTCATTCATTCCCATAAAAAAAAAAAAGTGAGGTACCACCGCTTTGCCAGCTATTCTGCCGACAAGCAGTAGTGTGCAAGCACTATTGTGTTCCGGCTTGAAGGGCGAAACTTTATTAACTAACTTTATTACTAACGCGTCACGTCATTCATTCTCATAAAAAAAAAAATTGCCATGAAAGTTCTTCTAACAATTTCAAGATTTTTAACTTACTACAAAAAGGAAGGTTCTAAATTGGGTTTTGTTTAAGACCGATTATTTAATGGGGCTCTCATATAACAAACGTGACTTTTTAGACGTTTTTATAGATAATACTACGGAACCCTGCGTGCGTTATATCATTTGACCGATTATTAATTTAATTACAGAAACTGTTTCAACTGTTGATGAACCAAATAAATAAAATATTAATGTTTGGACCCAGGTTCACCGGAATACAAAAGGCGTAGCCTCCACAGTTCCAACTCAACCAAATCCTCTTCCAACATGACGGGCGGCTCGGGACGGTCGCATGAACAGGACCTTACTAACACACACGATAAGGTGAGTACGAAAAAATACGTGGACAGTGTCATTCAAATCCGCACTTGTGGTGAAATGAAATTCGCACTAGTGACACATTTTCAACGTGCCAGTTACCACATACGCCTGGATAATAGACTACACTTTCCCTATTTATGATTTTTATAGCAGTATCGCCTGCTCAGCGTAATCTACAGATTAAAATTATTTTTTCTTGAGCATTTGTGTTCATGTAGTTTGACCATGCTGAGCCCTTATTCTCGATAGATTCCTTACTTCGAAACCACGGAAATTCCTTGTCTTCCATATGAGATCTGGCAAAAATCTATGAAACGATTTAAAACCGCGCGAAATGAATTTAAAATTGGCGCGATTTGAACTGTCAAAAATATGTTCCACTGCGACGCGTTCCTAAACACCAACACATCAAAAGATATGACCATTTTTGTCAATATATTTTATTCAAAATAAAGATAACTTTAATGTAAAGTGAAAGTATATCTAACGCTGTGACACGATTTGAACAAGACACGATAACGATGTAGTTTTGTATCGTGTGGAATCTGTGTTTCCATAGAGAATTACTCAATACTCAATACTCAGAATTAGGGCCCTAGTTGGTATGATTCTCAACAATTACTCATTAGATGGCGCTACCAACCCCGTAAGTTGGTTGTAAAAGGTGAAGGAAAAATTCGTACTTCGGAGACCACTTGTCACTTAAAGTAAAGCATATCCCGGCGGATGGATGGATGCGGGTTCAAATCCCGGTCGTGATTCTAATTTTTCCTTTACAAATTAATCTGTACACTCTCCCTGTGAGAGAAGGCCCGTGTCCCAACAGTGGGAACGTATTGGGCTCATGATCTAATCCGTATGGCTCCAGTGTGAGAATAGGACCACGCCATCTCTTCCCGCGGGTGCCGTAAGAGCCGGCTGAGGGAATGTCCAGGGAATGGGCTGCGTTCTCCTCGAACATTATAATCTGTGGTTATGGCGAACCCTCCTATGATAATCGTCCAAAGAAGCGTTTTATGGGGACCTGATGATGTGAATTTATATATTTTATTTGTTATATAAGTTGGGACTAGCTGAGTCATGTTTCGTTCTTTAGTCAAATTATTGTTTGCAGACAAACAGAGCGAATCTGTCTCTCTCTTTCGCACAACAAGTGGCCCGTTGCGGCCGTGGCAGGAGGGAAAAGGACAGAGATGTGCCTATCCCGGAACACGAGGTTGTTGAGAAGGAGACTAAATTGAGGTAAGGATTTAATTTTTTAATCAAGTCATATTAAATAATTTTTTGTAGACATTTCACACAGTGCCATCTAGCCCCAAACTAAGCATAGCTTGTACTATGGGAACCAGATAACTGACACAATACTTAGATACTTTTTGTTTGTAAATACATACATAGAATACAATGTAACACCCAGACACAGAACAAACATCGATGTTCATCACACAAATGTTTGTCCCGGGTGGGACTCGAACCCACACCCTATATAGTTTTTCATATTGAAATGCCCACACATATTTAATTCAGAAGGCAGCTACATTTTAATATATTTATTTAATGTAAGTACTGTTTTTAAGCCAAATATTTAATGAAAATTGTTTTCGTTCCTAGCGCCTCTAACCGAAGCTACGTAGCGAACGAGCGAGACAACGATATTCGAGGTTACGCGAGAGAGAGGGACAGGCGTCGCGAACAAAGGCACGCGTGTGAGAGAGACAACGCTAGTCCATTATACGCCAGCCCTCCACGGTCACCTGTTAGCGACATCTGTAGTCCTGATCATGAGAAACCGATTGGTATGTATCTATCTCTCTCTTTTATGTGTTATTAGAGTGGGATGGAAGTGTTGTTAACCGTGTGTTTGGTTTTAGTTGTTCTCTTTCAGACCATGTGGTCGGTGTTTGTTCATCTCTTTCAGATATATGTTATTAGAGCGAGATGCAAGGATTTGTGTTTGTATTACACGATATGGAATAGATGAGATGAAGTAAAATTGCAACTGGGATATTTTGAGATATGGCCTTAGTGAAACGAAGTCATTTTGCAATCTAGCCATTCTAATATTAATCCTTGTTCACAACTTTGCAGACATTTTGATTAAACTATCTAAACTTAAGTACGTATGCCCTAAAGTTTGTGACGATGTCATCCTCCTTCATCATCATTTCAGCTATTCACCTGCTTTCTTAGTTTTCGCATCAAATATTGGCCTCACATAATCTAGATTTGAATTTTAAATTAGAACATTAGTCGCATTCTTTTCATTTTCCATACATTTTCGTCATTCTTTATTCAACCGCCGAGGCGGACAGTCCTCGTTTGTGCTTAACCAATTTTCATAAGATATCTGTTACTAACAGATTTGAGTGCTATTTGTACCTCAAGTTATATTGTTACTACTAGTTGTTCCGTAAAAGTTCTATCGGGAACAAGTTGTGATCTTATTTTCAGCATTTCGGACCATAACCACCTTAAATTATTGTTAAACGACACAATAAACCTAGTTCATCGAGATTTCTACAGTTTCATTCCATTAGCTCCTGATTTCCCACTAGTACCTACGTGTTCCCGTGAGAGTCCTCCCCTATCTGAGCTACCGGGAAGAAGCTTTGGGGGGACCTCCGGGATAAGTTTAACAGCTCTTAAGTTCGCACTTATCGCTTGAGGACATAAAAATCAAAAGTCAATTTTAAGCACTTTTACAAGTAAATTTTTTTATGAGAAACAATGACGGGACAAGTTAGTCGTTCACCTGATGTTAAGCGACACGGCCGCCCATAACAGTTGCAGTGTCACTCGGAACTTTAAAATAATAAAGTTTCGCGTGACACTGCACTGCGCACGTCATCCTGAGACATCACACAGTCTAAAAAGTAATTTAATTTGCCCAGTAATGTCACTAGCTACAATGCCCTTCAAACCGGAACACAGTAGTGCTTGCACACTACTGCTTGGCGGCGGAATAACTGGCAAAGCGGTGGTACCTACCTAGAACTTTGCTTAAAAGTCCTACCACCTAGTAAAATATGTATTGAATAAATGTTTTTTTTTCCAGTATCCCAACCACAGAGCCTGAGCACAGTAAACCCAAATGCAACAGACACACACTTCAATCGTGACACACACATGCGCATCATACTAGGTCGAGACAGCAAACCGCCGCAGGAAAGGAATGACAGGTAAATATCACCTCCACAGGTTGACTGGAAGATAAAATGGGCAGGCCACGACGCTCGTAGAACTGACAACCGATGGGGAAGGTTCTCGAGTGGCGACCACGAACCGGAAGCAGCGTAGGCCCCCCACTAGGTGGACCGACGATCTGGTGAAAACCGAACCGATGGATGCAGGAGGGAAGCAGCCGCTCAAAGTGGCGCTTTCTGGGGGATGCCTATGTTCAGCAGTGGGCGTCTTCAGGATGATGATGAGGTTGTCTGGAAGAGATAGCTGCTTGAGAATAAGACCGCTTGGGACTTAAGGCAAGGCTTTCCCTTATATCGGTGTTTTAAATGGTTTTCTATCAGTTATCGGGTTCCCATAATAGCTATGCTTAGTTTGGGGCTAGATAGCGCTGTGTGAAATGTCCACACATATTTATTTTAATTTTATTTTAATTGTAGGGCAAAGTTGACAGGCCTTTAGGTACAATATGAATTAGGTACTTCTTAGTAAAGCTTAGGTTGTATTAAAAGAAGTTGGCTTAAAATACCTTTTAAGAACGGTTTAAACGTTATTTTAAGCTATTCTTAAAGGACGTTTTAAGCCCAAACTTTTTTGAGTAGTAGTATCCAAACTAAACTGTGATATTATTTTTAAAATAACAAAAGCTTGCATTAAATAATTATTGTATTGTTTAAATGTATATTATCAGTGTTGTTGTTTAAACCCATTTGGTGTAGTGGTTGCTCAAGACAGCTTTTACAAGAGGCTGCGGGTTCGAGTCCTGCCAACATTTTATAAATATTTTTGGTTAGTTTGTAGTTCTCTTTAGTACTCACTTAGCTACTACCCTCAACTTAAGATTCTGTCGCCGCAAACACACAGTGTATTCCAGTAGACACTTTTTAAAGCTAGTTCCCAATCCAGCCAATATGATGGTATTAGAGGAAAAAATACTTTACCTTAGCTTACTCCTATACCTTACCTTACATGATCTCTATACATTACCTTACCCCTTAACCTTACCTTACATTACCTACCCCTATACCTTACCAAGTTTTCCTTCTCTGTGTGCTAGTAGAGTGCACCGATGTATACGTAACGCAGTCGCTATCTTCGACACTTCGGTAAGATTGAGGGAGACTCTTCTACTCTTGAGAAATGTTTGCAAAAGATAAGAAAAAGTGGAGGTCTGAAATCAAAGAAGGTCAAAAGCTTCCTGACCAAAGTTGGTTTGCTTCTCTTGCTTCAAAAAGAGCCAAACGGCATCACAGAGACAATCTGTCACAATAGCACAGAGTGTGGTCGAGGTTGCCGCACTTGTGTTGGCGTACATAAGGCCCGTTCGGTCTAGCTTCAGATGGCAAAATTAACAGTTAAAAATGCAAAAAGTGACATTTTTAACTGTTTTAGGGGTTAAAACGAACGCAGGGAATGTTATCAACGGAAGTGTCAGTCGCAGAATACTAACACTGCTTAAATCGTCTGTAAAAGACTGAAAAGGCCATGTATGTATACCATACCTTACCCCTTTACCTTACCTACCCCTATACTTTACCCCATACCTTACCCTACTAATATTGTCAAAACCAGACGTCCACCCTGTTTCTAAGACATGGCTTTATTGGAATTAAAATTCAATATAATTATTGTTTCAAATTATTATTTGCTTATCCATGTTTGATATGATTTGGTACGTAGCTCGTGGCAAGGTCGACGCGCGTACAACAGTTTGGCGAGAAGTATCACGAGAGCTAAGGGGGCGATATTCAAAAGAAAGTGAGTTACGACTTCTGGGTTTCGGTAACTGTGACATCCTATATTATCATGGTTTCATTAATACGTACCACCACGACTTCTAATTTGGTTCATGACTGGACAGCTAAGAATGAACCTAAGATGTCTACAAAAATATTATAGTTCTATTAAGCTTTTCGTCTAAAATACCGCAGAACCTGAAAAGAAAGGTTTTCGATGAATGTGTGTTGCCAGTGATGACATATGGAACTGACACGTGGTCTCTTTGACCTCATTAGTAAGCTCAAAGTCGCGCAACAAGCTATGGAGAGAGCTATGCGTGTAGTTTCCCTGCGAGATAAAATCCGGAACGAGGAAATCCGATATAGACTAGTGATCGATATAGCTCTGCAATTAGCAAGTTGAAATGGCAATGGGTAGGCCACAGAACCGGTAGCAGCGTAGGCCTCCCACTAGGTGGACCGACAATCTGGTGAAAACCGCGGGGAGCCGATGGATGCAGGAGGCGAGCAGTCGCTAAAAGCTGGGGAATTCTAATCCAACCATGATCCGTTACCATTGTCACTTTGAATGACTACGTGCTACTCGTTCACCTGATGTTAAGCGACACGGCCGCCCATAACAGTTGTAGTGTCACTCGGAACTTCAAAAATTCGAGCAAAGCCTCTGAGCAGTTAAAAAAGTTGCTGGAAACAAATAATGAACTCTTTGTATTGATTTGATAAAACAAAATTGATCTGTCGGGCTACTCTGGAACCCAATCCCAATTATCCAAAATAAATAATTTGGTAACAAAGTGGATGGTGTAAAAATGAGTCGATTCCATAAAATTCCATGGACAAAGATTCCAATCTTGCGCTAGTATCGGATTTAAGAGTACCAAATACCACGATTTTATTCCAAATTACGATTGAAATTGATTTTCAAACAGAGTAACCTTGCTGTACTTAAAAAAATCCGGTAGATGCGTCTGACAGCATTGCCATGGATTCGTCAATATTGCTGATGTCACAGATACCGAGCCAGTGTCAAGCTGGGATTGGCTAAACGCTATTAGGTTCATGCTGTAACTAGGCACTCATTTCTTCACTGATCATCAAAAGAGGGTAGTTTTTTCCTAAGTTTATGTCTATTCAACAATTTTTTTAATGGTCAATATATCTTTAAGATCTAACTACTACAATAATTAAAACTAAACTGTACCACAAATATTAAAATAGTATTCCCTGTACTAAAAGCTACTAACTACACCACTACAAAGAACATTTTGGACTGTAAACTAGCCACGATGGCCTATAGACAGTCCAAATGTTGAAATTTGGTCGCAAGCCTGGTCGAAATCCAAATTAGGTACCAATTTTAATATCCCTTTAAAAGAAGGGTTAACCCCAGTTTTAAAAAATGATAAATTTGAAAAGTAAAAAAATATTTTTAGAGCCCTTTTCATAGTTTCAATTTGGTTCTGAGTCAGTCTTCACCGGTGGCGTCACCAGTGTGACTTTAAAAGCGTATATCTTGGAAACGTGACGCTGGAAGAGAATATGTCTCATACAAACCTTGTTCGTATCAGTGGGAGCCATTGATTTATATAAGTTTTACAAGTGGCCGCCATGTTGAAGAAAAAACAAGATGGCGGAGAGTAATTATGCCAAAATATTCAACGTTCTTTTAAAGTGACACAGAGCAAAATAAAAAAGCTCGCCTCTAAGCGTCATTTGTTTCAAAGCTCTGTGATTGGAGGCATCTTAAGCGTAAAAAATTAAATGCTGTCAATTTTATCAGTCGGTTTCCAATCCAATTTTTTTATAGCCTTTTCTATTTATATATAAATTGATTTGTAAAATTAATCTATGTATTGTCATTCACTACTAACCATCGCTTAGTTACAGTATTAATCTATAATAGCTGCTGTATTTACAAATCGCACAAATTGCTAGAAAAAAAATCTAACCTAAAAGCTATTTTTGTCTCACTCTAACGTTCCTTTTAGAACAGGACAGCTAATAAATGTACTTGATTATTATATTAAGATTATAATTGTGCGATAGTAAAAAAAAGCAGTAATTATACTAAAACTTAATCGCTCGCAAGGCTTTCAATAACAAACTAACCTTGGGAAATGGGATTAATTAGTTTTTTTTATCATAATAAGTCTATTTTATTAAGATAATAGGCATGATGACTGCTATTAAAAATGAACAAGTAAATATTACTTTCACAAAGAAGATTTCAAATGAATGCAATAATTGAAAAAATAAGCAAAATCGGTAAATAAATCACGGAGTAATAAGCTTTTAAAGTTTTTACCAAAGCCAAAGAGATTGTATGAAAACCTACCGCAGCTTAGTAATGAGGTACTATAACGACCTTCCTCTGACGTCACTGGCCGTTTGAGCTATCTCTTTCTATTCCGGTTTTTAAAATGCTCGTAACTTGGTCATTTTATGAGATATTTAATTTTTGTTTTCACAAATGTTTATCTTTTGAGGACTATAATTAATTTAACAAAAAAAAATTGTCATCATGTCTATTGATTGAATCAGGCGTGACCTCGCGGAAGTTCATCTTAAATATAAAATGAAACAAGAATATCTAGTGTAATTCCGCTAAAATAGCGCTAATATATATTTTAGCGGAATTACACTAGATATAGTGTAAAAATAGCCCACAATTGCAAATAGCAAATATTCATAATTAGCCTTAAGTTATTTATAAATATACATGATGTTTTAGTTAGCTGTAAGTTTTCCGAAGTTAATAAAATAAAATATTATTGTTTCATTTTGTATTTTTCTATTTTATTAACACAAAAGCAAAGACTTTCTTAACCGATTGGTAAAGTTAAGCAACATTCGCTGTGGTAACTTTATTCGCTCGCTCATTTGTTAATAATTTTGTAACGGTCACCCAGACTCAAAAATTAAAGCCCGTTGATAGTTAGCAGTTTTTTCTAGATTTATTCCAGATATAATATTTTTTGTTGCTTTTTATTTTTATTTGGGTATTATTCTTTTTTTTTCTTTTTTTTTTATAACTCGATAGGCCCGCATTTGACCGAAACCTCACCTGATGGAAAGTGACGATGCTGTCTACGGTGGTACATGCTTGCCTAGAAGATACCTATTCACTCGCGACTTGAAGAGCTCCAGATTGTACTTATCGGAAAACAAAGTCGCTGGTAATATGTTCCATTCTTTCGCTGCTCGGATTATAAATGTCGAGTCGAATCGCTTTGTACGAATTGAAGGAATATGAATTATAAATGGATGGCGTATAGCTGTACGTCTTGTCGTCCGATGGTGAAATGTAGAAGGTGGAATTAGATTGTGTATTCAATTTTGGTCTAATATTGTTTATTGACATTTTATACATTATTATTATTATTTTATTATGACCCGTATGACACCGTTATTCCATAAGATATAGACTTATGTAAATAGGGCGAATTTCGTTGTGTAACTTTAGTGATTTGTATTTGTGACTTGTAAATTTTTTACCAATAAATTGATTATGATTATGATAGGTCGTGAACATAATGTCTCCTACAAACACGACTCACTTGTAGGCAGGGGGCGAGGTAACAAAACGAGACAGGCATACGAAATTACAAAGAACAGAGCGGGATAGAACAAAAGACACATTTGGTGTCCCGTTTTTTCTCATAGGATTAGCGGTTGAAATACACCACTAGTTTTCGTATGAGTGGAAGTTATATCATTGGTCAACTGGATTTATAAATATAAATAAATAAATAAATAACGCCCAACGACCACATACATAGATCCTGGACCGTAACTAGGATCCCCTGTATCTAGGGACCCAGGAACTACGAGGACCATGCTCCCACAACACCCAGACACAGAACAAAGTATTTGCGCTTTTTTTTCTGTGCACAAATGTCCTGTCGCGGGAATTGAACCCGCCGCCTCCAGGTTACGAGCCGACCTGCTCAACCACCACACCACGGGGCTGTCAAAATAGTCAATGCCCTGACCGCTAGAAAATTAAAAGCTAAAGCCAAAACCACAGTTTTTTCATTGTGTCTGTCTGTGTTAGGTGATCTCTAGGTCAGACGTAAACCTTTTTTCTATAAAAAAATTACCATGTTACCAGTTTTTTTGTTATTTTTCAGCAAAAACAAAAGGAACGGCATAGTCACAAACCCGGCGATGAGACTGGTTGCCAACGTGAGGAATGGACTAGGTAAGTTGTGGACAGGGTGTCTTAAATAACCGGCCACGTGCATATCAGACTCGCGGATGAAGGGTTCCGTACCATTTTTTTTTATGAGAATGAAAGGTGTGACGAGCTGGTCGTTCACCTGATGTTAAGCAATACGGCCGCCCATAACAGTTGCAGTGTCACTCGGGACTTTAAAATAATAAAGTTTCGCGTGACACTGCACTGCGCACGTCATCCTGAGACATCACACAGTCTAGTAATCAGATTACTACACTGTGTAATCAGGTCATAAAGTCTCATTTGCCCAGTAATTTCACTAGCTACAATGCCCTTCAAACCGGAACACAGTAGTGCTTGCTCACTACTGCTTGGCGGCAGAATAACTGGCAAAGCGGTGGTACCTACCTAGACGTACTTTGCAGAAAACTCCTACCACCTAGTACCATTATCTAAACGTTTATTTATTATTACTTATCATCATCATCAACAGCCTGTAGATGTCCACTGCTGAATAAAGGCCAGAGAGCGCCACTTTGAGCGGCTGCACGCCTCCTGCATCCATCGGCATCGGTTTTCACCAGGTCATCAGTCCACCTAGTGAGGGGTCTATGTATTCGCTGCGTCTTCCGGTTCGTGGTCGCCACTCGAGAACCTTTCTTTTCCATCGGTTGTCAGTTCTACGAGCGATGTGGCCTCTTTGGTATTGTTATTACCTATAACAACACCAAATTTCAGCAAAATCCGTTCAGTAGTTTCACCGTTTTCCATGTTCGAAGGGACGGACAGACAGACAAAAAATTAAAAAAAAAATTGGTTTATTTCTACTTATATCGATTAAGAAGCGCAATGTAGCCAAAATTTTCCAAAAATGTTCAATGGATAGATTTAGCGCAGTTTTAGTTTTTTTTTTATGTATAGATTTATTTATTTATTTAGATTTATTTATATTAAAATTAAAATTTTATTTCAGATAACGCAGCAGCGAATATTCGTCGAACAGGTGTAGCTCTAGCAGCTAGCGCTAGTTCCAACAATCCAGCTGTCAAAACCAACGCGTTCCAATGGAGGAAAGAGACGCCGCTATAAACTTGTATTCGGTTAGAGCGGGATGAATATAGTCGAACAGTGTAGTTTGTATAAAATTGAGTAACAGATGATTTTTATTTTGTCTGTGTAAATTGTGAAAGACAGAGACGCCGTTATAAAGTTGTACGCTGTTAGAGTGGGACGGATATAGTCGAACAATGTAGTTTGTATAATGATATGATATTCAGTAACAGATGATTTTAATTTTGTCTGTGTAAACTATGAAAGACAGAGACGCCGCTATGAGCTTGTAAGCGGGACGGAGATACTCAATAATGTAGTTTGTTAAAGAAATTCAGTAAGAACGACGATTTATTGGTTTGCCTAAATGAATAATGAAAGACAAGGACGGCGCGTGCGTGCGACAAACAACGGTCGAGAAGTGACCTACAATTTAGTAGAACGTTTTAAACTGGTATGAAAGAAAGGGACGTTGATATGAACTTTCAAGTGATTAGAGAAAGATGGATATATTATTTTATTCATAATAGTTATTTAGCGAATCGGTAAGGAACAATATAAATAGCTTGTAGAAACTAAAGCCAATACGTTGAAGTGATAGAAAGAGATAGTGCTATAAAGTATAGAACAAAATAGAGATAGAAATATTCAAATATAATAGCTTAATCATGAATTGGTAACGCTAATCAAAAAAACTAGATTGACGGGAAGAAAGAGACACCGCGATAATGTAGTCGGTAGTTAGAGCGAGGAAGATAATCCTATATATTTATGGAGTAGCCATAGAAATAATTTCGATAGTATAATAAACAAGGTCATGAAAAGAAAAGAGACGGCTATACATTAATAGGCGGTTGGAAAGAGTACAAGTATATTTATGTCGAATAATAATTTCAATGTGTTACTGTTAAGAAAAGGATGCCACTATAAGTAACAAGGCAATTAGAAAAAGATGCATGTATTGTTTTTTTTTTGTATAAAAACTTTGGCTTATTATGCGCGAGCGAAATAGAAGATCCTCGAGTATGGGAGCCTTAATAAATATTATTTAAACTTCATTATTTTAGTAACATTTAATTCAGTTTATACTAAAATATATATAAATCAATTAATTATAGTATTGTACACTAATAATTAAATAAATAAATTATTATGTATTGGGTCAAAAAGTATTATTGTATTACATAGTTTAAATATAAATTATTGTCTCAAAAAATGAAGCTCTATATGAAATTAAGCATTTATATCGCCATTTCATAAAATTGTTTGCGTCGTCTCTTTCTAAACCGTTATGGCGATAATACATGACTTAAACAATTGGATTTAAATAAAACATGATTCGTTTTATATTTTCATGATAAAATTATTTATTACAATCCTCGATCAGTTGCTATGTAAAACTCTTAAGCCATTCGAAGGCTTAATGACTTAACTAATACCGACGGCTTAATATATATACCATTAACCTATTATGTCAATATGTTTGTAATTCCGATGGCTCTCAGTTGTAAATACCACTTACCGGTCACCCATCCAAGGCTCGCAGAAGTTGTTATTCAACTGAATCAAGTTGTATTATCGCCATTAATTCAAATACTAGTCCTTCCTTTAGTATAATAAATATAACATTTCATTAATAATACAAATGAAGTACTTGATTTCATTAATAAATATAAATAACTAAAGAATTGTATGTCTGTACGTCTGTGTGTTTGTTTGAAGGTTGATTGGAGCTTAAAAAGTCGGGTAGAATCTTGGTAAAGTTTACAAGTCATAAAAAAAACCCGTCAAAAGAAGTCATAAAGCAAAAGCTAATTAGTATATAAATTAAAAGCAATTATAAGTGTGAAAACTAAATACAGCGTAAAGACATCTCGGAGTTTTGGCGGGAACTTGAAAAGTTTACGTCGTTGCATTGTATTATTTTTCAGAACTTGTGCTTTTTCCAGTATTAATGTTTGAAATTGGTGGCGTTTTAGGCGTTAAGTGCTGAATTCCGAGCATGAGTGTGGGTAAGTGATATAATGTGGTGAAACGTGGTTTTTCGTGTTACTTCCAAAATTCTATGGAAGCTTCTAGTAAAGTTGCCACCACTTTACTGGAGCATGACTTAGACTGTCATAGTCCAGTCTAAAGTCAAGACTTTACGCGAAATATTCTGAAACGATGAAAAGTTACAATACTTGACACTGGCGAAATACACTATGTGTGGAGCCCAAGGAACTCATATGGTGGAGCCAAAATGAAAGAAAAAAAATATTGAGAAATTCTTGCCGATTTGAAGCGTCACTCAGAACTATAATATGAAAATCCATCGCGTTGATTGGTTGCTTTGAACGTGTGAATTCTGTGATTGGTTAGTTGAATTAGTTCCAAAAACTCTCACGATGTCACTCTTAGCAATCAGCGCCAAAATGGCGAATATCAAATGCCTTCAGTCAATATTGGTTTATGTAGTCCAGCGTACTAGCATAATGGAGGACAGTGTACAGAATCTATCAAATAACAGATCTCATTTTTAAAAATATATTAGAAATTTTCGCATTTATATACAAGGTGACCTTGAATTGATATGATCCCGAAAGGGGGTAAATCTACACCCCAAGGTAGACAATGTTTCTTCTACGACTTTACTAAATTAATAGTTTTTCATTGAAGAAATGCCATGTAAAGTTTACGTTCGAAAATAGCCCTAGCGCAGCTGGGTGGTTGAATTTCGTCCTTGACCGAGTGCACATAAATGAGTTTAACGACCTGTGTTTAGAATTGAATTTATAGTATCTTGTTAACTCTCGTAGCGATCGCACGTGCAATTTTGCGAGTCCATTTATTTTTTACCATGGAGGTTTGGAAACGCCCAGTTTCAAGTAAGGCTCTCTACAACTTGTAGGGTATCATGGTCCCAGTCCCCTCATTTCGGGATAACATACCAATTCAAGGTCACCTTGTATTGTTCAAACATTTTAAAATACAACGTATTATTGTGTTTTATTTCAACTATTTTTAACGAAGAATATTTAAAAAAAATAACTAGTCTAGAGTTTTTATCATTCATATTTATCTAGATGGTGAATCCAGAACTTAGATTGATAAGTTCAAAACTACTGTTGTCCTTGTCATTTTGTATCTTATAAAAGGGATGGCAAAAGGTTTTGGCGGGAATGTCATAATACAGTCTTCAAAAGAAATACTATTTTAACTCACTCAATGTTTTGCACTGCAAAGTAATTCAGTGCTTTTCACTGCAGATTTAATGCTTTGCACTGCAAAAGCACTGAAAAAGCGCATTGCTTTGAACTGCATTTGCAATTGGCAAAGCAAGTCAATGCAATGCATTGTCACTGTGAAATCTTGTCTAGCTAGCACTTGGAGCTGATTATCGAAAATTGGTCTAGAAAATTCTGAGAAATGGGTAAAACAATGGGGAAACATACATACTCCTTTTTTTAATTTGGTTAAGTCTCCTTAGAAATATATAAATTCGGACAAAACTATTCCATGTAATAAAATGTCTTGAATTTAAACCAAAGTACGATGAATTCTGTTCAGAAAAAAGCGACAACTAAGTAAACTATACAAAAAAGATGAAAATTTGAACTGATAATGTTTTTAGTACAAATATTAGAAAAAATATTAAATCCTCCATCTTTATTTAATATGGCTGCTCTATGTACTATTAGAAAGAGACAGTGGAATATCGAACTTTACAAACTGCTATCGATTCTGTTGTACGATATAACGACACACAGAATTCGCTCTTATTTACATAAGTCTAGGACGGGCCCGATAGCTCAGTTGGTAGTATCCCTGCCTTCTGAACTGAGGGCTGTGGGTTTGATTCCTACCCGGGACAAACATTTGTGTGATGAACATAGATGTTTGTTCTACGTCTGGGTGTTATATTGTATTCTATGTATGTATTTACAAACAAAAAGTATCTAAGTATTGTATCAGTTATCTGGTTCCCATAGTACAAGCTATGCTTAGTTTGGGGCTCGATGGCGCTGTGTGAAATGTCCACACATATTTATTTATTTTATTTATTTATGAGACGGCTACATTTTTAGGTTATTGTATAAACCATATTTTGATACGTGTAAGTTGTGTATGTAATCGAATAACTTTTTATAGTCTGGCAAAGTTAACTCTGCAGTGGAGTATTTTGGAACCCCCAAAAACTTTTTTTATATAGCAATCAGTTTTATATGTCATTACCTGTTAATTTCATAACATGTCAGTGTATTAAACAATCTGAAGGGAGTTTTGGCGGGAACGCGGAAAAGTTCACGTCGTTGCATTGTATTATTTCTCAAAACTTGTGCTTTTTCCAGTGTTAATGTTTAAAATTGGTGGCGTTTTACGCATGAAGTGCTGAATTACGAGCATGAGTGTGAACAAGTGATATAATGTGATGAAACGTGGTTTTTCCTGTTGCTTTCAATATTCCATAGAAGCTTCTAGTAAAGTTGCCACCACTTTACTAGAGCATGATTTAGACTGGACTTTGACTACCTGACTTAGGCTGGACTTTGACTACCTGACTTAGACTGGACTTTGGCTACCTGACTTAGACTGGAATATGACCAAGACTTGACTTTACGTGAAATATTATATAACGATGAAAAATTACTATACTTGACACTGGCTAAATACCCGATGTGTGGGGCCAAAATCTAAGAAAAAAAATCTGAATTTTCTGATTGGTGTTAGTTTTGTATTTAGAAACGAAGTATTGGTTCAACCAATCAAGTGTTAAAAGTTTTTTGGAGTATAAACTGTGCTACCATATACAAGATTTTATATTCCACCAATTTTAAAGCACTGCAGAGTTACCTTTGCCAGACTGCAGTAACTAAAGTGTTAGTTATTTTTAACAGAATGAAGCCATATTATTACTGTTTCTTATACTAAAAAAAATATAGACGGCATCCAAAGAGCAAGTTTCTAACAAGTTTATCTAAATCGCGTTACACTGTAACTTGATCAGATTTTTCCCAGCTGCTCGCTAAGTGGGGCTATATGGACTCTTCAGCGTAAATAAAAGTTACAATGAGTCGCAAAGTAAAAGGAATACCATTTTTGCCTCTTGCGAAATTGTAATACGCTATTAGTCTGAAAAGTATGTTTGATTAGTAACATTTGTTTTTATTTAAAAAATAAATGTATACTGAAATAAACAAAAAACATTACGTTTAGCATACTTTTTGGCATTTTTAACACTACGTAGCATATTTTGTAGTTTTGAGTTGGCAACACTGTTGGCATTTCTGAGAGCTACCTTGAGCCTTGATTATATCCTTATTATAAATTATGTAACTGTTGCTCAATTAATTAATTATTATGTTAGGATCTCACTCAGAAACAAAATCGGTATAAGTTCTTTGAAAAAGTGTAGAAAACAACATTAAAAAATAAAAAAGAGTGGGTTTTAAAATTATCTATGGATGGGTAGTGGTAGTCTTTTGGAATTATTAGAATAAAAAAATTGTATGTTTGAAAGAGGCTGATCAAAATTTTGTGTCATATTTAGAGGCTAAAATTTTAAAATTAATTTAATTGACCTACCCAAGTACAAACTATACACTACACTACCAACCGTTGAGTCATCAACAGTTCTCTTTTTAACGATGCCATTCCCTGCTTTATAAGAAAGAGATAGCGCAACAACTCCAATAAATCCAGTAAATCTAATTTGGCGGCATTGTAAGGTAGGTAAAGATTTTGTGTTGTTTTCATTAGTATAAAATACTCAACATCTCCCGCTATGTTGTCTCATAGACCTAAACTAATTTAATTTTACGGACCAATACTAAATAAAAAAATATGTAAATACCATAGATGTAAGTAACTTAAAAGGGGAAGACGGGGTACGTCTTCACATCGCTAAGTCAATAAATTGGCTATGCGTCTCTCTCTACCGGCCACTTAAGCCGCGTATTGCTATCTCTTTTCTAACGAAAATTGTGCAAAGTTAAAAGGAAAACCACTTTCGAGAAGCGTATGGTTTAATTCCCCTCGTTTATTTACATCTATGTTATATACCCAATAGACATTATGACGCTGTTTTATTTATGGATCGATTTTCTCAAATTATTTAAAAATAAAATATATATTTGCGCGCCATTGAATAATATATAGATCGTGTCTTAAGCTAAAGAAATCTTTTTTCTCTCTTCCACTATCATATCGAAAGTGTAGTGCGAGTGAGACAACAATAGACATTTCTGCTCCTATCATATTATTATGGCGCGTGTTTGTGGTTGTCTATGTCACGTTAGCAATAATAAAAGTGGCTTTGAATTTCAATTTTAACGATCTTTTATATTAAAACACTCGCCAAATTGTTGATCAATAGTTATATTAAATCTGTGTATTTAATCAATGCCCTGTCTTGTTTTCGCTCATGACATTTTAGTTAGTGAGAAAAAGACAGGATGTTCATTAAAGCATTTATCAAACTAAAAGATGCAAAATAAGCTAATGAATAAACTTTCTCACTCACACCACTTAACTAAAGTCTGATTGGAGTGAGACAGCAATAGAAATGTCATCTAACTAATCTTTATTGGCGCGAGCGATTTACCTATTTTATTTACAAATATATTATTACATAATATATTGCTTTATATTAGAACTCAATCAATTCTTGCTATAACCAAGTCAGTAATTTAATTTTTCAAATAATGTATTTAGCTTATCCTAATGTCGTTCTTTCTTTTCCCGCGCTTCCCGATTTCCCCGCCATTTTGAACTGTCACTGTCAGTGTCAAGAAGCAAACGTCATTTTTTTTTACCTAAGATCATTTCTTTTAAACAGCCTATATTTGCGACGCTTATTTTGTATAATAGCAATAATTAATTATTTATCTATTTCTAGTACATTTTATTAGTATTTTGTGTGTTTGATAATATTGTGATTACTAGTGTATGGACATGAATTTTGAGAGTAAAGTAGTCGGTACCGTACTATGTACCTACCTATAATGTTGTGAAATATATTGAAATATATATAATTTCTCTTATTTTGTGTTATTTCTTTTCAGCTAAGCCCCTTTTAAATTTTACCTACTGAGGTTTCTTTCATCATCATCATCATCATTAACAGCCTGAAGATGTCCACTGCTGAACATAGGCCTCCCCCAGGGAGCGCCACTTAGAGCGGCTGCTCGCCTCCTGCATCCATCGGCTCCCCGCGGCTTTCACCAGGTCGTCGGTCCAACCTAGTGGGGGGCCGGCCTACGTTGCGTCGCCAATGGAGAACCTTTCTTCCCCATCGGTTGTCAGTTCTACGAGCGATGTGGCCTGCCCATTGCCATTTCAACTTGCCAAGCTTGAGGTTTCTTTATCTCAGATAAATTTACGTTATTCTTAAAACAGATCTCACCAAGGTAAAATAATTTTGGAAACCTGTGAAAATAAAAATGTACTACTACTTAGGTAAGTTGTCTTTGTAAGTCAAAAGTAGTCAAAACGCGCTTGATTATTTTATCAGTAAATTTTTTTTGTTTGTATAAGTCTTCTCATAACTAATCTATGTTCCATAACGCATTTGAAAGACCCAAGGGGGTCTAGCAAAGATGGAAAGGGTCCATTAGCATTAACGGCAAACGATAACTCAGAATGTATGGGACTGACAGCCCCTGCGGAAAGCTTTTCCGCAGTTAATGTCAGAGCTAATGTCATTCTCCATCACAGAATTCGCCTTATTACATAGGTCTACTATTACATATATACTAATACGGATACTAAGTCTATGTTCTTCATACATTTTGGAGTTAGCGTTAGCGTTTGGGATCTTTGCTAGACCCCCTGGGGCCGTACTGTCACCTCTTAGTGCGATTCAGATGAGGACCTAAACAAGGAACTTATATATATATATATATATATATATATAGTATACGTATAAGTACCTTGATGTTGATGGAAAAAACAGAGACAAAACTGGGGGCCTAGCAAAGATACCAACCACTAACGCTAACGCCTCACGCTAACTCCAAAATGCATTGAAATGACATTCGCTGCGGAAAAGTTAGCGATTTCCGAAATGTCATTTCAGTACATTTATTTTTTATTTTTTATTGTTTTAATCCTTCTATGGAATTTTGGAAGCAACACGGAAAATCACGTTTCACCACATTATATCACTTGCCCACACTCATGCTCGTAATTCAGCACTTAATGCGTAAAACGCCACCAATTTTAAACATTAACACTGGAAAAAGCACAAGTTTTGAGAAATAATACAATGCAACGACGTGAACTTTTCCGCGTTCCCGCCAAAACTCATAGATACTTAGATAGTAGCATTGAATATAAACTAGCATAGTATAGTAGGCATAGTAGGTATTATTTCTTTGAGATTACGACTCCGTAAGGAAGGAGGTTATATTATTTCACTACGACACTGAAAAAAAAAAAGTAAAAAAAAAAACAACAAATAGAATTATAATATTTTGAATTTAACGAAAAACAAAGGAAGAACTTTCTGTGGCATGACGCTCATTAGTTTGCAAATTTTGCAATAAAGTTTGTGCCCTATGTAATAGGGCGAATTCTGTGTTTGGGCCATGGTTTGTGCAGTCAACTTTTGTTTAGTATTTTGAGCTTTGAGATACCAATTGAAGTCGTTAAGTGATATCCATCACTGTTGTTTCCCACGAGAATCCGAGGTATGAATATATTGTACATCGTGCATTCGTTCGAAGACATAGAACTTTTAACATGCAGCAGTCCCATTTGCTGGCAACATAAACGCAACTTTAGAGCCTCCATAGAGCCCTAAAACAAAAAACTAAACACACCCTAGTCTATGTCACGCGTCCTGTCAAAGTCACTTGTCCTTTTTTGCGGTGCAAAACACGCAACGTTTTTAACTTTAATTTTCTTTAACTTTGTATTTTTCTACTAAAATTATTAAGAAAACGAGTTCAGGGATATTATTTTTCAGCCAAAGCGTCCTAAGGGACGGAATATGTGAAATATTACCTAAGGAAAATAATAACACCAAAGACTTAACACCAAACCATACTACAATGGTAAGACTACGATATTTTATATCCGTAGGAAGCCAGTATCCCAGGTAAAGAATGATCAGGAACTGAAATCAGATTCGGAGATGCAAATAAAAAGAGGAAGACAGCCGGTTTCTTCATAACCTCAAAATGGGTGGCACACGTCGAGGTTATGCTTGGTGTAAAAACCGAAGACACGGGTGGCACACGAGATGTGTCGACGTGGTTGTGACTCTTGGGTTTCATACGCGATATGAAGACAAGAGATCTATGACGTAAAGGTAGTTTTTCAAAGCTTTACCTACCACTGTCTGCTCATACCTGGTGAAAAAACCGAAGACACGAGTGGCACACGAGATGTGTCGACGTGGTTGTGACTCTTGGGTTTCATACGCGATATGAGGACAAGAGATCTATGACGTAAAGGTAGTTATTCAAAGCTTTACCTACCACTGTCTGCTCATACCTGGTGAAAAAACTGAAGACACGGGCGGCACACGAGATGTGTCGACTTGGTTGAGACGTTTCATACGCGACATGAAGACAAGAAATCTATGATGTAAAGGTAGCTTTCAAAGCTCTACCACTATCTGCCTATATCTAGTTTAAAAACCGAAGACACGGGTGGCACGCCAGATGTGTCAACGTAGGTATGACTGTTGGATTTCATATGCGACATGAAGACAAGAGATCTATTATGTAAAAGTAGCTTTCAAAGCTTTACCACTGTCGGCTTGTACCTGGTCTAAGTTTCAATGGCTCATGTTACCTAATTGGCTGCAGTCACACAATGTGGCAATGAGTCTTTCACTTTGGGCCTAGTATTAATAGCTCATTATTACCATCATGATCTTATGGCCCCACAGGGTACTGTATTGTAAATGATCTAGAGTTCCAGAGTTTCAGGCAGTAGCGCAGAAGGAATAATGTAAAATTAATAATTCCCCTGAATTAATATATAAAGAATGAAAAGAGAAATAAAACAACAAATCACCGCAGCGACAACCGACAGCCTTGAGCATTGAAATTGAGGTGGAAGTTTACCATCTACCAGTCAAGACATACTATTGGCATTAGGAGACCTAACCCCTAAAGCAGCCTAAATATAGACCACCAATAAATGAAAGAAAGACCACATCTGGACTGACCGCAGTTCTTAAGTCTTTATTACAAAAGAAAAATAAACAAAAATTAATGAATCAACTGATACCACAAAACTGTACCCTAATGCAGGCAATAAAGGTGAATCTTGAAATAAACAGTTCTCTAACTGATTCTGTAACTAATTGAGACGACAAATTCGAATCGGAATCAACACAGCCGGCTATTGGCCTATCTATATTAGGAAATACCACATTACTCTTAATTAAAAAAGAGGATAAATAATCTAATTGGAAAAATTAAAACCTCAAAGGCACACTGCTTAATATTATAAAAAAGGCCATAAAGAAAACACAAATGGTGTGCCTGGCTACCACCAAAGGTTGACGCAGGTATAGACATAAGAAAACCTAGCCTTCAATTTCTTGAAAAACATTACAACTCCAGCCAAAAAGTGCTATTAACAGCTATTACAAGCCACCCTACCAGTGGAGTGAAAGCGACTGAAACCAACTCAGGCCAAGACAACTGCTTGTCCATAGAGGTGAGTCATACCAAAGATTGTCCCAATATCTAAACTGTTGGAGAATAGTGCAACAAATAAGACTGTACATTTTATTTTAACCCGTATGGTATGGGTATGTGATTTTAGATAATTTCTTTCTTAATTCAACTTCAAAAGTTATGCAATGCCAATAAAATACTTATGATTTTTATGGCAGTATTGCCTACTCACCATAATCCACAGATTAATTAGTATAAGAAAAAGTTGAATCACAAACGGGGCTTGACCTCAATGTATACTAATATGTCTAACATATTAGTATATTTTGTATAATACGCTAAAATATGGATGCAATCTTAGGATGCAACCTATCTATCTTGTTAATCAAAATATCCGACCACAGCTCATATTAAAATGGATTTATTCATTTAATGCTCTGCTATAATTTATAGTTTTTGCTTAGCACCCATTACCGAATGTATAATTACAAAAGTAATGATAATGGTGTGGACTAGTACATATAAGTTATAGACTAGTATACAAATCAGTCCAAATTATGAAACAAGTAATGGTTGTTATACTTGCCTTGGGTTAGTTATAAAACTTTTATGAAAACATTATGTAACCCATAGAAAGTTGTCAATTTTGGGGTTTTATATTTGACACCAGAGAACTATGCCAGTACAGTTACCTAGGCACAAAAGAATATCAAAAATAACTCAATACAAAGACACCTTCACTAAATGAATGTTGCACATGAGATCTTGCCAAGATTATAGGTACTTTGATTACAGTGTGCTCTGCACTCCTAGAGCACCACAAAGCTAAGTCAAGGGAGGGACCTATGCTATGATATTCACTAAGGGGTAAACTTGATCTATCTTGGTGGGCCAACAGTATTAAAAATATAATAAATAAATCGATAAATTATATATGATGATGAAATCATTATTGATGCAAATAGAACAGGATGTACACGTGACTATAGTCGAAAAATAAATGGAATGTGGAAACAAGAAGCACACACAAAACACACATTTTGCGAAGCTTATCACATAATTTTAATTTTTGGAATTATTAACAATATTTCTCAGTTTAAAATTCTTTATGAAACATTAAATATATCCACAGTTTAGTATGAGTAAATAATAAATAAATAAATATGTGTGGATATTTCACACAGTGCCATCTAGCCCCATACTAAGCATAGCTTGTACTATGGGAATCAGATAACTGATACAATATTTATATACTTTTTTGTTTGTAAATACATACATAGAATACAATATAACACCCAGATACAGAACAAACATCTATGTTCATCACACAAATGTTTGTCCTGGGTAGGAATCGATCCCACAGCCCTCAGTTCAGAAAGCAGGGATACTACCAACTGAGCTATCAGGCCCGTCGAAATCATCAGATAACAGATGCCGATAAATAGTCACAGAAAACTATTAACCCAACACAAATTTGTTTGCATCTAGGGTTGAAGCTAAATGTCACTTATATACCTTGGCGACCCAGATCCAGATGCCAAGTAAATGTGATGCCTTTACTGTAAACCAGTTCCAATATTTCTTTTATGCTTTTACCCCACTTAAGTTTAATATTAAAATATATGCAAAAATTAGAAACTTTACAACTACAAAAATAATTATAGTTCCATATTGGCCGTCTCAGCCAGGTTGGCTAGTTATACAAACCATGCCATATTCAGACTTAATGATGTTTTCAAACTGAAAAAGATTGATTGCACTCTTCTCTCAGAGATATCCCTCCCCTGCACAAATAGCTTACACGGATTGCAGGAGTTCTATCAAGCAAGCATGGTTGAGATTGAGACAGACCATTCCACCAACATCCATGGATGTTATGCTATGCTTTCTTACATGGAACATGTTAAAACAATATGATGTAGGATCTGGGGCAGATATTTAGCCAAGAGAGAAATATAGATCCATTTATACCTTCAGTACCGAATGTTATTTAATTTCTAACAAAATTATTTAAATCCGGAGAGGCTTATGGCTCTGTAAATCAGCAATATCACAAATTAACAACTCTAAAATTGGGGATGATGACCATTTAAAAGAGATTATGAAGGATCCTATAAATCTAAAAATCCACTTTTGGCAAAATACCAAACCACGGGGTTCTATAATAGTTCTGTGTCTTACAGACCTGGACACACAATCAGTCACCAAGTTTAACCTGTAATACTACTAGCATTGAGTAGGTACAGCATAGGGAGCACAAACCTTGTCATTAATAAAACTCTAACACTTCATTTCATAATGAAGGGGTTCATGTCATAAATCTGAGTCTGCTCCAGGGTAAGCCAAGCCTATCTTATACTTGCAATTATCTGAATAATAAAATCTGCCCAGCAAAAAAGTACCTTGAATATTATGCCTCATAAAATATTTCAAACAATATAAATAAATCATTTGATATTGTCATTGAACAACAATTAATAGATGCGTTAAAGAAACTGACATCTTGTCACAGACTAGGTAGGGGATACTACCGGTCGTACTCAAAAACAAGTTAAAAAAAAAAAAAAAATATTACTTTTGTCAACTTTAAATTAAAAGATGTGTTTCTTGGAGATAATAAGACGAACGGCGGGTTGGACTAATAGCTCGTCAACATTTACAAAATTTTATAGCAGACCCATAGCTAATGCTCCGGGACAATTTTCCAATGCTATGATCAATGACAAAACATAATTATAATACTACAAAATTTTAAGCTTGTAGCCCTAGGTACAAGAATTACACTACATAATTATAATAAGTAGTGTAATTTATATTACGTTGTTGCCAATTTTATGTGTGTGCCAAACTACACTCCACTGATTATTAATAATTTTTACTTAGGCGATTCATTCATTATCAATAATTGATTAGACTGATTTTATTGTTTAAAGTAAAAATACCAGTTTAGAAATCCTTGATAACTTGAGTGTGACTGGCCACGCAGCCAATATATACTGGAGTGAATGGATTTTATGGAAATCACTACCTACAGAATTAAGAAATAATTATTTAATGGTAACTAATTACGAAGGTACCAACCTATCACTACTGGATTACAATAATTACATTTATTAAGGCGATTAAAATGAAACATCTGTTTTTATTACAACAAACATTTTAATACTTAATTCTTATCTCAACTTTACCATTAATTGTCTCTGAACATCTGCATGTTAAAAGTTCTATGTCTTCGAACGAATGCACGATGTACAATAAGTGATCAAACTACTTACCTGACGTTCGATCATTATTGTACGAAGTGCTTCGTTCGAAGACATACACACCCTTCCCACCCTACCCATGGGTAAAGTTGAGTACAAGCTCTGAAGAAAGTGACTTTGACAGGACGCGTGACATAGACTAGGGTGTGTTTAGTTTTTTGTTTTAGGGCTCTATGGAGGCTCTAAAGTTGCGTTTATGTTGCCAGCAAATGGGACTGCTGCATGTTAAAAGTTCTATGTCTTCGAACGAAGCACTTCGTACAATAATGATCGAACGTCAGGTAAGTAGTTTGATCACTTATTATACTTAGATAATGTTCGTGTTTATTATATTTTAAGACTAGAGTGACTCATGTCTTCTAGGCTTCGAACTAGTATGATAATAATTGAAATAGCAGACTTCAGGCCCTGGATGGGACTCATGTGTGTAATGTTGACCATTGTCAACATGCCGTACCTATACACACAATGGTGATCAAACCTGTTAATTAAAAGATATTCTTTCTAATAAAGTAATTAGCCAATTAAAGAGATTAAAAGTGAAGTCAATGAATAAGTAGTAACTATAATTACTAATCTTTATAAAATGGCATAAGCAATGAATAGTTAACTAATAGTGTTGATTTTATTTACAATTCCGTTTAGGTGATCCCTATTACCTACATCTCCCCTAAATATGTTTTTTTAGATCATAGTGTAAAACTCGCGCGGTGTTCCCCGATCATAGACAAAACTAACTTCATCTAAACTTCATGGTGTCAAATCGTTATGAACTTAATCTGTGGTTCACGTTGAGATTCGGAGTTCCCCGACCATAGACAAAACCGACTTCATAGCACAGATAAGAGAAAAATAAATATAACCAGCCAAGTACGGGTTGGACTCGCGCACGAAGGGTTCCATACCATTATGTATAAAAACGAGCAGTAAAAGTTTGTTTTATGGGAGCCCCCTAAAATATTTATTTTATTCTGTTTTATTTATAGAAGTATTTTGTTGTTATAGCAATAGAAATACATCATCTGTGCACCTTCTACTATCACGGTTCATACAGTTCACACAGACAGACAGGACAGACAGACAGCAAACAGACTGACAGGAGACCGACAGTCAGACAGACAGACAGACGGACAGCGGAGTCCTAGTAATAGGGTTCGCTTTACCCGTTGGGTACGGAACCCTAAAAATTGACTAAACTAAAAACTTCATAGGGCCTAGGGTACTAGTAGGTAGGTACATAACGATATAATATTTTTCTCTATGGTTTATGCAGTTGAGTAGTTGAGGCAACTTTTTGTGAACAGTACCTAGATAGTAAGGACTCTGTAGTAGTCTAGGAATAGTATTTTTGAGCCCGTCTTTGAATGTGTTGGATCTTATAAGCCCAGTGTTGTTTATCATCAGAATCTGAGGTATGAATTATTACTCCTGTTTATATACATACCTATTTATTCATTTCATAGTGAGTTTTACTAGGTGGTAGGACTTTTCTGCAAAGTTCATCTAGGTAGGTACCACCGCTCGCTTTGCCAGTTATTCTGCCGCCAAGCAGTAGTGTGCAAGCGGTACTGTGTTCCGTTTTGAAGGGCATTGTAGCTAGTGAAATTACTGGGTACCTAAATGAGACTTTATGACCTAATTACACAGTGTAGTAATCTGATTTCTAGACTGTGTGATGTCTCAGGATGACGTGCGCAGTGCAGTGTCACGCGGAACTTTATTATTTTAAAGTTCCGAGTGACACTGCAACTGTTATGGGCAGCCGTGTCGCTTAACATTAGGTCAACAACTAGCTCTTCACGTCATTCATTCTCATAAAAAAAGCGTATATTTAAGGCTGGAGTGAACAAGTATCTTCTAAGTTAAACTTCGGGTCTTGTTGTAATGTAAGTTACTAGAGCAAATTCCGAAAATAAATTATAAATTCTTTGGTATGTTTCGGAAACTGAAAGGAAATTGAGAGACAGGGCAGCTATTTATTAAACTTTACTGATTTCCTTTTCAGCAACTCTGAATCAGCAAAATGGAAACTAAATGGTACAAGATATCATACGAACAGCGTCTGGAAGACCAAGAAGAAATAAGTAGAGTGGAGTGGAGAATTCCCAATTTGGAGTTGCTTTTGAGAGAGCAGAGTAACCGGGAATTCACATATAGAACAGGTGCAGATGCCCCCCCTCAAGGGTCATATTGTACGATTCAGTTAAAAATTAAAATTTTAGGAAGAAACAATGATTTAATGGAAGTTTATTACCGGACTCTAGACAACGTTTACTTAAAGTGTAGTCTCCTGGCAATTAAAAACTATAATGACAGGCCTTCCCGTTCTGGGATCGCAAATATCACAAACAAGTATAGATGGGTGGAAGCAAACAAGTGGAAATTTTTAAATGTGCTCCTCAATGCCCCTTCTCAATTACAGCTAATATTTACTTTTGGAGTCAATGTAATTAATACTAATAACAAAATTATTAATGATGAAGAAGAACTAAACAATACATCAAATTCTCGGCTGAATACTGATTTTGAAAAATTACTTTTCGATCCGCTTTTATCCGATGTAACAATTAAATCCGTGGAAGGAGATGAAATACCGGCTCATAAACTGTTATTGATTACCCGCAGTGACGTTTTAAAAGCACATTTCAAGCATGATACTATCGAAAGCTCTACTAACATTGTTGAAACTGCGTTAGAAACCGAAGTTCTAAAGGAAGTATTGAGTTATATATATACAGATAAGGCTCCTAAACTTGATCAGATGGCAGCGAAATTACTTGCAGCAGCAGATTACTACCAATTAAGCGGTTTAAAAGTTATTTGCGGGGAAGCATTACATAAACAGTTGACTGTTGAAAATGCAATTGCTACTTTAGAGCTGGCAAATTTGTATACGGCGACGAAATTGAAAGATTTAACGTTAGAATTCATTCATGATGACAATGAAAAAGAATTTATACAAACTGAGGCCTGGAAGAAATTGCAGTCGATTGAAGTATTTAAAAGTATTCACGAATATTGCATAAACAACAAGTAACAATTTCTTATCTTCAACTCTCCAATGCCAAATGCTTACAATTTTATTAGTTATGTTTAACCCGCCATCTTTGTTTGGTTTATTCATTTTGCGCCCTAGGGTAAGGGAGTTTATTTTTGTTTACAACCGTAAGTGCCTGTTGAGTACAGTTTAAGTATAGTTATTACACCATTAGTTACTTTGATACGACTTTTATTTGTGCTATTTTTCTAGGTCATTATTTATTTATGGTATACTAGCTGACCCACCCCGGCTTCGCATGGACTAATTAGTTATCCGAACCCTGTTTATGGATAAGAGAGACGCAAAAAGGAAAAATATAGGAGAAAAGGATGGATAGACGGGACGGCAAAAGAAGAGAGCCGTCTCATCCTTTTCCTCCTTATTTTTCCCTTTCCCTTCTATCTTCCTTTCGACAGGATGAGTATAATTAAATAGGTAAATAAAAAAATAATGTAAGTACAAATAAAAAAGTCTTGCATAAAAATTACATCCTTATTGCTACGTGCAACCCGCACTTGGCCGTTTTACAAAACAAAAAGTATCATAAATGTTATTCTGGAAAATTAGCTATTACCATGCCGAATTTCAGCAAAATCTGTTCAGTAAAGTTCCAGAGATTGATGCGTGTTCAATGGGACAGACACACACACAGACAGACAGACAGAAAAAAATTAAAAAAATGTTTTTATTTTTATATCGACTTAGAAGTGTAAAGCAGTCATAATTTTCAAAAAATATTCAATGTACAGATTTAGGCCAGTCACAGTTTTATTACAGGTTTGATTATAAATTTTATTGATATAATTGTTATAATAATATTGTATTCAAGGTTAAATATTGAACAACTGTGAATAGAGAAGTATCAGTAGCTCAATCAAAATATTTCATTGAACTAGTGTTTTTTTTTTTTCGCTAGAACACCGAATGAAAATTAAGCATTCTAATCATATTACAATCTAGTCATCTATTTAGCTAATGAGTAATTTTAATTTAACCTAAACTTCTAATATAATAATTGTCTAAGAATGTGTCCAATAACACTTTTCTTATTGTCTCTATTAAGGTGAAGACACATTGGTCTTGTGTTGTTGTTGTTTAGTTAGTGTATTGATTACGTGATAGTTTAATGTGGTGCAGTGTAATTGCTACTTAATTGAACTAGTGTGAATAAAAAATCTTAGTAGTTCAATCAATTGAACTACTGAGAATAGACAAAAATTTGTAGGTAGGATAGGTAAACAGGAGAGAATGTAACTGTCACCGTCTTATTGTAAAAACCGTTAGTTTATAAACAAACGCGGTTATTTATAAACTGTCGATTTATTGCAAACGGGCAATGTGTCTCACAATAAAACGGTCGATATTTCGGTTGTTTACAATTAATCGGCATCACTTCGTTTTATTGTAATTGTGTACTTCTAGTGTGGTCAAAACTAACCTAACACTCCTCCTCGCTTCGCTCGTCGTTTTTAACGTACTGGTTAGCCACTCTAGGTAGGTTAGTGACTCTAAAAAAACAATAAAATACAGCAATAATTGGTGCATTAAAACGGGTTTGTTCACAATTAAACGCTACTAAAACCAGTTTTTTTATAAACTCACCGCTAGGCACCAACTGTTTATAAATAATCGGAATATCATCTGTGTTATTGTAAGACAGGTCGTCAGTTTGCAATAAATCAACAGTTTATAAACAACCATTTTTAAATTCGTTGTTTTATATACAAACAGTTTTTACAATAAGCCGGTGACATATAAATTGTATGTATAGGTACCTACTACTATAATAAACTGTTCCTATTCTGAAATACTAGATTTTGCTTCACTAATTAATCTACATAATAAAAAAACACTATCAAAACAAATCCACCCCTATTTACAATCCTAAATTACCCCACAAAAAAGCCAAACAATTTAACGTCTATTGTGCCATTGTTTGAAACCCCAAGAGTTTAGTTCCGCTACTGGCCGCGTGGCGCGCGCGTGTCGCGTCTCAGGTTGCTAAGGAGGCTAAGGACCGTTCAGTAAAAAACGGAGATAAAAAGCTTTTGTCCCGGTTTCCTGTTACTGTCAGTCAAAAGCCGGGACAGTCTTGAGATGATCTTGAACCTTGAGGCCCGCGCTTGTGTTTAATGGCTTAGGGAGATGACTTTTTAATTGTCGTTAAATCAATACTTTCTTTAAGCTTTAAAAGGGTATAAAAATAGAGATTATTAGACAGACTGAAAATAATTCAACAATGGGTCTGTGAATTTCATTTCTTTTTCCAAAACCTGTGTACTTAATATGGGTAACGAGTAACCGCAAGGAGCCGATGGATGCAGGAGGCGAGCAGCTGCTCAAAGTGGCACTCTATGGGGGGGGGGGGGGCTTGTTCAGCAGTGGACGATGGACGTCTTCGGGCTGTTGATGATGATGATGATGATGAATAAGGGTGGTTTATTATCCGTTAAGTGTTCGTCATGAGGATATCCACAGGAGAACTAAAGTGGCCGATCTAGCTCTTAGAATTAGCAAGTTGAAATGGCAATGTGCAGGCCACATCGCTCGTAGAACTGACAACCGATGGGGAAGAAAGGTTCTCGAGTGGCGACCACGAACTGGAAGACGCACCATAGGCCCCCACTAAGTGGACAGACGATCTGGTGAAAGCAGCGGGGAGCCGATGGATCCAGGAGGCGAGCAGCCGCTCAAAGTGGCGCTCTCTGGGAAGGCCTATGTTCAGCAGTAGACATCTTCAAGGTGATGATGATGGTGATGTATTTTTGAGCAAATAATCAACTTTTATTGTTGATATATCAGTGGTAGGTAGGTACTCAATTTTTTAAACCTCCTAACCCTTAGCCTGTATTCCGATTCAGGACTATAATCGCTGACAGCCAGCGCTCACGTTTTTCTATTTTTGTACCGCTCACGGTTATTCGGAACACGCGCGATAATAGCAATATTATCGATTACAGCATGAATCGGAATAAAGCCTTATTATAAAAGGTACAAAAGATCGTAACACAAAAAAGAAGTGCCAAAAACCTCTTTCATCATTGTAATCCGGAAAAATTGACAAATTACAAGCCCTTTCAACCTTCAATATTGGAGAACAAGCGGCGGGGATCCGTAAGTATAAAATTAAGGTGCCAAATAGAGTTATCTTTTAGTGTTGGCTGATATTGTAATGGCCGGAGCTGGTAACATTTATCCGGGAGTTTTGGCGGGAACGCGGAAAAGTTCACGTCGTTGCATACTAAATATTATTTCTCAAAACTTATGCTTTTTCCAGTGTTAATGTTTAAACCTCCCGGATATACATGATATTTATTTGATGAGACAAGGCAGACCTACAATAATAATACTACCCTAATACTAATAATACTACTAACCAATAATAATAATAGTAATAATAAAATTGGTGGCGTTTTACGCATTAAGTGCTGAATTACGAGCATGAGTGTGGGCAAGTGATATAATGTGGTAAAACGTGATTTTCCGTGTTGCTTCCAAAATTCCATAGAAGCTTCTAGTAAAGTTGCCACCACTTTACTAGGGCATGACTTAGGCTGGACTATTACTACCTGACTGTGACTAGACTACGACTAAAACTTGATTTCATGTGAAATATTCTAAAACACGCTGAAACAAGTACAATACTTACCTACTTGTACAACAATAGGCCTAATTTTGAAGGCTATGGTTGACAGTTTTAAAAATGCTAGAAATATATGCGTCTTTTACATTGCAACACTTTTAGGAGCTTTAGATCTGTCAACTAAAGCCTTACAAATTGGCCCCACTGCCCACTGGTTAAATACATACACTATGTGTGAAGCCAAAATATAAAAAAAATATATTTAGCCGGATATTTTGTGGCAGCTAGTTTTTATTGTCGCAGTAAATATTCGTAAGCGCCATCGTCGCCAATACACAATATTCAAGATAAACCGATTCATTTTTACGGACAGAGAACGGAGAGCCTCGTCCAAGTTTTGCACATATAATTTGCTCTCCAAAAGTATCGATACTCTTGACCGAGCTGCTCACCGGATGCGCGTCATTTTCGTCAGTTTTTTGCAGGTTATATAAATATTGCGACGTTTTTTTTTCACAAAAAGCGCCCCTAGTGACCGAATTGAGAACCACATGCAGACTGCGGTTCGCTCACAAGCGGCGCTTGTCGTGAATACAAAACTCACCATTCACCGTGAAACGTGAAAACTATGAAACAAACACGGACTAGGCTCTGAGCTGTCGTACCGTCCGGCAAAAAAACCGGCAAAATCTCCGGATAAAACAGCAACTTGTCCAACACTATCCGTACGGTCCTTTCATCCACCCTTGCGAATTAAACACTTTGATTATATCTGTCAAAACTTATTTACCTTGAAATGCCGTCTTTATTGGTCACACGTGGCGCCCTCTAGTTAGATCCTTTGTGTTGATATTGGTGTAATAAGATTTTATTTGCTCAAATTCGTTGAAATTAAACTTATTAAATATACACCCTTTGTGATTACAAAACTACGCAGATCCGCAGACCTATCTCTAAAAAAGGCCAAGTGCAAGTCGGATTCGAGCTCGAAGGGCTCCGTACCATTATCTATAAAAATAGCAAAAATATTACGTTTTTTGTATGGGATGGGAGCCCCTCTTAATATTTATTTTATTCTGTTCTTTTAGTATTTGTTATCATGGCAATAACGGCAACAGATATACATCAGTAGGTGATTATTGGGCATTTTTTTTTTTTTTTTTTTTTTCTTTAATGGCTTTCTATCGCTTGTTTGCAATAATTCTGCCAATGTCAAGTGAGTAAAAATTGTACGGTTATGTCAAGTCAAAGTCATATTTTGTCAGTCAAAACGCCAACAGTAAAATGGAGGATATTTTACTGAAGGCTCTAAAAAAGGCCGTTGAAGCAAAAACGAAAATGAATGGTTTTATGATCTTGAAACCATTTGCCAACACTCGTGCACGTTCACGAACACTCAACGGATAATAATCCACCCTTATTATACATTAAAGTTCAAGATACACTAGTTTTAAAAAATAAATTCAAAATTCACAACCGCCATTGTCGGATTTTCTTCAAAGACCCCAATTGGGCATTTCAAAACACACTTCAAAAACCAATGGGCATTTCAAAACAGATAATCCATACATATCGATGTCACTGTTAAAACACAAATTTTAAACCCAATTGGGCCTTTCAGAACACTTTTTCCAATAATGAACGAGCTAAGTGAACACGAAGTGAGCTCATTATTGGTCACGTTCAAGTATCACATTCCCCAACATGTGACAACCACCCGCACTTGTCCAGCGTGGTGGGTTATGGTCCACACTCTACCTGTGGGAGGAGGGCCGTGTCCCGGATGTGGGAAAGTGTTGGGCTGACAACGATGACAAATGTTATGATAAAAACTTACTTATTTTTATTTATTAATCCGTTTTTTTTTATATAATCAATATTATTTATTAATTATTAATAAACTAGGTTTACATGTCCGTTTGGGTTACAGTATGAGTAGGATACTAGAATAACAAAGTACACATTGGTATAAAATATACATTATACAACAACATTGAAAATTATCATTATTACATATTATTAAAATAAGTAGTTAGGTACCTACCAAATAAGTAGGTAGCTATTTTATAATTGAAATACTAATAATAGTTAATTAATAGATATAAAAATGTTGATTAATAATAGTAATAAATGATTACACATGTCAAAAGTATAATAAATTAAAATTTAGAAAATTAAAAAATTGAAAAGTTATTTTAGTTTCATAAAATCGTCAAAGCTGTAGAAAGTTTGCTCTATAAGCCAGCGTTTCAGTCTAGATTTAAAGATCGTCGAACTGGAAGCCTCAATTATATCGGCGGGGAGTCTGTTATAGACGTCCGGGCCCATGACGTGAGTGAGTTTGCAGGACTTTGCAAGCGAGCGCGAAATCGCTACGATCTTGTGCGCGTTGCGAGTGCTGTAGGAGTGCATGTCGCTATATTTCTTGTATTGTTCGGGATTAGTTCTCACATATATTCTGGCTCCACACAGTGTATTTAGCCAGTATCAAGTATTATATTTTCATCGTGTTATAAAATATTTCAATATTTCACGCAGTCATGTCCTAGTCATAGTCATAGTCCAGTCTAAGTCAGGTAGTCATAGTCCAGTCTAAGTCATGCTCCAGCAAAGTGGTGGCAACTTTACTAGAAGCTTCTATGGAATTTTGGAAGCAACACGAAAAATCACGTTTCACCACATTATATCTCGTAATTCAGCACTTAATGCGTAAAACGCCACCAATTTTCCAATACCAATTTTCAAATTTCCAAAACCAATTTACTGGGAAAAGCACAAGATTTAAGAATTAATACATTGCAACGACGTGAACTTTTCCACGTTCCCGCCAAAACTCTTTCATTAAGTTGTTCGTAGCATCCTTGCCTGTACTTAAAAGTGTGAAGTTACCACACACTTTTTTACAAACCTTCCCAATTAGCGGTACAGAACGTCTGAAGAGTCTTCAAGCTGATAGGAGATAGGACACGCTTGCTGACTGTTGTGTCAGCGGTGTTGACTTTCAACACTTGTTTAGATGTGTCATGATGTCTCAGGATGACGTGTGCAACTGTGCAGTGCAGTGTCACGTGAAACTTTAAAGTTCCTAGACACTGAAAAGGCGAAGGGTAGGGCAAACAAGGTGTTTTTGGCACGTTCCCTGACGAAATTAGAGCATGTGGAACTTTGTAGTTAATATATCATGTAATTCGTTTCAAACTTGTTTGTGATGAACGCAAATACAAGATAAATAAATTCAACACTTTAAAAAAAAATCGCAGACATACCTCAAAAAATTTGGTTGTTGGTGTTCTACCCATTTTATACAGTTTCTATCGGATATATTTTTACAAAAAAAATAATAGTGTATGCTCAACAAACATTCAGATAGTGTTAAAACCTCCAAAATGAGTCATTTTGTGCGTTGTGTTTGTCGTAAGCGCCTCGCAGAAATTCAGACTGAATTAATATTAAAGTCTACGAAGTTAAGGTCGATGTTTCTTTGAACGAATTTCGACCTGCTTATCTGGTCCTACCCTTCGCCTTAAGTCATTTGTAAGACGGCGAGGTGAGGCCCCTGAGTTCCTTGTAACTCAGGAGTCGTTGTGAAGCGTTCGAAATGTCGAGTTATCTCACGGGTTCTCACCCATTTTTCACCTAGTAGTGGATTCACCGACAAACAGTTCTCACGGCATTTGTTTCAAACTCGGACTCGTTCAAAATCTTCACATTCACGACTCGCAATTCGATCGCGAACGCTCTTTGGGGAGCCAGTAACTTTTTAATGGTTTTTACCACAGATTAGAGAAAAAAATCTAATATAATTACTATCGTTTTTCAAAACTCGTACTAGGCTTTTAGGTTAACGACTAACTCGTTACGTCATTCGATTTAAAAAAAAAAATTTATCGATGTCTACTTTTACTAAGTAGATACTTGTCCTACCTAGTTAGGGTGGATTCGTGTTGATACAACAATTCTGAACGGGCGTGATGTATCAACGATCTTTCTTTAGGGCACTTAATACGGCTGACTGCATTAACTGGGCGCACCCTACTGCACACCGTGGGACTACCTGTCTTTATTAATTTTTAACCAACTAGAGGATTTTAAACATTTTTTGTTAGGTGGGTGTATCTCCCGTAAGTATAATATTCGTCATAAATAAAATGATTTGTTAAATCCTTTCTTTTCTTTTGAAGTAAGTATAGTAATAGGTACGTACTTAGGTTAGGTAGGTATGAACTATGGAGAAAGCTATGCTCGGTATTTCCTCATAATATCCGTAAAGAGGAGACCGCAGGAGAACTAAAGTGACCGATGTAGCTCTTAGAATTAGCAAGTTGAAATGGCAATGGGCAGGCCACATCGCTGGTAGAACTGACAACCGATGGGGAAGAAAGGTTCTCGAGTGGTGACCACGAACCGGAAGACGCAGCGTAGGCGGGTCCTCTACTCGGTGGACCGATGATCTAGTGAAAATCGAGGGGAGCTGATGGATGCAAAAGGCGAGCAGCCGCTGTATGGGGGAGGCATCATCAGCTGAAGACGTCCACTGCGAGGCTGCGAGGCTCATGATGATGATTATGTAGAAGAATCAGATGACAAGCTAGTCATTTACCTGGTGTTAAGCGTCACGGAGCTGTCCATAATAGTTGTAGAACTCTTGCACAGCACAAGTTTTCATATGCTGAACATACAGGCCTCCTCAAGAGGTTTGTCATTACCAACACGCGTGGCAGGCGGCTCGGTGATCGCAGATTATAATGTACTGAGGAGTATGCTGCTTCACATTCCCTGGATATTCCCTCAGCCGACTCTTACGGCACCCACGGGAAGAGATGGAGTGGGCTTATTCCAACGCCTGGACCACACGGCAGTCGGGACCATATTATATACAAAAGCTATATAATTGATTACATGCCTGATAGCTCAGTTGGTAGTAGACCTGCCTTCTGAACTGAGGGTCGTGGGTTCGATTCCCACGCAGGACAAACATTTGTATGATGAACATAGATGTTTGTTCTGTGTCTGGGTGTTATATTGTATTCTATGTATGTATTTACAAACAAAAGTATCTAAGTATTGTATCAGTTATCTGGTTCCCATAGCTATGCTTAGTTTGGCGGTATAGATGGCGCTGTGTGAAATGTCCACACATATTTATTTTGTATTTAATTAATCTAAACATCAATTAAAAAGGTGTCAATTAAGGAACTATGAACCTAATTTTCTTCGTCTTCACTCGAAGACACTTGAAACTTTCAATAGGTAACTAACTATACTTACTAAAGATTTTCAAATTTTAACCTTATTTCAATGCAGTAAGGCTATCTTTCCAGTAAAGGTTACAATTTAGTATAGTAGCGTACGTTTCGAATAGTTGGGGTGGCTTAAAACGGTGACAGGTCTTAACAAGACGTTAGGGTTGGCAGAAAAGGATACCAAATATTTATTTTTACTGCCTAAACTTTTTTTATAACAAACGTGCATGACGGGAATGACGCGGACGATCTGTATATAACGTATTTAGTTGTGAATGCAGTTTTATAGAGCTAAAAAATATGGTTTTCACTAGATCGGTGGTCCACCTAGTCCCCCTAGTAGACTGACGATCTACCGACGACCACAAACCGGAAGACGCAGCGTAGGCCTTTTTTTTTGAACGGGCTATTGCTGTTGGTCTCTACCGACCTTTACAGCGTCACCGGGCGGGAGGGCAGGCGCTTAAGGCACCCAGCCGACAAAAGTGGGGGGCAACTAGCTCAAGGGCACCCCTGGGGTGCGAGCCTCGGCTTGGGCTGTGGCCGGGATAAGAGGATCGAGAAGGCTACGTCCGCTGGAGGAGTGGACCCTATGGAAAGTCGCGACCGTTCTAGCTAACCTACGGAGGGTACGTCGACCTCGCCGGTGGGGTCAGTGTCTGATTGTGTTACGCTGGTATCCTATACCGGTGCCGAAATCGGTACCTGAGCCAGAAGGGCTAGACTGGTCCGGTGATCCTAGCGCAGCCGAAACAACGACTGCTATAGGATCTTCCGGGTCGCTCAAGACGTGTCTTGGATGAATGCAGCGTAGGCCCCCGCCTCCTGCATCCTCGGCTCCCCGCGACTTTTGCGAGATCGTTGGTCCACCTAGTACAGGGCCTAATACGCTATGTCTTCCGGTTCGTGGTCACTACTCGAGAACCTTTCTTCCCCATCGGTAAAGGCTGTATTAGCTTTATATAATACCTAGGTCTAAACAAAAAGACGTTATGGCAGCTTGAAAGTTTGAAATAAATATTGTAAATACACAAAAACTTTTCGAGAAATAATTGTCTTAAGTTATTTCCTCTATAGAAATTGGCGATTTTTTATATTACCTTATAATTATATACTTATTGTATCTGATTAAACGCAAAATTCGCGTTTATTTTTCCAGTTTCGCGCCAACCCTACCGCAGTTAAGGGTATCGTGACCTCGCACCCACCCTTTGTGTTTCATACCGGCACTTTGTCAACTTTATAACCGTCTGAAAAGTGTTTTTTAATTACAAGACAGCGAAAGAGTCTGTGGGCTACATATAGTGTTTATTCTTGTTTCTAGGTGGGCTCTATGTTCAGAGACGAAACTCAGACGAAAGCACGGTATAGAGTATTAGACATTAATGTGAGATACACGCATCGCGTCGCGTATGATCGTGTATGTACGATGTAAACGATGGTAATTGTCTATGCTATCTATGATCGCATTAGAAAATAAAAAGTTGTCTGTGCTCCTTCTTCCGGGCAATATGGCGTAGGGGTAGGCATGTACTTTTGTAACTATTTCGCTCTAATAGAAAATAAACGTGTTTGGCTAACTTTGGGGCTTTCATTTAAACAATTTCTATTAGGTTATGGGCTCAGAGTCCATAGTCAGTCAGATCGGCACAGTTTAGAGTAGGAAAGTATAAAAGTTTCAAAAGTGATAACGTGGTTAGGGGGCCATCGAATAAGGTCAAGGGTTAGAGTTCATTTTTCAGCTAATAATCAAAGCAAGAAAATGGAACATAGTGCGCTGTCCGCTCATCTATATAAAGTGCCACCACTGGAAAACGGAAATTTTAATAATTGGATGTTCCGAATTGAGATGGCATTGGATGAAAAAGGTTGTAGTGAAGTGATCAAAACTGAACCAGCAAGCAAAGAAGCTGAACAACAGGATGCTAAAGCGCGTAACCTAATCATACAGTCGTTACCCGACAAACATCTAGAATACGTAAAGGGAGCAAAAACAGCCTACCAGATGATAGAAAATTTGAGAAAAATCTTCGAAAGAAAAAGCACAGTTTCAATAATATATCTGAAAAGAAAACTAATAAACTTAAAATACAAGAAAAATTATAATACGCTGGAAGAGCATTTTACGCAATTTGACAAAATAATTCGAGAAATAGAAGCAAATGATAATAAAATGGAAGAGAAAGATAAGGTTTGTCAGCTGCTTATTAGCGTGGAAGACGCATACCAACATGTGGTAACAGCATTAGAAACTTCCAACATGGAACTGACACCAGAGTTTGTAAAAAGCAAGCTGCTCGATGCTGAACTCAAGGAAAAGAGTATCACAAGGAAATCTTCATCGAATACTGAATATGTTTTTCACAGTACAGAACCAAGAAAATGCTATTCTTGTGGTGAAACTAACCATTTTGCAAGAAATTGTCCAAACAAATCTCAGCGAGGACGTGGAAATCAAAGAGGCAGATACAATGGAAGGCGTAATTACAGTAGAGGGTCAAGTTACAATAGAAGACCAAGCGTCAATCTAGTGGAAGAAAGGGAAATCCAACCAATATCATTTGTGGCTTCATCAAAAATAAGTTCAGAAGGAAATAATATGCATGAAATCGAATTTGTGATCGATTCAGGTGCTTCTTACCATATGATTAATCAAAAATATGAACAGTTTATGACAAATATAAAGCAAATTCCACAACTTCAAGTACAAGTAGCAAATGGCAGCATGATAACAACACAGAGAAAAGGAAATCTATCCGTTATATCAAAAGAAGGACACCAAGTCACCATTGAAGATTGCCTTATCATGGAAAAACTGTCACATAACCTGATATCTGTAATGAAACTTAATGAAAAAGGGTTAACAGTGAAATTTGAAAAGAAATACTCAACAATAAGTAACCAAAAAGTCACTATCAATGGCCAAGGTAACGGAAAATTATATACGGTTAAAATGGTAATAAATAAAGATGGTTGTATGGTTACCGAAAAGAAAGATAATAATCTATGGCACAGAAGAATGGGTCACTTAAATTATGGCGGTTTGAAAATACTCGGTTTACCATTATCCAATGAAAAGTGCTCAGTATGTATGGAAGCCAAAGGAGCCCGATGCTCATTTAAATCACACTCAACACCCAGAACTAAACAAATAGGAGCTTTAATTTACTGTGACATTGGAGGGCCAATAACACCACAAACACAGAATGATGAACGATATTATTTAACAATTATAGATGACTACTCGCACTTCACAGAAGTATATTTACTAAAATCCAAAGACGAAGCAAAAGGGCACATAATAAACTACATTAGAAAAATGAAAAACAATAACATAAATATAAAAAGAGTAAGAACAGATAGAGGAAAAGAATTTTTAAATGAAACTTTAAAGAAATTTTATGAAGAAATTGGTATCACACAAGAAACAACATGTAGCTACACTCCTCAACAGAACTCAGTATGTGAGAGAATGAACAGGACGCTGAATGACAAAGTTAGAGCCATGTTACTAGAGACAAATTTACCTAAATACTTATGGGGAGAAGCCATACGATGCGCAGCATATACATTAAACCGATCACCCACTAAAGCACTTAAAGGTGAAATACCAGCTAATTTATGGTATGGTAAGACAAAGCTTGATAACCTGAGAGTCTTCGGATCAAAAGCATGGAGCGTTATTCTACCAAAACAAAGCAAGCTAGAACCTCGTGCTAAACCATTAATCATGATTGGATATAGCGGGTCAGGCTATAGGTTATGGAATCCAAAAACCGATGAAATATTAGTATCTCGAGATGTCAGATTCGACGAAACAAACTATAAGTATAAAGAGGAAAGTCAAGGGACAGAAGTATACATTGAATATGAAGAAGAAGATAATGAATCACAAAAATCTAATGAAATTATCCAGAAGGGAAAATCGCCAAAAAATGAAAGAGGGAAGATAAAATCAACAGAGATAAAAGATGATAAAGTGACACAATCAACAAGAAAAACTCAAGAAGAGAAAGTTAACATAGAAACTACAGATACAGAAAGTGAAAGTTCAGATAAACAAGAAAATATAATCACAGAAAAAAGGCAAAGAAGGCCACCTAAAAGATATTTTGATGCATGTGATCTGTCAAATATAGCATACGCATTAATATCTACAGATCCCACAAACTACAGCGAAGCAATAGAACAAGGATGGGAAGAATCCATAGAAAAAGAGCTCGAAGCCCACAAAAATCTTCAAACTTGGGAAGAATGTGATCTACCCAAAGGCTTCAAGGCTATCGATACAAGATGGGTATTTAGAACAAAATCAGACAATACTAAGAAAGCACGACTTGTTGCGAAAGGGTTCCAAGAAGAAACCACAATAAATGTCTATGCGCCAGTCGCTAGAATGACTACTGTTAGATTGTTCATAAATAAAGCTCTACAGGAAGATTTACCTATCAAACAACTAGACATACCAACAGCTTTTTTGAATGGAAATTTAAAGACAGATATATATATAAAATATCCTGAAGGCTTACAAAAAAAAGAAGGAAAAGTACTAAAACTGAAGAAAGCTTTATACGGTTTAAAAGAATCACCGCGTTGTTGGAATGAAAGACTTAACGAATTTCTGATAAAAAATGAATTTAAACAATCTTTAAGCGATTTCTGTCTATACACAGCTAAAGATGTATATATTCTTATTTTCGTGGACGATATACTCATAATTGGAAATGGAAGTGACATAATAAAGAAGTTTAAAGATGAATTTCAAGCCAAAGATCTGGGAAATATTAATAAATTTCTAGGAATGGAGATAACAAGAACTAAAGATAAAATTGAAATAAAACAAACACAAATTATAGACAAGATTTTATTAAAATTTAACATGAAAAACTGTAAAGGCATTAGTACACCAATGGAAGTCGGCCTGGATGTGAATGAAAATGAAACAGTATCAATGAACATTCCCTACAGAGAACTCGTTGGATCAATCTCTTATCTTGCAACTGTTTCACAACCAGATATAGCATATGTAGCTGGATTTCTCAGCAGATACATGCACCGTCCAACTGCTACATTATGGACTGCTGGAAAAAGAGTCTTGAAATACCTGCAACAGACAAAAGAAAAAGGATTAGTATACACTAAACAAATTAATAATAATAATTTATCAGCTTTTTCAGATGCAGATTTTGGCTCTGAAAAGATGGACCGTAAAAGTGTAAGTGGAGCTGCAATTTTCTACCAAGAAAACCTAATAAGCTGGAGCTCTAAAAAGCAATCCGCAGTTTGTCTCTCAACCTGTGAAAGTGAATACTATGCAGCATCATTGACTGTAAGTGAAACTATTTTTATTACTAGAGTGCTCAAAGACTTAAAGTGCAGTGATAATAATTTAGAATCTATTTTGTTAATTGATAACCAAAGTGCAATAAGCATGATTCAAAGTTACGAGAATAGTAGAAGGTCTAAACATATAGATATAAGAGCACACTTTATCAAAGATTTTGTAAATAAAGGGTTAATAAAAATAAAGTATGTACCAAGTGCTGAAAATAGAGCAGATATACTTACTAAACCACTACCTAAAGTGAGACATGAATATCTTTGTAGATTACTAGGATTTTAGTTTATTTTGCATTATTTTTAATCATAACTGAATATTATGTTAACTATGCCAAGACTTTATTTTTGTTCTTGTGTAAAATAAAATTAGATACCTGCTTAGATATTTATTTTGTTGTTTTATGAATACTTTGTTGCTTTATAGTAAAAGATGATAATATTTAGTACCTAAGTGTGTTTACCTACTGTTAAAAAGTTCAGTCTATTATGTAATTAAAATAGATATACACAACTAAGAGTATATAATAGGTACTTACCTTGAAAACATACTGTGTTACATATAAGGTTTCTGAAACATAAATTTATGTCGTATTTTTGATAACATTTACTTAATTGTTTTTTGTAAACTGGTAAAATATACAATGCTTTTCTTTTAATAGATTTTGAGGCAGGCACGTCAATCTTAGTTCTACGGACCGAGTAACTCGAAGTATACAACACGAATAAATTGAAAAGCACATTGGGTTAAAGCACTATAGAATATACCTAATGAGCTTTAATTTTGCAGTGTTAATCTTGCTAGTTTTTTTAACTTGCGGTACTAGATGGCAGAGATCATAAAGAATAGAAATAGTTCTACAAGGTATGAATTTAATTTGATATCATGTATATGTAACATCCATGTCTAGTTAAGTTGAATCTTGATTAAATCTATAAATGTAATTACTTCATTCATAATCATTACTTAGTGTTACACAAACACTTTATTGTATTACTTTTTATTCGGTAATAAATAAATGAAAATAGATTAAATACGTTTTTTATTTTTAAAGTACTAACTAGTACCTATATATGTAGGCAAGTATAGCTATAGATAAAATTATATATATTCATAATACGTTGCATACTTTCGGCACCAGGTGGCGCTACGTATACCCACAGACCAACGATGTTACCCATTTAGAGACCGAAGATTGGCCTCTATTTCTATATATACCAATGTACTCTGTGTTTTGAGGTTATTTTTATTTGCTAAATTAGATTGAAATGTCAGATGTTAAAGTCATGTAAAATTGAAGTTGACAGTTGTAAGCGTTGTAAATGTTGCCAAATTTTTTTTGTGTTACCAAGTTAAAGTTTGAAAACATTTTGTGTAACTTTATTTTAATAAACTATAACTTGAGCGGGGGTATTAGACATTAATGTGAGATACACGCATCGCGTCGCGTATGATCGTGTATGTACGATGTAAACGATGGTAATTGTCTATGCTATCTATGATCGCATTAGAAAATAAAAAGTTGTCTGTGCTCCTTCTTCCGGGCAATATGGCGTAGGGGTAGGCATGTACTTTTGTAACTATTTCGCTCTAATAGAAAATAAACGTGTTTGGCTAACTTTGGGGCTTTCATTTAAACAATTTCTATTATAGAGGTGCATAAAATATGCATAAAATTCATAAAAAGGTACCGTAGGATACATAGCGACCTTAGAATAAGTCAGACCTATATACTATATAGGTATTTATCTATAGAAGAGAGATCACAGATTAGAGAAAAACAGCATTCATACCTAGATATGATTTTTATTGCAGTATCGCTGCGGGTTCAATCCCCGCTCGAACATATTATAGTCTGGAAAAAAAAAACCTAACTCTGCAGTGCTTTAAAATTGGAGTAATATAAAATCTTGTACCTATATGGTAGCACAGTGCACTCTAAAAAAAACTTTTAACACTTTTAATTAAAAAATAATAATAAGAAGAATAAGAATAAGTTTATTACAATTAGACGATAAACGGTACATCGAAAGCACATAATTCACCCTATTTACATAATCCTATGATAGAAGGCTTATATAATAGTATATACACTGACATGTTATGAAATTGAGGTAATGACTTAAAATCTGATATCTGTATGAAAAAGTTTTTATGGGTTCCAAAATATTCCACTAAGTCGTGAGACCATACAGCCTAATATCAACATAGTCTAAAAGGAAACCATCATAGACTAAAAAGGGGCCATAGATTATAGAGCAATTACGACAAATGTCAAACCGTCCCCTGTTGATGTTTAACCTTTACGCTGTAATCTTTTTATTAGCTTCTAAAGCGATGACATTTCGGCAGTTGATAGGTTAATTTGATAATGGAGTTTTGGCGGGAACGTGAAAAAGTTCACGTCGTTGCATTGTATTATTTCTCAAAACGTGTGCTTTTTTCAGTGTTAATGTTTAAAATTGGTGGCGTTTTACGCATTAAGTGCTGAATTACGAGCATGAGTGTGGTCAAGTGATATAATGTGGTGTAACGTGGTTTTTCGTGTTGCTTCCAAAATTCCATAGAAGCTTCTTGTAAAGTTGCCACCACTTTACTTGAGCATGACTTAGACTGGACTATGACCCGACTTACACTGGACTATGACTATGACTAAGACTTGACTACGTAAAATATTCTAAAACTCGATGAAAATATACAATACTTGACACTGGCTAAATACACTATGTGAGGAGCCAACATATTAAAAAAAAAAAAAAAATTTGATAATGTTGGTACTTGACAGACATGGCAGAGCGACGGTGAAAATAGAGAATGCCGCCTCTTGGTCTGTCTTACCCATAGAGGTAGAGGATGTAAAGAGGAACATTGACAGTTTGAGAATGGGACAAGAAATGTAACAAAATGTGTATTTGGGATTTTGGCATGAATAATTTATACACTTAATAACATTTAATCACTCATATGACTCATTTTGGGGGTTCTTGTTGCTCGCGTCCATAGGATTTAGCCCTTTGTAGTTGTCCTATACGTAACCCCTGGGTGGTGCTAAAGGAGCAACCGGATAACTGGTGGAAGGCCATGGCCGCCGGCTTAGTTACCACCCTCTGGACAAAGCCACGATGCCAAGCGATTCGTCGTGTTCCACCGTGATGTTCGGAGAAGCCGTTCAGGACGGGTTGGATGTGGTTAGTTGTGCTTGGTTTGGTAGGCCGGTATTGGAGTCAGGTCATGTATGCGCTGGAGGCCTTGTATTGGAGGGTAGCGGGATCCGAAGAAACGGTTTTCTGCTGGCCGACCGCAGGTTGTAGGGGGCCCAAGTATTTGAATAGCCAACAAAGAAAGGCTGCCCCACCGCCTGTGAAAAATCCTGTGGTGCTCCATCGGGCCGGTTGGCGACCGGAGGAGAGGAACCGATGGCCACTAACAGGGGGGTTCGGGCGTCCCCGCAGTCTCCATGCAAGTCCTCCACCGGCGTAGTACTCACCTGTATTTCCATGGGCTGATTACCTTGCATCTCGATCACTTCAACTCGTCCACCTATTCACACTCATGTCATGAAAAGTAAGCAAAGAAAGAACAAGTTTATTCAGCAGAAGCACGTCCTCTCTCTTAAAGTGCATCTCACTAACATTAGGGGAATGCACTCAAATCTCAATGCCGTCCACCATCATCTCGAGACGGAGAGGCCTCACTTGCTCTTCCTTACGGAGACGCAGATTAAATGTCCATCAGATGTGGCATACTTAGATTATCCTGGTTTTTCGCTAGAGCATAAATTTAAACCTCATGCTGGCGTTTGCCTATATGTCCGAGATGACATTTGTATAAAACGTCTTCGTAACTTGGAAAAACCCAGTTTTTCTGTACTGTGGGCTCTTGTGGATACCGGAAGAGAGCAGATTGTCTATTCCGTTGTATATCGTTCTCACAGCGGAGACCAGGAGACGACAGGACTTTTCAACTACTTGGTTGAGGCAGCGGACGTTACCCAGCAAAGGTACCCTTGCGCGCAAATCGTATTCTTGGGGGATTTCAATGCACACCATCAAGATTGGTTATACCCACACCGAGATACTGATCATGCAGGAAGGGAAGCGTTTAAGTTCGCTGTCTCATTAGGGTTGTCCCAGCTTGTTAACGAACCAACTAGGATACCTGATATTGTAGGACACACGCCTTACTGTCTTGACCTCTTCCTCACAACCGAACCGGATAGGTACACAGTATCAGTCACGTCACCACTCGGCACATCCGATCATTGTACTGTCAGGACTGTTTCAAACTTTTCCCCACCTGACTGTAGCCCTAGAGGAAACAGGCGGGTATGGCACTACAGTTCTGCGGATTGGGACGAAATGCGTCATTTTTTCGCTTCATACCCTTGGCAGCAGGTGTGCTTTAAATCCGGGGACCCATCTACATGCGCGCACGCCTTAACTGAAGTGGTGCGTCAGGGGATGGAATACTTCATTCCATTCTCAGATGTACCACTTGGTAAACAGGCCCGCCCATGGTACAATAAGGCTTGTGCTTTAGCGGAGTCGGATAAGCAAGCCGCATACCAAACCTGGGCTGAAGCACGTGTGTCAAAAGATCCCAATTTAAGGGAAAAGAAAAAGGCATTTAATCAAGCGGCGAAAGCGTGTAAAAAGGTATTTCACAGAGCTCGCTTCGACAGAATTGGTTTGTTTGGGAAGAAACTTGCTTCATACCCTTCAGGGAGCAAAGCGTTTTGGTCTCTCGCCAAATCTGTCGAAAGCAACTTCTGCCGTCCTTCACTGCCACCGATGATTAAACCAGACGGCTCGCTTGCTCATACCGCCGCTGATAAGGCAAGCCTTTTTGCTTCCCTTTTTGCAGGCAATTCGTTTCTGGACCCTGGTCTCAAGCAGCCCCCTGATTTGCAACACTGTGGCTCCTTTATGCCTGAAATCTCAATAAGGCAAATTGAAGTGTTAAAAGCCTTACGTGGCCTCGACGTTAATAAGGCCAGTGGTCCGGACGGAATTCCTGCAGTGGTGCTCAAAAACTGTGCTCCGGAGTTATCTCCTGTCCTTACTCGTCTGTTTCGTCTCTCTCTCGTGACTGGCATCGTGCCGAAATGTTGGAAGCTTGCCAATGTACAACCTGTTCCCAAGAAAGGAAGCAGAGCTGACCCCAGTAATTACAGACCAATTGCCATAACTTCCATCTTCTGTAAGGTCATGGAGCGTATACTTAACTTAAGGCTTCTTAACTATCTAGAAAGCAACGATATCCTCAGCGATCGCCAATATGGTTTTCGCCGGAACCGGTCGACTGGGGACCTTCTAGCATATGTTACTCATTACTGGGGTGAAGCGATAGAGCGGCATGGTGAAGCTCTAGCTATCTCGCTAGATGTTTCCAAGGCTTTTGACCGAGTTTGGCATGCCAGCCTCTTGAATAAGCTTCCCTCATTCGGCATCTCATCCAGCCTGTGCACCTGGATCTCCAACTTCCTGACTGACAGGTCTATTCGGGTAGTAGTTGATGGGTACTCTTCAGACCTAACGGCAATCAATGCCGGAGTCCCTCAAGGATCGGTTCTCTCTGCAACACTGTTTCTTCTGCATATTAACGATTTGCTCGTGCCAGGAATTCTTGGTTATGCAGACGATAGCACTGTTGTGGAGAGATACCTTTCGAATGCTCGGGCTGGTGCTCATGATGTCTTGTCTCACAGAGAGGAGATGACTGAACGCGCAAACTCGACTCTTGAAGTAGTGTCTCACTGGGGCACTGATAATCTAGTTCAGTTTAACGCGTCTAAAACTCAGGCGTGTGTTTTTTCTGCCAAACGGCTACCATTGTCCGTCCCGCCTCTCTTTCAGGGAACGCCGGTGCAGTTAAGCGATCAACTTGACTTACTCGGCGTGCAGATATCCTCAAGCCTAAATTACGGACGTTTTATAGAGTCTAGAGCTAAGACGGCTGCGAGAAAACTTGGAGTACTGTCTAAAGTTAGGCAGTACTTCACACCATCCCTGCTACTTCGGCTGTACCAAGCTCAGATAAGAGCCTGTATGGAGTATTGTAGCCACATATGGGATGGTTCCGCTAAATACCAGCTTGCTGCTCTAGACTCCATAGAACGTCGCGCCAAAAGACTCATCAATGACGAGGTGCTGGTTATGGGTAAACTGCAGAGCCTAGAGCACCGACGGAGGGTGGGATGTCTTGCGATTTTCTACCGGTTGTACCACGGGGAGTGCGCACAAGAGCTGCACGAGCTAATACCACCATCTCCATTCCGTCACAGAACTACGAGGCGCGGAGAGTCGTTTCATCCCTATGTAGTAGATTTGCCAACATGCCGCACCAAGCGTTTCGCAGAGTCCTTCATTATGCGGACTGCTAGGGAATGGAATTTGCTCCCGTCGGTCTTGTTTCCCAATAAATATAATCTGGGTCTTTTTAGGACAAGAGTGAATAGGTACCTCATGAGTCTGCGTGCTACACCTTCGGCTACATCGTCGCTTTCCATCAGGTGAGATGTAGTCAAACGCAGGCTTATTCTACATAAAAAAAAAAAAAAAAAAAATATTAATATCAATTGTTCGGGCACCCCTCTGTATTATATAGGTACAGCAAACACACACTGACACACACCCCTATGACGTAGTACTTACCTAATTTTATTTTTATTCTATGCTTTTACACACGATTTGAAACTTTACATACTTTTTTTTTATTTTGGCTCCACACATACCTAGTGTATATTTAGCCAGTGTCAAGTATTATAATTCTGTGTCATCGTGTTTAGAAAATTTCACGTATAATCAAGTCCTATAGTAATCATATTCATTGTCCAGTCCAAGTCAGATAGTCACAGTCCAGTCCAAGTCATGCTCCAGTAAAAAGGTGGTAACTTTAGTGGAAGCTTCACTATGGAATTTTGGAAGCAACACGAAAAACCACTTTTCAGTTTCACCACATTATATCACTTGCCTGCACTCATGCTCGTGCACTTAATGCGTAAAACGCCACCAATTTTAAAGTTTGGAGAAATAATACAATGCAACGACGTGAACTTTTTCGCGTTCCCGCCAAAACTCCACTTTACATAGGTACTTTTTTATATATATATATTTTTTTGCTCCACACATTGTGTATTTAGCCAGTGTCAAGTATTATATTTTCATCGTGTTATAAAAAGTTTCACGCAATGTCATGTCCTAGTCATAGTCATAGTCCAGTTTAAGTCAGGTAGTCATAGTCCAGTCTAAGTCATGCTCCAGCAAAGTGGTGGCAACTTTACTAGAAGCTTCTATGGAGTTTTGGAAGCAACACGAAAAATCACGTTTCACCACATTATATCACTTGCCCTCACTCATGCTCGTAATTCAGCACTTAATGCATAAAACGCCACCAATTTTAAACATTAACACTGGAAAAAGCAAAAGTTTTGAAAAATAATACAATGCAACGACGTGAATTTTTCCGCGTTCCCGCCAAAACTCCACTTTACATAGGTACTTTAAAGACGTGCACTTAGGGTAGGTTTTTCCACCAATATTTTAGATAACTAATGGTAAAAAATGTTAATAAATTCTAACCAAAACGGTCAAAATTTGTTAGTGTTTAACCATTGGTTAGATTAACTATGTATTATTATATATAGTATTACAACAACCCACCCTTAGTACATCCCTCCACAAACAACAATCGCGTAACCAAGATCATCATTACTACCGTCATCATCCTCATCAAAAGCCTGAAGACGTCTACTGCTAAACATAGGCCTCCCCTACAGATCGCCACTTTGAGCAGCTGCTCGCCTCTTGCATACATCGGCTCCCCGCGGCTTTCACCAGTCGGTTCACCTAGTCGGGAGCTGACCTACCTACGCATACGCCCCATCGGTTGTCAGTTCTATGATCAGAGACCGTACTGTGAGCTCTTTGTGCGATTCAAAACCGAGCTTATATTGGATAACTTGTCAAAATCTTCATACAAACAAAACAATGTGATCCAATATAGGTTGATTGTTTTGAATCGCGCTAAGACCTCACAATAAGGCCCCTGGCCAGTCTTCAGTTATACCTATTTTAATACCTGCAGGTACCTATTTTTACAACTCTTTACTTTATCCCTTACAGCCACCATAAAATCAACAGCTCTCATCGAAACAAACTTCATTCTCATACCAATTTGTCTATTAATCATCGCCAAATTAAATTTATCAAAATGTTTTTATTAAGTCGAAATCAAAGCAATCCAACCCCTTGTAGGGGCGAGTATGGGGTGAACAAGGGGATGTACAATGCAGGAATTAGGAGTAAATTGTGCGCGTGAGTCGAATTAACAAGGTTTGGAGTTAAGGGTGCCGTGATTTTATTATATTATGGTGCATTTAATTTTAGTAGCTGTAAATTTCAGTGTTATCTTAGGAAGGTACTTAATATTGAGGGTCTATGATAACTTAATTGTCTATCTCGCTCGTGCATTTCGATATTAGTGAAGATATGAATTGACTGAAATTACAGATTAATTTGTAAAGGAAAAATTGGAATCACGAGCGGGACTTGAACCTGCATCCATCCATCCCTCAAGCCGGGATATGCTTTACTTAAGTTACCGTGACAAGTGGTCTCACGTCCGAATTTTTCCTTCATCTTATACAACCAACTTACGGGGTTCAATACGGGGGGTGTATGCGGGTTCAAGTCCCGCTCGTGATTCTAATTTTTCCTTTACAAATTAATCTGTAGATTACGCTGAGCAGGCGATACTGCTATAAAAATCATAAATATTGCCAGTGTCACGTGGACTAAGATAGAACATCAAACGAAGCTTGTTCAGTGAAAAACTTTGGCACATGTAGGTAATGAGTATGAAGACAGCTATGAGCTACGAGTAGTGATGAATCTAAAATACTGAAACCAAACAAAAGAATCCATATTAAATTTAAAATAATTAAAAATAATTATGATTACAGTGAAACCGGTAAAGTCTCATTTGCCCGGTAATTTCACTAGCTACAATGCCCTTCAAACCGGAACACAGTAGTGCTTCCACACTACTGCTTGGCGGCAGAATAACTGGCAAAGCGGTGGTACCTACTGTCACGTTACATCCGTTCCTTTCGTGAAAAAGGTAGAATGGAACGCTACAAGTTAATGAGCAGCTCCTCCCCTACCTAAACAGTGCCTAGGTTGACAGGATCCTAAGAGCTGAAGAGAAAAAAAGGAATTGGTAACAGATATTTATTTTCGTAAATTTTACAAGCTTTAGCAAAAAAAAGAGTCTCTAGATGATGCGGAAGAACGCGAAATTTAAGTTGTTTACGGCCTACAAGTTATCACGGTAGAATTAGAATGTTATTGGATCCAAACAAGGCCCACTTCCGGGTCTTCAGATAAACAAAGCCCGCTTCCGGTCTTTAACGAGGCCCACTTCCGGGTCTTTATTCAAACAAGGCCCACTGTCGTTATAGAGACTGAGGAATTCGTTGCCTTTAGTTTGTCCGACTTCCAGAGTTCAGCGGCTAGCTCATTCAGTTATTAGCTTCTGGATCCAGAAGAAGATTCTCGTCCTTCCACCGTCGATGAAGTATTATTACGCAGCTCAGATTCAAGATGCAGGAGCAGGAGACACGCAGGTATTAGTCGTCAAAGCTTTGACGGACGACGGGCCGGAACATGGTGATGAAGTTATATTGCCACTCAATGTTTGAAAAAGGCAAGCCGGTCGTCTCACTGGTTGACGCTCGGCGATAGATTCGTCGTGGTAGATACGGCGGCCGACGGTGACAACAGATGTAGTTTCGGCGATCAGCTCTCGGCGATAGATTCGTCGTAGTTTCGCGACTGGCTGTAGCGGATGTAGCTCGGCGATCGGCGATTTGACAATGGATATGTCGTGGCGCAGCGATTGACGTAGATGGAGATTCACTTCACAATTTTGGTGTTGGATAGCCAAAGATGGTTTTTGAAGGCGTTCTTGAGTTCCCGGGCCTTGCCTGGCCCGGGAATGGCCTTATATCAATTTAGTGTTCCTCGTTCGAGGAGTAAATTGGGACTGCCATTCCATAGCGACAGCTTTTCTAAAGAAACCTCGCTAGCATTCCAAGGTTCTAGATTTTTGCAGTTTTCAAAATTTTGAATACAGAATAGTAAAAAAAATAAATCTAGAGTCAAAATACATACAATCATGGCCAAACTATAAAATACCTCACTGAAATTGACAGTAGAAAAAGAAAAATATGAATTTGAAGAGAAACTAAATTCGAAACAAAAAAAACAGTTTCAAAACAACTGCCATCCGAGCAGTCGTGTCTAGAAATCGGGCCCGTGACCCGCGCGCAAAATCGATAAAGTGATGTAAAATTTTTGAGAAAAATCAAGTTTTTTTGTGCTTAAATTACTGTGAAAAGGACTGTCAAGTGCTGTGATGTGAAAGTTGTGAATGAATAATAGAAACCAGGTAATATATTATGATATATACATACATGTAGCATTACATATTTCCCCCACGACCCCAGAAAATTTTCAACTCCATTGAAAATTTTGAAGGTTAGGAATAAAACCTTGCTCTTTCATACTTAAATCTTGCACTTCTTCTTTTACTCGCTCACAAACATACTTAGGGGATATGGTTCACATATTTGATGACGCATACTCCACAAGGAACTATTCATTATACATAACGAAGGCTTATTTTTTTTAATTAGGTGTCGTTATCCGCACCTTTTTGAAAACCCGAGTAAAGATAATAAGTATTTACAATTAAGAAAATGTACAACACAAAGGCTTATTTAACGAGTTGTGTACCGCTCTTTAAGAATATTACACACACCCTTGGGTATTGAAGATTTCAAGGAAATTAATATTCAAGAACCTTGTATTTAAGAAATTGCAAGGAAATTAAGATTAGAGTAACAACATGTGTAACTAAGAAAGTATAAAAAAAATGAGTAAACACAATGGCTTCTTACCCACACGACTCGTGTTATAAGATAAAACAAAAAGAGTGAAAAAAAAAAATAACGTTTGTAAAATGGATTTAAAAAAATAAGCCGAAAGGGTCTAGTTTCCTTGTACCATACAAAAATAATATACGCTAAAGCTATTTACAGAATAAGTATACAATTTAGAGAAAAAAACAGAATACAACCGCTACACTATTTACACTTTAAAATCTTTTACATGCCACTTTCCTCTTAAGCCGTTAGGATCCTCTAAAATAAAGACGAGAGGTGAGAGCTTCTCAACAACTGTGCATTTGACATATTTGGGAGCCAACTTTGAACTGAAATATGCACCAGCGTTACTCTGGACGTAATTTTTACGCCAGACTGTGTCGCCAACGTTGAACTCTTTAAAGGTGTGTCTCGTGTTGTAATGAGCAGCATTTTTTGTGTGTGCAGTGTGTAATGCAACCTGTACTTTATCGAAGATGTTAGATAATAATCCTAAATTAGCGGCGTAGATGTCACGAGGAAGAAAAATGAAATTATCAAGGTTGGAGCAGTTAGTGTATAGTGAACCACATGGTATGGTTTCACGTCCAAAGACCAGAAAGGATGGAGAAAACCCAGTTGTAGAATTTACAGAACTGTTGAGTGCATATTGGATTTTCTGCAAATGTTTGTCCCATGAACGGTGATCATCTCCGACCAACTGTGAAAGTGCGGTGATAATTGTTCTATTATACCGTTCTGTGGGGTTTACTTGAGGGCAGTATCGAGGTGAATAAAATATAAAAGGAATTTTATACTTATTCAGAAAACTTTGAAACTCATTAGATTGAAATTGTGAACCATTGTCCATGATGATGGTTTGTGGCACACCGTGTACCAGAAACACATTATTTTCCAAATTGTCACGTTACATCCGTTCCTTTCGTGAAAAAGGTAGAATGGAACGCTACAAGTTAATGAGCAGCTCCTCCCCTACCTAAACAGTGCCTAGGTTAACAGGATCCTAAGAGCTGAAGAGAAAAAAAGGAATTGGTAACAGATATTTATTTTCGTACATTTTACAAGCTTTGTAGAAAGCAAAAAAAAGAGTCTCTAGATGATGCGGAAGAACGCGAAATTTAAGTTGTTTACGGCCTACAAGTTATCACGGTAGAATTAGAATGTTATTGGATCCAAACAAGGCCCACTTCCGGGTCTTCAGATAAACAAAGCCCGCTTCCGGTCTTTAACGAGGCCCACTTCCGGGTCTTCAAACAAACAAGGCCCACTGTCGTTATAGAGACTGAGGAATTCGTTGCCTTTAGTTTGTCCGACTTCCAGAGTTCAGCGGCTGGCTCATTCAGTTATTAGCTTCTGGATCCAGAAGAAGATTCTCGTCCTTCCACCGTCGATGAAGTATTATTACGCAGCTCAGATTCAAGATGCAGGAGCAGGAGACACGCAGGTATTACTCGTCAAAGCTTTGACGGACGACGGGCCGGAACATGGTGATGAAGTTATATTGCCACTCAATGTTTGAAAAAGGCAAGCCGGTCGTCTCACTGGTTGACGCTCGGCGATAGATTCGTCGTGGTAGATACGGCGGCCGACGGTGACAACAGATGTAGTTTCGGCGATCAGCTCTCGGCGATAGATTCGTCGTAGTTTCGTGACTGGCTGTAGCGGATGTAGCTCGGCGATCGGCGATTTGACAATGGATATGTCGTGGCGCAGCGATTGACGTAGATGGAGATTCACTTCACAATTTTGGTGTTGGATAGCCAAAGATGGTTTTTGAAGGCGTTCTTGAGTTCCCGGGCCTTGCCTGGCCCGGGAATGGCCTTATATCAATTTAGTGTTCCTCGTTCGAGGAGTAAATTGAGACTGCCATTCCATAGCGACAGCTTTTCTAAAGAAACCTCGCTAGCATTCCAAGGTTCTAGATTTTTGCAGTTTTCAAAATTTTGAATACAGAATAGTAAAAAAAATAAATCTAGAGTCAAAATACATACAATCATGGCCAAACTATAAAATACCTCACTGAAATTGACAGTAGAAAAAGAAAAATATGAATTTGAAGAGAAACTAAATTCGAAACAAAAAAAACAGTTTCAAAACAACTGCCATCCGAGCAGTCGTGTCTAGAAATCGGGCCCGTGACCCGCGCGCAAAATCGATAAAGTGATGTGAAATTTTTGAGAAAAATCAAGTTTTTTTTTGTGCTTAAATTACTGTGAAAAGGACTGTCAAGTGCTGTGATGTGAAAGTTGTGAATGAATAATAGAAACCAGGTAATATATTATGATATATACATACATGTAGCATTACATATTTACCCCACGACCCCAGAAAATTTTCAACTCCATTGAAAATTTTGAAGGTTAGGAATAAAACCTTGCTCTTTCATACTTAAATCTTGCACTTCTTCTTTTACTCGCTCACAAACATACTTAGGGGATATGGTTCACATATTTGATGACGCATACTCCACAAGGAACTATTCATTATACATAACGAAGGCTTATTTTTTTTAATTAGGTGTCGTTATCCGCACCTTTTTGAAAACCCGAGTAAAGATAATAAGTATTTACAATTAAGAAAATGTACAACACAAAGGCTTATTTAACGAGTTGTGTACCGCTCTTTAAGAATATTACACACACCCTTGGGTATTGAAGACGTCAAGGAAATTAATATTCAAGAACCTTGTATTTAAGAAATTGCAAGGAAATTAAGATTAGAGTAACAACATGTGTAACTAAGAAAGTATAAAAAAAATGAGTAAACACAATGGCTTCTTACCCACACGACTCGTGTTAAAGGATAAAACAAAAAGAGTGAAAAAAAAAAAATAATAACGTTTGTAAAATGGATTTAAAAAAAATAAGCCGAAAGGGTCTAGTTTCCTTGTACAATACAAAAATAATATACGCTAAAGCTATTTACAGAATAAGTATACAATTTAGAGAAAAAAACAGAATACAACCGCTACACTATTTACACTTTAAAATCTTTTACATGCCACTTTCCTCTTAAGCCGTTAGGATCCTCTAAAATAAAGACGAGAGGTGAGAGCTTCTCAACAACTGTGCATTTGACATATTTGGGAGCCAACTTTGAACTGAAATATGCACCAGCGTTACTCTGGACGTAATTTTTACGCCAGACTGTGTCGCCAACGTTGAACTCTTTAAAGGTGTGTCTCGTGTTGTAATGAGCAGCATTTTTTGTGTGTGCAGTGTGTAATGCAACCTGTACTTTATCGAAGATGTTAGATAATAATCCTAAATTAACGGCGTAGATGTCACGAGGAAGAAAAATGAAATTATCAAGGTTGGAGCAGTTAGTGTATAGTGAACCACATGGTATGGTTTCACGTCCAAAGACCAGAAAGGATGGAGAAAACCCAGTTGTAGAATTTACAGAACTGTTGAGTGCATATTGGATTTTCTGCAAATGTTTGTCCCATGAACGGTGATCATCTCCGACCAACTGTGAAAGTGCGGTGATAATTGTTCTATTATACCGTTCTGTGGGATTTACTTGAGGGCAGTATCGAGGTGAATAAAATATAAAAGGAATTTTATACTTATTCAGAAAACTTTGAAACTCATTAGATTGAAATTGTGAACCATTGTCCATGATGATGGTTTGTGGCACACCGTGTACCAGAAACACATTATTTTCCAAATACATGATGATATTGGAAGATGTAGCGCGCTTGATAGGGAAAATAAGGCAATACTTTGAAAAAGAACATGTAACCACTAGTATGAATTGATTACGTTGTCTTGTGAGTGGAAAAGGGCCCATTAGATCTAATGAGAGGCTTTGAAAAGGTCTTGAACAAATTTTTGGTTTACCCATAGGACCATATGGAGAATGATTCGAATGCTTATAAGAGAGGCATGTTTCACAAGAAGAACACATTTTAGCCACATCTTTAAACATACCAGACCAATAGTATCTTAAAGAAAGCTTCTTGTATGTTTTGAAAATGCCAGTATGGGGATTACTTTCTGAGTCACCATGGCAAGTTTTGATGAGATTCATTCTCTCAGAGGGAAGTGGAACTTCTTTCCAAGCAAAATCTTCATTTAGATAATCAGGTGAGTTATTAAAACGGTATAAATTATTGTTGAGAATTTTGTAATTTGGATAAGCATCAGGATTATCTCGACAGTTAGTAAAAAGTCTATTATATAGTTCCAATTGTGATGCATTGTCTCTAGATATGGGTTCAACACCACCAATAATAGCAGTATCGGGTATTTTATGACGCGACAGAAGGTCTGGGACAACATTTTCTTTTCCTTTTTTATGTTTTAGGTCGAAGTTAAAACAAGACAGACGAAGACTCCATCGTGCCAATCTGCCAGAAGGATTAGACAAATTTTGGAACCACTTTAATGCTGCATGGTCAGTGTATACTGTAAATCGTTTACCGTTATCAAGATAACAACGCCAATGCTCAAGTGCAGTAATGACAGCTAAAGTCTCACGTTCTGTAGTTGAATAATTCTGCTCATGCTTGTTTAGAGATCTACTCATATATGCAATAACAACTTCTTTATTGTCTTTTTCCTGAGTCAGCATAGCACCTATCCCAAAGTTAGAAGCGTCGCAGTGAACGGAAAATGGATAGTCAAAGTCAGGGCAAGATAGTATTGGTGTTGTAGTCAAGCATTCTTTTAATTTAGCAAAAGCAGAGTCAGCCTCAGCATTCCAGACAAATTTTTTTGGAGATTTTTTTCCAGATGACGTTAATTTACAGAGTGGTGAAGCAATAGTACTGAAATTAGGTACGAATCGGCGAAACCAACTGCACGTACCTAAAAATTTTCTTACTTCTTTTTTAGAGGTAGGAGCAGCGTAAGCTAGAATCGCTTCAATTTTACTGGGATCAGCCCGCAATCCTTGCTCATCTACTATGTAGCCAAGATATTTCAGTTCTTTGCGAAAGAATTGACTCTTTTCAAAGTTAATGGTTAGACCAGCATAAGAAAGTTTCTGATGAACTTTAAGTAGGAGTGAAATATGTTCCTCAAATGTCGCACCTATGATTATTATGTCATCTAAGTAACAGAACACTTTATTCTCAAACTCTGGAGTGAATAAACTGTCCATAAGTCTTTGTTGAGTTGCTGGAGCGTTTGTCAATCCGAAGGGCATAACAGTGAATCTATACATTCCTCTACCAGGTACGTAAAAACCAGTTTTATCTCTGTCTTTGAGATGTAATGGAATTTCCCAAAAAGCCTTTGCTATATCGATACTAGACAAATATTTAGCATTTTTGAGGTTATCTAGTATCTCAGAAACAAAAGGGAGGCTGTAGGCATCTTTACGAGTAATTGCATTCAGCTTTCTGCTGTCGACGCAGAAACGCCATTCTCCGTTCTTTTTTGGAGTGATAAGTACTGGAGATAACCAAGGACTCTCACATTTTTCTATAACTTTTAATTCTAGCATTTTATCGACCTCATTGATGAGTGCTTTTTGCTTTTCTGGAGAGAGACGATAACAACGTTGTTTTATAGGTAAAGCATCACCAGTATTGATCCGATGACTAACTAAACTAGTACGGCCTAATTTACCTCGTTGTTCAAAAGAAATACTTTTGAAACGCTTGATTATGTCATTAGCAATTTCTACTTGATTCCCAGACAGATGATCAAATGTTGATATTTGATTTTCAACAGCACAAGTTGTATGATCTTTAGATTCGAGATTGAGTTCAAGAGAAAGTATCTTTGGGGAGAGTTCGAATTCTTTCCAGAAATCCCACCCAAGTATCAAAGAAGGATAAATATCAGGGAAAACATAAGCTTTGATAACATGTGTCTGATTATGAAATCTCAATGGCAAATGAAAATAACCAGAAGACATTGCTTTTTGTTTATTAGCAACCATAACTTGAGTTGGAGACTTGAATAGTTTAAAGCCTAACTTTTGGATATCTTTATGAGAGTTATTACCTAAAATAGTTATACAACTTCCACTATCTAAAAGACCGGAAAAAGGTATATTGTTTATAGACACGTTAATAAAAGGTCTGTTAAAGTCTTTTTCTTTGTCGTAGAAAACAGAAGTTGTTTTGTAGCAAAACATAAAATTTCGAATAGTATTTAACCATTGATTCCAGTCGTTAAGATCAAAATTATTGTTATGTGATTTAGTGAAACCATTCAAGTCGTCAGCTAGTTTTTTTGTTGATTTGATGGAGCACATTTTGGACATTCGCTGATTCTCACGCCTTTACGACCACATTTAAAACAAATGAGGTATCTAGGCTTAGTACAAGTTTGTAAAGAATGGCCTGTGATACGACAGCGATAACAGAATTCTTCTTTAGAAATGTCATTAGTTTGAGATGACGAGCGTGGATGTTTATCTTCCTGCACTGCATTAGTGTACCTTACGTTTGGAGACGCTTTAGGAAGTGAAGCTTTAGAAAATGAAGGAAGATAGGCAAATTCAGCAGCACAAGAAGTGTCTTCAGATCTAGGCTCATGAAAATTTTTGTGTCGTTCAGAAATGCGTTCGTAACTTTGACAAGTAGAAATTAAAGAATCTACCGTTTTAATATCTTTAAGTGCAACAAAAACTGAATAGCACGGTCTTATATTATGGAGTAAAATCTCTAATTGTTCGCTCTCGCTAAGTTTCTTTGAAAGACGAGCAAACATACCGAACATAATTGAGACGTAAACGATAATGGTCTCAGTTGCTCCTTGCGTTCTATTCCTTATAGCTTCCAACAGCTTATAGTCGTAATCATGTATACCAAAATCTCGAATCAGCAATGTGCAAATATCTTTCCACGATAAGGTAGGATTTCGATTATACTGAAAACGAAACCAATGAAGGGCATCACCTGTGAAAATCTCAAAGGCGTGCTTGCAAAGCATACCTTCCGGAATGTTTCGAGAAATCCTAAACTCGTCCAATCTTTGAAGAAATGATCTAGGGCACGATTTTCCATTGAAAGAAAACGTTTTGAGCTCCTTCACAAAATTATCCGAAGTGTGATAGTTTTGTACAGACTCGGAAGCCAGTGGTATACTAGTCAGAATGCTTGAAGGTAAAGTGGGTTGAGGAGTACTCAGTACTTCCAAAGTTTGATTGGTTCCAGTCATAGGTAGTAATTGATAAATCGAGGGAGGGCTAGGCTGAGTCTGAGGACAAGGATTGTGAATGTCAACTAACACTTCTTCAGAAGATCCTGAATAATCTGAAGTTAAGACTTCAAACCGTTTTTGGAGCGTGAAGAAGCGAGATCGTATGTTTGAGCATGACTCAACAAATGGTGGAACGGCGTTAAAGCGTTCGAGGCGATAATGAAGATGATTTACGAAAGATTCAACTTTCCTCAGGTTACTTTTATCATCCGTGGCTTCGAGGTGCGAGATTTTACCCTCGACGTAATTAAACGTGATCTCTGCTTGGGAGAGGTCATGTTTGAGAGGTATTGGAGAAGATTTTATGTCCTCAGGTTGAATGTGACTCAATTTTGCCAGCTGCTCCTTAAGAGTTGTCAAAGTGTCAGCTGGTTTTTCACCTCTGATAGTCACTTCATATTCCAGTTCAAGTTTGTTTAGAAACGAGTATTTAATTGGTCTCGCCATAGTCACAAGTTGAAGTCAATAGTCAAGGATAAAATCAAGTCAAGTTTAAGTTCGTTTAAGTATTAAGTACTATGCGAGTGTTGTAGAATGTAAGTGTGATGTTCCGCGTGTCCTGCCTGTATAAAAATAAATTAAGCAAGTACCTAAGATATTACGATAGAGCCAAAAGTCAATATCAAATTTTAGCCTACTTGAGTAAGTATTATTTTAGAATTTAGAAGAATGTTTTAGAGGGTTCATTTTAGTTGGGCGCCAAACTGTCACGTTACATCCGTTCCTTTCGTGAAAAAGGTAGAATGGAACGCTACAAGTTAATGAGCAGCTCCTCCCCTACCTAAACAGTGCCTAGGTTAACAGGATCCTAAGAGCTGAAGAGAAAAAAAGGAATTGGTAACAGATATTTATTTTCGTACATTTTACAAGCTTTGTAGAAAGCAAAAAAAAAGAGTCTCTAGATGATGCGGAAGAACGCGAAATTTAAGTTGTTTACGGCCTACAAGTTATCACGGTAGAATTAGAATGTTATTGGATCCAAACAAGGCCCACTTCCGGGTCTTCAGATAAACAAAGCCCGCTTCCGGTCTTTAACGAGGCCCACTTCCGGGTCTTCAAACAAACAAGGCCCACTGTCGTTATAGAGACTGAGGAATTCGTTGCCTTTAGTTTGTCCGACTTCCAGAGTTCAGCGGCTGGCTCATTCAGTTATTAGCTTCTGGATCCAGAAGAAGATTCTCGTCCTTCCACCGTCGATGAAGTATTATTACGCAGCTCAGATTCAAGATGCAGGAGCAGGAGACACGCAGGTATTACTCGTCAAAGCTTTGACGGACGACGGGCCGGAACATGGTGATGAAGTTATATTGCCACTCAATGTTTGAAAAAGGCAAGCCGGTCGTCTCACTGGTTGACGCTCGGCGATAGATTCGTCGTGGTAGATACGGCGGCCGACGGTGACAACAGATGTAGTTTCGGCGATCAGCTCTCGGCGATAGATTCGTCGTAGTTTCGTGACTGGCTGTAGCGGATGTAGCTCGGCGATCGGCGATTTGACAATGGATATGTCGTGGCGCAGCGATTGACGTAGATGGAGATTCACTTCACAATTTTGGTGTTGGATAGCCAAAGATGGTTTTTGAAGGCGTTCTTGAGTTCCCGGGCCTTGCCTGGCCCGGGAATGGCCTTATATCAATTTAGTGTTCCTCGTTCGAGGAGTAAATTGAGACTGCCATTCCATAGCGACAGCTTTTCTAAAGAAACCTCGCTAGCATTCCAAGGTTCTAGATTTTTGCAGTTTTCAAAATTTTGAATACAGAATAGTAAAAAAAATAAATCTAGAGTCAAAATACATACAATCATGGCCAAACTATAAAATACCTCACTGAAATTGACAGTAGAAAAAGAAAAATATGAATTTGAAGAGAAACTAAATTCGAAACAAAAAAAACAGTTTCAAAACAACTGCCATCCGAGCAGTCATGTCTAGAAATCGGGCCCGTGACCCGCGCGCAAAATCGATAAAGTGATGTGAAATTTTTGAGAAAAATCAAGTTTTTTTTTGTGCTTAAATTACTGTGAAAAGGACTGTCAAGTGCTGTGATGTGAAAGTTGTGAATGAATAATAGAAACCAGGTAATATATTATGATATATACATACATGTAGCATTACATATTACATGATGATATTGGAAGATGTAGCGCGCTTGATAGGGAAAATAAGGCAATACTTTGAAAAAGAACATGTAACCACTAGTATGAATTGATTACGTTGTCTTGTGAGTGGAAAAGGGCCCATTAGATCTAATGAGAGGCTTTGAAAAGGTCTTGAACAAATTTTTGGTTTACCCATAGGACCATATGGAGAATGATTCGAATGCTTATAAGAGAGGCATGTTTCACAAGAAGAACACATTTTAGCCACATCTTTAAACATACCAGACCAATAGTATCTTAAAGAAAGCTTCTTGTATGTTTTGAAAATGCCAGTATGGGGATTACTTTCTGAGTCACCATGGCAAGTTTTGATGAGATTCATTCTCTCAGAGGGAAGTGGAACTTCTTTCCAAGCAAAATCTTCATTTAGATAATCAGGTGAGTTATTATAACGGTATAAATTATTGTTGAGAATTTTGTAATTTGGATAAGCATCAGGATTATCTCGACAGTTAGTAAAAAGTCTATTATATAGTTCCAATTGTGATGCATTGTCTCTAGATATGGGTTCAACACCACCAATAATAGCAGTATCGGGTATTTTATGACGCGACAGAAGGTCTGGGACAACATTTTCTTTTCCTTTTTTATGTTTTAGGTCGAAGTTAAAACAAGACAGACGAAGACTCCATCGTGCCAATCTGCCAGAAGGATTAGACAAATTTTGGAACCACTTTAATGCTGCATGGTCAGTGTATACTGTAAATCGTTTACCGTTATCAAGATAACAACGCCAATGCTCAAGTGCAGTAATGACAGCTAAAGTCTCACGTTCTGTAGTTGAATAATTCTGCTCATGCTTGTTTAGAGATCTACTCATATATGCAATAACAACTTCTTTATTGTCTTTTTCCTGAGTCAGCATAGCACCTATCCCAAAGTTAGAAGCGTCGCAGTGAACGGAAAATGGATAGTCAAAGTCAGGGCAAGATAGTATTGGTGTTGTAGTCAAGCATTCTTTTAATTTAGCAAAAGCAGAGTCAGCCTCAGCATTCCAGACAAATTTTTTTGGAGATTTTTTTCCAGATGACGTTAATTTACAGAGTGGTGAAGCAATAGTACTGAAATTAGGTATGAATCGGCGAAACCAACTGCACGTACCTAAAAATTTTCTTACTTCTTTTTTAGAGGTAGGAGCAGCGTAAGCTAGAATCGCTTCAATTTTACTGGGATCAGCCCGCAATCCTTGCTCATCTACTATGTAGCCAAGATATTTCAGTTCTTTGCGAAAGAATTGACTCTTTTCAAAGTTAATGGTTAGACCAGCATAAGAAAGTTTCTGATGAACTTTAAGTAGGAGTGAAATATGTTCCTCAAATGTCGCACCTATGATTATTATGTCATCTAAGTAACAGAACACTTTATTCTCAAACTCTGGAGTGAATAAACTGTCCATGAGTCTTTGTTGAGTTGCTGGAGCGTTTGTCAATCCGAAGGGCATAACAGTGAATCTATACATTCCTCTACCAGGTACGTAAAAACCAGTTTTATCTCTGTCTTTGAGATGTAATGGAATTTCCCAAAAAGCCTTTGCTATATCGATACTAGACAAATATTTAGCATTTTTGAGGTTATCTAGTATCTCAGAAACAAAAGGGAGGCTGTAGGCATCTTTACGAGTAATTGCATTCAGCTTTCTGCTGTCGACGCAGAAACGCCATTCTCCGTTCTTTTTTGGAGTGATAAGTACTGGAGATAACCAAGGACTCTCACATTTTTCTATAACTTTTAATTCTAGCATTTTATCGATCTCATTGATGAGTGCTTTTTGCTTTTCTGGAGAGAGACGATAACAACGTTGTTTTATAGGTAAAGCATCACCAGTATTGATCCGATGACTAACTAAACTAGTACGGCCTAATTTACCTCGTTGTTCAAAAGAAATACTTTTGAAACGCTTGATTATGTCATTAGCAATTTCTACTTGATTCCCAGACAGATGATCAAATGTTGATATTTGATTTTCAACAGCACAAGTTGTATGATCTTTAGATTCGAGATTGAGTTCAAGAGAAAGTATCTTTGGGGAGAGTTCGAATTCTTTCCAGAAATCCCACCCAAGTATCAAAGAAGGATAAATATCAGGGAAAACATAAGCTTTGATAACATGTGTCTGATTATGAAATCTCAATGGCAAATGAAAATAACCAGAAGACATTGCTTTTTGTTTATTAGCAACCATAACTTGAGTTGGAGACTTGAATAGTTTAAAGCCTAACTTTTGGATATCTTTATGAGAGTTATTACCTAAAATAGTTATACAACTTCCACTATCTAAAAGACCGGAAAAAGGTATATTGTTTATAGACACGTTAATAAAAGGTCTGTTAAAGTCTTTTTCTTTGTCGTAGAAAACAGAAGTTGTTTTGTAGCAAAACATAAAATTTCGAATAGTATTTAACCATTGATTCCAGTCGTTAAGATCAAAATTATTGTTATGTGATTTAGTGAAACCATTCAAGTCGTCAGCTAGTTTTTTTGTTGATTTGATGGAGCACATTTTGGACATTCGCTGATTCTCACGCCTTTACGACCACATTTAAAACAAATGAGGTATCTAGGCTTAGTACAAGTTTGTAAAGAATGGCCTGTGATACGACAGCGATAACAGAATTCTTCTTTAGAAATGTCATTAGTTTGAGATGACGAGCGTGGATGTTTATCTTCCTGCACTGCATTAGTGTACCTTACGTTTGGAGACGCTTTAGGAAATGAAGCTTTAGAAAATGAAGGAAGATAGGCAAATTCAGCAGCACAAGAAGTGTCTTCAGATCTAGGCTCATGAAAATTTTTGTCTCGTTCAGAAATGCGTTCGTAACTTTGACAAGTAGAAATTAAAGAATCTACCGTTTTAATATCTTTAAGTGCAGCAAAAACTGAATAGCACGGTCTTATATTATGGAGTAAAATCTCTAATTGTTCGCTCTCGCTAAGTTTCTTTGAAAGACGAGCAAACATACCGAACATAATTGAGACGTAAACGATAATGGTCTCAGTTGCTCCTTGCGTTCTATTCCTTATAGCTTCCAACAGCTTATAGTCGTAATCATGTATACCAAAATCTCGAATCAGCAATGTGCAAATATCTTTCCACGATAAGGTAGGATTTCGATTATACTGAAAACGAAACCAATGAAGGGCATCACCTGTGAAAATCTCAAAGGCGTGCTTGCAAAGCATACCTTCCGGAATGTTTCGAGAAATCCTAAACTCGTCCAATCTTTGAAGAAATGATCTAGGGCACGATTTTCCATTGAAAGAAAACGTTTTGAGCTCCTTCACAAAATTATCCGAAGTGTGATAGTTTTGTACAGACTCGGAAGCCAGTGGTATACTAGTCAGAATGCTTGAAGGTAAAGTGGGTTGAGGAGTACTCAGTACTTCCAAAGTTTGATTGGTTCCAGTCATAGGTAGTAATTGATAAATCGAGGGAGGGCTAGGCTGAGTCTGAGGACAAGGATTGTGAATGTCAACTAACACTTCTTCAGAAGATCCTGAATAATCTGAAGTTAAGACTTCAAACCGTTTTTGGAGCGTGAAGAAGCGAGATCGTATGTTTGAGCATGACTCAACAAATGGTGGAACGGCGTTAAAGCATTCGAGGCGATAATGAAGATGATTTACGAAAGATTCAACTTTCCTCAGGTTACTTTTATCATCCGTGGCTTCGAGGTGCGAGATTTTACCCTCGACGTAATTAAACGTGATCTCTGCTTGGGAGAGGTCATGTTTGAGAGGTATTGGAGAAGATTTTATGTCCTCAGGTTGAATGTGACTCAATTTTGCCAGCTGCTCCTTAAGAGTTGTCAAAGTGTCAGCTGGTTTTTCACCTCTGATAGTCACTTCATATTCCAGTTCAAGTTTGTTTAGAAACGAGTATTTAATTGGTCTCGCCATAGTCACAAGTTGAAGTCAATAGTCAAGGATAAAATCAAGTCAAGTTTAAGTTCGTTTAAGTATTAAGTACTATGCGAGTGTTGTAGAATGTAAGTGTGATGTTCCGCGTGTCCTGCCTGTATAAAAATAAATTAAGCAAGTACCTAAGATATTACGTTAGAGCCAAAAGTCAATATCAAATTTTAGCCTACTTGAGTAAGTATTATTTTAGAATTTAGAAGAATGTTTTAGAGGGTTCATTTTAGTTGGGCGCCAAACTGTCACGTTACATCCGTTCCTTTCGTGAAAAAGGTAGAATGGAACGCTACAAGTTAATGAGCAGCTCCTCCCCTACCTAAACAGTGCCTAGGTTAACAGGATCCTAAGAGCTGAAGAGAAAAAAAGGAATTGGTAACAGATATTTATTTTCGTACATTTTACAAGCTTTGTAGAAAGCAAAAAAAAGAGTCTCTAGATGATGCGGAAGAACGCGAAATTTAAGTTGTTTACGGCCTACAAGTTATCACGGTAGAATTAGAATGTTATTGGATCCAAACAAGGCCCACTTCCGGGTCTTCAGATAAACAAAGCCCGCTTCCGGTCTTTAACGAGGCCCACTTCCGGGTCTTCAAACAAACAAGGCCCACTGTCGTTATAGAGACTGAGGAATTCGTTGCCTTTAGTTTGTCCGACTTCCAGAGTTCAGCGGCTGGCTCATTCAGTTATTAGCTTCTGGATCCAGAAGAAGATTCTCGTCCTTCCACCGTCGATGAAGTATTATTACGCAGCTCAGATTCAAGATGCAGGAGCAGGAGACACGCAGGTATTACTCGTCAAAGCTTTGACGGACGACGGGCCGGAACATGGTGATGAAGTTATATTGCCACTCAATGTTTGAAAAAGGCAAGCCGGTCGTCTCACTGGTTGACGCTCGGCGATAGATTCGTCGTGGTAGATACGGCGGCCGACGGTGACAACAGATGTAGTTTCGGCGATCAGCTCTCGGCGATAGATTCGTCGTAGTTTCGTGACTGGCTGTAGCGGATGTAGCTCGGCGATCGGCGATTTGACAATGGATATGTCGTGGCGCAGCGATTGACGTAGATGGAGATTCACTTCACAATTTTGGTGTTGGATAGCCAAAGATGGTTTTTGAAGGCGTTCTTGAGTTCCCGGGCCTTGCCTGGCCCGGGAATGGCCTTATATCAATTTAGTGTTCCTCGTTCGAGGAGTAAATTGGGACTGCCATTCCATAGCGACAGCTTTTCTAAAGAAACCTCGCTAGCATTCCAAGGTTCTAGATTTTTGCAGTTTTCAAAATTTTGAATACAGAATAGTAAAAAAAATAAATCTAGAGTCAAAATACATACAATCATGGCCAAACTATAAAATACCTCACTGAAATTGACAGTAGAAAAAGAAAAATATGAATTTGAAGAGAAACTAAATTCGAAACAAAAAAAACAGTTTCAAAACAACTGCCATCCGAGCAGTCGTGTCTAGAAATCGGGCCCGTGACCCGCGCGCAAAATCGATAAAGTGATGTAAAATTTTTGAGAAAAATCAAGTTTTTTTGTGCTTAAATTACTGTGAAAAGGACTGTCAAGTGCTGTGATGTGAAAGTTGTGAATGAATAATAGAAACCAGGTAATATATTATGATATATACATACATGTAGCATTACACTACCTACCTAGACGAACTTTGCAGAAAAGTCCTACCACCTAATAGACTTACGAAACCCGTTTTTAATAGTACTTACGGGATATTTACCGTGATTAGAATCATTTTTGAGTTCCCGATATTTCGGCAGTTACATGCACCATTTTCACGGGTAGACTGAAGATGCGGGTGGATGATAAAATGTTCGAAATGTTAGGAGCAGACATAACGGTCTACCCTCTTTCTTAGTCTCTTACTGCGGGTACCATTGGCATTCGTACTCGATCGTAACTCGCGACAATACACACTCACTGTATCACTGCATATGATCTTATCACATTTTGGACGCGTATTATTTTTGCCAGTTGGAAACCATCACCTCGATTGAAATTTTTATATTTCGAGATCTCAATGGCTTCCTTTACCAGCCTAGGTATATAGTGGCGCTCCGTAGATAAAATTTGTGGCTTGTGAAGTTCAATCCAGTGATTAGGCCCCGAGTCCAGCAGATGTTCCGCTATGGCAGATTTGTGTCTTTCGTTATTTTTTACTGCTTTTATGTGTTCCTTAATGCGGCATGTGACAGTTCGCTTAGTCTGACCTATATACGAACTTCCGCAACTGCAGCTGATTTTATATACCCCAGGATGTTCAAACGGAATCTTGTCTTTAGGAGAACGTAGACTTTGCGCAATCTTCTTATAACGTTGGGTAAATAACCGTGAAAGTTTAAAACAGTGTTTTAGACTTACGAAACTCTGGCTAAGACCGGCCCTCGTAAATAATCTCATTTTCTAGAAGTTGTACATAATTATATACAAGGTGACCTTGAATTGGTATGTTATCCCGAAAGGGGGTAAATCTACACTCCCAGGTAGATAATGTTTCTTCTACGACTTTACTTAATTAATAGATTTTCATTGAAAAAATGCGATGTATAGTTTACGTTCGAAAATGGCCTTAACGCAGCTGGCTGGTGGAATTTCGTCCTTGTACATAAATGAATTTAACAACCTGTGTTTAGAAATGAATTTATAGTATCTTTTTAACTCTTAGCGGTTGCACGTGCAATTTTGCGAGTGGATTTATTTTTTACCGTGGAACTTTGAAAACACCCAGTTTCAAGTAAGGCTCTCACAACTTGTAGGGTATCATGGTCTCAGTCCCCCCATTTCGGGATAACATACCAATTCAAGGTCACCTTGTATTATACCTTTCTTCAGAAATCGTTAGACTAATGAAAACAAGAAAATGTTAATGTGTAAGACGTGATCCGCGTTATCATTCAAACTATTATAACAATTATTTCTAATGGGTCTTGTTAGTAATGAGGTACTATGAAGGTGGAAGAAGTGACGTCACTGCGCGTTTGAACTGTCTTTCTATTCCTGTATTTTAAAATTCTTGTACTTTTGTAATTGAGTTTTGGCGGGAACGCGGAAAAGCTCACATCGTTGCATTGTATTAGTTCTCAAAACTTATGCTTTTTCCAGTGTTAATGTTTAAAACTGATGGCGTTTTACGCATTAAGTGCTGAATTACGAGCATGAGTGTGGGCAAGTGATATAATGTGGTGAAACGTGATTTTCCGTGTTGCTTCCAAAATTCTATAGAAGCTTCTAGTAAAGTTGCCACCACTTTACTGGAGCATGACGTAGACTGTAATATGACTACCTGACTTAGACTGGACTATCTAAGACTTGACTTCACGTGAAATATTCTATTACCATGATGAAAAATTACAATACTTGACACTGGCTGAATACACTGCAGAGCCAAAGTTTAAGAAAAAAATAAAAACTTTGTCATTTTTGAGATTTGTTTTCACGACTGTTCATTTTTTGAAGAATATTATTAATTTATGCAATAAATAATTGCACGACACCTATTACATCAATGTTCCAAGGTCAAAAGCTTAGCTTCGTCCACCGATGAATCTCGGAGATGGATTTAAAAAGTGGGGTGTAAAAAAATAAACCGAAAACTATTAACACATTTATTGAGCATCCAAAATTACAATTTACAATTACAGTTTTATTATTACAAAAAGAAAAAGACTAGATTGTCATGTCGCATTAATCTTTCGGCTTCGGCTAACGCCTAAGGGAAAATATAGGGCGTTTTATAGGGAGGCCTGTGTTCAGCAGTGGACATCTTCCGGCTGATGATTATGATGATTTGAAGACCATTTCTTTACTAAACGACTAGAAACACTCAAAATATAATACATAAATTCCTATATAACTACATAATTTATACAAAATAATTATAATACTAGTATTGCACTAATTATTTACTACAATTATCTTAGCCTAAGTAATTAATTAACTTATTATTTTAAGACCAATAAATAATGTGTATGCGAAATCGCAGCTTACAAAGGTCAAATCTATATAATTGCCAGAGTTCAACTTAACAGGCACGATGACTACTATTACAAATGAACAAGTAAACATTACTTTCATGAAGACGATTAAAAATGAATGCAATAATTGAAGAAATAAGCAAAATCGGTAAATAAATCACGGAGTAATAAGCTTCTAAAGTTTCTACAGGAGGCATCTCCTGTCCCTTTCTCGCGAAACAGAGCGCCCCCACAGTTACTATGAAAAATCTACTCGTGACGTCACGTGCCAAAGAGATTGTATGAAAAGCTACCGCAGCTTAGTAATGAGGTACTGTGAACGACCTTCCTCTGACGTCACTGGCCGTTTGAGCTATCTCTTTCTATTCCGGTTTTTAAAATGCTTGTAACTTGGTAATTTTTTGAGATATCTAATTTTAGTTTTCACAAATGTTTATCTATTGAGGAATATAATTAATTTATGCAAAAAAAACAAGGTCATTTCATTAAAATACAACTAATGTAAAATCTCATAATCTGAAACTATCTAAGATAACTGCCTTTCAAAAATCCCCACAGAAGGTTCACGTCGGCGGGTGTTCCTGGAATTTTCTTCCGGATATTCACTCCCAAAAATAGACTAATAATTTTCAGTGATTAAAATGTTTTGTCGGTCTTGGTAAGGCAACCTTTATGCAAAATTTCACCCAAATTAAACTAGCTGCATTTACTTTAAAGCAAACAAATATACCTACACATTTTCACTATTTGGCGGGAAAACTGAATCACATGAATTTGTCGCTACGTTATATTACAATTCTTTATAATAATTCTATCGATCACTATAATGACGAATTGAATCTCATCCCTAATCGTTCCTATACAGGGTTACAGGAAAAATTGTGCTAGATCCGTTAAGGGCGTAGAGTACCCATCATTTCTGACTTATTTCACTATGAAACACCCTAGCCTAAACTTAACCCTTTTCGAGATATTCGACTTTTAATATTTTTAATGAAAATTGCCGATTTTTAGGCTACAAAATTTAATTTTGTTTATTTTGTGTGTCTTATTATTATTATTATTGCATTTTTACATGTGTAATAAGATGCTTTAGGACGTCAATCATTAAAATAGTACAAAAATTAACTGAATAGACCGTAGTAGACAAGTGAAAGTTAAGAACTAAAAAAAATATTAGAAACTGTAATTTTCTCTGAGGGATATCTAAAAAAAATATTATGGCAGTTGTTCGGCAGATGTGTTTTAAAATATCTACGTTTCATCAGCTATCTAATGAGGTACAATAATCTTGGGTTTGTATTACATTTCATGGAAAAAAAATAATTGGGACGCTCCAGGTAGCAGTTCTAATGGTCTCGCGCCTATTGTCCTTCAAGTTAAGACGCACAGTGCGAGCGAGACAAGTGACGTTTTATGTGGGTGCGAATGAAAGAAAAAATGTGTAGAGACTGGTTAGGGCTGGGAATGCAACAGGGGGTATTGTTTTGGTAGTCAGTCTGCTTTTGTGCTTCGTACATAGTAGATGTGTTATCGTTTTGCTTTATTTCTCGACTTGGCTGTGATTCTGGACTTTTTCTTCTGATTGTTGTGATTACTGTGCTTGTTAACCGGACTCTGATTTGTACCTGTGATACGGAAGTGTTGAAGATGACGTCCTACACACCTGAGGAATATGCTGATATGCTTATTTGTTACGGATACTGCGATTGTGTGTCTGCGCAAGCTCGCAACGAATACATAACTCGCTACCCCGGTCGTCGAGTGCCGGATGTGGCCGTTTTTGACAGAGCTTATCGAAGACTTCGAGAAACTGGCTCTGTTTTGAGACGAAATACAGACATGGAAAGACCACGAATTGACGACGAAGACCAGGACAATGAGATAGTGCAACGCTTTCGAACGGATCCGACTACTTCCACTAATATTGTTGCCCGTGATCTGGGACTTTCGCAATGGAGAGTGTGGTTTACAGTGCATACTGCTGGCCTATACCCGTACCATTACACGCCGGTACACGTTATTGAAGAAGGAGACCCTGCGAGAAGACTGGATTTTTGCAGATTTATGCTAAATGCTGACGTAGAAGACCCAGATTTCCTAAGAAATATCTTGTGGACGGATGAGTCCAAATTTGATAAAGATGGCATAACCAACTATCACAACGCCCATTACTGGGCCCCAAAAGAACTAAGGAATCCCAATAAGAAAAGAGTGAAAGGGTCCCAACGAAGATTCAGCGTGAATGTGTGGATGGGCATTATATCCAATCATTTGATTGGACCTTACTTTCTCCCGGATAATCTAAATGGGGAAAGCTACGAAAATTTCCTGAGAACAGACTTGAGTGATATGCTGGATGATCTGCCACTCAACCTGATCAGGGACATGTGGTTCCAACACGATGGCTGCCCTGCCCATTTCAGAAGAAGTGTCAGAGACTGGCTGGACACAAATTACCAAAACAAATGGATAGGACGAGGTGGGCCGTTGCCATGGCCAGCAAGGAGTCCGGACCTAACCCCCATGGATTTTCATGTATGGGGGCTCATGAAAAGTCTAGTGTACAGCGAGCCAAATCCAGTTTCGTCTGTGGAAGACTTAAGAGAAAGGATTGTGAATGCAGGAAATAAAATGAGGACCACGTTGACCACTGGAGTAGTGAAGACTGGTCTCCGTAGAAGAATGCGACAATGTATCAGAAATAGAGGCGGCCATGTTGAACATGAACTGTAAAATAAGAAAAAGTTTTGTGAAAACCTTTAAAAAATGACATTGCATGCTTACCTATTGTTTTATTTTGCTTTATAGGGCTAAGTATACATTTTCTTCTCCACTGTCGCCTATGAAACTAAATTATTTTCAATGCATTTGGATAAAATTCTATACTATTATACCTCGTTAGATAGCTAATGAAACGTAGATATTTTAAAACACATCTGCCGAACAACTGCCATAATATTTTTTTTAGATATCCCTTAGAGAAAAATACAGTTTCTAATATTTATTTTTAATTCTTAACTTTCACTTGTCTACTACGGTCTATTCAGTTAACTTATGTACTATTTTAATGATTGACATCCTAAAGCATCTTATTACACACGTAAAAATGCAATAATAATAATAATAAGACACACAAAATAAACAAAATTAAATTTTGTAGCCTAAAAATTGGCAATTTTCAATAAAAAAATTAAAAGTCGAATATCTGGAAAAGAGTTAAGTTTAGGCTAGAGTGTTTCATAGTGAAATAAGTCTGAAATGATGGGTACTCCACGCCCTTAATGGATCTAGCACGATTTTTCCTGTAACCCTGTATACAGGGTTACAGGAAAAACGGTTTTTTAGGCTACAAAATATAATTTTGTTTATTTTGTGTGTCTTATTACTATTATTATTGCATTTTTATGTGTGTAATAATATGCTTTAGGACGTCAATCATTAAAATAGTACATAAGTTAATTGAATAGGCCGTAGTAGACAAGTGAAAGTTAAGAAATAAACAAAAAAAATATAAACTGTATTGTTCTCTAAAGGATATCTAAAAAAAGTATTATGGCAGTAGTTCGGCAAATGTGTTTTAAAATATCTACGTTTCATCAGCTATCTAACGAGGTATGATAATCTAGGATTTTATTCAAATGCATTGAAAAAAATTAGTTTCATAGGCGACAGTGGAGATGAAAATTTATACTTAGCCCTAAAAAGTAAAATAAAACAATAGGTACGCATGCAATGGCAGTTATTAAAGGTTTTCACACAAATTTTTCTTATTCTACAGTTCATGTTCAACATGGCCGTCTCTATTTCTGATACATTGTCGCATCCTTCTACGGAGACCAGTCTTCACTACTCCAGTGGTCAACGTGGTCCTCATTTTATTTGCTGCATCCACAATCCTTTCTCTTAAGTCTTCCACAGACGAAAGTGGATTTAGCTCGCTGTACACAAGACTTTTCATGAGCCCCCATACATGAAAATCCATAGGGGTTAGGTCCGGACTCCTTGCTGGCCATGGCAACGGCCCACCTCGTCTAATCCATTTGGTTTGGTAATTTGTGTCCAGCCAGTCTCTGACACTTCTCCTGAAATGGGCAGGGCAGCCATCGTGTTGGAACCACATGTCCCTGATCAGATTGAGTGGCAGATCATCCAGCATATCACTCAAGTCTGCTCTCAGGAAATTTTCGTAGCCATTTAGATTATCCGGGAGAAAGTAAGGTCCAATCAAATGATTGGATATTGGGATTCCTTAGTTATTTTGGGGCCCAGTAATGGGTGGGCCTTGTGATAGTTAGTTATGTCATCTTTATCAAATTTGGACTCATTCGTCCACAAGATATTTCTTAGAAAATCTGGGTCTTCTACGTCAGCATTTAGCATAAATCTGCAAAAGTCCAATCTTTTCGCAGGGTCTCAAAACAGAGCCAGTTTCTCGAAGTCTTCGATAAGCTCTGTCAAGAACGGCCACATCCGGCACTCGACGACCGGGGTAGCGAGTTATGTATTCGTTGCGAGCTTGCGCAGACACACAATCACAGTATCCGTAACAAATAAACATATCAGCATATTCCTCAGGTGTGTAGGACGTCATCTTCAACACTTCCGTATCACAAGTACAAATCAGAGTCCGGTTAACAAGCACGGTAATCACAAATCAGAAGAAATAGTCCAGAATCACAGCCAAGTCGAGAAATAGAGCAAAACGATATCACATCTACTATGTACGAAGCACAAAAGCAGTCTGACAACCAAGAGACCGAGACCGTTAGAACTGCTATCTGGAGCGTTCCAACTATTTTTTTTCCAAATGTAATTCAAACCCTAGATTATTATACCTCGTTAGAAAGCTGATGAAACGTAGATATTTTATAACACATCTGCCGAACAACTGCCATAATATTTTTTTTAGATATCCTTTAGAGAACAATACAGTTTATAATTTTTTTGTTTATTTCTTAACTTTCACTTGTCTACTACGGTCTATTCAATTAACTTATGTACTATTTTAATTATTAACGTCCTAAAGCATATTATTATACATATAAAAATGCAATAATAATAGTAATAAGACACACAAAATAAACAAAATTAAATTTTGTTGCATAAAAATCGGCAATTTTCAATAAAAATATTAAAAGTCGAATATCTGGAAAAGGGTTAAGTTTAGGCTAGGGTGTCTCATTGTGAAATAAGTCAGAAATTATGGGTACTCCACGCCCTTAACGGATCTAGCACAACTTTTCCTGTAACCCTGTATACTTAATATTTATAATATAGTGTCATCAATTTATTTGTTCAGGTCCATTCTTCTCTTTCTAATAGTGCAAGTAATGACATTATTAAAAAGAGACAGAGTATTCAACTGAACAGACAAGATGTTAGCACTGTACACGTATTTAACATAATTAAGTGTTGTTATTAGCAGAGTAGTGTTGGGAATAACTCGCCTCGCCGACGATATCGATATCGCTGTCGCTATGATCTGTATCCGATTCCGATGAGTGCCTGGAGTTATCTGGTGTCTGTGGAAGAAAGTAATCATTAATTGAAGTGAATTTATTACTTTGGTCCGAGTTTTCGAAGTCAAGTTGGGTGAAATGTTTTTTTTTTGTTGGCAACACTGACTGGCGCTTAATAGGCGTGACAGTAACTCGATGTTTTTATGTTGGGTTAAGAGTCTTTTGCATGGGGAAATGTTCACAATTTTATTTTTAGACCATAATTTTTATTTTACTTTTTGAAAATATAGAGTAACCTAAGAAACTTATTACATTGTTTTCGTTATTTTTTTTTATTAAACAAAAACCACAGCTCTTAACTAAAAACAAAGTTAGTTATAATTTTTGTAGTTATAATTAGTTATTACCTTCCGTATTTCCGGGTGTTGCGAATGCTTCGTGGTAAAGTCCACGGCTGCCCCACCTGTGGGAAAAGCATTGGCTTTAATAGAGGTGAATGTCATTTGCATTGAATAGGCATGATGTCTAAAATTTTTTTTTTGCGTAAATTAAAAATATTCCTCAAAAGATAAACATTTGTGAAAACAAAAATAAAATATCTCGACGAAAAAAACGACAAAGTTACAAGCATTTTAAAAACGGGAATAGAAAGAGATAGCTCAAACGGCCAGTGACGTCAGAGCAATGTCGTCATAGTACCTCATTACTAAGCTGTGGTAGCTTTACATACAATATCTTTGGCATGTGACGTCACGAGTAGATTTTTCATAGTAATTGTGGAGGCGCACTGTTTCGCGAGAAAGGGACAGGAGATGCTTCCTATATAAACTTTAAAAGCTTATTACTCCGTGATTTATTTACCGATTTTACTTATTTTTTCAATTATTGCATTCATTTTTAATTTTCTTTATGAAAGTATTATTTACTTGTTCATTTTTAATAGTAGTCATCATGCCTATTAACTACTACCTTTTTTAAAAACAGTGTCTCTATTATAGAAATTTTAGAATTTAGCGGGTAGGTAGGTACTCTTAAAACTGCCGCCGGCCTACTAGCAATCTCATAAGAATGGAAAATACCAGCACCAATTAAGAAGCTCTTAGAATTAGCAAGTTGTGCAGGCAATGGGCAGGCCACATCGCTCGTAGAACTGACAACCGATGGGGAAGAAAGGTTCTCGAGTGGCGACCACGAACCGGAAGCAGCGTAGGAGAAGACTTGGTGAAAACCGAGCCCATGGATGCAGGAGGCGAGAAGCCGCTCAAAATGGCGCTCTGGGGAGGCCTATGTTCAGCAGTGGACGTCTTCAGGCTGTTGATGATGATGATGAAAGAAGTCCCCCATAAAAAGTAGGTGGATTCTGAACCACTTATTAATCGATGCTGCCCTGGTATTTCAACAGCATAAAGTACCTACATTCATTAATTTATTTTTATATTAAATATTTGTTATGACAGTTTTATTACAACAATCTGGGATATTGGTCCAACATTTGTTGCGCAGGATTAGGAAAAACCCAGAAGAACCTAATCAGACCAATGACAATTCGGTACGCTTATAAGAAATTAAATAAAAGTAAAATAATTTAACTTATAAATAGTCTTAAATTAAATTACAATAAAAAAATTTACAGAACATCCACCAAACAAACATCAAGGTGACACCTTTTACACCTTGGGTTACAATACTGGAGTTTTAGTAAAGATCCCTAATTTTTTGAAAATAAATTCATCTGTTTTTTTCCATACAAATCTGTGAGACTCATTATAACCCGACGAAATTACATTACAATACGTGAGTACTGAAGTTACATGGAGCATGCAACAATTAATTTTTGCCTGCCTGCCCATTCTGCCTGATATAAAACTATTTAAATTGGTAGGATAGACCACCAAAAATGGTACGCATGCAATAGATTGAAGTTCTCTCTTAATAATACTCAAATAAGGGCCTGCCCATCTTGCCTGACGTTTTAAATTGGTAGGATTAAAAGAGCACCAAGTGTTCCAAAAATGTGGTACGGTTGAAACATAATCAAGTTCTCTCTATGCTTTAGTCTACTGCTAATTTTTTTTTAATATGTGTTGGCATTTCACACAGCGCCATCTAGCCCCAAACTAAGCAAACCTTGTACTATGGGAACCAGATAACTGATATAATATTTAGATACTTTTTGTTAAATACATACGTAGAACCCAATATAACACCCAGACACAGAACAAACATCTATTTTCATCACACAAATGTTAGTCCGAGGTAGGAATCGAACCCACAACCCTCAGTTCAGAAGGCAGGGCTACTACCAACTGAGCTATTAAGATAAAATTATACACCACTACACAAATTCTGAAACTAGATTCATAATGAAGAGTTTGGAACTTCGTGTACGTGAATTCACAAGACAATTAAACAAAGTTCGGAGCAAGTTATATAGAATGTGCTAAGTTTTGAAGCTATGCATTAGTTTGAATTAAGTATCTAAGTTGTAAACAATGTGAATTGAAATATGATAAACACATCGAAGAAGCTAAAAATAGAGTAATAGTTAAGAGAAAAAACCTGCAAACTGCGAGTCGGTCTCTCACATGAAAGGTTCTGTATACCATCTATAAAAACGAGCAAAAAATCACGTTTGTTGTATGGGTTCCCCTTAAATATTTATTTCATTCTGGTTTTTAGTATTTGTTGTTATAACGGTAACAGAAATACATCATCTGTGAAAAATTCAACTGTCTAACTATAACGGTTTGTGAGATACAGCCTGGTGACAGACGGACAGCAGAGCCTTAGCAATAAGGTCCGTTTTATCATTTGGGTACGGAACCCTAAAAACCGTGAAAATTAGGCAAAAACGCAAAAAACACATGTAAGCGATTGCCGTGATGGCCTAGTGGTCTCGATGTGTGAATAGGACCACCCCATCTCTTTCCGTGGGTGCCGTAAGAGCCGGCTGAGGGAATGTCCAGGGAATGTGCAGCAGCATGCTCCTCGGTACATTATAATCTGTGGTCACCGAGCGTCGTGATTATAGCAAACCCTCCTATAATAATTAAGCGTCCAAAGTGGCGTGTAACGAGAGAGGCCTATGTTCAGCAGTGGACGTCTGCTAATAATAATTTTTTTTATGTGAATAAATGACGTGACGAGCTAGTCGTTCACCTGGTGTTAAGCGATGCGGCCGCCCATAACAGTTGCAGTGTCACTCGGAACCATAGACATATATATAAGGACAGGCCTAATGACAGATTAAACCGTCGCTTCAAAGAGGGAGTCAAGTTCACAGATTGACCTCCACTAGCGCCCAGTCCGTGTTGGAAGTGAGAAGATATCGGTCGTGTGTCTCAAAGAAAATATGCCAAGTTGTGTTGTGAAGGGTTGCACAAACTACACTCTAAAGTGCAATAAAAAGAAATACAAAGTTTCTTACCACAAGTAAGTCAATATTTTCAATATTACACTCCGTTTTGTACGAAAATAATCGAATTTATATTTGGGATAATCATTGTAAACATAAACATTGACGGACATAATGGCAGCGTTTAATTTCCCAACTCATCGTAGTTCCTGAGTAATCTAAGAGATGGCGCTGACTTTTCCCCACACCATTTTGAGTAAATAAAATGTTCCTTCGGGCATATCCTGATATATATCAGGATATGCCCGAAGGAACATTTTATATTAATATTAATCTATGCTCGGAACTTTAAAATAATAAAGTTTCGCGTGACACTGCACAGCGCACGTCATCCTGAGACATCACACAGACTAGTAAATAAGATCACTAGACTGTGTAATCAGGTGATAAGGTCTCATTTGGCCATTAATTTCACTAGCTACAATGCCCTTCAAACCGGAACACAGTAGCTCTTGCACACTACTGCTTGGCGGCAGAATGACTGGCAAAGCGGTGGTACCTACCTAGACGAACTTTGCAGAAAAGTCCTACCACCTACTGATGTGTAGCAGTTTTCACAATAATCATTATATGTATCAGCCTTATAGAGCCTATAGTTCTACGATACTCTACGATTTACGTAAAAATTGCTCTCATCAATTTCTTTTTAAATTTTTATGAGTATGAATGACGCGACGTGCTAGTCTTTCACCTGATGTTAAGTCGCTTATAAAAACTGCAGTGTCACTCAGAACTTAATTAATTTAAAGCTCCGAGTGGCACTGAAATCTGTTATGGGCGGCCGTGTCACTTAGCATCAGGGGAACGGATAGCTTGCCACGTCCGTCGTTTATATAAAAAAACCACTAACAAAAAAATTATTTTATTGATTTGTCGTTCTAATAACGAAAACCGTAGACTATCGTAGAGCTCGTAGCGAACTTTGCAAGCTGTAGTCTAATCTATCAATCTACAAAATCCCTAAATTGTCTGACTGTTTGTTTGTTTGTTTGTTTTTTTGTTTGTTTGTTTGTTGATATGTTTAGAGACACAAACTGCGTACCAAGCGACATTCAACAAATTACGAGTAAAACTAATTTTTTTATTAGTTTATCATCAACAGCCTGAAGACGTCCACTGCTGAACATAGGCCTCCCCCAGAGATCACCACTTTGAGCACTGCTCGCCTCATACATCCATCGGTTCCTCACTGTGGTCACCAGATGGGGGGCCAACGCTCCGAGTCGTGGTCGCCACTCGAGAACCTATCTTCTCCGGTTGTCAGTTCTACGAGCGATGTGGCCTGCCCGTTGCCATTTCACCTTCCTAATTCTAAGAGCTATATCGGTTACCTCTCTAGCAATTATAATACATATACTTAGTGTCGTATTTAAAAGATTCTCTACTTTGTACTATAATAATTGTAGTAATATTTATTCAGTCTGCCCTCTGACTCGCACCGCAACATCAAGTAATTGTCCGGACAAACCTAAAGATGGCGAAATCTAATTTGGCGAAGACGCTTTTGAGCCGCAACTCAAGACGTTGGGGCGATAGGGTTGCCACTTGTTAGATTGTACGACATTAAAATATTTTAAGGTGAGAGTAAACAAGGTGCTTTTGGCAAGTTTCCTGACGAAATTAGAGCATGTGGAGCTTTGAATTTAATATATCATGTAATTCGGTTCATTAACTTGTACGTGATAAACGCAAATACAAGATAAATAAATTCAGTTCTATAGAAAACAAATCGCAAACATACCTCAAAAAATTTGGTTGTTCTCATTTTATACAGTTTCCATCGAATAAATTTTTACAAATAAATAATAGTGTATGCCAAAGAAACATTCACATAATGTGATGAATTGATGATTTTGGAAAATACTATACGACCATAAATTAAACCTCCAAAATCAGCCATTTTGCACGTTGTTTTTGTCGTAAGCGCCACGTGGAGTTTCAGACTGAATTAATTTTTAAGTCTACGACGTTAAGGTCGATGTTTCTTTGAACGCATTTCGACCTGCTTATCTGGCTCTGCCCTTCGTCTTAAGCCTACTTATCCAGCGAGGTAATGCTGCCAGTATTCTGGGAACCCTACCCCGCGGTGGTGAGCTGGATGCCGTATTTGTTTAGTAAATTCTGTAAATAATGTTTTTAGTTGTGGTTATTTGTATTTTTTTTTCTGTACGTCTGGGCATGGCTTGTTTATGTTTTTTCTCTCTTTTTAATAAAGTTTACGAGTAGTAGTTAGGTAACTTAAATTAATTTTTTAATAATAATGAGTTTAATATTATAGATATTTTTTATGTCATATTATATTGTAATCTATATTATTTATGTCTCTAACTTATGTTTTGCACCACTGCTTTTTCATGCCAATCCAGGAGGCGTACTACAAACTAATACAAAACCATCATGTTTCATGACAGTAATGTTTCAAGGTTACAATAATATTGTTCGAATTCGTACCATCACACTAATATTATAAAGTGAACTTATAAAGTATTCCTGCATGAGAACGAGACGTCTACATTTTTATATAGCGTTTTCACTGTCGTACGTCGGTATCAACATGATGTATTTGAGTGAACGATTTAGCGTGACGTCATCAAAACTGCTCTGTCTCTGCAACATTATAGTATTCTTACTTTTATGTCATTTTTCAATGTATGATTGATGTTATCGTGCTATAAGAGGTTGTGGTAGGCCCCCAGGTTAACTGGTAGATAGCCCTCCACAGCATTAAGTCTTACTTGTAGAATAGTTAAATTAAAGAAAACTTATAATGGTGTTATTAGTTTTTGGTACAAATATTTACTACGTAATATGTCAACCCTAGCCCTAACAAAGTTACTTAGCCAAGATGGCTGCCGTCTTGGTTGCCTAGCAACGGAACGTCTTGGCGCGCTCCTTAACAACTACCTACCTTATTACCACTCATTATGGTCTCAATTCGCTCGTAACCTGTTTCTTTCCAAATATGGGTGTTGACAGCAACAATGTGCGAGGGAAAATATGCCATAAAACAAGCTGCTAAGGATCTTTATTGGACGAGGGAGGGATAATTTGATTTGGCAATAAAAGTGGGAGTTTTCTGAGGGTATGAGTAAATCTTGAACGAAGTTTTAAAAGAATGCGTTAGGTAATTTTTTTAAGTTTTTCACATGAAATTCGTTTATTATTAAATGATTAAGTTTTAATATATTCCCCATTGGGGTCAAAAGGTCAACCAAAACATCCTAGGTCTGTCTTTTGTAAAAACCGATTGTTTATAGGAGGAATATTTTGATAGTAAGTTTAGGTAGGTTTTAAGCAAATATTATATATTGTACAATTATAAGTAAACAAAACGAACTAAATAATCGTATTATAATGACATTGACTAATTTTGAATAGGTAATAATAGAACAATGAAAATAAACGTAGAAATGTATTGCTTTAGACTATTAAATACCTATTGACATAATTATTAATTAACAATCTATGATGCCCGATACTGGCTTGAATAAAATCAAGCCAGTATCGAACTATCGGTTATTTATTAACTGTCGATTTATTGCAAACTTACAATTTGTTTTACAATATAACGGATGATTTTTCTATTATTCATAAATAGTTGTTGCCCAGTGGAAAGTTTATAAACAAACGGTTTTTAGTAGCGTTTACTTTTGAACTAACCCGTATTAATGCACCAATTTTTGCTGTAATTTATTGTTTTTTTTTTGAGTCACTAGTGGCTAATCAGTAGGTTACGACGACGAGCAAAGCAAGGAAGAGTGTTGGGTAAGTTTTGACCACACTAGAAGTACCTACACATATACAATAAAACGAAGTGATACCGATTAATTATAAATAACCGAAAAATCATCCATTTTATTTTAAGAAAAAATTGTAGGTTTACAATAAATCGGCACTTTATAAATAACGGCGTTTTTTATAAACAATTGGTTCTTAAATTAAGACGGTGACAGATATAGATGTGACAGTGACAGTGACAGTGACAGACGTAGATTTTTTAATGTTTTGTCTGTCTATTCTCTTTCAACACACATCACGCTGAAACTACTGAACGGATTTCGCTGTTTGGTATTGGTTATAGCTAATTTTTCAGAATAATATTTAGGTTACTTTATGTTTTCTAAAACGGCCAAGTGCGGGTGTCACAAAAAAATACAGATGTAATTTTTTTTTTGCTATTATACATCCTGTCCATGGGTCAGCTTATAACTCGGAGGCGGCGGGTTCGACTCCCGCGACGACAGGACAAATATTTGTGCACAGGAAAAAATAAAATACTTGTTGCGTGTCTCTGTGTTGCAGGAGCATCGTCCTCGTAGTTCCTGGGTCCCTAGATACAGGGAATCCTAGTTAGGGTCCAGGATCTATGTATGTCATCGTTGGGCGGCCGTAACGTTTATTACTATCAGGTGAAAGACTGACTCGCCACGAAATTCACGCACAGAATAATTAATTATACTATAGTACTCGCCTCTCTGCTGCTGTTGTTTCCTGAGTTGCTTCTTGTGCTTCATCCGTCGGTTCTGGAACCAGGTCTTGACTTGCGTCTCCGAGAGGTTCAGCGCTCCAGCCAGCTCCACTCGCTCCGGAGTGGACAGGTATCGTTGGGATTCGAAGCGTTTCTCTAAACCTGGGACATAAAGAGGATTTATCACTGTAAAGGGTCTTGTAGCTTCTTAACAGGTGTAATCGAAGCAACGGATCAGAGTTTTCTATTCTACATTGTGACGGATTGCTTGCAGCTGTAGTGGGAAACAAACTTCTTTTTTGGGGTTCCCTACTCAAAGGATAAAACTGGGGTAAAACGAAGCCTACTACTGAGGCTTATTCTTCTTTAATGGCTTTCTATAGCTCTTTTGCAATAATTCTGTCAATGTCAAGTGAGTAAAATTTGTACGGTTATGTCAAGTCAAAGTCATATTTTGTCAGTCAAAACGCCAACAGTAAAATGCTGGATATTTTACTGAAGGCCTATAAAAAAGGCCGTTGAAGCAAAAACGAAAATGCATATTTCTATAATCTTGAAACCATTTGCCAACACTCGTGCACGTTCACGGATAATAATCCACACATTAAAGTTCAAGATACACTAGTTTTGAAAAATAAATTCGAACGTCACAACCGCCATTGTCGGATTTTCTTCAAAGACCCTACTGAGGCTCCGTTGTCCGTCTGTCCATCCGTCTGTCACCAGGCTGTATTTCATGAACCGTGATAGCTAGACAGTTGAAATTTTCACAGATGATGTATTTCTGTTGCCGCTATAACAGCAAATACTAGAAAATAGAGTAAAATAAATATTTAAGGAGCCTCCAATACAACAAACGTGATTTTTTGGACGTTTTTATTAAATAGAATGAGGAGCTCCGCAAGAAATTTAACTAAAGTAACCGATATAGCTTTTAGAATTAGCAAGTTGAAGTGGCAGTGTGCCGCACACATCATGTGGACCGAGGCTGGTCAGAACCGCCGGAAGCCGATGGATGCAGGAGGAAAGCATTCAAGTGGCACTGCATGGGAGAGGCATAATTATGTTCAGCAGTGGACGTCTTCAGGCATGATGATAAACGATAATCAGCCCAAATATTCCTGAAAAATCAATGAACATACAAAAAATAAATACACAGTCGAACACAGAACCTCCTCCTTATTTTCAGATGCCTTACCAGTGAGCTGTGGATCTGAGAAGACGGTCCGCGCCTTCCTCCGTCGGCAGTGTTTCAACGCAGAGAGAGACAACTCTGAAGGCGTAAACAGGGCGTGGTACGGGACCCCTGCAAACAATCATCATCATCATCACCATCATCATCATTATCATCATCAACAGCCTGTAGACGTCCACTGCTGAACATAGACCCCCACAAAGTGCCACCCTGATTGGCTGCTCACCTCCTGCATCCAGCAGCTCCCTGCGGCTTTAACCAGATCGTCGGTTCATCTATTGGGGGCCTATGCTGCTTCCGGTTCGTGGTCGCCACTCGAGAACCTTTCTTCCCCATCGGTTGTCAGTTGAGAGATGTGGCCCGCGCATTGCCATTTCAACTTTCGTTTCATAGAGATACAAACTCATATGTCCACAAATATTTATTTATTTATTTACATATCTCTATGAAACAAAAACAAAACCATAGATTAAATTGTAAAGGAATATTTAAAATCACGAGTGGGGATTGAACCCGCATCCATCCATCCCTCAAGCCGGGATATGCTTTACTTAAGTTACCGTGACAAGTGGTCTCATGTCCGAATTTTAAAAGGAAAATTTGGACATGATACCACTCGTCATATTAATCTGTAGATTAGGCAGAGCTATAATAATCATAAATATTGAAAACAAAACCGCGCGGAATAAATTTGGAATTGATGCGATTTGAACTGCCTAAAATCATGTTTCACGGAGACGCGTTCCGGAACATCAACACATCAAAATTTACCACCAATAATGCCAATATAATTTCATTCAAAATAAAAGTACCTACTTAAGGCGCTGAATGCTCCCAAATCGACTATTTTGAACGTGGTTATCTCAAAACGTATATCATTTACAGGATTGAAAAAAATGCACGTTAATACTGGTCATATCTTCTTTCCATCTGCCGAAACCGAAACACGTTTACGAAAAGTTTTCTCGATAGAAAAAAATCGTGAACTGACCTCTAAAATATCATTCAAACGTCCTAAAATGTACATTATAATAAGACACCCCATTGAAATAAATCATAGTGATAAGCTATGTTTCAATGCATTCTCTATAAGCTTATTTTTTTTTTATAACAGTAAGCATTTCTTTTATAACTAATTATTAGTACCGAAAAATGGGAAAGTCGAAGTGCAACAACGTAATCGCCATATTTTTGCTATGCATAAAGCGACCCTATAAGATACAAAATAAGTTTCAAGTTCGTCTGCTGTAATAAACGTGCTCGCATTGGGTCCTGTCAGGGCCTTAACTATAATTAAAGTGAAGGTATTTCTAACGCTGTGATACGATTTGAACAAGACACGATAACGATGTGGTTTCGTATCGTGTGGAATCTGTGTTTTCATAGAGAATTAGGGCTCTGGGCCCTGTGCATATTTCCGACCTAAACCATAAACACCGTTGATAAGAACTTACCCTGAGACAAAAAGTACGGCGCTTCCACCGCCTTATAGTTAGGCGTATGCAAATAAGCGCCTAAAGCTCCCATCACTTGCAAATACGACCCTTCCCTAGCCGGCACATGAGGCCTAACCTCATTAGGTACTGAGAAATAAGGCTTAGGCTCATATTCAAACCTCCTTGGTTCCGGCACTGGAGTCTTTCGAGTACTCCCGCGGTACAAAATGTCTTCGATTAAAAAAGAAGTTTTTGAATGTTCCTGGCGATTTGAGTCGGTGGGCGAGTCGGTTACGTGATCCATTTTTGAAAATTAGCTTTTACGTGTTTCCATTTTTTTAATCGATAGTCATTTATATTTTATTTTCATTAAATTGCACATTTTTTTATTTCTTTGTCCACTTTTTGTGGTTTTTGTTAGTTGTGTTTTTTGTTGTTGTTTGTAATTGTCTTTGGCTTCAAAATAAGTAGTGTTAGGTCTTAAAAATTATGAAAACTCGCATAAACACGACGCTATTTATGTATAAAATAATTATTGGTATAATATTTGATTTATTTTACACATCGCATATTTAGCCACTCACTTAAAAAAAAGAAAAACCGTCGACAGTTATCTTTTTAATTTAAAAGCGCGCGAATGCTTTCGAACTTTGTTAAGAACCGTATATTTTTTTTAATCCATCAACCGACGTGGCTTTTTTTTTTAATTCATCAGGCAAATGAGGGAACGAGTTAAAGATTCCAACAAATCGGTTGTTTTTGCGAAACGATCCGATTTGGTCGGCGGGTCGGGATAAACTGTCGTTTTGTCGGGAGGGGTAGGTCCCGCCCCATCGGGTGGGGGCGCTTAGGGGTTCTTTTTCACCTCACAGACGTGCATTTTTTTGTGTCAGCGAGAGTTGTTTTGCTTTAATATATCGTCCATATCATGTGCCATATTTGAACCGACTTTCGTAATAAGAGACTGGTTAATGTGGAGTAGGTACTTACTTATCTTTTTAAAGATAGTCTGGTCTTGAATAATCTGTGAAATAATTTCGTGAAAGCAAGGTGTAGGAGGTGTAGTATAAAAATTGTAATTTAACACGGGCTTGTGTAGATTAAAAATAAAAATAGTATTAGAAAAGCAATAAATTTCCTTGATAGAAAATTATTACGTAATAGTGACACCTCTATTCATTCATATGTCTCAATTTGTACCTACAGGATGCGAGAAAACATCGAGAAATGTATTTTAGAGCTCAAAGCAAAAGCTGAAGTATAATAATTCATAAACAAAAGATAATATTTTAAAATTAAGAATTTCTGCGGCATAATGGGAAAACAGCGGCGAGAAACCGCGGGTGATTCGGGTATTATAAGTACGTATGAAAGTAATTAATGATTACTTATTGTTATAATTAAATAAGCATTAAAAATTAAATAATCCTGTAGTTAATGTAACATTAACGTAATCTTATGAGATTATTTACATTAAATGTTTTTCAAGTTATTATTTTTGTGTTCTTTACTCTGGTAAATCAAAGAAAACTAAAAATTCCCCACACATTACTAAAATCCTTCTCAGTCACATTTCATACCAAACAAAAAAGAATTTCAAGTGCGAGTCGGACTCGCGCATGAAGAGTTCAGTACTATTATTTATCTATAAAATTGAGCAAAAAAAATCACGTTTGTTGCATGGGTTAAGTGTTTATTTTACTGTGTTTTTTAGTATTTGATGCTACAGCGGCAACAGATATACATTATCTGTGAAAATTTCAACTGTCTAGCTATCACAGTTCCTACAGCCTGCCCTTAGCCGGTTAGACGCTTATCTGGTTATGAACTCAAGTATCATGTAATAGTTTTTCCTTTGACTGAAACTATTTTATTAACAATATACCTAACTACATCACAGTGAAGGGTGTAAATTCAATATACAGGGTTGAAATAGCAAATCAAATCGAAACATTCCGATGTAAATTGCTCACGGAATCCGACGTCAAAAGCGCGGGGCACATTGAGTACATAATAACTACTTAATTTTGTTAAAAGTTTAATTTAATAACTTTTGTTCAGGTAGGTTAGGCACTCAATTATGTAACTATTGCCCCAAAATGCGTATATATCTAGCTACGCTGCTAAATACACCTATCTACAAAAAGTCGTTTGACTTTTCTATCAGTAGAGGGGTTAGTATTAAAAAGGCTCTACGTTGCGTCATTTCCGTTCCGTGCAATGTGGCCTGCCCAATTTTATATTGCTAATCCTAAGAGCTACTCGTATATCGATCACTTTAGGTCTCCTGCAGATCTCCTCATTTCGGATCTTGATCATTGGTTCATTTCGAGGGATGCAGGAGCCAAAGCGGTATTATATACTACGTACTAGAAGTCTTTGGCAGGAGCAGCTGCTCAAAGTGGCGCTCCCTTGGGGAGGCCTATGTTTAGCAGTGGACTTCTTCAGGCTGCTAATAATGATGATGATGACTATTATTAGGTTGAATGTGCGATGAGAGTTTATGTGAACGCGCTAATCTCTCGAGCTACAGATTCGATGTTAAAAGTTATATATACAGGGTGTCCCAAAACTCAACGATAACCTGGTACCGGGCGAGAGGCCAAGGTATACCAGTTATGAAAAAAAAAAGAAAAAAAATCTATGTCACTTAGTTAAGCGATGATAGACATTTTTCGAAACTGTTAAAAATTTGACACCCTTTGTCGCATTTTTAGGTACTGTGATCGCAATTTTCACAATTTTACACTGATTTTTTTAACAATGTTATCTCAAATAACAGTGCTATTAATGGTAACCACAAATAAAAGTAATAATCATTGTTAACTAAGTAAAATAAATTAAATTTTGACGAGTTATGGTTTATAAAATTTATGTCAGTCAACTTTGACACTCTACGTTGGAAAAAAAATGTACTACACTACCTATGGCAAGTTTTTTTAAAAGATGTCCCATTTAGTCTAGATTTGAAAATAGTACAACACTTGCCACTTTTCTTGCCAGTAAAACTGCTATTTCGTATTTTTTTGCGAAAGGAACTCATGGAAAATTTAATCTAAATAAAACGGTAAATTATCGTAACACTTTATTATCCTCCTAAAATTAAAACAGATGCTCAAATTGTTTCCCTCCAGCACGAATACAAGCTCTGCATCGCCTCAGAAATGACCTGTTCACCAGTCTTGCAAATCTCCTCGCATTGATTTCTTCTGATGCTGCATCAATTTTTTGGCGCAATTCTGTTACATTTTGAATTGGTTTTGAGTAGACCTTTTCTTTTATGCATCCCCAGTAAAAAAAATCTACTGGATTCAGGTCTGGGGACCGAGGGGGCCATGAAATTCAAATGGTCCAATTATTTGACCATTTAATATTCCTGTCCACATGTTGACTTTAAATTGGTATTGGGATCAATCCTCACGCATCAAATGCGGGTTTTCCGTATGCCATCCATGAAGTTTATAAACGAAGAAACGATGCGTACTAAATGTTATTGTTTAAATTTTATTATGAACGACTGATGAGTCGTTGTGAGTGAGACGGATAGTGACGTCTCGTTTTGACAAATACCATAACTACTATCCATTTCTTTTTATCACTTTTGTTCATTACAAACAATGGAGACTTCGAACTTTTCAAACAAAAGAATATCAGGTATTTTTTTTTACTGAGGGATCCCTACGCATAGCATACGAAATTGCAGTTTTATTGGCAAGAAAAGTGGCAAGTGTTGTACTATTTTGAAATCTAGACTAAATGGGCCATCTTTTAAAAAAACTTGCCATAGGTAGTGTAGTACATTTTTTTTCCAACGTAGTGTCAAAGTTGACTGACATAAATTTTATAAACCATGGCTCGTCAAAATTTAATTTATTTTACTTAGTCAACAATGATTATTACTTTCATTTGTGGTTACGATTAATAGCACTGTTATTTGAGATAACATTATTAAAAAAATCAGTGTGAAATTGTGAAAATTGCGATCACAGTACCTAAAAATGCGACCAAGGGTGTCAAATTTTTAACATTTCCGAAAAATGTCTATCATCGCTTGACTAAGTGACATAGATTTTTTTTCTTATTTTTTTCATAACTGGTATACCTTGGCCTCTCGTCCGGTACCAGGTTATCGTTGAGTTTTGGGACACCCTGTATATAATTTTATAAAAGCCACACTATCCCTGAGTGTCACAGGCTACAATTTATTGTGAAATAAGTTTCGTACACTCAATCAAAATTGATTAACTCGGATCGTCTAAGATCGGGGTGCGTTAGCTAGTTCATGTATAATTATATTTAGACAGTACATGTTTTATAACAAAAAGCGTTAATATGTAAATGAATTTGAAAAAAGCTGACATTGTATGAATAAAACCTACGTATTGAGTGGTTTTTATCAATTATATTTTACGTAAGTATGTTCGTTTTTACGCTGAAAAAATCTAATCAAAAAACAAACAATAGAGCTAAATAATAAAATCTTACATAATCGTAAGCAAAGATATATAGTGTTGTGTATTTAAAAAGTGTAGACGGTATACGTTAAAAGATTCATTCGTGTAGGTCTTAGAGCATCTATAAATCGAGATGTTAACGTTATAATCCGCAAGCTCCATTTTTCTGCCAATTTCTACGGGGGACGAGGTAAACACGAACCGCGCGTGTAAACGCACGCCGCACACCATCTTAAAACACGCACACCGTAGTTACGCAGTGTCTACACGCACATTATGATATTGTAGATGACCAAGTAGCGCGTTATGACCGGCAGAGGGGAACGCCTTGCCTAGCCACTAGCCACCTCCTATTTTAAATGCTCTAAGGTACTTACGTGATATTTTTCAGTTCTATGTTTGCGTGCTCCATCTTTGGCCACAGCATCGCTTACCATCAGTCGAGTTAGTGGTGTAAAAAAGTGAAAATAATCAAAATGGATACAATTTTTTATATAACTGGTTGTATAGCCGCTGTTCTTCTTCTATTTTATCACGGAACAAAAAACTTTAACTACTGGAAGAAAAAGAAGGTTCCATACCCAACCCCTATTCCTGTTTTTGGGAACTGCTTAGAGTATATACTACTAAAGAAATGTTTAGCGAAAGTAAACCAAGAGCTATGCCAACGTTTCCCGAACGAACCCTATTTTGGCATCTTCTTCGGGACTGAACCAGCATTGGTTATACTGGACCCTGAAGTCATTAAGCTGGTATTCACCAAAGAATTTTATTATTTCAACAGCAGAGAACTGCAGAAGTATTCCAATAAAGAATTGAACACGCAAAACCTATTCTTCCAACATGGTGACACTTGGAAAGTCATCAGAAGCAACCTAACACCTCTGTTCTCTTCCGCCAAAATGAGAAACATGTTTTATTTGATAGAGAAATGTGCTCACACCTTTGAAGATATGCTAGACCGCGAAAGCACACAATCAGAGGTTCTTGGAGCAAGAAATTTGATGATAAGGTACACACTAGATAGCTTCTGTTCATGTGGCTTCGGAATTGAAGCAAATACCATGGATCCAGATTCTGAGCAAAACCCTTTAATGATGGTCGGGCGAAACATTTTCAACAGTTCTTACCATAGAGGCTTTACAATGGTCACCAGGCAAATATGGCCACATCTGTTCTATGGATTTGGTTTAAAGTCTTTCCCGACTGAAGTATACCGTTTCTTCTCCAATCTTCTAGAAGAAGTCTTTGAAAACCGAGGACATAAACCTACTTCCAGAAACGATTTCATAGACATCATGCTAAATCTAAAAAAGAATAAGATCTTAGTTGGTGACAGTTTGATTAACACAAAAACGGGAGGATCGAAAAAGGTTGAAGTCGAGATGGATAATGAATTAATAATATCACAAAGTATCGTATTCTTTGCAGCTGGATTCGAGACGTCAGCTAGTGCTTTAAGCCTTACTCTGTACGAGCTGGCTAAGAATAAGGATGCTCAAAAGCGAGCTCAAAAAGAAATTGACGACTACCTTCAGAAGAATGACAATAAGCTTAACTATGACTGCGTGGTAGAACTACCTTTCTTAGAAGCCTGTGTAAATGAAACCCTTCGTTTGTATCCAGTTCTTCCAATAATTACTAGAGAAGTGGTAGAAGGGTATACTTTTCCATCAGGGCTTCATCTGGAGGCAGGTTCCAGGGTGCATCTTCCTGTGTATCATATACATCATGACCCCAAAAACTTTCGTGACCCTGAGCAGTACAAGCCTGAAAGGTTCTTGTCTGAAGCTATGCATGAGATCAAACCGTACACATATTTTCCGTTCGGAGAAGGTCCTAGGACTTGCATTGGTATGTTCTTGTTTGAAAATTTGTTTTATTATAATTTAGGTACTTTAGCAAGACTTGTGGGGATTTAGGAAAATGAAACTTTGGCTTAGTCGCTAGTGGTTTGGTGGTTGCTCCTGCAACTTTGGTCTCAGCACCATGTTTTGAATCCCGGTCAGTTAGGATTAGTGTCTTTCCATACTATGAGGGAAATTCACTTGCTCTTGCAATGGCAAAGGAAAACCTCTTGAGGCAACTGGGAGCTTGAGCAAAATTCGAAGGGATGGTTGTAGCATCCACCAACCCCCATCTAGCCAGCGTATTTGTTTATAGCCTATATTTTCTCCCCGTGATAGATGGCATGGCCCAGCAGTGGAAGCATAAAGGCTTATGAAAACCGACTTCCACAGCAAATTCCCTCCACGATACCTCCAGATTTCATCATCATCATCATCAACCGCCCGTAGACGTCCACTGCTGAACACAGGCCTCCCCCAGAGAGTCGCTTTGAGCAGCTGCTCCTGCATCCAATGGCTCCCCGCGGTGATTACCAGGTCGTCGGTACACCTAGTGGGGGGCTGGCCTACGCTGCGTCTTCCGGTTCCGGAGAACCTCCAGATTTTATCATTTAACATTAATTTGTGACCACTTGTCTAATATAGCTCCTCCTCCTCCTTCTCGTGTAGGCAAGTGGTCAGCCCTGGTGACAGAGTTTTTAGGCCGCTCATAATATAGCTATGCTTGGTGCTTCCCTGCGAGATAAGATCCGCAATGAGGAGATCTGCAGGAGGACTAAAGTGACCGATATAGCTCTCAGAATTAACAGGTTGAAATGGCAATAGGCAGGCCACGTCACTCGTAGAACTGACAACTGATGGGGAAGAAAGGTTCTCGAGTGGCGACCACGAACCGGAAGGCGCAGCGTAGGCTGGCCCCCCACTAAGTGGACCGACGAACTGGTGAGGCTAGTGGCTGCTCAAGGTGGCAATCTCTATGTTCAGCAGCGGACGTCTTCGGGCAGTTAATGATGAGGATGATGATGTCTAATATAAATAATATTTCCTTACAGGCAAGCGTTTCGCCAAGATGCAGTCTATCCCAGGTCTCATCACATTCCTGAAGAAGTTTAGCGTGGAGTTAGCTGATGATGCTCCACAGACCCTGGACTTTGAGACCACGACTTTGCTCCTGCAGCCAACCAGCAGTCTTCCTGTGAAGGTGACGAGAAGAGATGGCTGGGAAAACCGCGTTTACACCAGATAAAAGTTAAGGCCACGTCATAGAATTTTTTTATTGAGTCGCTATTGGGCTTTGTTTAAAGTTGAAAATCGCAGATGCCAAACTGGATGTGCGCTTGATTTTTTGTGGAACACGTGAAATGTGCAATTGTGCATATCAAATCAATATACTAATTACTGCTTATGTAAATAGGGTGAACTGGTCATTCCTTTAGAACACTAGTCATACTATTAAATTGGAAAATAAAATATTGTTACCGTTGAAAATGAGAACTACGGTGTTAAAGTATTTTTGGGGGTTATTAAATGATTGTATTTCAGAATAACCAAAGTAAGGGTTAGCTTTAGCGGGTTAAGCCAAGGAAGGGTTCTGTACATTTTCTTACCACCGTGTGGTACCGGTTCGATAATAGTGCTACCATGATCATGGCAAACCTCCCATCTATGATATAAGTAAGCGTCCGAAGTCACGTTTTATGAAGGAGGTAAAAGCTTAAAGTATGTTGAGCAATCTGCCCGTCTGCCGTTCAGTATATCTTCCGGCTGATGATGACATGATGACGATGATTTTATTTTTATTTAATTTTGTAGTTCAGTGTACACCCAACCTTATTTAAGTAGGGAAGCAAGACATAACCCATCCCTGCTCTCTGGATGAGCACGGAATTTGAATGTGGAACGGGGCACTGCGATTGACATGTCTTGATACTTTGTTTAGTATCTATTCTACAAGAGATAGTGTATTCTTACTAAGCTGGGACTAAAAGTGATTTGAATTTGGAATATGGATATGTTCCGATGACCAAAGGGATCAATCATAATAGTGTTAACTTTTGGAAGCAACACTATTTTTAGCGCGAGGCATGTAATTTGAATTCCCTTCTGTGCTTTTCTTGAATTCACTTTCGAATCCTTAGCTCAGCTCTGGGTTCAGAGAAACACTTTTAAAATAAGCGATTGCTCCATAAGTAAAAATAATCTAGGTACTATTATATTATTCCCGGAAAAGATCACGTTTAGTGATATGGCCGCCCATTCTACTATACTACGCCTAATATATATACTATTTGAATGTTTAATGTTTTTTTTTAATGTAATGAGTGACAAACAAGCAGGCGGCCCTCCTGATGGTAAGTGGTCACCGCCACCTATGGACATCTGCAACACCAAGGGCATTGCCGGTGCGTTGCCTACCTTTAGACAGGACTCGTTTAACACTTTTCTTGAAGCACCCCATACTGTAGTTATGCGGAATAACCTCAGGAGGAAGATCATTCCACATCTTGCAGGTTCGTGGAAGAAACGACCGCAAGAGTCGCGTCGTATTATGTTTCTCCTGTGTTATAAGCAATAGGTAAAGAGTTTTCCTACTGAATTCTATTACTATGTAGATATGTTAGCTTTTTTATACATATTTTTATTAATTAGTTTTAATTATTCTTAGGTGCATTCATAATCACAATCACACATTAAATTAACATGTATTTAAAGATGCATTAATGTATTTTATGTACATTTTGACAACCATGAGTAAAAAAAAATGAATAAAATTACGTAAGTTTGTTTATTATATTCATGCTGTGTTTGTCTGTTAGTGGGTTGTTACTAACGAAAACAGCATTAGGTATATTTTAAATATCTAAGTCATTTATAGATGCATTAACCAATCACCAACGATCAAAACCGTTCGCTTCTTAATCCGTAACCCCCTCACCCAACCCTAATCCAGAATGAGAGGCGTAACTCTCCCTGACAACCAATCACAGCGCTTCTCTCACCCCACCGCGCAAAACCAGCCAATCGCAGTCCGCCAATTAAGGATCAAAAGCTCACAGATTTGGGGTCGCTTTGCACCGTTTGTTGCCGTGATTTCGCGTAAAGAGAGGATTTACACAGATCGGGGAATGATATTCAAATTATGGGAGATTTTGGAGGTAAGTTTTCCCTTAGGTGCCTATATCAGTTTTAGGTATTTGCGTACCTTATTGCTTTGTAGCTGCTCACTATTTTTGACTGCTTCTGTACCTACATTTTAAGTCTGTAGGTACATTCTGCTAGACACATTAAGCTGGTACATTAATGTGGTCACCTTGTATAAGTAGCAGAATGTACTCTTGAATTAGTATTTTATCCCGAAAGGGGGTGAATCTACACCCCAAGGTAGACGATGTTTCTTCTACGACTTTACTAAATTAATAGTTTTTCATTGAAGAAATGCCATGTAAAGTTTACTTTCGAAAATAGCCTTAGTGCAGCTGGGTGGTTGAACTTCGTCCTTGACCAAGTGCACATAAATGAGTTTAATGACCTGTGTATAGAAATGAATTTATAGTATCTTGTTAACTCTCGTAGCGATCACACGTGCAATTTTGCGAATGGATTTATTTTTTACAATGGAGGTTTTGAAACACCCAGTGTCAAGTAAGGCTCTCACAACTTGTAGGGTATCATGGTCCCAGGCCCCCCATTTCGGGATAACATACCAATTCAACGTCACCTTGTATATAGTTTGTACCTTTTTTATGTAAACGAATGACGTGACGAGCAAGTCGTTCGCCTGATGTCAAGCGGCACGGCCGCCCATAACAGATTGAAGTGTCACTCGGAACTTCTTCTTCTTCTTCTTCTTTAATGGCTTTCTATCGCTTGTTTGCAATAATTCTGCCAATGTCAAGTGACTAAAATTTGTACAGTTATGTCAAGTCAGTCATACTTTGTCAGTCAAAACGCCAATAGTAAAATGGAGGATATTTTACTGAAGGCTCTAAAAAGGCCTTTGAAGCAAAAACGACAATGCATGGTTTTATGATCTTGAAACCATTTGTCAACACTCGTGCACGTTCACGAACACTCAACGGATAATAATCCACCCTTATTACACATTAAAGTTCAAGATACACTAGTTTTAAAAAATAAATTCAAAATTCACAACCGCCATTGTCGGATTTTCTTCAAAAACCTTCACTCGGAACTTCGAATTAAAGTTTCGCTTGACGCGTGACACTGCGCACGTCATCGTGAGACACGACACAGTCGAAAAAAGATTTCTAGACAGACTGTGAAACTAATCAGATTATACGTCCCATTTGCCCAGTAATTTCACTAGCTGAAAATGCTGAAACGCCCTTTAAACCGGAACACAATAAGTACTGCTTGCACAGCACACTTCTGCTTGGCAGCAAAATAACTGGCAACTGGCAATGCGGCACAAAGCGGTGGTACCTAGACAAACTTTACACAATTAAAGTCCTACCACCATAGATCTATATATCAGGATATGCCCGAAGGAACATTTTATTTACTCAAAATGGTGTGGGGAAAAGTCAGCGCCATCTCTTAGATTACTCAGGAACTACGATGAGAACGGCCCTATCGCTGCCATTATGTCCGTCAATGTTTGTTTACAATGATTATCCCAAATATAAATTCGATTATTTTCGTACAAAACGGAGTGTAATATTGAAAATATTGACTTACTTGTGGTAAGAAACTTTGTATTTCTTTTTATTGCACTTTAGAGTGTAGTTTGTGCAACCCTTCACAACACAACTTGACATATTTTCTTTGAGACACACGACCGATATCTTCTCACTTCCAACACAGACTGGGCGCTAGTGGATGTCAATCTGTGAAATTGACACCCTCTTTGAAGCGACGGTTTAATCTGTCATTAGGCCTGTCCTTATATATATGTCTATGCCTACCACTTACTTAGTCAAGATACCGTCGTGATACCCATATACTCTGTCTTCTTTTTAACATTCTCAATAACCCTCTTTCTCCTGAGTACCTCAGAGTACGTTTTGTTCTTTTCTAATCGCGTGGTCGCCCTATGCGCAGCTGCTACCATCTTGAACTCACCATTCCCCAGCATAATACTAACTTTTACACATACTCTTTCACTGTCACTGCTATTCGTCTTTGGAACTCACTACCAGTGGAAATCCGGAGAGCCTCATCAATGGGAATCTTCAAATCCAAATTATATCAACACTTCATATCCATTCAAAACAGTCAGAAAAATTGAGCACTTAAATTAGTTATTAAATGAGTAGGTCCTTGTTTATTATATATGTATTTTATTCTAATTTGCAATAAGTTTAATATAAAATATGTAAGATATTAATATGTATTATTTGTTTAAAATCTTATCTATCTAAACTCATATTATTATCTATTGCTACTTCTTATAGGTTATTTTATTTGGGTAATTCTTTTTCTTATTCCTTTTCAACCAGCACTACAACTCGTTCCACACTACACAAAGGTTAACTGGAAGAAAATGCTACTTAGCATTAAGTTCGCCTATGTACTTGATTTACTCTTGTGCAATAAAGCATTTTCTATCTATCTATCTATCTATCTATACTTGGTGGATTTGCCGTGTGTACATTTAGCGTTTGTAGGTAAGTAAGTACATTTTTCTATTGTTTGTACATTTTGCATATTGTAAAGGTACTTTATGCGTAAACTGTGGCCGGAAACGGGAAAATTGAAGCGGAAATGGGTAGATAATTGGGTCAGCTTTCAACCGTTCGTTAGTCGGCCATTTGTGGTGATAATTATTAATTAACGGATGTATCTATTAATTGCGAAGGCGATAACGGAATAGAATACGCACTTTGAATGAATGTATTTCTAGGATTTACAAATTAATATCTCTACTAATATGAACTTTTAATATTTTACTACTAAGTATAAATAGTATAGGTATAAGTACAGTTATAAAATTTAACCGCCTCTAAAAAGCGGGAGGTTCTCAATCCAGTTATATGTTTATTATTGTTTGTCAAAACTCTGTCATTTCATAAGTCCTTGAGTGGGCGAATTGGGCAACTGTAATGACCACCCAAAGGCATGTCATGTCATATAAATTATTTTTTACCCTATTTACACTTAAAACAATGAAAAAGTGATTTCATGGAACTCTGGTCAATTAACACACCCAATTCAAGTAGACCTTTCTTATTTATTTGCGTTTAACTACGAACAACGAATGTGAGAGCTCAGTAACCCCTGGACATATCAAATACATGTCCAATATATGTAGACCCCTGTTACAACTAAAATCGCCTAAGGCGTAGGGTAGGGCCAGTTAGGCAGCTCTAAATTCGTTCAAAGAAACATTGACCTTAACTTGATAGACTTAAATACCAATTCAGTCTGAACTTCGACGTGGCGCTTACGACAAAGTCAACGCACGAAATGACAGATTTTGGAGGTTTTTAATGTTTGTATTGTACTATAGTGTTTTTCAAAAGTATGAAGTCATCACAAATTATGTTAGGCATACACTTTTTTTTAAATATTTTCGATTGGATAGAAACTGAATAAAATTGGTACAACCAAAACCAAATCGAACAATTTCCAAACAATTTTCGAGGGAGGTTTGCGATTTTTTTCTATAGAGCTAAATTTATTTATCTTGTATTTGCGGACATCAAATAAAAGTTAATAAAACGAATTATATGATATATTAAATTCAAAGCTCCACATGCGTTTAAATACGCCAAGAATCGTGCCAAAAAAACACCTTGTTCACCCCTTCGCCTTCAGAGCTCAGCGTAAAATAGCATTGGAAAAGCACTAACAAGTCCCTATGGATAGTAATCCGATGCGCGCCATCTATCGTTGAGTAGGATAATCACTTGGTAATTGACACAAAGCGCGCGCTGATGACAAAACACGGGAAATTGCTTAAATTGCCGCCATGTTTGTTGACAACACAATTTTTAGGGTTCCGAAAAAGAACATTAGGAGTTTTGGCGGGAAAGCGGAAAAGTTCACTTCGTTGCATTGTATTATTTATCAAAACATGTGCTTTTTCCAGTGTTAATGTTTAAAATTGGTGGCGTTTTGCGCATTGAGTGCTGAATTACGAGCATGAGTGTGGGCAAGTGATATAATGTGGTGAAACGTGGTTTTTCGTGTTGCTTCCAAAATTCCATAGAAGCTTCTAGTAAAGTTGCCACCACTTTACTAGAAGATGATTTAGACTGATCTTTCACTACCTGACTTAGACTGGACTGTGACTGTGACTATGACTAAGACTTGCCTTACGTGAAATATTCTATAACGATGAACAATTACAATACTTGGCTAAAACTATGTGTGGATACATAATCTAAGAAAATTAAAAAATCCTCATTTATTAAAAAAGAATGTGTAATACTGTTCTTCTTTTCGCTTCATCACGAACCAAGCATCCAAAGACAGAGCGTCACCTCGAGCGGCTGCTCGCCTCCTGCATCCGTCGGCTTCCCACGGTTTTCAACAGATCGTCTGTCCACCTAGTGTGGGGTATGTATGCGGTTCGTGGTCTGTAGATTTTGTAAAATACTTAAATAATATAAAAACGTCTCGTAGCCGGAACCCTCAAAGAGTACGGTCATTTGCACTTGACAGGTTTACGTCAGCTTAATCAAGTTTAATTCTACAGTAACTTGAGCTTATTTTGAGTCTTTTGCAAACAAATACTTAGGTACCTAAGTACCTAAAGCATAGACATATATATATATAAGGACAGGCCTAATGACAGATTAAACCGTCGCTTCAAAGAGGGTGTCAATTTCACAGATTGACATCCACTAGCGCCCAGTCTGTGTTGGAAGTGAGAAGATATCGGTCGTGTGTCTCAAAGAAAATATGTCAAGTTGTATTGTGAAGGGTTGCACAGACTACACTCTAAAGTGCAATAAAAAGAAATACAAAGTTTCTTACCACAAGTAAGTCAATATTTTCAATATTACACTCCGTTTTGTACGAAAATAATCGAATTTATATTTGGGATAATCATTGTAAACATAAACATTGACGGACATATTGGCAGCGATAGGGTCGTTCTCATCGTAGTTCCTGAGTAATCTAAGAGATGGTGCTGACTTTTCCCCACACCATTTTGAGTAAATAAAATGTTCCTTCGGGCATATCCTGATATATAGATCTATGACCTAAAGTAGGTACCACATTTGACTTATATCAAAAAGTAAATACTACTAAAAAATACTACCTAATATTATAATAGATATAATGTACCTAGTAGGTACGTAACGTAAGTATTATTATTATCTAGCTATTATTAGGTTTTTTCATTCCTTGAAACTCAAGTCTTTTTTTTTATATTTTGGCTCCACACATAGTGTATTTAGCCAGTGTCAAGTATTATATTTTCGTCGTGTTATAAAACATTTCACGCAGCCATGTCCTAGTCATAGTAATAGTCCAGTCTAAGTCATGCTCCAGCAAAGTGGTGGCAACTTTACTAGAAACTTCTATGGAGTTTTGGAAGCAACACGAAAAATCACGTTTCACCACATTATATCACTTGCCATGCTCGTAATTCAGCACTTAATGTGTAAAACGCCACCAATTTTAAACATTAACACTGGATAAAGCAAAAGTTTTGAAAAATAATACAATGCAACGACGTGAACTTTTCTGCGTTCCCGTCAAAACTCCCCTCAAGTCTCTTTCTAAATATAAATCTAAGGCATAGAGAAAATTTAAAAAACTTTTATTGTTACCATCATAAGCTATTTTTATTTAATTATAATCTCAATTATTAATGTTAAAAATATAGCTTAAATTTAATTAAATTACTCCAGCTATAAGAGGAGTAAGTATTTTACAAAACAATACAGAACTTTCACTTATGTATTAAAAGTACAGGTACATTTACGTTATTTACCTTCTAAACAATAATTAAAAAATATTTTTGTGGACAAAGGATGGATAGCTATATTGGGAACCGTGTAGGTGGGAGTGAGATAGTGAGTTTGCTTTGTTCTAAATTGGTATTGAAAAGAGTGGGACAGGTAGGCACATGACATAAATAACATCGATTCTGTATTGCATTTAAATTTAAGTGGGTACCTAAAGTATAGCGGTACTCTTCTAATAAAAAGTAACTGAAAAAGACGAAAATATTTTAGTGTTGCTATTACGATAGCAACATAAAATTACCAAATTACAAAAATAAATTAAAATTCATCAAAAAGCATCAGTTTCTTCGTCGTCCTCTACTGGTTTCGCATTTCTGCATCTCGCGAAATACCCCTTTCTCCAAAGTAAAACCACTATTAGTACTAAGGGAAACGTCACGAAAATACCTGAAAAAAAGAAAAATTTTAGCTATTATTTAATTAGGTCAGCAGCCCACACGTTCCCACAGCTGGGACACGGCCCTCCTCCCACAGGGCGAGTGTAGAACATAGCATAGCCCACCACGCGGGACTAGTGCGGGTGGATGTCACATGTTGGGGCATGTGATACTTGAACATGTCGGCTTCCTCACCATGTGCTCCTTCACTGTTGTAAGAGAGAGAGGACATTCGTCCTCTCCTCTTACTTCCACTTATTGAGGATTTATGCTGCGTCTCGTTCCGGTTCGTGGTCGCCACTCGAGAACCTTTCTTCCACATCGGTCGTCAGTTCTACGAGCGATGTGGCCTGAACATTTCTATTTCATCTTGCTAATTCTAAGAGCTATATCGGTCACTTTAGTTCTCCTGCGGATCTCCTCGTTCCAGATTTAACTCGCAGGGCATTAAACACCGAGCATTGCTCTCTCCATAGCTCGTTGCGTGACTTTGAGATTACTAATGAGGCCAACAGTAAAGAGACCACGTCTCAGTTCCATAAGCCATCACTAGCACGCAAATCCTTTGTTTTCAGGCTCTGCTGTATTTTGGTTGAAAATATAGGTGTGCTACTTCCAATAATAGTTTTGGTACTTACCTATCATAATCCCTAAGATGATGGCCAGGTCAGGAACTGGGAGCTCCATGAAGCTCTCGCTCTCAGGACAAATGAGAGTTTTATTGGAGCTGTAGAGCTGGCTGAAGGATACTCCTCGGAGCTCCAGTGGTTTTTTGCAGCTGTGGGCATAATAAATTACATCTTTAGTCTTGACCTAGTTAGCCGTGTGGTCCCCATCTTTTCACGTGAGTGCCGTAAAAACTGAATGAACACATGAACGTTGCTTTGGACTACCTATACGGTGAAGGCGCACAATTCCATCAGAGTGGCGTATAACAACATCTACAGACAGCTGATGGGGCTATCGCGGAGCTGCAGTGCGTCCGGAATGTTCTTTGACGCACGCGTTGACACATTCAATGCCATTCAGCGTAAACGGATCGCCTCATTCATGTCCAGAGTTGACAGGAGTAAGAATGCTGTTGTTAGAAGCCTGGCAGATCGCCTGCTGCGGTCGGCAACGTACCGACAATGGTTGGCTATTGCCTCCTAATATATTTTATATTTTTAATTAATTTCAGTTGTATATCGATGTGTTTTTTTGGTTCTTTAATTTTTTATGTACACGTGTCTACCTATAATATGGATCCTCGAGTCTGAAATAAAGTTCTATTATTATTATTAAATTTACCGATCGGTTAGGAACGGCTAGTCAAGCTTCGTTATGAGCGCTACGATGGGTGACCGCTACAGCAAAAAGTGGTATTTACAACTGAGCGCTACCGTGCTTCGGAAGGCACGTTAAACCGTCGGTCCAGGCTGCTGTCGTAAAACAACAGTCGTTAAGCCAAGTCAGAAGCCTTTGGGCGTCCTGACACCAGGGCTTACTAAGTAGTAGCTCTTCTCCTCGTGTAGACACGCCAAAAATTCTGACACCAGGGCTTACTACTTGCCTACACGAGAAGAAGAAAACATGACGATTCAGGATGACATAGCTTGTCCTCTGGTGCTTATTAAAAACAACAGCCCATAAATCATGCTTATCAAACATAATATACCGAGCACGTATTTATCGATTTCACGAAATGTCAGTATTTAATATTGAATATTTCATCGATATCGATGTTTTCCAATATCGATGTAAACTTACATCATATTATCGACACTATTATCCTCCATCTTGATCAGTAGGGGTGACAGCACGTCGACCGCCCATTGGTTCTTGCAGTCGCACACGTAAGGGTTGTTGGAGAAATCCAGGGTTACCACCTGGTCCCACCGGTGGAGGTAGCTCGAGTGGATCTCGGATATGTTGTTGTTATTTAGGTAGAACTGGAAAATAAGGAAAATACAGGAAAATATACTAACTCCTCATATGGAGAGGTGACCTGACGATCTGGTCAGAACCACGGGGCCGCGGGCTGATGGATTCAGAAGGCAAGTCGCTCAAAGTGGCGCTCAGTGGGAGAGGTCTATGTTCAGCAGTGGAAGCCTTCCTTCAGGCTGTTGGCCTATAAAGCACCACTTTGTCAGCCTCCGTGGTGTGGTTGTTGAGCAGGTCGGCTCATAACCCGGAGGCGGCAGGTTCGATTCCCACGACAGGACAAGTATTTTGTGCGCAGGAAAAAAAAGCGCAAATACTTGTTCTGTGTCCGGCTGTTGTGGGACCATGGTCCTCGTAGTTCCTGGTTCCCTAGATACAGGGAATCCTAGTTAGGGTCCAGGAACTATGGAGATGATCGGCGTTATTTATAAAAAAAATATTTATAACTGCATCCACGCCAAAACTGACAACCCGATGGGGATATTAGGTCACCTGATGCCCAGAAGACGAAGCTTGGGGACCATTTGGGGGAACAATTACCATGTTCCTGCAATACCTATATTTGAACCAGGATACCAAATTTTGAATCAGACCTACACTTTTGTTATGTTTTGATCTTCACGATGTTTTCCACCACCGTTGTAATGTAACGTCGAGCGCAAATGTTGAAGTCATTTTTGCGGGGCTGAGCAAGATTCAAACAAGTGTGCGTCGGATCGTAAGTCAGAAGACCCATGCTGAGATCCATTCGCCTCTGATTGGTTGGGAGTCAAAAAAAGCTTCAAACCAACCTCCTTCAACATTGGCCACGTCTCCACGTCATGATCATCAGTGAACACCAAGAAGTCAGGATCCACGGCCGTCAGTCGAGGGTTGTAACTTATGTGAAGAGTAACCAGGTTAGGTAGACCTCCCAGAGCTCCAGCTTCGATAATCTGCAGTTTACTATTTCGAGACAGCCGAAGGTCTTGGAGCTTGGTCAGGTTCTTTATAGCGCTGGAAAATAGAGTTTATAGATAAGTTTGTCTTTGTCTTTTGTCATAAGATGAAGCAAGACAAAAGACAAAATAACTGCTCAGTGTACATTCACACATCACAACACATATTGTCTTTTTCTTCTCGTGTGCAAGTGGTATTCTTGTTGTCAGAATTTAGAAGAAACAGTCGGTTTCCTGATTCCCTCAAAAGCGCAGTAGGTATAACAGCATCATCCGGAAGACGCCCACTGATGAATACAGGCCTTCTCCATAAAATGCCATTTTAAACTCCTAGTTTTACCATAACCACCACGATTGACAGGCAGCTTTGTGATCAGCTAGTGTCTGTGACTACCAATTCATTTCTTTCTTGCTTCGTTGAGTCTTCTTTGTCACTCAGTTACATTTATTTATCAACTATAGGCTAAATTTATTTATTTATAATATGTAGAGACACAAAAAGCTATTAGAACTAAACGCTTTTGGGTCATACATTACCATTATGTAACGTAAGAGCTCTAGAGTTTCTCCTGTAAGTACCTACTTCCTATGTATGTATGTACTTACTTTTCTGTCTCCAACACTTGGATAGGGTTCTTCCCAAAGTTTAGATACAGTAAGTTGATAGCTTCATTTAGGACACCGGGAACCGTGGTGAACCTGTAAATTAAAAACTCATTATCATCGTCGTCATCATCATCATCATCATCATCATCATCATCATCATCATCATCATCATCATCATGTCCGTCTGTCTGTCCGTCTGACCTATAAGCAGCTGTACCTCTTGAACCCTTCTTGAACCGCAATAGGTAGCCCGTTGAAATTTTCACAGAATAGGGAAGTACTTATGCGTGTTTAGAAAATAATACAATTGTTACAAAAAAGACCCCGATCTTAAGTCGAAGGTGTCGCTTGTAAATACCTGTTATCGCTCAGATCCAATCTGCGCAGACGCCGCTGGCGACGGAAAATACCTTCCGGTAGAGATTCTAGTTCACAACCGGTCATGTACAGTTCCTGAAATATCCATAATTATATATAGGTACCTACCAGTTAAGGTTCTCCTAGTTAGGGTCCAGGATGTGACTATATCATACACTATCCTGGACCCTAACTAAGAACGCCTGCCTAGGGATTAGCCAAGAAGACTGCATACCATATCTTTCATATATTTATCTTTTATACATATTTCGGTAGGATCCTAATCCCAAAATGTCATCACAGAAGTACAATATAATAAAATGGTAGTATTGAACATGGTCATGAGACGCAGCGTAGGCCGGCCCACCACTAGGTGGATCGACGACCTGGTCAGAACCGTGGGGAGCCGATGGATGCAAGAGGCAAGCAGACGCTCCATGTGGCGCTCTTTGGGGGAGGCCTATGTTCAATAGCGGACGTCTTCAGGCTGATGATGATGATGATGATGATGATGATGATGATGATGAACATGATAATAATGCATAACAATGTTTTAATTTACGTGGAATTTCAAAGGCTATGATGGTGTCTAATGGAGGTAAAGACCATATTAAAACTCACCCTCAAATTCACCAGATCAGTAATAGCAGCCATTGTGACCTGGTCTATAAACGCCAGGGGGTTCCCGCTCATATCCAGGGTTGTCAATCCAGGCATGAATGCGAAGATGTCTTGGGGAAGCGAGTGGATGTCGTTATAGGCCAGGCTCATGTAGCGGAGCTTTGAAAATGGGAGCAACCCTAGGCCAGGGGTGATGGCTCCCTGGAAAGAGATGATAAGAAAGTTACAGCATCAGTATTTATGAGTATCGATCAGCCTGTATTTGGCCAGCGTGATGAAGTCGCACGTAACGAGCTATGGAGACTCGGTGCTTTCTTGCGAGATAAGGAGATCTGCAGAACTAAAGTGGCCAATATAACTCTTAGAATCAGCAAGTTGAAATGGCAATGGGCAGGCCACATCGCTCGTAGAACTGACAACCGATGGGGAAGAAATTTCTCGAGGGACCACAAACCGGAAGACGCAGTGTAAGCCCCCCACGAGGTGAACCGACGATCTGGTGAAACCCGCAGGGGGTCGATGGATGCAGAGGATAAGCAGCTGCTCAAACTGGGGCTCTCTGGGGAAGACCTATGTTCAGCAGTGGACGTCTTCATGCTGTTAATGATGATGATGATGACGCTCTCTTAGGAAGAGAAGCCCCGTATCCCAGCAAGGCGAAGTTATTAGACTGAAGAATACACAATCGACCTCTTCAATTTTTTTATATTTTCTGTTTCTTCTAACTTATTCCACAAAGGCATAAATACTAATAAATGCCGTATGTATTGATGCCTCTGCTGACCACCGGGAACTTTGACAGCTGTTTGACCTGTCCGTTCCGCACAAACTCCTCCCAAAACTCAATATTTTATTGCTAGACAGCCATCATCATTGGTTGAACCACTTTTGCCAGTTTTTCCAACCAAAGCAGTATCTTTGAACATTCCACCATAACCAAAATTACCTCTAAATCTTAAAAACCAAGAACCAAATAATAATTCATGAGAATACTGAATTCTACTCACCGAAAAGACTCTTCTACTCATTGCAGCGGTAGAAATCTTATTCTTCGACAGGTCAATCGTAACCAGGTCTGTTAAGTAGACGAAGCTGGCATCTTCAAAAGTGGCTATCTCACAGTTGGAGAGATTGAGGGTCTGGATAGGTAAGGATGAGATCCTGGAGACGGTTGTGAGATGGTTCTGGCTGAGGTCTACTGTGGTGGGGCTGAAGAGCGATAGACCTGGAAAATGAAATTAAAGAGTTAAATTTGACCTGCATACCAATAAGTACCTACTACCAGTTGCACACTATGCAAAGGTTAACTGGAATAAAATTCCGTTTATTCCCAGAAGTTCCGTGTAAGTAGTTCCGTAACGGAATTAATTCTTCTTGATCAGACAGATCACCTTTTTGAAAAGCTTATAAGAAGTTCTGGTTGATGCCACGTGAAAAAAATGCTGGCATTTATTTGGCACAACGAATCAGCATTGCCCAATGCCCATTCAACTTACCGATGCTGCCAGCATGTTGGGTATGCAACCTACTGGTACCTCGTGGCCTGGAGCATTTGAACTATGTGTAATTGTGTAGGTGGTCGCGGCTAAAAGTCACAACTCTTTTGTAGCAAGATGCAATTGAATACTATAGTATTAGATGTCTGAGATTTAAACCGGGGAAACTTACAAACCAAGGAAACCCTATTGTAACAATCAGCACTCGCACTATTTCCGGATCTACTTCTAATCTTATCTGATTTCTAATATTCAACTCTAGTATGGCTCAAGATTACGCCGGAAGTACGAGAAAAACAAAATTGGTACGTCCCTATTGGTATCTACTACATCTACCTAAACAGAAGTCCTAAAAACCGTAGCTTAGCAGTACCATGTCATCAGCATAACTAGTTCTTAGTTATTATGATATTTACTGAAAATAGTCTACTTAATACTCCCTCAACTTTTCATGTTACTTTTTTTTTCTTTGGAATTAATATTATTCGGTACTTTCCGTAGTTCTTTTCTTATTGACTTACCTATTTGTTTCTTTCGTTCTTCTTTTTTTTTAGCTACGACTTCATGTGAACAGGATTCCAATTCTAGCCACTCCATTCTTCTGAAGAACTTATCGTCAAATATGTTGAAGTATGCACGAAAAGAACGAAATCAAAGTCAAATCGGACGAAAATCCGGTCTTAGTTTGTAAATGAAGACGCAATACCCAAAAACAACGGCAACCAAGAAAAAAAGTACAGCTTACCCTCCCAGTCTTGCAGTTCAAAGAAATCTTTAAGTTCCCTATTTGTGCAGTCCACGATACCGGGAACTGTGCAGTTGCAGGTCTCACAGATTAATAATGATGCTTCTGATACAACTTCTGTCACTGCTGAAACATAATAATATAATAAAAATGGCAACATGTAAGAAATAAATATGTAAAACACGGTCACATTGTCTCTGGTCCTCGATGAAATGCAAGCCATCACCTTCAGGTCCAGAGGTGTGACTGCGTTATAGTTACTTTTGTATTCAAAAAGGCCTCTTGATGTTAGCTTCGGCCATAGATCTATATATCAGGATATGCCCGAAGGAACATTTTATTTACTCAAAATGGTATGGGGAAAAGTCAGCGCCATCTTAGATTACTCAGGAACTACGATGACAACGGCTGTTTGTTTACAATGATTATCCCAAATATAAATTCGATTATTTTCGTACAAAACGGAGTGTAATATTGAAAATATTGACTTACTTGTGGTAAGAAACTTTGTATTTCTTTTTATTGCACTTTAGAGTGTAGTTTGTGCAACCCTTCACAACACAACTTGGCATATTTTCTTTGAGACACACGACCGATATCTTCTCACTTCCAACACAGACTGGGCGATAGTGGAGGTCAATCTGTGAACTTGACTCCCTCTTTGAAGCGACGGTTTAATCTGTCATTAGGCCTGTCCTTATATATATGTCTATGGCTTCGGCCCACCAATGCCTACCAAATATCCAGGCTAGACCCGAGATAAATAATAATAACCCCCAACGGTCACATACATAGATCCTGGACCTTAACTAGGATTCCTTCTATTTAAGGAGCCAGGAACTACGAGGACAACTCCACCCAGCTGCCTCCAAAAACACACAGAACAACTATTTGCCCTTTTTATCTGTGCACAAATGGCATAAAATCAAGTTCTGTGTAAGGATGAACAATTTGCATCATCTCACATGTCCACTGTTGAACATAAATGTGAAAACTCATAATTAGCCTTAAGTTATTTATAAATATACATGATGTTTTTTAGTTAGCTGTAAGTTTTCCGAAGATAATAAAATAAAATAAAATAAAATAAGCCTCCCTGGTTAAGGGGGTTTACCATAATCAGCACTCTTGGCAGGCGTCTTGGTAATAGCAGAAGATTTTAATGTACCTAGGAGATTGCTGTTGCCCATGCCCTGGATATTCCCTAAGCCGGCTCTTATTCCACCTACTACGGGAAGAGATGGGAGACACTGGGACCACACGGCACACCCATTGCAATCTTTTATAAAAAAGCACATACTGATAAAATATCAAAATCGCTAGTTATTGCAAGGTCCTTTCTGTAGGAAAAAGATTCCAGTCCAAAGATTATTTGTGTACAAACTGGTATGGTGACTTTAATAATATTGGCAGGAATGTAATTATCTACACTAGATGGACTGAGCGACGATCTTGTCAAAACCACGGGGACCAGTAGGCCTAGCACGAATATTTACGCGCGCGTAAGTGTAACGTTAACATAAAACCCCCCTATTACGATTGCGTCTGCCGCTCAACTGCTGTCAAAGTTCATACAATTTTGATAGCAGTTGAGCGGCAGACGCGCGTCAGCAGCGCTGCTAGCCAATCGTAATAGGGGGGCAGATCAAATGCCATACAAGTGGCTTACGTTAACGTCACACTTACGCGCGCGTAAATATTCGTGCTAGGCCCACCGATGGATGCAGGTGGGTAGCCGCTCGAAGTAGCACTCTATGAGAGAGGCCTGTGTTCAGCAGTGGATATGAATAGGTAAATGAAAACATAAGGTATAATAACAATGATATAATAAGGCGAATAATTCAAAAACTGAAACACTAATTAACTAATTACGAAAGAAAATGATTGTGTAACCTAAAACTTATTAATTTCGGCTATAGCTACTGTCAATTAAAAAAATACGTTATTAACACTCAACTTACCTTCATCCTGTGATACAACTAAGCCAAATAACAATATAAACACACCACACGCTCTAAAATTTACAACATTTGGTAAAAACATTATAAAAATATATAATTTTTGTCATAAGATTGTGTACATCTAAGTTGAGTCGTTTATACTGTTGACTAAGATTACATTTTTAAAGGTGGTTTCTAATCAAAGATTAGGAAAATATGTAGGTATAGAAGCGACACAACGTAGCCTTGTAGATACCGAAATTGAAGCGTTCAGACAGGGTACGCTATAACGCTACCTACCGGCAGTGGGCTGGAGCATTTGGACTGTCTATAGGCCATCGCGGTCTATTATACAGTCCATATGTTCTTTGTAGTAGGTATAGTGTAGCTAGTTAGTGTGTAGTGTAGTTAGTTTTAGTTTAGTTTTTATTATTGTAGTAGTTAGCTTGAGTAATAAAGGCATATTGACAGACAACGTCTAGTGCCTAGCGTCCTAGAATAACAAATGTCTTTTATGCTAAAGAAGGTAGGTCCATTTCGCCCAGTCCCAGAATAACCACTATCAAAAGTTCCACATACCAAAATTTCTACAAAAATAGTCAGGGTCTCAGATTATCTAGTTCTAATATGTTCGCACTGTCCAGTCTGAAAATATGAAAATGAACTCAAATTTCTACCAGATTGGTCCTCGCCTCGGAGGATCCCAGAGCTGACACATACCTCGCTCAGAAGCTCGGCCTTCTGATTCAGCGAGGTAATGCTGCCAGTATTCTGGGAACCTTGCCACGCGGTGGTGAGTTGGATGGCGTGTTTATATTGTAAATTTTGTAAACAATGTTTTAGCTGTAGTTTTTTATATGTTTTGTTTTTGTCATGTGTTTTAATTATGGTTTTTAATGTTATGTTTTTATTAAATTTCCATCATTCATGTAATTTTGAATACACCTTCAAGAAGAATTCAGATAGCCAGCAGGGTTAGCACGGACGGTAGACAAAATTGTCTTTCCCCTGTTTTACTCCACTTGACATATAAATTGTATGAAGAAAGTGACATAACACCGCGCGAGAAAACTTGTCATCGCTGGAGTGGCGCTACCACAGCTTTGTCATAATCCCTCACGAGAAATAGTGTCCAGAAAATTTTGTCGCAGTGGGCATTCTAGTACCATAAGCTGTAAATCTGTATAATTATTATTCTCTTCTACCAAGAAACCGTTCGACCAATGAAAACGCAACAAACGCGATCCGCGCGATCGTTCATTGGTCGAACGGTTTTTGAGAGAAGAGATCATTTTCTATAACTCATGCCACAAGATTGCGTATTACCATAGTGTAATAAATACTATACACTATGGTATTACTAAGAAATCGGAATATATAGAATGTGGAAAATACGGAGTTTGGAACTTCGCTGATACGGGTAGTGAAGTATCACCAGGTGCATTTACGAAGCCATTAAATTTTAGGTATCTTCTTAACATTTTTATGTCTCATCTGTAGATAAGCTATTCTATGATTTATCGAATTGGTTATCGCAAGATAAGCTTATAAAAAGTTAAGCATTTACTTTTGCCTTCTTTAACTCTATTTGTAATAAGACTAGAGTCCAAAATCATTTCCATATTTTCTGAAAATAATTCTTATCCAATGTTGTCCATTTTAAGATATGAAATTTACAAAACCTAACGTCAAATCCGTTACTTATATTTCTACCTTTTGATATCTGTTCATGAAGGAAATCAATGTCTCAATGTGACTCTATTCTTTTTTGGATCAATTTGTGAAACCTTAGCTTGTTGGTAGGATTTTCTTCTCTGAGCGAAAGTAACTCAGCGGTAGCCCATGACTCTTTAACTGACTCATCATCATCATTAACATCATCATCATCAGCCCGTAGACGTATACTGCTGAACATAGGCCTCCCCAGAGAGCGCCACTTTGAGCGGCTGCTCGCCCCCTGCATCCATCGGCTCCCCGCGGTTTTCACCAGGTCGTCGGTCCACCTAGTGGAGAGGAGGAATTAACTGACTCACCCAGGTTTAAATCTGGTTCGGCCCTGCACCAACGACTTTTCAAGAGTGTGTGGCTAGTGAAATTACTGGGCAAATGAAACTTTATGATCTGATTACACAGTGTAGTAATCTGATTACTAGACTGCGTGATGTCTCAGGATTACGTGCGCAGTGCAGTGTCACGCGGAACTTAATTATTTTAAAGTTCCGAGTGACACTGCAATTGTTATGGGCGGCCGTGTCACTTAACATCAGGTGAACGACTAGCTCGTCACGTCATTCATACTCATAAAAAGTGTACGTTTGCAGGGTGCAAACGTACACTTTTTCTTCTTACAACTGTAAAGGTCTTCAACTAACCTGCATTTTGCCAGTGGATGGATTATGGCCTATCTCTTGTGGGAGAAGGTCCAGGTGACGTAAAACTTCCCCTATGCCCATCTCATGTAACATCGATGCACTAACCCTGGGATTAGTTCCTAGATGTCATGTAAAGAATCGATCATTTTCTTGCCAATCACCACCATCATCACCTGAAGACGACCAATGGCGAACATAAGCCTCTCCTTAGAGCGCCATCCGGCCGACCGTCTGCTTGCTTTTTGCATGCATTGGCTTCCCGCGGTTTTCACCAGATCGTCGGTCCACCTGGGGGGGGGGTCTACGTTGCGTATTCCGGATCGTGATCGCCACTCAAGAGCCTTTTTACCCCATCGGATGTCAGTTCTGCGAGCGACGTGGCCTGCCCATTGCCATTTCTACTTGATAACTCTAAAAACAACTGTTAATAGGAAATAGTCTTTCTTCTTAGAAGATAATTAAGTATGTAATTAGTCTTATCAATTACTACGTACTACATTCATATATTTGGAATCAACAATTCATCATGTTAATCTTTATCTTCAATCAAAATTACATTTCTATTTGTAAAGATGACGTAACAGATTGGCACGCAAACCCTGTGCTCTGTGCTTTGGAGGGCACGTTAAGCCGTCGGTTCCGGCTGTTGTCAAAGGCAATAGTCGTTAAGCCAAGTTAGATATTTTGGGTGGCATAAAAATCACAGGAGATGGCTTATTCCCCTTAGATAATCCCCTGCGAAGGGGAATCCGGGCTAGTATGCGCACCGCGACAAAATTTTCTCGTCACTTTTTCTCGTGAGTGACCGTGATAAGACTATGGTAGTGCCTAAGTGTGTGACGATGTCATCCTCCTTCATCATCATTTCAGCTATTCACCTGCTTTCTTAGTTTTCGCATCAAATATTGGCCTCACATAATCTATATTTAAATTTTAAATTAGAACATTAGTCGCATCCTTTTCATTTTCCATACATTTTCGTCATTCTCCATTCAACCGCCGAGGCGGACAGTCCTCGTTTGTGCTTAACCAATTTTCATAAGATATCTGTTACTAACAGTTAAAAGTGCTATTTGCACCTCAAGTTATATTGTTACTACTAGTTGTTCCGTAAAAGTTCAATCGGGAACAAGTTGTGATCTTATTTTCAGCATTTCGGACCATAACCACCTTAAATTATTGTTAAACGACACAATAAACCCAGTTCACCGAGATCTACAGTTTCATTTCAATAGTTCCGTATATCCCACTAGTACCTACGTGTTCCCGTGAGAGTCCTCCCCTATCTGAGCTACCGGGAAGAAGCTTTGGGGGGACCTCCGGGACAAGTGTATCTCATTTTAACAGAGACGACAAGTTTTCTCGGCCATCAGAGCTGATCACTAGCCTACAGAAGAAGTTTATTTTTTATTTTCGGATAGCCTTGTGCTTGACCCCTATCTCACCTGATGGGTGGATTAGGATGTGGTCTAGGATGTAACGCGCTTGCCTAGAAGATACCTGATCTCTCTTGATTTGAAGATTCCAAGATTGTAGTTTTTGAGAAATACTTACAAAGCGTTCCACTCTTTGGCTGTTCGCATGATAAATGGGAAAGCTAATCGCTTTTCATACATGTGGGAGGTTTACCGTGTAAGGTTGGCGTTTCTTTGTACACCTATTTGTCCGATGTTAGAACAGATGCAAATTCTATGTTAGATAGATTCAGAGTTACCTATGTGAGATTGACGCATGAACTTGGTACCTATTTAAAACTATAGTAAGCCTTTGGATTGAGTGGTAGTGACGAAAGTAAGTACCTTGGCTTCATCTACCCTATTCTCATTCTCTTCAACAAAACTAAGCAAAATCTCAAATTAAAAATAACAATTGGATTAATTTTCTGCATTAGCAAACCATCATTTTTGTTTTTCTTCTTTAGGTTTCCTGCAAGGTTCGATCTTGGGGCCACCTTAATTCCTACTGACACATAATAGGTATAGGTATAGCTACTGAAAACAATAGTTATAAAACAAAAATGGATATAAAATCTATCTTTATTCCAAAAACTTACAAATAAACAATGTAGAATTTATTGTAATACTTACTTATAAAAAAATTATTAACTTAAATAATTAAGCCTAAAAATTCTAATAAATTGTAATTATATGTAATTGTCATCAGCCGGTGCCCGTTTGTAGAATGCCCTGGAAACGTCTTGGGGAGCCCGGAGACCCATCCAGGCGAAGTACCCTCGACGCCACATCAGCATCAGACCAAGAACTATTGGGACAGCCAGAAGAACACCTAGAAAAGAAAGGAGAAGGTATTTTTAAGAATATAGGTTTCGTTGAAGACCCTTAACGAAGAGTGTCCTTAAAGATCCCTGTAGTGTAGTACCTACCTAGGTATTATAAGTTTTTTTTATGAGAATGTATGACGTGACGAGCTGGTCGATCACCTGATGTTAAGCGATACGGCCGCCCATAACAGTTGCAGTGTCACTCGGAACTTTATAATAATAAAGTTTCGCGTGACAATGCACTGCGCACGTCATCCTGAAACATCACACAGTCTAGTAATCAGATTACTACACTGTGTAATCAGGTCATAAAGTCTCATTTGCCCAGTAATTTCACTAGCTACAATGCCCTTCAAACCGGAACACAGTAGTGGTTGCACACTACTGCTTGGCGGCAGAATAACTGGCAAAGCGGTGGTACCTACCTAGACGAACTTTGCAGAAAAGTCCTACCACCTAGTGGAAAAGTCCTACCACCTAGTAATAAGTGTAAAGTAGTGTTAAATTTTCAAATAATGAAGTTTTTGTTTGTATTTGTTTGGTGAGTGTTACTAATAGTAATTGTGATTACGATGAGGATGATCAAATCTTAATTTTTTTACGAATAAGAGGTCCCAGTAAGATGGATCCCTTTTAAGGCGATATCCCTGTTTTGTAAATTTTTTACCACTGCATCAAGCTGAGCAGTGGGTCATACCGACAGCACAACTGTGTGCGAATCTGCTATTTCAATTGCGTCATAATGGTTCATGAATGGTGCCATAATGACAGATTTTGATACTAATGGTAGTCTTCTTCTTCTTCTTATTTAATGGCTTTCTATCGCTTTTTTGCAATTATTCTGCCAATGTCAAGTGAGTGAAATTTGTACGGTTATGTCAGGTCAAAGTCATATTCTGTCAGTCAAAACGCCAACAGTAAAATGGAGGATATTTTACTGAAGGCTCTAAAAAAGGCCGTTGAAGCAAAAACGATAATGCATGGTTTTATGATCTTGAAACTATTTGCAAACACTCGTGCACGTTCACGAACACTTAACGGATAATAATCCACCCTTATTACACATTAAAGTTCAAGATACACTAGTTTTGAAAAATAAATTCAAAATTCACAACCGCCATTGTCAGATTTTCTTCAAAGACCAATGGCAGTCTACTTTTGGTTTGTAGAATACTATTAGTGTCAATATCTGTCATCATGACAGATATTGACACTAACGGTAGTCTACTTATGGCTTGTAGACTAACATTAAAATGTCAAAATCTGTCAAAATCTGTCATTATGGTACCTTATGAACCATTTCACACAATTACACATGACACAAAATAGCACAGTTCGAGTCCTGTTAATTGCTCAACTATGACACAATTTTTCTGTAATGGTGATGATGATAACTGACTCCTTACCAATAAGAGTTCCCAGTAAGATGGACCCGTCCCTCTCAGGGTGATGTCCGTACTTGTCGAGACACCTCATTTTCCTCTGGTACTGATGGAGCTGCCGGAAGTTGTATCCTCGCATTTCAGAAGGTTCTGCGCACCTGAAAGACCAGAATGTTTCAAACTCCCACAGAGCCAAATAAATTTAAGCTTGAGATAGACATAATAACGCGCAAGTGCGAGTCGGACTCGCGCATGTAGGGTTCCGTACCGTTTGCCATTGTCTATAAAAACGAGCAAAAAATCTGAATCTGAAATCTGAAAAAATCACTTTTGATGTATGGGCCCCCTTAAATATTTATTTATTCTGTTTTTTAGTATTTGTTATTATAGCGGCAACAGAATTATATCATCTGTGAAAATTTCACCTGTCTAACTATCACGGTTCATGAGATACAGCCTGGTGACAGACGGACAGACGGGCAGCGGAGCCTTAGTAATAGAGTCAGTTTTACCCTTTGGGTACAGAACTCTAACAATGTAATGCTTATTTTTTTAGATCCTCCATCCAAAACAAGATCTTCGGGTGGTTTAAGTTTGTAAATCTAGAGTTAATAATTAGCTACCACAATTTTTAGATTCAAGAAAAATCCATCTTGTTTTCGTGTGGGTGTGCCAGAATTTTTATTCTGCCCAAAGCCTTCTGACTTAGAATAGAATAGAATAAACGTTTATTCATGACAAAAAGGCACACAAAAAACAATAACAATCGCAAAAATTAACAATAATACAAAGAAAAAGTGTTGTTTGCCCGTTGCCACGAATCGGTCCCAACTCAGCATATTGCTGGTCATACAACCAGCGCTGGTCTTCCGTTGGGGCCGTTTCGGTGTCGTCACGGCACGGTTTACAATTAGGTACCCAAACTGAGAATAATCTAAATAATCCTATGCTCAGCAATTAATTATAATAAACTTTGTTAAACAACGAACAATAAAAGATAAAACAAATAGGCATTAGACACAAATAAGTACTTAATTAAAACGAGTAAATAAAGAGGAAATGGATGACTTACGACAACAGCCGGGACCGACGGCCTTAAACCGTCGATCATCCTTAACAGCCCGAAGACGTCCACTGCTGAACACAGGTCTCACCCAGGGAGCGCCACATTGAGCGGCTGCTCACCTCCTGCATCCATTGGCTCCCCGCAGTTTTCACCAGGTCGTCGGTCCACCTAGTGGGGGTTAGCCTACGCTGCGTCTTCCAGTTCGTGGTCGCCACTCGAGAACCTTTCTTCCCCATCGGTTGTCAGTTCTGCGTGCGATGTGGCCTGCCCATTGCCATTTCAACTTGCTAATCCTAAGGGCTATATCGGTCACTTTGGTCCTTCTGCGAATTTCCTCGTTTCGGCTAAGTTATGTAGTCAATGAAATATCTTACTTCATAAGAGTGGCGTTCCCTCCCTTGCTCTCAACCATCGGCGCCAGTAGATCTACCATCCATTGCGTGGAACAATCGCACAGGTACGGATTGTCTGACACATCCATCTAGACAGAAAAATATTATTACTTCTCAAGGAAAAAATAAATTAAATAAATTAATTAACCGATACAATACTTATGTACTTTTTTGTTTGTAAATACATACATAGAATACAATCACAGACACAGAACAAACATCGATGGTTATCACACAAATGTTTGTCCTGAGTGGGAATCAAACCCACAACCTACGTTTCAGAAGGCAGAGTTACTACCAACTGAGCTATCAGGCCAGTTGACTTATGAAGAGAAATGAGAGTTTGTGTCTGCCGACAAACTGCTCAGCAGTTTGGCAGAATGTTGTAATATTTAATTTAAGATAATTCCTGTAAAATAAATAAATAAAAAAAAACACCTATCTATTCTCGATTTTGAGGCAAATTAGCATCGATCTTTTGGATTAAGCGTGTATGATAATCTTTTGACGCCTGCCAGGTGTGGTGAATGTGGCACTAATGATAAGCGTCCAAAGTGGCGTTTTATACGAGGCCTATGTTCAGGTGGACTTCTTCCAGATGTTGTGTGACAGTTATTTTTTGTGATGAACTTTTAAATTTTTAGATGAGAATCATTTAGAGTAGGGACTATATTTTTTTTAAAGAACCCTATTATAAGAATGATTTCACAACAGGGCCATTATTCCGTATCGATTCCTTACTTCGAATTCACGCGAATTCCTTGTCTTACATAAGAAATATACAAAAGTCTATTCTCTATGAAACGATAACAAAACCGCGCGAAATGAATTTGGATTTGGTGCGATTTGAACTGTCAAAAATCATATGTTTTACCGAGACGCGTTCCGAAACATCAACACATCAAAATATATGATCACTTATGTCAATATATTTGATTCAAAATAAAGATAAATGTAATGTAAAGTGAAGGTGTATCTAACGCTGTGACACGATTTGAACAAGACACGATAACGACGTGGTTTCGTATAGTGTGGAATCTGTGTTTCCATAGAGAATAACCGTCCAGGCGCCGTACTGTGAGCTCTTAGCGCGATTCAGAATAAATTGAGTCAATATTGGATCGCTTGTCAAAATCTTCATACAACAAAAAACGAAGTAATCCAATACAGGCTCTGTTTTGAATCGCACTAAAGGTCACAGTACGGCCCCAGTAGATCAAAATGTTGATAAAAGGCTGTCTTTAAGAAGAGGTCAGCCATTTTCCAATTAATAATCCAGTATGATTATTATTGATAAAAGTGGGCAGAGCTTTTGTAGGGTACATTTTGTAAATTACCTTCTGCAGTAAGTCCCATCGTGAAAGGAATCTTGAATCGATCTCCGTCAGGTTGTTGGATTGTAGGTAAAGCTGAAACAAAAACCTCCTATAAGATACATAATTAAGATAAGAGACTTTTGACAGCAGGGTACTTTGAAGACACTACAGGACATTGGCCTCCCCGAGAGCACTACTTTGAGCTGCTGCGGCTGCTCGCCTCCGCATCCATCAGCTCCCTGCGGCTTTCACGAGATCGTCGGTGGCTAGTGGGGGGCCTACGCTGCGTCTTCCGGTTCGTGGTCGCCACTCGAGAACCTTTCTTCCCCATCGGTTTTCAGTTCTGAGAGCGATGTGGCCTGCGCATTGCCGTTTCACCTTGCTAATTTTAAGAGATATATTATATCGATCACTTTAGTATTTCTTCTAGTAGTATTATCTCGCAGGGAAACACCGAGAATTGTGCGACTTTGAGCTTACTAATGAGGCAAACAGTAAGGCCATAGTGTAATAAATACTAATAGTGAATCAACTCGGCCGCTAGACGGCATCGCGTTTTTACCATCGCACCTCTCGCCACCGTGAAAAAGCTCATCCACACATTATTGAGTCGTGGAAGTCGCATACGACTCGGTTTATGCGCACTTTCTTACCGTACACCTGTAAGATGTGGAATGAGCTTCCACCAGCGGTCTTTCCCCAGAGCTACGACATGCAGCAATTTAAAAGGAGGGTCAAAAGAGTATTATCACAGGGTAAGCAACGCATCAGTGCCACGTCTAGTGTTACAGATGTCCATAGGCTGCGGTGACCTCTTCCCATCAGGAGGGCCGTATGCATGTTTGCTACCGATAGCATAAAAAAAAAGACGGAGCAACGATGGGGTGCGGTATGAACGAGAGCGGCGTCCCCCTCCTGCCATCTGGGGTAGTACCGGCTTCACTGGTTTACCGGTACGCGGTAGCCCCGCTACGGTCGAGACGGCCTTTTAGGTATATTGCGGTATAACAAAGGAGTTTTTTTTTTCTTATATTTTGGCTTGTCAAGTATTGTAATTTTTCATAGTTAAAGAATATATCACGTAAAGTCAAGTCTTAGTCATAGTCCAGTCTAAGTTAGGTAGTCGTAGTCCAGTCTAAATCGTGCTCCAGTAAAGTGGTGGCAACTTTACTAGAAGCTTCTATTGAATTTTGAAAGCAACACGAAAACTCACGTTTCACCACATTATATCACTTGCCCACACTCATGCTCGTAATTCAGCACTTAATGCGTAAAACGTCACCAATTTTAAACATTAATACTGGAAAAAGCACAAGTTTTGAGAAATAATACAATGCAACGACGTGAACATTTTCGCGTTCCCGCTAAAATTCAACAAAGGAGTTGACCCACTATTAGTATTTATTACACTATGGTAAGGCTGAGTTGCACCAGCTTACTTTAACGCTAACTTTAACTGCTAACTGTCACCGTTCACGCTTCGCCCCGAGCGGGATTATGTCAAAACCTGTCAGTAACTTTAACTGTGATGATGGTGCAACTCAGCCTAAGAGACCTCGTCCAGACACCAGATAATAACATGTAATAAATATCAACAAGTAGGTACCAACCTCTTTCACCAGCGGCCAGTCATACGTCTCGCCTATATCGTCTGGTCGTGCGAGAGCTTTAGGGTCTAACTGAGACAGAGAGGGATTAAAGCTCATGTGGAGCCTCTCGAGGGCTTCCAAGCCGGCCAGGGCTCCAGTGCCAATGCGGTGGAGTTTAGGCATGTTACACATGTGCAGCTCTACTAACTTGCGAAGACGGGGGAAGCCACTGGAATAAAAAAACTGAAAGTTTAATACAGCGCCATCTACCGATGAGCTAAAACAATTATTATGGTTGCGATAAGTTGTGGGTGAGGGTTGATGAGTTTTGTATCATTTACATAGCAAATTAAGGGTTAAAGTGATGTTATATTCGTTAATTTCAAGTATGTATAATTATAATTAACTAATTTCAAAAATATTTCATTTGTTTATTTACGTATTCAAGTGGAGCCATATCACTTAATTTTAGTTAAATGTAAGTTATCCTAGCCTATGGAATGTCATAATAGCAATGAAAATAAATTAATTTTTAATTTCAAAAATGAGTCAATAACTGAGCAAATATAGTAATTCCATCAAAATATAAATATATATGTATATAGTATAAAATATAAAATATTTATATATATGGGTAATTGTATTATTAATATTTATGATTGAGATTAGTGTATAGTATTTAGTATTAATCCTAGTTTTTATTTAAGTATAAAAGTATTTGATTTTAGACAATGTGCAATATGCAATTGTAAGCTGCGTTGTACTGCCACATACATTTTTAAGTTACACGCAGGTTAACTGGAAGATAATGCTCTCTAGCATTAAGTTCGCCTATGTACCTACATTTTTGTTGATTGTGCAATAAAGCATTTTCTATCTATCTATCTATCTATAATTATAATAAATTAATTTCAAGAGCTGACAACCGATGGGGAAAGAAGTATCTCGAGTGGCGGCCGCGAACCGGAAAGGCGCAGTGTAGGCCCCTCACTAGGTGGACCGACGGCCTGGTGAAACCCGCGGGGAGCCGATGGATGCAGGAGGCGAGCGGCCGCTCACAGTGGCGCTCTCTGGGGGAGGCCTATGTTCAGCAGTGGACATCTACGGGCTGTTGATGATGATGATGATGATGATGATTTCAAGAATGTATAAACTTAATGGTAATAAATTTCTAGAATATATTAATTATATCTAAGTAATTATTTTAGTCATCTGGGTAACACTGCAACTGTTATGGACAAGGCGTACTGCTTAATATCAGGTGAACGACCAGCTCGTTACGTTATTCAGTAGGTACCATAAAAAAAGTACTCACGGATAGTCCTCCGAGTTCATATCCAGCTCCAAAATCGGGTTCTGGTTCAGATTCAAGTATAGAAGGTTCTTGGTCTCATCCAGCTCTTGGGGAACAGCTGTGAGCTGGTTATCTGATATATCCAGCCTTTCCAGATACCGGGGGGTGCGGAGAAATTTGTCCGGTATCTCTGTGAGCTGGCAAGAACGCATTCGGAGAACCTGCGTGGATATTTAAGAATTAGTTATAGCGCTATCTATTGGGCGATATTTAGAACTAAGGGTTTTTTGGTTGGAATTGTCTTTTGGATAAGTTACTGTGTGCTTTCCTAAAATTCTTGCATGTAATCAAAGGTGAAGCATACATAAAATAGACTTAAAACATAACATAAAACACATATGTATAATATTAGAGAATTTCAGTCTGCTGTGCTTTTTTCTAAAAAACCATACAACGGAATAACGCGGGCTATTTTTTGGGCGAATTATTTTGTTTCTGCATAACGCAAGATTATTAACCGACATTTATTGCGTGTTGGCGAAGTATTGGGCCAAATGAATACACTGGACACTAATTAGTAACTCTCTAGACAAGATTACTACTTTTTTTTTCTAGTTCAGTCTATTTTTCGTTTGTACCGGATGGGACCCCAAGTAAAAAACATAAATACCTTGACTTTAATTGCTGTACCTGAAATTCGATTAAAAAAATATTTTTTTAAGTTATTGTGAATTAACCTTTGAGTAAGGAAAATTTATTATTAGGTATTGCCCACTAGATGTCACTAACCTTCAACATTGGCAGACTCGATATAGCGATTAGAGTCACGTGGTCAATGGTTGTAAGAGGGTTGCCACTCAAATCCAAGACTTCTAATTCAGGTAAATGCTCGAAGAGGTCTTGATTGAGGGAATGCAGGTCGTTGTATGCTAAGTTTAGGGTCCGCATCGACGCTAGAGGCTCATATTCTTCGGGGGCGAAGCGACCCTAGAAGAAAACCTTTGTTAAAGTAAAAGAAGTTAAATCCACAACTTAAGTCCATTCTGAAGCAGAAAAACGGTTCAAGCATGTTCGAGTTGTCCCGACATTAAAAAAAAGTACGTGCTATTGGCGTGTATTTATTTCCACGCCATCTATCGTCAAAAGCTTACCTCAAACGCATGAGGACTCAATCTTGCCGACGTCAGCTTATTATGGCTCAAATCTAGCACTTTCATCTCTTGTAGGTCCATAAAACTGGCTTTTTCGATGAATTCGATGCTGCATCTCGATAAATTAAGAACTTCGATGGGCAAGTCTGCTAGGACAGTGACATTTCGGAAAAGGTTTTCGCTGAGGTCAACTTCTTTTGGTTTGAAGGTTGTTAGACCTAAAATCAGAAAGTAGGAAATTAAGAAACGTTCATACTTTTTTCCGATTGCATTTAAATGCTACGTTTTGTATGGGCGTGGCTCAAATATGTTTTCATAGTCGATTCTGATCATATATGTAAATCATAGATGATTGATTTTAACTTACCTGCCCATTCATCTTTGCTGAAAAAAGTATCAATATTTTGATCAAAACAGTTGACTTTGCCATCTTTGCAAATGCATTTCCTGCAGATCCCGGTTTGCAGCGCCAAGTCTGTGCTCACGTTGTCTGAAAATGGAACTAGTTAGTTATGCTACTCGACCATAGGTAGCGAGATTATAAACTATTTTTAAACATTGAATATGTCACCGTCTTATTGTAAAAACCGTCTGTTTGTAAAAAAACGAAATTGAAACCGGTTATCTATAGACTGTCGATTTATTGCAAACTGACAATCATTTTCAAGACAAGGTTTTAATTTCGTTTTTTTACAAACAGATGGTGACAAATATAATCTGAATTTTGCGGAGACCAATGTTTGTACTACTTTTTTAATATCTGTGGTTTCATCAATAACTATGCATAGTTTCGTTTCCAACAGTTCTACAAATAAGGCCTTTGAATCTTGCTCGGCCCTCTTTGTCCCTGCACCAATGACTTTTTAACGAGTTATGTTTGGAATTCGCACTCGCTCTTGCAACAATCGAAGGAAAACATGGAGAGGAAATCGGCATGTTCAAGTATCACAATATTCGAGAACGTGTGTCATCTGCCAATCCGCACTTGTCCAGCGTGGTGTATGAAGATGAACTTACTAAACGTTCCCTGAGAGAAGGGCACCCAGCTGTGGGAACGTGTTAGATTGTACCTGATGAGACACCACGGCTTGACAAAAGAAAAAAAAAATTTGTAATTTTTTAAGGACCGTTAGAACTAATAATTTCATTTTTCATAAGAATACCCGCCCAATATGAGATAAAAAAAGTAACAGCCCAATGAAACTAGATGGCGTAAGCATGCAAAATAGATCGCGGTGGCGTTTGTTACGCGTTAATGTGGGGATACAAAGTTCCGTGTCATGTCACGTACACTATACTTTAATTTTTTAAAATTTCCAATTTTTTATAAAACATGTTATCGCAAATATCAGCGTAATAACATGTAGTACTTATTGGTGCCGATTCGTTGGTACACCGACTAACCTAAATTTTCTCTAATTTTAATTTAGTGCTGTCAAACATCACTTTGCTATTCGGACATGACACCTCTAACTAAAATTTAGAGACGACACGTCTAAATTACTCAACTTAGTTTACAAGCATGTTTAAGCTATTCGGCAAACACATTTTAGAGAAGTTTCTGCCTAAGATTTTAAACGTAAAATGTTAAAATAGACGGCACCTAAAATATGGCGATTAAAATTAGATTATTATGAATCCAGTAATTTCTCTGATAAAATGATTGTTTTGTGATAAGAATGCACAACTAAAATATTGCACAGCCGTTGCAGGCTTTGTCTAGTGTTACTAGTCCTGGTTTCTTCAAAGCATCACCAGAAAATACTCATCATCATCATCATCATCATCACCATCATTACCACCACCATAATCATCACCATCATCATCATCATCATCATCAACAGCCTAAAGACATCCACTGCTGAGCAAATGCCGCCCCATAGAGCGCCACTTTGAACGGCTGCTTGCGTGCTGCATCCATCGGCATCGGCTCCCGTGGTTTTCCCCAGATCATCGATCCACCTAACGGGCGGCAGGGCTCTCTTTACGCCTTTACTAAAACTCAATGCAGCAAAATGTATATGCCATATTTATTGGTCAATTTTTACATCCTTAGATAGGTACCTAGTAAGTACCTACGATAAATAAAAAACGTTCTTTAAATATGTAAATAATTGCGTTATCTGTACATTTTTGTAGATTTTTTATCACCTAGTACAGCTACTCGACACTAGAGGCGCGAGTGGCGTTACTTCATTTAGGTGCACGACTAAGCAATCCTAAATTAAGTTCGACGTAAATACCGAATGGCTTTTGTGACATCTCGCACCTAAACTAAAATTTTAAAGTAGGCTAAAATTAGAGATCTCTAAAATCACCGAATCGACACCAATGGTGTCGATTCGGTGATTATGCAGTTGTGCAAAACTGCTTGACTTCTGAATTGTTTATATAATTAACTTCATCTTATGTCAGGTACCTACGGTTATTATAAATGAATATAAGGAGGTCATACAAGTTTTGTCTATGTTTTGATTTTGAAGGGCTGCTAAAATAGCCATGCGCTATTTTTTTTCTTCTTATATAATGGTGTCGATTCGGTAATTTTAGAGATCTCTAATTTTAGCCTACTTTAAAATTTTAGTTTAGGTGCGAGATGTCACAAAAGCCATTCGGTATTTACGTCGAACTTAATTTAGGATTGCTTAGTCGTGCACCTAAATGAAGTAACGCCACTCGCGCCTCTAGTGTCGAGTAGCTGTACTAGGTGATAAAAAATCTACAAAAATGTACAGATAACGCAATTATCTAAGTACATAATTAAAGAACGTTATTTATTTATCGTAGGTACTTACTAGGTACCTATCTAAGGATGTAATAATTGACCAATAAATATGGCATATACATTTTGCTGCATTGAGTTTTAGTAAAGGCGTAAAGAGCTAGCCCTGCCGCCCGTTAGGTGGATCGATGATCTGGGGAAAACCACGGGAGCCGATGCCGATGGATGCAGCACGCGAGCAGCCGTTCAAAGTGGCGCTCTATGGGGGAGGCATTTGCTCAGTAGTGGATGTCTTTAGGCTGTTGATGATGATGATGATGATGACGATGATTATGGTGGTGGTAATGATGGTGATGATGATGATGATGATGATTATGGTGGTGGTAATGATGGTGATGATGATGATGAGAATTTTCTGGTGATGCTTTGAAGAAACCAGGACTAGCCGCTACCTGCAACGGCTGTGCAATATTTTAGTTGTGCATTCTTATCACAAAACAACCATTTTATCAGAGAAATTACTGGATTCATAATAATCTAATTTTAATCGCCATATTTTAGGTGCCGTCTATTTTGACATTTTACGTTTAAAATCTTAGGCAGAAACTTCTCTAAAATGTGTTTGCCGAATAGCTTAAACATGCTTGTAAACTAAGTTGAGTAATTTAGACGTGTCGTCTCTAAATTTTAGTTAGAGGTGTCATGTCCGAATAGCAAAGTGATGTTTGACAGCACTAAATTAAAATTAGAGAAAATTTAGGTTAGTCGGTGTACCACCGAATCGGCACCATTGGCTCCACACATAGTGTATTTAGCCAGTGTCAAGTATTATAATTTTTCAGTGTTATGAATATTTCACGTTAAGTCTAAGTCATAGTCCAGTCTAAGTCATGCTCCAGTAAAGTGGTGGCAACTTTACTAGAAGCTTCTACGGAATTATGGAAGCAACACGAAAAACCACGTCTGTCCACATTATATTACTTGACCACACTCATGCTCGTAATTCAGCACTTATGCGTAAAACGCCACCAATTTTAAACATTAACACTGGAAAAAGCACAAGTTTTGAGAAATAATACAATGCAACCGACGTGAACTTTTCCGCGTTCCCGCCAGCCATGCACTTTATAGAATTTAATTCGTGTAATCTTCAAACGCGAATAGAGGGTCACATGGAACTCGATATTTTTCAATAATTTGGTTTAAAGTAGGAGATGGCCGGTTGTTGAAAAACTTGGACAGAAACCAGCCTGCTCAGAAGCAGGGCCGTCTTAAGCATATTCGGCGCCGGGGTGCGAAAGTCTGTCCCTGAATCGGTACTAAGCTTGTAATCATAACAAGCGAGCGCCAAAACACATTTTTGCTTTTTTGTACATAAATCTAAAAATCTGTGAAGTTTCACTTATTTATAGAATAAGAGCTCCCAACCTTCATGACACATGAAAACGCATACGAATCCAGTGCAAAAACTTCAGTACTTAGTTAATAATTAAAGTAGGAACCCGATTAATAGGAACGGACCAGGAGGCAACGACTACGCGCGAGCGAAGCGAGCGCCAAAACTTTTACGCGTTTTTAATTCATAGATTTAGATAAAACACGTCAAACTTTAGCTATTTTAAATAAATAGAGCTCTCAATCTTGATAACACATGACAACGCATGCGAAGCCAGCGCAAAAAGTCAGTACATAGTTTATTATTATAGTACGTACGAACTGGATTACAACGAACGGTAGAGTAGACTATTTTTAAAATGAGAGCGCGTTCTTTATACGTTTATTTATGGACCTAGAGAACGGTAAATAAGGGAACGAAAATTTTACGTTTTTTTTTCCATAAATTAAGATAAAACACGTCAAATTTAAGCTATTTGACTATATAGAGCTCTCAATCTTGATAAAACATGAAAACGCATGCGAAGCCAGCGCAAAAATGACAGTAGTTTCATATTATAGTACGAACTGGATTACAACGAACGATAAAGTCGATAATTTTTAAAATTCCGTTATTTTTCGGTTATTTATAAATCTAGATAAAACACGTCAATATTCAGCTATTTTCACAATTAAAGAATCTTGATGATACATGAAAACGCATGCAAAGCCAGCGCAAAAATCCGTTATTTATAATTGAAGCAGGAATCCGATGACAACGCACGATGCAGCAGTTAAGCAATATACTGCGAGTGAAGCGATCGCCAAAATTTTTACGTTTACCTATTTTTTTTTCTTATATAAATCTAGATACATCTGTTTTTATCAACGATAGGCTAACATGGTCTCACCTGATGGTAAGTGATGACGCGTTCGTCGATGAAGCATGTTTGCCTAGAAAATACCGGTTCACTATGGCCTTAAAAACTCCCAGATTATATTTGTCAGGAAGCAATGACGCTGGTAAGGTGTTCCATACCTTAATAGCTGTCCGAATTATAAACGAGGAATCAAAACGCTTGATGATGTATCAAAGCGCATGCGAAGCCTGCGCAAAAATTTTAATAGTTCATATTTAAGCAGGAACTCAATATCAACGAACAATATAGGAAATGTAACAAACACAGCGCGAGCGAAGCGAGCGCCAAACTTTTTACGTTTATATATATATCTAGCGTATAATCTACCCATCAAGCGAAATTCTTTTAACTTTAGAGAATTGTGTGTTTTTGTGCATGGGCACCCACAATATTTTAGGAAGCATGCTGATGTTGTTTCGTGGAAGGCTGCCCCTAGGAACAAATTTAAACTTTACTTTCCACAATGCAAACTTGAATTATATAAAAGAAAGACGGCCCGATAGCTCAGTTGGTAGTAACCCTGCCTTCTGAACTGAGGGCTGTGGGTTCGATTCCTACCCAGGACAAACATTTGTGTGATGAACACAGATGTTTGTTCTGCGTCTGGGTGTTATATTGTATTCTATGTATCTATTTACAAACAAAAAGTATCTAAGTATTGTATCAGTTATCTGGTTCCCATAGTACAAGCTTTGCTTAGTTTGGGGCTAGATGGCGCTGTGTGAAATGTCCACACATATTTATTGTAAAAAAAAAAACAAAAAAAAAAGATGTGTTTGTTAATGCCATTAATGTATATAATAAACTACTAATGTTTTCAAGGATGTACCCTTGCCAAGATTCAAACGGATACTAACACAATGGCTGGCTGAAAAAAACTTTTATGACATTAAAGAATTCATGACATATCGCAATTAAATAATGCAATAATAATAACTGACAATAATGATATAATTAAAATAAATGACGAAATGAAATAATTTGTAATCACAATAATTAATTAAATTTACTTAATTCCAATAGATATGACCATAATTTAGAAAAAATATACTTATTATTTATTATTATTGAATTATTTTTGTTTGGATGAACCATGCTCATTGCTTGCATGGAGATCGGCACACCATTTGTAATGGTAGAATGTACACGGCTCTCCTAAAAATCTGACCACCATACTATTATGTAAACCTACATTCTTGCAAATAAAATATTTTTCTTTTACTTTTTTACTTTTAATTCGATACATAATTATCTTAACAATGACAGAACATATTTTTTCCTACAAACACGACTCACTCACGCGCAGGGGGCGAAGTAACAAAACAAGACAGTCATACGAAATTACATGGGACAGAGCAGGATGGAACAAAAGACACTGGGTGTCCCGCTTCCTCTCGTAGGATTAGCAGTTGAAATAAACTACTAATTTATGTCCGAGGGGAAGTTGTACCGTTGTTCAACTGGATTTATAGTCAATGGATAATTCTAACCTTCTTGACAGCTCCCGCCAACAACAAAAGTTGCTACCACCAGCATTAGCACCATTTTCGTCCCCATCCTCCTGTAACGTACAATTGGTATTACTTAAAATGGTAAAATGAACGTACTGATAACCTGTTATCACTGATAACGCTTACCAGTGTTGAGTACTATGAGTAGGATGAAAACAATATGAGTACCTGTGTAAAATATAGTTACAAATATGGGTGGAGTAGGCTGTAGGTAAAGTTCTGCCGTAAGAATTGGATCACCCTGTCTCTTCCTCCGTAAGAACCGGCTGAGGGAATATCCAGGGAATGTGCAGCAGCATACTCCTCGGTACATTATAATCTGCGATCACCGAGCCGCCTGCTAACGTGGGGGTTATAGCAAACCCCTATGATAAGCATCCGAAATTGCGTAAATGGGAGAGGTCTACTTATTATACAAGGTGATCTTGAATTAGTTCGTTATCCCGAAACGGGAGGACTGGGACCATGATACCCTACAAGATGTGAGAGTCTTACTTGGAACTGGGTGTTTCCAAACTTCCATGGTAAAAAATAAATCGAGTCGCAAAATTTCACGTGCGATCGCTACGAGAGTTACAAGATACTATAAATTCATTTCTACATGTGAAAGTGTGGTCTTCTGGCAGGTTGCCATGTAATATGGTAGGTGAAGGTGCAGTGCATTGTCCCGATAGTCGTTTCAGCGAACGGTCTTATAGCGAAGAGCCTCGACCAACACCTCGAGAGACTCTCGCTAGCCGGCTGGATCAAGGGTCAGATGCAGAAGGCGGTACTCCTTGACACGTATTGTCAGGAGGTTCCTCACTCTGCAGCCCTGACCACCGGTAGCTTGGGCCCTGCCCCGCTGCCGGCGGCACTCTAGGCTTAGGTTTTTTTATAGTATTTTTGTATTTTATTTTTATACCAATATTGTAAAAAAGAGTAAACCTAAGAAAAACTAATAAATGAGTGAATAATAATAATAATAAATTCGTTTATTTCAGGCAACTAGCGGCCCATATTTACATATACATAATTAAGCATGATTTTCATAAACAGTGCATAAACATGAAACAATTTTATTCCTGAAAATGATGACCCTGGCAAAAAGTTCATTTTTTGATAAGTTACTTTAAAAACATGTCGTTTTCAACGGCTTTCTAGTGAGAGGTGATTTATCAAAAAATATTGATGGGTTCCAAAGATACTCACGACCAAAGATGACTACTGCCTCCACACAACACGAAATCATCTCAAATATTAGAGTTACTAAATGCTCCAAGTGCTCTAAGAAGTAAAATACTTGGTATCACGATCAACGTTAAGCCACAAAGCGAGAGTAAGAACAAAGAGCAAGCAAGTAATCCCAAACTGATATCAAACTAACTAAATAACTGGGGCCGTACTGTGAGCTCTTAGCGCGATCCAAAACAGAGCGTATATTGGATCGCTTGTCAAAATCTTCATACAAAAAAAACAAAGCGATCCAAGATAGGCTCCGTTTTGAATTGCGGTCACAGTACGGCCTCTGGTATCAATTGACTTATTGACGTATACTACCGCACAAGTTGAAATTGGACATAAGTAGGTACCTAATGCCGGGATATTTCCTTATATTACTCATTTGCACTTGATATAGTGTTGATGACTACAAAAAAGAATCAGTTTCTAGTTTACCTAATAATACAAAAAAAATGCCTCAGTTTAAATTGCAACTCGCGCCGAGCCGGTGCGCGCCGGCGTCAGAGCTATTTCCTTTAGGTACGGCGGAGCGTCAATTATTATGTGTATTGTTATTGTGTGTGTATTTTATACTACAACACACGTAAAATGCATTTATTTCGAAAGCCAAGTAATGCTACTTACCAAAACTAGTTTTGAAATTTTAAAACACTGCTTAGTTTTTTCGTATAAACCGTAAATATGCAAAACCATACCGCGCTATTTGAGGTTAGTGAATTCTAATTTACTTTGGATCGCTTTGGGACCTACCTACGCTCGCCGCGCCGCGCCTGAGTGGCTAAGAACGAACGGTCTACGAACTAATCACGCTGTATATAGCGCTCTCTGAGGGAGGCCTACGTTTATTTTTAAATTTTTTTCAGCATTGGACATCTTCAGTCTGATGATGATGATGATGATGATGATGATGAGTATCCCAAATCATGAGTTTATTTGAATTAGCTACATTTAGATGAATACCTTAGTTATGTATAGTGACCGCTAGAGGCGCTGTGGTAATGCCTTATTTTCATAATCGATAGAGACCATTTGATAGCTCGTGAACACCATTTCTCCTACAAACACGACTCACTTGCGCGAGCAGAGGGCGAAGTAACAAAACGAGGCAGTCATACGAAATTACAAAGGACAGAGCAGGATGGAACAAAAGACAGATTGCGTGTCCCGTTTCCTCTCATAGGATTAGCGGTTGAAATACACCACTAATATTCGTATGAGGGGAAGTTGTATCATCGGTCAACTGGATTCATAGTCAATTATATAACGCAATTCAAAAAGAAATGAACTGAAAAGAGCAAACATTTTTATTGCTGTCTTACACCCTATGCACTGAAACACATTAGTGGAAGAGGGAAACTAAGAGTTTTATGTTTGCGTCAGATTCGTTTCTTTGGCACACGTTATAGCGACAGTAATGTGCTTCGAATAACTCATAAGGGGTACCTACTGCACACTTTTCAATTTAATATTAGTGCTAGAATTAAAAAAAATCATACCGTTCTAGTCATTTTTCAAAAAAGTAATCACTGCTTACCTAAATCTTAAAACTAATAATAAATTCACAAACAATTCACTAAACACCACCGTCACGAAGTTTGCGAGACTACAGACAAATGTAGGTACCTATACTAGGTAGATAATTAGGTATAGCCTTATCTAATCAGCTTTTATCACCTATGGAAGGACTGTTGATAAGATATTGCGTGAAATGAGAACGGGGTATATGATCGTCAAAAGATACGGCGCGTTGGAACCATTGAAACCGTCAGTGCAGGTGCGTGCTAAGCATGGAAAAACTAGGAGGTGCAAAGGGTAAAACGGACCCTATTACTATCTATCTGTCTGTCTGTCTGTCCGTTTGTCACCAACCGTGAACCGAACAGTTGAAATTTTCATTTCTGTTGCCTGTTGTATAACAACAATTAGTAAAATAAATAGTTATTTAAAGAAGGGAGGGGATACAATAAACGTGATTTTTATGCTCGTTTTTATAGATAATGGTACGGGAGCGTGCGCGAGTCTGACTCGCACTTTGACGGTTATTTTTCCCTCGGTCCACCTCAAAACATCGGGGCCCGAAGTCAGCTATTTCATTTGCGTCATAATGATTCATGAATGGTGCCATAATGACAGATTTTGATACTAATGGTAGTCTACTTATGGTTTGTAGACTAACATTAGAGTCAAAATCTGTCATTATGTTACCATTCATGAATCATCATGACACAATTACACATGACACAAAATAGCAACTTCCGGCCCTGGCTAGTAGTGATGGATTAATTAGCATTCTCATTCAGTTTAGCATGTGAAAACTCATTTAGCATTTCGCAAATGAAATGTAGTTGCGAAATTCTGTGAAATATGAAATTTCATTTCAATTAATTTAGTTCATTTTGAATTTAATTTTTAATATAAAGTTTCTTTTCATGTTTCATTTCATTTTTCATTTCTTTTTCATTTCATTTTTCATTTCATTTTTATTTTCGTTTCATTTTAATTTTCATTTCCATTTCATTCCATTTTAGCAAATAGCATAGCAATAGCAATTAGCATGCTAAGACTAGTGAATTAGAATGTTTAAGAAATTTACGCAAAATCGCATTAATTGCCATCGCTACTGGCTAGGTGTACCACAGATAGTAAGTGGCGCGCACTGAAGTGAAGTTACCGGACACTATTTAGTGTAAAACTGACCCATTTAAATTGTCAGATACCAAGTTCCTTGTCTAATCAGTAACATTACTTTATATAATAATATTATTATGGTTATACGTAAAGATAGACAAAATGATTCATTGATATTGGCTTGTACAAAGTATATATTATATTTCTTTCAATTTTAATTCTTCGAAAGTGAATAATGCGGTCGAGAAAATATTCTGGTTAAGATAGTGTTTTCGGAATTACTTAGATAATAAACGGATATGGATTTCCTTTGTCCTAATATAGGAATGTATTGTGGAAAACAGCAGTGTTAGGTACTCTTGACGCTCGATTTCAATTGTAATTTGGGATTTGGAACGAAGTCGCGGTATTTGGTACTTTTAAACCCGATACTAGCGCACGACTGGAATCTTTGTCCGTGGAATTTTATAGAACTAAATGTAATCGACTCATTTCTACACCATCCGCTTTTATACCAAATTATTTAACATTGGATATGGTGATTGATTCGAACCCTCCTCTTAATGAGTACTTATCCTTCTATTCTCAGTAGTTTCGTAACTAGAGATATTTTAGTCACACTAGTTCAATGAAATAATTAGATATACTGGGTTGGTTCCAGGGTTCCTGCGGGTCTAGCAAAGAAACCAACCACTAACGCTAACGCCAAGGGGGGGCCTTGGTGTTATTTAGTTTTGATCACAAAAATCGTCTCACTAGTAACAAAAGTGTTGATCACTGTAAGTCTTTGACAGTTTGAATGTGATAGTTTTTTTTTTTTCGCATTCTTAGCAGCTACTGGAACGCACCCACTGATGTGACACTCAGTTAACATTAACCGTTAAATTGACTGAACTACTGAGCCTTGCTACTCGCGTTAGTTCAATGTCACTCCATGCTATAGGCGGTCATGTCACATAACATCAGGCAAAAGACTAGCACATTACGTCATACATTACATTAATAATCGGCTAAATGCGAGTCGGACTCGCGCACGAATGGTTCCGTATCATTGGCTATCCCTGCAATCTAGTGTTGAGTAGCAGTACTATTTATAGCAGAGCCATCAATGACTCGTGGTATACGAGCAAAAAAAAAAACATCCATCATGTGGCCCTGCCATCTAGTGTTAAGTAGCAGTACTATTTTAAGCAGCGCCATCTATGACTAATCTGGTAAACGAGCAAAAATTCACCTTTGCTGTATTTTATTCTATTTTTTAGTATTCATTGATATAGTGGCAGCAGAAATACATCTTTGACTATCACGGTTCATGAGATACAGCGACGGACAGACATACGGACAGCGGAGCTATGGCGGAGCCTTAGTAAATAGGGATGGTGGACTGTTATGTGCACGCACATGAAAATTTTATTATGGGTATCAAATGAAAGGGTTTACAGAAAAAAAACGTAAACAAAACTATTTTTAAAATGTTTTTTTACAATAAATTTATTTACAGTTTAGTTTAATAAGTAGGTACTATTGTTTACAGTTAAGTTTATTATCTTATTTTGGAGGTAGGTACTACTGCGCAGCTTTCACAGACAACCTACGAAGACAAAGGTTGCCGTTACAATAGTTTTTATTGCTTTAACGATGCCGGCTTAGAGCTACCACACGCTTGTGTAATCATGATAGCTACACGTCCGTGATCTGAAAACATAGAATATTCATCTTTATTAGATTTTATTGAAATCGAAGACAATCAACACAAGAACCAAACAAGATCCGGAATGAGGAGATCCGCAAGAGAACTAAGTAACCGATATAGCTTTCAGCAAGTTGTTCAGGAAATGGGTAGGCCACATCGCTCGTAGAACTTACAACCGGTGGGAAAGAAAGGTTCTCGAGTGGCGACCAGAAACCGGAAGACGCAGAACCGCGGGGAGACGATGGATGCAATAAGCAAGCATCCGTTCATAATGGCGTTCTTTAGGGAAGCCTATGTTCAACAGTGGACGTCTTCAGGCTGACGGTGATGATGATGATGATGATGATTGAAATCGATAATACACTGAAGAAGTCCTTTACCTACCCGCCAGAGGTGTACCTATTACTTAGGTACTACGTTTGGAACTAAAGCGTCACTAATATACCCAAGATATAAAAAGATGTAGGTACCTAAAAGATGTACAAATAGGCATGATGACTACTATTAAAAATGAACAAGTAAATATTACTTTCAAAAAGAAGATTGAAAATGAATGCAACAATTGAAAAAATAAGTAAAATCGGTAAATAAATCACGGAGTAATAAGCTTTTAAAGTTTCTACGGGAGGCATCTCCTGTCCCTTTCTCGCGAAACAGAGCGCCCCCACAAGTACTATGAAAAATCTACTCGTGACGTCACATGCCAAAGAGATGGTATGTAAAGCTACCACAGCTTAGTAATGAGGTACTATGACGACCTTCCTCTGACGTCACTGGCCGTTTGAGCTATCTCTTTCTATTCCGGGTTTTAAAATGCTTGTAACTTGGTAATTTTTTGAGATATTTAATTTTTGTTTTCACAAATGTTTATCTTTTGTGGAATATAAATAATTTATCCAAAAAACAATATTAGTAGTCATGCCTATTCCAAGATCTGCATCTTTTCTTCCCAAAATGGACGGGCAAGATGCTCAATCCCAACCTACACAATTCACTCAATGATATAATATAATTCACACCAATATGATGCACAATTCACACCAAGATATACAATTTACTCCAACACAATTCACTCCAAGATGCACAAATCACACCAACATACACAATCCACTCCAAGATACTTACACAATTTAATCCACATGCACAATTCACTCGAAGACGTACAATTCACTCCGAGATACACAATTCACTCCAAGATACACAATTCACTCCAAGATGCACAATTCACTCCAAGATGCACTAGTCAACTGAAAATGAAACAATAATATCCACTATTACAGGTAGGCTTATGAGACTAAGGTGCATTAAACATTATGATACCAAGGTGTGAGTTATGTATCATATATGTATGACTTACCAATGTTTCTGAGGAACCCAGGAGCCAGCAGAGTCTTCACTTTGGTTCTGTACATGGCCAATCTATAACAGATCAAATATCACTGCAGTAGGGTCTAATCTACTAACTCTAAGGTTAGGTAGGGTCTGGCATTGCTAACTCTGCAGTGGAGTTTTATGTTTTGGCTTCACACAAAGTGTATTTAGCCAGTGTCAAGTATTATAATTTTCATCGTGTTATAAAATATTTCACGCAGTCATGTCCTAGTCATAATCATAGTCCAGTCTAAGTCATGCTCCAGCAAAGTGGTGGCAACTTTACTAGAAGCTTCTATGGGGTTTTGGAAGCAACACGAAAAATCACGTTTCACCACATTATATCACTTGCCCTCACTCATGCTCGTAATTCAGCACTTAATCCGTAAAACGCCACCAATTTTAAACATTACACTGGACAAAGCACAAGTTTTGAAAAATAGTACAATGGAACGACGTGAACTTTTCCGCGTTCCCTCCAAAACCCCGAAAAGATACTTGTATCCATGGAGCTATTAAAAAAAGAAGGAGGGAATCCCGTCTGATCTGAAACTGAAGCACCCTTAGGAAGCCGGAACGCTTCGTACGTACGAGCGGAACACGGACACTCACATCACATGCAGCCGGTCGCCCTACTTTCATACACACGTATGTAATATGTCCGCCATTTTGGGCAAGTTTTTTGAAGTATGCACTGTGCTAACATATACAAGAATTTTTATTACACCAATTTTAAATCACTGCAGAGTTAGCTTTAAAAGATTATAATAAGGGATACTTTATTTTCCCTATCACCGTGACGTGGTTCATCCGCGGGAGAACTAAAGTGACCGATATAGCTCTTAGGATTATCAAGTTGAAATGGCAATGGGCAGGCCACATCGCTCGTAGAACTGACAACCGATGGGGAAGAAAGGTTCTCGAGTGGCGACCACGAATCGGACATAACCTTGGGGTTATTAAGTGGACCGAGAGCCGGTGGATGCAGGAGGCGAGCAGCCGCACTAAGTGATGTTTTATGAGGGACTGTGTTAAGCAGTGGACGTCAGGCTGTTGTGAAAATGACTTTGATATTTGATACTCACTGGCTTTTCGTAGGACCAGCTAAATTCATAACCTGTGCTCGCATGCATCGGTAACTATGAGAGGTCTGGAAGTGCTTGCATCTGGAAAAATAGTAGGTATTTATTAATGTTTAATTCCGTGTTGTGAAGTACCTACTGTGTTCCGGTTTGAAGGGCATTGTAGCTAGTGAAATTACTGGGCAAATGAGACTTAATGCCCTGATTACACAGTGTAGCAATCTGATTACTAGACTGTGTGATGTCTCAGGTTGACGTGCGCAGTACAGTATCACGCGAAAATTTATTATTTTTAGGTTCAGAGTGACACTGCAACTGTTATGGGCAAAATAAGTAGTAAAGTATTTTAACCTTTATAAGCTTTGAATTCATACCTCTTCCTACACGATCCGTGGCTCAACCTGTACACCAGAAAATAAAATAAAATTATTTCATGTTCATCCCTGTAGAGTGTGTATCAAAAGTAATGTAAAATTATCCAGGTTAATCCAGGATATTTCCTGATTACCCTGAGCTTAAATTTTTTTGAATGCAGCATTGTCCTCGGTAGATACCTACATTAAAATCTTCTGAGATCACCAAGCCGTTTACCAATTGTGGTGATTGTAGCAAACCCTATGACAAGCGTCCGAAGTAACGTTTTATGAAGTGAAGCCCTATGTTCAGCATGGGTCTTCTGACTAATGTGATTACACTACTGGACATAAGGTACGCCACTGCAATGAGCCAAATAAAATAAGTTTACCTCGGTCCTTTGTCGTCTCCATGTGCATTTGCAACCAAATTCAGCCTGAAATAAAAAAAAGTGATCCAAAAAAATAGCTAGGTATATGCCATAGGTAGAAAACATGGATAAAGCCCTCCTGATGGGAAGAGAAACAACCATAGACAACTAAGATAACATGATTTCCTAGCTATCCCAACGTTATTCCAGATAACATAGGGATAGAGAAGAATTCGTTTTATTCGTTTAAGAAATAATGATACGTAAAAATACTTGTATGCCATTGGTAGCAAACATAACATACAGCCCTCCTAATGGGAAGAGAAACAACCATAGATAACCTATCAAATACAAACGTTACTCTATGACCATAGGGATGACCATTGACCAGCCCAAGTGGAACGCTTTTCCGTTGTCTGTATTTCTCGAAAACCTTGGGGTCTTCAAATTGAGAGGTCTTTTCTAGGCATGCGTGTGAGATAGTGGTCTAACTCAAGCCTATCAAACAATATCCGAAACTGAGGAGCGGAATGCACTTCCTGGTTCATTGTTTCCGTTACAATCTGGGTCTCTTCAATTCAAGAGTAGGTATGTAGGTATCTAAATAGGCACCTCATGGGCAAACGAGCTACAACATAGACCGCATCATTACTTTCCATCATGCGAGATGTTGTCACATTCAAGCAGAAAAATAATAATAGGAATAACTTGAATTCCTGGCTATCTCTACGTTATTCCAGAGAGCGTAGGGATAGAGAGGAATTAATTTTACTCACCACCCGAGCCTGTTGGGTATTTTCTGGCGATTTACAGCAGAATATAACCTTCTTAAGCCTCTTTCTGAAAAACAACAGCATAATTACAACTAGAAAGTTGTAGTCTAGGGATACGAGGGCAAACGATAAGGAAACGTGCGGGTTGGCTTACCTTACCTGTGTACCTAGCATGCGCACCGCGAGAAAACTTATCGTCGTTGTTAGAGTGAGACACACCGCTACCATAGTCGTACAAGTTAAACAAACGTGGAGTTCCACAGGGAAGTATTCTGGGTCCTCTACTTTTCCTATTGTACATCAATGACCTCCCTGACATGACTAACCACAATTGTGTTTTATATGCTGATGATACTACAATCCTTGTAGAAGGAACTGATAAAGACAAATTCGAGCTCGACATTAATGATGCTTTAGATTCTACAATTCAATGGCTTAAATGTAATGATCTTCAAATAAATTTTAATAAGACTAAAGTGATACAATTTCAAACGTATAATAGTAAGCCTGTTTCATTAAATATCGCCTATGATCATAATGCCGTAGAACAAGTTAATTCGACTACATTTCTTGGACTGGTTATTGATAAACACTGCAATTGGAAGGAACACATTCAGAAACTATGTTCCAAACTAGATCGGTATGTATACGTATTGAATAGACTCAGACGGGTTGCTACATGGCAGGCTGCACTCAGCGCTTATCACGGCTATGTATCATCACTGTTGAGATATGGTCTTGTTATATGGGGTAACTCAGTTGACTCTCTAAGAGCATTTAGAGCGCAAAAAAAATGTATTAGGTCCCTGTGCAATGCTGATTTTTTAGATAGTTGTAAGCCACTATTTAAAAAACATAATATTTTTCCTTTGCCTTGCCTATACATATTTGAAATTTGTTTATTTGTAAATCAACATCCCAATCTATTTGAACTACACAATGTTGTGGTTGGGAAAAAACATTGTCGTAGAAAACATCTATTGTATGTTCCTAAGCAACGGATACAGTTATACAGTAATAGTGCATACTGTATGGCTATTCGTATTTATAATAAATTACCAGAGGGCTATAAAGAATTATGTTGCAATAAATTGAAGACAAAATTATTTAAATTATTAATTGACAAATGCTATTATTCAGTGCAGGATTTTTTGAATGATAAGTTGAATTGATAACATTAAATTTATTATTAAGTACTTATATAATTATATTTGACCGTCTTACACGATTTTTTTTACTTCGAAAAACTACACTTCACTACACTACACTTTACTTCTGACATGCTACTTTTCATACAGATATTTTATTTTTGAACTATTTTTATTAATGTGATTGCTTTATGAAATATTTTAATTGGATTTCTAGAATGTTATAAAGGATGAAATGATATTCAAGTATATTGTAAAAGTAAAATTTATCCACATCAACAATATCTGTACACCGGAAACGGTAGAATATTTGGAACAAAAATCAATCTATTTTCTTAAGCACAATATTCTAAAACAAATAAATGATTTTGTATTTGTATTTGTATTTGTATTTGTCACGGTCACTCACGAGAGAAAGTGTCGAGAAAATTTGGTGTGGTGTGCATGCTAGCCGGCTGATTACTAAACTGTGACTGATGTCTCAGGATGGCGTGCTCAGTGCAGTGTCACGCGAAACTTTATTATTTTAAAGTTCCGAGTGTAACTGTTATGGGCGGCTGTGTCGCTTAACATCTAGTGAACGCCTAGATCGTCACGACCACCATTACATTAAAAAAAAATGAAAAATATAATAAATGTTTGTTTAATTTAAACTCATCTCAACTTCCAGATTAATTTGTAAAAGAAATATTAGAATCACGAGCGGGGATTGAACTCGCATCTATCCATCCCTGTAAGTTGGTTGTAAAGGTGAAGGAAAAATTCGGACATGAGAGCACTTGTCACGGTAGCTTAAGTAAAGCATATCCCGGCTTGAGGGATGGATGGATGCGGGTTCAATCCCCGCTCGTGATTCTAATTTTTCCTTTACAAATTAATCTGTAGATTACGCTGAGCAGGTGATGCTGCTATAAAAATCATAAATATTCATCTCAACTTTTAATTCATATTTTATTCTAATCTAGATGGATTATTACACTTTTGGTGTGTCATTTTACTTAAATAGTGTAAAATTTTCTTACTTTGGTGTTCGGTGATCTCTTGCCTGAAGAGTACTTTTATTCTTTTTACTAATGTTCTGAAATACAAAACAGGGGCCGTACTGTGAGCTCTTAGCGCGATTCAAAATTGAGCCAATATTGTATCGCTTGTCACAATCTTCATACAAAAAAAAACGAAGCGATCCAATACAGGCTCTGGTTTGAATCGCACTAAAGCTCACAGTACGGCCCCTGAAGTTAAATTATATTAACACTAGACCAAAACTTTAAAAATCCAGTATTTTAGATTGAATAAAATCACGATTCTTGGAAACATTTAAGTAAAATACTCACGCTTTGTCCTCGCTACTCACTAATTCGCTTACAAGAGAACTTCTGTTTAATATGTTTCTTTTGACTGAAAAATAAATATAAGTGCGCTTACTAAACTGTAACTACTCATAATTATTTTCTTATATAAACTAACCATTCAAACCGAACAAAAATCTGCAAAAAAAAATCTATCTTATGCAATATACCTACTTTATTTAAGTTTTTGATATTCTAACGAAAGGGCAGAAACAGTTATCTGCATGTTTATAAAACCGGTAAATGAATGATAGCTTACATGACTTAAACGGGATCTTGACAACACTTTGAAAGCGTCTATCCATCAAGCGCCTAAAACCAATAAAAATATCAACGCAAATCCAATTACAAAGCAATTGCTTTGATACAAAGCATAGAAAATAATTATTATAATAGATCCAAAAAAGGTGTATAAAAATTAATTATACTTAGCAGAGAAGTTTTTGAGATATAAAATTAAATTCCTTTCATAAGATTTTTATAATAAATAGTGATAGTGCAAGTGCAGGTTTCCGTAGTGTCCGAAAGAAAAGCGAGACCCTAAGAAATCCACTAAAAATTAGGTTACTTTTTGTTATGAGAAAGCAATGCGCAGATGAAATGAGGAGATCCGCAGGAGAAATAAAGTGACCGATGTAGCTCTTAGGATTAGCAAGTTGAAATGGCAATGGGCAGGCCACATCGCTCGTAGAATTAACAACCGATGGGCAAGAAAGGTTCTCGAGTGGCGACCACGAACTGGAAGACGCAGCGTAGGCCGGGCCCCTACTAGGTGGACCGACGACCTGGTGAAAGCCGCGGGGAGCCGATGGATGCAGGAGGCGAGCAGCCGCTCTAAGTGGCGCTCCCTGGGGGAGGCCTATGTTCAACAGTGGACGTCTTCAGGCTGTCAATGATGATGATGATGATTATTACGTTTCCCAAGTTTCAATTGTCAATTTATGATTTCAGCAATATGGATGCGGATAGCAGTACCTATCCAATATATATAAATAAATGGCCGAAGTATTTAGACAATAAAACAACTTAACTTACGAAATCATTGTCGACCCTTTCAGTGTGCTGTAATTTGATTCTATCCATTTTTCATTCTGATCACCGGATTCCACTAAAACAGTAAAAATTTTTATTTGTTTACAAATGATTTGACCATTGTCTCAGTCTCATCAGGGCGGTTATTCTCTATTGAAACACAGATTCCACAACGATACGAAACCACGTCGTTATCGTGTCTTGTTCAAATCGTGTCACAGCGTTAGATATACCGTCACTTTATATTAAAGATATCTTTATTTTGAATAAAATATATTGACATAAGTGGTCATATCTTTTGATGTGTTGATGTTTTGGAACGCGTCTCGGTAAAACATATCATTTTTGACAGTTCAAATCACGCTAATTCCAAATTCATTTCACGCGGTTTTGTTTTCGTTTCATAGAGAATACAGTTTTGCAGATTTCTTATGTAAGACAAGGAATTCGCGTGGTTTCGAAGTAAGGAATCGATACGGAATAAGGGCCGTGGATGGACAGTGACGACGCACAAGTCTGCTTTAAAATTTTGAGTCACTGCTGTAGCTTAGGATTCCTACTAGATACTTAAAACACGGCTAAATATAATTTCCCAAAAATAAATACACAATAGCACTGCATAGAAATGTAGTCAATGGGAGAATGTTCACCATAACTTCTTTAATCCTTTTCAAAATTTCACGCTATTATTATTATTATTTTCAAAGTTTTTCTTGTCTCGAAATTTTTAAGAAATTTCGGTGTTTTATGAAAACCACGGGCCTAAGCCAAGTGGAGTTCATTTTCTGGGTTGAGTTCCGTAAAAGTCTCTTCCTGTAAAAATTTTCGCACGATTCGGCATGTATTTAAGATCGCGGCTTTTTGCATGGTTATATATATATTTTTGGGTAAACCTAGTAGTCCGATACCATGGTGTAAGTACTTAGGAATTACTCCTGTACTGGAAAGCACCAGTGGCACAATATACAGGGTTACAGGAAAAATTGTGCTAGATCCGTTAAGGGCGTGGAGTACCCATCATTTCTGACTTATTTCACTATGAAACACCCTAGCCTAAACTTAACCCTTTTCGAGATATTCGACTTTTAATATTTTTAATGAAAATTGCCGATTTTTAGGCTACAAAATTTAATTTTGTTTATTTTGTGTGTCTTTTTACTATTATTATTGCATTTTTATATGTGTAATAATATGCTTTAGGACGTCAATCATTAAAATAGTACATAAGTTAATTGAATAGACCGTAGTAGACAAGTGAAAGTTAAGAAATAAACAAAAAAATTATAAACTGTATTGTTCTCTAAAGGATATCTAAAAAAAATATTATGGCAGTTGTTCGGCAGATGTGTTATAAAATATCTACGTTTCATCAGCTTTCTAACGAGGTATAATAATCTAGGGTTTGTATTACATTTCGTGTAAAAAAATAGTTGGAACGCTCCAGATAGCAGTTCTAACGGTCTCGGTATCTTGGTTGTCAGACTGCTTTTGTGCTTCGTACATAGTAGATGTGATATCGTTTTGCTCTATTTCTCGACTTGGCTGTGATTCTGGACTATTTCTTCTGATTTGTGATTACTATGCTTGTTAACCGGACTCTGATTTGTACCTGTGATACGGAAGTGTTGAAGATGACGTCCTACACACCTGAGGAATATGCTGATATGCTTATTTGTTACGGATACTGCGATTGTGTGTCTGCGCAAGCTCGCAACGAATACATAACTCGCTACCCCGGTCGTCGAGTGCCGGATGTGGCCGTTCTTGACAGAGCTTATCGAAGACTTCGAGAAACTGGCTTTGTTTTGAGACCCTGCGAGAAGATTGGACTTTTGCAGATTTATGCTAAATGCTGACGTAGAAGACCCAGATTTTCTAAGAAATATCTTGTGAACGAATGAGTCCAAATTTGATAAAGATGACATAACTAACTATCACAAGGCCCACCCATTACTGGGCCCCAAAATAACTAAGGAATCCCAATATCCAATCATTTGATTGGACCTTACTTTCTCCCGGATAATGTAAATGGGGAAAGCTACGAAAATTTCCTGAGAGCAGACTTGAGTGATATGCTGGATGATCTGCCACTCAACCTGATCAGGGACATGTGGTTCCAACACGATGGCTGCCCTGCCCATTTCAGGAGAAGTGTCAGAGACTGGCCGGACACAAATTACCAAACCAAATGGATTAGACGAGGTGGGCCGTTGCCATGGCCAGCAAGGAGTCCGGACCTAACCCCCATGGATTTTCATGTATGGGGGCTCATGAAAAGTCTTGTGTACAGCGAGTTAAATCCACTTTCGTCTGTGGCAGACTTAAGAGAAAAGATTGTGGATGCAGCAAATAAAATGAGGACCACGTTGACCACTGGAGTAGTGAAGACTGGTCTCCGTAGAAGGATGTGACAATGTATCAGAAATAGAGACGGCCATGTTGAACATGAACTGTAGAATAAGAAAAAATTGTGTGAAAACCTTTAATAACTGACATTGCATGCTGACCTATTGTTTTATTTTACTTTTTAGGGCTAAGTATAAATTTTCTTCTCCACTGTCGCCTATGAAACTAATTTTTTTTCAATGCATTTGAATAAAATCCTAGATTATTATACCTCGTTAGATAGCTGATGAAACGTAGATATTTTAAAACACATTTGCCGAACTACTGCCATAATATTTTTTTTAGATATCCTTTAGAGAACAATACAGTTTATAATTTTTTTGTTTATTTCTTAACTTTCACTTGTCTACTACGGCCTATTCAATTAACTTATGTACTATTTTAATGATTGACGTCCTAAAGCATATTATTACACATATAAAAATGCAATAATAATAGTAATAAGACACACAAAATAAACAAAATTAAATTTTGTAGCCTAAAAAACGGCAATTTTCAATAAAAAAATTAAAAGTCGAATATCTGGAAAAGAGTTAAGTTTAGGCTAGAGTGTTTCATAGTGAAATAAGTCTGAAATGATGGGTACTCCACGCCCTTAATGGATCTAGCACGATTTTTCCTGTAACCCTGTATACCTTCTTCATTCTCCAAATTCTCATAATTTCCTCTTTCAAGTCGGTGTATTTATGAATTTTCTCTGTAATGGTTTTTTGCAAATTGTGGGTATTGGGTACTGCTATGTCAATTAAGTATACTAATTTGTTCATTTTATCAATTACTGTTATATCTGGCCGGTTGTTATGAATTGTTTTGTCTGTTAGTATCGCTCTGTCAAAGTATATTTTGTGAGTGGCGCTCTCCAGCACAGGCTTGGGAGTGTATTGATAGTATGGTTTGGGTGTACCTTCTATTAGCTTATGTTTTATAGACAGTTTTTGATGAATAATTTGCGCAACTTGATTATGTCTGTGGGTGTAATCTGTTTGAGCAAGGGTCGGGCAAGCACTTGTAATATGTTGGATTGTCTCGGACTGACGATGGCATTTCCTGCATTTATCGTTAACTGTATTAGGGTCTTTGATTATGAACTTCATTATCGTTAACTGTTTATTATTATTATTATTATTATTATTATTATTATTATTATTATTGGTTGATAGACGAGCAGCATAACTGCTGATGTGTCTATATCCACAGTGTCGGATTCACTTCTAAAGTTCATTTTTGCAACAGTGATAGTTTGTTAGCTCGTAACCAGTTGTCGAGTTTGTTCTTGAAGTTGTTCACGGAGGTGGAAGCAATGACCTCTTCAGGCAGCCTGTTCCAGTTGTGAACCACTCTATTACTGAGGAAGTGATGTGCAGTGTTGGTCCTAGCTGTTGTGCTGTTAATTAGCAGTGAGTGCCCCCGTGTAGGTCTGCCTTGTCTCATCAAATAAATATCATGTATATCCGGGAGGTTGTAATTGCCAGTTATAATTTTAAATGTCTCAATGAGGTCACCACGCAGACGCCTTTCCTCGAGGCTAGTGAGGCGCAGCACTTGGAGTCTCTCTTCATAGGACTTGCGTCGAAGGGCCCGTGGTATCTTGCTGGCTTTCCTTTGAACACTTTCCAAGAGGTCAATGTCTTTCAGAAAGTATGGGCTCCAAACTTGAAACCCATACTCTTATAGGGGTCTAATGTATGTTTTATAGATTTTAAGAAAGACTTGCACTGTCATCGCTTGGAATGATCTCCGTATAACATATATAAAAGCTTTAGCTTTTTTAACCATTGAGGTGATGTGATCTTCCCACTTTAAATTTGCTGTAATAATTACGCCCAAATCCTTTTGAACATCAACAGATGCTATTGCGTTGCCATCCAAGGTATATTGGACGTGCGGATTGGGATCACCTAGATGTAAAACACTGCATTTTGATATATTTAATTTAATAATCCTGTCCTTGGTCCAGCTCTGTATCCGATTGAGATCATCTTGTAGCTGTCCAGACTTTATTAATGGATTAGCAAAAAACTTTCCATCATCAGCAAAGAACGCAGTCTGTGACTCCAAAAGTTCCACCAGGTCTGTTATAAAAATTCCAAACAGGTGAGGGCCGAGCACTGATCCTTGTGGTACGCCGCTCAGCACTTGTCGTCGTTGGGACAAGGAGGTACCAACCCGGACCTGGAAAGTTCTAGCATCTAAATAGTTTTCGATCCATCTGAGCAGAGCGCCACGTATTCCAAAGTGGTCCAGTTTCATTAGAAGCCGTTGGTGGGGAACTTTGTCAAAGGCACGTTCAAAATCAAGGTACACAATGTCAACTGGGTTCCTGACATCCAGCTCCTTGCTCCATGCATGAGTACATGTTAACAGGTTAGTAACAGTTGATCTCTTTCGGACAAATCCATGTTGTTTCGAGGATATTACGCACTCACGATTCAAAAAGGCTGTCAATTTATTGCTTATAATACGCTCCATGATCTTGACTATTATGCTGGTAAGGCTAATAGGTCGAAAGTTACCAGGTTCAGTTTTGTTCTCTTTTTTGTAGATTGGAGTTACAATAGCATGCTTCCAGTCTGAGGGAAGGTATCCAACCTCAAAGGATCTGTTCATCAGCTCTGAAAGGACAGGGGCCACAGACTTGACACAGTTCTTAAGAATACAGGTTGGCAGATCATCAGGTCCTGGAGAAGATGGAGTCCTTAAGTTAGAAATAACTTTTTCAATGTCTGCTTCTGTGAATGTTATGTCTTCTAAGCTATTCTCCATTCTGGCTACTGTAATAATTTCAGTGTTTCGACTAAGTGCTGGCTCTTGAGAGTAGGCTTTTTGAAACTCCTCGGCAAAAACGTCAGCCATGTCAGCCTGTCCTGTTACTAAATCTCCATTATCGTTTCTGATTGCAGGAGGAATGCCAACTTTAGAAGCTGTGCCTCGGCGGATGTGCGAGTAGAATGCCTTGTCACCATATTCTAATATGTCAGATTCATAGGAACTTCTCTGCTTCCTTGACAGCGCAACACATCTATTATTCACTTCGCGGAATTTTTTATAGTCAGCGTCTTCACCAGATATCTTATATTTATCCCAAAGTATTTTTTTGTCAGCCGTAAGTTTCTGAATATTCTCGTCAATCCATGGCTTATTCCGCACCTTTGGTTTTACTTTTTTTATAGGTGCATGTTTATTAGAGGTAGTGTTAATTGCGGCTAGGATACCCATCCACAGTTCATTAGTATTGCAAGATAGATCTATAAGTTGAAGATTTTTCAATAAATCAGAGTTGTAGCTGTCAAAGTTAATCAAGTGGTAGTGTCGTCTGAACCTTGGCGAAGTATTTGATTTAGATATAAGACACTGAAGACTGAATTCCAGAACACAATGGTCACTCTTACCTATGGGAGGTTTATAGTTTATTTCTTTAATAAGTGATTCTTCATTAACCATTATTAGGTCCAAAAGCGATGGTAATTGGTTTTGTCTAAATCTTGTGGCTTGTGGTTATTCGTAGGAATTGTAAGTAAGATTAAGAAATTTCAGTTTAGGGATAGTGGGGAAGTATGAATACAGAGATATAGGAATGGTAAGGGAACAGGTAAGGGGTAGATATTGTAGGGATACTAAAGTAAGTAAGAGGTCAGTAGGAATGTTACGTACACGTACAGGGATATCATGAAAATAGGAATAGGAATAACAAGGAAGTGTAAGTAGGGATTTAAAGTAAAGATAGGGATTTATACCTGACTCTCTATTCAAAAGCGATCCATTCTGCGATGTCAGCGGTTTAGTAAGGGTTCTAAAACAAAATGAAAATTTAAATGAAACCACAGGATAGAAGGTACACCCCGCAATTACTCAAATAAATAGCGACTCTAGCTGCAATGTAATAAAGTGCATTACATCACTTAGCTAAAAACCTACCCTAAAGGTGCTTCTCTTTCTATCGCTATCTTGTAGCTTCGCGGAGAATGCACCAGGGCTGTCAAAACTTGTAAAAAGCTATTAAAACTGACAACCGATGGGGAAGAAAGGTTCTCGAGTGGCGACCACGAATCGGAAGCAGCTTAGGCTAGACCAACGACCTGCACTCCTATCGCATAAGTAACTGTTCTGGACATAGTCTTCGCCTGTCATCCTGCACGCACCACTTTACAAGTCAGTGCGAGCAAGAGAGCACATGATTCCAAGTCCATTACACTTCGCTATAAGGCCCCTGGTCAAAACCAGGGAACTAGCCTAAATTCAGCAGTCTCTAGACATCTTCTCGCAGATGATGCAACTTTATGGATGATGATGATGATGATGATGATGATGATGCTTACTCTGACTTAATAATTACAGGCAGTTCTGATTTGTGCCTCAACGCCATATTGGCAATCTCTCTTGAGGTACCGAACTCTGCCATTCGCAGGTCACTGCAAGGGCTCTGAAAAAAAGGGCATTATTATTTTTGAAAAATTACATTTTTATATTGAATCTGATCTAGCATATTTTGTGTTCCAGTCCTATGTGATTCTAGTTTTTAATTAGGATGTGACTTAAACCTTCTATTGTAAATAAACAATCTGTCGGTATTTTTACTCATTCTACTTCATTTGATCAAAATTGTACCTTCGGTAGGTACTATTTTTAGCAATCTAAACTCATTGGCGGCTATGAAGTCGGCGCAAAACAATGCGCAGTAGGAAAAATATGATGTGCGCGGGAAGAAGTAAGCGGTTTGCGCAGCGTGCGGGGGGCTTGCAGCGCACCTATACATATTAAATACCTAGTAGGTAGATACATTTTGGCTTTCTTATTTCACTAGTAAACCCAAGAGAATCATAGTTTTACTTGCTCAATTTTTTGACTCACGCACATAGTCATAAGAGAGAGATACAATGACTCACGTTCTCGTCCAATCACGCGCCAGTCAGTGTTGCCAACCAAAAAAATCAATTATTCATTCTCTTAATTTTGAATAATAGGAACAAGGTAATAAAACTTAGAGCATCTACAAATGGAGATGTTAACGTTATAAACAGAATTTCTACGGGGGACGAGGTAAACACGTATAGCATACGCGCAATCCGCGCGTGTAAACTTACGTCGCACACCATCTTAAGACACGCACACCGTTATATAAACCAGCGTAGTTACGCAGTGTCTACACGCACATTATGATATTGTAGATGACCAAGTAGCGCCATATGACCGGCAGAGGGGAACGCCTTGCCTTGCCACCTCCTTTTTTAAATGCTTTAAGTAATAAAACAATACTTCGTCCTCATGTCGATTGCAGCTAGCTCTGATTGCAAACGCCTACAATGCGTGCGTTCAAATTCAAGGTGCTGACGCTAAGCGCTGACGCCAAATGCTGATACTAGAAGCGCTGACGGCTTCCCGTGGTCTCCAAATCATGGCAGTACTCATATTAACATTAACACCACTCTAGTCAATCATCCAAGTAATGACCGCAGGGACCAATATTAAATTTTTTTTCCAAACGGAACTGCGAACTATATTTTATAATGATTTTATAACTAATTTTACTGACTCCCAGTCAATACCTTCTTGCGTGGCTTCGGACTTGTTTTAAGGATTTTTGTAAAGTTTCTGCAACAAACGAGCACTACTTAATAGCTTTCTAAAAGAAAAAAATAAGGAAAAAAGAAAGAAAAGAAAGGTAAAAGGGAAAGACAAAAATAATACTTAAATTATGAGGTATCAGTCAATAGGCATGATGACTAGAAATTTTTCTTTGCACAAATTAAATAATAAAAAATAATTGTGAAAACAAAAATAAAATATCTCAAAAAGTGTCAAAGTTACAAGCATTTCAAAAACCGGAATAGAAAGAGATAGCTCAAACGGCCAGTGACGTCAGAGGAAGGTCGTTCATAGTACCTCATTACTAAGCTGCGGTAGCTTTACATACAACTCTTTGGCATGTGACGTCACCAGTGGATTTTTGGATTTTTCATAGTAACTTTGAAGGCGCTCTGTTTCGCGAGAAAGAGACAGGAGATGCTCCCTACAGAAGCTTTAAAAGCTTATTACTCTGTGATTTATTTACTGATTTTACTTATTTTTTCAATTATTGCATTCTTTTCTAATCTTTTTTTATATTTAATATTTACTTGTTCATTTTTAATAGTCGTCATGCCTATTATCGCGTTTTTACAGATGTTCTGCAAAAGAAATTGAAAACTTACTTCTGATTATTAGCTGCGGGTAGGATCATTTGTTTCAACAGCTGTTGCGTCATGTCAGTAATCATGCCCGTTTCTGAAATGATTGACTTTTTGCTTATTCAATTCAAATTCAAATATTTTTATTTCAGTCTATTAACACATTACTAAAATTATATTATAGCCCATATATTCCTATTATTGCATTAAAATACAATTATTATTAAATTAAATTATTACTAATTATTAATTAACACTTGACAATTATTGCTTACTTGTTTGTTAGCTAATTTATTACCTGTTACTACGAACATTTCTGAATAAGACAGTTCCTGAAACATTAAGCTATTGACTAACCTAATCTTATTGCAGGCTGATCTACTTACATTAAAAAGAAACAGAAAACCCAAATGCCTTCTTGGTTTTATCGGTGTTCCTAGTCGTACTAAAATATGAAGGTTTATAAAGAAGCACTGCTGTGCAAAATAGTTCGTGAAATTTCGGAAGGTAATTGTGTCTTTAATGTTAAGTGTTATAAAATGTTATAATTATGTAGCTGTTGGTGTTGAGCCTTACCTACGGCGCTTCTTGTTATACTCTTTGAATTCTGAAACGAAAGAAAACGCTTGTCTTTACAGGATCCACGCAGAGCCGTTAGATGCAACAGGCAAACAGCCATTTAAAGTGGAGCTCTGGGGGAGGCCTATGTGCCTTCCTTCAGCATGTCTTTAAATTGAATACTAACATCGATTGTTCATTTGCTCACCTCATTAAAATTCGGGTTTTCAGCTTTCAATGTAGCCTTTTCTGTGGATTTGGCTATCAATTTACTGAAATAAAAAGTATATTTTAAGTTGAGCATATTTTATTTCGTCCAAAATACCACAGAGCCTGATAACAAAGGTTTTCAATCAGTGTGTGTTGCCAGTGATGAAATATGAAACTGAAACGTGGTCTCTTACTGTTGGCCTCATTAGTAAGCTCAAAGTCGCGCAACGAGCTATGGAGAGAGCTACGCTCGGTGTTTCCCTGCGAGATAAGATCCGGAACGAGGAAATCCCCAGAAGGACTAAAGTGACCGATATAGCCCTTAAACAGAGCAAGTTGAAATGGTAAAGGGCAGGCCACATCGCTCGCAGAACTGACAACCGATGGGGAAGAAAGGTTCCCGAGTGGCAACCACGAACCGGAAGGCGCAGCGTAGGCAGACCCCCCACTAGGTGGACCGACGACCTGGTGAAAACCGCGGGGAGCCGATGGATGCAGGAGGCGAGCAGCCACTCAAAGTGGCGCTCTCTGGGGGAGGCCTTTGTTCAGCAGTGAACATCTACGGGCTGATGATGATGATGATTGCGGGGAACCCTCCCACATAGTCTATAATTTATATATTATATACATTTAATATTACATAAATCACACCATTCATTCATTCAAACATTCAAACACCTAACATAATACTTATCTAGCAAATTGCCGGATGATGTGCGGCAATGCAATCCGAACACTTCGCGTGACGTCAACAGCGAGCTTACGCCGGTAGTAATATAGCCGCGGGCCGCGAGCGCCGCTTGATTCTACCCTCCAGTTAGTCGTTCGAAATAACTCATTCGATACACCGCTATTTTAATCTTGCAATTCTAATTTGTTTATCTGTTTAGTCTCTGAGTGTTTTACTACTCTTCTTATTGTGCCGTCCTTCTGAACATTTAATAAATATGGAACTGTGATTGTGTGTGTGGAAATATACCAACTAGTGCTTAATTTGGACATTTCAATTTGGATCCCTGAAAGGTACTACCGCCAAATATCATCCTGCACCTACTCTGCACACAACTATTCACCACCATAATGATGATGATGATGATATTTTATTATACTTAATGAGAAATAAAAATAAGATGCTTCTACTTATAGCCTTTTATGATTACAGGTAGCTATATATTTTTGGTAAGTGCGTAGTACCTATATTTATACTTTAGGTTAATCAAGCATCTAGCAGGCAGTGGCTGAGCTCCCTGCTTCAGTCAGTTTTTCGGTGTTAATTTAAATTGAATGGTAAGTACCTACCTAAGATGTGAGGCCCATTTATTACTTGTGTCTGACTGACATCAGTTATTGGTCTAAGACCTTAGCAACGCGCTGAGTCGGTGACGACCGGCAAAAGGAAGAGGAGGAAACTATTCTTTGCCCATTGATTTTGAATGCTAATATGGTCATGTTTTAGGACGTCTCACTTGATGAGAAGTGACCCTGTTAGGTGGAGCACTTTTGCTCACGAGATGCCCATTCAGTATTGATTTGAAGAAACCCAGGTTATCATCATCATCTTCATCAACAACAGTCTAAAGACGTCACTCGGTCTCGGTTCTGGTGTAGCAGAATTTTACTATTTTTTTTTTAATGAGAATGAATGACGTGACGAGCCTGGTCGTTCACCTGATGTTAAGCGACACGGCCGCCCATAACAGTTGCAGTGTCACTCGGAACTTTAAAATAATAAAGTTTAGCGTGACACTGCACGTCATCCTGAGACATCACACAGTCTAGTAATTAGATTACTACACTTTGTAATCAGGTCATAAAGTCTCATTTGCCCAGTAATTTCCCTAGTTACAATGCCCTTCAAACCGGAACACAGCAGTGCTTGCACACTACTGCTTGGCGGCAGAATAACTGGCAAAGCGGTGGTACCTACCTAGACGAACTTTGCAGAAAAGTCCTACCACCTAGTAAAATTACAACAAAAGCACTAACATGAGTGTAGCCTTAGAATCCTCCTTATAATCGGAACAACTCTTGCTGCTGTCATTACAAGCGGTAAGTCCGGCCATCTCAAGGATATTGTGCGGTCTGTGCTCCGTCCTCTCTTTAGTTCTGTAAGAGCGTCTTCTATGTGATCTAGATAGAAGATAATAATTAGTTCGTGTCGTGAATGATGAATGCATGGAGAGCCGGAAGAGCATGGTAGTCACGTGGATGACCAGAAACACCTTCACAACTGCAGAGCGGCATAGCTCAAAACGCGAAACTTTGCGCTGTTCACATCGCATCCACAAACACGGACAGTGATGGCTACCATATGGTAGACGATCCCCCTTTGCCGACGCAACTTGACGCGTTCGTTTATCTTAAGCTTCATTCGCAAAACATACGTATTTGAAATGAAGTTGGCTGTACACGCGTTCAATTTTACTGCAATGGAGGTACCAGTGAACGTCAAAAGTCGCGCAAAATAGAGGATTCGTTACCCGTAAGAAAGGAACGAAAAAGATAAAAACGTCACTCAAGCCGTACTCAGACCATATTTCCTTGCCACCTAGACCATTTGGTGCTTCATCATCATCTACAGCCTGAAGACGTCCACTGCTGAACATAGGCCTCCCCCAGAGAGCGCCACCTTTTGCAGCTGCTGGCCTCCTGCATCCATCGGTTCCTCGCGGCTTTCACTAGATCGTCGGTCCACCTAGTGGAGGGCTGGCCTACGCTGCGTGTTTCGGTTCGTGGTCGCCATTCGAGAACCTTTCTTCCCCATTGGTTGTCAGTTCTACGAGCGTTGTGGCCTGCCCATTGCCATTTCAACTTGCTAATTCTAAGAGCTATAATTAATAAATAAATAAATACACAACGCCATCTAGCCCCAAACTAAGCATAGCTTGTACTATGGGAACCACATAACTGATACAATACTTATATACTTTTTTGTTTGTAAATACTTACATAGAATACAATATAACACCCAGACGCAGAACAAACATCTATGTTCATCACACAAATGTTTGTCCCGGGAAGGAATCAAACCCACAGCCCTCAGTTCAGAAAGCAGGGCTACTACTAACTGAGCTATCGGGCCCGTCAGGTTATTTATTATCTGTTACTTTAGTTCCTTAGTGCTTTCAACGCTTTAATTCAGTTTATCGGTAGCCAAAAACTTACTTTCCCTTAGTAGTTTTTGAGCTTTCTTTGACCCTCCGTCGAGCAGTGGCACATCCTTGGAAGATCCTTTGGGAACAACTAGAGCAAAATATCGCGCCTTTGAACACTTCGGCATCCTTGAGGTTCGTCTCGCTGCAGTAAACTGAAAGTTAATTTTCTATGGCTCAAAGTATAGGTACAGTGCGATTCATACACAATGGCGGCGGTGAAGTCGGCGCGTAACGCTGAGCCGTAGCAATAATTTGATGTGCGTGGGCAGAAGTACGCGTTAAGAGCCGGATGTGGGGGGCTTGCAACGCATTTCAAAGCTGCCATTGAGCTTGGTTCAGACTCCTGTCAACAAACCCCTTTTTCTCCTCGGAAGAGGCTGAAGTTTTTAAATCAATTCAATTTATAAGGGCTTTTAAACAGCATTTAGGTTGAAATTGTAAAAGAAATATAATAGTTTATAGGTCGCGCATCATCATCAGCCTAAAGACGTTCATTAATGAACATAGGCGTACGGCCACGTAGGCAGACTAACCGTCACACCATCGAGTTGTTTTTTTTTATATATGCTTAAATGAGCTCACGACGTCATCTCACCTGATGGAAAGTGATGATGCGGTCTATGTCGGTCTGTCAGTGAGTCAAGCACTTAGAACAATGCCTACCCGATATTGAACATGCATGTATTGTTATTCATCTTAATGCTGATATTCCAGCTCAGAGGTTAATGTACTTACAGCATTTGTGACATCTCTCATGGAAGCTGTAGCCATTGAGGACGGCTAGTTCTTGGTGCTGTGTCACCGGAGTGTTGCAATGCTCGCAGATAACACAACTAAATGTTCAGAAAGGATTATAATTAGGTACTTTTCATAATTCTTGATAGATACACTGGCTTGCGCGTGATTGGTCGAGACCGTGAGTCAAATGGATGAGCAAGAAGACTTCTCTTCAGAAGCTGTAGAAGCACGAAGAGGTTCTCCTGGTTTTGTTTACCTACAATAAACAATACCTACTCATTGTTTCTTTCAGCGAAAGCTCAAGATCAACACAGGATTCGAACCCACGAGTCTCGCTCGCTAGTTGACCTTATTATTGATATGACGAACTTTGGAGTAGGAAGAATGGGATTCAAAGTCAACGGCGGCTGTGAAGTCGGTGCGAAACGCTGCGTTGTTGCAGAAATTAGATGTGCGTGAGCAGAAACGGTGTGCGCAGTATGCGGGGGGCTTGCAGCGCACTTCACAGCCGCCATTGAGTTTGTTTCGCACTAAGTAAATTATATACTCTTTGTATCCAGGTATGTCACAATTTTGAATTGAAGGTGCATCATCGCACCTACTTATAATAATTCTACTTACGCCATTTTATTTATGATTGTTCCCTTTTTTTGGATTTTACATTATTTTATTATTGAAATTCAACACTTTTCAATTTGTCATTTTTGATTTTGTCTTTTTGACAGGGTCTTGTGACTTTTTCTCAAAGACAATAAGATTTTTAAAAGAAAAAGTATTTACTTATCATAAACAGAACAGAACATAAACTTATCATAGAACCCCAGAGCGCCACCTTGAGCGGCTGCCCGCCTCCTGCATCCATCGGCTCCCCCAGATCGTCGGTTCACCTAGTGGCGAGCCTACGCTGCTTCCGTTTCGTGGGCGCCACTCGAGAACCTTCTTCCCCATTGGTTGTCAGTTCTACGAGCGTTGTGGCCTGCCCACTGCCATTTCGACTTGCTAATTCTGAAACCTACCTACATATTTATAAATAAAATACACAAGATATTTTTGTAAAATTTATTTTTCTAGAAACCATAATAAGTAGGTACATTCGTGAGATTTATCTAAGACTTAAAAATTAAAAAAAAAAATAGGATCCAATAACAAGATTTTAGATTATTTAATTTTTCCAATCGGTACTTCTTTCAACCAATTTTAGCACCAATTTCTTGTAGTATTTATTACACTCTCCGACTCTACCACTGACCTCTATTTATTATAATAGACCAATATTGACTGAAAGCATTTAATTTTCGCCATTTTGGCGCGAGCCTACGCTGCTTCCGTTTCGTGGGCGCCACTCGAGAACCTTCTTCCCCATTGGTTGTCAGTTCTACGAGCGTTGTGGCCTGCCCACTGCCATTTCGACTTGCTAATTCTGAAACCTACCTACATATTTATAAATAAAATACACAAGATATTTTTGTAAAATTTATTTTTCTAGAAACCATAATAAGTAGGTACATTCGTGAGATTTATCTAAGACTTAAAAATTAAAAAAAAAAATAGGATCCAATAACAAGATTTTATATTATTTAATTTTTCCAATCGGTACTTCTTTCAACCAATTTTAGCACCAATTTCTTGTAGTATTTATTACACTCTCCGACTCTACCACTGACCTCTATTTATTATAATAGACCAATATTGACTGAAAGCATTTAATTTTCGCCATTTTGGCGCTGATTGCTAAGAGTGACATCGTGAGAGTCCTTGGAACTAATTCAACCAACCAATCAAGGAAATCACACTTTTTTTTTTGTTGTATTTTGGCTTCACACATAGTGTATTTAGCCAGTGTCAAGTATTATATTTTCATCGTGTTATAAAAAATTTAACGCAGTCAAGTCATAGTCCAGTCTAAGTCAGGTAGTCAAAGTCCAGCCTAAGCTCCAGTAAAGTGGTGGCAACTTTACTAGAAGCTTCTGTGGAGTTTTGTAAGCACCACGAAAAATCACGTTTCACTACGTTATATCACTTGCCCACACTCATGCTCGTAATTCAGCACTTAATGCGTAAAACGGCACTTAATGCGTAAAACGCCACCAATTTTAAACATTAACACTGAAGCATAAGTTTTGAGAAATAATACATTGCAACGACGTGAACTTTTCCGCGTTCCGGCAAAACCCCGAAATCACACTTTCAAAGCAGCATAAATAATAATATAGGTGTACCACAGGGCAGTATCTTAGGCCCGTTGCTGTTTCTTATTTACATTAACGATTTACCAAATATTACAAAAAATCAATGTGTTCTTTTTGCTGATGACGTGTCGATCGTAGTGGCGGATGATAAAAAGAACGGAAATTTAGAAGAATCTTTGCGCATTGAAATAGAATCAGTTATAGGCTGGTTTAGAACAAAATAATTTAAGACCAAATTTATCCAAAACTAAATTTATCAAATTTCAAAATTATCACAATAATGACAATTTAAATATTAACTTGACATGTAGAAATGAGTGCATTGACATAACAGATGAAATTAAATTTCTTGGAATCGTTTTAGACAAACATCTAAACTGGAAATCGCATATTGAGCAGATGTGCAAGAGATTGAACAGATTCGTCTTTGCTCTCAAAAAGCTTAGACGTACCTCAGGCCAGAGTACAGCACTGACTGCATATCACGGGTATGTTGCTTCAGTCTTAAGGTATGGTCTTATTATTTGGGGTAACTCTACCCACATAAAGAGAGCTTTCATTGTTCAAAAAAAGTGTGTTCGAGCTGTATGTGGTCTCGGACCATTAGAATCCTGCAAACCTATTTTAAAAAAATTAAACTTGCTATCTCTACTTAGTCTATATATTTATCAGATTGGATGTTTTGTGAGGGAACATCCAACATTTTTTGAACTGCTCAAAGAAAAGGTCAATTCTAGATTAAGATGTACTGACCCAACAAAGCTTTTGTTGCCCTTGCGTAAATCTACCTTCTGTCATAGGCATTGTTATATGATGTGTATCAGTTTTTAATAAATTACCAAGAGAGATAAGGGAACTACCTACTCGGCCATTTAAGACAAAACTGTTCAAGTGGCTGGTAGATAAATGTTTTTATGACCTCAAAGAGCTCTTTTTGTGACTGTTTTTTTATAAGTAATTATTTGACATTATGATCATTATGCGCCTTATTAAAATTATTCTAATTATAATACTAATGTTTAATGTAGACTCAAATAATATATTGCATGTCCGTCATGGACAAACTGTTGACCCTATTGTGCTAATATTAGTTATTTTTAAGACCTAAATGTACACAGTTTCTGCAATAATAAATCATTCATTCATTCATTCATTCATTCATTCATTCATTCATTCAGCCAATCATTATTGTGTTCTTTCGGAAAACGCAAACGGAACGCAAAGGGGATCAGGGGCCGTACTGTGAGCTCTTAGCGCGATCCAAAACAGAGCGTATATTGGATAGCTTGTCAAAATCTTCATACAAAAAAAACAAAGCGATCCAAGATAGGCTCCGTTTTGAATCGCGTTAAGAGCTCACAGCACGGCCCCTGGACTAAAATTACAAAAATCCCCTTCGCAGAAACATATTAAATTGGTTAATGGGGTTATTGGAGTTATTATCCAAAAATCCCCTTCCAAAATGCAGAGAAGATGCAAAGGGGATTTCTGCATAAAAATTCCAAACTTCCCCTTCGCAGGGGATTGTCTAAGGGGAATTGTGGAATAAGCCACGCGATGGGTTTTCAAATTACAGTTCTCCGGACACTCGGAGTGCCGCTTCAAATCGGCACAAGATATTGTCAATATTTGTACGATATCGTATATCCAGCATACTTGTATAATAGAGGTCAGTGATATAGTCCGTATTACAATATCAATATCTTTAGTAATCAACACAGGGAATTGAAACAATGACACAGAGGCGAAGAGTTTTTTTTTTGCTCTGTGGTGATCACTATCGAGATTCACTTTTTAATTTTTTTTATAACTAATTCAATAATAAAAAAGTTTTCCATACCTTGTGCCGCACTTAACCAATATTAAAACTAATTTACATTCAAATATAAAAACTAGTATAAAAAATACACAAAATAATATCTTAATTAAAAAAAGAAATATTTTAATTTACTGGCCGGCAAAATGCTCGATACTATTACTTATTTAATTTATATTAATTTTCGATGAATAAAGTTTAAGGGCATAATAAAAAAAACGTAAGCAAAGCCCCTCTTATTAATTAATGGTACTAATTTATTAAATTCAGTATAATAATATATTTTACAACCTCCATGGTGTGGTAGTTAAGCAAGTCGGCTCATAGCCCGGAGGCGGCGGGTTCGATTCCCGCGACGGGACAAGTATTTGCGCACTCAAAAAAAGTGCAATTACTTGTTCTGTGTATGTATTGTAGGAGCACGGTCCTCGTAGTTCCTGGGTCCCTAGATACAGGGAATCCTAGTTAGGGTCCAGGATCGATGTATGTGATCGTTGGGCGTTATTTATTTATTTATTTATTTGTATGAGATTCATAGTTACGTATAATTGCCTCTAGGCGCTGTGTTGGATTTCATAGAAATATTTGACTGGCCTGATAGCTCAGTTGGTAGTAGCTCTGCCTTCTGGACTGTTTGTGGGTTCGATTCCCACCTAGGACCAACATTTTTGTGATGTTTGTTCTGTTTGGGTGATATTTTGTATTCTATGTATGTATTTACAAACAAAATGTATCTAAGTATTGTATCGGTTATCTGGTTCTCATAGTACAAGCTATGTTTAGTTTGGGGCTAGATGGCGCTGTGTGAAATGTCCGCACATATTTAATTTTTGATTTTGCGTTCGAATAATCTTGTACCTACTGTACTTTGAAAATCCACGGATTTTTTTTATTTTGTCTTAATTATGCCCTTAAACTTAGTATTGTCGTGTAATAAATTGGTTAATTAGGTTAGTAATTAACATTTCTGAGATCTTTTGCAGTTTTTATTAATTAAAAATAGGACGATATCCAATTGTGAGATCAATCGTTATTAATTTTTTTTTAATAAAAAAGACTTAATTTTATTTGATAAAAGTTCAGTTAAGGTTACTATTACTGGCTTATTTTTATTAAAATTAACTGTTGTTTTATATTAAATTTTCGAAATACTGGCCCCGATTCCATTTTTATATTAATTTTAATTACTTACATTTAATTATATCCTAAAAGTTATTGCGCAAAATCCAATTTAATCCAATTTGATAGATGTTATTTTTTTCTTTTTTATTGTTTTGATGGTAGCCATTTTACAGATTAATATTACAGCAATAATAACTATTTTTTTTGTATAAAGAACTTTATAGGTTTATAAATTGAACGTCTGTATAACTGAGTTTATGAATGAACTTAATCTACGTTAAAAATTATAAAAAAAACCGAAGCATGTTTTGCGATTTTTCTAAATTTAAATAGTTGTCCATTTCCATGATTATTACGTTTTTTTTTACGAATTTGGCAAACAGCTTGACTGAAATAATTATATCCGTGATTATTTTCAAGACATGAAATCGATTTTGAAAGTGTTAGAAACATACAAGCTAGTTGAAAACCACCTTTTATTGAAGGCGGTTGAAAAGAGATCTATCAAACTGGATTTAAATTTACTTAACTTAACCAAAATACTTAACCAACTTAACTAAGTTTAAAGTTTCTAATAAAATATAATACTCTAATAAACATTTGAAACAAAACGAATTATATACTTAAATCCTTATAATAAAATCTCAATTACCCCCTTATTCAACTAACACAATATAATCAAGCATCTAAGTATTGTATCAGTTATCTGGTACCCATAGTACAAGCTTCGCTTAGTTTGGGGATAGATGGCGCTGTGTGAAATGTCCATACATATTTATTTTGTTAACACAAAATTAGTACTCATTTACCATAACAGGGCTGTGTCTTAGAGCATTTAACCAATGGAGATGTTAACGTTATAATCAGCAAGCATTATTTTCTGCCGATTTCTACGGGGGACGAGGTAAACACGCATAGCGCACGCGCAAACCGCGCGTCTAAACGCACGCCGCACACCATCTTAAAACACGCACACAGTTTAGATAATATATCAAGCGTAGTTACGCAGAGTATACACGCACACTATGATAATGTGTGTGACCAAATAGCGCCATATGACCGGCAGAGGAGCCTTGACATCTGCATTTATAAATGCTCTAAGGGTCGTGTAATTTAAGTGGTTATAACCTAATGCCATAAATAAATATGTTTTCCTTTACTAAAATTATTAGTTCGGTTTCATTCCATAATACACAAAACTGTATTTTTAATTTAAATTACAAGGAAAAAATTATTCGCGAACGGAATTCTTTAAAAATTTTTTTTTATATGAATTAATGACGTGCGAGCTAGTCGTTCACCTGATGTTAAGCGACACGGCTACCCATAACAGACGCAGTGTCACTCGGAACTATAAAATAATAAAGTTTCGCGTGACACTGCACTGCGCACGTCATCCTGAGACATCACCCAGTCTAGTGATCAGATTACTAGACTGTGAGATCAGGTCATAAAGTCTCATTTGCCCAGTAATTTCACTAGCTACAATGCCCTTCAAATCGGAACACTGTAGTGCTTGCACACTACTGCTTGGCGGCAGAATAACTGGCAGAGCGGTGGTACCTACCTAGACGTACTTTGCAGAAAAGTCCTACCACCTACTGAAATGTGAATAAGAGGGTAACTATGACCTTGATATTTAAAAACAAACATACGATTTATTATAACAACTAGTATTGCCACTATTGCCCTGTACTTTAACGTGGAACTTTTTGAGCGCAATATTTTATATGCCTAATATAATTTAAATATAATACAAAAAAATCGGTTTTACCGCAATTTATACTTAATCGTGATAATTATTCACAAATTACTAAACAATATTGGTTATAAGGCAATTTCAATAACATTTTAGAGTAAATTTATTATCGACAGTGGATTTTATTTAACTATATATTTTAAGTTATTCTAAATAATAATTTCTAAAATATAAACCTACGATTTACTGTAAATGTTATATTTTACTGGCCTTAAGTTTAGGAATAATGCCACAAGGACTGTACTATAGGTAAGTTGTTTAGAAAGGCGAGTTACACCATCTACAAAAGTTTTTAATCGACAGTTAAATCAACGGTTAACCATCAATTGAATCTCGTTTAGGGAATGTTAAAGTTAGGTGGGTATTTTACGTTCTTTATTCGAAAACTGTTAATTCTTTCTATCTTTTTTTAATTAAAATGTTTTTAATATTTATAATTTTTATAGCAGTATCGCCTGCTCAGCGTAATCTACAGATTAATTTGTAAAGGAAAAATTAGAATCAACAGCGGGGATTGAACCCGCATCCATCCATCCCTCAAGCCTGGATATGCTTAACTTAATGGATTTGGGAGGCGTTATCTCTAGGGGGGAGTGTGTTGATGTAACTTGACCATGCTGGTTGGGATGATTCTAAAGAATATCTCAATAGATGGCGCTACCAACCCCGTAAGTTGGTTGTATAAATAAGGTTAAGGAAAAATTCGGACATGAGATCACTTGTCACGGCAGCTTAAGTAAAGTATATCCCGGCTTGAGGGTTGGATGGATGCGGGTTCAATCCCCACTCGTGATTCTAATTTTACTTTTTTTCTTCTAATCTGTGGTTATATCACGTTACTCTCGACACTGGATAATTTATATAGCTGTCACGGTGACAGCAGCATCATAAATACTATCCATATCCACGCTAGCGTGGAAAACTTAAATATTAACCCCCTTACCTATAAACATTGTGTAACAGATGAATACTTATTCAGTGTTTTGTCTTTGACTGTTGAGTTTGAAATAAGCACAGATGAAACAATATAAAACACTGATTAGCTATTCCACTGTTATGCAGTGTTTATTATTAGGGGTTTAGTGTCCTGTACAATGTGTATATTAACGAGAAAGTAACTTTTTCTTCTTCTTCTTTAATGGCTTTCTATCGCTTTTTTGGAATAATTCTGCCAATGTCAAATGAGTACAATTTGTACGGTTATGTCAAGTCAAAGTCATATTTTGTAAGTCAGTCAAAACGCCAACAGTAAAATGGTGGATATTCTACTGAAGGCTCTAAAAACGGCCGTTGAAGCATAAACGAAAACGCATGTTTCTATAATCTTGAAATCATTTGCCAACACTCGTGCACGTTCACGAACACTTAACCGGATAATAATCCACCCTTATTACACATTAAAATTCAGAATACACAGGTTTTAAAAAATAAATTCAAAATTCGCAACCGCCATCGTCGGAGTTTCTTCAAAGACCCCAAAGTACTTTTATTATATTTTAACTTGATTTTGACAGTAAGCGTTAACCAGAGATGGTGCAACTCGCCTTTAACTAGTTAGGTTACAGAAACGTATGTAAAAAAATGTAAAAATTTTACTATTACTTATTTAACTTATTTTAACAAGTTTTTATATTATTGTCATAATTATTGAGCAAGGTGTTAGATTTAATCACATTTTAATGCCCTTAAATATTTATATTGTAAAATAACTATTTAATTCTATTACGTCTAGTATATCAAAGAAATTTTAATCTGTAAGTATTAAAAAAATATTGTAAAAACAACATTTAACTGGTCTTAAAAGTGTTATGAATACACTTTGACTTTGACTTACAAATCGCGTATGCAGTGTCATCTCGCCCGAAATAAATTAACGAATCGTCAGATGGGCGAAACGACACTCAAAAAATCTGTCACATTCGCGAAGCAGTATAATCGTTAAATTATTGAATTATACTGTCAAAACAATACTGATAAAAATGTAAAATTGTTTTTATGTAGACATATTTTTCCTAATCAAATATCCTTTTTAAATAAAAATTAATTTTAATTATCAAAGGAACAAGGCCCTTATTGCTCGATAAGTTACCATTGACTGTTGTATAAAAACGTTTGTCTCGTTCTCACGCGTGACATTTGCCGTTAGTGAGAAGTTGACAGCGAATTTGAGTACACATTAGTTTATACAGCGTTTTTAATTAAGGTGGCAAGTGTTTAATGTCGACTGGCAGTTGTAATATATTTTAATGATTTTAATATTCAATGTCGTTTCATATGCAACCCCAAATGGTCGGAACGCGCGAACGCTCGGCGGCAAACTGCGCACGTGAAGGGCCTGAGTCCGGTATGTTTCCGCGTGTGACGTGTCAACTCGTCCGATCGGGCGAAACGCCACTCGCAGCCCGCCCAACCGCAAGAATAGGGTTTCTCGCCTGGAATTTGTAATAGCACCTATTTATAACCCAAAAAGGGGGGGGGGGTTCAGTTTCCGCGCACAAGGAAAGTAATAACTGATAACATTTCATTCTTGTAAGGTACAAGAATGAAATCCATTTCGAGATTATCCTATAAAAAGCTCATATAAAAAACCGGTAAGTGCAAATCAGACTCGCGCTAAGCATAGCATTATCTATAAAAAACGAGCAAAAAGTCTAAAAGCCAGTAAAAGTCTAGTCTCGTTTGTTTTTATTTTATTCTGTTTTTAAGGTTCCGTACCCAAAGTACCCTATTACTAGGCTTCGCTGTCTGTCTGTCACCAGGCTGTATCTCATGATCCGTGATAGTTAGACAGTCCAAATTTTCACAGATTATGTAATTCTGTTTATAACAACAAATATTAAAAAACAGAATAAAATTATTATTTAAGGGGGCTCCCATACAACAAACATGATTGCACGTTTTTATACATAACGGTACGGAACTATACGTGCGCGAGTCCGACTCGCACTTGGCCAGTTAACTTTTTACCCTTTACTCAGAACAGAAAAATAAGCGTCCAAAGTGATACCACATACCTGTATGCGTTCTCTTATGTGCCTTCAGATGCGAGCTTTTTGTGTATACTTTATGGCAGTCTCCAACATCACACTTATGTAGTCTCTTCCTACTCTGCACATCACCAATATTGTTGTTTAATAACACATCGTCTACAGCTGCCTTCGTAAACTCTTTCTTAATGTCATCTTTAGGCGTAACACGTTTCATATTTTTAGTTCCATTTAGTAACTCTCGCATGGAGTCTGAACTAAGTTTTAAATAATTCGTACTGGCCTCCGCTATCTTTGTAAACTCTTGGCTAATGCCACTGTCATTTTGTTTGGTAAATTGAGTTACATTGTCAGGCACGGTTACGTTTTTCGGATGTTTAGAAATATCTACATCAGTTAAAAATAACCTTTTTATCATGTCATCGGTGAATGCCTTCGTGAATAGCGTTCTTTGCGTTTCGCTGTCAACTTTTACTTGTAAAGCTGTATTTAAAGCTGTCTTCGGAAACTTTCGTGTTCTAGAACATTCCAAAGTGTTGGTCGACTTCTTTTGTGCCATGGCGTGTGGTTGTGCTAGAAAGCTTTTCCGTTTCATCATATCAATATCTGTGGCTGTCATTGTTAACTTTCTTTGTGTGAAATGGTTGAAAGAGCCATTCAGCGCGTTTTGCAAAGCCGTATCTAAAAAGAAGTTCTTAATTTGAACGTCTGCTGGAGTGATTTTGTGGCTAGATGGTAAAGGGAAGGGGATGACAGGTAAGAATGATTTTGACAGTGACATTTCTAGTGACGTTTGTAGGTGAGGCAGTTCCGGGTGTGGCGGTGGTTTCGATCTGAAATGAAAAGAAAAATAGAGTAGTGTAAATTTTATTTACTTAGGCTGAGTTACACCATAGTCACAGTTAAAGTTACTGTTACGGTTTCAATTGACTATAACTTTGACCTTAACCATGGAGTTTAACTAGCATGTGTTGCAACATCATAATTGAAAGACAGACTTTTGTTTTAGAATACTTGATTCCGAAATTATATTTTATGCGTATGACAGACATTTGTCATAAACAATAACACTAACCGGCGAAGCGATGACCGCGTCATCACTTACCATCAGGTGAGACCGTGGTCAAATGTTAGCCTATCGATGATAAAAAAAAAAAAAAAAAGCGTGGGCGGTTACAGTTAGCAGTTAAAGTTATGACGTCATTTAGCAATTATCAGATGGTGCAACTAATTTTTTGCCTAACCGGTACTTTAACTGAAATGGTCATGATTGTTATTGCTAAAGTAAGCTGGTGCAACCCACCCTTACTGTTTTTTGTTTAGTATTTTTTGAAGTTTCATGTACTTACGTTAGACGATGTTTGTATTTTCTCGCACTTCGGAGATCGGGGCCTACTTTGATTTTAGGGACTCGGTGACTGGATCTGAAAACAATAAATGAATATTCCTCAGTCCGACCTTTTTATAAAATAAATAAATAATTAATATGGGTCGAAGTATGCGGCATTGGAAGCACGGTATATTTTTGTGCCCATCGCTGTGGAGACTATGGGTTGTTGGGGTGCTGAGGCCAAGAGTCTGGTGGTGGAGATAGGGCGCAGAATCAGGGAGAAAACCCGTGACTCCCGCTCCGGCTCGTACCTGGTGCAACGGTTGGCCATAGCCATCCAGCGCGGCAATGCAGCCAGTGTTATGGGCACTTTTGCACCGGGTACAATTCGGGGTGGGTTATTCGAATAGGTTTTTTTTTTTATATTGTTATTGTTTTTCTTTATATTTGTATATTGACTTGTAATTTCTATGACATGACTTTTTTAATATATTTTAATTACTCATTATGATTAATATGTGTGGACATTTCACACAGCGCCATCTAGCACCAAACTAAGCACAGCTTGTACTATGGGAACCAGATAACCGATACGATACTTATAATACACACTTTTTGTTTCTCTTGTCTCGTTAAGTTCGAATTAAGTTATATTCGATTGCTTTCCTTTTTAATATTTATTTTTCGATTTTATGATAGGTATGTAATTATCACTGTTTGCACCAGACAGAGTGCATACGTCATTGGATTACGGGATTGATTTTATTTACTGTTTAAATCATGTTGTTTTGTAATTGTATGTCCCATTATCTGTTATGTGCACCTATAAAATAAATAAATAAATAAATAAATAAATAAATAAATAAAAATATACATAGAATAAAATATAACACCCGGACACAGAACAAACATCGATGTTCATCACACAAATGTTTTCCTGGGTAGGAATCAAACCTAAAAGAGATATTTTTTATATGATGAATGACGTGATGAGCTAGTCGTTCGCCTGATGTTAAGCGACACGGCCGCCCATAACAGTTTCAGTGTCACTCAGAAATCTAACATTACAAAGTGACACTGCACTGCGCACGTCATCCTGCCTGAGACATCAGCATAGTCTAGTATGTATTAAGATTACAGACTGTGAGATCACATCATAAAGTCTCATTTGCCCAGTAATTGCACTAGCCACAGTTCCCATCAAACCGGAACACAGTAGTGCTTGCACACTACTGATTAGCAAAATAACAGGCAAAACGGTGGTAGGTACCTACCTAAACGAACTCTGCAGAAAAGTCCTACCACTAACTATATGATAGGCTTGTGTTTTTGCAACTTACTCAAATATCAGGGTTGACGTAGACCCTTCTTCAGGCATCAGTTGGGACGACGTTGCTGTCGCACCAACTGTGAATAAAAAAAAAGTCAATTAAATAAAAATGATACTAACTGTTAATTAAACTATAATTGGGTCAAAAGAGAACACGCTGGAATGTAAAATATTTCAACAAAATAGTTTCGTGATGATGCTGTAGTTTTTAGGGTTCCGTACCCAAAGGGTAAAGCGAACCCTATTACATGCTATTACTAAGGCTGCGCTGCCCGTCTGTCACCAGGCTGTATCTCATGAACCGTGACAGTTAGTTAAAATTTTCACAGATGATTTATTTCTGTTGCCGCTATAACAACAAATACAAAAAAACAATAAAAGAAATATTTAAGAGGGCTCCTATACAACAAACCATTTAATTTCCCAACTCATCGTAGTTCCTGAGTAATCTAAGAGATGGCGCTGACTTTTCCCCACACCATTTTGAGTACATAAAATGTTCCTTCGGGCATATCCTGATATATAGATCTATGCAACAAACGTATTCTTTTGCTCGTTTCTATAGATAATGGTACGGAACCTTCCATGCGCGAGTCCGACTCGCACTTGGCCGGTTGTTTAACGTGACACGCAAACAGATGACTAGATCATTAGAGAACACGCAAGAAAGAAATGTTAGTGCGTCACTAAGTCAGTACTAATCATCCGTCTACCTAATTATTGGCTTTAATTGGGGATTAACTAATTATGGATTATGTGATTAATAGGCACTTAATAATTGCGTTTACCTCAAAACCATTCTGTATTATTAAATTTACTGTAACCACGTAAAACAATAACTCACGGTCATTTGACTGAATATTATTTTCATAAAATAGGTTAAAAAAAGAATGTAACCATTGAAAATAATTGATAGCCTATTGTCTGTTACCGAACCAATTGTAATAAAATAAAATAAACTAAAATAAAATAAAAGAATGGTAAAATCGGTAAAGAAACCATAGAGTAATAAGCTTTTAAAGTTTCTGAAAGAACGAGACTGGAATGAGCCGGAGGGAGCGGTTTAAGAGAGAACGGTTCTTAAGCGAGATCATTTGAATAATCAACTTTTGAAGTGCATATAATAAGTATTTTTAAAGTTCCCTATTTTTAGTTCCAACTACTACACAAATCCTCCTTTTCCAAAAGTCCTTGTGAATTGGGCTTGTGTTCTCGCAAATAAATATTTGATTGATTGATTGATTGATTGAAAGTATTCATTGAATAATCGCGGCATGGATGAAATAAAAAAAAGAAGGATTGAGTTTTGATTGACATCGAACTGAAGCCCAAAATGGCGGATATATTACATATGTGTGTCAGATGAAAGTATGGCGACCGGCTGCGTATGATGTGAGTGTGTGCGTGCCCCGCTCGTACGTACGAAGTGTTCCGGCTTCCTAAGGGTGCTTCAGTTTCGGATCAGACGGGATTCCCTCCTTCTTTTTTATTAGCTTCATGAATCGCGGTTTGGAGGTAGCTTAGTATTTTTTTTTCTATAGAGAAAAGTTTACGGTATCATGCTATAAGCCTTTTTAAGGGATCTTATAGAGCCTTATGCACCGATCGGCAGCTGATCATCATTCAAACGGGCGTCAGACATAACCGCAAACTGTAGAAACTACTAGACGCTATCGATAAAATATTCTTGTTTTTGTGCCATAGTCATTTAGGGTAGTGTTGTCTTGTCGATATCGATATTTTTCTGGGTAATTGAAGTTAAGATTACATAATGACGCACTCAAATGGTGTTTGAATGCAAGTCACTTTCAGGGCTTCACCTTTTCTCATTGAGTCGTTTTTAGAAGCCAGGAAACTCAAGCCCAGTTTTCATAATTATATTACGTTCAAATTCAAGTTTCGGTTTGTCCCTATATCACAAAATGTGTTTTGTAAATGGCAACCGCAAAGTTCTGAGTGTACTGGATATTTAATAAGATAATCAAAATGCATCTGGCAACTGCTACCTTGGATTCAGTTTCTTAGACATCTCCCTTGCCCATCACAAAAAAAGAGACAATACTGAAACAGTGATGATAGACTGAATCATGTTGAGTTAAAATTACCACACTTGTTTAGCGACGCCAACACTGGAGCAGTTGTACCAGCACCCCAAAGCCGCACTCCGTTACTTTAAGGAGCTGGGCTGGCTTGGGTAGATGCTGGAGGGGGAAATGCACAATACACCCCAAGCGGGACGTCAGTGCAGCAGGATTACTCTTGACACTCGAATTCAATCGTAATTTGGGATTTGGAACGAAATCGTGGTATTTGGTACTCTTGAATCCGATACTAGCGCACGATTGGAATCTTTGTCCGTGGAATTTTATGGAACTAAATGGATCGACTAATTTCTACACCATCCGTTTTTTCGGTACTCTTCGCGATTTTACGTAGACAAATTGAGCTTGAAGTCGAGTTTTGCGATAGAATTTTTACACCTTTCAAAAGTTAACTTTTTTGCGTTCGAGTGTGTTGTGTTCGGAAGTAAAATTATTTAACATTGGAATTGAGATTGATTCGGATTAGAATTTTAGTGAAATTGGGAATGGATTCGAGAGTAACCCTGCTGGTCTTACCGCCCCCATTCCAAATTAGAAAGAGAATTAGCTAATTTTTTCATGTATTTTTAAGATTTTCAACTCAAATTGACTCGAAGACACGAGACAGATTTAACGAAAACACACACACACAATCGTCAACGGGAAGACATCCACTGCTGCTAGGCCCTCATTGGTAGGTCGTCATAATCACATAATCACTTAATGACAAAATTAAAAAAAAATTATCGACAATCGATAAATCATTATATTTTAATCGTCCCAACACTAACCAGCATAAGAACTTAAACGTTTAATAAAGATAATGACCCATCGTTTATGGTAAAATCGTCAACAGCCTTTTTGCACAATCACAAAGTGTGGTATATCTCTTTTGCAGGTGTGAAAAACTTCATTAGGTGTTTAGATACCATATTGGATTCGCACCTTGACTTAATTTTACTTGCTTGCTTGTTATTTTTCTTATATTTTGGCCCCACACATAGTGTATTTAGCCAGTGTCAAGTATTGTAATTTTTAATCATGTTAATAGAATATTTCACGTAAAGTCAAGTCATAGTCATAGTCCAGTCTAGTCAGGTAGTCATATTACAGTCTACGTCATGCTCCAGTAAAGTGGTGGCAACTTTACTAGAAGCTTCTATGGAATTTTGGAAGCAACACGGAAAATCACGTTTCACCACATTATATCACTTGCTCATACTTGCAGATTATAATAAATGAACAATACAGGCGGCACGTTTTAAGCCACATATAATATAATATTACTAGAAATAATACTTTACCTGGCTTAACCTTTTTGCTCTAGGTATATACTTTTTTTAATTACCTACAGATTATAACGAAAGAACAATACAGTCCACACTCTTTCATCATCATTAACAGCCGACGTTCCGGAGTGCCACTTTGAGTGGCTGCTCGCCTATGGCATCCATCGGCTCCCGCACTATATCTTCGGTCCATCTAGTGGGGGGCCTACACTGCTTCCGGTTCGTGGTCGATTGAGTATCTTTCTTCCTCATCGGTTGTTAATTGTACGAGCGATGTGGCCTACCCATTGTCATTCATAGGCACAGATAATAAAGACTACTCTATCTCTATACTAAAAGTTAAGACGAAAATGTAGGTAATAGTAAGTAGTAAATTTATTGACACGAGTGAGCATAGGTATATAATATGCTCTTTGCAGTGAGCGAAGTTTCTGCTACAACTCGCGACAGCTTTCATCGCGGACGCTATGCGATTTTGGGTAAATTTCATAAACATGCCCATTTACGAGTCTTAGCATGCTAATACCTATTGCTATGCTACTTGCTAAAATGAAATGAAATGGAAATGAAGATTGAAATGAAAAATTATATGAAAAATAAATGAAAAATGAAGTTAAACATGAAATAAAGGAATTGAAACTTTACATTAAAAATTAAATTCAAAATGAAGTAAATAAATTGAAATGAAATTTCATATTTTACAGAATTAAGCAACTAAATTTCATTTGCGAAATGCTAATTGAGCTTTCACGTGGTAATGATGAATGCGAATGCTAATTAATCCATCACTAATCACCACGCTTGGCAGACGACTTAGTGATCGCAGATTTTAAAGTACCGACGAGAATGCTGCTTTCCGTTCCCTGGACTAATATGTAAATCTGGGCCTTTAATCCGTATCGATTCCTTACTTCGAAACCACGCGAATTCCTTGTCTTACATAAGAAATCTGCTAAAGTTTATTCTCTATGAAACGAACACAAAACCGCGCGAAATGAATATGGAATTGGCGCGATTTGAACTGTCAAAAATCATGTGTTTTACCGAGACGCGTTCCGAAACATCAACACATCAAATGATATAACCACTTATGTCAATATATTTTGTTCAAAATAAAGATAACTTTAATACAAGATGAAGATATATCTAACGCTGTGACACGATTTGAACAAGACACGATAACGACGTGGTTTCGTATCCATAGAGAATAACCGCCAGTGGCCAGTGGCGGTTATTCTTGAAAACGCAGATTCCACACGATACGAAACCACATCGTTATCGTGTCTTGTTCAAATCGTGTCACAGCGTTAGGAGTACCTTTACTTTACATAAAGTTATTTTTATTTTGAATAAAATTTATTGACATAAGTGGTCATAATTATCTTTTGATGTGGTTGATGTTTCGGAACGCATCTCTGTAAAACATGTGATTATTGACAGTTCAAATCGCGCCAATTCCAAATTCATTTCGCGGCGTTTAATTTTCGTTTCATAGAGAATAGAGTTTTGCAGATTTCTTATGTAAGACAAGGAATTCGCGTGGTTTCGAAGTAAGGAATCGATACAGAATAATGGCCCTGAATAGATAGCGTGGGAACCAGGGCCAGCAGCGCCCTCCGTAAACTATAAACATTCACTCGTTGTTTGAAAGTGCGTTGCTTGTTACTCAATATGCGACGATGCGTAAGCTGTACCACAAACTACATCAACGAAAAAAACAGATCAACTCACTAGGGTACAATAATATCCTAAAAAGGGTTTTTATGTTAAAGGGCCAAAAAGCAACTGATGGTCTTGGTCTTGGAGGGTTTTTTTTTATATATATTGGCTCCACACATAGTGTATTTAGCCAGTGTCAAGTATTGTATATTTTCATCGAGTTTTAGAATATTTTACGTAGTCAAGTCTTAGTCATAGTCATAGTCCAGTCTAAGTCATGCTCAAGTAAAGTGGTGGCAACTTTACAAGAAGCTTCTATGGAATTTTGGAAGCAACACGAAAAACCACGTTACACCACATTATATCACTTGACCACACTCATGCTCGTAATTCAGCACTTAATGCGTAAAACGCCACCAATTTTAAACATTAACACTGAAAAAAGCACAAGTTTTGAGAAATAATACAATGCAACGACGTGAACTTTTTCACGTTCCCGCCAAAACTCTCTATCGCTTTTTTGCAATAATTCTGCCAATGTCAAGTGAGTAAAATTTGTGCGGTTATGTCAAGTCAAAGTCATATTTTGTCAGTCAAAACGCCAACAGTAAAATGGTGGAAATTTTACTGAAGGCTCTGAAAAAGGCCGTTGAAGCAAAAACGAAAATGCATGGTTTATGATCTTGAAACCATTTGCCAACACTCGTGCACGTTCACGAACACTTAACGGATAATAATCCACCCTTATTACACATTAAAGTTCAAAGTACACTAGTTTTGAAAAATATATTCAAAATTCACAACCCCAATTGTCGGATTTTCTTCAAAGACCGTCTACTAGATTAACCTTTGCGCTGAAAGACAATTTAGGTTAGATGACATGAAAGCTGGGTGCCTTGTTTTTTTTTTCTGATATATTGGCTCCACACAGTGTATTTAGCCAGTGTCAAGTATTGTGATTTTCCATCATGTTAATAGAATATTTCACGTAAAGTCTTAGTCATAGTTCAGTCTAAGTCATGCTCCAGTATAGTGGTGGCAACTTTACTAGAAGCTTCTATGGAATTTTGGAAGCAACACGGAAAATCACGTTTCACTACATTATATCACTTGCCAATGAGTGATGCTCGTAATTCAGCACTTAATGCGTAAAACACCTCCAATTTTAAACATTAACACTGGAAAAAGCACAAGTTTTGAGAAATAATACAATGCAACGTGAATTTTTCCGCACTCCCGCAAAAACTCGGGTGCCTAGTTAACTCAAAGACAATTGAACTAGATGTCATAAAAGCAGCCTATCCAGTCAGCAGCGAGTCAATTCAGCTGGCCGACATAAAAGAAGAATGAGAATGTAGAAAATATACGACTGCGTCATCACTTAGGCGAAGCAGGGTGCCACACTAGCTCTATAAATCCTTATCTATAGCCTGACTCACTCGCTCAAGTTATGGTCATTAGAAAGGACGGACAATGTTCACCAACGTCCTTCGATGGTAGATAGCCAGACCAGTCGACGACATCGCTCATTCCATACCATTCACGAGTTTAGCATTGCTTGACATCCCTTGTACTTACCTATACATACACAATTACAGCCTTCGAGGTTGCCCCGTACGCTGGACCGCTAGTAAAAAAGCCTGTGGCGTACAATAATAGGTACTAATATACAAGGTGACCTTGAATTAGTATGTTATCCCGGATTAGGGGGACTGGGACCATGATACCCTACAAGTTGTGAGAGCCTTCTTGAATCTGGGTGTTTCAAAACTTCCATGGTAATAAATAAATCCACTCGCAAAATTGCACGTGCGATCGCTACGAGAGTTAAAAAGATACTATGAATTCATTTCTAAACACAGGTCGTTAAGCTCATTTATGTAAACTTTACATGGCATTTCTTCAATGAAAAACTTTGCCTTTGGACTGTCTATAGGCCATCGCGGTCTATTATACAGTCCATATGTTCTTTGTAGTAGGTATAGTGTAGCTAGTTAGTGTGTAGTGTAGTTAGTTTTAGTTTAGTTTAGTTTTTATTATTGTAGTCGTTAGCTTGAGTAATAAAAACTATTAATTTAATAAAGTCGTAGAAGAAACATTGTCTACCTTGGGGTTTAGATTTACCCCCTTTCGGGATAACATACCAATTCAAGGTCACGTTGTATACCATGTAATTTTTACCCAGGAAATGGATACATTTGACCAGTATCACCTGATGATAAGTGACGACGCGTTCGACAATGGAACTTGCATAGAAGATACCAGTTCACTCTTGCCCTGAAAACTACCAGATTGTGTTGGTGCAGGTCGTCTTTTTTAAATAATCTTGATGAATTTGGTACCTACCTAAGTATCTATACATAGTACATACGTCAGCGATTTGAATCTTCTTCTTCTCGTGTAGGCAAGTGGTCAGCCTTGGTGTCACAACTTTTAGGCCGAGCGCAAGCGATTTGGATGGATCGAGGTATATTTCACCCAAAAAAGGGGATCAAGTAGCTAAACTATGAAACAAATGACGCTTTTTTTGCTCTGTGAGATAAGTATTCATTTCAATTTCAAATATGAACAAAATCAGTCAAGAATCAAGATGTTGTCAAAATATAGGGTCATGGTTGCAAAAAAGTTGCGAGGTCTAGGTACTGTTCGCAGAACTATGTAGTTTATTATGTGCATAGTGTGCATAGAAACAACATGGAAGCTAGTACCTAACAAACTTTCACTTTGAGCTAGATGCTAATTCTCGCACAGATTCGAATCATGCCTAATATATAGGACTATAGGTTTAGGGCTCTCCGAATCCATATTGGGGCTACGAAATGCGCAAGCGTGTAGAGTTTTAAAATGTAAACGCAGGAAGACGTGAGTTGGTCGTTAAGCTCGTCACTGCCGCTCATGAAAACTGCTCAGTGATGCTGTAAACCGCTAGGTGACGCTGTAAAGGTCAGTAGAGACCAACAGCATTAACAGGTTCAAAAAAAATGGCCGCTCATGAAAGATGCAGTGCTACTCGGAAACATTCGCGTGACATTTCAATGCACCTACATTTTGTTGCGCGAAAGGGCTAAACATCATTTTGTCTTCAGTGGTAGAGTTGCCGGAATAACCCTTGGATACGTTTGCTGTGAGAAGACAATAGAAAAGAATTGAAGAGTAGTATGCCTAATTGCCTACTAAAGTGCAACCTAATGTACCCCCAACCCCATAGCTGACCTGACTGTTCTAGTGTAAATGTGATACAAAGAGTTGAAAGGGCTCTCGAGATAGTAGTACCTACTGGTGGACACACAGAGAGGAAGCTTATAACCAACCAAAAAAATTGACATCATCATCATCCTTAGCCTGAAGACGTCCACTGGTGAACATAGGCCACCCCAGGGAGCGCCACTTTGAGCAGCAGCTCGCCTCCTGCATCCATCGGCTCCCCACGGCTTTCACCAGATCGGCGGCCTACGCTGCGTCTTCCGGTTCGTGGTCGGCACTCGTAGACTTTTCTTCCCCATCGGTTGTCGGATGTGGCCTGCCCACTGCCATTTCAACTTGCTAATTCTAAGAGCTATATCAGTCACAAAAAACTTGTATGAGTAAGTAAAATTAATTAATATGTAACGTATCGTATGTAACAAACATAAAATATTCTACCTTAACAATTACATCGCTTAGTTCGTGGCCCCACTCTTGTAATCCAAAAGTATTTAGTAGCTCACCAACAGTTAGTAAATTGCTTTGATCGGCACTGTCGATTGCACTTTCTGTGTGGCGCAAGTTTATAAGCGGAGCGGGTAGTTTACCTCTTTTATTAATAAACGCTTGGGCGACTTTTTATCTAGCTTTCCCACGTGACCATTCTAGAAGGTTATAGCTTTATTTATATAATCCCCGTATACGATAATATAACAGTTAATTAGATACCTTCCATATTATTCGGTCAATCGGGTCAACTTATTGTATGTGTTTAGGGTTAGGTGCTTTTCGCTATATTTTTAAGCATTTATAACTACGTATACCTACCTAGCATATTTATTTTTGTTAATAAAATCGCTTAAAACAAACTAGGCAACTACGAAAAAGGTGCATTCTATTTCTTCTTTTCGTTCAATAAAATGGTAAAACAACTAATAAAATAATTGCATGTAAAATTTGAACCCCGCTCACTGTTGCACTTGGACCACAACTCACGATTCGATTCTCACGCTGTACTGAACACAATTATGCGTGAATTTATACATTCGGTAGTCATTGTACTACACAACTGGCCGGCCAGTTGTGAAACTAGGGTGCGGCGGTAGTGCCAGCGAGTAGCGATGGGACATAGAAAAACGTATTTTCTGTTCTGATTGTTATTACATCATCATTATAAAATATTATCACTCAATAAACGATAGTTAAGTATAGAAGATCCACTGCGCAAAGACGTTTATACAAAAATTACTTTTATTACCATGCAACTAAGAGGAATTTCGGGCGAAACATTATACACAAAAGCTTAGTTTATGAATAGGTAAGAGTTAGTAGCCTATAACACCTATAATAAATTATTATTGACATAGGCAGGATAATTTCTTGATTACTACGCTCTCAAACGGGACACGCCTTTAACTTCGCATTATCATTTCCACAAGCGATTATTATTCATGTATTTCGTCCACACTTCCGTTTACTATTTTTGAACTTTGAAAAGATAAACTTGCATTATGTCTTTGTTTTCATATTTTACTGCCTTATTTAACAAAACGTGGAGTAGCTTCGGATTAGTTACTCAAAATTTTATATTTTTTGTCCTTCGAAAATCGAACTGGATCGAAAAAGACAAATGGTGGTTTAACAATATTATCCTTTTTTAAGTTTTTATTTTTTTATTAAAGTTTAACAAACGTACGTAGGTTTAGGGCAAACTGTAACACTAGACATAACACTATAGTATGCATTTTTGTATAATTACCCTCTTTCGACTTTTATTTTGAAAGTGCTGCATGTTGTAGCTCTGGGGAAAGACCGCTGGTGGAAGCCCGTTCCAGGTCTTCATATGCAATGTATGAATGAGAGTTTTATTTTCCCAAGAACGTAGGTACATGACAGTTGAATTGTGTAGGTATTGTATAAAAAACGCTCATTGAAAGCTTCCCGGGGCGCGTCTCGCACTCCGCTACCAAACGGACCACGCCTTTAGTTCCGCGTATCCCATTTCATCGCCACATCCTTCACAAATCTTATCTTGGACATTTAGATCTTATGGCTCATAGCTTTCTGTACCGATAGTTCAATCTTCTAATCTATAGTATCGTTTTTATCGCAGACGGCTTGCGATTATACAATCTATTTCCTACTCATATTATAAATGCGAAAGTTGGTGTGTGTGTGTGTAGGGCATGTGTGTGAACCGCACAAAAGCTTCCAGAATAGGCATGAAGACTAAAATTTTTATTAGATAAATTATTTATATTCCTCAAACGATAAACATTTGTGAAAACAAAAATTAAATATCTCAAAAAATTACTAAGTTACAAGCATTTTAAAAACCGGAATAGAAAGATATAGATCAAACGACCAGTGACGTCAGAGGAAGGTCGTTATAGTACCTCATTACTAAGCTGTGGTAGCTTTTCATACAATCTCTTTGGCATGTGACGTCACGAGTAGATTTTTCATAGTAACTCATGTAACTGTGGGGGCGCTGTTTCGCGAGAAAGGGACAGGAGATGCCTGTAGAAACTTTAAAAGCTTATAACTCTGTGCTTATTTTTTCAATTATTGCATTCATTTTTAATCTTCTTTATGAAAGTAATATTTACTTGTTAATTTTTAATAGTAGTCATCATGACTATTGGCTTCAGCCTCCGACGGCTCAACGTGCCTTCCAAAGCATGGGACCGCGCAGTGGGTCTATCAAAGATCCCTTTCCATTAACGTTAACGCTAATCTATAACTCAAAATGTACGTAATGTCATTGACATACATTTTGAGCAAGAGATCTTTGCTAGACCCCCAGTTATAATACCAACTTAAGCCCAAACAGAATCAAACAGGGTGTTACAGATATGAACAAACACGCAGGCTGTTCTATAGACCACTTTCGCAGCCTTACGCAACACCTCCATATATGCGAGTCCTAATTCCTAAATACCTATTCAAATAAACGTTAAGTACCTAGATTCTAGAATAGAACTTGGGTTAGACCAGCTATACTCAAAGTGTGGTCCCCGGATCCCTAGGCCCTTTATGGGGACTGAATTACTAGCATGTGTAAACAATATAGAATTATTTTATCAAAACAAATATTAAACTAAATAGAAGTGTAATTGACTTGTGTACTCTTTGGACTGTTGTGGAGGTTTGTCTGTGGAATCGCCGCTTGGTGGCGCTATTGTTGACTGTCATACTCTGGTAAATTAAACGGCAGAGGCTGGACTGAAACTTCACTTTTGATCGAGCAGCGAAGTGGAGAACACCACCAGACCTCCACCACAGTCTTATTATGACTGAGCCATGAGCCATTGGTAAACAGCTCGAAGTTGGATACCCCAGTGTTCAGACGTCTTGTGAAGTTCTTTACAGTACTTGCTTATTAATGGTGCTGTAAATGTGTATTAAGTTTACACATGCTACTACTACTAAATTACCAACAATACCCTACGCTTAGAGTAATTAATATCTATGGTCGTACGGTCTTGATTTCCGAATAACACCAAGCCCAGGGCTCTTATTCCGTATCGATTCCTTACTTCGAAACCACGCGAATTCCTTGTATTACTTATGAAATCTGCAAAAGTCTATTCTCTCTTAAACGAAAACAAAACCGCGCGAAATGAATTTGGAGTTGGCGCGATTTGAACAGTCAAAAATCATATGTTTTATCGAGACGCGTTCCGAAACATCAACACATCAAAGGATATGACCACTTATATCAATATATTTTATTCAAAATAAAGATAACTTTAATGTAAAGTGAATGTATATCTAACGCTGTGACACGATTTGAAGAAGACACGATAACGACGTGGTTTCGTATCGTGTGGAATCTGTGTTTCCATAGAGAATAACCGCCCTGGCGTGCGGTAAGAGCCGGCTTAGGGAATATCCAGGGAATGGGCAACAACATTCTCCTCAGTACATTAAAATCTTTCACCATCACCATATTACGACATTTACAGCTTAATAAAAGTAAAAAATTGTAGTACATATTATATCTTTTTGTAGTACCTGAATTCCCGGAAAATGTGGTTTGTTTCCCAGGACTAAGACAATGTTTCTCAAGAACTACAACCTGGGGGTCTTCAAATCGAGAGTGAACAGGTATCTTCTAGGCAGGCGTCTTACATCCTAGACCGCATTGTCACTTCCCATCAGGTGGGATAGTGGTCAAGCGCAAGCCTATCAAGCGTAAAAAAAAACCCGAGAATTTAGTAAAGGGAATTTCCGGGAGCAATCCCTACTCTAAGCAAATTCAGTGTAGGACTTTTCTTTCATACTTGTATTCAATCAGCTATGTTATAAAATACTTACAGAAATACTTTTTTTAAATGTGTTGAATATATGTGTTTCTTGTTTTTTTTTTTCATTATTGCTTATTGAAACCTACAGCACCAGGGGCGCTACTACTTACTACAGTGATGTGTTGCCTACCCTTTAAGACTTTCATCCGCCTTTTGAAGTGGCCCCATATTATAACTTAGTGGGAAACCCTCAGCTGCACCCCTATTCCCAATCTGTCAACAACGTTTCGATTCGAAACTTACGCTGTCAGTCTCCTTCATCTACATGTAGAATGAAAGAGACGGAGAGCGTAGATTTTGAATCGAAAAGTTTTCGATAGGTTCAGAATAGAGGTGCTGGAAGCTCATTCCACGCTCTTCTATCAAGAAGTTTAGTGTTTCGTGGCCAAAAAGTTTGAGAGCCACTGGGTAGACCATTGTTGTCCGTTTAAGCGGTGTTTGGTAACTTGACGATAAGTTATAACTTTATAACCTTGTTAGTGTTAAAAGGGTTTATTTATAGCTTCATTGGATTAAGTTTAGCTTGTTTACATAAATAAGTAGATACCTACGTAAACGGAATCTTCATGCCTCCTAATATTATTTAAATATAATATAAGTCGGGAAAAACTATTTTTTGTATTTTGTACGTATGAATTTAAAATAGAGCTTTTTGATTGTACAGTTTGTACCTGACTGTTTGGGATATCATTTAAAAAAGCAGTTTAATGCAATAAAATAAGATTACTGAAAATAAAACAAACAAGCTTAGGGCTAGATGGCGCTTTGTGAAAATTTCCACATACATACAGGTGTCATTTAATTCATTAGCATAAATTGAGCCCATGATAGTACATCATTTATAGATGATTATTAAAGAGTATAGAGAGTAAATGAAAATATTTTTATTGAAAATGATGAAGATTTCCGCGGCGCCTAACACAGTTGGCACGGATGGTTTTGATACATTTAAACGTTTTTATACCTTGTATGTACTAATTAAAAACAGTATTTCATTATCTTAATTTAATTTTGTATTGTAGCATTTGATTAAGTAAGTTATTCCATTGTTCGGAGTTATTATTAATACCAAACCAATTTATTAGAATTCAAAAGTTTTGGTCCATACGTGACCGGTATCAGGAAGAGTTACCTAGTTTCAAAGAATGCTAATGAATTCAATTACACCCGGTATATTCCACCATTTTCCGTTTTTGGCAATGCTAAAACAATCAGTATCATTATATTGTTTATCGAATAAAAATACAATACAGTAATACTTTATTAAACACCAATAAATAAAAATTGTTACACAAATTATATGTTCCGTTTATGGATATGGACAAAAGTACAGAACATCGTGGGTTCAAGCATTTCCTGGGCGGAAATACGCGTAAAAAGGCAAAATCCTTGATTGAGTTTCCAGTCTGTGTTTAGATCATTTGGGCCGCAGCACAGATTAGAGGACCGATGGGGAAGAAAAGTTCTCGAGTGGCGACCACGAACCGGAAGACGCAGCGTAGGCCGGCCCCCCACTAGGTGGACCGACGACCTAGTGAAAACCGCGGGGAGCCGATGGATGCAGGAGGCGAGCAGCCGTTCAAAGTGGCGCTCTCTGGGGGAGGCCTATGTTCAGCAGTGGACATCTACGGGCTGATGATGATGACAGATTAGAGAAAAAATCAAGTTGCTCTGCAAGCCACAGCCTAAGCAATATATTTCCGACAAACCTTGTAAACTTGTAAATATTCTAAGCCAACAAGAACAAGTAGGTACCATAATAGAAAAGAGCCTGTATCCACCCTGATTATATCTTTATTACAATCAATGTGTTAGTTAATTAACGTCACTTACATTAGAAATTGTAAACTTGTACATTGTAAACTTGTAACTCTTGTAAGCTTGTCAAACGGTTGTGTTATATCAGAACGAGCTGGTATATCAAGAGATAAGCGGGCTAATGAGGCTTGGTCACGGTTTAGAATTTATTACATAGGTACCTTTGATTAAATAAATAACGCCCAACGGTCACATACATGGATCCTGGATCCTAACTAGTACTTCCTGACCCAGGAACTATGGGGACCATGCTTTCACAATGCCCGGACACAAAACAAGTACTTTTGCTTTTTTCTGATCTTTATGTTGGTCACGGGAATGCGCACGCGTGGGGCCCAAGAAGAAAAAAGTTCTCTTGGGTGGGACCAAAAACGTGGGGAACAATCTAAAACATTTTTTTTAGTTCCTTTAAGGACTCTTTTAAGTTTAATACTGCTACTTAATTTTGTAAGCAATAAAAGACTTGAAATAATCATTAAGTACTTAATTGATATTACTTTTGGGCGTAAAATTAGCAGTTTATATTAAGGTCAAAGCTATAAGGATCCGGATTAAAAGGTGTTTAAAAAATAAAAATAAACTTACTACAATCATCGCCCGTGTTTTGTGCTAATTTCGATATACTAAAAAGCTTTACAGGACTGAATAAGTCAGGTACAGAAGAATCATTACGGGTAATCATTTTAATAAGTTATGGTTTTCGATCAGTGTGTGTTGCCAGTGATGACTTATGGAACTGAGACTTGGTATTTTACCATTGGCCTCATTAGTAAGCTCAAAGTCGCGCAGCGAGCTATGGAGAAAGCTATGCTAGGTGTTTCCCTGCGAGATAAGATCCGCAATGAGGAGATCCGCAGGAGAACTAAAGTGACCGATATAGCTCTCAGAATTAGCAAGTTGAAATGGCAATGGGCAGGCCACATCGCTCGCAGAACTAACAACCAATGGGGAAGAAAGGTTCTCGAGTGGCGACCACGAACCGGAAGACGCAGCGTAGGCCGACCCCCCACTCGGTGGACCGACGATCTGGTGAAAACCGCGAGGAGCCGATGGATGCAGGAGGCGAGTGGCCGCTTAAGGTGGCGCTCTTTGAGGGAGGCCTATGTTCAGCAGTGGACGTCTTCGGGCTGTTAATGATGATGATGATGATGATGATGATGATGATTTTAACAAGTAGAAAAGAAAGAAAGAAAGAAAAAAACATTTATTTAACACTCACATTAAGAAAAAAAAAAATCATTCAAGTGGGTACATATCTTATAGCTAAACACACGAATGAGAACATAAAATAAAGGTTAAATAAGTAGTAGGAGAAATGAATGTGGTGTTAAAAAGGGCTCAGCTCAGCATTGTGCCGGTGTGCATGACACGCGGCGCTGATTTTCAGCTAAGTCCTGTTGGTTTACGGAGCAGGAGACAGTTGCCAGGTGACCGTAGAAGAGTTAACTTAAATAACATATACAAAAATACTTAACAGCACAATAATATACATATATACATAACAAGGTAGCGACTCTGGATCCGAGACAATAAAATTCAATTCAGGTCCCCTGTCCCACACATCCCTGTAGTCTAGCCTTAAGGGTCAGAAAGTGTGAAGGGTTACTCGGAGTAACCGTTCAAACTTTCTTACCAGTGGGAGTAACTTACTCCCCGATCCCCGAAACCCACGTCCCGGAGGACCACGATCTCACGATCAATTATTAAAAGTCAGTTTAGCTGAAAAGTCAGCAGATGAAGAGTTAAATAAAAGTTTATTACTACTCATCACAGCCCTGCTAAGGACCTACAGGCATATTCACCTAAAAGTCGTATTTGGTTTTAACCAAATCTCTAATTAAATTGCAGCGAAGACGATTGGATTAGAACTTTTTATGAGTCTAAGCATCCTTGATTCGTGCCGCGCCTTAAACATGAAATTAAACACGACTGCTAGTGCTACCATGTATAATTGATTATAAGAAGTACAGCCACGTTTTCAGCGTTTTTTTGGACAAGTCGCAAAACCGACAAATGATGCGGTCTTTTAAGTTGTTCCACGATGGGACAGATGCAGCGCTCATGGCGAAGCAAGATTAGCCCATCCTAGCCGATCGAAGTTCACTGCGGTCACATCACACATGGATGGGTAACCGCTACAAAAATTGGCATTTACAACTAGGCGCTAGAAAACGTTAATCCGATGGTCCTGGCTGTTGTCTTAAGACAATATAGTCGTTAGGCCAAGTCAGATCAAAAGCCTTTAGGCGGCTTAAAAATTCACAACTTGCCTACACGACACCATTATGAATTTTTAAAATAAGATTGAATTCGTTCAGATGCATATCAATGTCACGTCCGTCATTTTCACTTTTCACCAATCTTTAAGCCTTAAGTTTAAACCGCATTTCTCGGTCATCCATCTAAGTCTTAAGTCGGAACGACTGCTCGAGCGCCGCTATAATATGAGCGCTATATAAGCTGACGGAAGCAATTGTTTTATACATAAACATATATATTAAGGACAGGCCCAATGACTGGTTATAGGTCGCTTCAAAGTAGGAGCCAATTTCACAGATTGGCATCCACTAGCGCTCAGTCTGTGATGGAAGTTAGAAGGCATCGGTCGAATGTCACAAACAAAATATGCCAAGTTGTATTGTGAAGGGTTGCACAATCTATACTCAAAAGTGCAGTAAAAAGAAAGACCAAGTTTCTTACCTCAAGTAATTCAATATTTTCAATAATACACTCTGTTTTGTAACAAAATAATCGAATTTATATTTGGAATAATCATTGTAAACATAAACATTGACGGACATAATGGCAGCGATAGGCACCTAATTTTCTCAACTTGTCGTAGTTCACGCGAAATCTAATAGATGGCGCTGACTTTCCTCACGCCATTTTGACAAAATAAAATGTTCCTTCGGGCATATCGTGATATATAAATCTATGGTTTTATACGTATCATCGACGCTAACATTTGACCGCGGTCCCACTTGATGGTAAGTGACGACGCGGTCGACGATGGAGCATTCTTGCCTAGAAGATACCGGTTCACTATAGCCCTAAAAACGAAAAGTAACTCATTACATAAAAAAGTTGAAAAAAAAACTAAACTCTGAATCATAGCCACCCTACGCAGACCGAGTAAACATTATCGTGGATTTGCGGACTCCAATTAGGTTTTTTACTCTGTAGCATGCGGCGAGATGGTCTAGTAACATCGTTCGGCACTGGCCTTCGATGTTGGATTAATCTATTCACTGCGTCTACAGTTGGAACGTGGTTTAGAAGCGCTTAATTTATAGTACGTACTAATAATGAAAAATACATTAGTAAACATAACTTACTTTAAAATAAAAAATGTATTATTTAATATTTATGATTTTTAAAGCAGTATCGCCTGCTCAGCGTAACTCAATAGATGGCGCTACCAACCCCGTAAGTTGGTTATAAAGGTGAAGGAAAAATTCGAATATGAGACCACTTGTCACGGTAGCTTAAGTAAAGCATATCCCGGCTTGAGGGATGGATGGATGCGGGTTCAATCCCCGCTCGTGATTCTAATTTTTCCTTTACAAATTAATCTGAATGTATTATATATTAGACGCAGCGTAGGTTAGCCCCCAACTAGGTGGACCGACGATCTGGTGAAAACCGCGGGGGCCGATGGATGCAGGAGGCGTGCAGCCGCTCAAAGTGGACACCCTGGGGGAGGCCTATGTTCAGCAGTGGACGTCTTCAGGCTGTTAATAATGTTGACGCTTTGATGAACACGTTTGTTGTATGGGAGATTAGGAGCCCCATACAACAAACGTGATTTTTTGCTCGTTTTAATAGATAGTAGTACTAAACCCTTCGTGCGCGTCCGTTCCGCACTTGGCCGGTTATTAAAGGTCATGCTAGTCCTTCTACTAGTAGAAAGTTGTTCAGGTTTCTGCCATAAAATTTGGACCTTCATCCTAAATATAAAGACGTCTTATTTCACAGTCATCAAATAACGATTCAAAGCCAGTAAATACCTTAATTTTATGTCACAACTTCATCAAACTCAGTTTACCATGTTCCAACATAATCGGGATCTTAACTTAAGCCAATAAAATTACACAACAGCTTAAAATGACGAGTTGGACAGTTATCCAACTGCCATCAAATTGTACACAGCTGTAAAGACATTAGACGTGGTGTAGGTGATAAGAGGCTGCGATCTTTGTATCGTTTTCTCTAGGCAACGGCCACCGTGGCCTAAGTCGAAGCGTCCTAGGGCACCGACGACGCAGCCGTCAAAATATCATCAACATCATCATCATCATCTTTACGCTAAAGCTACTTGCCTAAATGTAGCTTGAAACCAAATCCAAATAACAAATAGAATGTAATAAATAATGATTAAATTCAATCCCAAAAAACATTTTGGGGTCCGAGATTTCAATTCCGAGAATTCAAATACCACGTTAATTGGCGTTAATTGCAGTAGGAACACGTTGGACTGGAGACGACGACGTATTTTAGTCTAGCCAACCCCCGTTCAGTCAGTTATAACTTACTTTTGAATCAAACCAGTTTCGACTTATAACCGCTACTGCGAACTACTTCCAACTGTACGATGCTGAGAATAATGACATTTCCCTATTCACCCGCTTCCGCTCAACTAACCCCGCTACCGCTCCACTAACCCCGCTATCGCTTATCCCTTTACCCAAAACCAAAAACAATCCGAATGCAAACAAAATTTATGCGCCTCAATTTAGCTACACATTCGAAAGTGCATTGCGAATCGAACGTTATATCTTAGGTACCGTGTTGGGCGGATTTAACAAGGCACAGGGCTATAGACATAAGCCAATATAAGCCTGTTTTCAGGGTCTAATCCAGTGGCAGGGGGAAAGTGAATGCGGGATGTACTGAGAAAGGCTTCGCTGCCTCCGTGAATCTGAATGTCATCATCATCAACAACCTGAAGACGTCGCCTGCTGAACATATACCTAGGCCTAGTGGTGGATTAATTAGCATTCGCATTAATTTTTAGCATGCGAAATGTCAATTAGCATTTAGTAAATGAAATGTAGTTGCGAAATTCTGTGAAATATGAAATTTCATTTCAATTCATTTGGTTGATTTTTAATTTAACTTTTTAACATACATAGTTTCATTTCATTTTTAATTTATGTTTCATTTAACTTTTCATTTCATTTTTCATATAAATTTTCATTTCAATTTTCATTTCATATTTCATATCATTTTTCATTTCCATTTCATTTCATTTTAGCAAATAGCATAGCTATAGCAATTAACATGCTAAGATTCGTGAATTAGCATGTTTATGAAATTTACGCAAAATCGCATTAATTGCCATCGCTACCTAGGCCTCCCCCACAGAGTGCCACTTTGAGCGGCTTGTTGCCTCGTGCATCCATCGGCTCCTGCAGATTTCACCAGGTGGTCGGTACACCTAGTGGGGGCCGCTCTACGCTGCGTCTTTCCGTTCGTGGTCACCACTCGTAGACCCGTCTTCCCCATCCATTGTCAGTTCTACGAGCGATGTGGCCATAGCTATCTGCACGTAGCTGAGCCAAAATATCGGTGATGTTGCAAGTTTTTATTAAAAATGCCATTCATAAAGGTTTAAAACAGAAGTTTTTTTGGCTTTATTTGATTTACGTTTAACAGCAGCTGGCCATTCCTTAGCAGCTCGCACTATAGTAAAACCAAACCTGGGTCTTTATTCTCTATCGATTACTTACTTCGAAACCACCCGAATTCCTTGTTTTACATAAGAAATCTGCAGAGTTTTGGCGGGAACGCGGAAGAGTTCACGTCGTTGCATTGTATTATTTTTCAAAGCTTTTGCTTTTTCCAGTGTTAATGTTTAAAATTGGTGGCGTTTTACACATTAAGTGCTGAATTACGAGCATGAGTCATTACAAGTGATATAATGTGGTGAAACGTGATTTTTCGTGTTGCTTCCAAAACTCCATAGAAGCTTCTAGTAAAGTTGCCACTACTTTGCTGGAGCATGACTTAGACTGGACTATGACTACCTGACTTAGACTGGACTATGACTAGGACATGACTTTGCGTGGAATATTTTATTACACGATGAAAATATAATACTTGACACTGGCTAAATACACTATGTGTGGAGCCAAAATAAAAATAAAAAAAAAGAAATCTGCAAAACTATTCTCTATGAAACAAAAACAAAACCGCGCGAAATGAATTAGGAATCGGCGCGATTTGAACTGTTAAAAATCACATGTTTTACAGAGATACATCACCCACATCAAAAGCTACCACCACTTAAGTCAATATATTTTATTCAAAATAAAAATAACTTTATGTAAAGTAAAGGTACTCCTAACGCTGTAACACGATTTGAACAAGACACAATAAAGACGTGGTTTTGTATCATGTGAAATCTGTGTTTCCATATAAAATAACCGCCCTGCACGAATTCGCGGAATATCGACTGGTGTGTTGATGTAGTTAGCCGAACATCGACTTCTCCTGTTGCGAAGGACCAAATCTTATGGTTGCATGATCAACGCTTCTTCGGCTGAGTGAGATGAAACGCGTAGGTACTTACGCAGTAACATATTTAGTGATCTGTGCGCGTGCGCAGCCAAATGGACTCCTTGCTGCCCTAGCACAGTTCCCAAGGGTTACAAATATATCATCTAACAACGCTTGTTCAGCTGGCTGAGACGAAACGCGTACTTACGTAGTAACATATTTAGTAGCCTGTGCGCGTGCGCAGCCAAATGGCCATGCTGCCGTAGCAGTTCTAAACACTCCCGAATGTCTTATGTCCAACAAGTTTAGCAACCATTAATAACTTGGTAAACAGAACACTCCGTCCACTTAGAGATGTAAACAGCAATCCCTTTCACCAGGTACCAGCACCCATCTGGTTAATTAACGCAATGCAAAGGGAAAGGACGGTTATATAAAGTTGTTAACGAAGTTTGGCGAATAGCAAACCTTGGCTATCCGATCTTATTTGTTTCTAGGGTTCCGTACCCAAAGGGCACAACGAACCTTATTACTAGAGCTTCACTGTAAGTCTGTCTGTCTGCCTGTCCGCCAGTCACCAGGCAGTTGAAATTTTCACAGATGATGTATTTCTGTTGCCGCTATAACAACAAATACCAAAAAAGAGGGTAAAATAATGTGATGAATAAATCTACGGGTAATTAGATAGTATAGATTAATACAAGAAGGTAGAAAAGTTTCTCGAGTGGCGACCACGAACCGGAAGACGCGATGCAGGCCGGCCCCCTATGACTTTACTTGACCAGATGGGACTTTAACTAAAATTTTAACTCTAATTCCAAAGATTCATGCTTCGTTTTGCGGGCGGATCTTTAAGCCTACCTACAAACCATTAAGTCGCACAGTGCAATGTCACGCAAAGCTTTAAGTATATTTAGAGTGACACTGCACCTGTTATGGGCGGACGACTTACGACGGTTACGATGCAACGAACAGAGATAAGCATTCATTATGGCAATGGACCGACCATTTAGCAGCTATCAATACAAAATTGATGCACTGTACAATCGCAGATCTATTAGATCCGGCAAAACATATCCGCATGGGCGACCTTCGATCTAGAAATGAAACTGGTTAGCGTTTACTGCAGGACGAGCTCAGACTAAAATATCTAGATAAGCCGCGTGAACTGGAGAGTGAAGCCACCATTTTGTAGCCTTATTCTGTTTCCTAACACATCTATGTATTATTTTAATCTAAGAGGGCAAGATAATGGGAAATGGCTGCAAAGCGACCGCAAACACGCAAGGTTAAGACTTTAGAGATGAGTTTGAGGATTACGTTTTTTTTAATTGGATTAAATTAAAGATCACAGAATCTATCATTATTTGTCTGTGATGGGTCCGTCTAGCATATCATCAGCCGGAAGTCGCCTCTTGCACCCATCAGCTCCACACAGTTTCTTCTTATCCATAACCCATACATGATTAAAGTCCATCTACCAAGCGTTTTGCTAAGCACTTTATAGTGCGAACAGCCAATGAGTGGAACACCGGCGTCCTTGTTTCCAGCTATGATCTGGGAGTCTTCAAGTCGAGAGTGAACAGGTACCTTCTAGGCAAGCATGCACCATCATAGACCGCATCATAACATTCCATCAGGTGAGACAGTGGTCAAATGCTATGCCTATAAAGAATTTATCAAAATTTTTGACCAGCCGCGGGCTAGCATGAGCTTCGCAACAAACATTTCTCGACACTATCTCGTGACAGACGACAAGTTTTCTCGAGGTGCGTTAGGCCACCAGGTCTTCAGTTCACCTAGTGGGGCGCAGGCCTACGGTGTGTTTTATAAATCGACGAAGACGTGAAATTGGAACTTCCTACGAGCCCCTCAGTCATAGAGGGTTGTACCTAGGGGTGATATCAACTTACCCAAAGGTCTGACGGGCTTTATAGGCGTCGGCGGCCGAGGCTTCACGCTCAAATCCACTGGTTCCATCTGGATGGGCGGGCCGCAAGCCTGTAACAATACAAATATTACAACAACAACAACAATATTACATATTAAGTATACAAGTATTGTATCAGTTATCTGGTTCCCATAGTAAAAGCTATGCTTAGTTTGGGGCTAGATGGCGCTGTGTGAAATGTCCACACATATATATATTTATTTATTTATTTTATTTATTACTACACTATTCACGGAAACGCTTTTTTGAATCTTCCACAGTTGTTCAATACATTTTGAATAGTACTTGCGCGATCTTTACCGTGATTACAATCATTATTGAGTTCCCAGATATTTCGGCTCAGTTACCGAATATATCGTAGTAAACATCCCGTAAGTAAACTAGGTATATACACATTAAAAATATAGAATCACCTTTTCTTCTGTGTGTGGGTGTTGTGGGAGCATGGTCCTCGTAGTTCCTGGCTCCCTAGATACAGGGAATCCTATTTAAGGTGCAGGATCTATGTATGTGATCGTTGGGCATTATTTATATAAATTACTTTAAATCGTCATCATCCCACACATTCCCACAGCTGGGACACGGCCCTCCTCCCACAGGGAGAGTGTAAACCATAACCCACCACGCGGGAAAAGTGCGGGTTGGTGATACATATTGGAGAATGTGATACTTGAACATGCCGGCTTCCTCACCATGTGTTCCTTCATCGTTGTTACAGCGAGTGCAAATTCCTGCTCATAACTTGAAAAATCCTTGGTGCACAGCCGATTGGGCTTTGAACCTGGAAGGGTCTAGTTACTGCTGAATCACACTCGGTCTCCTAAATAATAGTTCTACATAGCTATGTAGGTACGTAACTTTTTGAAAAGGTGTTGGAACCCTCAGGACGCAAGTATTGCTCGCTTCTTGATTCTTGTTTAAAAACGATGTCATACTCTTTAGATGCAACTTGCGAAAGGTTTAAGATAAAATGAATTAATATAACTGGCAACATCCATTTGCGGTATTCGTGAATCTACTTGTGTGGCAAATCACGTGCTCGAGTGGTTCGAGATGTAGCGGGAAGCGGATTAATTCTTTAATTTACAAAATAATAAATTTTCGAAACAAGAGATAAATACTCTAACATGTTGGTATGTGTAACAAACTGAGTTTTTCTATTCTATTCTAAAAGATATTATCTCGATTTCTACAGCTCACGCGCTCTTGCTGGATAAATAATGGCTCTCATTCCGTCATCCGTTTTCCATCACAGAACTACAAGGCTTGGTGATTCTTCACATCGTTACGTCGTTAGTGTACTACAAGTCTGCAGTAAGCGTTTTGCTGAGTCATTCATAGTCCGAACGGCCAAGGGATGGAATGCTCTTTCAGCACCAGTATCTCCTGGGTATATCCTGGGTCCTCAATTCAAGTTTGAATGGGCATCTCAGGGGCAAACACGCTCCACCTTAGACAACTTCGTCACTTACCATCAGGTGAGTTGTTGCCAAACGTATGCCCATTTTAACATAAAAAAATGAAACGCATAACGCTGTCGCCAGCACTGGAGCCACACCCTGCCTGCATTAATTGCAGATGGGTCGTGCGCCGGTTGCGTCAAAGCCAGTTAGAAGCCACGCCCGGGTGTCTACTCAAGGTAGCTATGGGGAAACAGCACTTCTAATTCTATGGTCAGTAAAGTGTAGGTATATTATTATTGTGTCTACTATGCTTTTCTACTGGATTCATCAATATCCCCCCAATCAGAATCAGGATCTATATATCCTGTCAATATGATGGGAAGAGGTCACCGCAGCCTATGGACATCTGTAACACTAGACGTGGCACTGATGCGTTGCTTACCCTGTGATAATACTCTTTTGACCCTCCTTTTAAATTGCTGCATGTCGTAGCTCTGGGGAAAGACCGCTGGTGGAAGCTCATTCCACATCTTACAGGTGTACGGTAAGAAAGTGCGCATAAACCGAGTAAACAGCTAATTACATGAATAAATATACAAATATAGTGCTTAATGCCAATTAAAAGTTTCCACATATAAATATAAAAATTAAATAACAAATATAGGTACACCATAGACGAACACACACAAACGAAAGAAAATAATTTAGATTTAGGTATTAAGGCGCTGAATGCTCCCAAATCGACTATTTTGAACGTGATTATCTCAAAACGTATACTATATACAGGATTGAAAAAAATGCACGTTAATACTGGTCATATCTTCTTTCCATCTGCTGAAACCGAAACACGTTTACGAAAAATTTTCTCGATAGAAAAAAATCGTGAAGTGACCTCTAAAAAATCATTCAAACGTCCTAAAATGTTACATTGAAATAAGACACCCCATTGAAATAAATCATAGCTATGTTTCCATGCATCCGTCTATAAGGTTATTTTTTTTATAACAATAAGCATTTCTTTTATAACTAATTATTTGTACCGAAAAATGGAAAAGTCGAAGTGCAACGCAACGTAATCGCCATATTTTTGCTATGCATGAAGCGACCCTATCAAATACAAAATAAGTTTCAAGTTTGTCTGCTGTAATAAACGTGCTTGCATTGGGTCCTGTCAGGGCCTTAATACGTACAATCAATGTATCACCTAACCTAGCCATCGAAGAACATGTTACCCATCAGCCTTTTTAGCTGACGGGCAGACATGTTAAACAAGTCTACATCACACCGCACCGATAGGTCGTTGAAACATCTGCTCACCCTGATCAAATAAGATAAGATAATTTATTTATCGAAATCACAATAAAAATAAAAATATAAAATCACACCGTTTATAACATGCATTATTTCAAAATTATACTTATAAACTATGGCACAATACTAATTCAAAATTATAATTAACTACGGGCCCCAAACTAGGAAAAGCCTGTATCTTGGGCGCCCATGCAATTGTTACCAGAACTAATTGCGCATAACCATTGTGTACAATGTTTACTCCCGGTCCAACTCGTACGAAGTACCAAAGTGTTTTTGTTTTATAAATTATAATAATAAGTATATAATACAGCTAATAACAACGATAATGAGAACTAAGATGACAGTTGTGTTTCAAGTGGGTAGGTACCTACAGCTCAGCAATATGGTCCACAGTAGTAAAAGTTATAGAATATACTTAGGTAATACTTATTCTATGAGTAAAAGTACATTTACCAAGTACGGAGAATAAGAGTTCTGCCTATAGTTTGTTTTTGCACAAGGGGCACGCAATGAACAAGGTCTCCTATAGGAAGCGTAAGGGACTCTGAGGCCAATGCTTTCCAGCAACTCAGGACAGTCGACCGATTCAAATGGGCATCATCATCATCAAAAGCCTGAAGAAGACATCCACTGTTGAACATAAGCCTCCTCCAGATAACACCACTTTGAGCCGCTGCTCGCCTCCTGCTCGCCACGGCATCAGCATTCACTAGATCGTCGCGTCGGTTCACCTAGTGCAACTTTTTTTTATGAGAAAGAAGATGTGACTAGCTAGTCGTTTACCTGATGTTAAGCGGTTAGCAACTCCCGGTTCGTGGTCGCCACTCGAGAACCTTTCTTCCCCATCGGTTGTCAGTTCCACGAGCGGTACGGCCTATTTCCATTTCAACTTGCTAATTCTAAGAGCTATATCGGATCAACATAGTCGCCCGTTTGTCGACTTGAAAGCATCGCGGTTCGTACAGACATCTAGTATTAGATGTCTGTGGGGGAAGCCTAAGCGAAACGTTTTGATTTCTCGTTTATAATTCGGACAGTGAAGGAATGGAACGCCTTACCAGCGTCATTGTTCCCTGACAAATATAATCTGGGAGTTTTTAAGGCTAGAGTGAACCGGTATCTTCTAAGCATTGACTATAAATACCCAGTTGACCAATGATACAACTTCCCCTCATACGAAAATTAGTGGTGTAATTCAAACGCTAATCCTATGAGAGGAAACGAGATACCCAATGTGTATGAGTTTGTCCCGTTTTATTACTTCGCCCCCGCCCGCGCAAGTGAGTCGTGTTTTTAGGAGAAATTATGTTCACGAGCTATCAACGGGCTTTATATCTTTGCTTCTAGGCAAGCATGCTCCATGGCCACCGCGTCATCACTTACCATCAGGTGAGACCGTGGTCAAATGATAGCATATAATCGATAAAAAAAAATGTGGAATGTGCATGCGTAAAATAGAAAATCCATTTTCTCAACGCATCGCTTCAGTCGGTTACGGCAATCGAGGGGGTGTGGTTATTGCAAGCCGCTTGCATCTTCCGTTCGTGCCACAAAGTACTACATACTAGGTATGTGATAATGATGTGCTAATTATGAGCCATGAGGTGTGAAACGAACGTTTTAATTGCCGGTAAAATCGATAGACTTAGCCATGGCCGCGCGGAAATTCATCCGTAATACAAAATGAAACCAGAATTTCTAGTGTGCTTAACTTCAGCAAAAACTAATAGAAAGACGTATTTGTCTGTCTGTCTGTCACATCATCAGCTGGAAGAAGTCCACTGCTGAATAGGTAGGTTCATAATAGCTTGTAAAGTTGTAGCTTACATGATAGAAGTATCTACTTAAACAAAAAAAAACAATATCTACATGAAAACACACATTTTTGCACGTAAGTAATACGGTCTATGCGCATAAAATGTAACCATTAGGTATACAATACAACACCCCTTCATTTGGGCGAGGGTTAAAAACTTAAGTTTTTTTTTATCATCGATAGGCTAACATTTGTCCACGGTCTCACCTGATGGTAAGTGATGACGCGGTCGACGATGGAGCATGCTTGCCTAGAAGATACGATAAGGTAATTAGGTAATCGGGTTTTAGTTTTTGAACTCTAAGTACTTATCTTGTATTTGCAAGAGGTACGTGTCTCTAAAGTGATGACGCAATCGAACCACCATTAAATTCACACTTCGATACTTTCGCTATCGCTTTAGAGACACCATTACCACAGATAAGTGACAAATCAATAGATCAATTACCGATAAATCCACCATATTCAAATCACGTCAAATTAGTGTTCCAATTACGAATTTTGAATCTGGGAACGGTTTTGTAACTGGCGCGCGCGCATGCAGCTGTCAAGAGTTGTCATTCGCTGTCGCTGATTGGTGGTAGACGGTGACGTTTTTGGTCTGATGTGATATTGTTGGCTGGTTTTACCGGTTATGAATTTTGGCGCCAAAAGCAATTATGTTTAGGAGGTCCTGATTAGTGAGTTGGATATAACGCGCGGCATTGTAGGAATACAGAATGATCCTGGATTTATAGTCAATGATAGACAAGGACTGAAGAAATCCGTTTTCTATTGCTGACTCACTCCTACTCTACATTTTCGACAAAATGGTCGCCCGATAGCTCAGTTGGTAGTAGCCCTGCCTTCTGAACCGAGGGTTGTGGGTTCGATTCCTACCCGGCACAAACATTTGTGTGATGAACATAGATGTTTGTTCTGCGTCTGGGTGTTATATTGTATTCTATGTATGTATTAACAAACAAAAAGTATATAAGTATTGTATCAGTTATCTGGTTCCCATAGTATAAGCTATGCTTAGTTTGGGGCTAGACGGCGCTGTGTGAGATGTCCACAAATAAAAAAAAAAAAAAAGTGTAATCTTAGAAAGTGTAAACCACACTAAAGGTATGTATGAAGAGGGTTCACATAAATAAAGAAAGAAAGAAAGAAAGAAAGAAACAAACAAACAAATAAATAAATAACGCCCTACGATCCCATAGAACCTGGACCCTAACTAGGATCCCCTGTATCTAGGGCCCCAGGAACTACGAGGATAGCGATGGCAATTAATGCTATTTTGCGTATAATTTCATGAACGTGCTAAATCACGAGTCTTAGCATGCTAATTGCTATTGCTATGCTATTTGCTAAAATGAAATAGAAATGAAAAATGAAATAAAATTGTAATGAAAATGGAAATGAAAAAATGAAATGAAAAATTATATGAAAAATGAAATGTAACGTGAAATGAAACTTTATTTTTAAAATTAAATTCAAAACGAACTAAATTAATTAAAATGAAATTTGATATTTCACCGAATTTCGCAACCACATTTCATTTGCGAAATGCTAATTGAGTTTTCACATGCTAAAAATTAATGCGAATGCTAATTAATCCATCACTATCCGAGGACCATGCTCCCACAACACCCAGACACAGAACAACGTATTTGCACTTTTTTCTGTTGCGGGAATCGAACCCTCCGCCTCCGGATTATGAGCCGACCTGATCAACCACCACACCACGGAGGCTGTCATCAATCCCGCTGGTTGCTAATATTTGGGTTCGTAGTTAGTTCTTTATTTTATTTGCTGGTTGCTTTTCTTTTTTAATATGTTTATAATGGTAGAAGTGAGAAAACTGTATTTCGCACTTCATCAGAAACCGTTCTGGCGCGCGTTATTTTTCCGCCAATTTAGTTTAGATCGTCAGTTCGAATCCTGCAGAGAGCTAAGATTTCGGTGAATGAAATGCGTAAGTCATTTTGTTGAACTGTGTATTTTCATAATATTTAGAAGCATTGGGTAAAATTAAAATGTGAGAAGAACCGGTCGGAAAGTCTTACTTAGGACCTTGATTGTATGCTGAGTCGGAGCCTATTCGTGACACCACGCAGCATTGCACTGCTTTTAATCTGTGTGTATATTGTTTTGTAATGTCATGTAGTTTGTAGTAATGTTGTGTGTTACTGTCTCGAATAAATGTATTTTCTTTCTTTCTTTCTTTCAAGAGGTTGTCGAAAAGGCCGTGAGGTTTTGAGTTCGGGATTTGCAGCATCATGGCGTGTGGATGCAAAATCGTTTGTGATCGCGAGGTCTACCGGTCGCGGACATATGTAAGTTACCGTTGGAACTTGTGCACAAGCTATAATGTTCCCGTCTACATACCATTGACTATAAAACCAGTTGACCAATGATACAACTTCACCTCATACGAAAATAAGCGGTGTATTTCAACCGCTAAACCTTTGCGAGGAAGCGGGACACCCGTTGTCTTTTGTTCTATCCTTCTCCGTTCTTTGTAATTTCTTATAACTTTGTCTCGTGTTGTGACTTCGCCCCCTGCCTACAAGTGAGTCGTCTTTGTAGAAGAAATTATGTTCACGAGCAATCAACGGGCTTTATAATCTTTGTTAAATACAAACATAATTATTCTCAAGATAAGCTAATATGCTCGGGTTTTCCTTGTGAGGTAAAGTTCACCTTTCATTTCCCGGACTTTTCTGCAGAGTTCGTCTAGATAGGTACCACTCACCACTTGCCAGTTCTTCTGCCGCTAGCAGTAGTGCGCAAGCACTACTGTGTTCTAGTTTAAAAGCACTGTGGCTAGTGAAATTACCGGGCTAATGAGACTTTGTCCTTACCTCCATTGAAGCGGGCAGCACGGCGCTTTTACGGCGCCCCGCGCCCTCTCTCTCATCCTAAAACAATACAGAATTAACGAATTAGTTTCACTGAAAAAAATATTTAACATAACTGTTTCGTTTATTTCATTTTTAACCAACATTTGGCAAGGTGTAACTAAAGTTAATTCAATTTAACATAAATGGTTTGTCTCCATAACAGTGAATGTTAATGTTAAATTAACCAAACTGTGTTTGGTTAGATATAACACTAGTTATGTAGTCACTTTTTTATGTTATAGGTAAACGAAAGTTTGGCTACATATGTATAACAATCTTTTCTTTTCAGTGTTCTAGACCTCCATGGTTCTAAACGTTATTTATTCACATAAAAATAAAAACATAAAAGTGAAAAGATTACTTAGTTAATTTTTAATCGATATAAAGTTAGAACGAATTTTTTTGGAATTTTTGTCTCTCTGCCTGTCCCTTTGAACACGCATCACGCTGGAACTACTGAACGGATTTTGCTGAAATTTTGTATGGCTATAGCTAATGTTTCAGAATAACATTTAGGACACTTGCTGTTTTCTAAAACGGCCAAGTGCGGGTTGCACAAAGCAATAAGAATGTATTTTTACGCAAGAATATCTGTCTGTATATTATTTATTTATCCATTTACTTATACTCATTCTGTCGGAAAGGGAAGATAGAAGGGAAAGGGAAAAAGATAGGGAAAAGGGTGAATGGATAGGAAGGCAAATAGGAGTCCCATCCATTCTTTTCCCCTATCTTTTTCCCTTTCGCTTATCTTACCCATAAACAGGGTTAAGTTAGGACGGAAAACTAATTAAACCAGCGTCTTTGTTTCCTGATAAGTACCTACAATCTGGAGCTCTACAAGTCGCACAAGTCAATAGGTATCTTCTAAGCAAGCATTTACCATCGTAGACCGCATCATCATTTTCCATCAGATTAGATTGCGGTCAAATGCGGGCCTATTCAGTTATAAAAAAAAACCTGTGCGATGCCAGGCCGGGCAACTAGTACATATTTACGTGGTAAGTACATAATTTATACGGTACTAATAAATATGGTCCATTTACTACCGTTCACTGTCCACTGTCCAAACGAAAGTGGGTTCAGTAAATGTAACGTTCCCACGATACAGTTATGGACAAACGCGTCCTCACTATCGCTGACACACGGCCTTGAAACTTACGAGCGTGCTGGCGGACTTGTTGAACTGGATCTTGACTTTATGAGAAAAGAACGCCAATAAGAATAAGAATAAATTACCAGAAAAAAAATTATTACAAAAAAATATTGAATTAGATTTTTGTTAATTAAACTGTAAGTATAGAATAGAATAACATTTATTCAATACTTGCTTAAACTACGGTACAGAACATGTTATATTAATGTTACATAATATGAACTAAGAATAAGAAACAAACACAAAACAAGTATTGAATGGGCGTCGGCTCAGCATGTGCTGGTTGTCGACTGTTTAGTAGTGGACAATTTCCGGCTGATCGTGTGAAGTAAAATACACGGGGTAAAAGCGTTTACGCCACAACAACTGCATAGCGATTCAGGAGACCTCAGCGCTGAGGCTCAGCGCTGAGGCCTCGATTCAACCAACTTTTATTTGAAAATAGAACGGAAGTAGCGTCATCGTTTCTGCAAAAGGCATGAGCTAGGGGAGAGCTTTCCGTTCTATTTTCAAATAAAGTTGGTTGAATCGAAGCCTCAGCGCTGAGGTCTCCTGAATCGCTATGCTGAACCAAGTTTATTTTGTACAAAGGTTGCTCACACAGCACGACCAAAGTCAACATGAGGCTACTTCTTTTTCTTTTTTTACGAGAATGAATGACGTGACGAGCTAGTCGTTCACGTGGTGTTAAGCGACACGGTCGGCCATTACGTAAAATAACCTACTGGGACGTGTTAACATGTGTAGGACAATTTAACACCTGGAATACAAAAAAAAACCATTCTCCTAATCCAAAAAGTGAGGTTACAGCTTTAAAGTTCATATAAATGAACGCTGTGTGAAATGTCCACAAAAAAAAATTGACAACCTTTTTTATGTAAGTCGGTGTAACAGGATCTGTCACTTGGTACGCCCAGTATCTAATAATAATTGGACTGACAGACACAAGCACGATCGCATTAGTGCCCAGTTGTTAGCGAAAGTGTAAATGCTATGTTCCCACGATACAGTTATGGATGCGTCCTCGCCTATCACCGGCGTATACGGCTTGGTTGGACCGCGAGCATGTTGGCTGATTTGTTGGCTATGTGAAAAAGAATAGCGAATCTTAGATTTAAATATTTTTTTTTGCATTCGCTGACAATTTCATTGTGTCTTAAATAACGGTCATCTTTTTTTATAGATATTATTAACAGTTCTGCGTTAGCCTTTCAAGAAAACGCAACATAGAACATACAATTACATAAATAAGAGTCTAAACGCGGGTTAATTTCCAGCTTCGTGTTTATTTTCTGCTTTAAATAAAATAACTACACTCGATTTAAAAGATGAATTGACGTTACAATTGATAACCAAAAGTACTTGCTATTGGTTGCGGTGTGACAAGCAGTACTTGGTGAACTATGCTAAAAAGCTTTGTGCATAACCTGTTTTATGCCGACAGAGTATATCTACTAATTAACACAACCACGAATCACCAATGCCTCTTCTGAGATTCCCGTTTGATTATTATTGGCGTCTGTAACGTCTTAAAAAACATTTTTATAAAAAAAAACGTTGTCCGAGCATGTGCGAAGAAGGACTGATATTACAAAAACCAACTTTATTGGTCATTCTAAACGACGGTGTGTATCACAGCTCGCAAGACTTAACAAGGTCGCAGCCGCATCGCTATGAGGTTGCGGATGCGTACGCCTTTAATTACAATTAGAATAAAGGTAATTGCACCTAATAATGAACATACTTGGACTGAAAACTTTAATGTTGGTGTTTTATAAATCCTGCAAAAACATTTAAAGTACTTTAAATATGGTATCTCTTTTACACGCATGCGTTTTGCGTATGTTTGTCTCACGGATAAAAATTATGACAATGAAAAACAATCCTAGAGATTAACCCCCATATTCTAAGCCGTTACCACGAGATGACTCCACTCGACTCAACCTCGACTTAACCTCATTTTTGTGTTTTGGTATTTTTAGTAGACAATATATAATCAACTTGACATTATTGCGTCAATTTTTCTTAAATGAGAGAAGCGAAGCAACTGTCAACTCAAGGTACGTCGCGATGTATTTTGAGTTTCCCTCAAAGTTAAGTAGAAGTCAAGTGAAGGATTTTTGATGAAACGTTAGAATACGGGGGTTACCCCCGTATTCTATAAAGTCTCTATTAATATGGCATCGCATACGAAATAATTTTGTTTGTCGTTGTCTGAAGGTTTATTTGAATTTTTAAGGCATTAGACCATCTGCGCTAAAGTTTCACAGGTCCTAAGATCCCACTTAGCCTTATACAGTCTACTGTAAGTCTACCTACTGCAATACCTTTGAGTAAGTACGTCCTAGATAAGTGCAAACTTAGGAGCTAGGAGCCATCAGACTAGTGAAGACAGTCCACGCCTGCCGATTATATGGATCGAGTGTTTATTTTCTTTATTTTAGCAGTTGATTTAGACATTCTCTGTGGTGTGGTGGTTGAGCAGATGGGCTCTTAACCCGGAGGTGGCGGGTTCCATTCCCGCGACAGAAACTGTATTAACCGTAAACTGTAGAAAAATTATTGGGTTAAGTGTAAGTGTAAGATTAATTAAGCAAAATTTTTTTTTATGATAATGAAGTCGTTACGATCTAGCCGTTGTGATGGTCGTGGTGATGTTAAGTGACACGGCCGCCCATAACAGTTGCAGTATCACTCGGAACTTTAAAATTTTAAAGTTTCGCGTGACGCTGCACTGCGTATGTCATTCTGAGACATCACACAGAGATCATACAGTCTCATTTGCCCAGTAATTTCACTAGCTACAATGCCCTTCAAACCGGAACACAGCAGTGCTTACTACTTGGCGGCAGAATAACTAGCAAAGCTGTGGTACCTACCTAGACGAACTTTGCAGAAAAGTCCTACCACCTAGTAAAAAAGTCCTAACACCTAAATATTGTCTGTTTGTTGCTCATAAAGATTAATAAAATAAAAAAATAAAATAAAGACAGGACACGTATTTGTGCTAAGGAAAAAAAAACAACCGCACAGTTTCTTTTCCTCTAATCTGTGAACAAACGCTAAATACTTAGTCTGTCTGGGTGTTGTGGGAGCATGGTTCTCGTAGTTCTTGGGTCCCTAGATACAGGGAATCCTAGTTAGGGTCCAGGATCTAGGTATGTGATCGTTGGGCGTCATTTATTTATTATTTAGTCCTTTTCACAGTTAGTGGGGTACAAAGACGCTCGTTACAACGGATGAGTTGTTGCTAATGCTAACACTAGGTGAAGGTCTCCGACCGGCGGCGCCCGCGCATTGCATGCAATTGTTTATAATTTTATTGTAATGAGTGTTGGTTTTATTATACTTACAACCTGCTAAACGCCTGCGGGTGTTTACATAAATACTATTGTCGAGAAATTAAATATGTTTTTTCCAGTTTGGAGAATTGTTTTTTCTGGCTGGCAACATTGAAACTGAGTAAAATTAGTACCAATTTTTTTTTGGAGATATGGCGATTGGGTTCTAACAAGCTACATTTATTTATTTTGTATCTGCGTATTACTTGAAGATATGAATTAAGTTCATGATTTATTTAATTCAATGCTTTACAAGCGTGCCTTGAACCACCTTGTTTGCTAAACCTACCTATTATACCCTTCGCGTTAAGTATCTAAATAAATAAATAAATAACAATAAATAACGCCCAACGATCACATACATAGATCCTGGACCCTAACTAGGATTCCCTGTATCTAGGGACCCAGGAACTACGAGGACCATGCTCTCACAACACCCAGACACAACACAAAATGTGTGCGCTATTTTTCAGTGCACAAATACTTATCCTGTCCCGGGAATCGAACCCACCGCCTTCCGGTTACAAGCCGACCTGTTCAACCACCACACCACGGAGGCTGACTACAGAAGGTAAATACTAAGGTAATAGAGGTAAATAATTAATTATTTAGTAGGTTTCTCAAGCAATGTCGTGTCGGAACTTGAAAGGCCTTACTACCAAACAGGGTGTGTCTAAGGAAAACTAGTTAATAAACTAAGATAATGTAATGGGAAGATGTACCGAGAGCCTCTGACTAGATTTTACAAAGGCCGTGAGCGCGTTCATTTTGCGCCTTCGACTTTAGCGTTTATTACTTACGGGCTCTCATCAGTAGGCCTAGCACGAACATTTACGCGCGCGTAAGTGTAACGTTAGCGTACGTCTGTTGTATGGCATTTGATCAGCGCCCCATACAACTGGCTTACGTTAACGTTACACTTACGCGCGCGTAAATATTCGTGCTAGGCCTACAGGTACTTTTTAGAGCAATGAAAATTAGCCCGAACATGGAAAAAAATGATCGTGTCGTGAACGTTACTATTGTCCATCTAATGTAAGAATGCGTTTGACGGCTATAATGAAATGGAGTCTGGCAAAGCTTACTCTGCAGTGACATATTTTGGAACCCCCAAAAACTTTTTCATATAGCAATCAGTTCTTTATGTCATTACCTGTCAATTTCATAACATGTCAGAAGAGTTTTGTCGGGAACGCGGAAGAGTTCACGTCGTCGCATTTTATTATTTTTCAAAACTTTTGCTTTTTCCAGTGTTAATGTTTAAAATTGGTGGCGTTTTACGCATTAAGTGCTGAATTACGAGCAGGAGTGAGGGGAAGTGATATAATGTGGTGAAACGTGACTTTTCGTGTTGCTTCCAAAACTCCATAGAAGCTTCTAGTAAAGTTGCCACCACTTTGCTGGAGCATGACTTAGACTGGACTATGACTACCTGACTTAGACTGGACTATGACTATGACTAGGACATGACTTTACGTGAAATATTTTATAACACGATGAAAATATAATACTTGACACTGGCTAAATACACTATGTGTAGAGCCAAAATAAAAGAAAAAAAAAAAACATGTCAGAAGCATAGTGTAGAATTTTCTGATTGATTGAGTTTTCGAAAAGAAGTAAGGGTCGGAAGAAAATCCGACAATGGCGGTTGTGAATTTTGAATTTATTTTTTAAAACTAGTGTATCTTGAACTTTAATGTGTAATAAGGGTGGATTATTATCCGTTGAGTGTTCGTGAACGTGCACGAGTGTTTGCAAATGGTTTCAAGATCATAAAACCATGCATTGTCGTTTTTGCTTCAAAGGCCTTTTTAGAGCCTTCAGTAAAATATCCTCCATTTTACTGTTGGCGTTTTGACTGACAATATGACTTTGACTTGACATAACCGTACAAATTTTACTCACTTGACATTGGCAGAATTATTGCAAACAAGCGATAGAAAGCCATTAAAGAAGAAGAAGAAGAAGAAGAAGAAGAAGTAAGGGTCAACCATCAACATATGGGTTCAACATGGGTTCTTTGGCCCAATACTTCGCCAACACGCAATAAATGTCGCTTGATAATCTTGCGTTATGCAGAAATAAAATAATTCGTAAAATAGCCCGCGTTATTCCGTTGTATGGGATGAGGCATCTGTACTGTAGGTATTATTATTATTATTATTATTATAAATTATCCGGGGTGTTGCTTACAGAATAACACGAATCGAATAATAGGTCGGGAATAGACTGGTTTGGCATTAGAAGAACGTAATTTAAAGCAATAAATAATACTTATACAGAATGTAATTTAATTCATTAGCATAAATTGAGCCCATGATACTACATCATTTATAGATGATTATTAAAGAGTAAAGACTGTAAATGAAAATATTTTTATTGAAAATTATGAAGATTGCCGCGGCGCCTAACGCGGTTGGCACGGATGATTTTGATACATCTAAACGTTTTTATACCTTGTATGTAATAATTAAAAACAATACTTCATTATTTTAATTAAAGCTTGTAGTGTAGCATTTAATTAAGTAAGTTATTCCATTTATGAAGTTATTATTATTACCAAACCAAAGTGTTAGAATTCAATAATTTTGGTCCACACGTGACCGGTATCAGGAGTAGGTACCTAGTTTCAAATGATGCTAATGAATTCAATTACACCCGGTATTATAGTAAAAAGAACCGGCTAAGTGCGACTCGGACTCGCGCACGAAGGGTTCCGTTCCATCGCACTTCGCACTAATATTATAAAGGCGAAAGTTTCTATGAGTATATTATGTTTGTTAATCCTTCACGCTCAAATGGCTGAACAGATTTGGATGAAATTTGGAATAGAGATAGCTTATCTCTATTCCAAATTTCATCCAAATCTGTTCTATTACTACTATACTATATATACTAGATTAACAATTTAACACATATAGGATACTATAGGCTGCTTTTTATCCGCGGCTGACACCACGGGACGCAGCTAAGTAGTTATCATAAATTGCCTGCAAATAGATTGACAAAGGTACAAAAACAGGGGATATACAATAAGATCTGCATGTTTAACAAATTGCCACAGAGTTTGACAAACCTCCATCCACTTGAGTTTAAAAAAAAGCTAAAGGTGTTCTTCGAGTCCAATCCATTTTATTCACTAAATGAGTTCATGAAACTGCGTTTGACAGAATTTTCATTCTTACATGATTCGGATTCGGAATATTAGTAATGTATTGTCATGGATAAATTAAAAAAAAGAAGGATTGAGTTTTGATTGACATCGAACTGAAGCCCAAAATGGCGGACATATTACACATGTGTGTCAGATGAAAGTAGGGCGATCGGCTTCCTATGATGTGAGTGTGTGCGTGCCCCGCCTCGTACGTACGAAGCGTTCCGGCTTCCTAAGGGTGCTTCAGTTTCGGATCAGACGGGATTTCCTCCTTCTTTTTTTATTAGCTCCATGTGTATTGTATTGTGTATTATTATTTGACATTATTATTGTGTCATCCTATTTTAATCGTATTATTATATTTTATTGTTAGTTTTGTTTTCGTTTTATTCGATTTATATTATTCTAGTTTGGACCTTTGTTCTATTTCATTTTATATTGATTACCTACTCTTTTATAATTTTCAATTTTATTTTTACCATATTTCTTCTATTTTAATTTTTTTTGCCATTGTAAATTGACTTGCCCAGTGTAACAATGTGTTATAAGGTTAATAAAAAATTCTATTTCTATTTCTATCTATAAAAACCAAGCAAAGAATCACGTTTGTTGCATGGGAGCCCCCTTAAATATTTGTTTTATTCTGATTTTTAGTATTTTTAGTATTTTTAGTATTTTTAGTATTTTTAGTATTTTTAGTATTTTTAGTATTTTTAGTATTTGTATTACAGCGGCGAACGAAATACATCATCTTTACTAGGTGGTGGACTTTTCTGCAATGTTCGTCTAGGTAGGTACCACCGCTCTGCCAGTTATTCTGCCGCCAAGCAGTAGTGTGCACTGCAATTACTGCTGTGTTTCGGTTTGAAAGGCATTGTAGCTAGTGAAATTACTGGGCAAAAGACTTTATGACCTGATTACACAGTAATCTGATTACTAAACTGTGTGATGTCTCAGGATGGCGTGCGCAGTGTAGTGTCACGAAAAACTTTATTATTTTAAAGTTCCGAGTGACACTACAACTGTTATGGGCGGCCGTGTCGCTTAACACCAGGTGAACGACAAGCTCGTCACGTCATCGATTCACATAAAAAAAAGTGTGAAAATTTCAACTGTGTAACTGCCACAGTTCATCAGATACAGCCTGGTGACTGACGGACAGACGGACTGACAGCGGAGCCTTAGTAATAGCATAGTGTAATAAATAGTAATAGTGAATCAACTCGGCCGCTAGACGGAGCAACGATGCACAGTGTGGTATTCGACCTCAAAACCTGGCCAAAAATATTTTATGGCACTAACAGCTTAGATGTACAGTTAATGGAGTGAAACATAGTAAAACAACCAGTTATAATTGAAAACATACTTTATTACTCACTATTACTATCTTCTAAAACATTGGTATTTGTTAAATCGGTTTCTGACAGCAAATTTAATACATCCGCTGATAATGGTTTTCTTTTCTTACTTGAAGATGAACGCATTCCTGTTATTAATGGATCTGAAGTTAATAGAAGCCTATTTAAAACATCTCGGTTGCAAGTCACACGTGAAAATTTTCTTGTATAATTTAATCTGTATGACTTGATGTGTTTGTCTCTGGCTTCTGCAGCTTCTTCAGATAACTGACCTATAGGAAGTTATACTTCCTTAATGACTTCGGCCCCATGTCGTAGTACCTTGTGCAAGGTTGGGGACATAGGATAGAAACTATAGTATAGTCTTACATATAGTTCAGCTGTCTCTTGACAATATTTTTCGAATGCGTCTATGTTGATATTAAACCCGGAACATAATGTATCCAAGATGACCTTGAATCTATAAATCAAAGTTTTATCTACTCCTGTTATGGCTGCCGATATTTCATATTCCTCGAAGAATCGCCTGCTAGTGTTGCCATCATTTGTATTACCGAAATTAGCTTTCGGAATATCTACTAAAAGCCCAAGCTGGTGTTTGAAATTATCTTGGATTTCTTTCTTTTTGTTTTGTACCAGTTGTTTTTCCTCATCAGTAAGACGAACGTTCCATTTTTTTACAGGCAGCCTATATGCTACATGTAAAATGGTCTCGAAAAATCTTATGCGAGCATGTAGTAAGGACAGACCAAAGCTCAAATTTTCTTTTTTACATCGCCTTGTTTTTGTTATGTCATTGAACTCTGATGAAGTGGCATCACATAAATAACACCTCATTGTAGATTTCGTATGGGTAGCGGCATTGCATACCTTTCCACCTACCATAGTAAAACACATTTTATGTTTAATGGATATATTGTCAATTTCGGTGCTGCAAAGTGCTGTGAACTGTGATTTTATGTAATCTATTTCCTCGTTTTTTATGTCTGTTGTCTCTTTGACAAACCTTATCCTTAAAGGTCGACAGTAGCGGGGTGATGATGGTGTTGGATTCTGCCACAGTATTTTATTTTCTCTTCCATATTTTAACTGCAGTGGAACTACTGAGCTTTGAAAAATATTTGCGTCCGAATCATCTTCATTTTCAAATTTCATTTTATATTGTACTTGTTGGGAGCCATCACAACCCCATTTACTAATTAATATTAATGATTGTTTTTCTTCTTCACTCAAAACTTCGACGGCTTCTCTGAGATCTTGAATAAGTCGTATGGCCGTGTGGTCCATTAACTTTTGGACTTTTATTTCTGCACATGTTTCGGTTACCGTGTGGATTTCGGGGTAACATTTTTTATTTTCCTTCTGGATGATGGAATAACAAGGAAAGAAGCTTTTGTTGGTTTCTCTTATTACTTCATACTGGGCTTTAGTAAGTCTTGCTTCCGTAAACATAGACAAAGCACGTAAAGGCGACAAATGCTGAGGTTGCTCTGGTTCTTCAATACTCTTTTTCATCGCTTTTACATATTTTGTAGCTTTTCTAGGACTTTTAGTCACATCTCTTACAACTTTCGAAGCATCGACTTCACCTGATTCCCGCAATTTCATTTGCGTAGCATATGTCAACTCTTCCACTTCTTTTGATCGAATCTCTTGGGTTTTCCGCCTCTTGCTTCTTTCACTTGAGTCTATAAAAGACTTCTGAGGACGACCAAGACTGAATCCTATAACAATAAAAATAATAATAAATACATAACTATCTATATGTATAATCACAAATAACTATGCCTATGCACTGTGTACAAAAGCATAAAATATGAAAAAGAATAATAATAATAACGGGTTTGCTTTCATTGTGTTTTACGTACCTATACTCGGTAAGCAGATAGTGCCGTTTAGCCAATCAGCATTGCTCTCTTCAAATCTTGCTTTTATTTTATGAGCAGCTACCCATTTTTGTTTGAAATTGTGTTTTATTTTGGAGAGCTTTTGCTTCACATCAGGTAGCAGTAGTTTATTTTCAGCGTAATGACTTAAAATATCTTGCTCCATAAATTTAAGTTTTCCTTCAAATGTTTCTTCATCCGAGCTTTGCATGATGGTATATAGCTGATTTCGAGTCATAGACGTGAATCCAGAAGGCCCTGTAAACAAAATTCACAAAAAAATAAAAAATAAAAAATTATCGTACTAAAGTTGGGTATGAAAAAAAAATCGTTAAAAAAAAAGGGGCGATTTCGGGCGGCTACTTTTTGTGTAACTAGGTTATACATTATACCCTTCATGTTATGCAATAGTTTTCATAGCTGGATAATGCGGAGAAGTATAACAAAACCCTTAATTAATATTTTAATATACACATTTATCAAGCAGTTGAACCCATCTAAGTTATCAAGCCATAATGACTAAAAATCGTTAATTTTTTATTAAAAAAAGTAGTGTTACATAAAATACATACCTGGATCAGAATATTCCATCACAAAAACCAAGTAAATTGCTTATGTACGAAATCACAAGAATTTATAAAGGTCACTAAAATCTGAGCACATTGACAAATCACACGACACTCTAAGCGAACGGTAACTTCCGACTGAGAGCGTAACGCGTCCAATCATGCTAGCGCTTTGCGGGATGTGTCCTTCGATGCAGCAGGTACCTGGCTTTTCGAAGAAACCGCATAAAGGGGTGGGAACCCATTTTTGAAAAAGTGATTTATGGCCAGGTTTTGAGGTCAGATACCACACCGTGCGATGGGTATGAAGGAGAGCGGCGTCCTCCTCCTGCTCGCGCCGTCTGGGGTAGTACCGGCTAGCTTCACTGGCTTACCGGTACGCGGTACCCCACTACGGTCGAGACGCCTCTTTTTTTTTCTTTTATTTTGGCTCTACACATAGTGTATTTAGCCAGTGTCAAGTATTATATTTTCATCGTGTCATAAAATATTTCACGTAAAGTCATGTCCTAGTCATAGTCATAGTCCAGTCTAAGTCAGGTAGTCATAGTCCAGTCTAAGTCATGCTCCAGCAAAGTGGTGGCAACTTTACTAGAAGCTTCAATGGAGTTTTGGAAGCAACACGAAAAGTCACGTTTCACCACATTATATCACTTCCCCTCACTCCTGCTCGTAATTCAGCACTTAATGCGTAAAACGCCGCCAATTTTAAACATTAACACT